>BCGQ01000001.1:386497-1652870 GCA_001599355.1 Nakazawaea peltata
CAACCCCCCCCCCCTCCCCTCATAACTACCTTCCCCTCATAACTACCTTCCCCTCACAACTACCTTCCCCTCACAACTACCTTCCCCTCACATCACCTTCTACCCCCTTTACCCCTTTACCCCTAACCCCTCGCTCACCTTCTACTTTTTCCTAAGAAAAATTTTATAAGAAAAATTTTCTAAACCACATCTCTGATGATCATCACTGATCAGTAACCACAATGTCTGAAACAAAAACCCTCAGATTGTATATAGGTAACATATCCGAGGAACTTTATCAAGATCAGGATCAACTCAGCTCGAGACTCTCGAAGTTTGGTGAGTTGAAGAGTCCTCTTGAGTTTCACAAGAAACAACTTCTGATCACCTACTTCCTGTATGTAAATATTGACATTTCTCAGAAGGAATACTCGAAATTGAAATCTCATTTGAATGGTGTCAAGTTTAAGGGTACAACATTGGTAGTAGATGTACTGAAACAGGATTATATGCAGAGATGGAAGGAAGACAAGGAGAAGGCAGATAACTTGGAACTGGATAGAATAAAGAAGGACAAGATCGCGAAGCTGCGAGAAGAGAGGATCCTGGCTCTGAAATCAATACATAAGTTCAAGGATAGTTTATTAGTTGTCAAGGGACGTTTAAGAAAGTCTGCTAGAAAGAATATCAAGTCGTTGACTATAAGATGTTTCCTTAATGGGAAGCTTATTACACCTAGATCTAGAAAGACAAAGGTTTGGGGTTATGATAAGACCAAGAAGTTGAGGGATTTGACTTGGGTATTTGAGCATAATGCTTGGAAAACTGGTACTTATTATATTGTGGAGAGACCGACCCTCACCAAGATGGCATTATCTTCTCAACTGGCTGTAAATAATGAAGTAGCTGTCGATGCTGAGAAGGAAGAATCTGAAGAAGAGTTTGAAATTGAAAAAAGTACAAATACCAAGATTTTAGGGGACTTATTCTCAAGTTTCGATTTCGACAAACCAATTCTTGATATTAATGAGAATGAGGAAGATGAAAGTGGGGATAGTGAGTATGAGTTCGAACTGAAATTCCAAGTCGATGATGAGAGAGATAGTTATAATGTTAAAACAAAGGATTGTACAAATGCTATGGCTGCAGTGGAAGAATATAAGAGAATGAACCCTCAAGAACCTTCAAAGGTTGAGCATTATCAAGATAGTGATGAGGATTCCAAATCTGATAATGATAATGATGAAGAATTCATGCCTTCCTTCGGGGAAAGTAAGGTCAGTGCACCAGTGGCTGATAATAATGATGATGAGGATGCTGATGTCGATGAAGAGTTTATGCCTTCATTCGGAGGTAATAAACTGGACGAACAGGAGAGTGAAAATGATGATGAATTCTTACCTACATTTGGATCTAAAGATGTTAATAACACCGAGACATTAAGATCATTATTCAATCCAACTAATGCCTCAGAAAACACTGAGACTGTGTCCAGTGGATTCAGATTGGAAGATTCAGATATCGATGAAGATCTGCAATTAGATTTAGAAGCTGATAAAGAGGAAATCGTAAAGCTTCAAGAGGAGAAAAAGAGAGAAATGATGATGAACACGATCAAGACATCAACTTTGTTCTTCCCTCATTTCGAGTCACCTTTCTTACAACAACAAAGTCAGTTGAACAAGATATCTAAAGATTTCGATAAAGAAACTTACAAAGAATGGTTCTTTGAGAAACGTGGAGAACTCAATAGAGAGTTCAGAAGAACCAAAAGAGATTTTATGAGACAACTCAGTAAACGTAAATAATAATTGCATAGCATTCATCTATTTAGAATTTGTATTTGATAGCCATCTCAACAGCGGCTTGACCCCAGTCTTCTCCATGGTTGTGCATCTTACCTTCGATCATACCGGCTCTAGCCTCCAGCTGCTCTTCTGTTAAACAAGTCAAGATACCGAAAATGATAGGTTTGTTCAATTCAAATTGCAAGTTCATGATCTTCTTGGTAGCGCTGTCACAGATGTATTCGAAATGCATAGTGGAACCCTTGATAAGAACACCAATTGGGATGATGACATCCAAAGGAGTACCGGCCAGCTCATGTTGAGCAAACAACAGCTTTGTAGCATATGGCAATTCAAAGGATCCAGGAACGGTCTCAATAATGATGTTCTCTTCCTTAACGTTGAACTCCTTCAATTTTTCAACAGCACCTTTGACCAAGTTGTCGATGATGGATCTGTTCCATCTAGCATGGATGATACCAACTCTCAACTTGGAACCATCATAAACTTGGTCGACTTGTCCTAATCCTTTTACAGCCATTATTCTTTACGCTCTTGCTAACTACTTTTGATTCCAACGGCCGTCCATTTTATAGGGTTCGATTTTTTCATCGATGCCGAGGGAAATGATAAAATGCTGAGGTTGATTAATAAGTGCGTGGAATCCTTACTAATTTCTTACTATTGGGGATAGTGGGATGAGTAAGGGGTAGTGCGAGGGGGATACCAAGAGACTATAGGCAGGTAGGGGGAGGGACACCATGGTGAAGTCTAAATAAACTATCTTCAGAAGAGGTTTAGGTGGTGTAACGATTATCAGAATGAATTCATCTCTAGGTCGCTTTCGGCCGAATAGTCTTGTAGAATAGTCTTAGTAGGTCCTTCTTTCCCTTATAAGCTTTCTTATCTATAGTTTATCTCTTGGTAAAGACAAGGCTTATTAGATAACTCTAATTCGAAGCTTGCGCCACCGATCGCTACCCAACAGAACACATTATACAATAATCGGAACCCAATGCTGGGTGAGCATCCCATCTCGAGAATCCACCTGCACTATAACCCCATGCACAGACTTACTCCACCTAGAGACACTCAGTGTTCGAACATCTTGCCTCATTTGGATTATTGAGACATACACGGGATCTGCTATAGCTTTATGAAATGTAATATTTTGCTTCATGCATCTTTCATGTAAGTAATCTACTTTCTGCGCTTTGGCACTGGGACTTTTTTCGTCCTCATGCATGCAGGCCGTCAAGAGCAGAAATCTTGTAGAATCTAGATCTCTGAGGTGGTTCTATTCGTTGATACAGATTGTAAAATAAAATACAGGTTCATCTGGGATTAATAATTACAGAGATTAGGACAACATCATGAGAGAATAGTTGGCACCAACTTGGGGCAAATCTATAAGTCAAGTACAGGTGGGTCAGTTGGTATCATTGGCTTCAATTTGAGACCGAAGCTTTACATAATCTTGGTATGTGATCATCGTTTTTTCTCCTTCATATCTGGTGACACTCATATTCAACTCTTGTGGAGACACAGACTTGTACAATCCCAGTTTCTTAATTAAATTCTTCAACGTTTCCTCTTGATCCCAATTCTGTTCTACAGCAACTTCAGGAAGGAAAGTACCCGAATAACGACGTGATTGATATTGGAAATTGATCTTGATTCCGTGTCTCCCTAACTCCCAATCTAATGGAGTGGAACATGGTTCGAAATTCTTTAATAAAGTAATTGAACATTCTAAAAACGACAACTCTCTTGCATTGATACCACTAAATCTGGTGTCTTCAAACAGAGATATGAGCAGGTATTGTTTTATTCCATCTTCTACTTCTAAATCCGAAAACGTCCCAATACATCCTCTCAAATGTTTTTCGCCATCCTTCATTCGTATACTCCAGGAAACAAACAAAGGTGAATCCGAATCTTTGGACAACTCATAACCGGTATGCTTCTTATATGTATGCAATGGATACTGTTTCATATCGAGCAACGAATGACAAAGCTCATCGAACAGTAACGCCAGGTAAGGCGATAATGATGAACTCATACTGTTGGAATTATGCAAATGAAATGACAATTGAAGAGATTCAACAAAGTTTCTATGATAAAGGGGGGCAATTGGATTTAAAATGCTTGTAGGTCAAAAACCAAATATCAAACAAATGAACTTGCCAAAATGATAATAATACAGACCAGTGACTACTCGAGAGAATATGTTATCAGCAGACTTAATTTTTATATATCTTTCAACATATCTGAAATTGATATGAGAACGCAAAGCAAGACCTTGATTCGGAAAAAAAAGAAAAGAAACGAAAATATGTATAGAGCCTGAAAAAGAAAAAAATTTTCTTGTCCCTTTATTTTCTGGGCTATTCTGATATTTGCCTTCAGTGAAGAATATTATTTAACTTTGATCAGAGCTTGTCTATCAATGCCAAAATAAGGATTTGTGGGGGAGGGGTGAAGTTGTTCAGAATTGTGAGGCTCGACTTACCTAGAAAAACGATTGGATTTGGATTTTAACGGGTAATCTCGCTTCGCATCATCAACTGTTAGCGCACGAAAACCGCAGATTACTCTCCACTAACTTCCTAAACTGTCTCAATCGTTGTCACTCTGTCAGGTACCGTTCTTCTTGTCGTGCTTTTTTTTTTTTACGCCCCACGCTTTTCCATATTTTTCTGTTTTTTACCAAATGAGGCGAAATTTGTCATAAAAACAAAGTCAAGTCCCGAGTCTGAAGGGACCTACCTGCTACATTGCGCACTATTGTAGAACATAGAGAGTTGCGAACAGCTTGAAGAATTGATTGCTTATACACTAAAATATGTGCAGCAACTACACAATAGAAACACATATTCGCCTTGCATTTGCACTTGCCGATCAAGGTCCAGAACCTTGTTCGTTAGATTCTCGCGCACGTATACGCGACAGTAGTGTATTGGGTAACCAATTCCATAATAGGCAATTATATGGTCTTTTGACATAAACCCTCGACGCCTCGGCGAAGGACCGTCCCATACTCAGGGTCTCTAGTTAGACTAGTATTTTGGAATCATATTCCGAGTATCACTTCAAGCCTGTCTCCTGTAAAGCTCCTGGCTACTCCTTGACCTACTTCCTCCTCCTGCACATACTCACCCCTGTTCTTCCCTTGCCCTGGTCCTCACTCCTCCTGCTCCTCGCCCTCTCCCTCCCTGTAGCAGATTATCAATTTCCCAAGCCTAGGAACACCAGCGGCTATTGAAAAAATCAACATCAACTAACTCTGAAGCTCAACAGAACACTAATTGATTTTGTCACGTGCAATATTGATCGAAATTCATCGGAACTGTGGTAAAGTTTTGGTGTGGTATCAATAGTTTGCATTTCCATTCAGAGGGATCTCTTTTTAATAGGAAAACACCAGAGGCAATTCTAAGAGATGTCGGGACAGAATGTTAATTCGAAGTCCCCTTCCACTGGGGGACCATCACCATCACCAGAGCATCGTGGGGGTTCTGCCAATCAGAAGCATCGTCGTTCAATGTCGAAATCAGGTGAACACTCCAGCCGTTCTAGCAGTCTGAAAAGTGGTGGTGCGCCGAAGCCTAATGGATCTGGTCATAACAGATTGTCGCCACAATTACAGTCTGTAGCATCCAAGCACATGGATGATAGAACTTTATATTTGTTGGCTAATGCAATTGGCTCCAAATGTATTGTCACCGTCACCTCTGGTACAAGGTACACCGGTTTACTTTACACCACTTCATCATTTTTGGAAGGGGGATTATCTTGTGTATTGAAGTTCCCAGAGTTGTATAGTTTGGATTCTGATGATGAGTTGGATCCAAATTATGAATTACCTGAGACTTTGGTTATCGAGTCCAAAGATCTTGCTGATTTGGAGATTGTAGATTTGGATTTATCTGCAGACGCTGCTCCTGCCCTGGCTGAACCACAAAAGACTTCATTCAAAACAGATGTTGATATCTCGGCTGGTAAGATCCAATCTCAAGAACGTGAATTGGAGAAATGGGTCCCTGAAGAGATATCTTCTGGAATCGGTGGAGGTTTGGAAGATGAATCTGTTGGTGGTAGCGGTCAATGGGATCAATTTGCCGTGAACGAAAAGAAGTTTGGAATCCAATCCACTTTCGATGAGAATCTCTACACTACAAAGATTTCAAAAGATGATCCTAAATATCAACAAAGATTACTGTATGCAGAGAAAGTTGCTAGGGAGATTGAAAGTTCCGGTCATAATGGAAATGTACATCTTGCTGAAGAGAGAGGTTTGGTTGTCGATGATAGTGGATATGATGAAGAAGACAAATATTCAGGTGTTGATAGAAGAGGTGAAGAATTGATGGCTGCTATTAAAGGTGGTGCATTTGGTAATGGATCCACTGGCAATGTCCAAAGGGAATTCAAAAGTGATAAATATGTTCCTCCAAGACACAGAGCTGCTCTGTATCATGATGATCCAGCCATTCTTTCATCTACTGATATGAAGGCCAATGAAACAAAGCCTGTTTCTGTTAATTCTTTACCTGAAAAACCAAAAGAACTGATTAAACTGAAGGAAAATCGTCCTGAAATCGATGCTTTGAAAGAATTTAGTGCTAATTTCAAGATTCCAACCAAATTCCCTTCTAAGGATAAGTCACCTGTTGAGCCAGTTTCTACTAAAACTGAAGAGATTAAGAAAGAAGAACCAAGTAAACCAGAATCAGTGGTGGCTGAAAAACTGCCTGCCGCTACCCCTCTGAAGAAAAAAATGGACCCAAAAACAGCCATCACATTCAAGATGAATCCAAATGCAGCTTCATTCCAACCAATGAACTTCCAACCTCCTCAAGGTCCAAGAGGATCATTCAGTTCGAGATCTCCAAACGCTTCTCATGCTTCACCTCGTGTCCTGCATTCATCTCCTTCCAAAAAATATATGACTCCAGTCAATTTCTTTGGAACTAGAGTACCTAATGGTCAGCATAAAACCATTTTCTCGAAATCGTTCAATTTCTTCAAACATGTAGGATCATTGGAAAAGTTAGAGAAACCGTTTGTTGCTGCCCCAACATGGGCTGAAGAAATCGACCAAAGTTATATGAACGAGTATGAATTGTATCCGGAGAAGATTTCTATGCCTCTGCCTCCAAATTCCGCAATGAGATACTATGGATCTGCGCAATCCCCTATGGCACCGCCCCAGTTTTTCCCTCCAGGGGCACCAATCTCACCTCAGCATCCTCAACTGTCACCTATTCCGGTGAACGGTCCAATCATAGTGCCATCTCCAGTACAGGCCCAATTCCCGAACCCAGAAGATGGAGGTGGAAGAACTTTATCACCATCCCATCAACAACTGGTCCCTCTGTATTACCCCCCATTTATTCCTGCAGGTGGAGCAGTACCGAATTTGCAGGCGCGCGGACCGCCTCAGCAACAAGATCTGTCAACGTCACCAAGAATGCACCGCCAGAAATTCAATAATTCCAATAATATGCAGCGTCAACAGCCACAGCAAATGTTCCAACTGCAACCATATCCTATGTTTGTGCCAATGCCACCTGGGGCCCCGGGAGCTCCGGCTCTCGGTAGTCCAGGGGGTCCAAGAGGCTCTTCAAATGGTGTGTATCCACTGATGGGATATTATGTCGTTGGTCCTCCTAACGGTGGGAGACAGTTCTAGTATATTCTAGTATTTGCTAGTATAATAAATATCGGTTAAATCAGTAATTAGTAATGTAGTGGCTCTGTACGGAGATCTGTTTGAGATCTAATGATCTCTGGGCTCTTTTTTTGCACCGTCTTCTCCACCTGTCTCTCCGCTCATCCCATCTGCTCATCGCCCCCTTTTGAGCCCCGAGGCGCCTGCGTGATCCTCATTACGTAACCCCCTTTAAATTTTACGCGCACTAAACTTAAAACGTTCGAGAGCTTCTACAGCGTTAGTAAGCAAACGGGAGAAAAAAAGAAACGCTCAAGGCAAAGTCTGATTTTCTTATATAAAGAGGGAGTTTTTCGTTGAAAGAAATATGTTTAGATTAAGATATCGAAAATAATAAATTAAAAATGGTTGCTGTTATTGAATCCGAAGCTCAATTCAAGGAAGCTCTTACTCACTCTGGTTTGGTCGTTGTTGACTTCTTCGCCACTTGGTGTGGTCCTTGTAAGATGATTGCCCCATTGTTGGACAAGTTCTCTCAACAATATACTGCTGCTAAGTTCATCAAGGTTGATGTCGATGCTTTGCCAGCTATTGCTCAAGAGTACGAAATCTCTTCTATGCCAACTTTGCTTTTCATTAAGGATGGTAAGGTTGTCCAAAAGGTTATTGGTGCTAACCCAGCTGCTATTAAGGGTGCTTTGGCTTCTTTGGCTTAAATGATTTATATTTCATTCATGTTCTAATAAACGATATATAGAAATTATAATATGGTGTAAGATGGATGGATAGATTGGTGAGTGATCATCGGGTGAGTACTAAAACAAAAACTCAAAGAAATGCTTGAACGAATAGCTTGACTAATAGCTTGACTAATAGCTTGAACTAATTGCTTGAACAGTCTGGAATGCAATTATAGTTCAAATCTTGCAGTCGTTTTGGTCGTTCTAGTCGTTCTGGTTATTCTACTCCGCTTACCATTCTAGTCTCTAGTCTGATGAATAATACAATTAAATATTTTAAATTACGTGTAAAAATATGTCAAATTTATCCCATATCTCCTCTCCCTTATTAATTGTGGCTGATCTAATTGTCTTATCTACCATCTCTCGCCACAACCGTTGAAAAGCCATCGACCGAGGATCTAAAAAGAAAAGTTTAAATGGTCGTGTATATTTAACCAATCACATACTCAAATTTATTCAGGGTTCAAAGACGATTCAAAGTCGGTTCATTGGAGGTTTAAAAGTCAAAATGAGTACTGAAATAGAACATGATCCCCAGTTCATTGCTCGTGATATCTTGAATAAGTACACTGACACTAATTATACGGACAATTTCCAAATATTATCCACCATCAGATACGATCCCTTACTTAAAGAGGATGGAGATGGAGTTGATGTCATCTCTAAACAGCATTTCTTCTTATTTGAAGAACATATTCATAGATTACGAGCCAGTTTGTCTTTCTTCAAATGGGAATTCGAAATCACTGACCAACTTTTGTTATCAAAATTGACCGAAACTTTGCTAACAGTAGACACCAATTTACCCTATAAATGTAGGGTGTTGGTTGGTAAGACAGGAGAGACAACAATCGAGGTAGTGCCGGTCGCTGTTAGACCAAATTTGATGGAAGGTTTCTTAGATGTTGTACCTCCACCGTCGCTTTGGATCGTCCATTTAGATACCCATCCTACCCCGATATCTCCCTTCACTTCTTTCAAGACAACCAAACGTGATCACTACACAGCTGCGAGACAGAGACATATTCCACTGGGTGCCGTCAACACGGAGGTGATCGTATATAATGATGCTCTTCAGATAATGGAGGGATCAATTACCAATGTAGCATTCAAACGGACCAAGGTGTATCCAAACTCAGGTAACATTGTAGAGAGATGGGTGACTCCTCCGTTAAGTTCTGGTTGTCTTTGTGGGGTAGTAAGACATATGTTAATTAGTAAAGGACATGTAGAGGAAGAGTCAGTGAATTTGAAAGATGTCAAAGTCGGAGAAGAAGTACTTCTATTCAATGGAATTAATGGTGTAGTCAAAGGTGTAATTGTATAAATTTATTCTAACAAAGTTTCTATTTCTTGATCGGAATAACCCAAAATGTAGTAAACATCCAGCATGGATTTGGAGTTCAAGCAACAAGGAGCCTCAGTTTGCACTTTAGGTTTGGCATTCCAGGCAATACCTAACCCAGCAACAGACATCATCTTCAAATCATTAGCTCCATCTCCAATTGCAACAACATCTTCAAGGCTGATCTTCTCCTTCTCGGCGATTTCTTGTAACAAAATCTTCTTCATCTCTCCATCGACGATTCTACCAAAGGTCTTACCATTCAAAAGTTTCTTTCCATCTACTTCATCATACTCTAAGTTATTAGCATAAGCATAATCGAAGCTTAATTTGGCAGCGACTTTCTCCAGCAAAGGAATGAAACCTCCACTCAACACTGCAAATTTACAACCAGCTTTCTTCAAACCTTTAGCCAATGGTTCCACACCGTTAGTGATCTCGATCTTGGAGCTGTATAACTCCTCCCAGATCTGAGTCGAGTCAATACCTTTCAATAATTTGACTCTCTCCAGAAGTGATTGGGTGAAATCAAGCTCTCCATTCATGGCTCTGTTGGTAATAGCAGCCACCTCTGCCTCGACATCAGCATAAGCAGCGATCAACTCAATGACTTCTTGGTAAATCAAGGTAGAGTCCATATCAAACACAAGCAACTTCTTCCTTCTATTGGAAGTACTTTGGTAGACCAAATCAACTCCATCGACTTTGTTCTCTCTTAAGAATTGTCTAGTTTCTTGTAATGATTGGGTGTTGTCAAAAGTGTAGTCTAGTATTCTGCCTGGAGACAAGTACTTCTGGGTCTTATTGGAGACTGGAAGTTTCAGTAAAAGAGACTCCACTTGATCGATAGATTTTGGGGTCAACTTGTCCCCATTTGGGATCAAAGTCAATGAGAAAGACATGGTGATGTTGGTTTTGACTCTGTTCATGGTACGTTGGTATTTTTTTGACTCGGATTTTTTTTCACTAAAATTTCCATATGTGGCTGAGAGCGATGAGCTGAAATATGTGGCAGAAACTTACATCGTGACACCAGATGCGAACTCCAGACACATCGACTCAGGCACCAGAAGAGGTGATGCACGTGTGGAGGGGATCACATCTGAGGCGAGATTGCCCCGGTAAAGCAGTCATTCCATTCACTTTGTCATTCCACTTGTCATTTTCCTATCACCAAACTCTATCCTCCACCCACTTAGTCATTCCACCTCCCATAGTTAAGCTCCATCCCCCACTCCTAACCCCCAATCCAAACCTTAATTCTAATCCGAATAATTTCACTCCCATATTCCACACTATGCTCCACAGCAACTCTAATTACCGGACAAATCCCTGCCTAACCTAGCAATACAGATTAATGTAGATGAACTTTAAAGTTAATCTTAACACTTTGCGCATAGTACCGTTTCTCATAGTAAACAGGCCTTAATATAATTAGCATAGTGGCCTTAATATGATTAGATTAATAGTGTGGCCTGAAATTACTGCAATTCAGGTTAAAGTAACACAGGAAAGGTTGTTTATATACCATGAATTGACCCCTATATAATACCTGAAAGCTCCCTGTGATGTAGTGGTGAGCTTCTGGAGCAAAGATGGGGGTTACTAGAAATCAAGACCACAATAATTCTTCCTCCTCTTCCTCAAAACTTTCTGAGGAAAGTGAATCCAAGTCCAATGGAGAGAAAGAAGAGATTAACCTTCTCTCTACAAGGAAGAAGAAGAAGATCCAGAAACTTCGAGACGAATTTGAACAACATCAAGCCAGATCATTTAATGTGATTATTCGATCTCAGGTAGTTGATAGTAATAGTTCAAGTGAGTCGAGGACATCAACTAAGGTTTCCAATGGGACAAGTGTAAGAGAACTGATAATCCTGTTGGATACACCATTTCTGTATAGAGAGTTACTTGAGGACACATCAACGGAGAACAGGGCAATTGAAAACAGGTTAATTGAGAGTCGTGGAATTCCTGATCCTCCAATTCACAACCCATCAATGGGAAATTCTCCAGCTGAAAATGACCATTCCCCTGTGAGTCTGATTCATTCTCTAGACTCCGACTTCCCCTCACAACAAAACCCCCTCAAATATAAATACCGATGGAGTAACATCTTAGGCATCACTTTAATCATTTTGGGGGTTATCGGATTTACTTCAATTTCAATTATTTTATATATTTGGGACCTGGTAAAACCAGACCAAACACATGTCTTCGATAATCTCTCTCCCTACAAATACCCTCAACTTTCAGCAATTAGGACCTCCTTGATAGACCCCGACACCCCCCAAGAATTTCTCTTCAAAAACTCAACCCAAGGCGAAGAATGGGAATTATCATTCTCAGACGAATTTAACCTGGAAGGAAGAACCTTCTACCCCAACGAAGATCAATTCTTTGAAGCCGTGGATATCCATTATCTGGCCACCAATGATTTAGAATGGTATGACCCAGATCTGGTCCAAACTGCTAATGGGACTCTCCAAATCCGAATCGATGCAATGAAGAACCATGGTTTGTTTTATCGATCTGGAATGGTTCAAAGCTGGAATAAAATGTGTTTTACTCAAGGGAAAGTGGAAATTTCAGCTAGAATGCCTGGTTCCTTTAAAAGTAAAGGTTTATGGCCCGGAATCTGGTCGTTAGGTAATTTAGCAAGACCAGGATACATGGCATCAACTGACGGTGTCTGGCCCTATACCTATCAATTCTGTGACGCTGGAATTACCCCCAATCAAAGTTCTCCAGATGGGTTGTCAACTTTACCTGGACAACGACTAAACGCATGTACTCTTGAAGGAGAAGATCATCCAAATAGAGGAACAGGTAGAGGAGCTCCAGAAATCGATATCTTAGAAGGAACCTATACTGGTGATATGGCTACAATTGCTCAAACCTTACAAATCGCCCCCTTTGATATTTGGTGGTTACCTGACTACGACCAGATGGAGATTTACAACAAATCGACCTCGTTCATGAATTCATACGTCGGAACCTCTCAACAAGAAGCCGTCTCGGTGATCACTACACTCAATTCAAGCTGGTTCGAAAGAGGTGGCCCCCAATCGAATTTCCAAACCTACACCATAGAATATACTTCAGATCATGATCATTTTGAAGATGATTATATAACTTTTGGAATTGGAGAAGAACCCACCTTCAAAATCTCTGGCTCAATGCTACATCCAGACGGGAATATCAATTGGAGGGAGATCTCAAAGGAACCAATGTCGATGGTTTTCAATTTGGGACTTTCTTATGCCTGGTCAGATATCGATTGGATGTCATTGGAGTTCCCATCTACTTTGGAAATCGACTACATTCGTATTTACCAACCCAAGGGCAAGCAGTCGATCACTTGTGATCCATATGGGTATCCTACACTGAACTATATAGAGGAGCATTTGAATGCTTATCAAAATGCGAATTTGACATCATGGAAAGCTGCTGGATATGAGTTTCCAAAGTTTAGAATTGAAAATGATGTTCAAGTCAAGTAGATGTAGTGCTTCTCCGAGGACCATCGGCTCAACTTGAAACATATACCTCTATTGTTAATAGTAAATGCAGGGTTTTATTGTTATATATGGCATTAGAAGATGAAAGTTGATGAGGTAATGGGGATGGTGAGAATGGTGAGAATGTTCAATCCTCTCCAAACAACGTATTAATCCCAGTAAAATCCTCAACTCCTCCCCCATTACTCTTCTTCTTCCTAGATGCCTCCTCCAAATCTTTAGACCGGGCACTATTCCCAGTAGCCAGTCCAAACATTTGATCATTAAATACAAACGATATCATTACAACCTTTTGAGATCTAGCCGATGTAGACTGATTTAAAAGCTCTTCTAAAAGTTGGACGCTCTTGAGATCCTCAATCTCCAACAATTGAACCAAATATTTCTGTGGATAATCATAGTCTTTACGTAAAGACAAGTAAATGCTTGTCAATAAGTACCCAGCTTCCGAATGACAGTCACTAAAGAATGGATCTTTGATTATAGTCACCAACGACTTGATGAAATTGTCATTGATCCATCTGTCCACGTCCTTGTCCTTGTTCATTACCTGGGTAATGATATTTCTCAAGATCAAAATCGCATTATACGAACATCTCGTGTCTCTGAACAAGATAATATGGTTCAAGATACCTAAGAACAATCCTAATAATTGAGGATTCGAACAGATGAGTTTCCTGGTTGCGATTTGTCTCTCGTTCGGATTATAATGGCCCATTTGACCAACAAGATCGATCAACATACGATCAACTACAGCAGTCAATTGACGCAAGAGATGCTCCTCCATCATATCCTCAGAAAGAGTCTGATCGTCCTCGTTTCCTTCTAATTGTAAACCTTTGACAACGATTTGTTCCCACTTGGAGAGTAAAAGAGCATCAAGAGTATTCAAGACTTGAGGTAATAACTCGCCTAAGAAGGGTTCAACATATCTGATAGGACAGTTCTTAATCACATTTCTCAAGACAAGATTGATCAAATGTCTCCAAGAATGCAATGAGATGCCCACCGGTTCTCCAGCGATCGATCTCCACAACTGAGTGGCCATATTAGGAACTTCATACAAGGTTTCTTCGAGCTCAGAGATCGACCCGATCGTCAAATAAGCATATTCTCTAGTATATCTCACGATATGACCAACACTGTCGGCGAAATCACGGAGAGTATGCATTGCCTTCACACTTTCCTCTACAAAAGAATCCTTAGACTGAATAGACACTCCTTGCTGCCAGAATCTCTCGGTACAAGACTCCTTGACGAAACTTTGAACTTCAATTGGAAGATCCGACCAGTTCCCTGGGTTGTGATAAGCCTGGATCTGAGCGATCAATTGCAAGATGTGGGGTAAAATCGGTTGAACTCTTGGCTTCCAAAGCTTCAATAAATTCTGATAATCATCTGAATCATGAGGTAACTTTTCGATACTGTACTGGATGAAGATTCTCGTAGCTCTGATTGGGAAGACAGAACTCCAATGCTTCTTTAATTCTGTCTTCAAATCACGACCAGCATCATCCATTTGAGCTGTGATCAAGTTAGTAGACAGAGAAATGCCTCTGCTTTGGAAATACTCGGCGATCTTGACGATTCCAAGTCTTTCCATGAACCAAGGAAGTTCCAATAAACCTTTCTCGGTCTTTGGATCAGACCAAGCTGCCAATTCTGGGTCAACAAGCTTACTAAACCTGTCAACCTTATTGTCGATACTCGATCTCTGAGAAACGACCAAGAGGAACGACTTGAATGCCACAGCCTCATGATCGGTCACCTTATTGGAAGACAAAATATCACTGATCACAACCTCCAAATCATTCAAAATCACCTTCAATGATTCAGGCATCAAATACAGCAACCTATTCAATTCAGTACCACAACTTGTCCGGAGATCTCTAATATTCTCACGCTCCTCATCACTGGCATTATCGTCGTATTCAAAAGTACACGACGTGATCACCTTCTCCAATACTCTGAACATAAGATTATTGGACTTATCCTTCAACAAAGGAGCAAACTGAACCAAAGTTTGGACCTGTTTCCTCAATAACAAAGGATCCTTGATCCGTAACATCAAAAGTCTCTCACACAAGGTCTCTACAAGCTTGTGTAAATAGTTGGATTTGTCCAGCTTATCAGCCATCGAATCGTCATACCAGATCTGCCATCTGGATATTCCTCTAATACAAGACTCAATCAAAACAAATTGAGCATATCCATACAAGTAGCTCTCGGAATTCTCGTCTTTATACACTAACACCTTGTCGTTCAAGGTTCTTTGACCCATCGGAGACGAGAAGAACAGTTCGAGACGGTTTTCTAACCACATTAATCCTTCTTCAGGTTGATGACAGATCGTTATTCTAACTATATCATCCATCATTTTACGATAATTGGAAAGGAAGACCAAGGCATCGGAATTCTCTTCAAAGTCCATCTCCAAATACTTTTTCACCGTGAATTCGTCGGAGAAATCTTCATAATTGAGTAATCTGTTGGCTGCGATCTCTAATAATCGAGCAAACAGTCCTTGGAAATGAGGTTTACTACAAAGTCCATCGATTCTCAATACAGAACACCAAAATTGTAAACTAAGACCACTGACAATCAAAGAATCATGACTTGTTGTCTCTAAAACAAGACTTAAATACCCAGTTAAATCTGCGGAAGGTGGTAATTGATTGGAGTTCCGGTTCTTAGACTCGAATAAATAGTCTGTAAGTCCCACAATCATCTCTACAAGCTTCTTTGTAAGTGAATACAACTGATCATCGATATCATCCGGGTCCAATTTGAGAGACCGATACACATTGGTCAACATTTCTATTCCTTCTTTAGTGAAAATTGCGCCTGGAATCTCATTGAAATCTTCTTCCGATGAGAAATGTCTAGTTAAAAGCAGATGTAAGGACTCAGTAGCCAATGTACGCACAGTTATATCACCATCATACATGAAACACTGGGTTAATCTGTTGAATATCTGAGTATCACGGATGGCAAGCGGTAAAACCCACTGCAAACACGTCTTCAAAGTCTGTAAAATCCTCACTACCAAGGTCTTATTCACCTCCGATGACATATCTTTGAAACATTCGAGCAAATAACCCGACCATATCTGTAACCAACCTTGTTCTGAATGACGGAACATGGCCAATTGCTCGTTAGGTTCATATTTGATATTGAGAACCTTCTGAGAAGTGATCACCTCGGGACATAACGAGGTCAATTCCCTGGATCTGGACGATGCAATTGGATCTTCTAACAAATAGATGTCTTCGAACAAAGTTCTGAAGATAATAAGGGTCAATTCACGTGTACTCACGTTGGAATTCCATAGTTGATACATGTCTTTATCGAAAGAGCTCCAACTGGCGACCAAATCGCTCTCGGTAATTGGGGAGTCCTTCTGGTACTTGGAGTTGCGGAGCGCCGTTCCCCAACATCTCTTGGCTACATCCACCCACAACGAGGCGATCTTCTCCTTGATGAAATGAGGGTCCTTCAAACTGAGCTTATTCAGCAACTCGATGATCCAATTTCTGATGGCGAGTTGTTTCTCCAAATTGAAGCTGGCGTAGTTCCGAGTGATGGCCGACTGTAACAAACTGAGACCGAAGTGGCGCACAATGTAGTTGTAATTGTTGTCGGGCAAGGCCAATTGATACCCCCAGAAGGGAGATTCATTATGCTGTTTGATACTTTCTAAGAACTGGGCAAGGTTAGTAAATAATTTAATGGGCGGTTAATTAAAACACGTACCGATTGCGCCAGACGACGTTGATCGTTGGAGGAAGTGGGGGAATGAATGACTTCAAGCGCCCCGACTATCTGATTGACACCGTCTTGGTCCATATTGATGGGAGGTGGGGTGTTTAATTGGAGGGTGATAGTTTTGCTAGTGGTGATTTGTATGGAGATTTTTGAGATTTTGTTTGTTTTTTGTTTTGGTTTTTTGTGAGGGAAGGAAAAGGAGAGAAGTGAGCGGGAGGGGTGAGTGGGAGAGGTGCAGGCGGAGATTGGGTGGAGCACGGGCGGAGAGACCGGTGGAGGGGTGGAGAAGTCGGTGGAGCAGGTGAAGGGGTGGACTGGTCAGATAACACTACAATACAGAAGGGTAGATTTGGTAACGATACATGAACCACTCGAAAAAAACAGTTCCTAACTATGACACCAAGAGATCGGAGATCTCTCTCTCACTACACTCAGAATCGATAAACTCAATGATATCCCCTTTCATCACCCCCTTCCACTCGCTTATACTCACTAAATTATCCTACATTGTAAACCTCACTGCCTCGTGCGGTAGGTCGTGGATTTAACTCTAATTTGAATAAAATTAGGAATGAGTACACGACTGGAAGGCACGAAAGAGGGCACAGGGTACGTAGATTGGATTGGAGTAGAAAGGATTCAGCTCTGAGTGTGACAAAGTCAATAATACATTCAACTCATTCCTCACTCTAATCACTATAATCACTATTCGGAACTTTAAATTTAAACACCTCACAAATTATCCCTATCATTGCTGTCTCCCCCTTTGAGTTATATAATTTATATAGGAAAATCTCTTAGATAGTGTAGAAAAGCTTAAATAGGTTTAACTATTGCTTGGTAATTCTATACAGATTAATTATAGTACTGTTAGGAGGATTGATGTGACATCAGAACTGTACAGATTCCAACTTCTACTTCATCTATTTCTTCATCTATTTCTTCATTCATCCTTTCTCTGCCTCCTCCCTTCACTTTGCCTGCCTTCCCAGTAACCCCCCGATCTCCGACCAACTCCATCCAAATTTACCATACACGACCTTTTCCTGCATCTCATCGCAATACCAGATCCCGAATCAAACCAAGCCCTAAGCTTGCATCATCCTCACAACCACTCAACCCCCAACCCCAACCACCCAATCACCAACATCCCTCTCAACTATCGATACCACCACCTCTACCACCACCGATAACACCTCCCTCCACTATTCACGTTCTGACATTCCGACTCCTTATCTTCGGCAGGCTCGCACGTATTGCTAAACGAGCTCGCAGCTTACGCCCGTAACAAAAAATATCTCAAATTTTCTCCTTTTCCTTCTATTTCTCCCTCCTAATTTTATTTATATTAATTTAATTGACGAATCGTAGTTGATTTGATAGTTAATGATTTGATAGTTGATGACTCAACATGTTCGCTATCAGAACATACTTGATTGAACGGTTGGCTGAATGCTGGTCTCCACTGTTCGCCAACCTGAAGGCCTTCCATACCGCCAATTCTCACCGCGGTAGGCTGGCGCTTTCTCACCATATTCGAGAGTGTAAACAACAGATGTTTGAAGAGTTGATGTCGGGCCGTCTGTGTTGTAGAAAGAGACGTGGAATGGGTAGAAAGAGATTCAGAGCCGCCAGAGGTCGTTTCTTCATCAATAATACCAGACCCGCCACCGAGGTGGACGTTCCCGCCGACAGTACTGCTCATTATGATCATTATACTTCAAGTAGGGTATTCCCTCTGTTTTCCGCTGGGATGTTGAAGGGATCGTTTGGTGATAACTGGCATCCAGAGGCCACTCTTGGTGATGCCACGAACGATTCACCGGATGAAAATCGTTATACAAATATAGTACAATTCCAGTATGGAATGTTGAATAATAAGCGTATGGCTATTAAGATTGCTTCATATGTTCCTATATCGTCGTCTTTTGTGGAGTCGAGACGTGCATTCCACTCGGTACCAGGGAGATCTGTAGACAGATCTACAGACATGTCTGAGGATGGGAGAGCTCCAAGTTTAACATACAGTTCAGTTGATCTCTCTTTATCGTCCAAACAACTCGACCAACCAACCCAGCTCAATATTGACCAATTAACTGAGCTGTTCAATCGTGATATCGATTTCAATAACCCACAAGAACAGTCTCATTTATTCAATAAGTTGGAGAAACTGGGCAAATACAACGAGATGATTGCTAATTTCCAGTTCCTCATTAGTATGGGTATAGTACCTTCATTGGATGTATATAACAAGACTTTGGCTTCTATTTCCAAGAGAAGCAACAGCCAAGAATCCACAGAGGAATTACTCACTCATTTATTGAATATCTATTCGAATATGTTGAACAATAATGTCAAGCCTGATCAATATACTTATGAGACTGTGATTTCAACCTTATTGAAAGGTTCGATAACAGCAGTTGCAGCTCAGAATGTAGCTCAAGCTTGTGAATTCTTCCAAATCGCCAAACAATTGTTTGCTGTTTGTGATCACAGAGGTTTGGATTTCGGTTCTTCTTTGTATGAATCATATTTGACATGTTCAGTTATTTTGAACGATTGGATTCCTCTGGAGATAAACCAGGACACCCTGAGATTATTGACTTCCAAGTTGGGTGAGCAAAACTTGGTTTATTACATTGCTTTCATGACCTTATCCGAGGATTTCGACTCGGTCTTAAACCAATTCAAACAGAATGCTCCATCGAGTGGAGAATTAATGGCGAATCAGTTCCAGATATATCAAATTTACATGCAAAGATTAATTACTAATGGAGATATCGAGACTGCTTCCGTTGTTTTGGATGAAATTTTGACCAAATTGAAAGCTATTCCAGCCTATGAGAACGTAGTTAAAGATTTGGTATCGAAATATTTGATGCTGTTATCAACTATTGATCCTCTGAAGACCCATGACGCTTTCTTGAAATTAGATGCTGTTCCTTGGCTTCCAGATGTACATATTTCACTGTTATTGGAGATCACAAACAATTGTATTCTCCACGGTGATTTATCTACTCTGTCGAAATTCTGGAATTACACTGTGATCAGAAAGGATTTCGATACCGAACTTCCTCAATCAGAAGATCCTGTTAAGTTATTGAATACTATCAGAGTCGATAAAACTGCTATTGTGGGAAACGTAATGGAAGCAGCTTTATCCAGCAATGAATTCAACCCATTAAGGATAATCAAAGAGACAATGATCAAGGATATCGTATTACCAGACCATACACTTCCAAAAGTCTTACAATATATGGTACAAACAGAACAATCGGTCAACTTTTTAACCAACTTTGTTATTAATCAAGGTCAAAAATACTCTCTGAAGTCAAAGATCAACAACTACTTGTCTACGATTGTCGACTTTTTACCTACCGAAGTTAAATATGTCATTGTACAATCGATGTTCTTCAAGGATTGTTGTGAGTCTTACAGACTTTTGTCGGATAATTTCTATGGTATCCATCAAATGTTGACAGCTACTTGGGATTGTAAAGACACTGGGATTGTACCGAAGTTAAGATATTACTATTCTTTAATATTTAATGAGTTGGATGATCTTGACAATTATTATGTCGAGCTTCCTGACCAATTAGCTACATTTAAGACTGCTCTTAAATGTAAGCTCGAAGATTATGATATATAGTTATGCTAATGAATGATAAGATAAGAGATTGTAGAGAAAGCTGAACGAGCTTGTAAAACTGTGGAGAAGATTCTGGAGAAAATCACAGACAAAACATCTGGAGGAGATTCTGGAGAATATTCTGGAGAAGGAGAAGATTTTGGAGAAGATTTTTGAAGATCCCGGAGAAAATTCACCTTGAAAATTCTCCGGAGAAACTTTTCAAAACCCGTAGCAATTTATTAATTTTGGAGAAGATTTGTAGGAGAATCCAACTGGGAAGAGCTTTTATCGATGAGCAGAGAGAAGACGCTGATTAGAAGCCGGTAACAAAACTTTCCGAGAATACAATATGAGTCTGACCTTAGTACGAGGTCCCTTATGTGGTATCGATAACTGTCAGTCTCAGCTATACAGAACTATCGATGGTCGAAAAATATGTCAATTTGGTCACGTGCGAGAAGACCACATCGAGATCAATGATGAAGAAGATGATAATTTCATAGTGACGAGAAGATTGAAGATCCTGTCTCAAACCCTGGCATCTCAGGTGAGAAGCCAGAAAGTTCAAATGTTATTTGGTAAAGAAGCTGATTTACTGGTGCTCAGACTGTTCCAAATCATTCTTCAAAAACAATGTGATCTGGTTTTAAAACATACAAAGATTAATGGGTCATTATTGGTGGGACTGGTGCGATCAAATTGGGTCAAATATCTTGAAAAACGGAATCTCAGCGACTTTGAGTATCTGTATAAGACACTCCCAAAGATACGACACTTATTAGCATTGATATATTTGACATGTATCCAGCTCCAATTACCCATTTTCATGAGCGATTTATTCGATTTGATCTCTCATAATAAAATACCTTATATGAAGGCCTATGAAGTTTTACCCGAGGAACTTCGAAAAAGTTTACCTCAATTCTACATTGGAGTATTAGATGGAGGAGTGATCCCCAATCTGGGCGAATTGTATCTCATGCTGTTGAAATTGACTAAAATCTTACCAGTAACTGTAGAAATTAACTACTCAGCTTTAGTATTGAAGTTAATTAGGAAACTTTATCTCCCAGTTGATATTTTCCACTCGGTTATTAGACTTGTAGAGATGTTACTGCTAGACCTCAGACATCTACCAGGTACTGTGTTACATAAAAGTCCAGAATTACTCGTACTGACTATGTTCATCCCAGCCATTAAGCTGTATTTCTATGGTAAAAATGAGTTATTTGAAAAATGGTTATTTATTATGGATCAAACCCCCCAAAAATACTTCGAAAACAAACCATTCGATTTCGACGAGTTATTAGATTGGGATCAACATCAAATTGACGATTATCTTGACCTCATCTCCAATTTCACCCAACCTCAAAACCATCAAACTCTCTCAGAGAAGAGACTCCAGGAGATTTTTGTACCGTACACGACCAATCGGTCACCGGAAACCGACTACTATCGACTTTATGAAGAACCAGACCAACCTTCCAAATTGAAGAGACCAAATTTACCTGGAAATGTGTCAGACTACGTTGCCTTGAAACTAGGACCCATCATCGGACTCTTACCAGAACAATTACTACAACTCGATCAAATAGTTTGCACCTCTCTTTACAAAAACTAATTATTTACACGTTAAATACAAGAGCTCATTTCAATCCTCCTCTCTTTTCTAAGAAATCTTTGGCTTCATTGATCTTGGTAGCCAAGAATGGAGACCCTCCTTTATCAGGATGGTTCAGTAACATTATTCTTCTGTGAGTTTCCTTCAACTTCTTCTTAGTCAAGTTTGTCTCTCTCAAGTTCAAAATTTGTAACAGTTCTTTCGAGGTCATCTTAGGACCGAAACCTCCCTTGTAGAAAGCTTTTCCACCAATACCTGGTTGTGGTTTCTTGAAGGAAGCAGCGGCAAAGTATGCAACAGCTCCAACTCCAAGAGTGGTGATAACAGGATGTTCAGAAGCATAGTTATACAGCAAATCGAAATATTGTTCTAAAGTGTCCTTTTGTTTCACGGCCACCAGTGGGGGTTGTTGTACGTAAATTGGTTGTTGTGATTCATTATTGTTCTCTCCCGGAATCGGAAGAGTAGGAATCTCGAAATTCTGTGGTAATCCAGACATGATCAACAGTTATGAATACTCTTGTCTTATCAATGAACTCTTCAATCGACCTTGACGTTGAATGGATTTGCCTCGATAAAAATTTTCTTCAGATGATTTCCTAATAAGGAGATTCCTATTGTGGAGATTTACACTATGGAGATTCCTGTTATAAGACTCAGATTATGAATACTACCCAATATGGAAATTCTCAATTAGGAAATAAATAGCTACAAATGTATAGTAACAGAAGTAATAGGTGGGTCTATAGGGAAGACTATAACCTGGTAAGATATCCCTCAGAAACTGCTCAGATACTCCTCAGATAGCTCCTCAGATTCATTTCATAACCCCATTCCTAACTCTCCCCTCCAAACTTCAATATCTCAAACCCCCACTCTCTTCTCTTCCCTCCCTCATCTCATCGTAGCATTCTACAAATTCCCTCCCAAACCTTTCTTTTACCCAGGGAAAATTTTTTTCAGATAAAAATTTTTTTATGAGAAGAGGTAGATTTAATCAAGACACCACGCTTAATAATTGTGATCCCGATTAAAAATGAGAGTTTATTCATGTCACTTCTGCTCATCTCCAGTCTATCCTGGACATGGTATGATGTTTGTCCGTAATGATGCTAAGGAATTCAGATTCTGCAGATCCAAATGTCACAAGCTGTTCAAGCAGCGTAGAAACCCAAGAAAATTGAAGTGGACTAAGCTGTTCAGAAAGGCTGCCGGAAAGGAATTGGCGGTTGATTCTACCTTGACCTTCGGTGTCAGAAGAAATGTACCAGTCAGATACAACAGAGATTTAGTTGCTACTACATTGAAGGCCATGGCCAGAGTAGAAGAGATCAGACAAAAGAGAGAGAGAGCCTTCTACAAGAACAGAATGAGAGGAAACAAGGAGAGAGCCTTGGCTGCCGACAAGAAGTTGGTAGAAGAGAACCCAGAATTGTTGAAGATGAGAGAGGTAGAGTTAAGAATCAAGCTGGAGAAGAAACTGGCCAGAGAATCCAAGATGGAGGAGGAGAGCGAGGAGGAAGAAGAAGAAGTCAGCGAAGACGAAGAAATGGATATCGACAGCGAGGAGGAAGAACAACAAAAGGTCAAGGTTCTGTTGAAAAACAAGAAGAGAGTTTCCAGAGCCAGAGCTTAGGTTCATTTCATAGCATCTTCGTTTGTCATTTTCTCTGTTATTTGCTTTTATAATTTTGTATACTTTTTAAGCATTACGATCAGGTAGTCGTTTTCATTATAATATATATGTTACAAGAAATTAGTCTGTAGAGCCGTATTTTCTGAACACGGCTACAAAGCCACCTCCATTGACCTTGACTCCTACTTTAGGTCTCAGAACTTCTCCAATTTCCCCTGTAGCTCTGATCTTCGTAGTCCTTACATCCCACTCTTTAAATCCGTTGGTTTCCAACTCGATACATTTAGCAAAAGTCAATTTCCAGTCCGCCTTATTTTCGTCTAATTGCTTAACTACACTGAGAATCTGAGTCACAGATGGTGTGAAAACCACCAAAGGAGCATTTGGTCGTAAATGACGCAGAATCACCCCCAACTCAGGCTCCGGTGACGGCATATCCAAGAAAACTCCACTTAAAAATTCGGTCCCATTGAATTCACTCTTGGAGATCCACGCACTTGGAGACTCATCCACATGAAAATCAACATTATTAGCATACATTCCACGATTAAACTGCTCGATGTTCTTTTTCCCTCTCTTGGAGTGCTGCTCCCTATTGTCTATGGAGTGTAAAATAGCCCCTCTCATATTCTTGTTCTCCGCAGTAGCATAACAATTCAGCAGATGAAGCTGCTTAGCTATAGCCAAAGTTAAGGACCCATGACCTGTCCCAGCTTCCAAAAAGTGTTTACAATCTACCACCTCCCCGTTTTCCACTACAGGATAATCAAGATGAAGATCTGCTAAATACACTATGGTGGAGGCATCTTGAGCATAAATGGGTTGGGCATCTCTCTCCAGCATCTCGACGAAATCCTCTAAAGTTGGTCTTGTGATGGAGAATTTCAAGTTTGTCGATGATAAGATCACCTTGGATCTTGGATACGCGTCTAAAATATCATCATGACTGATCTTACCCTTGTTTGTCGATTGTTCCATTCCTCTTTGTAAAGGACGAGTGAGCCATTTACGATCGGGTCTTGTGATTTGTCTAACAATACAAAGATCACCTTCTTTGAAAGCCGAAGTGTGGTATAATCTTCTCAACATGGTGAATAAGCTCAGGTTAACACTAGGGAATCTCCACTGACAGCTGAACTTGACTTAACCTCTGCCCAGTAACTCCACTCAAATCGCCACGACCCCCAGCAGGTGAAAAATTCTCTGCGATGAGGAGCAAATTACGAAATCTCGAGACCGAAAAGATCCCGGAGATAATTGCCGAGATACTTACCGAGAATCCAGATCCATACCAAGATACCTCTCAGTTGCCATACCCAGATACACCCAGTTGCCATACCAAGATACCACACAGTCCCAATAAGAATCACCATCCCACCATCCCAACAATCTCATGTCCCAAATATTGATCGATTTCGACAAACTCCCAACTCTCCCCACCTCTCGTCTCCAAATAATAGCCCAACTTATTGACCTGACACAGACCGAGTCAACTGAATCACTTCAATTGAGATCTCTAGTCAAAAGATCACGAACCATCTCGATCAACCTTCCCAATTATATTGAGAACAGCTTTAACAGAGGCGATTTGCTCAAAATCGATTGCATACACAATGGAGATATAGGCGACTTGAACGTGCTAGAAGTGGTGCGCCTTGAAGGAGATCTCAAGTTACTTAATGATGAGAGGACGTTAGAGATTCTACAGAGAGCTGGATCTACTTAACCACTACAGTAAACATCATACACTGTTAACTCATTTATTCAAATGGATACGTTGGTCTATTGAAGAATTGCTCCCAAATCAGCTCATCTGGTACTTGATAAATCATGTTATAGATTCTTTGTCCCTCTCTAGTCGATGGGAGACGTTTAGAATCGGCGGTCTCATTGTATTTGGACTGTTCATATGGTGACAGTTTATGGTTTCTGGAAGGTGTTAGAGATTCTGCAGCAGAATGATACAGAGGAGTTGAAGTAGTTGACGATTTCGAGGTCGAATGAATAGCTGGTGAGTCCATTGAACCTGTGGATGCTACGGATCCAATACCAGATGGAAGTGTTCCTACAGCGGAAGGTATAGGAGCAACGTGTTGCATAGATCCCACAGCTAATGGAACAGCAGATGGCCCAGATGGGCAAGCCGTTTGCACTGACTTAGTCTCGTCGACCTTGGACAACGGCAGGAGCATCAAATTTTGTCCATTATGATGTGTAGAATTAGACCTAGACGAATTCGTAGGTGAAAACGACTCCATAGCATCCAATTCCATGAAAAATTTATCAAGATCATAAGAATTAGAAATCCATTCCTCTGCTGGTTTCAATGGAGGAGGTGTCAGTGTCTGCTCACCATAACTTCCTTGCTTCGTATCGACCAACTTGTTCTTATATTGTCTATCATAAAGTGAGTCATCAGGCAGATCTTCCAATTTGATGTGAGGAATCTTCAAAGAATTGAACTCATTTGGACTTGGCTGTGTCCTCAGCTCAGGTTCACCAACTGATAACCCTTCCGAATCCAATTTTTCAACCAACTTAGAAAGATGTTGTCTACCTAATTGTTGTTCGAGAGGAATCGATATTCTTCTGGCGTTGTTTGGAAGCTTGAACACTGGATCATATTTCAATCTGATAACAGCAGCCGCCAAAATCTCAAATGTAGCCAAACAATGAACCAGTGCTTCACATCTATCGGTAAGAGATATCAACACATTAATACAGTTATCAGAATAAGTCTTAATTTGCTCCAAAGTGGTCCTCTTAGACACCTCAGGACAATGATACACCGAGTACAAAAATGTGGTTCCAGCCATGAATAAATTGTGTACGGCAACCCAAGTATAGTTAATTCTTCTTACTTCGAGTAATGTTTTGTAGAAACTGATCACCTCACAAGAGGACTCAGCAACAATTAAGTAGTCATTGACACTAAGCGTAAGGTTCTTAGGAGAAAGTCCGTGTAAAATCACTCTGACATGATGATAATTCAATTTGAAAAAGATAAGATTGAAATCACAGTTCATTTGCGTAAAATCAGTAGGACAGTATTCTTGCCATTCATTCAACCTTCTAGTGAAATCGACTCTCCATTCTTCCAAATTATTATACCCACGAGGAAGCTCACCATGACCGTACAAAACCTTCTGTGCCTCCAGTTGCAATATTCTCATTTTGAACATGGCTATTGCCACGAGTTTATAACTTGAGCCCGAGTTTCTCTCGTCACTATAATCTTTGATTTTGGATTTGTTTTGTTCAACGATGAATGAATCGTCTAACTCGGACGGGAATTTCACATTTATATACTCATCAGGTATACCAAACGGTCTTCCCAAATAGAAACACACCTGACGATCCAAACTATACGCACACCAGAACAATCTACGCCTCATATCTAACTCGAATGGGTCCAAAACTAAACGACCTTGGGACAGACTTTCCTCATTATGTAGCCCGAGATCAACACACGCCCTCAATATAGACCCAATAGAATACCATACACCAGGTTTGGAAGGTCTCATTATCCCGTAGGTGGCCACAAGCATAAGTCCTTGAAGAGTCTCAAGTCGATCTTTAGAAGCATACAATTCTTTGACATGTTTCATTGCCAGCTCTCTGAACCCGTCAGACAGCTTAGCAGGATAATCCAAAAGATGAATCGACGACAGTATAGCGAATATCATATTCAAAAAGAAGAGAGGTTTCCTCACCGATTGAGGAGCCTTGATTTTCTTACTCAGCAGATCGGCATCGAGTCCCTCAGACTCAATAATCTTCTTATATCTATAGAACCAAGTGGATTTCTCATCGATATGTCTGTCGGACAACTTCAAAGGTGTGAATTTAGAAGCTAGTGATACATTGGGGCTAAGCGAACCATAAACAGGCTCGAAATATCTCCTGAGAAACTGTTCTCTATGCAAAATTGGTAACTGAGCATTGGATTGGGAGAAATAAATCTCGATCATTCCTTCGGCTTGCCCTTTTGGTGGTAACATTAATGGGAACAGGGCAGTCTTAGCCGAGTCCAAATTGGAAGAAGCACTCATAGTCAGGAATGACACCTTATCGTTCGGTTGTTTATTGAATTTAACAGCAGTGAATAACAATTTGGCAAACGAAATCCCCAAAGACGAGTCTCCCAAGTATGAGTCAGGAGCTTGAGAAGATGAACTGGCAGTAGCACTAGATACTTTACGCATCATCACACTATTAGGCTCCTCAGATGGCTCATCCCCACTAGAATCAGGTATTGGCGGCAATGACTCGTCCTTCATTAACACTTTGCCATCGGTTTCCGGTTCGTCAGGATCAACTCCCCGATGAAGTAACTTCGATTCCAACATCAGAACTCGGTCTTCTAAATGTACAATATAACTACGGGGGACCTCTCTTCCGGTGGCCAAATCAATACCTATACACTCGGCGTTGTCCTTAGTACACCTTGAGCATTTCGGGAACTGGTGATCACATCTCTTAGGGTGGTGTTAGTATCAAGATTTGAAGGTATTGTAACGGCGCTTACTTACGACTTTCTTTTGGCGGCACCTTTGACAAGCGGCGGCGGAACGAGATAAACGTGAATCGACCAGACGTTTTTTCTTCAGTGGGCCATCAGAATCCGTGACGGATATCACAGAATTCAATTCTGTTGGTATCAGTGACATGGTGCCTTGGGTTTGTCTGGGTAGGTCTGGCTTGTGAGGTTGAAAAGGTCAAAAAAAAGCTGAAAAGCTCAGTATTTTTTCTCTCGGGTAGAAATGTTTTGCGCTGAAGCGGCCGATGCGGGCAAAGAGAGGGCAGGGCGGAGGGGCACAGAGGGGGACTGAGGGGAACTGAGAGAGAGAGAGGTCAGGCTGAGAAGGGGGCAGAGAAGGGGCAGAGAATAAGACAGAGAAGGGAAACAATCCTGAACAGACACTCCTTGCAACGCACAGAAGGAAGCACAGAAAAACTCACAATAAACACCGAAAACAAACTCTTATCCGTCCTATTGTTATTCCGAAGCTGATCCGGAACGATTTTTTCATTACGTAATCATTAATATACAAGATAAGATTTATTGTTAGGGGTAAAATATATAGGGAGAAGCATAGGTGGAATGGATAAGAGATAACTGGTGGAATGAGCTGATCTGCATAGTCGGCATCAGTAGCATAATCAGTATTATACTCGCAATTCACATACATTCGTAATTCAATATACTCGCAATTCAATATACTCATAATCCACATAGCGATGGATCCTAATAATCCGCTCAGACCAACTCCTCCATAGCCTTATCAACTCGCACATTACAACTATCCAACACCTTATTGATCTTCAATAACTTCAATTTCATATGATATATCCTGTCATTATACGTCTTTATCGAAAGATGGACATTTCTTTGCCCCTCTTGTGACAACTGTTGATACTCCTTTAACTGATTTTCATACTTTTGTAGCGTATGTACAAGAACCAATTGTGACTCGTACAACTTACGAAGATGAAGTCCAAGCATCTCTAAAGGTTGTTCCACCACATCCTGAGTCACTAATTCGATCGGATGGATATTCATTTCGTCCTTCACATATATCACTATATCACTATATATACCATCAAATAGATCACCAGATCATCAAACGTATTTAAATTTATTTCAATTGGAAAAAAATATATAAACTGCTCGTACCCCAGTTGTACCCCGATCGCACTTACAGGATTTTCCTACAGATTTTTCACATACAAAAGATATTCATATTGCGCATTATTTATAGTTAGAAGGATACTTAAAATCCTTCAACTCGTAGAAATTTTCTTTGATATTTCTTACACTGACAAATCTGCTCAAGATATTTCCACTTCCGGCTTTATCGTTGGTTCCACTCATTCTGGCACCACCGAACCATTGTTGTCCGACGACCGCACCGGTACATTTATCGTTGATGTAGAAGTTTCCTGCACTGTATCTCAATTTCTCTTCCAGTAATCTGATGGCTCTTCTGTCGTTAGCAAAGATGGATCCTGTTAAGCCGTATTGGTTAGTACCATCGATAGTAGTTAAGAGTTTTTCGTAGCTCAGGTCAGCGTAGACGTAGGTGGTGAGAATAGGACCGAAGAATTCAGTCTTCAAGAATGGATGATCTGGGTTAGAGGTTTTGATAACGGTAGGTTGAACAAAGAATCCGTTACTCTTATCGTAGTTACCTCCGTGAATAATTTCTAATTCTGGGTCTTGTTTAGCTTGTTCAATGGCAGCTGCTAATTTGTCAAAAGATTGTTCATGAATAACTGGTCCCAGAATTGAGTGTAATCCCTCACCAGAGGTACAGTTGGTTGGAACAATAGTTGGAAGGATTTCTCCCAAGATCTTGTTGAAATCAGGCCAAATACTCTCTGGAACATAAAGTCTGGACAAGGCTGAACATTTTTGACCTTGGAATTCAAAAGCTCCTCTAATAGTAGAAAGAGCAGTATGAAGCAAAGAAGCTGAGTTATGTACTAAGTGGAAGTTCTTACCACCAGTCTCTCCCACGATTCTTGGGAAATCTTTATACTTGTCTTCAACTAAATTGGTAGAAATCTTTTGATATAATGATTTGAAGACTTGAGTAGATCCGGTGAAATGTAAAGCACTGAAATCGTAGTCGTTCAAAACCAGATCAGTGACTTGGTTTGGCTCACCTGGAATGAAGTTAACTACACCTTTAGGTAAACCTGCTTCTTCTAAGATGTTCAACAAAACGTAGTTTGACAATACAGCAGTAGCAGAAGGTTTCCAAACAACGGTGTTTCCCATCAAAGCTGGAGCTCCAACCAAATTACCGGCAATGGCAGTGAAATTGAATGGAGTAACAGCATAAACAAATCCTTCCAAAGGTCTGTACTCAGCTCTGTTCCAAACACCTGGAGAAGTCTCCAGAGGTTGCAGTTGGTACAATTCCTCCAGATACTTGACATTGAAACGGAAAAAGTCGACTAACTCGGTGATACAGTCGATTTCAGCTTGGAAAACATTCTTACCTTGACCCAACATAGTGGCAGCCAACATTTGGTATCTGTACTTGGTGGTAATCAAATCAGCCAGCTTCAAAAAGATAGCAGCTCTGTCATTGAAAGGCATATTCAGCCATTCCAGTTTAGCCTTCTTCGATGCAGAGATTGCATTCTGGATATCTTGCTCATTGGCTTGAGTGATATTGGCCAAAACTTGCTTGTGGTTAGCAGGATTGACTTGTTTGATAGTAGATCTTCCACCACCATAGATTTTTTCTCCATTGATAACCAATGGGATGTCAAGAGGACCATTGTCGGTAAGTCTCAAAATAGACTCTTTCAACATATCCCATTCTACAGAACCTTTGCCAAATTCCAAAGTTGGCTCATTTTTAATAGCTGGGATCTTTGCATGGGAAAGCTGGGCAACAGAAGCAATAGAACGATTAACCAATGGCCTCAGCAAAGGAACCAGGGTTCTCTGCAAAGCAGAACGATACAAAACACTAGACGATCTTTTAAACGAAGCTCTCAACATATTTTCTCAATACCTTCTCAATCCCCAAACACTCGTCCAATTCATCTCTTTAAATACATCGAAATCTCCCCCATCTCCTGCGTGATCTGCAGGAAGAAGCGATGGAATAAAAATATTTTTGCTCCCCAAAGGGAAAACTTTAGCGAGTGCAAAATTTACACGGCAATCTTTACCGAAACCTTAATATTGTCCAATTATACAAACTTCCTATATAGATATCAAACGTTCTGAATATGATCATGATCTTCTTTCTCAAGTTGTGACCTTGTCTTAACAAGTAAACTGAGATAAAATGCTCCTATACACATGACCCCACCAAATCTGAACACCCAGCCTAAACTTCCGTCATCTGCTAAGAAATAAAAGAGCACACTACTAAATAATGAGCTGATCATCTGAGGTGCGGCTACATAAACGTTGTGTATCCCTAAAATAATACCCGATTCGTTTTCATACAGATCGTATTTTTCAGCAAGACGAGGGTGCACACTATAATTGCTGGTAGTCAATACGGAAGAGGTATCGGAATGCATACTAATGTAGTCATCTTTGGCCTTTTGATTCTTGATGTCCTTAATCCTGCTGATCTCTTCACTGATAAGCACAAAAGGTGCCCATAATGCTGCACCCCACGGGAATCCCAATACGGCAAACATAATAATCAGCTGAATCGATTTCGATATGAAAAATGTAGAAAACATACACACAATAAATACCAGATGTGACAGTATCCAAATATTGCGCACGGTGATCTTATCGTGGTACTTGCCGAATACCTTTTTCAAAATGATAGCTAAACGATTCTTATTTGGGTGTTCCGAAGTGGTGAGATCTATTGGTTGAATCAATACGGGAAGAACTAAATCCACAATTAATGACACAACAGCATGAGAAAGTAACGCTACAGACCCGCGTCTCGTACTCTCATCAATTAAATGTTGTCTCTCGGGACCATCAGGCATAGATTTCCAGTCCTTCCCAATCTCGTTCATATACAATTCCCCCACATATGTGGTGGTATAAAAAAGCATGGGAAAATATCCAATCCACGCAAAAAACTCCGCATAGCATACAACGGCGATTTGAGGTGGGAGATTCCTTATGGAATGGGCAGTTTGTAAGACAAGAGATTTCAACACTTTCAAGAAATTACGAGATTTATGAGATTCGATACCCAAATCTTGGAAATTCTTGGCCTTTCTAGCTCTTTCCAGTTGAATGACGATATCAACCTTGGGGTTTCTTTCCTTAATGAATCCACAAGTAAGTGCGGAGAAGAAACATAAGAAAATAGCTGCAAATGTCGAGAGGATTTTGAACTGATTATCACCCAAGAAAGGCATAGCTTTTGTCAAGTCGATTGATCCCAAATAGAACCCAACAATATTGAATATTCCAATCATCCTGGCCAGCCAGGCATTTGCAGAATTTTGTTGTTCAGTAGGTACACTGTCCACGATCAAAGCTCTTGATGCTGCTTGGATCACACTAATAGAAAAATCTAAAAGATATACACCAAAAGCAGCAAAGGGAATAGTTACCTTCTTGACAGCACCCGGATCACCGGAATTACCGAAAAAAAAGAAATTGACCAAAGAAGATGAGTGTGATAAATACCATAACGATACTGCCGTCAGTATACATCCACCAATAATATATGGTCTCCGACGTCCTATATTCAGATCACAAAAATCGGAATATATACCAACAATTGGTTGGCCCAAAGTTCCCGACAACGGACCTGCAATCCATATAAGCAGCAAAGCTTGCTTAGAAACCCCCAATGATAAAAGATACGGAGTACCCTCGGAAAACTCGGTCGACCATGCCAATTGTAATCCCCCTAAAATCACTGTTAATACAAGAATATAGGGTAAAGACCGCTTGGGGTTAACTATATTAAGTATATCTGCATTCATCGATGCAGCAGTAGGTGCCTGTGACAACAATGGAGTAGATGGTCTCCTTGACATTTTTTACTTCTTCAGTGTTCAATTTGAAACTTTTCAATATCCGCTTGACTTCCACCCTTCCCCGGTAAATTACAGCAAACGATCTGATTGATATTTTGCTCAAGATGATTAAATGTGTGGAAAATCGGGCGAAGGGCGTGGGGTAAATACCCGAGAGCAGAAAATGAAAAACACGACCATACGCGTAAAATCTAAACAAGAAGAGGCAATTGAAGAGAAGAGGTGAAACACGGCCATTGAAACCATAGAAACACTATAACATGAAAAGATCTCTTGATTATTCAGATCACCCATCATCTAGACGACAACTTCATCGTATAGATTCAAATATTCATTACGCTACAATAGAGTTAATGATGCAGGCGTCTAAAAATCTTTCCAACAAGCAGGAAACACGACAAGATGAGGAAGAAATAGAGGAGATTCAACAACCTACACAAAAGCCATACTGGCCAAATATCACAAGAGTACGAGGATGAGATTCAGTCTTCACAAACTACAAGTATTTCAAAATCACAGAAACTACATTCTATTGCATCATTATCTATATTTCATTGAACCCAAATAACAAATCACCAGCCTTCTTTAGAAGTCCATTAACGTTCTTCACTTCAGGTGTAATAGTTGGCTTCTTCGGTATATTAACAAATAAACTATTCCCATCCTTCATTTTCATCGTCGAATTTGTAATCAAATCATCTTGTCTTATGAATTTATCCATGACTGGAGTGTCTTGTAAAAGAGGTTCGAATTCTCCCGGGATTTTATTCAATTTGATCATATTCAACCCACTTAATGCATCTCCGATATCTTCCTTCTTGTCTATCTTGCTATTTAAGAACTTCTCCAATACTTCTTTAGAGTATGGAATAATGCTAACTTGTTGTCCAGCAACCACCGACTCGTTTTCTCTACAAGCTCTAATAGCACTTGCTGGGTTATCATAAGTCAACTTGACCCATGATTTACCAATGAAGATAGGGTACGATTTCCTTTGTTGTTGTGATTTGAATGGAGAGATTGGTGAAGACATTGAAATATCCAGATTGAAATTGAAATTCTCTAAGATGACACCGAATTTACTGAAATGAACTAAGACATCATCGAAAGCATTGTCGTCGTATCCAAAGACAATGACGGCACATTCATGAGATTGACGTTGTTGTTGCGTATTTCCAACACCATTGACGGAGATTTGGTCCGAAGTCAGGGTATTCAGACGAGATAATCTGCCTGGTGTCACTGGTGGAGCCCGTTGTTGCGAAGGATCATCAGATCCAAAAAGAGTTCCAAATCCTGAGTCCGAATTCACATTGAGATGACTAAGTGTACTTTTAGATGTAGCAATTGAGGCATTAGTTATTATTCCCGAACCTCTCACATTGGAATTGAAAGCGTTCTTGAAATTCATAGGATCTTTATTGATGGATTCTGTGGTACTTCTTGTAGACCCGTTACCAGAGTTTGTAGTACCAGAAATGACCTCATCGTCATAATTCAGATCATAAATTGAAAGCTTTGGAGGAATCTCCGATCCTTCATTACCAAAATTGAAATCATTTTCATACACTCCTTCCAGAGGGATCTTGTTAAAAGAGGATAACACTTTTTTGGTGGCTTGAGATGAGACACTACTGGAGTAATGATCTGGGTCTTCTTCTTCTATCTTATTACGGCCCAGTTGCAGAGCAGTTCTCTTGATCAACTGATCCGGAATATTCCTTCTAGAGCTCTTCACAAACCAATTAGGGTTCTGTTGTTGTTGAGATTCTTTCTGTTTCTTAGTTAACTCTGCGAGTTCCTTGATATTCAATGCACTTGGGTCGGATGGTTTCGGGATAGAGTTCCCATTGAGTTCTACACCGTTATTCTTTTGGATGGCATTTTGTAAGAAACTCAAATTCGACATGATGGGCTGGTTTGGTGGATCACTTAACCGTGGTAGATCTCTTAACCGCTGATAGATCTGTTTATTTACATAGTTAAGAGCGGAAAATTTTTATTTGTTTTGATTGGGATAATTTGCACGACCAAAGTGTTTAGCAGAGGTGGGCAGGCGGGAGTTGGCTCTGGCGCTCACTGGAAGGGCCCTGGCTTGAATTTTTCTGCGCAGGTGGGCGGAGGGCAGGCGGGGACTCGGGGACTCGGGCGGATAGGCTGAAGGGGGCTAAACAAGCTGAGCAGGGGAACACACCAGCCCTACTCAGGCCCACTGTTAGAGGCTAAGAGAAGTACAGGATAATTGCTACAGCTATTGCTATGGTTATTGCCACAGCTCTTTCTACGGTGCCGGTTCTACGGTGCCGGTTCTAACATCCCCAGAATATACCCCCTACTCTACTTCAATCTACGACATTCATATCTAATGCTGCATTTCTATCATTCTAAAGTAAACTTGGACCATTATAAGTTCCAAATTGGGCTTGATTTTGTTGAGGTTGTTGGAATCCATAACCTGTTGCTGCTGGTTGTACTGGAGCAGATGTGAATGGATTTCCGGTGGTTTGTTGTTGGAGGGGGAATGGGTTAGCTTGGAAGGCAGTTGGTTGTTGGGTGAACCCGGTTTGTTGCTGAGTGAATCCAGTTGGTTGTTGAGTGAATGCTGGCTGCTGAGAAAAGCCGGTAGGTTGTTGAGGGAATCCAGTGAATTGCTGTTGCTGCTGCTGCTGCTGCAATGCCTTCTGTTGTTCAAGCTCATATCTAGCCTTCAATTGCAGTTGCTGTTCTTTAAATTCTTGCTGAGTCTCTGGGAAAACTGGAATAGTAGGTAAATTCTCTAATCCACCAGCCGTCAGTTGAGGACGTAAAGGTGCAGTTTGTGTAGCAGTTCTGAAAGGATTAGTTCCAGTATGCATAACCTCCAATGGCATGGTCTGTCTCGTTTGGACTTTACTTGCAAATGGGTTTGTAGTAGGATCAGAACTAGAGCTTGCTTCATTTTCAGGAATATTACCCAAGGCAAATGGATTGGTTTTAGATCTTTTCAATGTGGTCTGACTGGAAGTGTACTGAGGTTTTAATGGAGCCTGTTGAGTAGGAACACCTGAAAAGGTGTTGGCATTGGATAAGGTTCCATTATTGGTGGTGGCCGGTTGCATGAAAGGATTAGCTGTGGTTTGAGCAGCTAAAGGTTGAGCCCCATAACCACCAAATCCTGCACCGGTGAAACTAGGAACAATAGCAGAGTTTGGTCTTTGGGAGAAATATCCTGTAGATTGAGGTGGGAGCAGAGTAGCCAGAGGAGTGGTCAGAGTGGTCAGGGAATTCAGTTGTAATGGAACTAAGTTTGTTGGTTGAACTTGAATACCTGTTTTTTGAATAGGTATAAGTTCTGGTTGGGCTGATTGAGCTGGCTGAGCCGGTTGAGACAGTTGAGACAGTTGAATTGGCTGAGTTGGCTGAGTTGGAACTTGGGTAAACTGAGTTGGTTGGCTCTGAACTGGCAGAGTTTGTCCAAACGAAGACTGTTGCGAAAAAAGAGGTGCAACAGCTTGTTGTTGAGCTCCAAATACATTAGCTTGAGCTGGGAATCCCCATGGATTAAATCCAGTAGCTTGTTGGAATACCAATTGACCTTGTGGTTGGGTAATCAGTGGTTGAATAGCCAGTGGTTGAATAGCCAGTGGTTGAGTACCCAGTGGTTGACTAACCAGAGGTTGACTCGCACTCAGTACCAGTCCATCCCTAATTAAATTAGCACTAGATCCACTAGGTTTAGGTTTACCCTCTTTCTCGGCCAAATATTGTCTTCTATTTACCTCGAAATTAGGATCATTCAAATATTCCTCCAACGAACCAGCTAACAGTGTTGGTGCATGTTTAATTGTAGGAACATGTAACTTGGTAGCATACTCCAACCTCTTAGCAATACGCAAATAAGCAACAACATCTTTAGTCTGATCAACAAAGTTCTTATAAATATCTAAAGCCCTCTCGGCATCATATTTACTCATTTCGAAATAATGTTCCAATAAATTGATGACACCTTCATTCAAAGACTGATATAACGACAAAAGATCATGAACTAACATTCTAAATCCAGTCAAAATGACATCATTATTAACCTCAGATTCCTGGAATTTACAATGTAAAAGCAGATCAATCTGTCTTTGAACACTTTCTACTTCTCTCAATACACCTTTGTCGACCGAAAGTTTTCTCAATCTCCCCCCACTTTCCGGATTTTTACTAGCAGCGTTATGTAATCTCTCGTCTCTGACAAAGTCCACTTGAATCAGCAGATACTCTTTAGCTCTACATATGAGATATTTTGAATAAGCCTTCAACAGTCTTGGATCTGAATTGGCCGACCCAAAAGACTTCGAAACATTCCGACATTCAAGCATCTTGTAATGCTGCGACAAATATTGCAATAATAAATCACCTTCCCCTTCTCTAATCATAATATGAGTGACTAATAATGACTTATAGGCGATTGTCCAGGCGGAGTCTTGCATTCTCGTGGCCAATGTCTTCATGATCACTTTGAAATCCTCATCATGAACATCCCTGGCCGAATGTGTCACGATCAATATAGGCTCGATATATTTGGTCTTGGGCAGGGCAAGTTTAAGCTTGGTAGCGCCCTTGACAATCTTCTCATAGGTGGTCATTTTAGGCAATCGATCGAATTAACAACTCAATTGGGATGATGTGGCCACAGATTGGTGTGATTTGGTTGAAAGGGTTGCTTCCTGCTGGCTTCCAATAGTTGCGATCCGTTGGTTCCTAAGCGTTGTTTATTTTTAGCTTATTATGGGAAAATTTTTTCTCCAAGGCTTCTTGGGAGATAAGAGTTTTAGTAGGGGGGAGGTGGATCGGCCGGGGCTCGGTTAGGATTAACTGGGGCGGATGCGTGCGCGGGAAATATTGAGGGTGCGCAGGAAATTTATAGTTTTGATAGGGGCAGAGGGGGTTAGGGGGTTAGGGGGCTAGGTAGGGGGAACAGGCAAGAGGGATAGACAAGAGGGGGTAAGAGGGTGGTGGGATCGGCTGGAAGACGAGGACAGATCGGATAAGAGATAAATATATTTCAGTATCTCTACTAATGTTAGCAGAACTCATCTTATCTTGAACTACCCACTACCTCATATATTCTACTCCCTCATACTATAAATTCTCTTATTAATCTATATACAATATATTTTTTATACAGCATTGATATACACAATATATATTTATACAGCATTGAACTATACAATATACATCATACCATCCCAATTAACATCCTTTCGAACTTCTTGAGCAATTCTTCTAAACGATATGATACAGTATAACATTTCCGTACCAATTTATCATCAACCGCAAGTGCATCAACTTGCTCATTCACCAATGTTACTATGAAACTGTTGAAGATCACAAGCTCATTCAAAAATGAATTAGCTAAAAATTCCTCACTACAATTATCCAACAATATCAAAACTATGAACAATATCGAATCCAAAACCATTAAATCTCCATTATTATCGGAATCTTGATGGAGATGACTGATTGTTTTACTGGCAGAATTGACAATCGTCAATGACTCTTTAACAATATCATGCATCTGTCTAGACGAAGGAAATGTTGTATGTAATACTAATCCTATTGATTTCAAGAAATGTGCCGCTAATATATATGAAAATTGTCCTCTATTGAGAACCCCTTCTTCACTCACAAGGAACCAGACATTTGTCAATGGGAAGAAGAATCTTGAATCGATAATCTTATAGAAGTTATCGATTCTAGTCTTTTTAATAGTGGTTTTCTTTTCTACGTCTTTATTTGATAAATGGGAAGAAATACGAAGAACTTTACCATTTCCAATCATCTTTTCATTAGTTTCGGACATCACATCATCAATAAATTTGGTCTCAAGTGAATGACTGATGAGATCCACTTTATGATCCAGTTCTAATTTCATGAACTGTTTATGAATCTCAGGTGGTAATAAACTACTTCTAAATTTCACCAGTTCTTCATCTACTTTGAAAAAGTCGTCGTCATAACCTCTTAAGTATCTTGCTGCTAATGATATACTAGATAGAAGAGTAAGACGTTGTTGCAAAGAATAATCTCCTCCGATTAATGACTTCAAAATGATAGTCGGCCCATCTTCGACATCACCAACACAACAACTGACTAAACATTTAAGGCGAAGATCATCGAAATCCTCCATATCATACTGATTTGTAAGTCCTATATAGCAGGTGATGAGAGATTTTAAGTAGAATTTTAAATTTTTGACAGGTGATCTGAGAATGAGCTTTGGTCCATATTGAAGTGCCAATCTCAGTTTGTCATAAGAATGCTTGTCTTTATCAGTCAGCGTCAAATAAGATACCAATTCCTTCAAAAATAAGGGCTTAGCAGGTCTAGAACGATCTGCGATCGTAGGATCATCATCTTCATCTTCAGGATCGTCATCTTCACTATCAGATCTGATTACTTCCGAATGTGCTAAAGTTGTAGTTATTTCTTCGATGTCACTGTTCAGATCAGATTTCATCTCTTCGAAACTACAAGCAATATCGAAATCATGGATAAAATCTTGTTGGAATTTAAGTTCCTCTTCGATTTTGAAAATCGGATCCTTTCCAATCGTTGAAAAGATGAAATTGCCAACCAACATACCTAAAGACCGAACTCTGCTACTAGACGAAGATATTCTATTAGTGATGGAGCCTAAAAACTGGGGATCCGAAGAGAGAGACTCCAAATTCCTCTTATCTGATACTCTTATAAGACAAACGAGAAATGTAGTCATAGAAGTTTGGAGCAGAAGAGAGCTCTTTGAGATATAACTGGCATTTCCCCAGGATTGGAGAGATGTTATTAGCAATTTAGATTTCGTCGATGAAGGGATCGAATTCACAATAACCACATCAAGTTTGGGGTTCATATATGATATAGCAGTATCCAAGGTAGTGATATCCCAGTCTAACTCTCTACTAATATTATATATTGCATTATATTCCTGCTCTGTTGTGCAGGAATTGATATATCGTAAGAAGAAAGAAGTGAGATGGCTTTTTGTAGCTTTGTTCAGAAGGATCTTCTTGAAAATATCAATGTATCTAGAAGAACATAACATAGAGAACACATCTACTTTCTCATCTAATCGAAGTAAAGCTAATGAAAGTGTAGATAAATAGCTCCAATCTTCGAATTTCGAATCAATCAACAAGAAGAGCTCTTGTAAGAGCTTCTTAGCGTAAATGGCTCTGTCTGCGTAGACACAATCCACCTTCTTCTCATTAGATACCATAGAAAGACTTGTCAACACCTTGGATCCAAAAAATAACAGTTGTATTTCGCGTAATTGAACATTTCCTTTCAGTGTATTAATCATCTGTTTAAGCCATCCTTCTTGAGCGAGAATACTTGTCAATACCCCAACAATTGAAGTCAATCTGTGTCTATCTTCAGGATTCTTGGATTCCACAACCATCTTTGTATGCGTTACCAATGTCTGGACACCCACTAACGACTTGAATACATCGATTAACTGCCTCTTCAACTCCGAAGGCAACTCATCGATCACCGGAACAATATGCTCAACCAAAGTATTCACATACTGGAAGCTTTGAGGAGTCGATACCGGGGTCTTCTTGAGAACATCCCTCAACTCATCGACACTCGGTTGAGATCGGAGCGCCTCAATATCACGATTTTCTAGCGCCAACATGCCCTCTGTCACGTCCTCTAACAACTTTCTACCTCGATGCCCTCGTGAAAAAATGTAAGGGAAAAAATCTGGACATTTTTCTTTTCAATTAGATCAATTCGTTAATTGAGGGTGGGGGAAGGTGATGAGGGGGTGGACAGAGTAGGACAATGAGCACATAGAGTAAGTTTAGTGAGTGGTATTTGAATTGCGAATTATTTAAATCTTATATAAAATATTGATACTTGACTGGTAGTAGGATGGATACTACATCTTATTGGTATCCCCCTCTATGACACCCCCCTTGCCGTCCCCCTACAATTGACCCCCCTACCATTGGCCCGCCACAATCCCCACTCAGATCTACATTTAAATTATAAATATCAACACTTCGTGTTATTATCCTTTATAAATAAATTATATACAGAAATAATTTTGCGTATCACCAAGTGAACGATTCGGGACGATAGTTCATGTTCACGCTCGCATCTTTATGAATATTTAAAGTGTCCACGACTTGAGCTCTTAAAGAATCGTTAAATGAACTTGGTCCACACGAGAAGATAGTCAAGTCCATATTAGACAGGATGGCTTTGGAGAATTCGGCATTCAGTAACAGTTGGAATTTAACCTTGTCAAGATCAAAGGAGATCAATGAGACAAATTCTTTATTCACTTTCTCAATTGCGGTCAGATCGAGGCTTTCAGTATCAACATCGAGTAGTCCCACATCTCTAGTAATAACAATCGACAATTCGCAACCTCGCTCAAGTAACCACATCAATTCGTCATGGAACCATTCAATATGGCTAAGCGAATTAATATACCAGATCAACTTATATGAACTCTTTTGGCTCTGATCAACGACACCCTCTGACTCTTCAGCTTCCTTCTCAGAGTTGTTGCTACTTTGCTTCGGTTCTACATGTTTGAGGATCTCAGCCATATGGGGGAAAACAGAAACTACACCCATACCAGCAGAGATACCAGTGACCTTATTGGAAACACCTTTGCGAGCTTGGGAAGACAAATGACTCGAATAGTTGAATAAGCTCTCACCTCCATATGGGCCCTCAATAATAAATTTGATATCCAGAGTCTTTCCATCGGTGGACTTCTTCATTAACAGTTTCAAAACTTTACTGGTTGTACCTTTTCTCAGTTTAAAACAAACTATCAATTCACCTGAAGCACTCTCAATAGGAGAGCTGGTTACAGTAAACGGATGAGACTGCCACAGTAAGTACCATGGTGACAGAAAGTAGAAGAACAGGTATGACCCTGGTTTATAGGTCATCAATTTAGGTTTTCTGATCTTCAACTTAATGACCCCTTCGTCGTAAATGGAACACTGAGTTGACTGAATTCCACCACTGAGTAATACTCTGAGGAAGCGCAACACTCTATCACCACACCAGATTCCAACCATAGACCATACCCATTCCATGCCCATCAAACCTTTCACATGGTAGTACATACTGACAATAAATATCAAGTTGAAAATCTTATGGAGAATCAAGAAGAACTCGTATGCAAAGTCTCTAAAGTATTTGAAACTCAAGAATACAAGGAAACCAGCAACAGTTGTCAGGACAACACCCCATTGAAGATATGGGACCCCCCAAATATTCAGCTTGTAGATATTATACATAAGATAGTATTGAGTCCAAAGACCAGTGTGAATCATCGAGAACATGAACATCATGTAAGCACACCATTTGTGGTAGTAGTTGAAGTTTGCGAAGGAAAGACCAGTAAGTGGAATGAAGATGTTGTTTCTAATTCCAAAGAGATAAATGACTGGTAATAACAAACACAGCATCACATCAGTTCTCAAACTAACCAAGTCTAAACTTGTCTCATATCTGTCTACAAAATTAGCATTTGGGAATCTCATGGTGAAACCAATGCCACAGAAAATGCAACTCAATATGACAAAGATTGTGACAACGATGGAGTCCCATTTTGTTGGTAAACGGAATGGGATAAATTTCCACAGAATTCTAACTTCTTCATGGTTAGTGCCACCTAACAGAGGAAGAGTCCAAGAACGTTTGACATAATTGTTAAGTTTAGCAGGGAATTCAAAATGCAAAACATTCTCATTCAAGTTGAAAAGTCCAGCGATCAATAAGACAGTCACCCAGTAGAAGCCAAGACCCCATCCAAACCATATATCTCTGTTTACCTCAAAAGTAAAGTCTTTATATGTCTTATGATAGTAGCTCCAGTCACTTTGGTTAATTGTAACATACGCATCTACAAGATCTGTCGAATCATCAGGAGTGGCCGAACGAGTATTATTCTTAGCATCAGCATAATACTCCATGAATTGTTCATGAGAGACACTAATTCCTGAATTCTCGACACAGACTTGGTTAAGATACTTGAAGGCACGGTTGATCAATCTAGGACTATTATTATGGTCAAATACACACACGGCTGCTGAGCCTAAGAAATACTTGCTGGTACATAAACAAGAATATTGTTCTCCAATATCCATGATCATATTAGACATTCCGTCCAGACCACAGTCAAAACCTAAAGTATACAAATACGAGAAGCAAGCCGCTCCCAACGAAGACTCACTGGCAATTGAGCCATGAACCCCTCTTATAAGAGTAAGGCACACAAGCCATAGGGTAAGATACGCTTTCATTTTCCCACCAATATAATTAACAATAACCCAGGAAATTACCCAGGGAACTGCCCAGATATCCACTGCCGCATCTCACCATTATATAGGGTGACAATCCCTTCATCTCGAAATTGTACGATGTAAATAAGGGGATCATCTCCGAAATTTGCTCAAAATTTGCTCGTTCCTGCTCATGCTGGGGTTTAAGCGCGGCTAAACACTGTGTTTATGTTCCGGAGCCTTTTGCAGGTGATAAATGTCGCAAATTTTTTTCATCAATTTGCAATTAAGATCAAGGGGGTAATTGAAGGGGGAGGGGGGGGGGGCTGACAAATCAAAGTTGAGATTAATTGCTCATAATTTGAGCCACAGAATATCTTCTATATGTAAAACTGTTGAGGATTTAATGGACTACAGTGCATGAGATTAAGCCCCTTGGTATTCCCCTTGGTATTCCCCTTGGTACATCCTAAGTGGCACCCTTAGTGCCCCCCTTCGTTTCCCCTTTATATCAACTTACACCCCATCAATCATCTACATAAATTAATAAATATCAACATCAATTACTATACGTAGCTCAATACTGAATAAATAATATATACAGAAAAAATTTTTGTGCGGTTCACCAAGTGAACGATTCTGGGCGGTAATTCAAATTGACATTCGACTCTTTGTTACAATTCAAAACATCCACGACTTGAGCTCTCAAAGCATCGTTAAACGAACTAGGACCACAAGAGAAGATCGTCAAGTCAATTTCCGACAGAACAGCTTTACCAAACTCACTGTGTACAATGCTTCCGAATTTCGATTTATCAAGATCAAGCGTGATAGAGTTGGCAAAATGTTTCTCGACAGATTCCAATCCATTATAATTGACGCTCTCACTATCGGTTTCGAGACCCAGATCTCTTGTGATCACAATGGACACTTGACAACCTCTGCTCATCAACCATTTCAATTCTTCTTGGAACCATTGGACATGACTAAGGGAGTTGATGTACCAAATCAACTTGTACGAACGATGTCTCAGTACAAGAAGACTTGAAGAACTGTTAGAGTCTTCTTTCTCAAGTTTTGAATCGCTTCCAACCTCTTCACACTCTGGCTCAACATCCTTAAGAATCTCAGCCAAATGAGGGAATACAGCGACGATACCCATACCACCAGAGATGGCAGTAACCATATTAAGTGCACCTTTACGAGCTTGACAAGCCAAATAGTCACTGTAACTGAATAAACTTTCACCTCCATAAGGTCCTTCGAGGATAAATCTGAGGTTCAGAGACTTTCCATCAACGGAACTCTTCATCAAATGCTTTAATAATCTACCTGTAATCCCCTTTCTCAGTCTGAAACAAACCACCAATTCTCCAGACTCGCTGACAATTGGGGAGCTGATCACAGTGAATGGATGAGATTGCCACAGTAAATACCAAGGAGACATGAAGTAGAAGAACAGATAAGATCCCGATTTGTAGTTCATCAATTTAGGTTTCTTAATAGTCAACTTGATGACACCATCTTCGAACATTGTACATGTCGAAGATTGGATACCACCACTGAGTAATATTCTCACCCAACGTAATACTCTATCAGTACACCAAATACCTACCATAGACCAAACCCAGTTCATTCCAATCATACCTTTAACATGGTAGTACATACTAACAATGAAGATCACATTAAAGATCTTGTGAATTAACAAGAAGAACTCGTAGGAAGCGTCTCTGAAGTATTTGAAACTCATGAACACAAGGAAACCGGCAAATGTAGTCAGAACAATACCCCATTGAAGATATGGGTCAGTCCAAATATTCAGCTTATAAGTACCATACATGATATAATACTGAGTCCAAATAGCAGAGTGGATCATGGACAACATGAACATGATATAGGCACACCATTTGTGGTAGTAGTTGAAGTTAGCAAATGAAAGACCAGTAAGAGGGATGAAGATGTTATTTCTGATTCCAAAGAGATAAATGATTGGGAACAACGAACACAGCATCAAATCTGTTCTGTAACTGACCAAATCCAAATTCATTTCGTATCTGTTGTTGTTAAAGGCATTAGGCATCTTCAAAGTGTAGCCAATACCACAGAAGATACAACTTAAGATGACAAAAATAGTGACAACGAAAGAATCCCATTTGGTAGGAACACGGAACGGAATAAATTTGAACAAGAATTTAATTTGTTCACGGTTAGTTCCGAACACCAGTGGGAGGGTCCAAGAACGTCTGATATAATTGGCAAATTTACCAGGAACTTTGAAATGGAAAATCTTGTCATTCAAGTTGAAGAGTCCAGCTACCAACAATACAGTTACCCAGTAGAAGACAAGACCCCAACCGAACCAACCACTTCTTTGAGCCTCAAAAGCAAAGTCTTTATAAGACTTATGATAATAATTCCAGTCAGTTTCATTGATGGTGACATACGATAAGACAGACTCAGTGAAATCATAAGGCATAACAGGTCTAGTGTTATTTTCAGCCTCATCATAGTATGACTGGAACTGTTCACGAGTAACAGTAATACCAGCCTTCTGTTGACAACGACCATTAAGATGTCTGAAAGCATGATCAACCAAATGTGTGTTATTATTATGATCAATAACACATACAGCAGCAGAACCCAAGAAATAATCATTGGTACACAAACATGAATATTGGTTGTACATAGTAGCAGACATGTTGGACATGCCTCCCATTTCACAACCAAAATCCAACGTCTTCAAGTAGAACAAGCATGCCGATGCAAGCGTAGAATCAATGACGACTAAACTTTGGGCTACTCCGACAATAGTCAGGGCCAAAAGCCATATATTGAGGAAATTTTTCATGCTAAACCAAAACGTAAGGCAGAAACACAACTGAGTTTGGCTTATCTGATCAGGTCCCCCATCCTGCTATATATATGGCCGCCAGGTCGAACATCCAATTTGCTCGTAGCTCCCCCATCGATGCGAGATCCGCCATACAAATTTGCTCGTTATGCAGCTTACTCTTAACAAAATCTTCTTTGGGTGAAAATTTGCTCACACACAGTGTTTTCGCACAGTGTGAGGGCATCTGTCGGACGACAAGATTTTCTCGGCATGCATAAAGAGCAAATTTCTTTTTCTGCCAGATGCGCATTTTCTCACTATTTTAAGGATAGGGGAGAATAGGGGCTGCGGCAGGTGAAGGGGTCAGGTGGAGGGACCAGATAAGGTGTCCGGAGCCGGAGCCGGAGCCCTTGCGAGGAACAGCTAAAGTACCAAGCACAATCTACTAAACACTCTCAAATATAATACTTTGTATTCTAAATATAAATATCGTTATCTTTGATTAGATAAATCCCCCTCATCTTCGTCGTCGTCCAACAGAAAATCCAGCTCATCACCACCCTTCTGCGCGGCGGTACTTTCATCTGAGACAGCAGCTTCTTGCCCCATTGTGGTGGCTCTGAAATCGTCGTCATCTTGTTGAAGGAAAGAATCGATTTCCGTGGCATCTTCGTCGTTATCAATGTCATTGAAATTGAAAAGTGAGTCATCATCCAATACGGCATCGTGATCTTCTCCGAAAACTCTTTCAAATCTGTTTCTCCTGTTAAATGTGGCTCTTACTCCGGTTGACACAATAGATCTTAATGAAATTATTGCTCCGATTGCCAAGATAAATCCTCTCACAATGGAATTGACAACTTTGTCGGTGTTGTTATTCTCAATAGGATGGAAATCATCCTCATCTAACCTAATTTGTCCAAATCTGGAAAATCCTCCGTTTCTTTTAATTCCTCTGTCATAGACAAACCATGTGGCAGCAACAAATACAATAAGAGGTACGACAATAGTCATGAATAATCCAAATCCACTTACGGAGTACTTCTTTCTGAATTTAGATTCTTTTCCCGGACAAGGACGTGGAACCCATTTGTCCAATTGTTTACCCCCTTCACATGTTGATAATGGGATTTTTCTGTATCCGGTAGGTTCCCAATATTCGGTGATATGTTGATTGGTACGACATACAGCACTATGATCCGACGGAGATAATCCTTCCACCAATTTACAAGTACCATCATTTGCCTTAACAAAATTATAATCACACTCGTAATCCTTTCTTGTACATGGACAATTTCTCACTTTCTTGTAAGCGTTATTCAAAGGAGCAGCACCAATAAAACAGTCAGAATGAGAACTGATACGTCTTAAATATTTAGATTCATGACCAAAGAGACAATAATCAGAGACAAATGGACTCTTAGGTGACCAATATTCGAAATCATCCCGAGAAGGATTATCAAAGTCCAATTTACATTGACGTAAATGGATCTTCGAGAAGTCCAATACGGTTGCAAAATCGACATTTTGCTCCGAATAGCCAAATAATGTGAATTTCCGCGCAGTGTTATCAGGAACAGTCGCTATATCGATGATGGTAACCGGGGTGTCAGAAAATTTATAATGGTTCCAATTATCTCCTTCATCCAAGGAAAACCAAACTTTATCGGTCTTATTACCACTTTCGACCAACACAATAATACTTCCTTGGTCTCCGAAATCCCATAAATGTTTTCCCTTAACAATTTCCTTCCAAGTAATACCCCCGTCTTTAGACATGAAGGTAGCAGTTGATTTATGATCGAAAGAACGTAAATGCTCTCCGACGTTACCATTCGCAACCATCATACCAACAGCACTAGCCGCACTGGCACTATCTCTGAAATCGGATCTCTCCGTAAACCCATGTAAATTCAACGAGCAGTGCTCAAGCGATTTCCCCTTACAATGGTACTTTTTCCCGCGCGAATCGATCAGTGGAGGTACCAAATAATCCCAATCGCTTGCGTCGTTATAGGTGATCATTGTCTTGAGCTTTTTAGTATGTTTACCGGCTTTGACTTGGGAATGGTTTTCAACCACATTAATTAAGGCAACACCTTCTAATCCTTCAACTTTTTCATAGTCCACATATCCAGCACCATTTCTATTGACATAATCAATAGATTTCACATACGAAGTTCCATTCGAATTGGATTTGAGAATAGTTCCAAATTCATGGTCACGATCCGAACTAGTTGTCACATGAAGAAGTAACGATTGTGTAGATGAGTCAATCACAGTATAAGCATGTTGCTTATCGACATGGAAATCTGGAGGGAACAATGCGTCAGAGAATTCAGATCCATCTACAGTTACATGAGCTGAAAGAGATTGTTTTTCCTCATCAACCTCGGCAATAAGAACGAAATCCCCACTAATTCCAAATCCAACAGTCTCCTTGAATAAAATCTCCGAAGTCTTGAAATAGTCCTTTGACGAAATCAATGAGTAATATTTCTGTCCTTCCGGTCTATATTGACAGAAGATCTGGTTCCTGAACACACTGTACTTCTTTCTATCGAAAACAGAACCAACAAAGCTACAACCACTCAAATCATCTCCAAGTTTATGGAATTTTTTACCCCCATTCTTGGTATAGTATGAATATAATTGACACTCATTGGAGAACGGAGATTCACACTCCTCACTCTCTCCATTCCAAATGAAATGATCAGCATGATATTTGTGGAACGATAAACTCCTTGGACCCATGAATTTCAACTCACTTGGAACCTTATGTACCGTATAACTAACCCCTCTATCGTCTGAGATGTAGATTTTTTTGTTGGAGGTGAGTAAATAGACGTAATCAGGGAAGTATGGGTTTAAGAAGATGAATTCAAACTTGTCATCTGGAGAGTCCAATGATGTGAACTTATAGAATGTGTCTCCTCCATCGTATGAATAATAAACACTTTGTTTAGAGGTGAGTAATACTAAAGTCTCATCGATAATGGTCAGATTTTTGTCTGAATTTTCCAAGTAGTAGAACAGAGTGATTTGTCCATCAAAGACTTGAGTCTTCGAAACAACAGATCCCAATCTAACATCTTGGAGAATGACTCTACAGTCGAATTCTTGTTTATCTTGATCGAATTTCTCTCCACCTTTACAAAGAGAACCTGGGATCTTTTGGCGGATAGGAAGGTTGATCTTCTTATTTTTATTGGCCAGACAGAAGTTCTCGGCAATAACACGATTATCAGGCTCACATTCACCTTTCTCATTCTTGATAAATCCTAAAGAACATTCATAATCTTGAACTCCACATTCACAACTTTCTTCAATCACTTTAAGATCCTCAAAAAGATGATTGACAAAACATTGGGCCTTTTGTTTTCTACGCTTAAACTTTTCTTTATGACCAAAGAGACATTGTCCGGCAACGTCATCATCACTGGTTTTTCTCAGGTACCATTCTTCGAAATCGTCGTCACCACAAATTTTACCTCCAAAGGCATCTGAAAAATCGATGGAATAAATGATTTCAGATTTATCTTGGGCAAGTGCCACAACAATAAACTTCGATGACGACCCGTCGATAGTTGTGGTAACAATCATAGGAATAATCTTCTCCTTCAAATTAAAAGTTTCCCAACTATCACCTTGATCAAGTGAATAATATACTTTATCTGTTACGAAATTTCCTAAAGTTGAGTTCAGACCTGTTTCATCTGAATTGATGAAGGGAAATGCAACTATGATGTTTCCTTGATCTCCAAAGGAGAAAGAACATGGTTCGTCCAAAGCTTTCTTCCAATGGAGACCTCCATCTCTAGAGATATAAGTGTGTAAGTCATTTAATCCAAATATATTGTCGATCAGTTTACCGACACCTCCAATACCCATTAACAAACCAGCAGTAGGACCAGTGACGAACTTTCCTTCACCATTACGCTCGGTCACCGACCATAAATTCAAAGAGCAAGCCTCATCATTGGAACAATCCGAGTCGGTGACTTTCAAAACATCCCAACTGACTCCATCATCAATGGAGATTCTAGACTTGATATTTGGCATACCGTTGTTATCGGTGCCTACAACTTCAGTCAGAATCCAGGACCCATCGATATTATCAACTTTAGAAGCTTCGATATCACTAAGTAAGCCACCTAAAATAGAAGATTTAGAGCTCGAAAAGAATAACCCGGAGGAATCTGATCTATATAAATCGGCAGTAGCAAACACATCTGTGGAGTATTTATAAGTCCAAGAAGCAATATGCAACGAATTTGGAGTCGAAGGTAATATCAGGAACATCGATCTCTTCCTATCGACGGCGAAATCTGCTCTATTAAAGACTACTCCATCTTTAGATACATAGAATTCAACAGAAGATTGGGAGTCGTATCTATCAGTTTGGACTATAGCCACGACAAATGAGCTGACAACTTGAAGCTCCAATACATAACTCGAACTTAAAACTCCAGTCTTGTCATTTACAGGTGAAGAACTCTTGAACCAATCGGAACTTTCCATAATTGTGACATCTTTAATATGACCATGTGAGTCAAGTTCTTTTGTGATACATAAAACACGATTATCAGGACCAATATTGAAGTTCTCATTGATCTTGAGGAAAGTACACATATGAGCATTTTCAATATCAATCTCCTTTGGCCATGAATTAATACCATTATCAGAATAGAACACCTTATTCTCACAGCCAAGGAAAGCAGAATCATCGGCATTGTCTAAATGACAATCGACAAGCGTATACAAGATCAGTCTGGAGTTGACAAAATTGGTCTGGATAGTCAATTGAGAAGTGGATCCAACTCTTGGGAACCACACTTTCTGCCAAGTACGACCTTGATCATCTGTCAGATAATGAGTATCGGTATCAGTGATGACGAAGGCTCTTTTCCGGTCGACAGGATCCATCCATATTTCACTAATTGCAGGTAATCCTTCTTCAATTGTCCAATCTGCTCCATCATTCATAGATATATACAATTTTCCATCGTTCAAATTCAACACTGTACTACTGTCATCGAAGTAGTACAAGTCACTGGACAATTCCTTACGGACAGTGGTGGTTATTTTGGGCTCGAAAGCCTCAGATACACTTAAAAGTGTGAGATAAGCAAAGATTAATTTGAATAACCGCATTTGCTTCACCAATGTAACTACAACAACTACCAGTGGTTACCAGCAACTAGCTTGAATCTGAATGAACTCTTTGGCTCAAGGGCAAATGGGCAGACACACAAGAAATTTCCTAATTGAGATGGAGTGCGATGTTGCCTAATAGGGTAATCATATTCCAAGCTGCGCAAGCTGCGCTAAGCTCGCTCCACACTGCGCGGAAAGCTCAGTCAAGCTCAGTCAAACTCGCTCAAGCTCCAGCTCACTCGCTCACTCGCTCAACCTTTGCTCACTGCGCTTCACTGAGATTCTCTACGATTCACTACAATTCCCTACGCTCGCTTTGCGCTATATAAATTTAACTACAATTTTGCGCTTTAATTTTGATCCCTCTTGAAGGCGTACTAAATACAATGACCTCAGTAGCTGGATCAGAATCGCAATTCGCTAGAAATTTATACGACTTAATTCATTTACAGAATGAAAAGTTACCAAAAGATTATAAAAAGGACTTGAAATTGGTCGAAAAGTTGGGAATCACCTTACCTAAATTGGTGATCCCAGCTGGGTTTCAATACAAAGTTGGAGGAGTGGAACAAACACAAGGTGATGAGGGTGATGTGGTCAATGTTTCATTGAAATCCATTAAACCACCATACAAATTCCAGAAGAGTTTGAAATTTGTTGCTTCTAATACTATTTATCAATTGAAGGAGGATCTTATTAAGTCTGATCCTACTACGTTCAAGGGATTCGAGCCTCTGAATTTCAAATTTTTAATCAAGGGGAAGGTATTGAATGATTCTGCATTTTTGAAGGAATATACGGAGGAGAGTGAAGTTGCTGTGACAGTATTTGCTTCTGCTCCTGTAGAGACGACTGAAACTTCAGAGACTACAGAAACAAAAGAGACTAAACAGACTACAGAGACTAAAGAAACTACAGAGACTATTACAGAGATCACTCTCTCAGATAAAGTATGGAACGATATTAGATCCGTATTATTACAAAATGACCATTCTCCAGAAGATAGTGATAAAATTTTAAAGAAATTGAAACTGGGTTGGTCCAGTTAAGTGGCTACATAGAGGCCCAATTAGGTACCCATATATATAAAATAAAACGTATCTCATTAATAAGATTAACTAACTTATTGTCTAGAGTTGATAATGTCAACAAACTCTGGCTTCAAAGAAGCACCACCGACCAAGAAACCATCGACATCAGCCTTGTCCTTGAAAGTAACAGCGTTCTTACCATTGACAGAACCACCGTACAAGATTCTAACAGCAGCAGCTTGCTCAGCACCAATGGTGGTGGCCAAGTACTCTCTGATAGACTTGTGGATGTCTTGAGCATCCTCAGCAGTAGCAGCCAAACCGGTACCAATAGCCCAAACTGGTTCATAAGCAATGACAATGTTAGTCCAGTCGGAAACAACATCAGAAACAGCCTTCAATTGTCTCTTGTTAACTTCCAAAGTTTGACCAGCCTTCTTCTCCTCAAGGGTCTCACCAATACACAAGATGACCTTGACACCGCTCTCCAAGGCGAACTTGGTCTTAGAAGCAATGAATTCATCGCTCTCCTTGAAGATAGTTCTTCTCTCGGAGTGACCCAAGATAACCCAAGGAATGTCCAAATCCTTCAATTGCTCAACAGAGATCTCACCAGTGTAAGCACCGCTACCCTTCTCATAAGCATTTTGAGCAGCAACAGAGACAGTTGGAGCAGTGATCAAAGAGGCAGTGTAAGCCAAGTATGGAGCTGGAGGAGCAATGACAACTTCGACATCAGAAGCCAAAGAAGCAGAGTTCAAGTTCTCAGCAATTGTCTTGATAGAATCCTTAGATCCATTCAATTTGAAGTTTCCACCAACAAAGAAAGTACGAGCCATTTTTAATTATTCTCAATTTTATATCCTTCTAACAAGAATTGTAATATTTTTCAGTCCACATGGATCACCCTGAATATTTAAATGAAGGATGTTGCGCGCCGGGAGCCAACTACACCCGCAGATGGTGACCGTACTAAGTGTGTGAACGCACAGTTTTTTTCAGCATCATCCGATGGCATTTTTTTTTGAGGGAGGGGGAGCGGAGGGGAAAATTAAGAATTTTGAAGGAAATTCAAAAAAAAAATAGGGGTGTTCTGGTGGGAGGGACGGCTGGGGAGATGGGGTGCTCAGGCACTGTGCTCGGGCACTGTTCCCTGGTACTGTTCCCTGGGAAACCTAATTTTCCTTCTGTTTACTCTACTTCTTGTCATAGCAAAATATCAATTCAACTACCTCTATCTAATAAATATTATTTAGCATCATGACAATGGAACTCATCATATTGAGATTTAATAGCACGATCTTTCTCCTTCTGAGCTGCAATTGCTTGCTTTTCCGCCAGAATGATCTCTTTAATCTCACTAGGATCCAATTTCGTCCTATATGAATTGAAATGTAATTCATCTACAAATTCTTTCTCCACTTCATCTCCCTCACAGATTTGATCTTCTTCCAATTCATCCCATGTCCTCAAATGCGATTTTAATGTATACTTTTTGGTGTCGGTACCCTTTTCCATCACTATAAATTGACAGTGAGGTACATTTCTCAAGCTCTCAAACTTTTCTACCGACCAACGGAACCATTTCATCAAAAACACTCTCATCCAAACACCATGACTTACTAAAACTAAAACCGAGGGGAATTTATCATCATCAAACTGTCTGAACAAAGTCTCATTAAATGAAGCCACTCTGTCATAACAATCAGCACCACTCTCTCCAAACGGTATTCTGTAGAAAAAATGTCCATAATGAGCTCTCTCTTTCCAGATCTTCTCCATATCTTTCTTATCACCTTGAAAGTTACCGAAATCTTGCTCTCTCATTCTTGGTTCTTCATGAACTTTGTAAGGAATTTTTTGATCGTCAAAATTTCCTCCTTCAATGATACCTTGTAAAGTTTCCCTAGCACGAGTATATGGTGAAGTATAGAACAATACAGTATCATCTTCTCTCAAAATCTTAGTCACCAAGTTATGCCCCGCCAATAACAGTTGCTGCTTTCCTATAGAAGTCAACGGGATCTTATGGTTTGGTGTATGACAATTCACCGATTTGTCTCTATTACTCTCGGACTCACCATGCCTTACCAATAATATTAACTTGAGATGTTAGTCATCACACTTGTAGCTTATATCATTTCCAATACTTACTCTTGGTCTACCCATTCTTCACCTCTTTATTCTATAAACTTGTATAGACCAACTGAGCTTCAAGTACATTTTCATCTCACATTTCACTTTTCTTTTTCTTTCAAAAACTTTATTTGACTGGCAAGGTATTCTTAAGTATGCTAAATTGTGGTTCTTGCGCGGAATTTTTGATTTTTACTAAGGGGGGCCCTGCTAAGAAAAATCTCTACAAACGACAGGATGGCTACCATAAAGTAAAGAGAAAAAGGAGCATAAGAGCGAGCTCGGAACTGCGCGTCAGAAATTCCAGCCTTGCCCAGCCTTTAAGCTGCACACCACCTACACACCACCTACAAATCAACTTATACTAATTGAATTCATTTATAAAGTGCTTAGTCAGCCTTAGTGACATCTGGCTTCAAAGTTGGGAACAACAAAACCTCTCTGATGGTGTTAGAGTTGGTCAAGAACATGGCCAATCTGTCGATACCACAACCCCAACCACCAGTTGGTGGTAAACCGTACTCTAAAGCGTTACAGAAGGTCTCATCGATCAATTGAGCCTCGTCATCACCTTGGTCCTTTTGTCTAGCTTGTTCTTCGAATCTGGCTCTTTGGTCGAATGGATCGTTCAACTCAGTGTAGGCATTACAGATCTCCTTAGTAGCGACGAAGACCTCAAATCTCTCACATAAACCTGGTTGATCTCTAGAGTACTTAGCCAATGGAGACATCATTTGTGGGTGACCAAAGATGAAGGTTGGGTTAATACAGGTGTCTTCCAATTCACCAACCAACTTGTCCAACATTCTGGCGTTGGTTAAAGGTGGAGGACAGTCCAATTTGTGCTTGATCAAGATGGACTTCAAGAACTCTCCAGTCTCCTTGGTGTGCAATTGGTCTCCTGGAGGGAATTTGACGTCGAAGGTCTTCTCTAATTCCTCGATCATGTTAATTCTCTTCCATGGTCTGGCAAAGTCCAAGGTCAATTCCTTACCTTCTGGACCTTCTGGGTGGTACTTAATTTGGTAAGAACCACAGATTTCCTTGACCATCTCGGAGAACAACAATTCGGTCATATCCATCAAGTCGTAGACATCGGCATAAGCTTCGTAGAACTCACAAGTGGTGAACTCTGGGTTATGAGTCATATCGATACCTTCATTTCTGAATTGTCTACCGATTTCGTAAACTCTCTCCATACCACCGACAACCAACTCCTTCAAGAACAATTCTGGAGCAATTCTCATGAACATATCCATGTTCAAGTCATTGTGGTGAGTGATGAAAGGCTTAGCAGTGGCACCACCAGCAATAACGTTCATCATTGGAGTCTCAACTTCGATGAAATCTCTGTTGTCCAAGAATCTTCTAATGTAGGAAATAATCTTAGATCTGACGATGAATCTGTCTCTAGTGGTGTCGTTAACGATCAAGTCCAAGTATCTCTTTCTGTATCTGGCTTCTTGATCTTTGAATCCGTAACGGTCAGTTGGCAACATGTGCAAACATGGAGTCAACAAGATAACCTCCTTAGCAAACAAGGAAACTTCACCGTCACCACCCTTCTTTGGAGCAGTTCTACCTGGGTAACCTCTGACACCGATGATATCACCTCTTCTGATCAATTCGTGCATCTTGTCGTAATCTCCATCGGCATCTTGAGCTTGAGCCATGATTTGCATAGTAACACCTTCACCGTGCAAGTCGTAGAACTTCAATTTGGATCCACTCTCTCTCTTGACTCTAATTCTACCGGCAACACAAACTTCGACATCTTCCAAAGTCTCACCTCTCTTCAAATCCTTGTACTTCTCTTGGAATTCATTGATCTTCATAGTGACTTGGAACTTGTGAGGGTATGGGTTGGTCTCGGAACCTGGAGCTCTCAACAGATCAATTTGTCTAGATCTGATCTCAAAGTATTGGTTAGGGTTCAAATCAGCCAACTCATCAGTCTTCTTAGCAACCTTTGGAGCAGTAGCTTGAGCATTGGCAGCCTTAGCGGCCTTCTTCAGCTCGACTTGTCTCATCTTCTGTCTCTTCTTCAACTCAGATTTGGAAACTTGTTCTCCAGTAACCTCATCTAAGTAAGTCTTTTGCACCTGTTCGGTGACTTCCTTGATTTCTTGTTCAGACATCTCGTATTTCAATACTGTAACCTAACGCCTCTTATCATCAACTCTTCAACTATCTCAAATTTCGATCATCGAGGGGAAAAATTTTTCGTCAATTGAAAAGTTACTGGAAGGGGCAACAAGCGGAATTACTGAAGGAGGCAGTCATACTGAGTTACCGGAACAAGAAATTTCAAAAACTACCCAATCAAGAAATCAATCACGTAGTGGAAAAATTTTCATTCTTATTCAAAAAGTTGATTGATGGCGGTTAATCACTGATATTGAGGTTAAGAGAAGATGCCAAGTGACAAGTGAGTAGCATAGTTTAAGCAGAGGATTCTGTTCAAGATGTACGTCTATTCAAATACTAACAAAATCATAGTCTTACCATTCAATTAGAGGCAAGTGTCGCCTTAAAAATTGTAAAGCACTCTTCGGAGAATGCTCCAAACTCAGTTAGTGGTCCAGTCTATGGGTTTGACAAATCTGAGGATTTCATTACTATTTCCAACTGTTTCGCTTTCCCATCCAACAGCGGTGGATCTGGCGATCACCATTACCAACAAGAAGGTTATTCTTTCAAATCCAAATCCAATATGAGATTCCAATCCGAAGTATTGGAACAATACAAGAAGATCGGGATGGGAATGAAATTCTTAGGATGGTATTTATCAACTAGTGGAGGTAGATATTTGACTGCTCAAGTGATTGATGCTATGGCTTATCAACAAAATGCCAAGAAGGCTAGTGGAGATGATTCCGATCTTTTATTATTGGTCCACGATCCATCAAAGACACAGACTGGATATTTATCGTTACGTGTATTCAAGTTGAACGAAGATTTTGTCAAGATTTACAACGAGAAGAAGCTCTTCACCAAAGATTTGGCCGAAAATAACATTGACTACAAAAATATCTTGCAAGAAATCCCATTGTCTATCCATAACTTGCATTTGACAAACTTGAAGGTTTTGTCATTACCAAAACCAGAATCATATCAATCGTTGAAATTGGGTAGCTCAACTGCCAACATCACTTCCACTATAGAAAACCTGATCGAGTCGATTGAAGAGTTCAATTATGACCAAAATAACTACAACTATTACCAAAGATCCTTAGCTAGAGAATTGACAAAGGTTAACCATTGGAAACAAAAGAGAAAGTTAGAAAACTTGAACACATTGAAACTGAAACCTGATACTCCAGAGAGTGAATTATTGCCAGTCGATGATGCCGAGGTTGCTAAGAATTTCAAGTTACCTCAAGAACCTTCTAGATACGAGAACTTGATCTTGAGTGGTTTGTTGAACAATTACAGTAGTGATTTAGAAGTTAGCGGAGCTGCCGAATTAGTTAAAAGTTTCGGTGTTTCTAAAGGTTTGGATGTCTAGATAATCTCATTATATATTAATACTATATTTACTTTCTCATCACTAATTGCATGTTACCTCTACGTTTCATTTCCAAAGCTGTCTTATATGGAGGGGATGTTGGACTTTGAACTGGATCCAAACTAACTTTAGAGAAATCTTTCGAGAGTGTATAAGTGGCATCACTATCATAACTTGAAAGATCACCACATGCAACAAATGGAACTATATGTCTTTCTTCAAATGGTAAAGATAAGGATTCTTTATCGATTTGAGGTCTTCCGATCTCACTTCCCTCGAAATATTCATCCACTGTACATCCAGTCTTTAATACAGGTGACCATCCAGGTCTTGGTTTATAACCCATGCACACAATAAAACTTTCCAAAGATGTCCCTCTTGAAGATCTTGGTTTCAGACAAACGACTTTTTCAAAGAGAAATCCTAACTGACTATACATTAAATCGATATCTCTTCCTCTGAAGATCTTGGCTACAAAAGTTCCACCTTCTTTAAGAATCGATGTAGTCAACTGTAATGCACTCAAAATCAACTGTTGTTGAATATACTCATCCAAATCATGTAACCCAGTAACATCTGGAGCTCCATCACTACATACAAAGTCCAGTTTTTCTCCATTGAAAAGTTTCATGATCCTCTCTAAAGTTCTAGGATGAGTGATATCCAGCTGTATAGTGGTGACACCCTCAATAGGGGACATGGGTTGTAAATCCACCGCTATAAGCTTTGGTTCAATATAATCTTCTGCTGTCACGTCATCCACCTCTTTACTCTTCATATAAACCTCCCTCGATAACACCTGAGACCAAGACCCAGGAGCCGCACACAAGTCGACTACTCTGCGTACACCGTCGAATAATCTGAACTGTTCATTTAACTGAAGTAATTTGAAAGCGGATCTTGCTCTCCAGCCTTCCTCTTTCGCTTTTCTATAATATAAATCTCTCTTATCTTTACTGCTCTTACCCATATTGTCTCTACCTGCTTATTCAACCAGTCTTCTCATCTCTCATCCCCTTTGTATTTTTTCTTAACTATGTGCGCATATTAAAGAAAAACAGGAAAATTTTTCACGGTTGAATTTGGTGTAAATCTGCCATTTTCTGAGCAGTGAAAAGATTGGGCGAAGTGGAAACGATTGAGAGCCAAGGTGGTACAGCGGTAAGAGCAGTAGCAACGGTAAGGTGATAGTACGACTGTTAAAATGTTGTTCAGACAAGGTTCAAGACTGCTTCTAAAGGCACGGAGTGATTTCACACTGGTTCGTGCTCTCAGTGTCGGGGCCATCCTCCAATCCGAAGACAAGAAATCTCAATCTTTGAAGAGCTCTTTTGAGAAAGGTAAACTGGTATCATATGAACCAAAAGTATTCTCAAATCATCAGACTAGTTCTAATACTGGAGACAGACCAATCCCTTTGAATGTGGAAATGAATTACTATAAACCTTTGAAACATGACATCAAGTATGGGGATTTGAAATGTGAGATTACTATGAGATCTTACGACTCGAGATCGATGGATTTTTGGTGTGATTTCGCCTTGAGAACTGCCTATTATTTGGGAATTCCAGTCTCGGGACCTAAACCATTGAAGATCAAGAGAGAAAGATGGACTGTTAATAAGGCTCCGTTCGTACATGCCAAGTCCAAGGAGAATTTCGAAAGACACACCCACGCCAGATTATTGAGATTATACGATTCCAATCCAGAGGTGATCGAGATCTTTTTACAATATATTTCTAAACATTCCGTTGCCGGTGTTGGATTAAAGGCTAATATGTACCTTCAAGAAGGATTGAACTACAGTAAGAAGTTAGATGAAGTTGATATCAAGTCTGTCGAGTTCCCAGAGACCATTCCTGGTATTGGTAACTTGGCTCACACTGCTAATATTGACGTTGCCGAAAGAGTAAAGGAATTGTTGAATGAGCCTCAATTTAAGAGACATTTCTCCGACGAATCCGAATCTAAATAGTACTTGTATATATAAGAGTCTCATTTCTTTCTATTTAACCGTACATATCCCAACCTTCTTCCAGTTCTTCGTCATCAGTTGGAACTTCGATTACTTTCTTTTTCGTCACATCAGTCCTACACATTGGACATGTTCTATTTAATTTCAACCATGGACCAATACAATCCAAATCAAAATAATGTTTACTATTACAAGGTAATCTGACAATCAAAGGGTAAGGATCTGAGTGATAATCATTAGTACAGATCGCGCAACAATCATCTTTTTTAAGAGTTTTGACTGAAACACGATCCAATGTGTCCAAAAATGAAGCATCAACTCCTTTATTAGGTGTTGGTTGATCAGAATTGGTTCCTATTACAGAAAGAAGATCCGCCACAACATTGCTAGTACTTAAATTCAGAAGAAGACTTTCAAGTTGATTTTCAGGGAGATCACTATGTTCTAACGTGTGTCTCAATGCTTCTAATATATGAGCATTTGATTCTTGAAATTCCCCGGAATTCGATTCATTTAAAAATGAAGAAATCGATTGAGCCAAAGTTGGTTGATTTCTTCCGCCATCGGTTGGAGGTTGTTGCCCTCCACTTGAATCCGGTGACCCAAGATCATGTTCGTCTGGTAATGTTAGGAAATGCACCACGACAAACCATGCTTCAATTCGTACTCACCTTCATATGTTGACATCGTCTATCACGTCTCGATTGCCACCCCCTTTACAATCTACACCTACAAATTTACTCCTACATAAAATCTTAGCGCACTATAAAAAAACATCGGATTAAAGAAAGAAACATCAGGACATCAAACAAATATACCATGGAGCTCTGTCAAACTAATATACCATAGAATTCCAGTCTACCATGACTAAGGCTCTCCCATTGGACTATGAACCGATCACTGATAGGTTTCATGAGTTTTCCACTTATACTTAATTTCTTAACTCTCAGTAAACTTTCAATATAAATGATCTTTGTAGAGCAAATATTGAAAAATTTGAGCACTACAATAAGATAAGATAAAGTAGCCAGAGTACCTGGACCATTGACGAGGAGTACGTCTGGAAGCAGCGATTTTAACCAGAGGATGAGTAAGATCTTGAGCGTGGCAGCCAATGAGACTATCGAATTTTTCACCGATAGAAGTAGAGGTTCCCTTACATTTCTTGCTCTTGGAAGTATAATATAATTGACTACCTCATTGTGGAGGGTATCCATTTCGAAGTCCTTCAATTTGAGGATGGATGTATTATCACCTGAAGATACTACGTATCTTCGAGTGATTGTTCTTAAGAATTCTGGCTCAAATTGAGATAATATCCTGAACATCTCTCCAGTATGACCACCAGAGCCTAAGAATATCATCAACTTTTTGTCTTGTAAGTCATTAGAAACCAATGGCTCTGTTGGGTATTGGTGGAATCTTGTGGCAGGAAGTATCACAATGAGACGCAAAATCGCCATTGTGAAAAACAGAGTCACCACGCAGAGAAATGAGACATAACTATCAATCATCTTTGTCACTTATCTGTTATGTATAGTGTCTTGTAATTAGCAGCTTTGAATAATTTAAAACAAAAGCCCACAAAAATTCATTTTTTACTGGACTTTAAATTTCTCTTTTCGATAAATTAGTGCATTTGAGGAACTATTTAGTAAAATTAGAGCAGTCATCGGAGAGAAGGAAAAAGGAGGCCCCGGATTTTCAAAGTACTTTTAAGCATGTGGGAGGGAGATGTGGGGAGGTTATGGTGGCCGAAAAGGTGCTTAGCGGAGAGGAGCTGGGGGTAACGATTAGAACAATACGGCTTATTCAGAGGTTGTACGGCACTTGGTCGTATAGCGCTTGGTAGTATGGCACATTTTATTGTTGCAACCATGTGAAACAATTTGGCCGCACGACTACTTAACTTGTTATATATTGAAGATAAGTGAAATAATTGGATGTTTTAGATGCACCTCCTATCAAGAAGATTAATCGATAAAAAGATCTCTAAACTAAGTTGAAAGTACAAGATTACCTGTTGAAGTTTGGTTCAACCCCACCTCACAATTGTATCAGATCTTGGTTGCTGATACAGCTATTACTGACATGTACATGACCATGGCAACCTAGTAGAATTTTGAAACTAAGTATCATCAATTATTACGTAAAGATGGATTCTAGAAGAAAAAGTGTGATGCTGCTGCCTAGTGTTTTTTGCGTGTGACTTAATCATTTTTTCTTTGATCACGGTTAGTAAAGGGAAATAGCAAGAAAAATGACCTAATTATTGCGTAAGTGCGATGAGTAATCACGGATAACAGAGGGTTTTTTCGGAGCAGAAATGAAAAAATTACTCGGTTACTATGGAGAAGAACAAAAAAGAAATTCGATCCATTTGTCAGAAGGTTGCTTACCCCCTTTTTCAAAAAATTGTATAAATTGATCCTTATCAGCCCGTCTTCGAAGAATTATTTCAATCTTCATTCACTAATACTCAGATACAAAATAACTTATAATGAACTTCAAAATGGCTTCCGTTATCGCTTCCAGTCTTCCGCAAACTGTCACTAACGATGAGATCAAAGAGTTTTTCGCCTTCGGCGGTAACTCTGTACAAGTAGAGGAGATCACTCCTTTGGATAACCATCACAAGACAAAGACTGTCAGAATTCACTACGATTCTAGTGATCCTCTTTCAAATGCTTTGTTGTTAAACGGTACCGACTACAAGGGTTCCACCATCAGAGTGGTTGATGAGTCCGCTGGTTTCTAAGCCTTTTGGTTGCCTTTTAGGCGCTTTTTTGCAATATTCGCAACGATTTAACGATCCATAGCAATTTCGCTTTTTAATGCTTCTCACGACCACGAAAATAGCTTTTCAGGAGTTGTTCTTTCAGTTTATAAATTATGATATCAAGTTTCATGTTTCAGAGTTATCTATATATATTCATTAATAAATGGTAGAGCATATTATCAAAATATTTTGCGCAGTTGTAGAACTGATAACTTGCGTGCGGCTGATCATGGTAGATCAGTTTTGTTAGTTGAGGCCGAGGAAGGCTTAATTCACTATTGAGCAAGAGAAAGGAAAGACTTAAAGAAGAACTTAAAACTTATTTAACTAATTTAAACTCTGGATGGTATTACAGAGAACATCTCATATAACTTAATAGACCTATAGATCCCCACATGTTTATAAACTAGTCAAAATAAAGAGTCTCATGATGACTATTTGTTCTTGCTCCGCAAAACCCGGAAGGCTCATTTACTCCGCAAGCTCCATCTCTGACGTAAGGGAAACCACCAGCGATAACAAGAAATGCATGTTTGCCTGTAGATTTTTCGTTTGCCACTGAACATGCATCTTTTGCCCCTTTCAATAATATCTCCTGCAATAGCTTCTGCCCCTTCTACACTCTATCACGTTTATTCCCTTTCTCAGGGTCAAGTTTTGTATCTACTGAGCAATATTTTCGGTGTTAATGCACAAATTCAAAAAAATCTCTCCCCCGACTAAAATCCTACGGCCGTAGCGCTATCATTACTTCAATAAAGGCAGGTGATTTTCAATCCAGGCAGGTCATCGGGTGGCGAATCTGTCGATGCACGAATTATTTTCGAGTTGCAGGCCCGAGAACAAGCTGGTGGCTAAGCTCAAGCAGCAAAGACTACTGGATCTGATTCGTGATGTGTCCTATGATCACGGAACAGAATTAACACTACACGGAGCTGACGAGCAACTGTTGAGGCCATCGAGCTTCACCAGATGTTTTTCTGGTATTTCAGTCGTAGTCCTCACTAAAGAATTTTTCTACTTCCAAACCTTATTCCCGATGGATCACCTCCGAAACACAAGGTTTTGCCTCATCTCTATAGTAGAAGTTAACGGGGAGAAGCAAATATTTGCCCTTCTTTTTGCCCTGATTACTTTCTGGAACGGTTGGCGCTTAACTGAAGGTTTGACTTTTTTGTAGTTATAAAGACTCGTTTTCGCATTGAGATTGTTCCGTTTTGGGAATTGATAGGAATTTTAAACGAATTGCTTACAAATGCGAAAGGGCAGAAGGGCGAAAACGGGGCCATGCGCTCGTTGAGATCGCCAGAGAAATAGTTATTTTTCAAACCCTCTTGCATTCGTACTTGTTGAGTAGGGCAATTCCTCTTGTTGCCCAGTATTGGCATTTGTTTTACATGCAGTACACGGTGGCTGATTACAAATAGGGGTCTCCCAACAAGTGCGGCTGCTTTTTTTGTCCCTCAAATAAAGGGCAAAAAAGTTTATATGCACAGTATCGAATTGTTAAAGGGCATCAAACTGGCCCTCTTAGCAAATCATAACCCTTACTGAGAAAAAAGAAAGGCAGATATTTTTTGCTACTATGCCTGAAAAGGACACAAATTTTGATACCCAATTTAAAAAAAGAAATGAATCAATATCATATATAATAAATGAGTATTCTTCGTTTCACTAACGCCTGCGGCTGTTGATACATATTGTTACATTGAGATTTGAAGATTGTTTTTGATAATTTTTATTGGTGAGGTAACTTGATTGTCTCGCCTTTAAGAATTGCTCCCCCAGAAACTTTCATAAAGTTTCCTTTTATTTTTATTTCTAGTCTTCAATTCTCCTAATGTCGTACCCTGGTGCCGTCCTGCTGGCAGGAAAAGGTCCAAAGTTCACAAAGAGATCTCACAAAAAATCAAGAAATGGTTGTGTCACATGCAAACGTAGAAGAGTTAAGGTATGTTTTTTTCACTCCCCCTTTTAATTCCCTTTTTCCCTTTCCCTGGTTGAATACTAACAGTGATGCGATGACGCTGAGAGAAATGGGGTCTTAGAGGAAGTTTTCTCGAGAACTTTATTTCTCTGTAGTTATTGCTAGTTTAGTGTGATGAAAGTCATCCCAGTTGTCTGAATTGTGTAAGGAGAGGGACAGAATGTGTTTATACGATAGCCACTGCTGTCAGATCTTCACCTGAAGAGTCATTGGAGACCACACCAAAATCAAGTTCCCAGAGCTTTGAACCTTATAGTCATAATAGTTTTATTATTGACTGTTTTGATTCGTTGGTAGACCAGCCATTGGACTTTTTCCCCCAACAGACGCCATTCACAGGTGGTGTAAATCAAAATATACAAGCTAACGAGCAAAATGACCCCCAAAAAGGTGTTCCTTCTTTGTCATTTTCTCCGGATTCCACTTCTGGTTCATCTTCTGGGTCTAGTATTTCCGTGCCCGTTCTTGATAATAATTTATACAGTTATCAGTCACGTGGGAAAGTTATGGATCCCCCATCAACAAATAGCTCTGCATTTGATGATTCTGTCAGTACCCCATCAAGTTACAGTAGTTGGTTTGGATCTGCAGCTAAATTGATTGCCGCCCCACCAACCCCTGCAAATCTTATAGATCCTGACATTTTGGCACAAGAAATTGTTTTGAATTCAAATGATGCTCAGAAGAAGTTTCCTTCATATATCAATGATTCAAAGATCAACAACAGAATATTGCATTATTATTCAACTTCCTTGTCTGAGAGATTTGGTCCAATCAAGGATATTCAGTTTGCATGGAGTCAAGTCTTGGTGACAAGTTTCCGTTATGATTTCCTCTTCCATATTTTGATCTCTGTGTCCTCGCTTTTCTTGTATGAGGAGGCTGTCCTCGGCAATTCTCCATATCATCCCCCATCGGAAGATCCAAAGGAATATTTATTGATTGCCCAGTTGAATTATCAGCAATTCCTTCGTGCTATCAAGATTGCAACCTCCGAGAAGATACTTGATCCTCAAAAACTGTTTTGTATCTTAGCTGCTAGTATGTTCCATATGGTACATTACCTTATAAGCGATGAGTTGACGGTTGGCGATTCTGGATTTTTTCAAATCAGTTCCAATCTTTGTGACATGATGGGGGAGATTAAAGCTGGTGCCGTTGAGTGCACAGTCGGCAAAGGTACAAAATTATTGTACTACAACCCATTCAAGTCCGATGCTGTTGTTCATACTCAAGATTCGTACTTCCCATCTTACTTGTATCAATTAACAAGATTACCTCAATCTGAAGCAGATGTGATGGAATCCTACGATGGTGTAGAGGAAATTTTGAGAGACGAGAGAACTAGTTTTGAGCGGTCTAATTATGCAGATGACCTTGAACTGGAAGAAGAGGCTATCAGATTCGCTGTCAATGTTTTGAAAAGAGAATATCTGTTGATTTTGAATGCTGATCATCCAGAAGACGATCCGTTAAAGCTGCTCTCGAGATTCCCATCTTTACTGCCTTCTCGTTTTGTTAAATTGCTCAGATCACATGACTACAGACTGTTAATCATAGTGGCACATTACATCATGATGTTGCTGTCGATTGAAAAAAATAAGTATCCGATCATTTGTTTACAGCGTGAAATTATTCGTATTGATTCTGTATTGGATGATAATTACAAACTGTGGTTGGATATTCCAAAGAAGGTGCTCTGTATGGAGGAGTTCTGATTCTTTTCCATTTGCTTTTATTATTTGCTTTTCTCTGCTGATTAATATATCCATTGCTAAATAACGTATTAAAAATATACTTGTACATATTGTATGAAGAAGTTGTAGGAAATTCTTAGTGAGCCTGAGGGTTTTTCCATCTCGTCTCGTAATCCTTGCCCCTCCCCTGCCCCATCACTATCCCCTTCACTTATCCTAACCCCCCTTGACTCTGCACCCCTTCTTTATTCTCCTCATTTACACGACCTTCTTCCATAGAAAAATTTTTCTTAACTGAGAAGACTCATCAAGCTCAAAATCAAGACACCAACAGGTATTCAACCAACAATAGCACCATGCCGCCAAAGGCCAAGAAGCAAAAAGAGATCGTCAAAGATGAGCGGTTGCAGGCAGTAGTGTTGTCCGACTCTTTCGAGACTCGGTTCATGCCATTGACTTCCGTTAAGCCAAGATGTCTTTTACCTCTCTGTAACGTGCCATTGATCGATTATACACTCGAGTTCTTACTGCAACTGAAGGTAGATGAGGTGTTCTTGATGTGTGGATCTCACGCGGATCAAGTCCAAGACTATATTGACCAGCATTGGAACTCTCCTTCCACCCCCTTCAAAATTAATACCATCATGTCTCCTGAGTCCCGTTCCATTGGTGATGTCATGAGAGATATCGATAATAGAGGTTTGATTACTGGGGATTTCATATTGATTACTGGTGACGTGATCTCCAATATTGATCCTGAGAAGGTTCTTGAAGCCCATAAACTGAGAAAACTGTCCGATAAGGATTATGTCATGACCATGGTCTGTGCTGAACTGTCTCCGTTACATAGAACTAGATCTATCGAGCCTGCTACTTTTACCATGGACGCCAATACTGATAGATGCTTATTTTACCAGGATATTGCCCCAATCAACACATCACGTAGTGCCATTTCTATTGACCCAGAATTATTAGAGGGCGTCGATGAGTTTGTCATTAGAAATGATTTGATCGATTGTCATATCGATATTTGTTCACCAATTGTGCCTCAAATTTTCACCGAGAACTTCGATTATCAAAACTTGAGACGTGATTTCGTCAAGGGACTTCTAACCTCCGATATCATCAAGAAGTCTATCTACACTTTTGTCACTGAGAAATATGCTGCCAGGGTCGAAAGCTGGAAGACTTATGACTCCATTTCTCAAGATGTCATGGAGAGATGGTGTTACCCGGTACTGCCGGATGCCAATTTCTTGAAGGATCAGACTTATGTATATGAACCTAACCATAATTACAAGGAGAACGATGTCAGATTATCGCAGTCGTCAAAGCTTGGATCTTGTGTCGTTATAGGATCTAATACTTTCATTGGTGATGGAACTAGTATTTCCAAGACTGTTATTGGAAGAAATTGTCGTATTGGAAGAAATGTCACTATCAAGAACTCGTATGTGTGGGATAACACCACCATCAATGACAACTCCACTATTGAAAACTCGATAATAGCTTCGAATTGTACAATCAACGAGAATGTATGTTTGGAATCTGGAGCAGTACTTGGTTTTAACGTTGTAATTGGAGCCAATATGACAGTTCCAAAGTTCACCAGAATCAGTGCTGAGAAGATCGAAAGACTTTCAGATTCTTTCGCTGACATTGATAGTGAAGATGATGACAGTTTGATGGAATCCAGTTCCATTAAGACGGGAATCACCACTACTTCTGATAGTAAAAATTACGAAAAGCAAATTGTAGGAGAAGAAGGTGTTGGATTCGTTTATCAATCTGAAGCTGAAGACAGCGAGGACGAAGATGATTCTCATTATAATGGTTTAGTAGTTGAGATGGACGATTTATACTTATCAGACACTTCGATTATCAGTACAAAGAGATCTAAAAAATCTAAAAGAAGATTCTCCTCAGCAAGTTACGCTACTGAAGATGATGGTAGTGGAGCCAGTGATGATGACGACGATGAAGAGGAAGATTTCAATAAAGAAGCCCTTGCTACCGTTGAAAGAGCGTTGGAAAACAACCATGACTTGGATACGGCTCTTTTGGAATTAAACACCTTAAGAATGTCGATGAACGTGTCATATCATGAAGTTAGATATGCCACATCCAAGCTGTTGATCCTCCGAATCTTACACTTTATCAATACCAAGACCTTGAATGTGAAACAAGCAGTGGAAAAGATTTTCAACCAATGGGGAGATTTATATAAAAGACAAATCTTTGAGAAACAAGAACAAATGGATTTGTTATTGATCTTGGAAGATATTTGTCAGGAATTGGGCGATATCAATGCTGGAAACATCTTCACTATTCTGTTAAACGTTTTATATGACAAAGAAATTGTTGAAGAAGAGGAGATTCTCAAATGGTGGGGTACCAAACCGGAGAATGAGTCAACTGCCGTACGCAAAGTGGCTCAAAAATGGATAGAGTGGTTACAAGATGCTGAAAGTGAGGATGATGACGAATCCGATGACGAGTAATTTAATATTACATATAGGTTAATTATAGGATAGAAATTAGTATGTAGTACACTACCTTTCCCCACGTTAATTTTCACTAGTCAGTGGAGCTTAGCACAAGCCTCGGTGTAGAGCAGTTATGAAGGGTAAGTAGTAGCGCGGTAGGGTATGATCTGTGGGCTCCACTTAACGTAATATCGGTTTGAAGCGCATCTAGACCTCGAACTCCGTCCAAGATCAGCCCCTCCACTGCACCAAGATGTAATCACTCACTCTGTCCCCTATTATGCGGCTCATGCATCCCGGATTTTCCTTAGTTTGCTTCAATGCGCGAAGGTTCAGTACGGAGAGAGCAGAGCTGCACCTGCTGCATATTGCGCTAAGTAAAGTTGCTTACCATTTAGGCTGGCTCGGGAATTATTGTGAGCTTTAAGACGGAAATCTGCAAGTGTTATGTATTGTTAGGCTGACAATATTTTTAGGTGTATCAAGAAGTCGCTTAAGTTTGTGCCGTTTTTTAAACTTTATCTTCATCTGGTTATATTTGCAAAGAGGTGGAGTTTAAGAGTTATGTCGATAGATCATCATAGCCCGAGAATGAGTACGCCGAGTGTGGCCAGTAGTAGCTCAAGTCGGTCGAGATTTGGGCGTTCCAACTTGGCTCGTAAGGGAGCCGCTAGATCGTTCATTCAGAGAGCCTCACATGAACCAAGAAGTTTGGATGTCGATGATACTAAGAGGCGGGTACTCCCATCTCTTCGAGAGATGAATCTGGATGCCATGGTGGCCAATAAAGATATGATCGAAGGTTATACTCTACTTAGTAAAGTACCACCATATACACCATCGCTTGTGGTGAGGTATAGAGCTGTTGATAATGAGACTGGGGAGAAGGTATTGATTAAATACTCTCCATATTCTTTTGATGCTACGAGTCCATTCTCCAAGCTCTTGAATGAATGGCATCTTTTATCGGGGGCTTCTACAAAGCTGGCCAATTCCCAGTGGATGGATAATGTCTCCAATTTCAGACAACCTACTCCAATTACACTTCCTAAAGGTATACCAGGAGTGTTGTATCCTTCCAAATTGTTATATTCCAAAGAGACAGGTGCATGTGGGTTGGTTTATCCTAATGACAGAGAGCTTATCCATTTCAAGGAGAGATTTTGTAAAGTTGCAGATTATCCTGGTTTCATTAGTGGCAGAGCTGTCAAATCGCAGACCCATGAACTGACTCGTAAACCAGCTCCTCGTACACAGAATGAGGTTATTGAGATTTTGGAAGCGGTCATTAAAGTACTCAAAATCTTAAAGCCAATTCATGACATGGGCATCACTCATAATGGACTCACCTCATGTAGTTTATACATAGATATTAAGACTGATGAGACGTTTATTGGACAATGGGACTTCTCGTTCAGTAGGTCCATGGAAAGTTGTGCTAATGGTTATAGAGCAACCAACAAAGACTTACTCAACACTTTATTGATCTATGCCTCGCCAGAAGCTTTAGGTAATTTCAACCGTCTTTGCGATTTCAGATCAGATTTCTATTCTACAGGTATGATACTTTACGAATTACTTGTTGGATTTCCTCTGTTCCAGATAGATTCATCTGATGATATCATTAAGCTGCATCTTTCCAGCGTTCCTACAGAACCACATCTCATTGCTCCATGGATTTCTAAGAAATTATCAGATCTGATCATGAAGTGTTCTTCAAAACTTCCTACTGAGAGATTCCAAGATGCTGGTCTGCTTATTAATGTTTTGACCGAGTGTATATATGAGATTGACTCATCCATTCCTAAAGACCCACTTTATCCATTCCCTTCCAAACCAAGATTCATCTCCCCAAAGACCCCCATCGATAGAGTCGATGACTTAAATCGATTAATTCAACTTTATGAGAAAAATAAAGAGGGGTTCCATAATGTCTTGGTTATTGGAGAGAAGGGAGCGGGAAAGTCGTCTATTTTAGGAGATTTTAGAACGTATCTCATCACTTCAGGTAACATCTTATATGCGGAATGGACCTACGAGAAGATGAGAAGTACTAGCTCGTCGTATCGGTGCTTTATTCAGATCATCAGATCCACACTTCAACATATTATAAGTGCCGGGCCTGCTCTGCTTCGTAAATGGAAACCTTTAATATCACGAAAAATTGATCCCGACATTGGAATCCTGATCAATGTGTTCCCAGAGATCAAAAGGTTCATAGATTCTAAATTACTTGAGAAGAAAAGTACCCAGTTCCTTGAAGAATCACATCTTGATGTGTTGCCCTACAAATTTGAGTCAAAATTTGAGTACATTATCAAAAGATTCTTCTTTGTGTTCGCAACGTACGGAAATTTTGGGTTCACTCTTTTAATGGATGATGACCAGTTCCAACTCCGCAGTGAGCGTCAGCTTTTCGAAGAAATCAAGGGCTATATTCTTACCCATAGTCAAGGGAAAAAACCAGCTAATTTAAGAGTAGTGTCTACTATTTTACTGGGAGAGAGTTACAGAGCTTTCCCGACCTTGACCACTAAAGAAGATATTTTCAGATTAGCCGAGACCGAATGCCTCGAACTTTCTCCTCTCTCTCTTAAAGGGATTCAACAATGCTTACGTGAATTCTTCCCCCTGAGAGATTCTGCAGAAGCCATCGAATTGGCTCAGTTAGTCCATGAAAAATATTTATTCACCCGAACCCCCCTCGCCTTAAAAAGTGTGCTAACGCGCTTCGCTTTAAAGGGTCTGTTCAAAATTGATAATTCCAGAGCAATCTTCGACTATTCGGAATTTAAAGGAGAGAAAATCCCCTCTTCGTATCATTCGTATTTCGATTTTTTGATCGAATTTATTGATCATTATCAACTTTGCTCGGAGATATTGAGGTTTGCCGCATGTATTTGCAAGGGGAACACTTTTAATTTGTATGAGCTCTCTGCGGTGACCGGATTAAGTCTTAAAGAAGCATACTTGGCCATCTATCCGGCAGTTTCCTCCTCACTAATTTCCCCAATCGGTATCGATTATAAAATCCCCTTCCATTTGGTTGAAGAAGACCCCCTGCTCTCGATCATCCCCTTTTCTAAATTAGAACGCCTCGCAACTAATTGTAGTTTTGAATTCGTCCATGATTCTCTTCAGGATTATGTACTTTCCGAGATCTTGAGTGGTGATCAACTTAAAGAAATGCATAGGTTATGTGCCTTAAGGCTCTACGATGCCATTGATCATTTCGAAGATTTAAATTATGGTAGTCTTATTCATATAACTAGACATTTTATTGAGTCCAGTGATGTTGCGCGCCCCGAAGAGCATGATATTTATGCGGATGTCTTAATTATCGGAGGGAAAATCCTGTATGAAAACTACGACTTTAATCTCGCATTGATATATTTCAAGGCAGCCAGGCAATTCGTAGATCCTTTGCTTGATACCGACGAAAATCTGGCGACAGTAAGACGGTTAGATTTGACAATTGTTCAATTACTCTACAATTTGGCAGAATATGAGACCCTCTTAAACTACCTGACTTCTTATACTGGGTACTACAAGGATCCTAAACTGAGAGTTCTCTTCTCATTGATGAAGATCCGACTGCTCTTCAAAATTGGTAAATTTGACGAAGGCTTCCAGGAAGCCGTTGTAGCCTTAGATATCTTAGGTGTAGAATTCCAGTTAGATGACGAATGGCTCATTTCATATGTTGAAAAACAGAGACCAAAGGTTCCTCTTTCTATGCATGAGATTCAACTTTTATCTAATCAAATATCAACTAGAGATGACCCCGATGATGTCTTAATTCCGGAAGTGTTATCGTTGATCTTAATCCCAGCTTTAGCAGAGCAAAAACATCCTTTGATTCATCTGGTTGTATATATGGGAGTAGTAGAGGGGTTAGAGAATGGGTTTGTATCATCTCATTCTTTGATAGTCTTATTCTTTGGACTCCTTCAAGTCAGTAAAGAGCAACAAATCGCTTTCAGTAGAGCCGTTGGTTATTCCAATGTGGCATTGAAAATTATCGAGGGTTCTGATACCCCTGTAGAAGTAGGCACCTTTTTATATGAGATCTATTGTGCTACAATGCTGATATATTCGCAGCCTTTCTCTCTGGTCTCCAAATACCATGATGTCTTTCTTACGGGAACCATCTCTCAAGAAAGAGCTGTTGTTCGTACCGGTGCATTCCTTACTACTGCAGTAATGAATGTGTTGCCTGTAACAACAGGAAGAGAGAATTTGAACTCAACATTGATCCGTATGACAAATAATAGTTGGGAATCGTGCCTCTCTTTGAATCATGATGAGTCTTCTGCTTGGACAGAACTTAACACCAACTCTTTGAGATGTCTTATCGGAACAATTAATGTCAAGGACTTTACTTTACCATCTTTAGAGCAACAGGGTAACTATTTAGAAGTATCCCAGTTCGATTATATCTATGCCACAATGAAATTATACATTTCATACTTGTTCAAGGATTTCGATACTGCTCTTCGAATCATATTTAGAGAGATTCGTCATTTCAAACTCTTCTTTAGGTTGACCTGTTATACTTATCCGATCACTTACTTCACTTGTTTGGTCTTAATGAGCCTGCCAAGTGAATTGATTGATCTTCATAATATCGATAAAGAAGATATAGACGCTAGAGTTCAAGAATGTCTCGCATTATTAGAAATGTGGAGTCAAAGTTGTCCTGAGAATTTCGAGGTCAAGTTCATGCTTTGTAAATGTATTTGGATCTCTAAAAAGTCAGAGTCAAAGTATAGTCCTGTTGATATTTTAGATATGTTCGATCTGGTTATTGAGAAACTGGCCTCTCAACGTCAAATGCTTGATGAAGCGATTCTGATGGAATATTTAGCTATTTGGCTTGACGATTCCAGTGTCTCGAAAGTCAGAGCCTCCAAATGTATGAAAGAAGCAATCAGGATCTATAATTTATGGGGTTCGTCACTGAAAATGATGCAATTGACCGAAGAATATCATGAATTAGTAAACGATTATAATTGGGCTGGTGTTGGATTACTTGGTTCTCAGTCAAATAGCTCTCCTATTGGTACTAACCCCCCAACTACTCCAGTACATTTATTGCTTACTAGTTTCCTTAGAGGAGATGGAATCTTGCTGCATACTTCAAGTGAAGACGATCTGGATGAGTATGATTTCCCACATCTGGAAGACAGTAGCGACGGAGGTCAACTCACTGTACATACAAAGGGTGCTCAGATTAGACATGAAAGTGATTCTTCCATTGATATGAAGGCAGCATTGAAGATTTGTCTTGAGATTTCAGAAGCTGTAGATAGATCCACTATTATCATTCAATTATTAAGCCACACTATGGAATTAATTGGGGGTAATTTTGGAGCTATTGCTTTAAAAGACGTAAATCAAGATTTGTATTTAGAATGTCTTATGGTTGACCAGAAAGTCACCTCGATGGAGACTCAACCTTTAAACTCTAGAGTAGATCTGTGTCCAGTAAAATTGATGAGAGATGTATTTGAGAATAAGGTGATAATCAATCGAGATGAAGATCCGATATTTTTCAGCCGTACCTATCTTGATGCCGATTATTACTACACCACATCGCATGAGAATTTCTCTAAAGGTGCTCTATGTTTACCTATAAGAGACCAAAATGAGGTGATTGGAGTTCTTTATATTGAGTCACCAAGGACTCAATTGCATAAAGATCTTCTTAACTCGGATGAAATCGATGTGATAACCTTATTTTGTACTCAACTGCTGTTTTCTCTTTATAAAGCTTCTCTTTATCTGCAGATGGAAAGAGCTACCAGACTGGCTAAAGCTGCCACTCAAGAGAAACTGAACTTCTTAAACTCGATGAGTCATGAGATTCGTACTCCGTTCAACTCTCTTTTAAGTTGCGCCTTATTCTTATTAGATACCAGTTTAACTGATGTACAGAAGGATTATGTTGAAACGATCAAAAGCTCTTCTATGGTGACTTTGAATATCATTGATGGAATATTATCATTTGCCAAACTTGAGAATTCTCAAATGCCATTGGATAATGCTCCATTCTCCCTCAATGAATGTATTGAAAGTGCTATGCAATTGGTTAGTGAGCAACTGTCCAATAAGCTGATAGAGTTGGTCCATTTCAACGAATGTTCTGGTTTGGATATAATTTTAGGTGATGTCACAAGATTCAGACAAGTAATCGTAAATATCGTAGGTAATGCTGTAAAGTTTACTTCGGAAGGTTATGTCATGGTAAGGACTCAATCTACTGCAGTCTCCACCGATGGACGTTTCGAATTACTTATCACCGTCAAAGACACAGGTATTGGTATTCCTAAAGATTCTCAAAACAAGGTATTTGGTGCTTTTAGTCAAGTAGATGGCTCTGCCAGAAGACTGTATGGAGGAGCTGGACTTGGGTTACTGATTTCTAAGAGAATCGTAGATATAATGGGAGGTACCTTAACATTCGAGAGTGAGGCTGAGAATAAGGGAACTACTTTTACTGTCTCAATGGTGGTAAGAAGTGATCCAAATTCTAAACAACTTCGATTAAATGGTGTAGGCAAAAGTCGAGTCTGTATAATTTGCTGTTGTAAAACATTGACAGCGGAATCGCTCTCTGGAGAAGTTGGGATTGGTGGATTCGAGCTGATAATGTCACAGAACATCACACAGACCAAACAATTATTAAAAGACAATAATTCTGTCTCAGTATGTTTTGTTGATCGCCATATCGTTGAACAGGATCATGAATTGTGGCTACAAGTAGTTGCTAAATATAAATTTAGAGTAAAATTTGTGTTATTAGGACTGTTTGGTACTATTGATGATCTTGGATTAGACAGAATCTTATTGTGTCCAGTTCAAAGACAGAAATTACATGAAGTATTGAATGGAGATGATCTGCGTCTTCCAACTTCCCCAACTTCAAAATCTATTGAAAATCTCACCAAAGAATCTATGGCTAAACTATCTGAGGAATATCCTTTGCGTATCTTGTTAGCGGAAGATAACATGATTAATACTAAGGTGACGTTGCAACATTTAAGGAAGATGGGATATGAACTGGACCATGCAGGAGACGGGCTAATTCTGATCCAGAAATGTGAAGCATTGGAGGAAAAAGAAGGCCGTAATTATGATGTCATCTTAATGGATATCCAAATGCCAAATATGGATGGGATTGAAAGTTGTACCCGGATTATGGAAAAATGGGGGCTGGCTGCACCTACTGTTGTTCTGCTTACTGCAAATGTTGTTGGGGATGATAGGCAGAGATGTTCGGATTGTGGAATGAGTGACTTTTTATCTAAACCTTTGCTTCCTACTGAACTTGCTAAACTGTTAATCAGAGTTGCTGTGTCGAAACTGACATAATTATTAATTATTTAATTTATGATTTAACGTTATTTGATATAATATGTAAAGAGGGGTTAGAATCTGTGCGGCTCAAAAGTACGGGGAAGGCTTTGGAGTCTTAAATAGGAAATAGGGGCTGTGAGACGGAGATTGGGAGGAGCCCCAGATGGGAGAGAGTCAGAGTTGGGAGGAGCATGAACAGCGATGTTCGAAGAAGAAAGTGCCAGATTAACAGAACATTTCCAATTGAGTTCCTGCGTCGTGTTACTCTGGGTTTTTTCTTATCGGTGATATTAGTTCATAACCCAATCTTTAACCATCATTGTATTTCTCCTTACCCTACAATTATCACTCACAAGACTGAGGGAAAAAAATTAATAATAGAAGTAGAATTTTAAAGTTTTTTAGAGTTGAGATTTAGTTGTGATCGGAGGAAAGATGAATATAGTTAAGATGTACAGCAGGAAGCAGCTTACTTGACTCTTCAGAACTGAAACTGAGCCCCCTTTATCTCGGGCCTCCCGTTGATCTCCCTTATCCCCCTTGATCTCCCTCAATCTTCCTCAATCTCCCTTCAATTCCTCCACCTTAATCCCCTACTCTGATCCTCCCCTTAATTTTCTTTATCAATCGCGCACCCACAATACGCCTCTCTTTCCCCCCTGTCCTTTTCATATGCTCCAAATTGCGGGAATCCTAACAAAAACAGCCAGCAAAGGAAAAAAAACCTCTTCAACAACAGGGAAAAAATGGTATTTTTTTGGCGGTTCTGATTATTAAAATAAACTATTTTTAATACGGCCATTAAGTTTTAGTTGGAAGTTTGGAAATCAGTAGTGGTGAAGCGCGGATTAGATAACTAGATTCTCTTATCCCATTCTCATCGCGTAATTGTTTTAACACATTCTCAATTAATATATCACATTCAAGATGCAGACCATAAAGTGTGTTGTTGTCGGAGATGGTGCCGTTGGTAAGGTAAGTGATACGAGATATTGTAAGTGTACACGACATATACTAACACAAATATATAGACCTGTCTTTTGATCTCATATACTACAAACAAGTTTCCTCGAGATTACGTTCCAACGGTCTTTGATAACTATGCCGTTACTGTGATGATCGGAGATGATCCATACACGTTAGGTTTATTCGATACTGCTGGTCAAGAAGATTACGACCGTTTGCGTCCTTTAAGTTATCCATCTACAGATGTCTTTTTAGTCTGTTTCAGTGTTATTGCACCATCTTCTTTCGAGAACGTTAGAGAGAAGTGGTTCGATGAAATTGGTCACCATTGTCCAGGTGTTCCATGTTTGATTGTTGGAACACAAATAGATTTGAGAGATGATCCTGCTATATTAAAGAGATTAAAAACTCAAGGTCAAGCTCCTATAACTCCTCAACAAGGTGAGAAGTTGGCTAAAGAATTGAAGGCTGTAAAGTACGTGGAATGTTCTGCTTTAACTCAACGTGGTTTAAAGAATGTCTTTGATGAGGCTATCGTTGCTGCTTTGGAACCTCCTGTCATCAAGAAGTCCAAGAAATGTACAATTTTATAAAACACTCCTTTATTAAATAAACAATTTGAAAACTGTGAAATGGTGTAGATAGTTTTAGGTTAAGTGTTAGAGGCCTGTGGAGTTCAGTATGGTTCAGAGGAGCCTAGAGAGACAATATGGAACCCTAGTTAAAAGTTGAGAATAAAATAGGGAGTTAGATTAGAGTGGGGTATGGTGATAGTTGGTACTGTAATTGGAGTTCTACGTGATTAGAACCCTTCCACCACTCTACCACCATCATTATCCAACCTCTCTTCCCTAGCTCTTAGCCGTCAGATTAGTTCGACAGGAGTTAAATTTGTTTATTTTACACGACTAAATTCAAGGTGGACAATTAGAGGAAGAGCAAGTATGGGATGGCTATTCTAATTCGATTATTAGTACTGAGATCAGCGATCCAACATCCTCTCACACATCCCCATCACACCCTTCTCCTCTTCTTCCTTCTGCCCACTCTTTCCTCCCCTTCTCCTCTGCCTCCTCTCTCTCTTTCTACCTCCTCTGCCTCCTCGCAGTCCTTTCCAACGCGTCTCGTTCTATTTTTTTGTACACGACCGCGATTATCAACGCTCAATGAAAATTTTTCGACTATTACTAAAGAAATTAGACGTGAATCAAACCATTAAACCAGGTAATTGAATAGCAATATGTTTTCAGCTGCCAAATCTGATACATTGTTCCTTGGAGGTGAGAAGCTCAGTGGAGCTGATATCCGTGATCAAAATGTATTGGCCTCTCAAGCTGTCGCCAATGTCGTCAAATCATCTTTGGGACCTGTCGGTTTAGACAAGATGCTTGTCGACGACATTGGAGATGTCACTGTTACAAATGATGGTGCCACTATACTAAGCTTGCTTGATGTACAGCATCCAGCAGGAAAGATTTTAGTCGACTTGGCTCAACAACAAGATCGTGAAGTTGGTGATGGAACTACCAGTGTCGTCATTATTGCCGCCGAATTATTGAAGAGACTGAACCAATTGGTCAAGAATAAGATTCATCCAACTACTATCATTTCTGGTTATAGATTACTGCTTAGAGAGCTGACTCGTTATATCACCGAAGTATTGTCTCAACCTGTAGATTCTTTGGGAAAAGAGACTATGATCAATATCCTGAAGACTTCGATGTCATCCAAGATCATTGGATCCGATTCCGAATTCTTCTCCAAGATGGTTGTCGATGCCATGTTACTGGTTAAGACCACCAATACTAAAGGTGAGACCAAATACCCTGTCAAGCTGGTAAATATTTTGAAACTGCACGGTAAGTCTTCTTTGGAATCTATATTGGTCAATGGTTATCTGTTAAATTGTACTGTTCTGTCTCAACTGATGATCAAGAGTGTTCCAAACCTGAAGATTGCTGTATTGGATATAAATTTACAGAAACTGAGAATGGCAATGGGTGTTCAAATTAACATTGATGATCCAGAGCAATTGGAAGAGATCAGAAAGAGAGAATATGGAATTGTCTTGGAGAGAATCAGAAAGATCATTGCTGCTGGTGCCAATGTCGTTCTTACTACTAAAGGTATCGATGATTTATGTCTTAAAGAATTTGTCGAGCTGAACGTAATGGCTGTTAGACGTTGTAAGAAGGAAGATTTAAGAAGAATTGCTAGAGCTACTGGAGCCACTTTCATTAGTAGCATGTCCAATTTAGAAGGTGAAGAAACTTTCGAATCCAGTTATTTGGGCAGTGCTGATGAGGTTGTACAAACCAGAATCTCTGACGATGAGTGTATATTGGTTAAAGGTACAAGGACTCATTCTTCTTCTTCTATTATCTTAAGAGGACCAAATGATTTCACTTTGGATGAGATGGAACGTTCATTACACGATTCTTTGTCGGTTGTCAAGCGTACTTTGGAAAGTGGAAATGTCGTACCAGGTGGTGGAGCTGTCGAAACTGCTTTGAACATTTACTTGGAGAATTTCGCTACTACTGTTGGTTCCAGAGAGCAATTGCTGATTCTGGAGTTTGCTCAACTGTTACTTGTAATTCCAAAGACTTTACTGGTGAACCTGGCCAAAGATTCATCTGATCTTGTTGCTAAGTTGAGATCGTACCATGCTGCTTCTCAACAACTGTTACCAACTGATGTTAAGAAGAAGGGATACAAGAATTATGGATTGGATTTGATTAGAGGTAAGATTGTCGATGAGTCTGTTCATGGTGTATTGGAACCAACTGTAAGTAAGATCAAATCTTTGAAGAGTGCATTGGAAGCATGTATTGCTATTTTAAGAATTGATACTATGATTACAGTTGATCCTGAACCAGTCAAGGAGGATCCACATGGTCATGATCATTGAATGTATAGGTAATATATGTTTGTTAAATGGTGTAGAGAGGGGTGATTAGTGGGGTAGGTGTAAAGGTGAATTTATAAGTCTATGGTCAGTCTATGGTTAGTCTGTGGCTAGTCTGTGGCTAGTCTCTGGGTAGTCTCTGGTGTTATGATGTTAACTTCCACTGCGCCATCCCCTGACTTCTATACGAAAATCACCAATTCTCCTCGTTTACAATTTTTATATACGAAAATATCAAAAATCCTATGGCGCAACCGGTAAGATCAGGAGTATATAAAGAGTGTATAACGTGATAGCTACGAGAAGTGAATTGACAAAATTGGAGGCATTGAGCATTCAACTGCACATTACCTGGATACTACCGGTTTATGACCCTTTAAAACCAACAGTATTACCCCCAAATTCATCCCCTATTTATTTCTTATCTATTTGCATCTCCCCTCCATCGCCTGATTCTCAGCCCAGCTTAGAGATCGTCAGGGAAATTTTGTAAGCGGGCAAAAAAAACAAACCAAGGAAAATCGATAAACATGAGCACTGACGGGTTTAATAACGGCTACAAAGTAGGAAGAGATTCGGATCGGTTTTTATTCCAAAATTTGTTAGAACAACAAGGAGGTTTTCCCTTGGATACTGTACCTATTTCGAATATTAGAACAGCCAAAGAACAACTTCAACCTGAGCAGCTATCGTTCACTTTAGAAAACATGAATTCGGGATCTGTATCGTCTGATGATAGCTCAACGTCACAATATGTGTCGGGGACATCTGGGAATGGAGTGACAAAGCCGGGTTATGATTCGAATATGTCGGATTTCAACGCTAATGGGACTAGAAAGTATCATAATAAGAGTCGAAATGGTTGTGCTACTTGTAAGAAACGTCGAGTTAAATGTGATGAGACTCATCCGGTTTGTAATAAATGTGAGCATATGAAGATAGAGTGTGTTTATCTTCCTGTTCTGCCCAAGGTGAGGAGGACTAAGAAGGAGATATTAGCTGAGAAGGCTCTGAAACTGAAACGTGTGGTTCAAAATAAGGTTGAACATCAAGTTGATCAGGTCATGCCTGAGCTTCTGCCGCAACCTCTCCAACAGAATCTCACTCTGCCTTCCATTAAAGTAGAGCAATTCTCTCCGTTACCTGAATCCCCCTCCAACCTTGCCAGCCTTGCAAACATCGGCTCATCTATAGCTTCGCTGCTATCTCTGCTGAATTCCCCTCTTTCCAGTATTCTGTCACTGGCTTCACCACTGCTTAACTTATCAACTATGGAACGTATCAAGAAAGAAATTATGGCTCACCCCGAACTTGCCGATTTAGCGACACTGCATGGAGGTCTCACTCCTTCTCTGATACAACAACTGATGTTACTTTTACAAGGCACTCAACGTGCTCCTCAAATCTCCGTAACCTCTCAAGACCAACAACCTCCTGTCACTCCTCTGCAAATCCAACAAAAGATTAAAGAAGCTCAAGATTATCAGAAGGAACGTGCTAAAGAATTCCAAGAATATGCTACCAAATCCGGACCAGAACTTTCTCCTTCTGTTACTAGTCCTGTTCTGTCCTCCCAAAAGCTGTCCCTGCCACCACTAAATGGAGGCTTTGGATACTCGGGAACCTTAAATATGCTCGATCTCAGACTCATGTACCATTACACTACTAAAGTTTGGCCCACTATCACGGCTCTGGGTATCTCTGAGGAACGAATTTGGAGTGAAGATATCCCAATGTTACTGTTCAATTACCCATTCCTCATGCATTCCATTCTTCTGTTCAGTGCTACTCATTTATCGAGAACAGAACGTGGACTCGATCAATGTGTCACTTGTCATCGTGGAGATCTGCTTAGATTATTAAGAGAACTGGTCTTGGAAATCTCCCCTGAGAATACTGATGCCTTAGTACTGTCTCTGTTAATCTTAATTATGGATTCTTTACTGAATGCTTCTCTTCCAACATCCACTTCTCCAAAATCTTTACCAGCAAGTGCCTGGATCTTCCATGTCAAGGGAGCTGCTACGATCTTAACAGCTGTCTGGCCATTGAACGAATCTTCTCGTTTCTATAAATTCATAGGAGTAGATTTAGAAGATCTTGGAGACATCAATAAGAGAGCTGATCAAGCTGCTCAAGATGGTAATCGTTGCCTGGAAGATAAGAAATTCTCAGACTTGCAATGTTTCGATGAAGAGGTAGCTGACTTATATCCAGTTCCATACAATTCTCCATACTTAGTTACTCTTCTGTATTTGGAGAAATTACACCGTGAAAGATACAAATCCGATTTCATTTTACGTATCTTCCTGTTCCCAGCTTTACTTGACAAGGTCTTTTTAGGTCTCTTGATCACTGGGGATTTGTCTCTGATGCGTATTATGAGATCGTACTATAACTTACTTAGATCTTTCACCACAGAAATGAAGGATAAAGTATGGTTTTTGGAAGGAGTCTCCAACGTATTACCAGTAGATGTAGAACAGTATTCTGGAGGTGGTGGTATGCACATGATGTTGGATTTCCTTGGAGGTCCTTCGACTCTTGATGTTGGTGCCGATGAAGATGAAAGAGCCTCTTACGCAGAAATTGGTAACCGTCTTCTTAATCCTGACAATTTACCTAGTTCTGTCACCAACAGTATGGATATAATGCAAGGTGGTAATGATTTTATGTCTTGATTTCAATTAATATTTTCCAACGGATGTTTAGGGTTATGTATTTATTATATGTATAAAGCTTAGAATTTGAGATAATGGTCCTCTTTACCTGGGGACACCTAGTTCTAATAATTTCGAGAAGACTTCTGCGAAGTCATGTAAGAATTGGTTATTATCTGAGGCGTAGAAGATGCTCCATTGTTTGAAGATTGGGTCTTCAAGTAAGGCATAATCACTTTTGAGCATCATTAGTTCTCGATTCTCGTTGAAGTATTGCTCTTGTCCAGTACTTGGTACTATTCCGAGTTCCCATTTCTCTTCAAGTAAAACTACAAAGAATCTATTACTGAAATGAGTAGGATCTTCAGTCCATTTACCATCCCAGCCGCTATATTTTGTATGACATCTTCCAAGTGAATGGCCGCCTCCTATTAGGAGTACGGTCTCTCTTTCGTCGAACCCTAAACGGTGGATAAAGACTTGTCTAATATGGTCACTTCCCAAATATCCGAGGGGTAATCTTCCATTAGGAGGGACTTTTGAAGTATCAGTGCAATCTACTCGACCTGGTTTCCATTTCACAGTGGGACATCCCATTTCTTTCAAAGCAACAACAGCTCCTAAAGTCCACAAATCACCATAACTCATCCATGGAAACTTGAGTTTTATAGATTCCATTTTCAATAAGGCGACATGAAGACCGGTGTTTCCTTCATCAGTAAGTTCAGGAGTAAATCTGTTTCAGTTAGTATGTTGAAGATGTTGAACAGAGTGCTGTCTCTAACTCACCTCATGGTACCCCCATTTGACCCTCCTGTTTGAGTATTCTTATCATATGTAGCAGAAGTGTGCCATCCTAACCTTACGAAAGGTGGACCAAACGAGCCATCATCATAGCCTGTTGGAGCTACAATATTCAGCCGGATCTCCAGCTCCACAGCTCTGTAATCAAATTCCGATTCTTGGGCCCTCTTCCATGATTTTCTATAAAAAGGTGAGCTATGAGATCTTCTGGAGAACGATAACTTTATAGTTGGACTCGTATTGACATTTTGTATGTCTTTACTTGAGTCATTTGGATCTTTTTGAGTGAGAGAAACATCTGGATCATCAACTTTCAGCATATTCTTAGGTGAAGATGATGCCTTCGGAGTTATTATACCATTATCTAAAGATTCATAATTAATGCCGCCCTGAGATTTCTCTGGACTCAATAAATGTAATGATTTCAAACTACTAAGGAAATCTATATCATTTGGTTCTTTTGATGACCTCTTCATGTTATCCAATTCATATTTATAAGATGAAGAGAATATTCCCCTAGGTCTGTATCTGTATTTAAGAGTAGCTTTCCCTGTCAGTAGATTATAAAGACAAATCGGCAGATGCAATAAGAATCTATCGTAAATATAATCCGAAATCAACCAACTATGTATCAATACTTTACTAATTCTCCGCTGAGGATAAAATAGCCCTGTCTCATCAGCGCTAGGTCTCAGATTTTCAAAATTACTTAAAATCATAGAACCTAACTTCTCCCATATAAACTCCATCTCTGTGTAGACCCAATAGTCAAATGACACTGGCCCAAATATCAAAACTACCCATGGTAAAATCACCAATCTAAACCATAACCTGAAGAGAATTTCCCCCATTTTAATCATCCTCATAGTAGTGTGTAGAATACCTTTAGGAAACATCCTAAAGAACGAAGGTGAGACAGAAAATATAGTTTCATACACAATCTGTAACAGTGGCATCGTTCTAAATCGTATATCTATCGGCGCTATTCAAATCAAATATGTATATTTTTATTACTCAACTCAACTAAGATTTATATATATTATTTAGATTAATTTGTAGGGAAAAAATGCTCATATTAAGGGAAAAAAAGGGGTGGAAAAAAGGGGGCGTTCTCAGTTAATGGCTGCGTAGGAAATTTGAGTATAGTGAGAATCATCTGGGAGTAATCTACTTTCGGCATCGGAGTTGTCACAACTGATACCTAAATCTTTTCTCAACTGTTCTGCATATGTGATATCAAAACCGTTGTCGAATACTTTTCCAATATCTTCTAATGGGATTCCAGCAACCTCTGGATAATATTTGTACACCATTGCCCAGCAGAAGATACTCAAGCCGGAATATAAATAACAAGCTCCACTTGTGCTGAAAGTTTCTGTGAGATCTAAGAAAGTACTAGAAACAGCGAAATTAGTTCCCCAATTAACACAACTCATGAGCATGGTTCCAGCAGATCTACTCTCTTGTGGTAAGAACTCTACAGAACACCAAGGGACAACACCTAAAGCGGCAGCATAAAATGAGATATAGGTCACTAATGCTACTACTAATAAGATGTTTGGAGCTATGAAGAAAGCAGTTCCATTGGAAATCAATGAAAATGCAATACCGCAAACAATTAAGGCACCTGCCATAATCCACATAGTATGCAATAACAATCTTCTTCTACCAAGAATATCAATGAACACTACATTTGCACAGGTGAAGATGAAGTTGGCCAAAGCAATGAAGATTGCTGCTTTTAATGGATTTTCAAACCCTGCAGATCTCAATAAAGTGGCAGAGAAACTCAAAATAGCTGAAATTCCACTGAATTGTTGAGCAATGAATAATCCACATCCAACTACTAAAGCTCTAATTGTTCCAGGAGATCCAAAGAGTTTTTGGAAAAAGCTTGGAGATCTACCTTTCTTTAAACCAGTTGTGGTGGAAATTCCCAAATCACGTTGAATTAATTTTATTTTATCATGCACTTGATATGATTCGGATTCCGGGAAAATCAATCTGAAACATGCAAACAGTTCTTCTAGTCTATTTTGAGTGACCAACCATCTAGGTGATTCACAAACAAAAGGAGACAGAATTAAGTACAAAGTAGGAGCAATCAGTCCGATTCCGACCATTATTCTCCAACTATGTTGATGCGATGTCAACAGAGCACTTGCCAAATAAGAAGTTAATTGACCAACAGTGCATCCTAACGAGTTAAGAGTCATTAAACTTCCTCTTAATCTGGATGGGGCAACTTCTGAGACATACACAGGTACAATCATAGAGACTGCACCCACCAGGACTCCGACAAAAGCTCTACCCAACCAGAAGTAGAAGAATGAGTTACATAAACTCAAATGTAACGATGCTAAAGCAAATATGAACATGCATATGGTGATTACTTTTTTACGACCAAGTTTATCAGCCAAAACACCACACAGAATGCAACCGACAATGGCACAAATAGATGCAACTGAAGCCAATGCCAGCTGTTGTTTCGTATTGAGTTCTTGACCATCCAAATCTGAACCCAAAGAAACTAAAACACCCCCTATAATCAGAGTACAATATCCAAATGCAAATCCTCCTAATGAGGCACACAGAACCACAATAGTAGCATAGATGGAGATTTCGGTATCTTCAATGGTATCATAATTGTAATATGAGAGTCTGCTGAAAACGGAGGTGATACGACTGTTTCTCAAAGTAGCCCTCGATGGGATAGTCCTCAACAAAGGACTACCCTCAGCTAAGATATATGGTTTTGTCATAAGAATGCGATTACAAAACTACAAATCCACCAAGAGCAATTTAACCCCAGTTTATATAGATAAAATTTCAACCCTAAAAATAATCTCGCAGATGTCATCTTTCGATATCGGTAAAATGCACCTTGTCAGTTACCCCCAATTCCCTAATTGTACAAAGGTAAACAATGCCAAAAAACGTCAAAATCGACTTATTACCTAAAAAAGCAACTAAAATTCGAATGCAAAAAAAACCTCAAAAATAGTAGTGCACATTTACTCAAACTCCATTTCTGTCTTGCCTCACTCTTGGCTTTCAAAAAAGGCGCAAGTGCCCAGAGCAAAAAGGCAAAAATGCGTGATCGAGTAGTTTTTTGAGGCCCAGCTCGGAGAGGAAGGGATTGTTTTTTTTTTGGGATTCAAATAATTGAAAAGACCAGGTAATCAATCAAGGTTAAGTAGTAACAATTAATCAATCATGAGTTTCAAAGGTCTCAGAAAGACACTTGTCAGAGCTCCCCAGAACTTCAGACTGAAGTTGAACATGGGGACTCAAACCGTTGACGCTGTGTATGTCGATGCCGAGAGAAGATTTAAAGAGTTGGAAACCGAGACGAAGAAGTTGAGTGATGAGTCTAAACGTTATTTTGCCGCTGTCAATGGTATGTTGGATTATCAAATTGATTTCTCTAAAGCCATTGAGGAGATTTATAACCCAATTTCTGGTAAAGTTTCTGATCCTACCACCATTAAGATCGAGGGAAGTCCTGATGGTATTGAGGCTTCAAGACAATATAGAGAAGTTGTGCTGGAATTGAAGTCGACATTAAAGCCTGATTTAGAATTGATTGAGCAGAGAATCATTGGTCCTGCTAATGAATTATTACTGGTCATTCTGCTGATTAGAAAAATGGCCACTAAGAGAAATCATAAACAGGTTGATCTTGATCGTCATTTAAACAGTTTGAAGAAATTGGAAGATAAGAAGGAGAAGACTATCAAGGATGAGGAGAAGATCTATAAAGTCCAACTGGATGTTGAATTGGCTCAACAAGAGTACGATTATTACAATGAGATGTTGAAGAATGAATTGCCTATTTTATTCCAATTGGAACTGGATTTCATCAAGCCATTGTTTGTGAGTTTGTATTACATGCAATTGAATATCTTCTACACATTGTACAACAGAATGGAGGAGTTGAAGATTCCTTACTTTGACTTACAAAGTGATATTATTGAAAGATATCAAATGAAGAAAGGTGATATTGAAGAACAAGCCGATTCTATTGGATTGACTCATTTCAAGATTGGACATGCAAGAGCCAAATTGGAGGCCCAAAGAAGAAGATTTGGATCTCCAGAGGCCCAAGGTGGTGCTCCAGCTTATGGTCAAACAACTCCAGCATATGGACAATCACCAGTCTCTCCATCAGGATCTCAATTGCCTGCTTATACACCTCCAGCCACTGGGTATGGTGCCACTACTCTGCAAGGATATCCTAATGAAAAGGCACAATATGCGGCTGCTTCCAATGTATATGCTTCCCCAGCTTCAACTACAGCTCCTGCCCCAGTTGCTCTGGCTGGTGTCGAGACTTGTACTGCTTTGTATGATTATACTCTGCAAGCAGATGGTGACTTGTCTTTTACTGCAGGTACAGTGATTGAAATCGTACAAAGAACACTGGATACCAATGGATGGTGGACCGGAAGAGCTAATGGTGTACAAGGTGTATTCCCAGGTAACTATGTTCAGTTGAACTGAAATATATATTCTAATTATATTTTTATTAATTTTATCGATTGTATGTACTTCAGCCTTATCTAATTATTCTATTGTTAGCCGTAGTGATGGAGAGCATGTATTAAAGTTTGCGCCAAGGGGAGATAGCAAAGAAGGAATAAATAAAGGTTACTAACAATGCTGAGCTGCTCGGTAATAACAATAACTGAAGCTATCCAGCTCCAACAATAAAAAAAGCTATTCGGTACTAAGAAAAAGCAACAGAGGCTTCAGAAAAGATATCAATCAAATCATAGAGGTATGATTGTGGTCTCAAATGAAAAATTAAGGATGTCTTAAATATGTGATAAGACATTAATTGGATCTGTGGTTGTCATCTATTTGTCGTCTCTAATGTCTTATTCACTTCTCATGTCTTATTGATCTCATCTGTTCTTTATCTGTTTCTATATAATTTTTATTCCATTTCTATCTGTATTATTTCTCTACTATCTCTACATCTCTATTTCTCTATCCCATCTCATCTCCACTTCTCCCACCCCTCACCAACCATTAACATCCAACGGTCTAGATCCTGTAATCGCTTCACCGTATCTGCATCGTCAATTCTAACACCCAATCCCCACTAACAATCATTGTATGCGATGCCCTCATGCATCTTGCGTAACTTCTAAAAATAACACTTTCGTAAAAGCATCAAGTGCGCGAAGTTTAAAGAGTCGATTTTTTTTAGGAACAAATTAGTGACAGATTGACACCAGCAATGTTGACTGATAGAGGTGACATTGTGTATATATAAAACGTCATAGCCAGTTGAGGTGGAATGGGAAAGTGCATTAATAGTAGGAGTAGCACCAATAGGGAGCTTAAAGATTTGCTTAACTTGAAAGCTGAGTCATTTCACTACCTTGACTAATCTATTTCCACACCGCTTACTACCCATCCTTCACTCCCATCGCTTACTCCCATCGCCTACTTCCCGTCACTACATCCCACCGCTCCCCGTCACTTATTACCCATCGCTAATCCAATTATATTTCCTAAAGTGGAAAAATTGGCTATTAATTTTTTTCAGCAAAAAAAACACAGACTGAAAAGAGGGCGCGTATTAATTAAACATTCCAGAGTCAATAGTTGGAGCAAACACTGGGAAAGAGAATACTTGGAATACCATTTTGACTAGCTATATCTGCTCATAATATCATCATGTCTTCCCCAGATATATCGACAAATTCCAACAAATCCTCTTTACTGAGTTGGTGGAAGAGTTTTAAGAAGAAGAATCCACCTCTGGTTCATGATTCATCCACTTCATTCACCGTCCATGGCACTACAAATGATGGGGTTCCTGATGTGAATCATAACATTTATGGCTCAGAAAACGATCCGTCAAATAATGTGCCCACTCAACAACAACAGATCCCACAATCTCAAAATCAACAGAGCAAAAATTCCATGGTTGCTCCAAGACCAATCCTCAAGTACAAATCTAGATCTTCTAATTATATCAGACCGTTGTCATCTCTGAGTCCGTCTTCATCTGAGAGTTTCAAACTGTATCGTGACTCTTATTTACAATCACAGAGCAAGAAGAACAATAATAATTCTCAAGTGTTTGGTGTCTCTTTACCTCAAGCTCTTAGTCTTGCTTCTGTGAATATCTCGATTTCCGAAGATTTGGCCAATGAGGGTATTCAATTTGGTGCCATCCCAGTTGTGGTGGGTAAATGTTGCGTATTTTTGAAACAAACAGGTACTGAAGTCGAAGGTGTTTTCAGAGTTGGAGGTGCCTCTCGTCGTGTTAAAGAGTTGCAATTCATTTTCTCATCTCCTCCTGATTATGGTAGAAAATTAGATTGGGAAGGTTACACTGTTCATGATGCAGCCTCATTATTGAGAAGATTCTTAAACTCTCTCTCTGAGCCTTTGATCCCATTAAGTTTATATGAACAATTCAGAGAGCCTTTAAAATCCAAGCCGATAATTCTCAAGTTTTTAAGTAAAAAGACAGCTATGAGAAGAGTGAATCATGATTTACAAGATTCTGCCAAGGCTCTGAATTTAGGTGTTGGAGTTGAAGATGATAACGAAACAAAAGAGGCCCCTGTTATTCAAACAGAAACCTTACAAGCCGCAGCTAACGAAGCCGTAGATGATGATACCACTATCAATGAAACCATTAATGACACAACCACCGATCTGGTCACTCAGTCAAATGATACCACTCCTGATGAACAAGAATTAAAGAAACAAAAGAAATTGAAAAAGTACAAGAAATTGGTTCGTGAGATTCATGATGCTCTCAAGATCTATGCCTCTCTTTTAAATCAACTCCCTGTTGAAAACCAGCATTTATTATTCTACATTTTGGATATGTTAACTGTATTTGCTACCCATTCTGAGAAGAATTTGATGTCAATTAAGAATTTGGCAGCTATATTCCAGCCGTCTATCTTATCACATCCTGATCATGATATGTCCCCAGAAGAGTATGCTTTGTCTCTGCAAGTGGTTGAATTTCTTTTAGAGTACTATAGAAGACTTTTAGAAACTACACAAAAATTGAAGAGTGAGCAAAAGGTTCCAGCTTTGAAGTTGACAACTGATCTCGGAGAAACAGAGAAACCAGTTGAAGAGTCCACTGATGTGTCACAAAATACACCTGTCACACCCTCTGCATCAATTCTTCATCCACTCCCTGTATCATTCCCTCCTTCGAAAAAGCATAGCACGAGAAAGCACAGTAAATCTTTATCTTCTGTCAATATGCCACCTGATGGTTTGAAATTTGCCAATCAGCAGCAAGATGACGATAAATTTTTACTCCACCAATGGAACTCAAACACCGATGTAGATGACAGTGAACTGGATGTCGAACGTACACACTCCAGACAACAAGTATTTACCGTTGATACGGATGAGGCAACGTACACGACCGATGGTAATTTCTTATCTCCACCGCAAAAACCGTATTCGGTTCCTTTGAGCCGAAAGAAGTCCGGAGATTCTATGGGTGCGGCAGGTTCGTCAAATGGGTCGTCTCTTTTCCATAACTTTAAAAGACCTTTATCCTCGGTTTTCACAAATAAAGAGCAGAATCTGAGCATAGAAGACATGCTTGAGCACCTGCATTTGACAGATAATGAGGATGCCGAAGGCTCTACAAGAGGATCAAGATGGGATAATTTGGCCACTTCTCCAGGAAAGGGTAAAAAGGAAAACTGGTTCAACAGATTAAGGTCACGTTCAAGGTCGAGATCCAGGAATGGTGAGCAGGTCATCTCCGATGAATCCTAACAAAGCTCAGCCGCACTCTGGGCCAAGAATAGTATATTACTCTTATTTCCGAACCATTTCCGGATCAAATACTTAATTCCGATACAGTCGCTCGTTTTAATTTGCTACGGCCGTAGTAAACACTCACTTTTTTGTTTTGTACGCTATGTAATTAGTAATCTTACTGTGTGTTTTTTTCCTTTCCAAGCTCGTTCCATAGTAGGACAATCTGCGAAAATGCGAGATGGTCTCCCTGCTTCTCACTAATTCTAATCTACTATTTAGTGATGAAGCGACTCTTCGCGCATATGACTTTCCCAAAAGGGAAACGATTTTCCGAGACAAGGCTGAACATTTCTTTTTTTTTCATCGCTACCGGAAAAAACGTCTGAATAAGGTTATGTGAAGGGGGTGGAAGAGGGTGTATATAAATAATTGAGATCCTGGGTTTGGTGAATAGGAAGAAGCCATAGAGAATTAAATATTAAAAATGTCTACTAAGATTGCTGTTATTGGTGGAGGTATATACGGTGGAGCCGTTGCCTCTTCTCTTGCCAAATCGAGTAACCTTTCTGTTACCCTCTTTGACGTTAGAAACTATGGTGTTATGTTACCAGCTGTTGTTAGATTGATAACAGGTGATTACAGTTCAAAGGATGTCACTAAGCCTTTCTCTGAGATCATCAGTAAGAAGGTCAATTTCGTCTGGATCGAGAAGATCGATAATGTCGATGACAAATCTGTCTCTTACACCCCAAGAGAATCTAGCTCATCCGTCACCAAAGATTTTGACTACATCGTCGTCGCCACAGGTATGACTTTCTACGACCCAATTGACTTCTATAAGGGTAACCTGTACAATGCTAAGGCCCTTGACCTGTATAATGATATTCATCGTGCTAAGGTTGAGAAGCTGAAGAAAATTGTTATTGTTGGAGGAGGTGAGACCGGTATCGAAATCGCTGGTGAGCTCGCTCACAAATATGGTACTAGTAAGGAAATCATTATTGTCCACTCGAAGGATAAATTATTAGGAGATGATTTCCTTGACAAGGTAAGATTGGGTGGTCAAAGTATCTGTGACAAGCTTGGCATCAAGATGTTCTTGAACGTTCGTGCCGATCTCAAAAAGTCCACCGATGAAACATTATATTTGAGTGATGGAACAGTCATCGACAATATTGACGTCATCTTCACCACTATCGGTGGTACTCCAAACACACCACCTTCTACCTTGAAGGACCTTACTGACTCAAAGGGATTCATCCCTATCACCAGAACTTTGCAAAGTGTCAAATATCCAAACATCTTCGCTATTGGTGATATCAATACTATTCCTGTTAAAGGTATCCCTAATAAGGTGGACACATTGCTGGTCTGTGTTCACAACATCAATGCCCTTGCTACCAATAAGGATGCCAAGAACTTGAAAGAGATGCCTGCCCTGCTGTTCGTCGAGGCTCCAAAGAGAAAAGCTGGTGGTTTCAGTATTGGTCCAACTCATGGTGTCGGTCAATTGACTATGCCTTTGTTTGGTACTTTTGCTGCTCCTCAATTCTTGATTGTCAGTTTCAAATCTAAGAAGTTGTTCGTCGACAAATTCGAGGAACAATACGCTGTTTGAAAATAACTATATATATCTTCTACGCTAATATTATAATATATAACAATTTATTCTAAAATGGACTCATCAACTAAAGTACTGTCGTCTTGAATTTTAATCTTCTTCAAAGGAGTCTCACCAATCTCATCTTCAGTGGTATCGGCTTTTCTCTTTGCAGGTGAAACCTTTGTTTCCATAGGTTTGTTATCATCCAAGAATATTATGTCGTCATCTTCAATAGCTACAAGATCGTCGTCGTCGTCATCCTCTTCTTCATCCTCTTGTTTCTCCTCTGGGGCGACCTTCTTTGGAGGTATATTCATTTCAGGCATTACAATCGAGTCAAGTTCTTCAACGATTTCAATATAGAACTCACATCCTTCCAATTCATCATCTTCGTCATTGATCAACATGATTTCTCCATCAACGAATCCGATCTCTTTAACAAGTTTAGGGAGATTATCTTCGAAATCAAAATCATAAATCAACTTGCTTTTACCCAAGATAATTGAGAACTCTTCGTAATTCAAGCTCGACCTTATCTTGTCTACGACGTCTTGCAATGTTGCTGAGTCACTTAATTTAACAACTTCTCTTGGAATGGAACAACTTTTACATGAATCTCTACTTTCTGCTACACCAAATGCAGAAATGAATTTATCTTGATAATCTGAGGTGAAAATCATCTGAGATTTGGACATCAGATCCAGCTCAAAACAATTCAAACTCTGTAATGCACTGAAACCTGCAATTATAGCATTGGTAGTAGCAATCAGTGGAATAATGTTACCGGCAATTTGCTTAACGTCAAATTTGCTCTTCTGCGGGATACCAAATATCAGAGATCTCAAATTGGAGGTAGCCACAACAAAGTCAAGGGTATCATCATCATCCTTGTCAAATGATACCAGCTTAGTTTTTTGATATCTCTTAGTCAATCTGACGGTACAATCTATAAAGACGGCCAAATTCTCTTCAAGGGACCAAATCTTTTGGTCATTTCCATCATATCCATCTATTACATAATCATTATAATTCAATGGAGTTGGCTTGGCCCTTGTCTTCCAAAGACTTTCGATTTTCAATAATCTTTCAATATCAACATTGAATACTTTGTCCAATATTTTGAATACAAAAGACTTATCTTGATCAATATTTGTCAGTTGAGTGATCAAATTCTTCAATTCTTGTAATTCGTTACTCTCTTTCATCAACAGGTTAATCTCATTTTTATCATCAGTATTGAACTCATCTTCTCCTTGTGGAGTCTCTAAATCTTCACCGAACAATTGAGAAAATAAAAAGTTCTTGGCCCATGTAATACTATGAATTGGCTTAGATGGGGTTGATCTAATAGTACAAACAGGGAAAGTTTTGGGTGTCTCTTTCGGTACACATTCAAAGCATTCAGATTCATAAGGATAAATAGGTTGGACTTGGCCCTTGAAACCAGTAGTACCACTTTCCATCAATGGTTTCTTCAAGAAAAGGGCTATCCTATTCACATGAGTTCTTGCCTCGATATTGTCCAACGCATTGAAAATTATATCAAACTTTTCAAACCATGTCAACGGGAAAGTCGAAGAATCCATGATACTTCCATCATATGAAAAGAGTTTAGTAGTGTTGTTATTGAACTTTTGTACAGCGTTCAACAGAGTGAGGGATTTGGATTTCTTGATATCTTTCTTCCTGAAAAGAAACTGTCTATTTAAGTTTGATAAATCGATAGTATCCAAATCAACGATATGAATCTCTCCGTAGTTCATCATGATCAAGTCTTTCAAGAGCTCACATCCTATACCACCAGCTCCTACGAGCAATACGGTAGAGTTCTTGATCTTATCGAACTTGGACTCACCCAAAATGCGTTTCAAATGCGAGTCGCGCACCATCTCTATGTTTACTCTATCCTTGCTCTTTGATTAGGCCAAGTTGATCGATAAAGAAAATTACAATCGATATGAAAAATAATCTCTTGAAATGATCTTTTTCTTATTGTGTGAGCTGAATAAAAGGGGGGGTGGGGGTGGAAAAGGGGGCAATTGATGAGGTTAAGGGGTATAATAGCAGGTGGTGATGATGTGGTGATAATGTGATGGTAATTACAAAAACACTAAGTAACAAATAAATTAATTATGTATTGACATCTCAGAACGATGATCATCTCAAAATAAAAGAACGTAGATTGTAGTAACGAATTGAAGGGTATTAGCAATTAAAAATGACGAACAAGCTCATTGGGCGTCTCGGTATTGTTTAAAATATAGCGAGTGAATTGAGAACGCTTAAAAAAATGATAGTTTGTTGATACAAAGTTTTTACACTGTGTGTTGTTTGTTTTGTGTGTGGTTTTGAGTGAGCGACAATCGCGCCCCTCAGTTGATTATCCTTCCTGAACCAGCCAAGATACTGAACCCTTTAGAAGTTCTGTCGATAATTCTGACATCAGCCTCTTTACCGCGACCACCAGTGATAGCAGATGAAGGTATCATCTTTGCAGTTCCCAAAGGTTGGTAACCGTTATTGTTAGCAGAGGCCAAATCAGTGATCTTTGGACCGGTTGGAGCTAAAGTATAATTACCGAGGCTTTCTGGGGTCAACTCCGAGGTTGATTTCAATCTTAATGGTCTTGGTTGGAAATCGGAATCTTTCAAAGGCGAATGATAACCACCAGTGTTCAACTGATCGATCAGATGAGTCGAACTAGAAGGTGTAGGAATAGATGAGTTTGTCGACGAGATAGTTTGAGACGACGAAGATGCCATAAGACCAGGCACACTTAACAGCGAAGGTGAACATCCCACAGACATATAAGATGGAGAAGGTTTCAAGCTGGTATAAGGATCTGGAGCATATGACTTCGATGGTAACAGTGTTTGTTGTTGAACGGATTGTTGACTCAATTTCATCAACGCGCCATTCAGCTCCTCTTGTAACTTGAACTTTATTGGTTCTAAGAACGGAGCAAAACAGTTGATCAAATCGGTATTGGTAATTCTCAAGTCCCAGTTCAAATATGCCAACATCTCTCTTTCGATAGTATTAACCTCCTTTAATGAAAGTAAACCGTCTGTATATTTAGTCCAATGTTTGTTCAAAGGAGATGAATCATTCAAATTCTTTGCGGCCAAAATCAAACAACCAAGGAACACACGATGCCTTGTGGTTTCGATTCCATATGAAGATGCAGGTAATATAGCTCTCAATCTAATCAAGTAAACCAAAGTAGACATCAAAGTCGGTGTTTGGACATTTGAATATTTGATCAAACCTTCAATGAATGAGGTCAACGACATTGGCAGCTGTTTCAAACTGTATGGGTCTAAAGGTGTAGTAGGAGGAGATGGATACAGTTTCTCTGGGCGAGGTCTAAGTTTGATAACTGAATTTGTAGTCGACACCAAATACAGTACCATCTCTCCATCCACAGGCTTTCTCAAAAAAGTCTTCAAAGCAGACTTGTCAAGTGATGTGTATGACATGATTTAAGTGAGTGAATATGAGTGAAGTGATTTGAATAAAAGATAATGAACAAGGCTTCTCTCGAAGGTCAAATCTCCACTGTTATATACCTCTTCTTCGCAAAAGGTCAACGTATAAATATAAATAAATTTGGAAAGCGAACTCAAATGTTTTGTAACAAATACTCTTGAGTGTCTGATATGCAATATTTTTTTACTTTTTTCAGATTATTGAGGATGTTTTTTAACTGAAAAAAAATATCCCTCTTTTCAGCACTAAAACATTACTTGGCTTTGTACTAAGGTTGGTTTGAGGAAGTAATTATTATGCCGCACTCGCGATCTTGACGGTGTTTTGGTGTTGGGATGACGATCCTCCTAATCTTAGTGCTGGTTTAAATGTACCTCCCCTTTTTTTTTTCGTCGTAGTACTTTATTTTTTCCTTATACAGCTGCAAGGGATAATTGTATTTTTTTTTTCGTGTTTGGCGTGTCGGTGGGTGGACGAAGAGGTTCTGGCCAGACTATTGTTCAAGTGCCTACAAATTAAAGGCCTACAGAAGTGACAGGTTAGGTCAACTGGCATCTGAGAGAAGACAGGTCCACAATACCCTTGTCTGTTCTCATGAGACGCCCTCAAATCAGTACAATGAATGAGCAAACTTGACGTGTCTGTGCTAATTATTTTCCCTTTTTAGCCCCTTTCACTCTCCAGTATTATTCCAAAAAGGGTTAAAATACTTTTCACTACACTTCTGTAATAAGGCAAATATGCAAAGAGAAAAAGTTTTATTGAGCAAAGTATCAAATATTAATTAACTAAAAACAGTCCACCTATCAAAAGTGAGACATCACATGTCCAAAGAGGGTATAATTATGGATGAATCTGGTCTGAGTGTAAAGATAACACAACACCTGGTTTTCCATATGACTTCATTTCGGTGGTTGGTTTGAATGTGATACTACAAATTACTAGGTTGTTGTAATATGTCTCCCTCTTTTTTTAACCCCTTCGAGCATTATATGGAACGGAATTAGGAATCATGTGTGATCAGCAGTGGCCGGAGTTATTCCTTTGAAGAGAAACCGCAATCCAAGTAGAGATTGGAAAATCCAATTGTTATCTGTACAGCCTCCTCTCGATATGAGGTGTCCAGTGCCTCTATTCACATCTTCCGACCTCTCCCCACGCCCTCTATTACAGTTAACGGATAACGGTGGTGCATCCTTTGTTATATGCCATTTTTTCCTGCACCTTTGCATTTGGCGCATCTGAAGGGGTCCATTGCTCTTTGGAGCGCATGATTTTTGGCGTTTTGAGAGCATTTCATATGATCGCTGGAGGTATTTGCTAGTCGAGACGAGAATACGTCAATCTTACATAACAAATCATACATAGAACTGCAGTTAAAGATCTAAAATAGTAGTGTTATACAAATCAACTTCCCAAGTTATCTGGGTAGTAAAAGAAAGAGATGGCAATGATAATATAAGTACTCAATAACATAGTACCTTCGAGCCAATTACTTTCACCATCTAAAATTAAATAGTTAGTGATGAAAACAGCCACAAACATCACGGCAGTTTCATATGTAGAGAAGAACAACGACATTGGGGCATCGAGGACCCATCCTACAAGGACCATGAATGGAGTTACAAACAACAGGATTTGGATTGAGGATCCAACAGCAACTCCAATGGCAAGATCCATCTTATCCTTACGGGCAACAACAATGGCAGTGACATGTTCAGCAGCATTACCGACAATTGGGATAAGAATCAAACCAATGAATGTCTTGGATAATCCTGAAGATTCGACAATGTCATCGATCGATCCAACTAACAGGTCAGCACAGAATGAAATGATAACTGTGGTGACAAATAAAACAATTAAACTGGCAGTAGAAGATAAATGTTTCTCATTGGAACCTCCCGATTGCATAGTGTTCTCCAATTCTTGTTCTTGACTTTCAAAAAGAGATTTATGAGTCTTCAATTGGAACACAAGGTATAAAATGTAAACTACCAATAAAATAATGGCTGAACATCTTGATAATGACAAGATTTGTTCATCAGAGGTGCCTGGTTCTGGGAAAGTTGAACCTGGACTTGGGTTTGGTAAAGAAGCATGGAACAGAGCTGGAAGTAATAATCCAATTACCGATAACAGTAATAATGAGGACATAGTTTGAGCGACAGTCTGGTTGAAAGTTTGTTGTAACTTGTCATAACCACCAAATACAAAACAACATCCCAATACCAACAATAAATTGGACAAAATAGATCCCAACATAGACAGCTGAACGACTCTAATCTGATTCTGGCTTATGGCGATAATTGAGACGATTAATTCAACAGCATTACCTAAAGTTGCATTCAATAACCCACCAATTGTCTCACCAACATGTTCGGCCAACTCCTCAGTAGCAAACAGTAAGATAGCAGCCAATGGAACGATGGCAAAGAAGTTAAGAGTGAAGACCCATGTAGAGCTGAAGCCCAACTTCTCAGCCAATAATCCTAATGGAACACACAAAAGCAAGACATTGACAGGGCTCGAATAGAAGGTCAATAAAGTTGCACTCTTCAGAGTTTCGAGGAATCCTGATGATCTCGAAGCTCCAACTGATCTAGTAGGTAATAAAGGATTCATTTCCGACATCACTACTATTGGAAAGTGGTACTGTACTTGAATAGATTGTAAAGACACACAAAATTTCAGCCTCTGCTTTTCAAAGCAAGTGAAAAGCCGGAAGGAAAATAAACGTGCAGGATTGGTTTAGTGGGGAATGAGGAGGGGGGACTGAGGGGAAGGACTGAGGGGCAGAGAAGAACTAACCAACTAAGAAGAAGATGCTGTTTGAAGTGGTAAGAATATGACTGGTCCAGTTGAGAACTGCTCCAGGTGAACTGCTCTAGGCTTGTGTGTAATACTATCCTCCCCAAGCCTTTGAATAACTGTATATGGTAATGAAATTTCCTTTTACGGAAATAATTGTCCTAATTGGGAATACCTCACTGTAACTCATCTGGTTCCAACCTTAAATAGGGACAGATCAGGGGGGTCTGTAATAGGAGGGTAAATCTGTGAATCGAGAGTATAGAGCAGTAGACGTGTTTGTAGCATATTCTGTTCTCATCCTTTGTCGTCCAAGTCCTTGCTCACTCTACAAATATGTATACTATGTAATATACAGTAAATAGTACATATACAATATATATACTATATATATACTATATAAACTATATAGCATGTGTCTTCTAGTTTATATCTTCTAGTTTATATCTTCTAGTATATATCTTAACAGTTAACTAATCCTTCATTCCTATTATACAGTATATACATACAAAACCTACTTCCGTCCCTTCTTTGTAGATGGAGGAGCCTCAACCTCCTCTTCTTCACTTAACGCCCCATTATCATTACCATTATCTTCATTAAGTTTCCTCAAATGGCGTACATATGTAGAACTACTCAAACTAAACAACCGATCATCATCAGTAAACGTCACCTTCTTCCTATTAGAAGTAGATGATGACACTTTAGAGAAATTCTCAAACCCTTTAATAATATTACCATACGAAGATCTCTCAAAGTATATCGTCTCCTTATTAAATATATCTTCTTCAAGCTGTGTGAGTTCTTTATCTAAGTTTCTCTTATTGATGATTTGTTGATGTAACTGTTTCTTCAACTTCTCATATTCCAGGTGTCTGGCTGGTGAAGCCGGGATAGATTCTGATGATGGCATGGTACTACTCGACTCTCCTGTCCTTCACTTTTAACACCAATTTTAAGTCGCCCTTTCACTTTTTTTTCCCTCTATTTTGTACCAAATTTGGACGAAAATTTAAGCAGAAAAAAATCAACAAAGCCTTGAGATTTTGAAGTCGAAGCCGCTGTTGAAGAGTCAAGCAGAGAGAATCAATTATGTCGAAACCTTACACGATAACCTCGGTTATCATTGATAATGGGTCCTCCACCACGAGGGCAGGTGTATCGACCGATGAGATCCCATCGATGGTATTCCCTAGTCAATACTCTGAGAACCCAAACACGAAAGAGGTTGTAGTTGGAATGGATATCAATCAATATCCAGAGAATGAATTATACACATTAAGTAGTGATGGAGTGATCTATAACTTTGAAAAATTGGAACTGAACTGGGCTCATGTTTATGACAAGTTAGATTTGGAGTCTAAAGGCGCTCCTTTGGTCACCACTGAGAACCCGTGGAACACCAAGAAGAATAAACTGAAGTTGTGTGAATTGGCTTTTGAGAAGTTTGAAGTACCAATTTTCTCTCTTGTTAAGAATCCAATATGTACATCTTACAGTTATGGTAGATCTACTTCGATTGTAATCGATATTGGGTCTTCCATCACATCTGTGACACCTGTATTTAATGGTATCATTTTGAACAAAGGTGCTTTACATTCTAAATTTGCCGGAGACTTCTTGAATTTACATTCTTTACAACACTTGAAGAATAGTCTGGGACAACCAAATGAAGATTTCTTGGTTCCTCATTTCTATAAAGAAAGACAAATGTCTCCTAGTTTCAAGGCATACCAAGTGAATAAGACATTACAGGATTTCAAGAGCAGTGTTTTACAACTGGCCAAATTACCAATCTCTCCACAAGTAACACCTGAAGAAAAGATGCAAATCTCCATGCAACCTAGACACTTTTTGTTACCAAACGAAGTAGAAGGGGTCAAGGATAACGTTGTTGAATTGCAATATGAACAATTCCAATTGGTGGAACCACTTTTCAAGCCTTCTCTGTATGAATTGCCAAACATCAACATCTCTAAAGCATCACTGCATGGTGTTGTTGAATTATTGATGTCATCATTACAAAAGATCGAAGTATCAACCGATGTATATCAACAATTATTATCCAACATTGTCATCACCGGTGGATCATCTCTTTTACCTCATGTTGAGCAACGTATTTACAACGAAGTGCAAAGAGCTGTTCCAAATATGAACATCAATACTTACCTTAATCATAACCATATCGAAAGAAGCTTCAGTAACTGGATTGGTGCTAGCATCTTGAGTACTATGGGGACCGAATTGGACACAATTTTCCTTGAGAAGAAGGATTACGAAGAGCTTGGGGAGGATCTGATCGTTGAGAGATTCAAATGATTTTTTTGTAACTAATAAATTAGATTAACTTGTAAGGAGTAGGGTGCGCTTAAAAGGGTTAGATTGAAATAAGGGGCAGATCGGGGATTAAATTTTCGATCTAATTGAGCTAAAGGGGTAATTTCTTAGATAGATCACTGCGCCTAATTGAACTATTGTAGATTTAATTGTAAATGATCTGATAAGAAAAGAGCAAATAAACACAGAAGCATAAACTACACAAATAAACTACAAACATTGGTCCAAACATTGGTCCAAACATTAGCCCAAACATTACTACACTCTCTAATATCATAACTCATCATTCATTAAATCTAAATCCTCCCTTCATACGCGTAGGCCTCAATTGTGTTGTAGGAACATAATTGATCATATTGATCGCCACAAAAGTCATCACCACAGTAAACCCAATACTTAACAACAACACCGGAAGCTTCATAGCCCATTCACGATCAATAAATAACTTCAACAACACCGAATCATCCTCCAAGAACGGCGTACCAAATATCCACACACAATAGTACACGTACACAACCGTTGCTATAATCAAGTACATTTCATTGGCCAATCAACCTCGAATCTCGCTCTCCCCACTGTGCGATTTTTTAATTAGTAAAGAAAAATATTCGGGATTTGTTCGGTAAATTTTAGTTGCGGGATGGATTTTTTTAATTATAAAACTGTGATTAATTAGAATTGATTAATTAAGTATTAAAGATGTTCCAAAATTCCGTCCGTGCTTTGACCAGAAAGTCAATTGGAGTCAACAGAGTTGCTCCAGCTTTGACCAGAACCAAGATCACTTTACCTGACTTGGATTATGATTATGCTGCTTTAGAGCCACACATTAGTGGACAAATCAATGAGTTGCACCATAGCAAGCATCATCAAACCTATGTCAATGGTTACAATCAAGCTCTGGAGCAATACCTGGAGGCTCAACACAAGGGTGATGTCAAGCTGACCGTTGCTTTACAACAAGCTCTTAAGTTCCATGGTGGTGGATACCTTAACCACAATTTGTTCTGGAAGAATTTGAGTCCTTCCAACCTTGACGGTGGTGTCTTACCATCTGAGACTTCTGAGTTCGGTAAGAAGATTGCTGCCGAGTACGGTTCCATCGATGGTTTGATCTCTTTGACCAACCAAAAATTGGCCGGTATTCAAGGTTCCGGTTGGGCCTTCATCGTTAAGAACAAGGAGAACGGTGCCATTGAAGTTGTTCAAACTGCCAACCAAGACACCGTCACTGGTCCTTACGTTCCATTGATTGCCATTGACGCTTGGGAACATGCTTACTACTTGCAATACCAAAACGTCAAGGTTGATTACTTCAAGGCTATCTGGAATGTCATCAACTGGAAGGAAGCCGAGAAGAGATTCTTGGCTGCTGCCTAAAGTTGATATTTTTTTATAATATTCAATACTTTAACCTATTTTTTTATTCAACCTATGTACTGTTCTATAATACGGCACCGAATCCGAAGGTGATTTTGATTGATTTGACATAATATTCTTGGAAGTTACCTTGTACCTTTTCTTCTTCTCCAATTGGAACGCCTTGGAAGTTGACGTACATCGACGTATCAGAGTCATTTTGTTTGAACTTGATGGTCAATGTAGTATAATGACCTTCTTTCCAATCCAGTAATCTCCATAACATTTGAATTTCCTCATTGGTTACAAGTTTCAAGATTTTACCCTGGATATTTCCACCGAATAACTTGAATTCGGAGCCTTCCTTTGGCTCAATCTGAGCAGCTGATCTACTCCACAGAGACACACGTTGAGGGTCCAAGAAAGTGATGAATATTTGCTCAGCTGAAGTGTTGAAAGTAGCATTGATATCTAAAGAAGTGGTGTTGTATAAAGAGCTTTTCTGAGCTGCAAGAGTAGTCTTTGAATCAGAGGAAGAGGACTTATTGATGAATGTAGATGTTTGAGTCTTTTGTTTGACCTTGAATTCTTGTTGATTGGCCTTGGTGAATTCAGATTTCACTTGATCTTTTGATACTTGAATATCTGAACTATTAGTAGCGATCAAATCAGGTCCAAATTGACTGATAACTTTTCTCAATTGAGGGATCAATTTGTTTCTAGTCAATTTCTTCAACTTATCGGTATCGTTTAATGATCCATCCAACGAGATCTCAAATTGATAGTCATCATAATCTTGGTCATATGAGATTTCTGGAATAGTAATGGTACCATTGATATTGTCATTACCAGTGATTTCAATCTCAGTATTGAAATCAAACAAACTGATCACTTTACCCTTTCTTTGACAAACTTCCACATCACCTTCTAAGGATTTGATCTTAGTTACTTGGACTTTATCAGAGTCTTCTTCAGCCTTCAATCCTACGACATTCTTGCTGAAATATTCTCTAGTCCAATCGATACAGTTCTTGTCAACCCAGTGCCAGTTATTTGGATTATTTACTACCATGATGAGTGATTTGTAACGGCGGTTAGCTGATGATTCTAGTCGGTTTGGAGTTTTTCAGTGAGCATCGCTCATTGCGCTGAGCTTAAATAGTTGGAGAAGGTCGTGTATGAAAGAAGTTCTAGATTTTTCGGCACGATACCTGAGCGAAATACGAAATAGAAGTATTAAAAGTTTCGTTTTTCGCTCTCTTTTCTCATTCCCCTTTAATTCAAACATTATCTCCGTCCCTTAAATTAGCTGTCCCCTAAATTAAGCTATCCCTTAGATTAAGCATGATCACTCTGAGTCAGAATTGTGGCTCACAATAAATCAGTCAATATATTGAGATAAGTAGCGGAGTACCGTAGTACCGGGATTTGATCGTTCGTCATAATTCGATCTCCCCTCCCCTCCCAAGAGCCCAATCTCATCCATCATCCACCATGCTCTATTCACCGTCCCTCCATCCACCACCCCTCCCTCCAACCTAGCCCCTCAACCCTCTCCGTTCTCCCCGGTCCGATCCCGCTCAAACCCTGACCCTCAACTTAAGCGCAGTTCTTAGCAAAAAAAAGAAACAAACAAAAATCATCTGAGGCTGACAAATTTTTTCACTATAAAGAAGCTCACTTCCTTAGGGCGCTTAGATATTTAAGACTCCAGGTTAGATATGGACTATTCGTTGCCGGTATTATCTGATTACGACATCTCGCTGGAAAACGGGTTCTTACCCGAAGAGTTGCCATTAGAGCGTTTACCTCAGCTGTATTATGCTCCTTGGGAAGATATCGTCAATAACTTGCCTTCGTTACTTCTTACTAAGAAAATAAGGCTGATAGTTAACAAGCTTCCTGTATTGGAGACGCTGCAATTGGCTTCCGTCCCTGAATATAGAAGACTGTACTCCATTTTGGGATTCATGGCTCATCTGTACGTTTGGGGTGTCGATACTCCAGCTACTAGATTACCCGTACAGATTTCTAGACCATTAATAGAGGTTTCAGAGAAGTTAAGATTACCTCCATTGGCAACTTATGCAGGTTTGGTGTTGTGGAATTTCAAGAAGATCATTCCTGATGACAAGAAAGAGCTCGATCTCGATAATCTTACCACTATCAATACTTATACTGGAGGTATGGATGAATCTTGGTTCTATCTTGTGAGTGTATATTTTGAACAGACCGGTGCTTCACTGTTACAGCATGGTTTAGATGCTATTAAACATTCTAGAGCCAATGAAATCGATCAAGTTGTGTTATCCTTGCAAAAACTTGCCGAATCGATCGATCAATTGGGTTCCGTTTTAATGAGAATGGAGGAAATGTGTGATCCTCATGTCTTTTACTTCAGAATTAGACCTTATCTTGCTGGATGGAAGAATATGAAGGATTTCGGCTTACCAGAAGGTGTATTTTATGGTGCTGAGACTGAACCTCGTCTTTTGGCTGGTGGTTCAAACCTGCAAAGTTCTTTGTTACAAGCTTTAGATTTGATTTTGAATGTCGAACATACTGCTACTGGAGATAAGACCAGTTCTAATGGTTTCATTAATGAAATGAGATCATATATGCCTGGTAAACATCTGGATTTCTTAGATCATCTTTCAAAAGTTAACTGTATTAGATCGTTTGTTATGAAAAATAGTGCTTTACATCCTGAATTGACATTATCGTACGATGCTTGTTTGGCTATGTTGAAATCGTTCAGAGACAAGCATATTCAAATTGTCACTCGTTATATTATTTTACAAGCTCAAAAGGTGAACAAGATGGGATCTCAATCTACCAAGACTTTGAGATCTGGATTAGCCAAGTCTTCTTCTTCCAAGAAACAACAAACTGGTACTGGAGGAACTGCATTGCTCCCATTCTTGAAACAATGTAGAGACGAGACAGGAGAGCCAGCAGCCGGAAGTTGGGGTAAAAGAATTTTATCCGATGGAGGTATGTTGAATCCAAAGAAGAGAAAGATTGACGAACAAAACAAGCCAGTTGGATTAGCTGGAAATTGGGATGATGATATGAGTAATAAGAAACATGGACATTGGTGATAGATATGATAATATATGATGAAGTTTAGTATGGGTGTAGGTATGACATGAATCTGTTAGGTCAGTAGAGCGAGAGTAAGGTGGTGTAAGGTGGTGTAAGGTGAGGGTGGGTAACGGCCGTAGTCTCTGGTAACCTTAGCCTACTTGCACTTCTTAGGCTACTTAAGCCATTAAGTCGTGTATCTTTTACTAATCTAGAGGTACCCCTTTCTATTAAAGGTCGTGTACAATATACAAATTTCAACGCTTACATAATCATATCCTTACTTAATGATTTATTCTATATACGTAACTATAATCCTTGGATCAGAGCAGTGATTTCATCGACTCCAGTCAGATTCCATTCGGCCAACTTAAGTTTAACAACCTCAACTACGTCCTTAGCATCGATTAATTCACCATCATCTGATTCTCCAGTACCTAACTTCTTTACTCTCAATTTACCATCGGCATATTCCTCTTTACCTAAGATAACACCAATTGGACAGCCCGATTTTTCAGCAGCATCGAATTGCTTTCTTAAATTTATCTTTTGCTTGTAAGAGAACTCGGTGTTAATACCGGCAGACCATAATTGTTTGGCAACGGTCATTCTTTCCTTCAAGAAACCATCCCAGTTCTCACCACCACCAACGGCCATGACATAGACATCAGTAGAAGTAGGTCTGATGTTGATTTGTTTGTTGGCCAAGTTTTGCTTGATGATGGAGAAGATTCTCTCAACACCAAACGAAATACCGACACATGGGATTTGAGGCAGAGGTTTTCCAGACTTGGATGGGGCAGAGAACATACTGACCAAACCATCGTATCTACCACCAGCAGCAATAGAACCAACACCAACGTATTCTGAAGCATCGTCATCCTCTTTAAGTTTAGATTTCTTCTCAGCAGCTCCCTTTGGTGGGGCAGACAGAGAAGTAACAGCCTCATAAATTAATCCGGTATAATAATCCAAACCTCTGGCCAAAGATAAATCGAACGAGACAAATTGGGAGATTCCAAAGGCTTCTAAATAATTGGCCAAAGTTTCCATATCTTTCAAACCTTCAACGGCAGATTTACTGGCTTGTAAAGTTTCATTGTTTTGTAAGAGTTGTAAAACCTCGGTAATATTACCATTCAATTTAACGAATTCACCGATTTTGTCGGCAACTTCTTCAGGTTGGTTCTTCTCTTCACACATCTCCTTCTTGACAACTTCCCATGGACTTTTGTCCAATTTATCAACGGCAGAAGAAACTCTTCTGACATCTTCAAGCTTAACACCACAGACTTCAAAAATACCATCCAAAATCTTTCTATGGTTCAACTTGATCTTGAAATCTTTGATACCCAAACCGGTCAAACCTTCAACTAAGATATTCAAGATCTCAGAATCAGGAACCATACTGTCATAAGTACCGGCGACATCGAAATCACATTGATAAAACTCTCTCATTCTACCTTTAGTCATTGCTGGTTGATCTCTTCTGTAAACTTTGGCGATGTGGTATCTCTTGATTTGTTGGATACCGTTCATAGCAACGTATCTGGCAAATGGGACGGTCAAATCATATCTCAAAGAGGTCAATTCACCACCTTGATCTTCCAAATTGTAGATCAATTTGGAGTCTTCACCATACTTACCGGATAAGATTTCTCTCAACTCGAAGACAGGAGTATCAATGGTGACACCACCATGTCTCTTGAACAAGGAAGACAAGCTGTTGAAAATGGACTCTCTGATCACCATATCTTTATCAGCCCAATCTTTGGTACCTTTTGGGGTCTTCAAAGTGAATTGTTGGACGGCATCTTTCTTCTTGGATTGTTTAGGTTTTTGGGAGGTGGCGGTAACAGTGGCTGCGGCGGCGGCAACTGGCAGTTCAGATGACATGTTTCGTATGCTTAGATAATTCTTTGGTATTAAACACCTACGAAACATATATGATTGTTCATACGATTAATGAATGTTAAGCGCTCTTGGTTAGGATAAGTTGGTGGAAAAATTTTTTGGGTTTCCTAATTTGGAAGTGATGCCCGAAAGGGTGAGCTAAGTAATCAGCCGGTAAGTTGATCAGTGCCCGCTAATGCGCCAGAACGGTAAATCTGAAACTAATTCGTAAAGTGCTCGGATTCGATAGTGATCGGGTTTAAGTGAAGGGGTAGTGAGATAGCCAAAGAGTTCTCATTCGAATTCGACAAACGACTGACCACATCTCACTTGTTAGTTACTCATTCCTGATCAGTCATACCACTCCACTTACCCCCATACCCCCTTCTTCCTCCACCGTTTTCCCCCACTTATTTCCTGTCTCCTCCACTTGTTTCCCCTGCCCTCCTCGGCTATTTCCCTTTTCGTCTCTCTGACTTTTTCCCTAACTTAAGCAAGGCAGATACTTCCAGGCACTAACAGAACAAGCTTGAATATACGTCGTTGTATATACGGTACAGTATATGCATTATACGCTAGCATTAGAAGGTCACATCGCTTGAACTTTCCATTGATCCAATCCACCACCAATTCATACTGAAAACCCCACCAACTCATCATCATTACTACGGTGTCTACCTGAAATTTGTACTATAGCCAAATAATGTCAAGGAAGACATCTCCTCGAGACTTTCGATTCGAGTCTTGTATTGGAGAAGGATCGTATTCCAAAGTGTATCATGCAGTATCAATTCATAATCATAAGACTTACGCCATCAAAGTCTTGAATAAAAGTCATATAGTCAAGGAGAAGAAGATCAAATACGTTAACATTGAGAAAAATACGTTGAATAAATTGGGTCATCATCCTGGGATAGTTACGTTACATTACACGTTTCAAGATCCTGAATCGTTGTTCTATGTCATTGATTTTGCATTGAACGGTGAATTATTGACTCTCATTCGAAAATGGGGGTCTTTAAGTGAACCTGTCTCCAAATACTATGCCATACAATTAGTGGACGCGGTGGAATTCATCCATTCAAAGGGTATTATACATCGAGATTTGAAACCAGAAAATATCTTGCTTAATCATGAATACAAATTGATGATCACCGATTTTGGTGCTGCCAAAATCTTGGATGACGAGTCAACTCAAACACTGTCGGCTCAACTGATGCAACATTCCGATAGTCGAGCTGGCTCTTTTGTCGGAACTGCCGAGTATGTTTCTCCAGAACTTTTGAAATACAACCAATGTGGTTTCGAATGTGATCTTTGGGCCATAGGATGTATCATTTTCCAATTAATAACTGGGTATCCACCTTTTAAAGGTACAACAGAGTACTTGACATTTGAAAAAATCATCAAATTGGAATATTCCTTCCCGAATTACTATATTCCAGGTAAAATTAAACATTTGGTATCGAACTTATTGGTACTTAAACCATCCCAAAGATATACTATCGACGATACTAAACTGCATGAATGGTTTAAAGATGTAGAATGGACAAATAAAGATTTTGTATGGAAGAGAAGAGTACCTAAATTTGAGAGTTATAATCCAAAGAGGTATTCAAAGAAGGAGACGGGTCAAACCCAAAAACGATACGAAACTAAGACGTATACTCCACCTGTTCATCAAACTCCATATGGAGTATCAGGAGCCATGCCTGTTCCTGTTATTCAGAAGAAGATCAATGGGCCAGCTACTCAACAACTGATGAACAAGGCGTTGACTCAAAGGTTGATAATGAAGAATAACGAGTTAAATCTGCAACAGAGGAATGCGGCTACTCTGGCCAGTGCTGCTGTGAATGCAAGCCGACCACAGAATAGGGTTCAAACTCGGGGTTTATCAGCCACACCGCCTTCTTCATCAGCCTCATCTTCGTCAGCCTCACTCCCACAAGCCACAATCCCACAAGCCACAATCTCATCAGCCCATTCATCAGCTCACCCTTCAATGACTCCAATTACTCTGAAAAAGACTCCACCTGTTCTCCCACAAATATCCACCAAATCACCTAACACTCCAACTCACAGATATACAAAACCGGCTCTGCCGCAATCCCAGTCCAATTCCCCAAAAAGTCCCTCTTCTGCTATTGGAAATTTTGTTAAGAAATCATTCAAAAATGGATCCAAAACAGACTCCATCTCCTCCTCTACAGAGACTATCGACTTGTACCCACTCTTGACCGTCGAAGATATCCCATTGTTGTCTGGAGAGTACATATTAAAAGCCGATAGTATCTACAAATCGGAGCTTCCTTACGCCATGTCGCTGGATCAACTGGTCAATTTAGATGACACCGTGCTAAACAAAATGATCGATGACAACTACGAAAGTCTTAATAATGATTTGAAATCAAGTTTATTGATCATCACCAACTTTGGCCGGTTATTGATCTACGAATTCACCCCAGTAACTCTGCCTTCTTTAGATCCGAAGAAGTCACGTGACATTGCGAGAAAGTACAAAGAAACCAAGTTGATAGTGGTGAATTTGACTAATAAGAACATCTCAATGTATGAATTTGATGGTGTTTTCATTGTTAAGGATGTCAATTCACCGAATATCATCTTTTTGAATCCATTGGATTCGGATGACGTCTCTTCCAATGAGAGATCTTATGCTTCATCACCTTCTAGACCATTTGGAGGGTCGGATCCTCCACTTATCAGGATCAATGAGAAAGTGTCATGGATTGACACATTATTCAAGGCCAAGGAACTTCTTAAGAGAACCCCCTCGCCTGATTTACTGGATGGAATGAATGGAATGTCCTTAGATGATGACAAAAAATCTAATGGACGGAGAAGTACGTCCTCAAGTGCTATCAGTACAAGCAAATCACCAGCTCAAAAGAGATCTAGTTCAAGTGGTAGTATCCCATACAATTACACCCAACAACAAAGAGCGCATCCTCCAGCTCATCAATCAAGTTACACTTTCTTAGCTCACGCTAAACAAAATAAGTTTGCCAGTGCCGCAGCTCTGGCGAGTTTCAAGAAATGATAACTATATTCAAGACTATATACACGTTATTTATAATGATGAATCGATGTGTTTTGAGTATTTGCATTTATCTTGCAATACTTCTATACTTCTTTCTCGTATTATTGACTCGATTTCTTTCTCATTATTGATCCAATTGGTTAACAGGTTGTAGTTTAAGTATTTCAGAGCTTTAAGATCTTCAACATTACGGGAAGCATATGGATCTAGACGGGGGTCAATTGGTTCGCCTGAATCTATCGGCGAATTTTCAGTCAGATCAATCTCTTTCTTCATATTTATCGCCTCTTGTGAGCAAAACTTGATAGCTTCAGCTCGAGATTTCCAATGTAAAAACAAGTAATTCTCCACAAATGAAGTACACACTTCATCATCTGAATGCTTGGCGCTCACCTTCGCATGATTATTCAAGATATTGTTCAAATGTTGTTTAATCGTGTCATCAGATGAAAGTCTTGATAACTTGAGGAAAGATCTTAATGATTTCTGGGAAAGACACAGGTCACGTGATAGGATTGGAGGTTGTGGATGTTTGAATTCATCTGTTGATGAGATTTGAGACCAGAAACTCATATTGAACGAGTTGAGACTGGGATGGTTGAAGGTGATTGCGTTGCGATAGTTGGTGACTGGGAATGTCTGGCGATATCTGGCGATGCCCTTGATTTCTGAAGGCAAATTATTGCCGGCTTTTAACGCGCAAGCTGAGCTAATTATTGAGGGGAAGCGATAGGAGAGAAAGGTGGAGAACGAAGGAAATTGTAGGGAAATCACGTCAGAAAATCACTGGGAAGCACTGGGAAATCGCTGGGAAATCGCTGGGAAATCGCTGGGAAATTCTTAGGAATTTCCTAAGAAATCCTTAGAGAATTGTTAGGAAATCACTAGTGAAATCAATCAAAATTAACGACACTGTCAATTGACTATTAATCCAACCAATTCATGAGTTTAAGAAAAATGGCTACTGATTCAAATTGTATTTTCTGTAAGATCATTAAAGGTGAGTGAATTGATTAGACTGGGTGATAGTAACTGATAGTGACTACTATTGGATCACCAGATTGGTGACTAAACCCCTCAATATCTTTAGTACTAACCAACTAACCAAATTTTCAGGTGAAATCCCTTCATTCAAATTGATCGAAACCAAACATTCATACTCATTTTTGGACATTGAACCAACTTCTAAAGGTCACCTTTTAGTCATCCCAAAATATCATGGAGCTAAATTACATAATTTACCAGATGAAAATTTAGCCGATTTATTACCTGTTGCCAAGAAACTTGCCATTGCTTTAGGTTTAGATATCGATAGTCCAGAGGGAGATGGTTACAATATCTTACAAAACAATGGAAGAATTGCTCATCAAATCGTTGATCATGTTCATTTCCATTTGATTCCTAAGAGAGATTCAGAATCTGGTTTGGTCGTTGGTTGGCCGGCAAAGAAGGCTGATTTCGGAGAATTGGGTGAATTACATAAACAAATTGTTGCTCAATTGGAGAAACTGGATGTTGATGAGAATCTTTGAAGTATACTTAAAATATATATCTTGATGAATTGTATTGTAGTTGAAAGGTCGTGTACTTCTGGATAATTTTTTATCGGTGTCATAATTTTAGCCTCTTATTAGAGGCCACGACAGTGGCGAGGGCAAGGATTTTGGAGGGCAAATGTGGGAGGCAGGGGATTGATAGATCAGGGGGCACTTACTGTTGACTATTTGAAATTTAGAACAAAAAGGAAGCGATAAGATGTGCCACTACTCTACTAGGACTACCACACAACTACCAGACAGCTACACCACTTTCTATACACTGTACTCTAGCGCCTTTCCTACTACACTTCCTACCCACTACACTACCTACCCTATCCACTACCTTACCTACCACCCTACCCTACTCTGCCCATGTAAATATTTCATACTATCTGTCTTTATTTGCCCTCGGATCTTTCAATTTGCCCAAAAGCAACAAAATCAATCTTAAGAATACGAGCTACACTTCGTTTGATCGTATAGAACTTTCTAGAACCCAATCCCTAAACTATTACATCTCTTATCACTTGATGATCCACCTTATCGTCCCCCACCAAACTCCACGTTCTCCTTAATTCCTTCCCCCTTCTTCACTTCCCTTCCCAAATCCTTGCCCCTTTGCTTCTGTTTTCGCCCCTACTTTTCGCTCTTTTCGCCCCTCCATTCCACTCCTCTCGCCCCTCCATTCGCCCCCATAGTAAGAAAAAAAATCAACCAAACTCAATTTCTAGCCACTTTTACCGCCCATCAAGCTCATATTTGATACGTTTCATTAGACTCAATTGATTTCATACATCAAATCACTTGTCTTTATTGAGTAGCTACCACTTTGTAACACCAAATAAGATGGCTGAAGACAAGAAACCTAAGCTTGTGGATGCCTCTGGCGCTGAACCTTCAAAGGATGATTCAACCGCCACCGCAATTTTGAGAAAGAAGAAGAAGGATAATGCATTGATTGTCGATGACGCCGTTAACGATGACAACTCTGTCATCGCCATGTCCTCCAATACTATGGACAAATTGCAATTGTTCCGTGGTGACACCGTCCTTGTCACCGGTAAGAAGCGTAAGGACACCGTTTTGATCGTTTTAGCCGATGATGATTTAGAAGATGGTGTCGCTCGTATCAACCGTTGTGTTCGTAACAATTTGCGTGTTAGATTGGGTGATATCATCACTATTCATCCATGTCCTGACATCAAATACGCCTCTAGAATCTCCGTCTTGCCAATCGCCGACACCGTTGAAGGTATTACCGGTTCGTTATTCGACGTTTACTTGAAGCCTTACTTTGTCGAGGCTTACAGACCGGTCAGAAAGGGTGATTTATTCACTGTAAGAGGTGGTATGAGACAAGTAGAATTCAAAGTAGTCGAAGTTGATCCTTCTGAGTACGCCATTGTCGCCCAAGATACCATCATCCATTGTGAAGGTGAACCTATCAACAGAGAGGATGAGGAGAACAACTTGAGTGAAGTTGGTTATGATGATATTGGAGGTTGTAGAAAGCAGATGGCTCAGATCAGAGAAATGGTTGAATTGCCATTGAGACACCCTCAATTGTTCAAGACTATTGGTATAAAACCACCAAAGGGTGTCTTAATGTATGGTCCTCCAGGTACTGGTAAGACTTTGATGGCAAGAGCCGTTGCTAATGAGACTGGTGCTTTCTTCTTCTTGATTAACGGTCCTGAAATCATGTCTAAGATGGCTGGTGAATCCGAATCCAATTTGAGAAAGGCTTTCGAAGAAGCTGAGAAGAATGCTCCTGCCATTATCTTCATTGATGAGATCGATTCTATTGCTCCAAAGAGAGACAAGACCAATGGTGAAGTTGAAAGAAGAGTTGTCTCCCAATTGTTGACTTTAATGGATGGTATGAAGGCCAGATCCAACGTTGTTGTTATCGCTGCCACTAACAGACCAAACTCTATCGATCCAGCTTTGAGAAGATTCGGTAGATTCGACAGAGAAGTTGATATCGGTATTCCAGATGCCACTGGTAGATTGGAAGTCTTGAGAATTCACACCAAGAACATGAAGTTGGCCGATGACGTCGATTTAGAAGCCATTGCTGCCGAGACTCACGGTTATGTTGGTGCTGATATTGCTTCTTTATGTTCTGAAGCTGCCATGCAACAAATCCGTGAAAAGATGGATCTTATCGATTTAGATGAAGAGACCATCGATGCCGAGGTTTTGGATTCTCTTGGTGTCACTATGGAGAACTTCAGATTTGCTCTCGGTAACTCTAACCCATCTGCTTTGCGTGAGACCGTTGTTGAGAGTGTCAATGTCACTTGGGATGACATTGGAGGTTTGGACAAGATCAAGGAGGAATTGAAGGAGACTGTCGAGTACCCTGTCTTGCATCCAGAACAATATACCAAGTTTGGTTTATCCCCATCAAAGGGTGTACTTTTCTTTGGTCCACCAGGTACTGGTAAGACTTTGTTGGCTAAGGCTGTTGCTACCGAGGTTTCTGCTAACTTCATCTCTGTTAAAGGTCCAGAATTGTTATCTATGTGGTTCGGTGAATCCGAGTCTAACATTAGAGATATCTTCGATAAGGCTAGAGCTGCAGCTCCAACTGTTGTCTTCTTGGATGAATTGGATTCTATTGCTAAGGCTAGAGGTGGATCTGTAGGTGATGCAGGTGGTGCTTCTGACAGAGTTGTCAACCAATTGTTGACCGAGATGGATGGTATGAATGCCAAGAAGAATGTGTTTGTCATTGGTGCTACCAACAGACCTGATCAAATTGATCCAGCTTTGTTGAGACCCGGTAGATTGGACCAGTTGATCTATGTTCCATTACCAGATGAGCAAGCTAGATTATCGATCTTGCAACTGCAATTGAGAAAATCTCCATTGGAACCTGGATTAGATTTATTGGATATTGCCAAGATCACCCAAGGTTTCTCTGGTGCCGATTTGTCTTATATTCTGCAAAGATCAGCCAAGTTTGCTATCAAGGATCTGATCGAAGCCCAAAAGAGAAAGGATGCCGAAAAGGCCGCTTCCGGTGAGGTTAAAGCCGAAGGTGATGTTGAAATGGAAGAAGTCGAAGAAGAAGATCCAGTCCCATACATTTCTAGAGGTCATTTCGAAGAAGCCATGAAGACTGCCAAACGTTCTGTTTCCGATGCCGAGTTGAGACGTTACGAACTGTACGCTCAACAATTACAAGCTTCCAGAGGTCAATTTGGTAACTTCAGATTCAATGACACTCCAGGAGCCGCCCCAGCTGCTGGTACTGGTCAAGGTGGTGCTCAATTCGCTGAAGCTGAAGATGACGACGATTTATATAGTTAGTCGATCAATAAATTGTTAAGATAAAGTTATTAGTGGTGTAATTGCAGCCCTCAAATTACCACAAAAGGTAATTTCTCGTTTTAAGTATTTCGCTCATCTCCTTCGATCGTAATCCCGAAATAGTCGTGTGCGATCACCCATTTTCCTATTTAGGATCTCTTGGTGTCAGCTTTTTGGCAAAGTTCGGTTCCGCTTTTTCAAATCTTCCCACGCTGAAAGAAATTTTTCAGCTTTAATAGGGGGAGAAATAGCAGGTTGCATAGGGGGAGGAAAAGTATATAATAGAAATATCGGTAACTGATATTTTTTTTGGGATTGATTTGAATATATTTATTGATTCTTGTGATAGTTCAGGAAATATTTATTATATTGACATACACAATGTTCAGATTACAAGTTCCACGTACCTCAATGTCCAGAGCTTTGAGATCTTACTCGTCCAATGTTGCTAAGTTCCAAGGTACCAAGAATGCCAACGGTAACTACACCGTCACCATGATCGAGGGTGATGGTATTGGTGTCGAGATCTCCGAGGCTGTCAAGCAAATTTACTCTGCTGCTAAGGTTCCAATCGAATGGGAAGCTGCTGATGTTTCTCCATTGTTCATCAACGGTAAGACCACCATCCCAGAGCCAGCTGTCAAGTCTATTAACAAGAACTTGGTTGCCTTGAAGGGTCCATTGGCTACCCCAGTTGGTAAAGGTCACCAATCTTTGAACTTGACCTTGAGAAGAACTTTCGACTTGTTCGCTAACGTTAGACCATGTAAGTCTGTCGTTGGTTTCAAGACCCCATACGAAAACGTTGACACTGTTTTGATCAGAGAAAACACCGAGGGTGAATATTCTGGTATCGAACACGTTATTGTTCCAGGTGTTGTTCAATCTATCAAGTTGATCACCAGAGAAGCTTCTGAGAAGGTTATCAGATATGCTTTCCAACACGCTATCTCCACCGGTAGAAACAAGGTCTTGGTCGTCCACAAGGCTTCTATTCAAAAATTGTCCGACGGTTTGTTCGTTCAATGTGCTAAGGACTTGGCTTCAGAATACCCAAATGTTGAATTGTCCTTCGAGAACTTGGACAACACTTCTTTGAAGTTGGTCCTTGACCCAACTCAATACAACGACTTGGTCATGGTTATGCCAAACTTGTACGGTGATATCATGTCTGATTTGTCTTCTGGTTTGATCGGTGGTTTAGGTTTGACTCCATCTGGTAACATGGGTGACAAGGTCTCCATTTTCGAGGCTGTCCACGGTTCTGCCCCAGATATCGCTGGTAAGGGTTTGGCCAACCCAACTGCTTTGTTGTTGTCCTCTGTTATGATGTTGAGACACATGGAGTTGAACGAGTACGCTGACAAGATCGAGGCTGCCGTATTCAAGACCATTGCTTCTGGTCCAGAGAACAGAACCAAGGACTTGAAGGGTTCTTCTTCTACTCAACACTTCACCGAGAAGGTCATTGAGAACTTGTAAGTTTTTTAGAGTCGATTTATTTAACATTATCGAGATAACTTAAAATGGAAGTTTGGTAGAATATGAAATTGTGTAGTGACAAATTGGTTTGGTAATTCTTCGTTCTCCTACTCGTCGTATTCCCCTCCCCTTTCCCCTCCCCCTCACCCTCCTTTATTGCTCCCCTCCTCCATCGCTCTCCTCCTCTCCCTTTTTGACTCTGTTCTATCTGAGCGAACAAAGTCAATTTTTTTCAACAGAGTGAAAAATTGTAGAAAAGAGTCAAAAATATACCAGGCACAAGAAACACTCCATCGCCAAACTAATCCTCAACCACCATGAGCAGTGAGAAGAATATCTACGTATTGATTTCCGGCTCCGGATCAAACCTCCAAGCTTTGATCGACAAATCTCTGGATGGAACCATCCCGGGCAAAATCACAAAAGTTATCTCATCTTCCCCATCTGCCTATGGATTAGAAAGAGCTGCTAAGGCCTCTATTCCTACAGAAGTACACCTGTTGAAGGGGTACTACAAAGGTATTCCAAAGGAGAATGTTGAGGACAGAAAGCTGGCTCGTACAAAATTCAACTTGGACTTGGTTAATATGATCTTATATGGTTGTAAAGTTGGAGAGAAGGCCCCAGAAGATCATAAGAGACCAGATTTGATTGTCTGTGCTGGATGGATGTTGATTTTATCTCCAGAATTCTTGGATCCTCTTGAAAAAGAACATTTATCCATCATTAACTTACACCCTTCATTGCCTGGAGCCTTTGATGGTACTCATGCTATCGAGAGAAGTTACGAAGCTGGACAACTGGGTAAGATCACCAAAGGAGGTTGTATGATTCATAAAGTGATTCTGCTGGTAGATGCTGGAGAACCTTTGATCATTAAGGAAGTGGAGATAATAAAGGGAGAGACTTTGGAACTGTTTGAACAAAGAATCCATGACCTGGAACATATTGCTATCGTTGAAGGAACAGTCAAAGCATTGAAAGAGCTCTGTTAATATATACTACATCCTAATAAAATTCATTTTGTTTATTCATGCATCCACCTCCATTGGATCTAAACTAATTGTCTCCTCTTGGACATCACAAATCTTATATATATCCTCTTTTAATATCAGTGTTGTTCCTCTAGCAAATTTATATGATCTTGCCTTCAGTTCTCTAACGTTTGGAGTCAAGTAATTTCTGTGTAATTGGGCATCTTTACCAACTTCCATAACACAAAGGTCAACGTTGGAACCAGAACCCAAATCGTTCCAAATACCAGCCTCAATAGCATCGGCACATAACTTCATGGCTTCTTCTTTGGTCAAATCTTTCTTCCAATTGGTCTCCAAAACAGCCATAGCTGGCATAGAACCAGATCCCAATGAAAGATAGTATCCAACATCGGTAGAACCATGGGCTTGTACAGACATCAAATGAGCTCCAGTAGGATCGACACCAGCTACGATCAAATAGGCTCCGATATGACCTTGATATTTGAATAAATGTTGCTTCAACATAGTCAATGCAGTGACAACTCTTGGAGCTCTACTAGTGGACATCGAATGTAACTCCAAATTGGAGGCAATCAATTGTGTTACCATCTCTGTATCAGCAGCGGTACCTGCACCAGCACACCAAATCTTAGGAGCCAAACGATGTAATTTCTCACAATTCTTGTCGGCAACAATAGGTCCAGCAGTGGCTCTAGTATCAGCAGCAATCTGAGCTCTCATGTTAGTATATATCGATGAATTAAAAACCCTTGATTTCCTCTACTTACCACAACGCCACCGTTGAATTTACATCCTACAATAGTCGTACCTGTCGACGTGGCAGTAGGTACTCCATAGCCTTTAGCGGCCAAATATTGGTTTCTCTGATAGTTATCGAAACTCAATCCCACCATTTTGATCTTGCTTCTTAATTGACTTGAATCGTTAGGGCAATAAGGAGGCGATTTTGTATTTATTAGCGCCGAAATTGATGGGTTGAGCGAGAATTTGTAATTTGCTGAGGTGAGTTCAACAGCTGTCTCGCGCGCGCTTTTTGATATTTCATCCACGACTTTTGACCGAAAATCAAAACAGAGCTGAATCGAGGTCTGATCAAGGTTTGATTTGAGTTCAGACTCAGACCAACTACGTTGTTCAAGGCAATTGATGCTAGATTATTACTCTCTAACGACACCAGGTAGAGTTCGAACTCTTGTTGAACCTGTTCTGGGTCTTTCAAGATCAGAATTCAACTCATTCTACAACTCAGTCTTGGCTAAGTACTATGAAGTACGATTAGTCGACGTGACACCCAATGGCGGGACTTTCAACCCACAGGGATATCCTCAAGGACGCATTGTTTATGATTACCAATTACTTGCTGAAGATTCCCAGACCATTTTTTTGCATGATTTCGAACCTTTCCGTAAGACATTCATAGTCTTTGGTGTCGCCTCTTATAAAGAAGGATTACACCATGAAACGTTAGTTAAAGAGTTGAAAAGAGCTCATCAGAGCTCTATTTACCACTGCATACTCGTCTTAGATGTTCCTGCTGACAAAATAAATACTCTCCACGACTCAGACGATGTCTTTTATTTACAAAATTTCTCCAGATTCGAGACCGTCTTATGTGATATCAGTGCTAAATTCTTATCGGCATTATCTACGTACGCTTCATCTTATGAACATGTGACATTGAGATCTCCGGGGTCATTAGCTTCCTCAGAAGTTACCCCCCTGAATCTCCCCCCACCAACAATTAATCCGAGATTCGCCCAAACTGAGAAGAAGAAGAAACGATTATCATCAGCTACATTTTTATCAGGGTTCGATTCCAATTCTTCATCTTCTTCAATTGAACGTCTTAAGGCCTCGAAATTGAAGGGAAGACAACAAAAAATCTTAGCTAATTTCTATTTATTAAGTGGTAGATTAAGTGATGCTTTAAAAGAGATTTGTGAAAGTATCACTTTACTTAAACAAGCTAATGATCACCTTTGGTTGGCTAGTGCTTTAGACTCGTTAGCTGCTTGTTGTATTATGTTAGTATTTTTAGAAACCCCCTTCCAATTACCCCTGACGGTGGTTTCATTAGTTAGCGCAGCCCCTATTTCTTCCTCCACCCCTAACATCATAACACCAATCACATCACCAAGGAATTCGATGCAGTCGGTTAAGAGATCAGTTTCGAATTCCTTCAGCTCTTCGCCTACTCCGACTAACCAGGACGCTGTAGAATACAATATCTTCAATCTGGTGGAACTTTGTCTTCGGATTGTGTCAAAATCCATTCTTTCATACCAAGATTCATTTGACAGTATAGAAGATCACGTGCCTCATATTGTGTATTGTGACTGTGTGTTGAGATATATTAAATTTGCATCATTGGTTCATGTCAATAGGGGCTTGGATGTGCTGTTATTGAACCATATAGTTAAGTCTACACCTTTAGATAGGTCGAAAGTGATCTCTGAGGATTTTAAACTGGTTTATTATATAGATAAAAGTGGTATTCTTTGTATGGAGAAAGATATCTTTGGGGTTCTGTTCTCTAAACTTGATTTTATTCAAAGAATCAAGATTTATTCGTGTTTAATTTCGATATTCACCGATTTAGAATTGAAGAGAAGAAGGGCTTTCTTATTATATCAATTATTTGAGTTATTAACCCCTCAATTGAATGATCTTGAGGCCAATTCAGGTATTAACCTGGATTCTTTAATCGATTTAATTAATAGTGTATTGAAAGATTATGGAATACCTTTTGAAGGGACTCAAATACCAAATTGGATCGATCTTCATCTCACAATTTTGACTAAATTTATCGATATTGCCGATAAATTAGGATTCAAAATTGAGTCCGTCAAATATTCTTCGATCCTTCTTAAACATTATGCATTTCTGTTGACATCAACGGAACAAATCAAGTTACTCTCTTTGATTAAGTCCCATACTCTGAAGTTGAGGTTGGCTGATCCTGATTATAGGGTAGATTATTGGGATGATTATATGGTACGTAATGTTTCTTTATCGGTTAGTGTTAATAATTTGACACCTATCCTGCATAAATCTGGTAAAGAAACCAAGTCAAGTATTTATAATCCTTATACCGTGACTAAAAGTAGCCCTGAGCAAGACTCAACTATGGTTCAAGGAGAAACTGCAGATGTCATTGTAACATTACAGAATCCGTTTGCGTTTGACCTCGAAATAGAGAATTTAGAGCCTTGTCTTGAAGATAATTTCCAACTTAAGGTGATAAGTTGTCTATTGGAGAACCAGTCGGATCTAATTGTAGTTAAACCCAATCATATTCTGACTGTAGTTATTACAGTTTCTCCTGAACAAAGTGGAACTATGAAAATTATTGGATTCAAAGCAGAAGTGAATGGGTGTAAATCTCGAAACTTTGAAGTTTGCGTACTGAAGGATTTCAAAGTCCATGAAAAGGTTAAAGTAGGGCAGAGCTCGATATTATATCAAAATGATTACACTAGAGTTGAAACCAAGTCATTAAGCTGTCAAATATTAGCCCCCCAACCAGTGTTATCTCTTGTGGACACTTCTTTGTTAAATAATTCTATCATGTTACTCGAAGGAGAATCTAAACAATTCACCATCACATTAAAGAATAATTCCTCCACCACAATCAATCATTTGACTTCATTATTTTTTGATTCCACACTGGAACCCCTCAGGAAAGCTCTTGGTGCAAAATTACCCCCAAATGAAATTTATGAAATTGAATACTATCTTTTCAAGAAAATTCCATTCAACGTTGTGAATAAGCTGGAGATAGAAGTAATTGGCCCTCAACAACAATTCACCATCAAAGTTTCTTTATTAGGGAAAAGAGGACTGACTTATGGAAATATCATGTTGGAGTATGGAAATTGGGAAGGAGAGGGTCAAAAATATATTCGTAAATTGGATATCCCTATCAACCTTAGTGTTTATCCAAGTATTGAGATTGCTAGTTGTGATATTAATCCACTATTCAGCTCAGATCAACTCTTCTCCAATAATCAACATCTACTTGAATTGAAAGCCAGAGGGGGTTTCTGGTCGTATTTACACGATCGAGTAACTAACCACGGTGAAAAATTGACAGACTTTTGCTTATTATCGCTTGATTTGAGAAATGCATGGACGGAGAATTTTGAGGTGGAGTTGACTCTGGGAGGCGAGGATAATGGATGTAAGATTTCCGATGTTGTCAGTAAATCTAAAACTAGGAGGTTCCTTATACCGATACGTAGGATCAAAATATCGGAGGAACAACTTGCTAAGCATATTCCTAGCATTCGTAACAAACAATTTGTAGTTGATAATGTGACTCCTAAAGAGGAGGTGAAATTTGTTAGAGAGCTGTTCTGGTATAGACAAGAATTATTGAAACAAATATCTGGAACTTGGAAATATGGCTCCGAGTATAAAGTGATGGGAGATATTGAGTTAAGAGGTATTAGAATCTCCTCTAAGATGTTGAATATCTTGAGAGTGGATTTAATTGATATCGAGCAAAATATCATCGAAGTAGATTCCAATCAACCATTAACAAAATCAGATTCCTTGAGCTACGATCTTCAATTGTATCAATTTTACAATATCAGAACTAAAATCACCAACAATTCTGATCGCACAATTCATGGTATATTAAGACAAGTTCCAATGTCCAAATCTACCTCTATTTCCATTGATAGAAAACTTTTATACCATGGAATTCTTCAGTATCATATCCCTAAACTGCTTCTGCCTCAAGAGTCTATTGAGATAGATATGGTCATCAGTGTCTTGGAGAGTGGAGAATTTGAGTGGGGAGGTATATTTGATGAGATTGATCAAAATACAATGGAAGAGACGGAGTCATATACTCAAAGGGGGTCGCTATTTTTCAGGGCCCAATAAACTCTACCGATCACAGATCTCACTCACTAAACAATTCACCAATTTATGTATTTAACTAATAAATGTTATATAATTGAAGACAATTGTATCTAATCATATAACCTAATCCAATGTATTGGCCCAATATCCATTGCCTTGTATCTCTGTCTCTCTTAGAGATATGTCCACTTATTCATCTCTCCAATCTTTGAACATCGTAACACCAACACCCCCTTTTCTAATAGTCGTGTATCACCAAAATATACGCTCTTCATCGGCAAACTACGAATTTCTACACCTATTATTTCTTTTTGATAATGATATTGATTTCAAATATATAAGAACGATAATTATAAAAAAATGGTGAAAAGAATCTCACTCATTTCATTGTCAAAAGAAAAAAACCTGTTGACAAGTGAAATTGAGAAGAAGTCTTTGGGTTTTGAAGAAAACAAGCTTCTTATAACTTGTCGTAGTACTCTTCGTAACCTGGGACAACTTCCTTAAGACCTTGTCTCTTACGAGCAGCGGTAACAATTTCACCTGGCTTAGAGGTTGGGTCGGTTGGGTCACCGTTCATGGTAGCCCAGTGATCCAAGACCATCTGTGGGAAGGCTTGACCACCGGTAGCTTGTCTCAAATCACCGGTGAAACCGAAGGACTCGTTAACTGGCAAGTAAGCCTTGACAGTGAACAATGGAGTACCTGGTCTTTGCTCCTCAGAGATAACTTGACCTCTCTTCTTGTTCAAGACGGAGTAGATACCACCAATGGCGTTTTCTGGACATTGGATCTCAACCAAGAAGATTGGCTCTTGGATTCTTGGCTCAGCCAACAACATAGCAGCGTAGGTGACTCTTCTCATGGTTGGAATGATTTGTCCACCACCTCTGTGGATAGCATCAGCGTGTAAGGTGACATCCAAGATGTTGACTCTCAAAGATCTCATGTTCTCACCGAAGATTGGACCCTCCTTGGTAGCCCATTGGAAGGCAGCAACGACGGAATCCTTGATTTCGTTCAAGTATTGAACAGCCTTGGTTTGGTCAACAACTAAGTTTGGACCGTTACCATCTGGACCGAAACACCAGATCTTTCTGGCGTCAGTGACATCCCATTCAAACTCATCAGCCATCAATCTAGCTCTGACCTTGAAATCTTCTCTTGGAGAAATCTTACCAGACTCAATAGCCAAGGAGACCTCTTCGGAAAGTGGCTCAGCCTTAACGTAGATTCTGTTATGCTTGTTTGGAGACTTAGACAAGGCAACCATAGAAGACTCAGCCTCAACGGTTTCTCTGTAAGCAACAACTGGTGGAGAAATCTTCAATGGAATACCAGCGTGGTCATGCTCCAAATCTTGCAAACAAATTTCCAAGTGCAACTCACCGGTACCGGCAACAATGTGCTCACCAGACTCGGACATGTAAGTCAAAACACATGGGTCAGACTTGGACAAACGCTTCAAACCTTCAACCAATTTTGGCAAGTCAGAGGCGTTCTTAACCTCAACAGCGACTTGAACAACTGGAGAGACAGAGAACTTCATAACCTTCATGTTGTGAGAAGCTTCGTTGGTGGTAATAGTACCAGACTTCAACAAGAATTGATCGATACCGACCAAACCGACAATGTTACCGGCTGGACAGTCATCGATTGGCTCGACGAATCTACCCATCATCAAGACAACTCTTTGGATGGCCTTCAAGAACAAATCGTTCTTAGAACCTGGAACGTAGTTTGGACCTTGGATTCTGACCTTTTGACCAGACTTAACAGTACCGGCGAAGACACGACCGAAGGCGTAGAATCTACCCTTATCAGAGGTTGGAACCATCTTGGAGACGTACAACATCAAGTCAGCGGAGGCATCACAGTTCTTGATGGCCAAACAAGAGGCATCGTCAGCTGGACCTTCGTACAAGGTGTCAGCTCTGTAGTTTTGAGCAGTGTGTGGGGATGGCAAGTGGATAACAATCATCTCCATCAAAGCATCGGCAGCTGGCAAGAACTTTCTCATGGCGACCTTCAACAAAGCCTTACCTTCCAAGTCCTTCTCGTCACCCTTCAAGGTGATTTCCAACTTCTCGAACAAGGTTGGAATCTCGTCCTTCTTGAAGTTCATGATGGCAGCGAACAATCTGAAGATTGGGTCCAAGACGAACATGTTGAAGGCTCTCTCCAATGGTTTTCCATCGGCGTCCTTGTCCTTGTTAGTCCATTTCTTGGTCTTTGGGTTGAAGTAAGAGTCACCCCACAATCTCTCCATCATCTTTTCTCTGTCGACACCGAACTTCTTAGAGTAACGGGTAGCGAATTGTCTGACGGTGAAAGCCCAACCGTGTAAACCGGAAGCGAAAGCAACGGTACCTCTCTCTGGGTAAACTTGAACATCACCCAAAGCCTTGTCAGCGTAAGTAGAAACAATAACGTTAACAGACTCGACAGTTCTGGCAAAAGATTGGTACAAGTCTTCCTTAGAAACTTGCAATTCCAACAAAGCTCTGTCAATCTTGTTAATGACAACGACTGGCTTAATTCTCTCACCCAAAGATTGTCTCAAAACAGTCTCGGTTTGGACACAGACACCTTCAACACAGTCGACAACGACCAAAGCACCGTCAGTAACTCTCAAAGCAGCGGTAACCTCAGAAGAGAAGTCAACGTGACCTGGGGAATCGATCAAGTTAATCAAGAAACTGTTACCCTCGGTCTTTTGCTTGATCTCCTTGACATCATCGTCAGTCATCTCAGAGTATAAAGAAATAGCAGTAGACTTGATGGTAATACCTCTCTCTTGCTCATCCTTTCTGGTATCGGTGAAACGGGCCTCACCAGCCTTGGCGGCGGAAATAATACCGGCTCTTTGAACCAAGGAATCGGTCAAAGTGGATTTACCGTGATCAACATGCGCAATAACAGACATGTTACGGATGTTGGTGGTTTTATCCATCAAAGCACGTATTTGGTCAACAGTGAAAGCAACTATAAATTCATGTTAGTATATGATCAACTTTTGAATTGATTAGAGCAACCCCTCCTCATAAAAAAGTAGTGTGAAAATTTACCCAGCGAAAATTTTTCCTCCCAAAGGAAAATTGACGGATAAGGGCTAAAAAGGAGGGAAGAGGAGGGGGCAAAGGTGGATCTGATGAAGAACTATGAACATTGGCCATCGGCGCTAGATAAGTAGAACCTGATTCTTGCAATTGTAATCGATTCCGAAAACATCACGGCAAGTTAGCGCTGGAAATCATCTCATATCAGCCCCTTATTGAACCTCATATAGGCGGACCCATGCCCCTGATCGCTCTGACCCCACGATTCCAACACTTCAGCGCGGTCACTCTAATTGACTTGTATCATTCAAACATACCCATTTTGAATTATTTATTTATAGATATAAACTAATTTGGATGTATTAGAAATACCAAAATGGTTTAATTGATGTTGAAATTATAATTAAAAACTGGGAATTGGGAAAGGAAAAAAAGGATTTTATAAAAAAAATTTTCTCTGTGAAAAAAATTTTTTGGGAGTTTTTGCCCTTGAATTTGTAGGGAATTTGTGTGAATTTGTTAGGGTTGTGCCCATTATTTGCCTCTTCTCGCTTGGAATGTGCCCTTTTTGTGCGCAGAGATAAAGTTGAGTTATTGACACGTGGTTTTGATCCGCGGGGATGGCAGTGATAGAAATTACCCGGCCATCCAATAGCCAGATCATAGATGGGCACGATGACTAGACTGATCACTACACTAACTACACTCTCTACACTTCACTATCAAATCAATTTATTCCTAAACAACATCATCTCCACTAGCATAAGAAAATCCACGGAATTGTTCTTGTTGTGACAGATCTAATACACTATTAACTGGCGTCAATCTAGGAGTCTCACTAGTAAACTCGGAATCGAAATTAGATAAATCTCTAGTTGATCTGACTGCTGGTACAAATGGAGGTCTAACTCTGAGATGCAAAATGTCATCAAAGTTGATATTAGCGAAATATGGATGTTCCATAATCTCCAAAGCATCTCTTTCTCCACCTCCCAATCTTTGTTGTGGGTCCTTTGTCAATAATCCTTGTAAGAGATAAACGGCATCACGAGTCATCGTTACAGGGTAACGAGCCTCATCATTTTGAATCGAGGCAAACGTATCATCTTCATCTTCACCATTGAAAGGTGATCTGTTACATAACATTTGATATAACAAAACACCAAATGCCCACCAATCCACGGCACGACCATAACCTTGTTCATTCAAGATTTCTGGGGCCATGAACTCAGGTGTACCACAGAAAGTGCTTGTAGATTCGCCATGCCACATTCCTTCTTTACATAATCCATAATCGGCCAACTTGATATGACCTTCAACTGTAAGTAAGATGTTATCCAACTTCAAATCACGGTAGATCACACCATTGTCGTGTAAATATTTCAATCCAAGTAAGATTTCAGCTGCGTAGAATTGAGCTCTTTCCTCGCTGAATCTTTCACATTGAACATGATGCATTAAATCACCACCAGAAATGTATTCCATGACGAAATATACTCTGTTTTCGGTTTGGAAACAACAATGTAAGTTCAATAAGAATGGATGTCTTTCTTTGTTGGCGATCAAGAAGACTCTTTTTTCTGATCTTGTACTTGCGATTTCGTCACTTTCGATGATGAAGTCTTTCTTTAATACTTTGATAGCACATAACTTGTTTGTATGACGAGATTCTGCTAACATGACTTTACCGAAGTTACCAGCACCTAATACGGCTAAGAATTGGAAGTCATCTAAACCTAATTTTCTACGACGACGATGAGATTGTTTTTTCAGATGTCCGTGGTGCCCGGTGTGATGACCGGCATGGACCTGGTGATCGGCTTGCACAGGAGCAGGGGCAGCTTGTTGTTGTGCAACTTGAACTGGTGCTGGCACAACTTGATCTGGCACCTTACTGACCTGATGAGATTCAATTACCTTCTCCGGTTCGTAAACAGATGGAATTGATTGTTGAGTAGTCGGATATTCAACCTCAGGAATAGCCTGTTGATTGTGGTGGTATTGCTGCTCTACGTGTCTGCTCTCATCACCAAATGGATTCAGATCTGACTCAATTACAGACATCTTAGGATCTAATGTACGGACAGAATCATGACTAGAACTTGAAAATTGTCTTTGATCATAAGTCTCAGCAACAGGATTCTTAATATATGAGAGATCCGCCTCGTTATCCTCTTCCGGCTCTTCAGAATATCTAGATTGCTCGAATTTCATATCAACAGGAGTAGAGGTTTTGGAATTATCATAATTGACCTGCTGTGGAGGTACTGGAGGTAACTGTTTGGCAATGGAAGTGTCGATCTTCTGAACAAGAGTAGCAGTTGAAGAAGATGAAGAGATGTCACGCTGGTTCTCCAATCTTTGAGGTACGGTGCCCTTGGTCGATTTAATAGTTGTTAAAATCTTATTAGCCATCTCTAATGACATACCACAGAAATCAGGAACCAAATGAATACAATGAGAATGCGACATGATACCACATTCGGTACATTTATGGACAGACTTTCTACTCCATGGTAAGATATAACCACAGTGACAACACCATTTAGTTCCTCTATTGGAAACAGGTTCGAATCTATGTGGAATACGATGATTCAACTTAGCTTCATCTGGATCAATCTCCGAACTCGATTTCGAAATACACTTGGTGACAATCTTTTGATAACATTTCTTATGGCAAAGAAGCTTACAATCTTGACATTGATAACCTGTATATCTTAAGAAATCCCCACATAATGCACAGCACATGACATTGTAGAATTGTTTCTGAACAAATTTATGACCATGCTGTTCAAACACTTCTTGCTTACGTTGACGGATAGCACCATGACGGCCCAAACCTCCGACGAATTCTTTATTATGAGCCTCTGATTTGGTAAAACCTAAAGTGACTAAAATTTGACCAGATGGTTCTAACACATACCAAGAACTACTGGTGATAGAATTAGTAGCATCAGTAGTAGATAAAGCGGTGGAATCCGATGGGTTCTTGGCAGGACTGAGATCTGAGGTCTGAGATACTCCACCATATCTGGAATCACCAAGTTGAGTCTGCTGTGGTTGTTGTTGATGTTGTTGTAAAGTAGATGCACTCATCCATCCTCCATTCATTGTATCATGTTCTAATTTCTTCTTTCTGATTTCTTCGGCAATGTCAGAAATCAGGAACCAATTCACACCAACAGGAATGAATTGACTTCCAGATTTGTCGTAGATGGTGATTTCCAATTCATTTCCCTTATCGACTTGGATATTGAACTCCTCATTCCATCTGTCATTACGAGATCCTTTGGTTCTAGCGACCTCAGTACCGTCGATCTTTAAAGAAATAAAACATTCCGGTTTCTTTGAGAATGTAGGTGAAGCAATATGATCGACATCTCTAATGGTGGTGAGACCAATAGTTAAAGTTCCCGAAAGAGTCTTCTTACGCAGCGTAGGAGTATGTAAAATCTCAATATCCTTCAGTACTTCAACGACATCGACGTGCATCATTTGGTACCGTTTAAGCAGTTTCTTCAAAAGTTGGATCTTCTGAGCACTTTCTACCCTACCACTCTCAGCTTTGTTAGTACTACGACGATCTCCATCGATCTGATACAATTTGGAGATCTTCTCATTGGCCTTCAAATATTCTTCCTCGACTTTGATTCTGAACTCCAATTGTTGGAGCATGGATTGAATTCTATGACCTAATGACGGGCAGTCGTATTTGGATAACTCTAATCTTGTGAAGGTTGTCTTATTCAGAGAGATCGGAGTCAGCAGTCTATACTCTGCGATTTGGCGCTGAGTCATAGACAGGTGGCTAGAGACGGGTTGAATGGGCTGCTGTTGTCTCTCCTGCGCCTCCTTCTCACGTTGCAAGGTCAACTTAGTCAACGTCTCCTCCAAATACTCGATATTCTGTTGAGCTTCACGGATCGAGGTGTTACATTTCTGGATCACGGCGGCATTTGTGGTCTTCTTCTTTAAATTGGAAGCGCCGAACGCGATATTCCTCTCTCTTTCGATTTTCTTTTTAATATCGTTCAATAACGGATCGTTGGGGTCTAACATCATCTTCAAATATTGGATTTATGAAGTGGCGGTATGATTTAATGATCCATTAAGAGATGTGTCTTACGTGTGTTTACGTGATTTGTTTTTTTTCGTTGATTTGAGTGAAATTGGAAGGAAAAGTAAAGTGAGGGAGTGAGTGAGGGAAAAAGTAAACTAAGGAAAAGTAGGGAAAGTAGGGAAAGTAGGGGGAAAAGTAGGGGGAGAGTAGGGGGAAAAGTAGGGGGAAAAGTAGGGGGGTAAGAGTGAAGGGGAGAAGGGGTGTAGGGGCACCAACCAAAGGACAGAAGTGAAGGCCAAAATCGGAGAGACTCCAACTCAGAGCTATACCCACCTTCTCAGCTACCAACTATCTCTCTACAATTCTCTACTATTCTCCACAATTCTCTACTATTCTCTACTATTCTCTACTATTCTCTACTATTCTCTACTACTATTCTCTACTACTATTCTCTACTACTATTCTCTACTACTATTCTCTACTACTATTCTCTACTATTGTGTACTGCTATTTTTATACTTTTTCTCTTCTTTTTTGTACTATTATTTTTGTACTATTTCCCTATTACTTCCCTACTATTCTCTCCTTTTTCTACTATTCTTTTTCTACATTTCTCTATTTCTCTACATTTCTCACACGCGCTAATATAATTAAACTACCTATTATTACACCTACAATTACAATCAGGTACCGCACAAACATAATGTTTAGCAAACCATTCCTCTGCATGTCCAGTATGCATTCCATGATTACAACTCAAACAAAAACTAAACCATCCACGGAATTGTCTCTCTATCCTTTGTAAATCAACAATATTCCCCTCTTCACCACCCCCGATATTCACCCCATTATTAACCCCCGAAACTGCTCTAACCCCTTTACCGTTTCCATCATCCCCCTCGATCTTACCCCCCGTTTGCGCACCTCTCACCTCCCCATTAGCAACTTGATCAGGTAAAGGAGTGCCTAAAGAAAGTAAACAGATCGCGCAACGAGGAAGCGCAGCCCCACAATGAGGACACGAATCACTCGACAAAGACCTCGAGTTTGACATCCCTCCGAATCGAGATTGTTGTAATTGTTGTTGTTGTACCTCCTGTTTACGAGGTTTGGATATGTTCTTATTACACCTCAAACATTGTAAATACACTTGACGAGGTACTTCACCTAATGTGGTTTCATTAGCCAAGTTCTTCGACAACTTGGATCTAGACACGTCGAATTTGGCCCTTACACTGAAAAGACTCCAAGAGTTCAACAAATTAGCATAACAATCGATCCATTTCTCCACTCGAGCATCTTTGAAGAATCGAGGACATCCAAAGGATCCTAATAATGCCGCAGTTTGGACATCTCCTGTCTTATCGACATAATTCTGTAATAAATCCATCCCCTTAGGTGTGATACCCGTCAAGATCAACCCTTCCAACTCTCCTCCAGAAACCACCTTATCTGCTAATCTATTTAAAAATACACTCAAATCACGATCACTAAGGAATCTCAACAGTACTCCGATCTTCTCCCTCAATGGTAATGACGTCTCATCAAATACATCCCACCAGTCGTTGTCCAGAATAAACAGGAAGATCAGACGTAAGTACGGGTTATCCAATTCAGAGGCCATCTTACGACATTGTTCTTTCCATGGAGAATTGGTCGGAATGTCTTTATACAGCATGTACCCGGCAATCAGAGTCGACATAATACGAAGTCTCTCACGTTTGGAGTCTGCCAAGATTTGAACCAGTCGAGGAACATCTCCATTGAATACTGCCCACCCTGCTGCCTTCTCATAATGACCAGTTGCTTGAAGCAGTGACAATTTTTGATCCAATTCCAGCTTGGTGAAATCCCAGCCAGCGATATGCATACAGAACAATCTTTGAAGTTTCTTGATCCCAGTCGATTCGTCAACCACTACACCACTTCCTCCTCTCTCGGATCTCATATTGACAATACTCTTGATAGCTTTTTCGAATCGTTTCTCAGAAATCGGTGTCTTGGATCTGGTCTGCCCTTGTTCCAACTCTTCTACACCATTCCAAATACCAAGCACACCTTCGAACAGGAAATCGATATTATTCGACACCATAGCATTACTTTTACTGGACGAAAGTGTAATATCCATCCATTTCCATGTGTTTCTCAAATGGATATCTTTCTGGAAGATCTCAAAAAGAGGTACATTCTTTTCGGTAGTGGTTCCATAGCCTAATAAAGCTCTTCTACGGATTGTTGAGGCGATATCATTCTCCAAAATCAGTTCGGGATCAAACACATCTCTCTCCATTAGACTCATATGTTGTAAATCTTTCATCACAATACCATTGGACTCATCGTCACTGGACAGAGATCCGTTAGCACTCTCGTCGGCTTCATCGGCTTCAGAATCCATTCCGTCATCTTTCTCAGATCCTTCTGTATCGGAGGAATCCAGTTTCTTCAGCTGTGAAACCAGAGAATTACGTCTATCAGCAGGATTCAGTAATCTCAGAGCTTTCGATTCCACAATATCTTTAACAAGTTGTGTAGCTGTTCCATCTGTCCCACTGAAAGTGATATCATTAAAAGCATTAAACAGCAACGCGGTCGGAGCTTCTACTACGGACATTCTATACAAAGATCCAGACTGTCTCATACATACATAGTCAATACCCAATTTGGATCTGGCATTATCAGCATAATCAAATGATACCACTCTTTCATATCTGGTCTTGGTATCTTTAACACTAACTACGAAAAGAGAGTCAGAAGGAGGTTGTAATTTCAATTCTCCTTCGGATTCAGGATGGTTCGCACTATTCAGTAAATAAGTATGATAAGTTCTCAATTCCAGTTCTGTTGGAGGTACGGTACCGGTATTCCATCTTCTGATGAGCTCGCCACTAAATAAAGTAGCAAACTCTCCTGATCTCGAATGAGAGTACCTGAAACAAGCAGTAGAATAGTTTCCCTTTCTTGTATCGTTTAATAACTTATTAAAGGTTAAAAGAGGAGCCTCATTGATCACACCAGAAGTATTTCCAGATCCCATACTCAGTATAGCATTGGAAGTCATCTTTCTTCTATCCCAAATACACAAAGTTCCGTCTTCCAGATACGATGCAAAGAAGTTGGTACTGAATGGATCTACAGTGATACCAGAGGTACATCTGGTTCCCAATTGGAACAGATGTTGGTCGGATCTCAAATCAAATTCACGTAAGAACTTGTAACTTCCTGTTAATAAAGAGTTTGAGTCATCAGGATGGAACGTAGTCGATAATACAGCCTCATTTTGAATGAAAGAAGCAAGTGGTTGATTAGTGGTCGAAGTACTGGAGATTCTATCAACATCCCAAAGTTGTAAACTGTGATCCTGTCTCAGTTTATCATATCCAAATGCCACAACGTTGTCTTTATTAAAAGACATACTGTTACAAGGACGTAATTGCTTTGGCTTCACCTTCAGAAAACTCGGGCTTGTCGATTCAATGTCGAAGATCAGTGCAGTTCCATTAATTTGACCCACTCCTGTGAGTCCCCTTTGATACCGTGAATAACCTATACAATTGATTGATTCAAAGCCACTATGGCTACTCACTCTTGTCATTTCATCATAATCTTCATCTCCAGGCAGCTATTGAATGTTAGTATTTTATCGTGGGAATTATCTGGGTGGACTTACTAAATCATTATTGGTTTGATGGAGAGATATCTCTTCACGAGTGAAAGATAAGTATCTTTGATTCAAACCGAAATCCCAGTCGAAAGCTCTAATCAATGATCCGGACATTATGATTATTGGGTGGAAGCTCTGTGGATTGGTGCAGTGAGCCTTAGTCGGGTGAGCCTTTTGAGCCTCGGTCTTTTTCTGTTAGAGTGAGCGGGAGGGAAAAGGCAGAATTTGTTAGTGAAAAAGAGGGCAAGATGAAGGTCAGGGAGGGAGAAATAGGGGTGATGGAGAGAGAAATAGAGGGGGCAATAAAGGGGGAGCGGAGAGCAAAAGAGAACTCGAATGAAGGAGAGAAAGAGAGTCAAACTGTGAATAGAGAACAATTCACCAATTCTCAAACTCCCATAATCCTCAGCTGATTATTGCACCCATTGCTCTCTGTTCAGAATACACTCTAATAGTTGTCGTAATTTGCTCAATAAAATTGGGGGTGATCATCAAGTTCAACACCAAAGTGTTGACTACAATCTATTGCGTAATTATTAGAGGCCTATTTATGTTTTATTGTTCTACATGTCCTACTGTCTTCTATTTCACTTGTATTTCCCAGAAAATAACTTAGTCCCGTAATCCCATTCTTACCTCTTTTTAAAATATAAAACTTATTTAGCACATAATTCACATTAATAGAACAGTACAAGAATAAACGAGGAACCCCATTTGAGAGCATAGAGAACAAAGCCCATTTCGAAGTTTGTTCTCCGCACCGTATGTCAATGATTTACTATGAATCCTGTCAATCTTCCCACAAAACCCGTTTGTCCCCTTCTCCTGTCACTCTTCTCCCTCCATCCCCCCCCCAATATCTTCCTCACGACAGATGATCTGCTTTGTCTCACATCACTTAAGAGCGGTTACTTCACACTGTGCGTTGCCATCTTGACAGATCTTAAAGGAAAACCTCTACACCGGCTTTGTTTGAACACCATTCCGAAAATTCAACGGAAACAATACCCATCCCGTAGGCGAATTCAATTCTAAGCATATTCCGTATTTTACCCCTGTATATAAGCTGAGTGTAACATACAAACTGAAATTCTTCTCTGCTTAGGAAAATATTTTCGCCTGCTGCAGAATTTTTCAGAGCGAGAAGCGCAAGGAGTTCTTACTTTTACGTTTTGGGAACAAAATTTTACCTACATGGTACATAAATAGGCAAAAGAGGTTTGAAGTGGAGGAAGGTGCATAACATAATAGAAGAAAGGCATAAACCTATCAATTTTGGGTTAATGAATAGAGGTCAAAAAATACAAAGGTATTGTTGCCCGCGTAAATGATTTGACGGATTTAGTTGAAGCTAAGTACGATGTAAGCAACCTAGAGATGGCTTTTGGAGGTGATCACCAGTGCTGATCTCTATTGAATCCTTGCTTTTTCCCCTCTTGATGAGGAACGTTTCTTTTCGTACACAAAAAACCTCACTACCCCTAGGCAACATGCTCAGGTACTAAAAATACAAAGTACTACTTAAAGCACTACTCAAATCACCGAACAAGCGTAATCAAAGGTTTAATCTGTTCAAACCATTTAGTAGAATTTCAAAATGACAACCAAACATCTAAATGGTTTCAAATAGTAATTTTAAGACATTCCCCAAAATAGATGAAGAGCCAGGCTCCTTGAGACATACAACCTCCAGGAGAGGAATAAAACCATCATAGGATCAGAAAACGGGTAATATTCACCAATTTCTTGCCCGGTGAATCTACCACTCGGTTGCCCTCCACCTATATTGTTATTACATAGAGAAGCCAACCGAATTATAGAGCTCAAAAGTTAACTGCGTTTCGCTATTTAAGCTCACGCACAATATACAATCTTGTAAATAGCGTGCATAATATATGCATATAATTAAGGTAAAAAGAAAAGAAAGGAGGAGCGTTTTTTTCTTTCACATGAACTAAGAGCCGGTTGGAAGTAATTTCAGTCTGGAGAATATTCTGATGAGATAGCCTAGGATACAGGTTGATAGAATACACAAAAGGAAAGATTTACCTGGATACGGAAACATACCCCACGGTGGTTTCTTTTCCTATCTGAGGAAAAGCCATCCTATTGTGTCTCTTGTTCGGTCAAGAAGCAGTAAAAAAGACAAGAGCAAACATCCAAATTTTAACCTTATTTAGGCATTTGCCCTTTGATTTGTAGAGATCAGAACAGGAATACTGACCTTTTTTGCATTTGCTTAAAGCTGCATGTCTTTTGGAACTCGGTATTTCATATATAATCAGAGAGACCTCCTGGTTACTCTCATTTATCCCAACCTTCAATACATTCCCCCTTCTTTCAACTGGCCCCTGATTTAACTGTGGTCCATTTAAAAGTATTTTCATTTACGCCTCATTGCTTCGTTAAACTGGAAAAGGGAAAAACCTGTGTGAATTAGGAAACAATCCTCGTCTAAAAAGGGAAGGAAAATTCACTAAAGCAGTTCATAACCTTGGGCGGTACAATTCATGCAGGCCTCGGAGAGAAAGATCTAGGATTTACGATTTTGGTAGAAGAAACAATTGGTTCAATTAAATATATTTGAAATGTCAAGAAGTGATAGAGTCACCGAGGTTATTTTAACTAAACCACCAAAATTTCTCCAAGCGAGTATGCAGGTTGAGACGGAAAAACAGGGGAGATCTGTACTAGATCCTCGAGCAAGAGCCACTCCTAGAACTCAGAAGGATGTGGTTTATGACTCTGTGATTAAAAAAACCAAGGAGAATGAGGAAAAGGCTAGACAAAGAGCTTTAGAAGAAAAGGCTAGACAAGAAGCTCTGGCTGAGAAGGCTAGGCAATTAGCTCTGGAGGAAAAAGCCAAGAAAGAAGCTCTGGAGGAACTGGCCCGTCAAAAGGCAATTGAAGAAGAGAAACTTCGTCAGAAGAATATGCAAGAAATGATTGCCAGAGTTCGTCAGTATGAATTATTGGCTGACCAGTACTACAAGAAAAAGATGAGCAGTCACCAAGAGATTGATACTTCAGTAAGTGACAAATTGAGAGAATTAGCTGCAGGTTACGACGAGTCACAGTCACCCCTGTTACCAATTGAATCACAACAATTTAAAGTTGAAATCCTGGATTCTATAAGTAGTCCACTTTCTCTTGATAGTATTCTGAGGATTTTGGGTCAGTTCCCTACAGACGCTCTGCCAACTGATTCTTTTGAAGAGAACTATTCTTATAGAAAGCCATCTAAGAAAGAAGAGGAACCAAAGGTTGAAGAGACAGTATCTGAAGAACCGTTGGCATCTGAAGAACCAAAACAACAGGTTCAATCTGAAGAGAGTATGCCAAAAGCTCTGGTTTCTCCTTCAGCTGTAGATTACATGACAGACACTCATTACAGTTCTGTTTACGAAGAAGTTTTACTGAGTCTTCTGAGTGTTGACAACTTTGAGTTGTCATTACAGGGGTTAGAAGTTTTTGAAGATATGAAGCAGCGTCCTTTTTCAGAGCCGGAACGTTCAATGTCTGAGCGTTCCGGATCTATTGACTCAGTGGTGACTCCAAACTCGATCTTCAGTCTGAAACAAATCGAAGAAGAGACTCCAGAGACCTTCACTTCATCTAGCATTAGTAGTGGATTAACCGAGAGCCAGAAACAACTGCTGCTCGCTGCAATCAAGCTGTCCAAGAGTCACCGTTTACTTAAGAAGTTATCAAGGACATTCAGTGGTCAATCTCAGGCCTCTTCTTTTGTAACGGGATTGGAGAATGATGAAGATTTACGTGATGACGAAGTACTGGCTACACCAATCTCAAAAAGAACATCTATTCTGAGATCTGCCTCCTCTACAGTCATTGAAGTACCTCAAACACCAAGGATTATACAAAGAAGATCTCCAGAACCAATCCAAATCCAACAGGATAGATTGAAAAAGAGATCCTTCATCGTCTCCCTGTCATCTACTTTGAAAAAGAGACTCTCGCTTATTGCAACTTCACATCAACCACATCCTTACCGGGATGAGAGAATGGCTGGTCCTATTCTCTCACAACCTTCTAGACCAGTCGAGGTCACTCCTCTGCCAGTAGAACCATTTGGATCCAACAAGAGTTCTCCTTCTTCTTCTCCAAAACTCAAAAGGAACAAGCTTACTCACTTCAGATCGGGATCCGAAGTATCGGTAATCCCTAACAGTCCAAGACCTTCCTTGAGATTGACTACAGCCCCTTCTACACCTGTATTTTCTCTCTCCAAAAGCATCGAAGACACAATCTTTGAGCATGGGGACGAAGACCCAGACTACCTGGAATTCAAAAAGAAATATTTACACAGTAGCAACGATTTGCTCAGTAGAAATAAGGAGTTTGTCCCTTCGAGAAGGGTGCCAAAAGTTCCTAGCCAGGTAATTGAAGAATAATTAATTTTCATAATAAACTAATCGATACCCTATTTATTTAATCATTTTTATTAAAATCAATTAGATATAGCTATACGTTATCATTCATTCGTCAGTTTGCAGGAGCCAGAGAAAGTTCATCGATCTTGGACTTCAAGAATTCTAATCTTTGGTCCTGGCTTTCGAGAATTTGCTGTAAATGTAAAATGTAGTCCACTGTCTTGTTAAGGATTACCGATTTATTGGCTTTACTTTCCTTGGTTATTTCCTTGCCATCTTTGTTGAATTGAACTTCAAAAAGCAAACTTGGTGGAACTAATTGACCTAACTCTTTGATTCTATCTTTGATCAAATCTCTACGCCTTCTTTCAACTGCATTGTGAAATTCACGTCTCCTTCTCAACTTCTCCTCCTTTGTCATATATTTAGTAGAAGAAGACAATGAAGATGGGGAAAAAGTAGGGGAGTTCATTGTTGGGGATTTCAAAGAATCCGGCAGGAATGACCCATATGGTGAATTATCAAAGTCTGAGAAATCCGTTGGAGATATCAAACTGTTCAATGGATTATTCGAATTGAAATCCAAATTGTTATAAGAAGCTGCATAAGAGCTTTGGAAGGATTCCGGTGGGAGTGTCGATGATTCTTGTTTCACCAGTGGCATCAGTTGAGAGTGTTGTCCAATATTATGTGGTGACGCCGTCCCTTCAACTGGGAGAGGTGTACTATTCTTGGAGTCCATATCCTGGACGTTTATTCCTGGCGCCATCCCAAATGAATCTAATTCATCCATATAAGGTTGATCAAGCGGATAATTGTTCGGTGCTTGTTCTGGCGCTTGACCAGCATTGAAGTCGTAGTTTAAGAAATCAAAACTATTTGGATCGTTATTACTCATACTGTTTCTATACTTCCTTGTAATCCCGTAGTGGTTAACTTTTGAACCCCATTTTCGATTAGTTTGTGGATTGCTGTTTTGGGAGTGCACGACCTTTTTCTATATAAGGGAAAAATTGATAGGGACGTGTTAGGTGTAGAGAGGGCAGTGAGGAAGGGAGTGATAGTGGAATAAGAACAACGATGTCAGAACAAGAACCCAATTCAACGTTATTACAACAGTTTAATAGCTGGAGAAATGAAAGTCTGCAACAAGAGCCATCAGTTTTGAATAATATGGCCTCTTCATTCACCTCTACATACAATGATCTTTATTCTCGCCTCCCCATTCATCAACAGGATATTGAACAGACCAAATACGAAGAACCTTCTTGGTTCAAGTTATCAACATTTGAAAGATTACTGTTATTCATATTGTTCATTGGTGGATCGGTGTTATGTTTCACACTTTCGGTGTTGTTATTCCCTGTATTGCTGTTAAAGCCTAAGAAATTTGTTATGTTATGGACACTTGGATCGTTATTATTCATATTATCATTTGGATGTTTACAAGGTCCATATAATTATACTAAACATTTGATCTCTAAGGAGAGATTGCCGTTTACTTTGGTGTTCTTCGGAAGTAATTTACTTACTTTTTACAGTGCTTTGATTTTGAAGAGTACTATTATTACTATGTTTAGTGGTGTTTTAGGTATATTGGCGGTATTGTATTATACGTTTAGTTATTTCCCATTCGGAGCACAAGGATTCCAGATGGTTATGAATCTTGGAATTCGTCAATTCAGTTCTTTAGTAGGGTTATGAGGTGGTATTAATGCCATCTGGGGGCGATCTGGGGGCGATCTGAAGGCGATCTGGGATTTGTTTGTCGTGCACGACCTTTCTACGGCGATGCGCTTTACTATTCTTCGCTGCGCTTTTGCTATTTAGTGACTTTGTATATACGGTGCTTACACTCAAGTGTATGGGATATGTTATAGGGGGGAATTATCTTGCCCAATTTAGACTGTCATGTTATAATATGTAATAAAATTTGTGTATGGTTTCTAGTAGGATGTGATGCTTCTAACAGGATGTGATGGTTCGAGATCGTGATAACCCCGATCAAGTTCATCTTTAGTGCCTGGATTTATGCGGCCGATGCTTTAGCGAAATAACTCTTGCTAAAATTATAAATTGCTCAGCTGAGCCACAACACTCACCATACTGATAAAATGCACCTTAATTCCAATACCCCTACAACGTCAGTTTTTCCCCACTATTGTTTGCCACTACCACCTCTCACCAGTATCTACCACTAGTCTCTCCTTCCCTCCGATATCCCCTAGATTCTTCCGGGTTCTGCTCTCCCCGCAACCCATCCCCCCCTATTAAGCCGCCATACTTAGCAAGGAAAAATTAATCGGCCTACAAGCTGAGCCTGCCAATTTTCAAATAAAAAAAAAATTGAGCCCAGTCAATTCTTAAAGAGCAAGAGCATTCGGCTAAGAACAGGAAGTCACCATGTTGAGCGGGAAAGAGATTCGTATATTGTCCTTGTTGTTGATGGACACGGTGTTCTTCTTCATCGAGGTCATTGTGGGCTATTCTGTCAAGTCGTTGGCTCTTGTGGCCGACTCCTTCCACATGCTTAACGATATCATATCGTTAGTCATTCTGTTATGGGCGGTTAGGGTAGCAAAGTCCAGACAACTGGATTCTAAGTATACTTATGGATGGCAGAGAGCTGAGATTTTGGGTCTGCTTATTAATGCCGTATTTTTGTTGGCTTTATGTTTCACCATCTTCATTGAACTGATCCAAAGGTTCATCAATCCAGAGAAAATTTCCAATCCTAAATTGATTTTGGTGGTGGGTTTCTGTGGATTGTTATCTAATTTTGTTGGATTGGTGTTGTTCCATGAACATGGTGGTCATTCTCATTCTCATGGTGGGATTGAAGAGGCAGGAGGTCACTCTCATCTGTCTCTGACATATACTCATAGTGGACATACCCATACCTCATTACAAGATTATGGATCTACTTCTGGTCAACAACAACAGATGGATTTTGAGGAAGGAAATATTGAAGATATTCTCCCCGAAGCTGTAGTAAGTAGAATAGAATCTGAAAACCAAAGATTACTTCATTCACATACTCATCATCAACACGTTCATGAAGAAGATGATGAAGATGAGGCCAAGAATAAAGCTTCTCATAAATCATTGAATATGCAAGGTGTCTTTTTACATGTTTTGGGAGATGCTTTAGGTAATGTTGGTGTCATAGCTACGGCTCTTTTCATTTGGAAAACAGATTATTCTTGGAGATTTTATTTCGACCCTCTGGTTTCATTATTGATCACTCTGATCATTTTTTCATCTCTGTTACCACTTTGTAAACTGTCATCGAAGATCTTACTTCAACTGACCCCAGCAAACTTACCATATGATAGAGTTAAAAGAGAGATATTATCTATTCCAGCAGTATTATCTCTCCATGATTTCCATATTTGGAATTTAACCGAGCGTGTGTTCATCGCATCGTTACATCTGGAGATTGACGGAAACCCAGAAGAATTTTTAGATATTGCCAAAGAGATTAAGCGTGTCCTTCACGAATATGGAGTTCATAATGCCACTATTCAACCAGAGTTTAAAAGATTTTACCAAAAGAGAAACTCCTCTACAGATATGATTTTCTTACTGAAGCAAAGTGCTTCTAATTCCCAAGACCCTACAGGAGCACCATCAACCGATCCTCAAACGCTCGAGGCATTTGATAAGAGCTGTATTATAGACTCATTGATAGGTTGTGATACGGATAATTGTTTATAAAAAATGCACATAATTGCTTTCTAATATATACATGTAGTCATTAAATCATTACTTTACCAGGTGTATCCAGTCTAGAACTTTCTTGTCTCAGGATTTGCATATCTTCTAACAGTTCCTCTTGGTCTTCATCTTCTTGGAATTCGACCAACTTCGGCCTTGCATCCGAACGATATCCCGGTCTTCCCCCAGGTCTACGACCCATCCGAGATCCCGAAGGGGATTCTCCAACCCCCAGAGCAAGCCTGTCTAATTCTTCCTTATGTTCCCCTTCGCGCAGTTGCTTTTCTTCTTGCAGCTTAATTGCCCTATCATTACGCTCCTCCTCCTTTAACACTTTTTCCCAATTATGAATTGGTTTGTACAGTTTTTTTGGCAGTCCAAGGGGTCTTTCGACATTATTGACGTCGTAATATTTCAGAATACAACTACGAGTACTCCAGGTGAAATCTTCTCTGGGGTTACAATGACAGTTGTTTTCTAATCTCACGTCAAAACTACGAGGACAATCCCCATTCGGGTTGTGATAGTACCCGGTGTTGGTCATATGCCATAATTGATCCAGTGGTATTAATAATGAAACTGCCATCGAATGAATTGGCAGATCCCCCCATCTTTCATAATAAATTCCTCCAGATTTATCTAAATAATCGAAAAAATGATTGTATTTCTCGCTTCTGAAAAAATCCAAATCTCCAATCTCGAAATTGGACCAGAAATGACACATATTGAAAGTTTCTCCGCCATCGTCACTTAAAAAGGCCATGTTATTATTAGGGGCTGTACGCTCGGGGAATTGTCTTGAATAGTTCATTACTGTGGGCCAAAGACTTGTCACTGTTGTATGAAGTTCTAAAGGCAGTAATGTAAATGCATATACTTTATTTTGTTCTCTCATCAGTTTGAATGGATCATAATTGATATCACAATGGTATTCGATATCCGGTTCTACTCTCCAGTAATATTTGTAATTAGCTAAAGCTGGTAATTGATAGAAAAGCCCACTGTTAAAACGACACATATGTCTATAACTTAAACTTCTACCATATTTGATTCTTTTCCTACCCATTTCTTCTCTTACCAGTGCCGCTCTTTCTTGGTCGATCCAACTTGGATAAGACCAAAATTCAGGTGATAACTCGACAAATGTCACATTACCAGAACAAATATTCTCAACCATCTTCTTAAATCTGGAATTGAAAGGTCTATCATTAGCAAATACCCAATCATAATGATAATTTCTATTGAATCTATCTTCCACTTGTCTTATTGACCGAAGAATACCATATAAATCCGAGTTTCTAACAAGAGAGAAAAATGTAGCACTCTCTCTTTGATATTCAGTGTATAAATCTTGCAGTGGAGTAAGATGAGGATTTGGCTCAAATATTGTGACACCGCCATTCTTCTCGACAACATTGAATTGGCCAACTTGTCGTTGTGATTTAATATCATTATTATTAGTGGCTGCTTCTGCTTCTGCGTCTTGCCTCACCTTCCTATCACCAGGACGTTTAACAGGACTCACCTCCGTAACTTGAGTAGTCATCGGGTCTTGAATCACCGTCATAAGTACAATCAGTGACAGAGCTATACAGCTCACCACCAAAAGTATCACCAACTTTAATACCTTCGACGTCCTCAGCATACCTCCTCTTCACTTCTTCCTCTTATATTCTTCTCTTAACAAAATTTAAGGCTGATGAAAAAATAACCTTCATACAAAATTACCCGCAGCAACACTAGCGAAACGCATACAAAAAAACAGCGTGTGAGGGTTTGGAACAATCTGTACGCCAAGAAAAATACCCCTGATCGAAGAGTTGAGAGGGGGGTTGATTTGGGATTGATCTGAGTGATCTGAGTGCTGTGAAAGATCGGGGGTTGATCTGGGAATTCGTCTACATATATACTGACGCCAAGTTAATGACTCTTGAATGTATGCAATATGAAAATGGACCTTAGCTACTGGAACAAGGCTATGTTAAAGGTCGTGTACGGAGGGTTAATTTGTATAGGATGATTAATGGGTATTATGATGAGATGGGTTAGTTGCAATGATGAGACTTGGTGTATTTCTTCTAATGACAGTGACTCCATATAAGAGGATATTTCTATCTAATACTTCTATCCACTCAGGCCAATTGCTCACCCAAAATATTCTACACCTCCCTCCTTCCCCTTTTTAAGCCTCTTCTCAATTACTACGAAAATTTCACCTTGTTTGAGGAAAGAATTACTTCAAATTACATTTAATTCATATCGTCCTATTGATTATAAAATACAAAAAAGACAGAAAAAGGCACAGAACGTCTCACCATTCTAAATTCTCAGCCCATTTCACCGTCTTAACTCCTTTGGTCTCTGTGATAGCTACACTACGGTCATCAGTTTTCAATCTTTTGACCGGGATATTTTCCTTCTCCTCATCAGCAAGCTCCGACAGATCACCAACTGCACTTCTTGAGCGCAGTTCCCTTAAATATTTATAGAATTCCTTCTCCGTGTAAAACCCAATAGCATTTCCAGATGCTGCCCTTAATTGATTATCTCTCATTTCCACCATAGCAGGCATAATAGCCTTAATTATAGCCGCCTTATTAGTCTCCTTTGCATTATTCGTTGGAATCGTCACTAATTCTCTTGTGCTTTCAGGTAATGGGACACCTTCACAATTTTGAGAATTAATTTCTCCTCCGTAACGCAGTGCTTCTCTCGAGTCCCCGCTCGACAGTTCCACTATCAAATTCAAAACATCCTTCCGAATACGGATCAGAGGCTTTCCCGGCATTGTGTGCTTAGGAGAACAAACTCTTTTAGGACTTCTTAAACTTCCATGCAAATCTGTTTGTGGAGACAATCTTGTATGCGATTTTTTCAATGGTTGGATATGTAAAGATGGTGTCATAACTTTAAGTGCAGGTTTTGCTGGGTCCTGATGGACTTGGAATCGAGGTTTCTTAGAACTTCCTCCATATCGCACAGGAATACGAGATGGTAATGGTAATGGGGTATTGAGAAATCCATTCAACTTCTCAAGGGTATCATTCACTTCTTCAGATGAAGGTATTATATTGTCAGTTTGAGTTTCTGAGAAGGCAAGATCAGGTAATTTCATATCAAGGTCCATAAACCCGTCTATTCCAAATAAATCATTCTCATCAACCCTTATATTCTCTAAATTCTCTTGTTCAGCTATTTCATTATCATCATTACCACTCAATAATTCTTCCAAATTGAAAGAGTTATTCCCATCAAAATTCATCTTTCTGTCTAAACTGACATCCAGATCTCCTCTCAATTGGAAATCCAACTCATCCAACGAAAGATTATGGATCATATGATCCAATTCTACGGACGACCCATGTGGTGCAATCTTAGGAGATGATTGCAGTTGTCTATTCAATTCTTCCTCATCAATGATAATATCACTTCTTTTCTTATAATTCACTGTCTTAATACTATCCTTACCAACGTATGAAACACTAAATTCTTGAAAATTCAACGATTGGTTATATTCATTCTCTTCCTCTTCAAAACTATCATCGTCTTCAACTATCATTCCGTCGATTTCAAAATCATCTAAAATCGTCAATTCATCTTCATCTCTCTCCTGCTCCTCATGTTGCACTTGATAGTAAGGCTCATTTGGATATTTGTTGATAAATTCCAGGAATTGTCTCCTGTTCGTCTCTTTGTAAGGAAGATCTACCTGTTTGAGCTTCAGAAACTTCCCCATCTCTATACCTTTCACTCTCACAAGAATAGTGGATCAGATATCAATTTTATCCCTTCTTTATATTTTTTTGTACAAATTTTTGCATTTGTTTACGATTTGGTGATATTTTTTGTTTACAAATTTCCTAATATGGGAAAGATAAGAGGAGCAAAATACGAATTATAGTACTAGAAGGGGGGTTAGCGAGAAGAATTTTGAGCCGCACAGAAGGGGGTGTTTGTGGTTTATTTAAGCGGTTAATTGAGATGAGTTAAGATTGAAGAGGGATAATTCCTGTAAATTGAATAAATGCTGAGCAGAAACTTGAGATCAATGTTTCGTGGACAATCGTATGATAAACCTTTGTAATCGATATTTGGCGAGTACTAACTGAGATAAGTGGTGATAAGCTGGACCATAACGAAGGTTCAAGTTCAAATAATAATGCTGTGGAAATGCCAAAGGATTTCCAACCTGCTAAGACAACTGAACATCTCATGAAATATCCTATTGTTAAGTCTGCTATTGAAACGGTTCAAAATTCTGATCATCCTAGATTAGTATCTCCATACATGCTCCAGTTAAGACAGAGTGCTCCTGTTGAACCTGTGTTTGCTGTGGTTGATAATATTAAAGATGGGATTTTGACTCAAATAGATGGGTATGCTCCTGTGTTACAGACTTTGACTACGGAAGATTTTACTCGTCCAATTGCAAATACTGAGAAACTGGTCGATTCTAATGTGGTTACTCCACTGAAACTGGTTTTGGAGACTGTTAGAGATACTTATGAAAGTCTCTTAACAGATGAACATGGTAGGGCGTTAATCAGAGGGAGATTTGATCCATTCGTTAAACCTATTAACATGAGAATAAGTAAATTTATTGAAGACCATTTAGCTGATGGTGATAAAGTTCCTGAGCTGGGATTTTCTAACGAGCTTTCTCGTACTCCCAGACTTCTTATTAATGGAATGGTTAGAGCTACTCCATTGATTAGACTGGTACCTAATAGAACTATGACACATGCAGCAGAGGTTTATCACACTAAGAAATCTAATGAGCCTGATACGTTAATGGGATCTGTTAGAGCTTCATTAAACACAAGTTCTGAGTTAAGTTCTGAATTCTTAAACACGATCATGTCAATGTTAGGCAGATCAAGTAATTCAGAATCATAATACTAGGACGGTAGTTCAAGCTCTTAAACCACGATGTCAATGTTTCTAGATCAATAATTTATAATATACAAAATTTACAGTGCTTTAAATTAATGTCATAAATATTATCACTATTTGTACTTCAATTTCAATACTTCATCCACGAAATTTTCAAATTGGACAACGGCAACACCATTTCCTTGCGGATCGTATTTCTTGAATACTCTGGTGACACTGATCAAATATACACAGGCTTCGATGAACAGGTCAAATCTCATATCAAGATTCAGCCTACTGAAATTTTGGAAAACAGACAACGCAGTGTCGGTGGATAATCTATACCCTAACACTTGAACTGCATCTTGGAACTCACTAAAAGACAAACTGTTTGAAGTATTTTTATCGGCCATGATGAAACACAGTTTCCATCTCTCAAGGCAATCGGTTAATCTTGAAAATTCGTTATAACTTAATGAACCAGATCCGTCAGTATCAAATAATTTAAAGATTGAAGAGCTCAGCGTTACCAGGAACTTGACTCCATCTTTATTTTCGAGCAGCCTTGATAATTCTTGGAATGAAAGTGACCCTGATCTGTTCCGATCAAGAGAGTCAAAGATCTCTTTTTTCGAGGCCGGAGGTTGTTGCTGTTGAGGAGCAACTGGTGCTCTATAAGGAAGTGAAGAATTTGAAGGATTTGAATAACTGGAGCCTAATGAATGCTGAGAAGAATGACGAGTAGATGCCAGTGGTAGTTGTGGAGGGGGTTGTTGTTGGATTTGTTGAGGTCTTTCTTGATACTGGGGCACTTGTCCATAGTATTGTGAGCTTTGAGATCTTGGTTGTTGTTGTTGCTGTTGCTGGTAATACTGTTGCTGCTGTTGTTGTTGTTGATATTGTTGTTGCTGAGGATGAACCGGAGGTGGTTGATAATAAGCACCTTGGTGAAATACAGGTGATCCAGCAGCAGACCCATTATTAACAGGAGGTGGTTTTCTCGTCTTGGACTTCGCCTGTGCACTCCTAGACTCACCAAATACCTCCAGAGGTGTAGGAAACCCCTAATTTGAATTGTTAGTACTCGAATCTCATTGAGATGACCTCAGCTTCTAAGCCCAATAAAGGGAAAAAGTGATATAATTAGAAACATTTTGCAAGGGTTAAGGAGGTGGGGTGGTGGTGATATGTTGGGAGGCACTTACCATTAATTGATCTCCCATCTTCTATAAACGGTTGGAGTTGTAAGGAGAATTGAAATTCACGTTGAATTAGTGGTTTGGATGGGTGTAATTTGTGGTGTTTGGTCAGCGTGTTTTGGCAAGAAACGTTCCTCAGTTTGATTTTTCCCTGAGGAACCGCGAGGGGTGGAAGTTAAGGTGATTTGGGATTTGTGCACGACCAAATAATATAGAGGAGGAGTTAGGATAATTTGGATTTTGTGCACTACTAATGGTAGGAGTAGTAATGGATGGAGAGGATTATGGTAGGGAGCGACTGGGAAATCTGGTGAAAAGTAAGTCAACACTAACTACATTCTCTAAAATAGATATGTTTTTATTTCCGTATTTTTATTATAGTTACGTACAAAACAAGAGAACCATTATTATAATTGAAAATGTGCGATCGTATGAAAGATATCACGACATTTAGTCACGGGCTCTTCTTCTGTAGTCACCACCTTGTCTTCTTGGACCTCTTTGTGGTCTCTCTCTTTGTGGGATTTGTTCTGGGATAGCAGTCTTTGGAACAACACCTTCTGGGATGTTCAAGGACTCTCTCAAGTAAGCCAAACCTTCATCAGTCAAGGTGTAGTAGTAGTATTGCCAAGAGAATTGAGTCTTGACGAAACCCTTGGAGGTCAAAGATTGCAAAGCCTTGATAACGTACAAGTTCTTGGTGTCAATCTCCTCGTGCTTTGGTTGGTTGAAGTCCTTCTTAGCAACAACGACACCCTCTATAAATTTGTTAGTATCTTGATGATCCAGAAATTTCATCACAATCATTTATGAACAAGAATCTGAGGTACTATCGGGGAATGTCTTGATTGTGTGGATTTGATTATTGGATAATAGTTGAATGAAATGTCGTCTCCTGTGGTATTGGTCAAATAACTTGTAATTTCCATTATTCTGGTGCTCTCATATACTCCGTAACTTTGAAACTTCCATAACTTGTACACCATATTTCTCCACCATTGACAACGATAATAGATCCGATTCTGAACGATATTGATGGTGATTCTCATGATATTGTGAATGATATCGATTACATACCTTGGAAGAGGTGTTGGTGGATCTTCTTTCTGTCTTCTTTTGGAATTAACATATTGCAATAGTGTTATTGATGAACCTTAAGAACTACTAATAAAATTGAATTTTATGATAAATATAAAAAAAGTCGAATAAATTTTTTCTTCCTTAATTTTTTTCCTCAGTGTGAAAAAAAATTTTCACAGTGTTAATTAGGGGGGAAGAAAAGTCGTGTATGAAATTAATCTGCGAAAATAGATATGCGCGGGAGAGAATTTGATGTAGAGAGGTAAAAATGCTCTAAGGGGGTAGGAAAATGAGAGGAAGACTGCGCGAAAAAAGTGTAATTTGTGACTGGTAATGGGGTGGTGTTATGATGTTAGAATAATATATAGGGCTAATGCCCTATAACATATATCTCAAAAATTATTATTTGCTGTGCTACGCTTAAGTATGGTGCGTGGTAGCTGCAGATCAAGGGATTGTTGCGGATAGGAAATGAAGGACAGTCACGATAAGAGTGGCAAGTATTACTGCTGAGTTTGTTCTTGTGGCTAAGTCGGTTCAAGTGCAGTTGTGTGTACTGATTCCGTACATTCCGTACATTCCGATCCCTGTCAACTTTCCTCCTAAACCCACCTGAACACCTCCCTCGGTTGTAACCTCTCGGTGATTAACTGCAGGTTTGCTGCATTTAACGAATTTTTCTTTTTTTAACCTTTTTAATTTAATTTTTGTTTTAGTTAAAGTGTTTTACAAGATCAGAGACCAAGGCACAAGAGACTGAATGCCCATCCAACTTCCTATTTATCCGGATGAGGATGATTCCTCTCTCCTGTACGGTTATAACCCGTTTATAGAGGCGGATTCTGCGCCTTTTGAAATGCCACAAGGTATGTCTATCATAGTTGACACTTGTTAGAGATGAGAGAATTTCTTTTTTCTTTTTTCTTTTTTTTCCACGTTTCCCTTAGGTGAAGGGGGGTTATATATATGGTAGGAAGTACTAACTAGATATTTGTTGGATAGCCAGGTTGAAAATGCTTCTGAATAAGGTTAAGAATAAGGTTAGTCTTTATTTGACAACACCTATTTTTAAGATCCCACTGTTGAACTGGGTGATCATTTTATCTCTCACTGCGCTGCTTATCAAATTGACTTTTCATTATCACAAATTATACACCAAGAGTTCAATAGTAGCCACATGTATGACCAATGTTGTACTTTTTGCCATTTCAGATACTATGGCTCAGTCAATTGCTCATTATAAAGCACAATTGACTGGTACTGGTGACATTGAATCTCAATATAGCATCGATGGAGAGACCCCCCTCCCATCACCAAGAGCCAGAACAAGTTCTCTGTCTAGCATATTTGTGGATTATGGAGATGATGACATCAGTTTAAGAACTTTAAACGAAAGATCTGTCACACCTGATGATCCATTGCATACCAAGACTCATAAGAAACAATTTGGATTTGATTTCAGAAGATTTTTCGGTTTTGTATTTTGGGGGTTTTTCATGGCTTTCATTCAAGTCGCTTGGTACCTTTTCTTGCATTCCATGTACTTGGATCTTCCTCTGTTTGTGACTGTATGTGCTAGAGTCATGACAGATCAACTCATCTTCTCTCCCATCTCATTATATTCCTTTTTCACATATTCCACCTTGGTGTTGGAACAAGGTACTAGAGCTGATCTCTATCAAAAGGTTAAAAGTATTTATTTGAATACCTTACTCATTAATTACATGGTGTGGATTCCTGTTCAATTCCTTAATTTTTTGGTCATGCCTAGAAGTTTACAAGTGCCTTTCAGTTCCAGTATCGGTGTTTTATGGAACTGTTTCTTATCCATGAAGAATGCTGCCAATGCAGCTAATTAATTTTGCATCTACTCTAAGTATCATTAATATACGACATATTCTAGTTTAAACATCAAGACACCAATCTGGGGTCTTAACCCCTTCGCTAATTAATTACTTCCTAATCGGGTAATAAGAAAATCTATTATATAAATCATTTTATCCCTTTTGTGTATTTGGGTTTTAAAAGAGGTGAATTGATAGTGGTGTGTAGTGAATTTGACATGGATTTAATACCAGAATTAGGTAGCTCAACGACAGAAGATAGTTATGATGCTAAGCGGGAGGTAGATAATCCAACAGCGCTTGGAGATAAATCTGAGTTACTCCAAGAGAAAACAGTGGTTATAGAGAGAGAAGGACCATTAACACCGCCTATAGATGAGACCCGATCTATTATAGCTCCTATTCTAAGTACAATGCTTGATAGTGTTCTCAATTCCAAGAAGAGAGTTCATGAAATTGGGTTGAAAAATCTTTTGAATCAAGAGTATGTAGTCTTAGTTATGTTTGTTACTTAGTTACTAACATGTAGTTTAGGGCAAAGAAAATAGCGATTGAAGGGGCTCAATTTACTATTATCCTTGCAGGTCAACGAGGAACGGGTACGTAAAACATATGTATTCCATATCGAAATATACTAACAGTCGAAGGTAAAACAACATTTGTGAGCACAATTTTTGAACCAGATCCATTTATACAAGATATCAGCACTGCTGAATTTCAAACACATAGAGCCGTATTACAGGATTCTTCATTCAAGTTACAACTTACCATTGTAGATACTCCTGGATTTTCAAGTGGGACAGAGCAAAGTTTGGCCTGGGTACCAATTGCTAATTATGTTGATGAGAAAATGAGGATGTTCTATTTTCAACAGAGCCAGCCTTTGAGGAGCCAACAAAAGGATGGAAGAGTACAAGTTTGTCTCTACTTCCTCACTCCAAGCACTACTGGTTATAGTGATATTGATAGAGAAGCCATGAAAAATATTGGGCTTCGAACTAACTTGATACCAGTAATTCCTAAAGCAGATGGATATACAAAAGAGCAGTTGAATAGCTTTAAAATAGCAGCGAGAAGTCAAATGGAGACAGATGGAATCAAAATTTGTCAAATGTTATTAGAGTATGACCCAGATATGTTAAGCGTAATTTCTGAGATACCTTTCAGCTTAATTTGTTCTCGTGATTATGTTCAAGTCAAGCAAGGAGTAAAAATTAGGGGTAGAGCTTATAGTTGGGGAATTGCAGAGGTAGAAAATGATCTTCATTGTGATTTTAACAGTTTGAAAAGATTATTACTCTGTGATCATACTCTTGATTTTGCTCTGGCTACAGATCAATACTACGAGAAGTATCGATCGGAGATAATAAAATTCCGTATTCAACAGTATATTCTGTGTGCTCTTGACAGTGAAATAGATTCGAGTTTAAACGGTGACGCAAGAGATGATTTAAATGAGTATACTTTGGAAAAACTCAAGATTACCGAAGAACTCAGCTCAGTTGATCTGTACTTAAAACAAGATAATCCCATGGAATATACAAGATTAATTGCTACCATCGATACCGAAAGGATAAGATCGTTATTAATTGAGCAAGATCCTGTGTATTTACATGCTCAGCTGAAGATAAAGAGAAACTTTGCCACGATTGTATCAGCTCAAGAACTCAAATTCAAAGAATGGAAACATGCATTGGTATTAAAACAAGATGCCTTGAACCAAGAAATCCAAGAAATACATGATTCAATCACATGCCTCGAAGAAGAAATCGATTATTTAGAGCAAGAATTAATGGAAACCCCAGATCAAAAAAGGGGTGAGTTAATAAAGTAGTGCTCAAGAGCTCAAAAAAGTATATGAGAAAAATTTTCCCCCCTTTATAAAAATCTATATAAAGAGAGAAATTCCCTTAAAAAGTTAATTTTTTTAACAATATTTAGAAATCTCGTTAAAAATTGGACAAAGAGTATTGGATTCTTCGTTGAGAGAAAGTGTTCAATTTACGAAGAAGAAAAGAATCTTTGTTCATTGTAAGCATATCAGGTGTTTCAATCATGAATTAGGTTTATTAGGTGATGAATTTTTGTTTATTCTATGTTTTTTCTGGCATCTCTAATGTTAGGGCTTTTCAGCTCGATGAATACAACCCTTGACTAACTTATCTGAAGAATAAACCTTAATTTGTGGATGGGAACTTGAATATGCATTAACTATATACTTTTAATCATCGGAGGGTAATAATACTTCCTCGTAAATATCAGGTTTAAATGGCCATTCCATGAACTTCTCGGTGACAAAGATGAATTCTTCTTTTGTCATTGCGACGGGAGTCTTCTTCAACATTGACTTTGGGAGAGTTTTCAGGAACCATTCATTTGCACCCAGACCCAAACTGTTGACCAGTTGAGATAAAGGTGATGCATTGAGGATAAATAATTGTTTTGTGACGTAGTCCCACTCATCTATGAAATCTATTGGAACCGGTAACGGTTTAATATCGAGTAAACATAAATCGTCCAGTTTTCCGGATCTTCCTAATTGTAAAGGTTCTATTATAAGTGGATTATGTTCTTGCATGTATTCATCAGAACAAAGATATTTCTTTGGTTTCGTAGAGGCGATGATCTTGGTATCACTTGAAAGTTCTGTAACTAAGGCAAATTTAGCACGATGTTTCTCATTGGGTTTTGGAATGAATTTAGACAGAGTTTGTTGGTAACACCAAATCAACATCCTCACATTTCCATATTGAAAGATCCAATTCTTGTTCAAGATACATTGCATCCATTGTAATAATAAAATTTCACCTCTTGGATACGCCATGTTGGCGGTTAAGATTAATTCAGGGTTCAACCCTGGATCCCCAGTAGTATTAAGTTCGGGCTGGATATCTTTACCTTCACCTACACTCTTTGATAAAGTCTCCCAATAAAATGGATCATCTGGAGATAAAATCCAACTGGGATCTTTTGAATATTCCATCATTTTACCTAAAGCATCCTGGAAACCCAGATGAGGTTCCATAAGTAAATGTTTCTTAGGTTGTAAGTAGTCATTCAACAGAAATGAGAACCCACCAATGGTTGGATATAAATCTATGATTTGAGTTTGTCTTGGTTTTTTGTAAGTTTTGTCCAAATGTAGACGCTGTAGAATTGGTCCATAATCAAAGATCAGTGTATTGTACAGGTAAGATATGTTGTGATCTTTCAATAAGTTGATCAAGAAGGGGAGATGTTTTTTATTCATAGTGAGTGGATGTGCTGTATCTGATTTGTAATCGGTATCTAATGTGTATCTCTATTTCTTCCGCTTTAATTTATCAGTGACTCCCTGTGATCTCTACCTCTTCAGCTCATCTCCAGAAAATTCTTCCTATATACTTTGCTATAGGGAGTGAAAAATTAGTAGGGAAAAGTAGAGAAAATAAGGTATGGGAGATCAGTAGGGAAAATAAAGTATGGGAGATCAGTAGGGAAATTTAGAATGGGAAATTAGTAGGAAAATTTAGTATGGGAAATTAGTAGGAAAATTAGTATGGGAAAATTAGTATGGGAAAATTAGTATGGGAAAATTAGTATGGGAAAATTAGTATGGGAAAATTAGTATGGGAAATTAGTAGGAGAATTGTAAGGAAAATTACTAGGAAATTGCAAAGAAAATAAGGCAAATCGATACGTTGAGTGAAGATTTACGTGTAGTAGCAGGCCCTATCCCCATCATGATCAAACTCAAAATCAGTAAAGCAAAACCTGCACTGACTCCAAAGAATGAAGATGACTCCAAAAGAAGACCTAAAATCAAAATCAAATCATCAGCGGCTGGCCCCATCAAAGTGACTAAACCAGGAACTGTCAAGCCGAAGATCAAACTTGTCAGCGGGACTAAGAAACCAGCAAAGATCAGATTGAGAGCTAAGAGACTACCCGGAGATGGTTATGATAGTGAAGATCCAGATAAAGAAGACAATCCTTTGATTGAAGAAGGACTCATATTGAGGATGTTACCAGATGAACAACTGTTGGATAATTTGAAATATATGTTAGAGACTGGGGATTTAGGGGAATTGAGAATTAAATGGAGAGACTCGAAGAGAGCTATATTAAGGATAAGAAATCATATTTATGGGGCGAAATTGGTGGATTTACCTACGATCACAGAGATATCTAAGACCATTGATAAGAAGAATGTTTTTAAGACTATAGACGTGTGTCAGATGTTATTGGTAGTTAAAGAATTGGAGGATGAGAGTGAGATTAATGATATCTCGGTATCAGAGCATGAATCGTATCCGGATGGGTTAACTCAACCTTTGATTAATGTCAAGAGTCGGTATTATAAGAGAATTAATAATTTGGTCATTAATAAAGTTGAGGCTAAAGTTGAACTGTTATTAAGACTGGATAAAGAACTGGAGATGACTAAATATGATTTAGTTGATATTGATCAGACTCCTTCTACGACAGCGGTGAATACCCCAGGTGCAGCTTCTGATTATGATACTATGAGTTTAACCTCATTCACTAGAAATGATCATCTGATGGAAGAAGAAGATCAACAAGGTGTTGATTTGGAGGAACTTGGTGAAGAAATTACCGAAGATTTGGAACTGGAATTAGCTGAACTGTTAGTTGGAAGTGGAGGTGAAGAAATGGAAATTGAAATTGAAGGTGAAGAAGAGGAAGAAGAGGAAGAGGAGGAGGAAGATGATGATGACGATGATGACGACGATGATGACGAAGAAGAAGAAGAAGAAGATGACGTTAGAACTAAGGAAGTCATGGATGATGGAAATGCCGATGCTCAACATAATGAAATGATTAAAGAAGAGATTTCCGAGTTAGAAGCAACTATCAAACAGAAAGAAATGGATGTACTGAAACTGTCGAATCCAATTTTAAGAAACAGATTTGCTGATATTGTTAAGAGATTGAAACAAGAATTGAATTTGAAGAAGCTGCAATTGGTTTCGGATTCTGGATCGTCGCAAGCTACTGGAAATGGAAATGAAGAAGATGAGGATGAAGACGAGGAAGAGGAAGAGGAGGAGGACGATGAAGAAGAAGAGGAAGAAGAGGAAGAAGAGGAAGAGGAGGCTGAAGAAGGAGATGGCGAAGAGGATGGTGAAGAAGAAACAGATCTCTTTGAAGAACCAGGTGATTCCAAGGCTCGTGGTGAAGATGAAGAAGACGAAGATATGGCCGGTTTATTCTAAATTGTAATATATTTAATCATAGACATTTAATTGTAGGAATGGTCCTAGGGAGCACCTTAACTGGGGAGCACCCCCGTTTAACCGAAAGAGGAAAACGTATCCACTTTAGCTTTGTGAGTTAGCGTGGGACAATAAGGTTTGAATAGCGAGGGCAAAAGATTAGAGATGAATTAGGGACGTGATAGGATCGGACAGTGGTAGTCAGAATATTACTAGAATAGTGGGTGATATTGATAATTGATATTGACGTGATATTGAAGTGATATCAAGTGATTTTGAGTGATTTGAGTGATAGTGAACTTACTGAGTGATCAATCAATATGTCAATTAACAGTGTGATGTTATCCAACCCCTTCATCCTTTTACCAGGAGAAGCAATCGAATTTACTACACCTTCGGATCGTTCGGGTTTCACAATAACCAGAGAAACAGTCGATGGAATAACACCAGGGACAAAATTAAGAGAAATAAACGGACTAGGAACATTATATTTAACAAATAAGAGAATAGTACTCATCACTAAGGAGGGAGATTTCAGATCATTCAATATTTTACATACTCAAATAAAGAGTTATAAGTTGGTACAAGGACAACAAAATAGCACATCTATATGGCAAAAATTGATGCCGACAATTGGGCCAAGCCTGTGCGACATTCTTTTATTGACCAAAGGAGCCGAAAGAGATACTGGACTTGCGCAGAATGAACTTTATAAGTTGAATGTGCAGTTTAAAGATGGCGGAGTTTATGATTTCATTCGTAAATTTGAGGCTATTTTTAATGATTATGTGAATAACCAAGTGCAAGAGGAGCAGTTGCCACTGTATGCTGAGTGATGGAAGATTATCTAGTTATGTTTTGGGTGGATAAGTAATTTAAAGATGTCCAAGTTTATGAGCGCACTCATTTGTAGGGGATTCTGCAACAGATGCACGTACCGAAATAGATCGAATTGTAGTTATTTCTTTTTTGATGACATGGGTGGGGACAAGGGCAAGTGAAATTATAAGGCAAGGTCCGAGTTGGAGGCAAAGCCAGAGTCAGAGGCACAGGCAGATCTATTTGCCTGAATTTACAACACTTGGCTCTTATTGCCTGCCGTGGGCAATTACCCGGTTTAATCATTTAGAGCGAAAAAATAACATGCGGGATAGAACAATAAATGAGGAGCAGTAAGGAGTAAGTATAACCGTAACATCCAAAGGTGGGACTGAAGATTTGGGAACAAGTGGAATTTGAAAATGCTGGTATTTAGTGATCCTTGGTACGGTGCTATTGATGTAAATCAAATGATCAGCACAAAATAATACTCCATAAGGAATCTTTCCTTGTTTGGTGATGTCTAAAAAGTGCAAAATCTGTGTACCGAAGGATTATTTTCTGCATGAAATGTACATAATTTTTATCCCTATGGTTGGATAATTGGATTATTATTGGAGTAGTTATTTAGTGGAATAATTGGAGTATGTATTGTTGACGATAGCAATAATAAAATATCGAGCAGCAAGATTAAATGAAGGTGATTTGAGGATCCATGTTGTTATTTTGTCTTGATTTTAGAAATTGTAAATCGAGTACCTTGTTACTCGACTAAGGAGTTATTTTCCTGCACTTTGTTTAATTTGCGTTACTGCTTTTGTGTTTCCGCTCTCTTAAATTTCTTTTTGTTTTACGATGATAATGCTGCGTTCCGGGAGAGAGAGGAGTGAAACGGAGAAGTGAAGGAGAGGGAGGGAGCCGAAGGATGGAGGGATGGGAGAGAAGGATAGAAAGAGAGGAGAGAGGGCCGGAAGTGGAATGAGAGGAGAATATATTTAAAATGTGGATGAAGAAGAAGTGAGATGTGGACTGACTGATGGTATTCGAATCTTTACCGTACCTAGTGAGGAGAAAATTATAATTTAAATGCACTACCATTCTGTAGTACTAAAAAAGTAGTGTACTAATGATCAGAAGGTTTAAGGGTGGGTCCGAGGGTAAAACCCGAGAGTGAGGGCTAGAGTAATCCAAAACCCAAATAATAAAATAATCCAAATTCAATTGGTCACATCATAAACTTGCCCTCGTCAATCCAAAATACCTCTGCAATAGTTGTAGTCATTGCACTTTGTGGAGTTATTAGCACCAGATTACAAATTACATTTTCTCTTTTCTTTTTTTTTTCTCCCTCGCGAAGAAAATTTCTTTTTCTCTATCATCATCGCCAACCTTTGTCAAGTGGTAAAAGCACAAGGACCGGAACAGACAAAATAGAGACCCTTAAATGGTTACTAAATCTGTCCGAAACGAATTGTCTTTTCTTTTTTTGGATCTTGCATGAAATATAAGGTTGACATCTCATCGCGTCAACAAATCACCAACCTAACTTAACCTCAACTCCATCTTCAACTTCATCTCACCAAACTTCACCAAACTTTATCTATCACAAATTATCCCTCTCCTCCAATCCTCTCCTCCAATCCTCTTTCCATATTAGGAAAATTTTTTCTCTCCTCCTTGCTAAAATAACTAACAAGAAATCCTGTTTTTTCGTAGCCCAATAAAAAATTAAGTGTAAACAAGCCTGACGAGCGTCTTGAGATAGATAATCCGCATAAGGTTTAAGTGTCGTATTGAATACTGTGTATTAAACTACGCGTTTGACCTTATTGAGGAGTATTGGAGATAATTCTTGATTGATTGGATAGATATTGTATTGGTTAATAATCAATCTCACATAACCACTATATCTAGAGGTGATACTTAATTACTATAGATAATAATAGAGATTAGACGTATACAATATGGAGTCCAGTTCGATGAATCAGAATTTTTTCATGAACAAATCCTTCACTAATGAAGAGGTTGCCAGTGTATATCAAGTGAGTAAACATTGTGAGATCCGAGATGGAATTTATTACTAACAATAATTAGCGCTGGAAACAAATGGAGAAACAGTATGGGCAGAATGCTCAAAGTATGGAGGAGTATATACAATTGACGCAGTATTTACGTACTGCTGCTAGGCTTAAACAGCAACTGCAACAGAAGCAGCAGCAGCAGCAGCAGCAGCAGCAGAAACAACAGTCACAGGTGCAGCAGCCAATGTCACAGCACTCAGTGTCACAACCAGTGTCACAACCAGTGTCACAGTCACAACCACTGCCCGTGCCTCAGTCACTGCCCCTGCATCTGCCACTGCAAACTTCAAGCATCTACACCGACATGGAATCGATGCTTTTAAAAGCTCAAATTTCAGCCTTCAAAAGTCTTATGTCAAATCAACCTGTTGCCAATGAGATTAGACTCTTCTTGACCAACCATGCTACGGCAAAGTTACAACAACTTCCATTGAATGGAAGACAGCAACATCCGGTGAAACGGACGTATCAAAAGAGGAAATCTTCTGGGAATATTGGGAAGAGAGGTAAAGATGGGCAGGTGCAGGTGCTGGGGCAGGTGCCGGGATCAATTCCGGGACAAGGACCAGTAACAGGACAAGTTCCAGGTCAACAGCCAGGACAAGGACCAGTGGTAGGGCACGGGCAAGTGCCAGGACAAGGTCAAGTACCAGGACAAGGTCAAGTACCAGGACATGTACCAATCCCTGGCCAAGCACAAGGCCCAATCCCTGGCCCTGGCCCAATCCATACCCAAAGAATCCCCCAACCTCCAATAAGAATGCGTTCAGTAGAACAAAAATTCCAAAACATAAAGTCAATCGTTCAAGTCGACGACCCAACCATCCAAGTAGACACCTTTAATATTCCAACCCCACCAATGCAAGTGGGCTTCGACGTGTTCAATACCCCAGCTTCAAGAGTATTCTTACCAAGTGTCAACCCTCCAACCTTAGATATAGATGGAGCTATGGAAGTGAAGAAATTGATGGATAATTTACAAATAGACTTGACTTTACAAAGTTTAGAAGGAGAAACCGACTCCCAATCTCAAATAGATTACAATCTGTTGAGATTATTACCCCTCCAAAGAGCCATGCGTGGTCAATTAGTCACACTCTCCCGTCATTTGAACTCTCTTCTCACCAATACTCATCCTAATTTCCTTCTGAAAGCTCGTGCTATCTCCATAGATGACATCAACCTGACGAACCAGCTCTATGACCAACAATTGAAGCTCGCAGCCAAGATCGAACAGAACAAAAAGATCGAGAAATTGAACCTCTTGACTGAGAGCTCTCAAAGATGGTTGAATGTTCACTCTCAACTGAAGGAAAGGTCCACAAGGTTAGGCCGTTCGTTACAATTGATGCATTCCTCGTTAGAAAGAGAAGAACAGAAACGTACCGAACGTAATGCCAAACAACGTTTACAAGCCTTGAAAGCCAACGATGAAGAACTGTATATTAGATTATTGGACCAAACCAAGGACACGAGAATCACCCACATCTTGAGTCAGACCACCTCTTTCTTGGGCTCATTAACTCAAGCTGTTAAAGAACAACAGAAAGATACTCTGGAGAAGTTAGTTCAAAATGGACATCTTGAGGGTCTGGAAGAGGAAACTCTGGCCGAGACAGAGGCCAATCCCGATGCCGACGACGATAATATGGACTATTATGGAGTTCTGCATCGTATTAAAGAGGTTGTCACCAAACAACCTTCGATTCTCGTAGGTGGAACACTCAAAGAATACCAATTGAAGGGTCTCCAATGGATGGTATCGTTGTTTAATAACCATTTGAACGGTATTTTAGCCGATGAAATGGGTTTAGGTAAGACTATCCAGACCATCTCTTTATTAACGTACCTTGTCGAGGTGAAGAAAATTAGTGGTCCCTTCTTAGTGATCGTTCCCCTCTCAACTTTGACCAATTGGAACCTCGAATTCGAAAAATGGGCCCCATCTTTGAAGAAAATCACCTACAAAGGTGTTCCTACTCAGAGAAAACTGATGCTGTACGACGTCAAGACCCAGAATTTCCAAGTCTTACTTACAACTTTCGAGTATATCATCAAGGATAGACCGTTATTATCGAAGATCAAGTGGGTTCATATGATTATTGACGAAGGTCATAGAATGAAGAATGCCCAATCCAAGTTATCCTCCACTTTGACCTACTATTATCGTTCAGATTACAGATTGATCTTGACAGGTACTCCATTACAGAACAATTTACCTGAATTGTGGGCTATTTTGAACTTTGTATTGCCCAAGATCTTCAACTCGGTCAAATCTTTCGACGAGTGGTTCAATACTCCGTTCGCTAATACTGGTGGACAAGAGAAGATCGAATTATCCGAAGAAGAAACCTTGTTGGTCATTCGTAGATTACATAAAGTGTTACGTCCCTTCTTATTGAGAAGATTAAAGAAAGACGTCGAGAAGGACTTACCTGACAAGGTGGAGAAAGTAGTCAAGTGTAAGATGTCCTCTCTCCAGAGCAAGTTGTACGAACAAATGTTGAAGTACAACAAATTGTTCATCGGAGACGATACCACCAAGAAGGCCACCGGAGTCAAAGGTTTGAACAACCAATTGATGCAATTACGTAAGATTTGTAACCATCCATTTGTATTTGAAGAAATCGAGGATATGATCAACCCATTACATGAGACCAACAAGAATATCTGGAGAGTGAGTGGAAAGTTCGAGTTATTGGACCGTATTTTACCGAAATTCAAGCGGACCGGTCATCGTGTCTTGATTTTCTTCCAAATGACTCAAGTTATGGACATCATGGAGGATTTCTTGAGGTTGAGAGATATGAAATATCTTCGTTTAGATGGGTCTACGAAGGCTGATGATCGTCAAGATATGTTGAAGGTATTCAATGCTCCGGACTCGGAGTATTTCGCTTTCTTGCTTTCTACTAGAGCTGGTGGGTTGGGATTGAATTTGCAGACTGCCGACACCGTCATCATCTTCGATTCCGATTGGAATCCTCACCAAGATTTACAACTGCAAGACAGAGCTCATCGTATTGGACAAAAGAACGAAGTGAGGATCTTGAGATTGGTAACCGAGGATTCCATCGAGGAAATTATCTTGGAAAGAGCTCATAGGAAGTTGGATATCGACGGAAAGGTCATTCAGGCCGGTAAATTCGATAACAAATCGACTCTGGAAGAACAAGAACTGTTGTTGAGACAATTGATCGAGGCAGAAGAGAATAAAAAGAACAAATCCGGTGACGATGAGATGAACGACAACGAATTGAATGAAGTTCTTGCTAGAAGTGAGAACGAGTTAGTTGTATTCAAGCAATGTGATGAAGAGAGAATTCTTGCTCAAGCTGGAGAACCTCGTTTGTTCTCTCATTCGGAATTACCCGACATTTATACCCAAGATCCAGAGATCGTTTTCCTGCCCGATGAAGATTTGGATACCACCGTCTATGGAAGAGGAGCCAGAGAACGTAAATCCACCGTTTATGATGAAGCTCTTAGTGAGCTGGAATGGTTGAAACAGATCCAACTGTCTTCTGATTCTGGAGAAGATGAAGGAAGTGACTCTGAAATGGGACATGAATTCGATGAGGACGATGAGTATGCGAAAGTCAAGCCTGGACGTGGTTCAACTCGTGGTAGAGGTCGTGGAAGAGGTCGTGGAGGCTCGACTCGTGGCCCAGGTCGTCGTAAGAAAACTCAAGATTTGGATCTTGATCTCGAGTTAGATGAAACTGATAATTCTCTTAAGAGATCGGCTTCTTCTATGGATGATTTCCCCGAGATCAAGAAACCAAGACCTGTAGGAAGACCTGCTAAACGTGGTGGAACAGGTATGAGAGGTAGACCTCCTCGTCAAATCACCCCAATTACTCGTGTAGCTTCAGCAGATTTGGACCCTGAAGATCGTAAAGAGTTGCAATTGATGATGTTGAAGATTTATAATGTGATCTTCAAATATGAGGCCGACGGAAGACGGTTGAGTGATATCTTCTTACAAAAACCATCCAAGAAATTGTACCCTGATTACTATCACTTGATCAAGTATCCAATAGCCTTTGATATCATCAACAAGAGGATCCAAAAAGTGATCTACAACAACATCACCGAGTTCTTGGAGGATGTTCATTTGATGTTCGTCAATCTGAGAACATACAACCAAGAGGGATCTCTTGTCTATATGGATGCCGTCACTTTAGAGAATCTTGCTATTGAGAAATACAAGGAATTAAGTGGTAATGAGGCACCAGATTTCTCGGAATTCGATACCAAATACGGATTAAGACGGTTTGTACCTCCAACTGATACTCCAATTGAATCAGATAATGCGACTCCGGCGATTCTCGGACTGCCTCCGGGATTGACTCCTTCGAGATCTGAAGATTTACCTCTTGATGAGATTGAGAATCCAACTAGTGGAGAGCTTTCCAGGGCATTTGGGGAGAAGGAGTCTATTTTTGAGAGTGAAGATAGTTGAGGACAGTGTATATTGTAATATATGATAATATAGTATGGACTAAGTAGTATGGAGTAGAGTGGTGAGAGAGGAATTGGTTAGGAGTAGGATAGTACAATGCAGGTGGTAGGGGTAGGTAGGGTGGTGTTATGATGTTAATGGTGTTACGATGTTTGCGCGTTGGTGTCATGATGTTCACTTCGATTACTCCTTTAGGAAATCACCCAAAAATACTTTATCTGAGTTATCATGGTTAGTGTGGGGTAATGATATAGCTCGACTATCAGATCATGAAACCATCAAGATTACTGTTTCAACCGACCTCTAAACAATCACAAGTCAGTAAACTTTTCGGATCTATTCAGAAATGTCAATTATTCGCTAAAGATTACGGGGAATGTATACTACTGAGGTACCAAAATATCAATAAAGATGACTGTTCAAAGGAGTTTATTAGATATCAAGAATGTGTGGTGAAACAATTCGGGAGGGGTGGATGGTAATTAATGGCTCAGGGATCATGCCAAGTAGCGAGTATCCAGTATTGAGTATCCAGTATTGAGAATCCAGTATTGAGTACAAGTATTCAGCATAGTATTCCACCAATCACCACCAATTCGCTACCCCCACTTCTGCCCATCTATATATTTATTTATTATTCATCTATATTTATTATCAATTAACTTATCAATTAATTTATTTATTTATACATTTCACACACTCAAATCATATTCAGCCCTCAAATTTTTAAACATTTTCTTACTTTTCTTCGGTCCATAAACAGCCCTCTTATACAACCTAGCAAGCATTACGAAAACGTATTTCCCACCGTATGACATAACCGAATAGTTCACAAGAGCTGTGAAAATGATAAGAATCTTGAAATCGAATGAGATATCGGTCAAGTTCATCAACTGGCCGAACCATGATCCCAGTGGTACGAACATGATCAATATAGAGAATAAAACCAGAATAACAACGTTCAATATGAATGGTTTATTGTTAATCAACGGCTCTCTGTAAGGAGGACCTACTGCTAAGACAACGGCTGCAAAGATATATTGGAAGTTGGTGAATTCAAAAAGTACCGTATTATCGGTCGAATCGACTTCGTCATCTCCTCCAGGAACAGGTTTAATATACCATGGCTGTCTTTGCAGTACTAACCAAAGAATCACTTGGAACACTGTGACCGTAATAATATTACAGATCAATGGGATCAAGATCTTTGGTGCCACCAAATTGGCACTTGGTCTTTTGATACAAATCTTATCGAATGGTTTTGACCACGACATAAAGATAGCTATAGGCAAGATCAAGAACAAATCGATGTATAAGAATTGGAAATCTCCTAAATTCGAACCCCTCTTATAAAGAACAGTAATCGAGATAAATTGGATCAGTGAGTATAATGACATGTACTGGAAACAAGAGAAACTTGTCACCAAAGATGCTCTACCTTCTTTAATAACGTCTAATACACAAGAAATTTGGAAGATTCGCGAAGTGAATGGGGCAGCAACAGAAGCTTCCAGTTCACTTAACGAAATTCCGACATCGGCTGCTTTCAATGCTCCACAATCGTTAGCACCGTCTCCACAGAACCCTACAGTGTAGTCGAGCTTTTGTAACTGTTCAACCAATTCATGTTTCTCATCAGGTGACATTCTAGCAAAGATATTACCCTTCATCAACATCTTATTAATGAGATGATGATGTGAATCTTCGTTCAAGATGAACTTGAACACATCTCCAGTAACAGCCAAGGAATAGTCCGACAAATTCGACCCATTGTCTAAAGTAATTGGGTCTAATACCATATTAGGATTATCGACATCTTCCCAAACTAAAGTTGGAGGTGAGGCCAAGTCCTGGTTTCCATCCAAATATTGATCGACAAATGAAGGAACGTAGACATGTTGGTTGAACGGTATCAAACTAGATTCTCTCAGAACACTGATAGCAGTCAAAACATTATCTCCAGTACACATAATAGTTCTCAAATCGGCATCGTTCAACTTCTGTAATACTCCCTTGGTCTCCGATTTCAACTTATTCTCGAAAATGATGAACCCAACAAACTCTAATCTAGTCTCACATTCATCTCTAGAAAGTTTATTGATGAACTTCAAGTTATTTTTCGACTTGGTATTGTATTGCGAAGTTGGCAATCTTTTAGCAGCACACGCAATCACTCTATAACCATTATGTGTATAAGTATGTAACAAATCATTGAAATTCAGAGGGAAACTTTCTGGAGTACAAATATCTTTCATAATCTCGGGAGCTCCTTTGGTCAAAACATATACATCATCGTCAACGACATTAGGCTTGACCAAGACAGACATTCTTCTCAATTGAGATACGAAATCAAACTCCTTCAACAGTATTAAATAATTCGACTCATCATACTGATCAATAATAGAATTATGTCCAGGTTTAATAATAGTAGGCGAAATATTATCAGGTAACTTGAAATGCTTTCTAAACAGAACCAAAGATTCATCGTCCTGTTCTTCTACTAATTTAAAACGAGTATACTCGAACATTTTACAATCCAATGGATCACCAACTAATTCCCCATCAATATTCTTCAAAGAATGACAAGCAATAAGGTTCATCAATAATAATCTGGCCTTTCTTTCCGATTCACTGGAATTAGCAAGACTCAATTGACTGTTAGAATAAACAGAATCGATATTAGTACATAAATCATGGAAGACATTCTCAAACTTCCTATTCTTAGCAGGAGCACTCAAATGAACACCAAGAGTATCCAACCCATCTTCAGTTAAAGTACCTGTTTTATCGAAACATAACACATCCAATTTACCACCTACATTAACTCTAGATGGAGCAATACAGAAGATCTGACTATGACGTAATCTCGATAAGGCAAAACTCGTCCCAATAGTCAACGTAGCAGGCAACAGAGGAGGAACAACGATAGTAATGATATCCAATGTTCTTAAGATGATTAATTTATAACCCAACCCCAACTGGATGAAGTTTATCAGAGAAAAAACAAACCCAACCATAGCTATCAAAGTCATAAATCCTATATATTTAAACGAATCCTCATAAAATTTGAACCCGGTTGGTTTTGGGAACAACATAGATCTTACTAAAGCTCCCTTGGTAGTATTAAAACCGGTCTTGACAACCATTGCCATAGCCGGATCTTCATTGAAACTGCGCGCACGGATGATTTTCGTTCCGTTATATAAGAATGATTTGACTAAATAGCCAGAAATGACGGCACTTCGGAACTCGATTGGAAGATTATCAGCGACGGCTTGAGTCAAAGAGGTTTTAGAAACAGGCACAGACTCACCTGTAAGCATAGATTCATTTACAATACAATCTCCATTCAATAACAAAGAGTCACATGGGAATATACTCAACGAAGGATCACTCACCTCATAAATATCCCCCGGCACCAATTCGGCAGAAGAAATCTCGGTCCAAAAATCGTTCCGAAATACACGAACATCACAGTTGAATTGCGATACTTCTTTCAATCTATGCATAGTTTGTTTAGTTTCTATCAATGTTTGAACCACCGAGACCAACGAGATCACAAATATACATCCCGCATAGTAATAGTAGTCATCACATAGCCAAAGAATGATCGAGAATACCTGGAATATATAGAACGGATGTAACACCTCATCGACAAGTAACTGACCAATGGTTTTTTCCTTGATATCGATCAAATTCTGACCGAAGATTTTCATTCTACTACGGTGCAGATCTTGACCCAAACCGGACTTTGCGCGGGGTAAATCGGTCCAGATCTCATCGTACCAATTGAAGTTGGTTTTGTAGATATCTTCGAGGGGGGAGTAGTAGAAAGTGATATATCTGTACTGGAAGTTGATTAATACTGGTACGAGGGGGTCTTGGGACGATTCGTCCAGATGTTGGGGGGATGATAAGTATGATGATAATCTTTTGTTGAACCATTTCCGTTCCACTTCAATAATGGATAATTCACCATATTCATTCTCCACCACTACCCAATCTGCTTTGCCTAAAGCTGTAACATTTCCCATACATTTAATACGGTACTTCGGATACCATCTGAAGAACAAATATAAGAGACCAAATGACCCGATACATAATAAATAATACAAACTAATTTTCCAAAGACAATTACGATAACCGGCAATACCAATAACTAAATCTTCTTCAGCAATATAGAATCTTTGGGAGGTGGTGCTAGCTGGGAATTCTTTGAAAAAGTGGTCATGGTATTTCAGATTAGTCTTACCTTTCTTTTTCATTCTACGAAGCAATTTTTTATCCAGCAGGGTATCGATGAAATCATCATCATCTTCCTCTGCCAAAAGAGGAGACTCGTGTGACATTTCATAACTGGAATACGCACTACGAGAACTACCTCTATCTGGAGAATTCTCATGACTTCCATAATCTTGCACCTTGTTCACTCTCTTATCAAACAGAGACGATGTTATAGACAGAGATCTTTGTCTGGATCTGATACTTGAAGAGCCCATCAGAATAGACTCAGAATTTGAGTCTTCGAAATCAAGCAGATTCCAATTGGTATCGTAATCAATAGGTTCATTTGGGTCGTCATTTTCCAAAGTGGAACCACCTTGAGCTCTTTCAATTTGGTCACTAGTGAAGAACTTGAAATTTGAACGTTCATGTAAATCCACCGATGAAGCATTTGAAGCAACTGGATACAAAGCACCTTGTTCTTCGACCACATCGTTCAACGAGATGGACGGCAACCTTCCACGGCTTTCCAAATCTGATGCGATATTATGAGAAGATTCACTTAATCGTGGAGATCTTACTCTATGATAAGTATGGTGGAAACTTGAGATGGAGGAAGGAATGACTTCCGAGGCTGCTCCAGAGAACATTTCATGGTCATTTTCGTCGATATGGCTCGTACCACCACGAAGTTGGCTTGATTGTGAGCTTATTGAGTCACGATGCCGTGAAGATGAGCGGCGACGGTCTGACATGTTGTCATGAAGTGGTAAGTGACGAGTGGTGAATCTTGGGCGGAATCGTTAAGTACGCACTGGGCGGAAAATAGGAGGAAAATCAAAGGAAAGTGAGCAAAGTTAGGCAGAGAAATTGGGAGGGAGGGCAGATTTGTTTTTCCGCGATAAGAAATGGAGCAGAATATGAATAATGGAGGGACAGGAAAGAGCATAATATGAATAATGGAGGGGAGGGCAGGAAAGAGCAGATTACGAATAATAAGGAGGAGTAGGGGCAGGAGGGCAGGGGTAGGAGCCGATAGATGGGGTAGGTTATGGGCAGGTAATGGATAGGTAATAGGTAGGTAATTGGTAGGCAGTGGTTAGGTATTGTACTACACTCTATATTAAATCCTCATCATCTAATTACTTTCAAACGTCTTCTTAATTAACCTAGTAACTTGATCAAACTTTATAGACTCAGTATTGATATTAACAATCTTAGTATCATCCTTAGAAGCATTGATGATCACCTTCGAACCATCAACAGTCCATTTATAACTTTCAATGAATTTGATCAACCCCAGCTCATCCTTAAAATTAAGTGCCTTTTGTAAAAATGATAAACTGATCGAATTGTATGTGATGGATATTAACAGAGAGATCGATCTTTGGAATTCATATTTCAAATTGTCAAGTGAGTTGAAATGCTTAGAAACGATCTCTTCTTTGAAGTAGACATCAGATTCAAACAAACTCCAGAATTCGGTGAATTTAGCAGACACCAATACGCTGTATATTTGGATCAATTTCTGTACCTTCTCATTCAATGAGTTGACAAATGGGGCGGTCTCTCTAACTAAAGCATATGATGGTAATAAATTCAAGTACAATTGGAAATCCGAATGCGAAAAATTGATCAATCCTTTCAATAAGATTTGAATAGTGTAATGCTCAGTCTCGGCAAACGAATCTACCTCGGTATTGGCCAACTCATATAACTTCAAGAGCGCCAAATTAGTGCTTAAATCTTGGAAATTCTTTGTTACTTGTTCATCACAATACTCTTGTAAATCTTTAATCACCAATGAATCGTATCTTTTTAAACTGTTCAAGATCTCATTGATTGACTCTGGGCGCTGACTTGGCACCGTGACTAATGTATTTTCCATTTTGACCATTCACTAACCGCTGATACTAACACACCTCTAATGTTAACGTTGATTTGAAGGAAAATTTTTCAACTATTACCCCAAACGGGGGCGGTACAAAATTACCAAAATCAGCGTTTTATCTTGTACACGACTACGCGTTCTTGTTTACTTTTTATTTTTCCCTTTATTTACAAGGTTGATCATAATTAGACGCCGTTACAATCACACCAACAACCCAAGATGTCCGATGAAGTCGATTATTCTTCATTGCCGTTAGAAGAACGGACCGTCCATAAGGTCTGGAAAGTGAGAATGGGAGCATATGAGGAGATGATCGCCCTTTTCTCCAAGACTCTGAACGAAGATGACGAAATCTTCTCAAAATTAGCCCTGCCTGATGTGTTTAGAAAGATCGTAACCGATAGCAATGTCGTGTCTCAAGAGACAGGTGTTAACTGTTTATGTAAGATTTTGGAATTTGGTGGTTCTAAAGTCGCCACCCGCTTAAGAAATGTCATGGATGTATTGTGTGAGAAGTCCTTTATTAGTGCTAGGGCAGGTACCAAGCAGAAGGCTACCGAGCTGTTAATGTTGTACATTGAATTATTGGATGGACCTGAATTGGTGTTTGAACTGATCTTACCCTTCTTGAGCCATAAGATTCCTAAAGTGGTGGCTGCTGCTACTAAATCATTGACTGAGATTTTTACTCGGTTTGGATGTCAGACATGTTCTCCTCAACTGGTGCTTCCATTGATCCCAAAATTGTTTGCTCATGCTGATAAGAATGTTAGACTGGAGGCTACTGCGTTGTCGATCGAGTTGTATAAGTGGATGGGTGATCTGTTTGAGCAGTTGGTATTTGGTGAGTTGAAACCTGTTCAACAGAAAGATTTGAAGGCTGCTTTTGACAAGGTTCAAGATAAACCACAACTGACTAGACTTTTGAAATCACAGAAATTAGCTGCTGAAGCTGCTGCAATGGCAAATTCTGCCGATCCTGTTGATCCTTCTGCTGATGGTGATGTTGAAATGGCCGATACTACTACGGAAGCTCTGACTTCGGCACCAACATTGGATCTGTATTCAATGGCATCTCCAGTCGATGTACTTTCCAATCCTCCAGAGAACTTTTACGAAAGATTAAAAGCTGTTAAATGGTCCGAACGTAAAGAAGCTCTTGAAGAGTATTATAAAATTTTGAATACCATCAAGATCAAAGATGGTGATTTCAACGAATTGATTAGAACTTTGAGTAAAATAGTCGCTAAGGATGCCAATATTCAGAATGTCACCGTGGCGGCCAACTGTATTGAAGCAATTGCCAAGGGTTTAAGAAATGGTTTCTCTCGTTATAGTAGTTTTGTTACACCTGCATTGTTGGAAAGGTCTAAAGAGAAGAAACAGACCGTTGCCGATGCAATTTCAAGTTCATTGGATGCTGTATTCTCTAGTTCTGGTCTCTCATTTGTTATCGAAGATATCATCAAGTTTTTAGACCACAAAACTCCTCAGATTAAGATTGCAACTCTGCAATTTGCTACTAGATGTTTCCAGAAGACGACTGTAGTACCATCTAGAAGTGAAGTCGACGCTGTTATGCCTGTCTTGGTTTCAATGTTATCTTATTCTCAAGAACCAGTAAGAGCTGCTGCTTCGGAATCGATTGGTACTTTGATGAAAATCACAGGGGAACGTGAATTGAATAGTTATTTGGAGAAAGTAGATGAGAACAGGTTAGGAAAAGTGAAGGAATTCTTTGAAAAAGCTGAAATCGTTGCAACTAAACTGCAACAGAAGCAAGCTCCTGTCCCTAGACTGCCATCTCTGGTGCCATCTCTTAAACCTCATGCTGTCATCAATAGTTCAGGCAGTCGCCCTGGCCAGAGAACCAGTGCATCCAGACCAAGTTTACTTCCACCAACTAATAGACAATCCATGTTGAAGAAACCATTGGCCTCTGACTCCTCATTACCTTCTAAAAGAATGGCTACATCTCCCCTGAAAAACGAATCAAAACCACCACAAGGAAGGTTGACTAATATGGGTAGATCGTTACAATCCAGGACCTTGTCGAGTGCTAATTCTCCTCCTTTGTTAATGAGAGACGAGATGAGTGCCTCAGACAAACAAGAATTAGAAATGTTACGTCAACAGAAGTTGAATTGGATTAAGGAGAAAGATGATATGCAATGGAAAATAAACGATTTGAGTACGAGAGAGGAAAGATTAATGAAGGAAATTGCCTCGTTACAACTGCGAAATGAGACCTTGATGGAAGAACAGACTAAACATATTATAAACCTGAAGTCTAAGGAGACTCAATTGTCCAGATTACAGGGAGATCTTGAACTTGCTCGTAAGAGAATTAATGGCTTAGAAGCAGATCAATTACAACAGCAAAGAAATGCTGTAGGACTGAGTACTGCAGCTTCAACCGAGGGATCAATGACTCCTGTGAAGAAGGATTATGTCTCTCCATTTGAAAATCCAAGCTTGGGCTCCGATTTATCTTCCAAAGTCAAACGTTTATCAATCGATAATGGCGACAAGGAGAACAGTTCTCCACAGTTGAATTTCAGTAGAAGTAAACTTGATATTGATTTGGATACAACTGATGATAGTTGGAGACGTGCGGCTGAAGTGACATCTCAATTGAAGGCTAGAATTGAGAAGATGAAAGCTCGTTCCAGACGTGATGTTTCCAGCTTTTCCAAGCAATGATTGCCATACCCTCCCAAGATGTGATGACGACCAAGACCCGACTTCTAACTGAGCAATGACCTGTATAATGAAACTTTCGTAATTTGCTATCACCAGTTGTAGATATCCAGTAATTTGCTTAGTAGTGCAATATTTCCAAATCCGAAAAGTGCGCCTAACCGGCGTAACTCTTCGCTCATTTCTTCAGAGTTGCCGTTTTCGGCTATTGGGCGAAATTTTGTTAGGAGTCAAAAAAGTGAAAAAAAAAGAGTTGATTTGAACAGAGTTAAAAAGAGTCAAGAAAGAGTCAACTCAACCCAAGGCCGTAAAGAACGTAACCAAGATGTCCTCAAAGTTAAGAATTCTCGTTCCAGTTAAAAGAGTTGTCGATGCTGCCTTGAAACCAAGAATCAACAAGACCAATACCGGTGTCGAAACCAAAGGTATCAAGTTCAGTATGAACCCATTCGACGATATCGCTGTTGAAGAAGCTTGTAAGATCAAGAGCGCCCACAAAGGATTAGTAGAGAACATTCACGCTGTATCAATTGGTCCAACTAAGCTGCAAGATATCTTGAGAACTGCTTTGCTGAAAGGTTGTGATGATTCTACTTTGGTCAGCATCAAGGAAGATGAAGAAGTTGAACCATTGCAAGTTTCCAAGATTTTGAAGAAAATTGCCGAGGAACAAAACTCCAATTTGATCATTATGGGTAAGCAACTGATTGATGATGATTCTAATCAAACAGGTCAAATGTTGCTGCTGTTATTAGGATGGCCACAACTGACTAATGCTGCTAAGGTTGAGATCCTTGATAATGGAGAATCCGTTCAAGTCACTAGAGAAATCGACGGTGGTGAACAGATTGTCAAGCTGAAATTACCAATGATTATCACTACTGATTTGAGATTGAATGAGCCAAAGTTTGTCACCTTACCAAAAATGATGAAGGCCAAGAAGAAGCCATTGAAGAATGTCAAATTAGCTGATTTGGGTTTTGAATTGGAAAAGAGATTGGAAGTTTTGAAAGTTGAAGAACCTCTGGCCAGAAGTGCTGGTATTAAGGTTGCCAATGTTGATGAGTTGGTTGCTAAGTTGAAGGACTTGAAGGCTATTTAAGTTTAGAAAATGTTAATGATTAAGTAAAGGAGATGTGTGTAAGCGTAAGACTGAGTAATTTGTAGATCGAGATTTAGATCGGTGCATAGTATGGTCATGCAGCTGTTCCCTGCGGGCTCGGCAGATGCTCCAGAGCCTCAGACCCGAAGCCCCAGCTCTACTCCTGACTTTCCTCCGGACTCCCCCAAAATCTCTCTATGTTTTTCCTTAAGCGAAACTCCACAAAGAAAACCACGCAAAGCCAAGGTTTTGTATGGAGTTTTTGTATGGAGTTTTTGTATGGAGTTTTTGTATGGGCTTTGTGTGGAGTTTTGTATGGGCTTTTTTAAGCGATTTTTAAGCGCTTTGGATAAGTTCCATGATATTTCCACCACCACAATGACCACAATTACAAAGTCAATTGAATTCCTTAAACCTCTCATCCAACAGTTTATCGAATCTCATAAGGAAGGTCCCTTCATAATTGGAGTAAGTGGCCCACAAGGCTCTGGAAAATCGTACCTCTCTTCACATTTATCAGCCGCACTTAACAAAGAGATATTTCAAGACCTTACAACGGTGGACGTCTCAACTGATGACTTCTATTTGACTTATGAAGATCAATCGAAGTTGGCTGCCCAAGGAAATTGGATGTGCTCCGGCAGAGGCCCTCCAGGAACCCATGACTTGCCTTTGATCCAACAGTTCTTAACTAAAGTTAAGGCTGGTCTTATCACACCAATTCCTAGGTACGATAAAAGTGCTCATCTGGGGAAAGGAGACAGAATGCCGGAAAGTCAATGGAAGAAGACCGAGAAGAAGATAGATATTTTAATTGTAGAAGGTTGGTTCAACGGATTCAAGTCGATTCACAACCAGGATGTGTTACTATCAAGATATGAGTCGTGGATTAAGGGCAAATATGCCAATCAGGTTGGACCAGAAGATGTCAAACAATTGAATGACCATTTAGCCGATTACGAACCGATATGGAGCCAATTCGATCTGTTCGTATATCTATCCACAGACGACTTATCAAACGTGTATAAATGGAGATTGCAACAAGAACATGCGTTGAAACTGTCAAATCTGGGGAAGGGAATGACTGATCTGGAGGTGGAGAAATTCGTAGATAGATATATGCCTAGTTACCTGCTTTATTACTCTGATTTGATTTCCGGACCTGGAGTATCTGCTAAAGGTAACAATTTGAGATTAAAGATTGATCTTGAGAGGAACGTTATTGACACTACAGTACTATAATAAAAAAACAGCGTATATTTGTTAACTCCTATATATATCCGTAACCCAAAATGAATGTAAAGTGTTTAAAGCGAGTGAAAGCAAGAAAATGTTAGGTGAAAGAGCATTTAGAATCTCATTTCGTATTGTCTCAAGAGATCGTTTAATTCTCTTTCTTCGTAAAGAGCCATATTTTTGGTGTTTGTTAAAGAAATCTGTTGAGGTTTCATGACACGTTGGACCATGATGTCCTCAGAGTCAGATCCTAAAGTTCTTACAGAGCAAGTTGAACTAGCTCTGGAATGGAGAGAGTCCATTGAGACTGATCTAGATGTAGAGGCCGAAACCGAAGGACGTTGAGGTGAAGAACCAGAACTTTGAATTGGTGAAGGCAATGGGGAGACAGGATATGCGACTTGTTGTTGTCTGTTGATATAACCCAGTTGCAGTGATGGTACTTGAAGGTAAGAAGCTTGCTTCAATTTCTGTTGTTGTTTCTGTAAAGAACGACGCATCTTCATCAGTTTTCTCAAGTCTTGCTTGATTGGCTCAATGAATCTTCTCAAAGAATTACATAATTCAGTTTCGTCGATACGTAAATCCCAATCTAATAAATACAACAATTGTCTCTCCATCAAATTAACATCTTTTTTATCGAAAAGAGAGTCGGTGTAGGTGGCCCAATGCTTATTCTTAGGGGACGAGTCATTGTGATATTTGGATGACAAGATCAAACAAGCAAGGAAAATACGATGTCTGGTACATGGCAAACCTTGCAGGTCCTTTGGTAACTTTTCTTTTAATCTGTTGAGGTAGACAACGGTAGCCATCAAAGTACCGGTATAAACGTTGGTGTATCTAACCAATTTGGTGATGAAGGTCATCATGGAAGGCAAATGAGACAGCTGGTTCTTCTGAGATGGAGATCCTGGTGGAGAAGGGTACTTGGACAGCAGCTGTTGCTTATCCAGGGAGCATGGTAAAACTTGCAAGGCATTGACGACCAAATGATGGATCATCTCTTGAGAGACTGGAGACTTCAAGAGAATGTTTAAAGCTTGTGAATCGGACATTGTAGTAAATTATGAATGTAATGAAGTGAACGCTTATGAACCAATGGGTTGAAAAATAGAGCCAAATCTTGGGATATATATATCTGCAGGAAACCCTCAGAGTTGTCGGTGAATTGATTGATAAATTTCCCTTTTTGAATAAATGGGCTTGAAAAAAAGGAGAGACCTTCCCCTTCCTGCTGCTTCGTGCACATTAGAGGTTGTGCTTTCAAACAGAACACCGTTTGGAACTATTAAGACGTGCATCCCCGACGTTCTAGGTCCATTGATCAACCTGCATGAAAAATTGGTGTTTTTCTTGATCGAAATTTCCTATTTGGGCGATTTGAAACAATAGAAAATTGTGAGTTTACTCCTTTTTGCTGCGCGTCAGGAAAGAAAAGGACGTGTCGTGCGTCAGAAGGAGAAGTGTGAGAAAAAGGGGGGGAAGAGGTAGCGTGTTTTAGAAAAAGGGGAAGGGAGGGAATAAGCCAACGGAAGGATGGTGATAGCGTTGGATGGTGAATAGAATAGAGGCTGGTGAATAGAATCGCGATTAGGGGCTGATGAATAGAGGCTGACAAAGAGAGGTTGGTACTACTGTTTGAGGCTTGATCCATTTGATTGGTGTCTCATATCCCTTCTACTGTTTCACTAAGATCTCAAAAAAGTTTCAGATCCCCTTCCCCCCTTTTCGACTATAGTCAAACGAGCATCTGAAAAAGGAGCTTATTCGGTTCTAATTTTGGCTCTTCTGCTTTAAGTACGCGAACCCATTTGCTTAAATTATGCGCATACGCGCGTCGCGATGACACTACTTTTTTCATCTTAAATTGCCTATTTGGTTAAACTGAAGGGAGTGTAGGGGGTCTATTTTGGGTTAATGGGATGCTTAAAGCGAGATGCTGGTTCATCTTGCGTGATGGAAGTCTGCTGGTATAGTTGGGATCCTTGTAATTCAACGTTTGTTCGTTTCATAGTACTCTTCTACCCAGCAAAATCCTCCCCTCTCCTACCCCCGGTAAACTTCCTAAGCCTCTAAAGCCTTCGAAGGCTCTCGTCTCTGATTTTCCTTAGCATTGTACGACGCGAAGCTCCAAAATTACTATGGCGCATAAGGTTCATGACACTCTTCAAAAGTAGGAGCATTCTTTACTTTGGCGTCGCTTCAGGTTAACTCAAAGGGATTTCGGGATATGTCAAGCTCCAAAAAGGGAATTCAATCTTTGTTACTGCAGGCAAGGTTGATCATTGCAGATTTCGATGACACAATAACCGCCGGTGATACCTTACATTTCGTTATTGAGGCACTGCTGAAATTCAAGGGCGCTAACGATGCTCTCGATCATCTAGTCAATACCTATATGAACACGAGAAAGCAATGGCTTAAAGAGAACTCAGCCTTGTATGACAACAGATTATACGATGTGTCTAAACAGCTCGATTATCAGAAGCTGCTGCGATTGGTGGAGATGTCAAGCGTTGATGAGCTGACAAGAATGGGGTTGTTTCATGGAGTGCCTCGAGATCTCTTCATTGAGGCAAGTTCCGGTATTACACTGAAGCCCGGTTTCTTCAATTTCATGAATTTGTATTATGGAAAGACACCTATTGTGATTTTGAGTGTCAATTGGTCTCTGTCAATGTTGTCTCTGTTTTTCGAAAGAAATGGCTATAAAACGGGATCGGATGACCTTGTGATTGTCAGTAATGAGTTTGAATTTGTGAATGAGAAAGTATCTGGACCACCAGTTGAACCACAATTACGTACTGGAGCTGATAAATTACTTAAAACTCAGAGTTTATTGTCATTATATGGGAATAATGCTGTATATATTGGCGATTCAGAGACAGATTTACTATCAATGTTGGAATGTAAGAAAGGTATCTCTATGGGGAAATCACTAACTCAAGCTTTAGTCACTCTCGAACAATTAAATCAACTGTACTACGAAGCTAATGACTGGAATGATTTATATTAAATTAAAAATGAGAAATAATGGGGCCATTGCCTAGTTACATCTCAACAACAGCTCTGATACATTCACCAGCGTGCATGTCCTTGAAAGCAATGTTAATTTCATCCAAAGTACGTCTGTGAGTAATGAAATCATCAACCTTCAATTTACCATCCATGTAGTCATCGACCAAACCTGGCAATTGCGATCTACCTTTAACACCACCGAAAGCACATCCCTTCCAAACTCTACCGGTGACCAATTGGAATGGTCTAGTGGAGATCTCCTTACCGGCAGCAGCGACACCGATAACAATGGAGGTACCCCAACCCTTATGACAAGCTTCCAAAGCGTTTCTCATAACTTGGACGTTACCAGTACAGTCGAAAGTGTAATCACAACCACCATCGGTCATCTCGATCAACTTATCAACAATAGTAGTACCTTCTGGCAAGGTAGTTGGGTTAACAAAGTCAGTAGCACCGAATTTTTCAGCCCATTCCTTCTTCTTGTCGTTAATATCAACAACAATAATCTTACCAGCCTTCTTGACCAGAGCACCTTGAACGACACTCAAACCAACACAACCGGCACCGAAAACGGCAATGTTGTCACCTTCATGGATGTCCAGGGTAATGGTAGCAGCACCGTAACCGGTAGTAATACCACAACCTAACAAACAAGTTCTGTCCATTGGAGCCTTTGGATCGACGGCAACGACAGAAATGTCAGCAACAACGGTGTATTGAGAGAAAGTGGAACAACCCATAAAGTGCAAAAGGTCTTGACCCTTACATCTGAATCTGGAAGTACCATCTGGCATAACACCCTTACCTTGAGTGGCTCTAATCTTACCACACAAGTTGGTCTTACCACTCTTACAGAACTTACATTCCTTACATTCTGGAGTGTACAAGGCAATGACATGGTCACCAACCTTAACATTGGTGACACCTTCACCGACACTTTCGACAATACCAGCACCTTCGTGACCCAAGATAGCTGGGAAAGCACCTTCTGGATCAACACCACTCAAAGTGTAAGCATCGGTGTGACAAACACCGGTGTGAAGGATCTTGATACGAACCTCGTGGGCTCTTGGAGGCAACACCTCGATAGTCTCGATAGACAATTCTTTACCGGCTTCCCAAGCGACAGCAGCCTTACAAGTGATAGTTTGACCAACAGTAGACATTTTGTAATTGATGAGTTAATTGATATGCTTTTTTAAATTTAATCAACGAATATTCCTTCCTTTTATATTTTCCGTTTGCTTTCCACGGGAAATTTCAAGCTCGGCTCTAGTTAATTTAAGGGTAGGAAAAAGTGATTGTCCTAATTTGGCAAAGATATCCAGGGAAGTTTTTCGTAATAATAGGGGATTTAGCCGATGGGGTAGAGGGGGAGCAGTATGGGCGTAGTATGGGAGAGGTAGATGGGGCCCGAGGGAGATTCAATAAGAACTCGGATCGATCTGATGCAACCTCTATTCATGCACATGAATGTTCTTCGAATATTCTTTGGATGTGTTGGTATTCTTTGAGTATTTCTTTTCTATTGCAGAAATCTTTTATTATGCGGGACACTTTTTCCGCCTTGGTCGGAAATTATTATACCCGAGCTTGAGCCGTACTTTAAGTCTGGGCAATAATCTTAGTAAATAGTGCATGGGCTGGAACATGTCAAAATGGAGAAAATGATGTCATAATAAGAGGGGAGTTTGAGGGAGTGGAGGGTTCAGAGGTGCTCATCGGCTCGGAGATACTGAGTATTAAATCCCTCGGATCACATATCAACTGTTGTATAAATCAACTTGACACTATTTGTTTCTATTTCTATCCTGCGATGAGATGTCAAATTTCATATGATAATCTTAGAAAATTATTAATGGAAACTCAGGAATGGCAAATTCCTTCTATTTGAATAGTTTTGGTTCCACTAACAATGTAGACGAATTATTGCGATGGAAATCCACCTTGCTGGTAATGATCTCTTCTCATAATATCCACTGTCATCTGCTATGTACTCTCATAGTTTGCTCTCCTATTTCGCTCTTATTGTTCGCTCACCTTATTTTCTCCCTAATTTCCTCTATTTTTCCGACACATTAAGAGGGAGGCAGAAGAACTGAAAGGTTGAAAGGTTCACCATTTTATATTATGTGCCATGATTTGTATGATCTAGATCCGACTATATCGATCCGGATCTCTTAAATCTCTCATTTAGAGTGCTTTACTTGCGATTCTAACCTTCTTACTTCCCCCTCTCCTCTCCTCTCTCAGCTCCATGCTTATTTTCCAGAGCACTTTACAACTATCATTTACTAGAGCCCCGGAAGAGAAAATCGCACCATTCTTAATGAACTTAATTGAATTTACCGCCCATTCCATATCTCCCCCCAAAACACCCCATATGTTCCAAACAACTCGTTTCTTTGCTAGATCATACCATTCAATTAGCCATCTCAATCCGGAACTTGTATCCAAAAAATCCAACGAGATTTTACAACTCCTGTTGGACAAATACGTTCCTAAATATGGATTCAAGGAGTTGTCATTATTGAGTGCCGCCAAAGACTTCAATTATACAAGCTCAAGTATACTATCGCTTTTCGAGAAACCTCCAGTAGACCTGTTGGTACAATATAATCTCTCATCGAAAAGATTACTGTTACAGAACCATTATGACGAATTATTCGATGAAAATAAAACGACAATGATGAAGAATTTGATCACTAAAAGATTGGAAATGAACAAACCTTTGGTGCCAGTTTACTCCGAACTGTTAAGTAATATGATTTTACCACATAATGCGGTTTCATCTATCCAAGAATTATTGGATTTAGCCGACGAATTCCAGTTCTTATGCGAAGATCAATCAAACGACTTCAGTTGGTACAGTAAGAGATTATCAGTTGCTACGATATACGTTCAAAGTGAATTACATATGTTAAAAAGTGACGATTTCGACAAAACAATTAAATTCATGACTGCTAGAGTCGATGAAATGGATAAATTAGGTACAGCTTATAACAATTTCGAAGAATGGTCGGTCTTTAACTTGATGAGTTTAGTCAACTTGATCAAATCTCAATTAGCAAGAGGGTAATTATGCATTGGCAGTTGGTACAGGACCAGATTCAGCAGCTGATGAAATGGCTGCCGTCCTTATCTTTATAATATTAGCTCTCAAGTCTTCAAGTCTCTTTGTTTTGGACGCTATTTGCTCCTCGACTCTTTTGACTTCTCCTGTAATAAACTCGATTCTTTTATCAACATTCATAGTCAGTTCAGTAAAATCTTGTTTTAATAACACTGGACCGACCAATTTGTATACATTTGGTTCCTCTCCATCGATTCCTTCCAACTTTTCAAACTCTTGTTTGACACTCAAATTCTCCTGGTATTGAGTCTCCAATTTCTGTCTCAGTTGGTAAAGTTCTTGTTGCAGTTGTTGTTCCAGGGTGAACTCTTTGGATACTCTTTCTAATTCGGCGGCTGACATTTCTGGTGGGTGATACGTGTGGCTGAAGTGTGGTGATCACTTGATTTCTTAACGAAATGGAAAAAATTAATATGGACGAGTAGGAGATTTTGTTAGGGATTTTGTTAGGGATTTTGTTAGGGATTTTGTTAGGGATTTTGGAGAGATTTTATTCGTAAAACAAGAGCAACATAGTTTGATTTGCCTTCGGAGGTGGAGGTTAAAAGTGATTAGGTGATTAGAAAGCGATCAGGTGGTCAGAAAGTGATTGAGTAGCAGAAGATCAAGATGATTGTAAGTGATTAACTGGACAGAATTCCTATTGTTTAGAGTCAATACTAACTATTTAGATCAAACCATGGAGCGAATTGCCTCCACCAAGACATCTCATTGAAGAAGATGAAGAGGACGAAGATATGGAGATTAAGTTTGAATCTACAACGAGTCATTCCGAGATCGAGATTCAATTCAAAGATGCATCTTTTGGGTCAAAAGTTTACGATGCTTTAGTAATAGTTCCAGAATCTATGTCTTTCTTAGTTAGTTGTTTAGGAGAGCTGGAACATGTGGGCGAAATTTCACTGAGTTATCCTGTGACGTCTTCCTCTGCAGAAATCGATTCAGATTATTATGATGAAGATATTGGATTATACAAATCAAATGATAAACCAAAGAATGACCCCGTTAAGGTGCTGTTGACATCGCTCAATAATATTCTCTTTATGGTAATTCCTTACTGTTGGAATATGCGTCTCGTCAACCAATTTTCCTCGGTTGTTATACCTAAATTGTCATTCAAAAAATTGGTTGCTATAGATACGGACCCTCAGATTGACCGTGTATATTATTTATCGTCTGAGAAGGTCACTAATGCCAAGATTTCCGAATTGCTGCTTCCATTGACACCTCCTTCATACTTAAAGGGCTCTGTAGCGTCGTTTGTCAGTGTAGCTACTAGTCTTAATAGGAACAGTATCTTTATTGCTTGTACTAAAACAGCTGAAGATCTCTACGATGTTGCATTCATTTTGTCCGAATTGTTGAAGACTCCAGACCAATTGAACTATATATTCAGATGTGAGAAAGCATTATCTCTTCTGGGGGCTCAAGCAGGACTTTATATATAAAGAACTGATAGTGGTATAGTGATATGGATTTCTGTAATTATATGTTATTGTAGATTAAGACTAGAAGTACCAACTTTGGAGGTCTCCAAATTTGTCTGAATCCAAGCTCGGAAGATCCTCCCCTGCCCCAGCTTCTCACTCCCCTCTTCTAAATCACCCCCTTCCCACCTACCCCCTTCCCCTAACCTTATTGACACATAAATTCTACAGCTGCCATCCATCCTCTTCGCAGAGACTGAAAAATTTCTTTTTTGCCTAACAAAATGGGAAAAAATTTTTTACTAAGAAAAATTTTTTTCAGCTAATTTTTCTTTGGAGTTCTCAGTTAAGAAGAGATTAGCTTGGTTTGATCAATCGAAGTAGAAGACATTTATAGCGAACGATGGCTGATTACTTGCTTTTCGAAGAGGCCACCGGTTATGCCGTGTTCAAGGTCAAATTGCAACAAGATGATATTGGATCAAGATTGAAGGAGGTCCAAGAGGCCGCTTCTGACTTGGGTAAATTCAGTAAGTTGGTCGAGTTGGTTTCTTTTGCTCCATTCAAGGGTGCTGCTCAAGCTTTGGAGAATGCAAACGAGATCTCTGAAGGTTTGGTTTCTGACTACTTGAAGAGTGTCTTGGAATTGAACTTGCCAAAACTGTCCAAGAAGTCCAAGATTACCTTGGGTATCTCTGATAAGAACTTGGGTCCATCTATCAAGGAGGCCTTCCCATACGTTGATTCCGTTTCCAACGAAGTTATTCAAGATTTGTTGCGTGGTATCAGAAACCATGGTCATAAATTGTTAAAGGACTTACAAGAGGGTGATAATGAGAGAGCTCAATTAGGTTTGGGTCATGCTTACTCCAGAGCTAAGGTTAAGTTCAGTGTCCAAAAGAACGATAACCACATCATCCAACTGATCGCTTTGTTGGATCAATTAGACAAGGATATCAACACCTTTGCCATGAGAGTTAAAGAATGGTACGGTTGGCACTTCCCAGAGTTGGCTAAGATTGTTCCAGATAACTATGCTTTTGCCAGCTTAGTCTTGTTCATCAAGGACAAGGCTTCTTTGAACGAAGACTCTTTGCATGATTTGGCTGCCTTATTGAACGAGGATGCCGGTGTTGCTCAAAGAGTTATTGATCTGGCCAGAATTTCCATGGGTCAAGATATCAGTGAACAAGACATGAACAATGTTTTGACTTTTGCTCAAAGAACCGTCTCTATCTCTGACTACAGAAAGCAATTATACAAATACTTAACTGACAAGATGCATACTGTTGCTCCAAACTTATCCGAGTTGATTGGTGAGGTTGTTGGTGCTAGATTGATTTCCCATGCTGGTTCTTTGACCAACTTGTCTAAGCAAGCTGCTTCTACTGTCCAAATTTTGGGTGCTGAGAAGGCTTTGTTCAGAGCTTTGAAGACTAAGGGTAACACTCCAAAGTACGGTTTGATCTACCATTCTTCCTTCATTGGTAAGGCTTCTGCTAAGAACAAGGGTAGAATTTCTAGATATTTGGCCAACAAGTGTTCTATCGCTTCCAGAATTGACAACTACAGTGACGAACCATCTAATGTATTCGGTTCTATCTTGAAGAAGCAAGTTGAAGAGAGATTGGAATTCTACGACACTGGTAAGTCTCCAATGAAGAACAGTGATGCCATCAAGGAAGCTTTGCTGTTATCTGGAACAAGTGCTAGCGACTTGGTCGAAGAGGCTCCTGTTGAGAAGAAGGAGAAGAAAGAAAAGAAGGAGAAGAAGGAGAAGAAAGAGAAGAAGGAAAAGAAAGAGAAGAAGGAGAAGAAGGAGAAGAAGAGAAAATCCGATGACGGTGAAGAATCTCCAAAGAAGAAGAAGAAGAAGTCTAAGGATTAACTCTGCTGATCTTTTGTTTCCCCCATTTTCTGTATTTTATAATATCCAAAGTTACCTCGAGCTAATTTTGAATCCGTTTTTCAAGCATACATATAGATCAAACATCGATATTGTTTGTCTTTAAACCTTTATTTTTAAGTTTATTCCGTTTCATATTGCCACGTATATACTCTCATAAAATTAACCTAATGGTCTCTTAGAGTTTTGATCTAAATGTAGCAATGTCCTTGATCCTCTGGATAGTGGTATCATCGTAAGTAGGATTGTTAAGGAATAATTCTGCAGGGTATCGGGTATCACCTTTGAGGAACTTCTGGAGTTTATACCTCTGGAGCCAGATCTGCTTGATTTGTCGCAGTTTATCTCGTTTTTTCTTGTTATTCCGTAAATAATCTGGAGTGTCATTAGAATACTCACATCGAATATGCTGTTTGGCACAATTTGAACACTGAGGATGCTCTTCTGTGCATTTTTTGTGCTTGAACCGACAAATCCAACACCCCAGACTGGATCTATTGATTGAAGGCTTACGAGCAATATTTGAGATTTGTCTTCTGCTTCGTGGCTTTGATCTCACATTTGATTTTTGAGGTATCCCCTTTTTTGCCTGTTCCTGACCTGAATCAATAAGAAATTTAGGGGGTTTTCGAGATCTTCGAGGATGAAGTCTATTGGTTTGGAGATTGGCTGTCCTAGGAGAGATGCCAGACTCTGACAGCGATTTACGATAGCTAGAGCTAAGATCATGGTGTTGAGATTGGAGCTCTTGTTCCTGAAAAAATTCATCCTCCCCTTTTATTTTGGTCGTCAACAGGATTTGATGATCATCAAAAGGGGAGCAGCTATTTGGCCAAGACAGAGTCAAATCAGCAGATGACTCGCGGTCATAGCATGTCGTCTGTGGCTCAGGGGTAGTGACCAGAGAACTAGTACGAGGAGCCTTTCGAAGACTTGTTATATTGAAATTAGGGGCGAATTCGGGATCGGATATCTCACAAAACGACGAATCAGAAATAGTGCCATAATAAAGTTCAAGATCGGTATCTTCACACATGTTACTGAACAGCTGAGATAATACGTCAAATGGGGGCAGATTCATGTCAAGATATCCCGAATCGTCTACCAGAAGCACAACCAAACAAATTGTGGTACCACCGGAGTACAACGAGCTAGATTGCGGACCCCCTTTATGAAGAGAATGTCATCAAATTTATATTATCATTTTTGATGTGATTATGTACAAGGTTATGAGACTGACATGTCATTGGCAGCTAGGTGCATATTGATTTGATTTTGAACAAGGTCGGTTCCCCACTTAATTGATATGCGAAACAAAGTTTACGAGCAATCGAGTGATGTGAGCAACCATAGTAGGGGATAATAAGGGGATAAGAGAGGTTGGGTCATTGATAAATCGATCAGTTGAACTGAACGAAGAAGTCTGATCAAGCATTATATATATTAAAGGGGTGTTTGAATGTAATGGTAGTGTAAATAATACTAGGAAATAGTATGCAGATTTAACCGGTGGGTGTTAAGAGCGTGCTGCAAGAATGACTAGGAGTAATGAGCGGATTATTAATAAAGGAAAAGAGTAGCAAGAAATATAGTACGGAAATATTAGAGGTAAATGATTGAAAACTATTAGTAGAAATCGAGCTGGAAAGCCGAAAAATACAGAGAAATCTTAGTACTATAATTAGACGGGAGCTACTAAGAATAGGGAACTAGAGATATCTGTAGTGAGAGTTAGGGCAGGAATAGCAGTGACTGAATGGACTGTAATGGTCTAGGGTATAAGGTGCAGTGGTGTAGTTGTAGTGTGTAGCGCAGTGGTATCGTGTCCCCCTCAAACATCTCAGCCTCATCCCTTCCCAAGGCTTCGCCTTCTTCTCCTGGCTTGGCTCACCTCCTAACACCATCCTACAATAAATCCTAAAGAGGCTTATTATTTACTTTTTCCCAAATCAAGGCTTGTAATTGATTTTTTCATAGTAGTTTAGGGGCGTTGCGTATTTCACTAACATTCGCGCATTAAGACAAAAACCAGCCGCTTTTGGATTTTCTTGGAAAAGTCGCGACCCTGCCAAAAAAATAACCCCCTTCTGCACCTTGAAGAGGTGCCAAAAATAGAATAAGGTTGATCTAGTTGAGATGCATGGAGGAAATTTCTTTTTGGGCGAGTATTATATATAGAAGTGATATCCTTTGGTGTTCGAGTCACGGGTGTTTGGATAATATTAAAGAATGGGATTATTTATCAAGAGTATATTGAGTTCATTATTATTGGGGGCAATTGCCCATGGAGCTGAGAATGGGGGTGCCGTTGGTGGAGGTGCTGGTGGAGGAGCAGCTGGAGTCACAACTACCACTGCTGCTACTGCTACGGCCACTACAACAGGTTCGTCCACTTCATGTAACCCATTATCTTCCACATGTTCAGCTAATCCAGCTTTGGCTACTGCGTACCTGGAAAGTTTCACCACCAATTCAACATACTTCGAAACTTATTACTATGGTGAAAGAGTCAGCTATACTGATGAAGGTTTGTTATTGACCTTGGCTGAAAGATACGATAATCCTTCTATTGTATCGAAAGAATATATCATGTACGGTAAAGTCGAAGCCATTGTCAAAGCAGCTAATGGTACTGGTATTATTTCCACCATATATTTACAAAGTGAAGTGTTGGATGAGATCGATTGGGAATGGTTTGGCGGTGATGCCAGTCAAGTAGCTACCGATTTCTTCAGAGAAGGTAACACTAGTACTTATGATAGAGGTACTTATTATGATATGGCTGATCCTAGAACCGATTATCATAATTATACAATTGACTGGACCGAGGATGAGATCAATTGGTATGTCGATGGAACCTCGATCAGAACTTTGAAAAATGGTAATAGTCAAGGGTATCCTCAAACTCCATGTAGACTTTTCATTGGACTTTGGGCCGGTGGAGACCCATCGAATGCCGAGGGAACTATTGAATGGGCCGGTGGTGAAACCGACTATTCTGATGCTCCATTTTACATGCATGTCAAAGAATTGGTGGTAACGGACTACTCTACAGGATCGTCTTATAGTTATTCTGATATGTCGGGAGATGCTGATAGTATTGTAGCTAACGATGGAGAAGTTTTCGGTAGATATGAGAAGGGAGTTAAAGAATGGGATGAATTAGTTAATGGGGAATCTGATGACGATGATGACGATGAAGATGATACAGAAAGTTCGTCTAGTCATCATTCTACATTGTCTTCTAGTTACGTTTCTGGATCTTCAACTAAGAAATCGTCTCACTCATCAACCACATCCAACAAACACTCCTCAACCTCATCTTCCGATTCCTCTTCCGATTCCAAGAAAGACAAAAGCTCCTCTTCTTCTACTTCTGCTTCTGTATCTACAGCCGAGGGTGGTTCCAACTCATCATATGCTCAATCTGGATCCCTCTTGAGCATTTTAGCTATTGTTCCTGCTATTCTTTTAGCTGTATTATGATTAATGATATATATAGAAATAAAACATATTAAGTATTTATTGAACAAATATAAAAAACGACTCGATATTCGAATGGTAAAACTCAACTAATACCATCCAATCATCGGTCAAGAACTAGATATTCGAGACAGTTTAAGCCTTAGAGGCCAACTCCTCCAATAATTTGAAATTACGCTTCTCAATAGAACCGTTTCCTGGTAAGACACTGGAACCCATCAAGTAGTTATCAACTTCACGAGCACATTGTCTACCTTCTTGGATACCCCAAACGACCAAAGATTGACCACGTCTACAATCACCAGCAGCAAACAAGTTATCGTCAGCAGCCACTCTGTAACCAGTTGGGTTAGCAGTAGTGATAGTACCACGAGGAGTACGTGGGGCCAAATTCTCAGCTTCTGGACCAACGAATCCCATGGATAATAAGACGACATCGGCAGGGTAGAATTCCTCAGAACCAGCAACCTCGGCCATCTGCCAAGCTCCACTCTCGGATTTCTTCCACTCGACTCTGACAGTCTTGATACCCTTGACATTACCTTCACCATCGTCGACAAACTCCTTGGACAAGATACAGTACTCTCTTGGGTCCTTACCGTAATGTTCCTTGACCTCAGCATGACCATAGTCGACTCTGAAGATTCTTGGCCATTGAGGCCATGGATTGTCTTTAGCACGAGCAGCTGGTGGGTGAGGTAACAACTCAAAGTTGGTGACAGACTTGGCTCCATGACGAGTAGCAGTACCCAAACAATCGTTACCGGTATCACCACCTCCAATGACAACTACATGTTTACCTTCCAATTGCTCTCTGATCTCAGGCAAGTTGTCATCCAACAAAGCCTGAGTGTTAGCCTTCAACAATTGCATAGCGAACATGATATTGTTCAAACCACGGCCTGGGATTCTCAAATCTCTGGCAATGGTGGACCCAAGAGCAAAGACAACGGCATCGTTGTTCAGTTTCAACTCGTCAACTTGGATATCTTCACCTACAGTAGTATTACATACGAATTCTACACCTTCGGCAGCCAATAAATCGGTACGACGCTTGACGATACGCTTGTCCAACTTCATATTTGGAATACCGTACATCAACAATCCACCTGGTCTGTCGGCTCTTTCGTAGACGGTGACTTTATGACCGGCTCTGTTCAATTGGTCGGCACAAGCCAAACCAGCTGGACCAGATCCAATCACAGCTACAGTTTTACCGGAACGAACTTGAGGTGGTCTTGGTTTGATCCAACCTTGGGCGAAACCATGGTCAATGATAGCAGCCTCGACAGACTTGATACCGACTGGATCCTCATTGATACCCAAGACACAAGCACCTTCACAAGGAGCTGGACAAATTCTACCAGTAAATTCTGGGAAGTTGTTGGTCATCAACAATCTTTGTAAAGCATCGAACCATCTGTCTTTGAAGACCAACTCGTTCCATTTAGGAATGACGTTGGAGATCGGACAACCGTTGTCAGAGGTACAGAATGGAACACCACAGTCCATACAACGAGCAGTTTGATATTTCAAGTCTTCCTTGGTAAGACGCAGAGACAACTCGTTCCAGTCCTTGGCTCTTTCTTTACTTGGTCTGTACTTTTCGGCACGACGTTTGTACTTCATGAACCCTCTGACCTTATCCAAGTTTTGGGATCTCTTGGACTCCAGCTTGATATCCAAGATGGTGTCTTCAACGTCCAAAACCTTTGGTTCAGAAGAGGCAACCTTGGAAGAGATGACTCTCTTTTGTTTCAAGATCTCTCCGTTGGTGATGTCGGCTTCTGGATCTTCTTTGATGGCATTCAAGAAGGTGTTAACTTCCTTCTTTTTGGCCAATTCCTTCTGAGCCTTCTCTTCCTCCAAAACTCTCTTGTAATCGGTAGGTAAAACCTTGACGAAACGAGGCAAGATACGGTTGAAATCGTTCAAGATACGGCCGGCAATCTCCGAGTTGGTGTAATGACGATGATCTTCGATCAAACCTCTCAAGAAAGCAATCTCGACAGGGTCAGTGACTTGTAATAACTCGACAGTACCAGCATTGACCTTGGTCTCGAATTCTTGGCCAATGTCCAAGACATAAGCGATACCTCCAGACATACCAGCAGCAAAGTTACGTCCAGTGGATCCCAAGACAACTACACGACCACCAGTCATGTACTCACAACCATGGTCACCACAACCTTCTACGACGGCAGTAGCACCGGAGTTACGAACGGCGAAACGTTCAGCTGCGATACCACGGATGAAAGCAGTACCGGAGGTGGCTCCGTACAAACAAGTGTTACCGATGATGATGTTCTCCTCGGCCTTGAACTTGGAGTCCTTTGGTGGGTAGACAATAAGACGACCTCCCGACAAGGATTTACCAAAGTAATCGTTGGCATCACCTACCAATTCCAAAGTGATACCTGGAGCCAAGAAGGCACCGAAAGATTGACCAGCTGAACCCTTGACGTTGACATGGACGGTGTCATGAGGTAACCCGGCCTCACCGAACTTCTTGGAGATTCTGTACGACAAGGTAGCACCCAAGGCACGGTCTGTGTTGATGATATCACAGTCAATAGTGACAGGTAAACCTTTCTCCAAAGTGACCTCGGCCTCATCAACTAACTTGTTATCAAGACGAACATGTAAACGATGGTCTTGTTTCTTGATACATCTGGTAGCTACACCTGGACGGATAGTATGAGCTGGAGTCAAAATTGGAGACAAGTCGATGTTGGCATTCTTGGTAGTACGTAAATCGTCACGGACTCTCAATTTCTCGGCACGACCAACCATCTCATCGATAGTACGGAATCCCAACTTGGCCATGATGGTTCTCAACTCATTGGAGATGTAGTAGAACAAGTTAATGACATGCTCTGGAGTTCCTTCGAACTTCTTTCTCAACTCTGGGTCTTGAGTAGCAATACCTACTGGACAAGCACCGGTATGACATTTCTTCATCATGATACAACCTAAGGAAAGTAAAGGCAAGGTAGCCAAACAGTATTCTTCGGCACCAAGTAAACAAGCAATAGCGATATCACGACCGGTTCTTAAGTTACCATCGGTTTGGACAGCGACTCTACCTCTCAAGTCGTTCAAGACCAAAGTTTGATGAGTCTCGGCTAAACCTAACTCCCAAGGTAAACCGGCATACTTGATACTTGACCATCTGGCAGCACCAGTTCCACCGTCATGACCAGAGATCAAGATATGGTCGGCCTTGGCCTTGGCTACACCAGAAGCAATGATACCAACACCTACTTCCGAGACCAATTTGACCGAGACACGGGCTCTTGGGTTAGCACATTTCAAGTCGTAAATCAACTGCTTCAAGTCCTCGATGGAGTAAATGTCGTGGTGAGGAGGTGGGGAGATCAAACCGACATGAGGAGTCGAATGACGGGTCTTAGCAATCTCTCTGGACACTTTATGACCTGGCAATTCACCACCTTCACCAGGTTTAGCACCTTGAGCCATCTTGATCTGCAACTCATCGGCATCGGCCAAGTAGTACGAGGTGACACCGAATCTACCAGAAGCAACCTGCTTAATAGCAGATCTCATAGTATCTCCGTTGGCATTAACCGAGGATCTCTCTGGATCTTCTCCTCCCTCTCCAGTATTGGATTTAGCACCTAATCTGTTCATGGCTACAGCCAAGGTAGAATGGGCCTCCATGGAGATAGAACCATACGACATGGCTCCTGTAGCAAAACGTCTGACAATCTCGGTCCAAGGTTCAACTTGGTCAATTGGAACCGAGGTGGAGTTCTCAAAATCAAAGTCTAATAACCCACGTAAGGTACAGTTCTTAATAGCCTCATATTCCTTCTTGGAGTACAGCTCATACAGCTTCTCGTTCTTGTTACGGACGGCATCTTGGATGTTAGCAATGGCAACAGGTTCATTAATATGAGCCTCCCCTCCATCTCTCCAATGATATTCTCCGGTCTCGGGTAACCCGATTTGTTTAACCGAGTCACGTGACGGGTATCCCCTTTCGTGCAATGAGAACAGGTCTTGAGCAATGTATTCGAAAGTTACACCTTTAATTCTGGAGGCAGTTCCGGCGAAACATTTGTCGATGACCGAGTTGTCTACACCCAACAGTTCGAAAATCTGAGCTCCCTTGTATGAGGCCAATGTACTGATACCCATCTTGGACATAGTCTTCAAAATACCCCCATCGATCGAGTGCTTGTAGTTTTCGATAATTTGCTCATCGGTTAACTCGTCTCTGATCAAACCTTCCAGGTTCATTCTGAGCAAGGTTTCCATGGCCAAGTAAGGGTTGATGGCGTCGGCACCGTAACCGAGTAAGACACAGATGTGGTGGACTTCTCTTGCTTCGGCAGTTTCGACGATCAAGGCTACTTTGGAACGTAATTTTTGTCTGACCAAATGGTGGTGGACGGCACCGACGGCGATTAAAGCCGAGACCGATACACGGTTTTCACACACGGCACGGTCGGTCAAGTTGATGATCTGATGGTTCTCGGCAATGGCCTCGGTGGCCTCCTCACAGATACGGTCGATCAGTTCGGTGTATCCATTCAATCCTTCAGCTTTATCAAAAGTGATATCAATGGTAGCACTAGACCATTTAGGATAAACTTTGGAGATGTGTTTCAAGGCATTGAATTCTGGGATGGTCAAGATTGGAGATGGCATCAATAATCTGTTACATTGCTCTGGTTTCATCTCCAAGATATTACCTTGAGGACCAATGTAACATTCCAAAGACATGACGATCTCTTCTCTGATTGGATCAATTGGGGGGTTAGTGACTTGGGCAAATAATTGTCTGAAATATTCGTACAATAATTTTGGTTGCTCGGATAAACAGGCCAACAGAGAGTCGTTACCCATGGAACCTAAGGCCTCTTTACCGTCTTGAGCCATTGGAGCTAACAATAATAACAATTGTTCGTGAGAATATCCAAAGGCTTTTAATCTCTCGTCACTTTGGACGGTGACTTCCGAAGGTAAGACCGGGTTCAATTGGTCGGTGGAGATGGATTTGGTCTCCAATTTGGCAAATAATTCAGGCATGGTGATCATATTAGCCAAGATCCAAGACTTGAAGTCGACTCTAGAAGCCACTTTATTCTTCAATTCACGGTCATCTACAATTCTACCTTCTTTAGTGTCTACTAATAACATACGACCAGGTTGTAAACGACCCTTCTGGATGATTCTTTCAGGTTCGATTGGAATGACACCAACTTCAGAAGCACAGATGATACGGTCATCGTCGGTTACATAGTATCTACAAGGTCTTAAACCGTTACGGTCCAAGTTGGCACCACAATATCTTCCATCGGCAAAGGTGAAAAGAGCTGGTCCATCCCAAGGTTCCGACAAACAAGCGGCCCATTCGTAAAATGCTTTTCTTTTTGGGTCAATGTTCGGGTTATTTTGCCAGGCTTCTGGTACCAAGACCATGATGGCCTCAGGCAAAGACAATACTCCGTTAATGACCAACAATTCCAAAACATTATCCAAAGCAGCCGAATCGGATCCTCCCTCCTCAATGATCGGATACAATTTGTCCAACTCGTCCCCGAATAGCTTCGACAGCATCACACCTTCTCTGGCTCTCATCCAATTTTTGTTACCCCGCAAAGTGTTGATTTCACCGTTGTGCGCAGCCCATCTCAAAGGTTGGGCTCTGTCCCAAGATGGGAAAGTATTGGTGGAGAATCTGGAGTGGACAAGGGCAAAGTGGGCCTCGTAGTCGGCATTGACTAAGTCATGGTAGTAGTTGTAGACTTGCAGTGGGACCAATTGACCTTTGTAAACGATATTCTTGGTGGACAACGAACAAATGTAGAACCAATTGTGTAATCCAATGGTGTGAGTCGATTGCTTACGTAAGATGTACAATTGTCTTTCGAATTTTTTCGAGTATTGAGACTCAAAGTCTGCGTCGGAAATTGGTAAAGGTTTGTTATCTGCTCCGTAGGCTTCTTCCAAGACAACGGCTGGTTGTAAGATCAAAGGTTCTCTTGATAAGGCGGCTGGACCTAAGATGGTTGAATCATGAGGGACTTTTCTCCAACCTAAGACTCTTAAGCCGAGGGATTTGGCGATATTTTCAAAAGTTGATCTCGATTTCTCAAAAACGGTCTCGTCACTTTTGAAGAAGAGATTTCCTACGGCGTATTGACCTAAAGCAGGTAATTCAACTTTGCAGAAAAATTCAAACTCTCTCTTCATGAATTTATGAGGGATCGAGGTCATGACACCGGCACCATCACCATCTCTGGCATCGGATCCAACAGCACCTCTATGGGTCATGTTACATAATAAGAATCTTGCGTCGGAGACGATTTTATGTGAGACATCTCCCTTGATGTGACAGGCAAACCCAACACCACAAGCATCTTTTTCTAATTCTGGGTTATATAAACCTTTTGCGGTTGGTAAAGCAGAGGCCCAACTCTTGTTGGTAGCACTCTCATCGTACTGGTAAACGGAGTATTCTTCTCTTTCTTGTTCCATTGCAGTCACTTCCGATATTTAAGAATATATATCCTTTGTTATGTTGAGTTTCAGAGGATTTAATAAATAAGTTTAAATAAATATATGGGAAGTAACTACTGTAAACCGCTTGGTGCTTTAAACTGCGAGATTCAGGATTTCAAAATAGCTTTATATGAACAAAAAAATTTTCTTCCAGAGGTTGAGAATTGGGTGCAAAACAAAACACTACAAAGATGCAAGGTTGAGAGAGGGGGGGGGGGAAGAGTTCTTGGGAAGAAAGAGCGAGAAAAGTACCAACGCACCGAGTCGGACGAAATTTTCATGCAAGTTACAATCATGAAAACTCATCTTGTTCTTCGTCATCAATGGTTTTATCCGAACTTGTGACATGCATTTTTTAACAATTAAAGCGGAGAAAAAAGTTTATCATCTTCCAATCAAAATTCTGGGAATTGTAACCATGTGCGTTATCGTAGAGCAAAATAAGAGGAAGGGGAAAGAGGGAAGGGTCCTGTCAGTGGGGTGAGGATGATAGAGGGGGGACGATTAGTAAGAGGATATCGATTGTTTGACCCTGCTCCATCTTGTCTCCTCCCTCTTCTCTTCATCCTTCTCATCTCCTTGAACAAATTTTCCCTTCCTGCTGCTTATCTCCAATTTGGCAACAAATTCGGTGCGCCGGATTCGATCCGAACTTTAATTGCTGAAAGATAAGAAATTTTTTTTCTCAGTTTAGTGGTTATGTTTGGGTTTACCTTGTTGGGAAAGATTAGTCGGTTTTATTCCGGAAACGGAGAAGTACTGAACTTAAGATGGACGGTGGGGGAGTTTATTCTCTATGTTTACTCGCTGTTTATTCTCTAAGTTTATTCTCTAAGTTTATTCTCTAAGTTTATTCTCTATGTTTATTCTCTGTTTATTCTCTATCTATGTGTATGTATTACCTGAGCACCTTCCTGACCAATCATTAATTTACGATTACTACGTCAAATACTGTACAATAAGCACCCTGAGAGTTGATTTCTTATGCATTGAGTTATGGAGTGGATAAGTGGTGTACTTAATCTTCGGATATCCCCGTTGCATGACTAACAGGGGCTGTCCACAAATAGGGGCTGCGAAGTGCTTAAACAGGGGCTGTCCACAGATAGGGGCTGTCCAGTGCATCTTCTTCTCAAACTGGGGCTGTCCACATATCTATACTTACTACAAGGCTCATTCGAAGGCTCACTCCGTCTACTATCACGCTCACTCCATCTACTATCACTATCTACTCATCCATTTATTACATCTACTCATCCTCCCATTCCTCATCAACAACCTCCCCCTCATCATCATCCTCATCTTCATCTTCCAATGCTGTAGAAACTTCCATAATAGTCTCTTTAGTATTCTCATCATACTTATTAACAATCCTAGAAGCCAGTGCAACTTCTCTAGCCTTAGCTTTCAAATCTCTCAACTCATTCTTGAACGATGTTCTAACACTTCTGTTGGTAAATACATCCCACATCTTTAATCCACTAGAAGCTCCACCAATTACAATATTACCCAGGACATCCAAGTCTGGAGCAAACGAAGCTGTCAATGTGTTACCACATCCAAAGTCTCTGGAAAGCAACATCGAAGGTCTAGAATTGTTCAGGATCTTCCATACTTTAGTTTGTTTCTCTCCCATAGCTCCAGTGACAATCATACCTTCGACAAATTGGTTGATTTCTAAGATGGAAATTCCGGCATCATGCAGATGTAAAGTCCATAACGGTTTGTCCTCGACTCTGACATCGAAACAGTAAATGTTACCCTTGTCGGTACCAGCATAAATGACTGAGGAATCGTTACCGAATTTGACGGTCTCTACATCCTCACCATTGTTGACTTTATAATGCTTAGACATCTTGGAAACATCGGTGATTCTAACATCCGACAACAGCATACTAGAATCATAACCACCAGTCAATAAAATAGACAGATCTTGTGGACACCATTGAGATGAAGAGACATGCTTTTTGGAATGAATCAAATCCATAGATCTAACCAGTTGTTCAGTCTTTAATTCCCATAATTTGACGGTCAGATCAGCAGAAGTAGACAGTAATACAGATCTGTGAACTTTGTTATGAGCTAACGATAGTACCGCATCAGTATGGTGTGTGGTAACATGAGCATTCTTACTCTTCTTCTTTCCCTTTTTACCCTTGCTAATACTGCTTCCACTCATATCACCCAAGATAATATCAGGGAATGATTTGTCTACATAATCCAAATTCCAGATCTCAATAGTTGGGTCGAATGAACCCACCAGGGCAAAGTTACCAATGTCATTGCTTGGGTCCTCGGATTTCGAGTTGAAATTGATCCATTCAACACAAAGAGGGAACAGCGGTAACATCATATCGTGATGGACATACAAACTTGGCTCTCTGACCTCATCTCCTTCTTGACCATCATCGTAAACGTAGACATCCAAATAAGAGACATCGTCTTCGGTTCTAGTGGACAAAACTAAGTTGTCAGTTGGATAAACTTGCATTTCTTCCTTCTCTTCTTGTTCTTCTTCCTGTGTAGGTAACGAAATGTATGGGTCAGTACCTTCTTCATCGTCTCCATCATGGAATTTGGCGTCAGATTTAGCTAAACTTGGGAACATATGTAAGGCAGATCCTGCGGTATGAACTTCATCATCATCATAATGTTCCAAATCGTATTCCTTTAAGTCATCATCGATTTCAATTTGAGAAGAGAGGGTCTGTTTTTGTTCTGGTTCTTCAGCCTCGGCCATCGATGCCCTCAGATCGGTAATCTGCAAATTGGCCATCTCGGCTAATTTGTCCAATTCGTCTTCAGTAGGTTCATATTTTTCTGGGAATTCTTTTGCAAATCCTCTAGGGACCCAGGTGGATGAAGAAATCATGGTTGTTTGAGGGTTAGATGCTCCAGTTTCGGTGTACAATCAACCTCTTCTCACCTTAAAAGTGGTAGCGTTAAAAATTTTCCCTAGTTGAAAATTTTTTACGATGGGTTACTGTTTTGGGAAATCGAGGGGCTGTCAAATGGTTACCCACATGATTTCCTTCTTCAGTAGTATAGGGGCTGTCAAATGCTTACCCTCAGAATTTCCTTCTTCAGTAGTATAGGGGCTGTGTCATGCTCATTCTCAGAATTACCCCCCTTGGCAGTTCTAGGGCTGTCTCAATCCGACAATCGTCGATGCTTTTCCGACAAGGAATGAAAAGAGTTGATCATAATTGAAGGCTGATTGGATTGGTGATACCAACTGCATATTAACCGCTCAAAATGTCAGGATCTGATAAGAACCCCTCCGGTAATGAGGGCGCCAACAAAAAAACCATCGAAGATTTACTTAAAATGTTGGCTATGGGTAACGAATTGACTAAAGAACAAAGAAAGACCATGGAAGATTACAAGTTTTGGAAGACTCAACCTGTTCCTAAATTTGATGAAAGTATCGAGAAGGAAGGTCCAATTGATCTGGAGAAGAAACCTGAGGATGTCCGCTCCGAACCTTACGGATTATTACCTGATTTCGAATGGTGTGATTTGGATATCACCGACTCAGCCGAATTGCAAGAATTGTATCAATTGTTACATGAGCATTACGTTGAGGATAAGGATGCTACTTTCAGATTTAACTATCCTCCAGGGTTCTGTGAATGGGGTTTGAAGCCTCCTGGATGGTTAAAAGAATGGCATGTTGGGATTAGAGTGAAATCTTCTCGTAAATTGGTTCTGTTCATCAGTGCTATCCCACTGACTTTGAAGGTTCATGGTAAGCAGATCAAGAGTGTCGAGATCAACTTCCTTGTTGTTCATAAACAGTTACGTTCCAAGAGATTACTGCCTGTATTGATTAAGGAGATCACCAGAAGAGTTAATAAGAAGGATATTTGGCAACTGTTATATACTGCTGGAGTTGTCTTGCCATCTCCAGTCTCGGTTTGTCGTTATAATCATAGACCTATCAACTGGTCTAAATTGTATGATGTTGGGTTTTCTCATCTTCCTCATAATGCCACTAAACTGCAAATGATCGCCAAGTATCTGTTGCCTTCAGAGACCAAAGTAGCCAATTTGAGAAAATTAGCTAAAGACGATTTATCCCAATGTTACGAATTGTTCATGAAATATCAAGAACGTTTTGAGATTGTCCAAGATTTCACTTTGGAAGAGTTCTCTCATTGGATGTTGGGTAAAGATTCTGTCATTCAATCGTATGTAGTTGCAACTCCAGAGGGTAAAATTACCGATTTCGTATCTTTCTTCTTATTACCATTCACCGTTTTGAACAACCCTGAACATGACCAGTTAAATATCGCATATTTGTTCTATTATCTGACTGACTCTGACGATTCGGCAAAGAGATTGACCGAGTTGGTCGGCGATGTCTTGGTCCTCGCAAAGAACTTGAAAATCGATGTGTTCAATGCTCTTACTTCTCAAGAGAACAATTTGTTCTTACAAAATTTGAAGTTCAGTGAAGGTGATGGGCTTCTTAATTTCTACTTATTTAACTACAGATGTAGAAAGATCCATGGAGGTATTGATAAGGAGACCAATCTGGTCACCTCTAACAAGACCAGTGGAGTTGGAGTCGTATTGTTATAATATGTATAGATTAACAATTGCATTATATCTAATTAAGAGTAAAAAAAGTGTGGCTCAAAGGGCCGAAAAGCGTCAACGAAAAGCAACGTGAAAAACATCTAGCATCATTAAAAGAGAAAACACAAGTCTACTTGAATAAGTTCACTTGAACAAGTTCTTGACCTTGCCCATAATTCCCTTCTTGGTTTTAGAAATGGAACTGTTGTCGGCTGGTTCTTCTTCCTCCAAAATTTTGTTCTGTTTCATATTACCATAACCACCTCTTCCTGTGGAATAGATTGGTTGGATCTGGGAAGAGTTAGAAATGGTTGGCTGCAACAGTGGGGCTCCTGGAGGGGTGCTGGTGTGGACCAAATTCAGTTGACCTCCTCTTCCTGTGGAAAGAATATAATTGCCATCCTTGTCGTGGCTATAACTTGGGGTCAACTGTGATTGGGTCGATTTTTGCGGCAGAAGTTCTGGAGATCTCTTCTCAGTAATGTTACCTTTACCTCCTCTTCCAGTACTGTAGTATTGAGCGTCTGAATTGGTCATTTTGGGTGGTGTCTTTAGGGTTCAACTTGTAAAAAATCGAATCAAAAAAGATTTCAAACTTTATTTATATAGTGACTGAGAGAAAAGAAATTTTCATCGCTGACCTAAGGCATTCTTGGGGTGCGTGAGCGGGTCCAGGGGGAAAAAGCCTGCGATGAGAAAGAATGAATGACACTTTTGCGTCGAGGATGGAGAGGAAAAAAGAAACGAGGCTGGAAAAAAAAATATTTTGAATGACATTTTTTAAGATTTAGCATATTATTTAAGATTTAGCATATGTGACACAGACAACCCCCTGATTGATTTGGGGATGATTTCGACTTGCCTTTAGCAGAAAGTTCTGATTGATCCTTATTGCGCCAGTATGGTACTTTGAATCCAATAAAGTCCTCGTTGTAGTCAACAAAATCACTGATTTTCTCCTCGTTAACAAACTCATCAAAGATCTGAAGAAAAGATTTCATGCTTCCTACTTGTGCATGAAGATACATTTCAGTGACTTTACTTGGCATAGAAGAGTCACTCGGCAATAAAAGCTCCAATTCCTTCAATTTGTACTCGAAGTACAGACGGATCATCTTGGCATATTCAATAAACAGTAGACTAGAATGATTAGTATCCATCTCTACGAGCAAGATTTGCTTTCCTAAACTGTCACCGTTGTCCTTCAAAGGTTTACCATCAAACTTAATTCTCTTTCCTGCGGGGACATTGAGTAAAACATCCTCCTCAAGATCGTTCTCCCATTTAAGAAGAACTGGGTCGGTCTGCTCCACCAATGATACCCTTGGATCAAACGAGCAGAACGAAGTCATTCCCATGAAATTGAATTTGATGAAATTCCACTGCTCATTCTCATATTGAGTGAACAACTGGACATTAGGAAGCTCTTTGCAATACTTTCCATAAAGATAAAACTTTTCGTAGTTCTTCTTCACAAAATCTCTATCCATACAGATCTCGAGAGACTTCAAGTAAGAGTTCATTGGAAGAAACCCATAGATGAAGGCAAAGGTCTTTATGTCCTCGTTTGGATTGTAACTAATGAAGACCTGAGTCTCATGTTTGAGACCTCCCAGCTCGAAGATCAACACAACGTCACCGTTAGTCTTGTCAACATCGACATAAGCGTTCAACTCGTCGTTGTTATGGTTTACAAAGTCTACTATAGGAACCAGAGTTTGATCTGTAATAAAGATTCCTCCTGCTTCTTCCATCAATTCTTTTGTCTCTTCATCTACTTGAGCCATCTCTTCCTCGGTCAATGCTCTAGGAATTTCCAAGATTCTTGATCTGACAACGAGTCTCAAATGAAGGAATTTATTGAAGAGTTCTTCCTCGGAGTACTTATCACCAAACTTGGCCTTGAATTTCTCAGCTAAGATCTTGTCTCCGTCCAAAGTAACTCTTTCCAAATAGTCACCAGATTTCTCCAAGATCTCAAAGATCTTCTCCAGGGCTGGATCACCATTGACTAACTCGGTCAAAGGAGTAGTAAGTTTGGTCTCTTCCAAAGTCTTGAAATAGTCGACAAACAAGCCAATATCTTTACTAGTATCGGCCCATTCAATAAAAAAGAACATATATATGGCAATAGCCACGGGAGCTGTGACAGTCACTTTTCCCTCGGTGATGACTTCTTGCACAAAATCCTTCACATACTTCTGCTTATCTTCAGGCAAAGTTGCAACTAACAGAACACATCTGGTGACCGAAAATGTCAACTTGGCAGGAACCCTCATAATTTCAAACGACTCCAGATATTCATCACGAGCTCTGGTGGTCTTCGATTCTCTCAACAGCTCAGGATCAACATACAATCCGTACCCATACTCGTCTGTCTTTGTAATTCTAACATTTTCATCCAAATAGATGCCATTGGCGGCAATGAACTCATCCATTACCATTTTCAATTGTTGGTAATTGGACTTGCCAATCTGTGTAGTTTTTTTCTTCGGCTTTATACTCCAGCCACCGACCCAGTCTCCAACCGCCGATCTCTCTTATTCTGGAATTTTAGTCCCCAATCAGTGATTGGCCCCGGCTAAACTTCTAAATGAAGATGTTAGTCCGTTAACAAAACTTCTTGGCGTACCTCAATCGGTGACTGATACCCCCGGTGACATTGCCTAATTGAGACATTTGTCCGCAATTATTATTTAGCTTTTTCTCCACAAATGCCCGAACATTATTAATAAAGGGGCAGTTCAGTAACGAAGTGACGTCAAAATTAAAGGATGACTGCTGCAATGGAGAGCCAATTCTTCGGAGAAGAAGTCGTTAACAGAGTCTCGTTCTTGAGAGCTGACGCAGAATACATCAAACAAACCGTGGCCTATGAGAAAACGAGGTTTATTTTTTACGTAAAGGACAAATTTAATACAGTTCCTTTAGGAGTTGGAGCGGGGAGTAAATTCGACGTCGTTCAAAAGGAGTATTCAGAGTTGCCACCTCATTTCCAGAAATTACTTGTCAAATGGGGGGAAATCAATGGGCAAAAGACGGAGGATTCATTAAGTTTGGGTTTTAAAGTTGTGTTCTTGGGGATAGATGAGAAACTGTCTGATCCGTTCTCGTATGGAGATGGAAAGTACGTTGGAGTCCCGGTGTTTGCCGTCTATGTCAATGACGAGATCCTCACTTCGTTACAATTCAAAGATGCCGTCCCTATCCTTGATATGTTGGATATCTTACTGTTGACAAATGGGGATGCGTCTCTCATGTCTTATGGAAAGATGTACTTGGATTGGTTGAGTAAATACAACTTCTGTCCTGGGTGTGGGGCCCGTATGATCGCTGTTGATGCTGGAACTCGTCTCTTATGTCTTGGGGATGAGAACAATGAATGTCCTGTAAGAACTCCAAGGGTAAATAACGTCTGTTTCCCAAGAACTGACCCTGTAGTTATCACTTGTGTCGTCAATACTGCTGGTGATAAGGTACTCCTCGGATTGAATAAGCGTCACAAGTTCAGAAAGATGTACTCTTGTGTTGCTGGGTTCATGGAACCTTCAGAGACCATCGAACTGTCTGTAGCAAGAGAGGTCTGGGAAGAAACCGGATGCCAAATCAAAGATTTGAAAATTCAATGCTCTCAACCTTGGCCCTTCCCTGTCAACTTAATGATCGGATGTCTTGCCTACGTTGAGTTCAATGGAACCAACGAAAAGATAGATTTAGAACACGACAAAGAAATGACCGATGCCAGATGGTTCGGTGTCGAAGAATTACGCAAGATTATACTGGGTGAACCTCACCCGGAAGAAATCGTATTACCTATGTCCACGTCGATTGCCTTCAGACTCATCGAAATGGCCTGTAAAGTCTAAATTATTTATACCATACCTAAGAATTTCATAACAACCAACAGCTGTTTACCAACTGTAGAACATGTAAATGGAATTTTATACGACATATAACCAGCAGCAAGAGCCAGTAAAAACGCACGGTAAATTTGATAGATCAGATAGTTCTTTAAACCTTGTCTCGAGGTGAAATTGACTGGGTCTTTATCCTTGTAGAAATCATACAAACTCTCATTGTCCGAAATCTGTTTCAAAGATCCAGGATTGTTCACGAAATCAACCAAGACGTCAGGGATATCGGTCAAGTATCCGGAAATATTCAATTGATAGTAGAACTTTGACAATTCAAAATCATTACATGTCCAGAGGTACAACTTCCTCTTCAATTGACGAACGGCCAAGTGGTAGAAGTCGACAAACTCCGAATTACCATGAGTTACAGCCCAAGTTGCGATGTGTAATAAAGAGACCCCACTAATTGGAACAGCAAATTCCAGATCCTGGGCCTCCATCTCAACAGATTTATTCAAAAACTTTGTAGCTGTCAGGATATTAGCAGTGATATTAATGACCTCGAAATGATCTAAAATATGAGAAGTGATCGCATACTCATATTGTGGGATAGTCCATAACCCGAAGATGATCTTATCGTGCCAGTAAAGGATATCATCATTGACCTTCTTCATCTCATCGATGATCAAGTCGAAAATCTTGACAGGATTACTACCCTTTACATCCAACATGAACTTAACTGGACCACCTACCTCCTCATTCTTCTTCAGAAGCCATGACAATCCTCTGTACAAAGTAGGCATCGATTCATAAGGAGGACTCAAATTCTTCAACATCTTCAATTCAGGATCATAATTGGTCTCGGAGATAACATAATCCTTATCGTAGGTTCTTCCAGTTGAAGTGTCATGGTTAAGTAAGACCACCCCGTCTTTACTCAATTGGGTATCAGTTTCGATGACATATGCCCCGGCATCGGATACGGTCAGATTGAAGGCAAGAAGAGTATTCTCTGGACATTTGGCCTTGAAACCTCTGTGCCCGCAAATTTCCGGACGCTTAACTTCTTTTTGAGTCATACTGCTTGGCAACCTACTGCAAATGGATAATTTCACTATGTAAGTCACAGATCCGGTCCATTCCTCCGGTCACCAGTCACCAGTCACAGGCCCCATGCCCTTATTTATAGATTTTTGGCCGAAAATAAAGGCTGAGCTGCCCCCCATACTATTTCTACACGTGTATGTACGGGGCAGGGAAAACGAAAACGGCTAAACAAGGGGCAATCTAAATTGACACAGTGACACTGCGGGAGATACGGATTTAAGCTCAACAGACAAGTATACGATTAAATTTATACGATATATAAAGTATGGGGGACTTGTGTAAAGATATGACGATTAGAGCCAAGGTTGGTTGGCTGCTGAGTAATGATATTGAGGCAGCTGTTGCTGTGGTTGCTGCTGTTGTGGAGGTGGGGCCTGGTGTTGTAAAACTTGTGGCACCAGTGGAGATGCAGGCTTAGGCAGATAACGAGCCATACGGTTGGCAGTATCCTCTTTGTCCACTTCAGGTACATCTTGCAGTGTCTGCAGCAGCAGTTGTTGGTGTAATAAAGGTTGAACTTGTCTCGATGCTAAAACTGGCTGGGAGGCTTGGTTCTCCGGTTGAGCTTGTGGTGCCAGTTGCTGTTGGTCAGCAGCAGCAGGGGCTCCTCCTTCTGCTTCTTGTTCACCGCCTTGGATCTGCTGTTGTTGATCTTGTTGTTGCTGCAGTTGTTGCTGTTGTTGTTGTTGTTTGAACTTAAACACAGTCCAATCAAAGATATAATCGTATTGATAACCCTCTCTGATAAACAAATCTCTAAACAATCTTCTCAAATAAACGTAATCAGGCTTGTCTTCAAACAGTAACGATCTAACATAGTTCAAGTAATGCACAAACTCAACAGGTAAACCTCTAGCCAAGACAGCAGAAGTAGTAGACATCTTTTTCTCTAAGATACGATCGTATTTTTGTCTCTTTGTAGCAGCCTTCAATCCTTGCCATGGTAAAGAACCACGGCAGAAGTAAATCAACACATAACCTAAACTCTCCAAATCATCTCTTCTAGATTGCTCAATACCCAAATGGGTGTTAATCGAGGCATATCTGGCTGTACCTGTCAAATTCTTGTTTTCTTTGTACGGAATATGCAAATGTGTTCTTGGATCTCTGTACTTCTTCAGTAAACCAAAATCAATGACATTAACTTGAGATCCTCTCTTACCGATTCCCATAAGGAAATTATCCGGTTTGATATCTCTATGGATGAAACATCTTGCGTGAATGAATTCGATACGACACAATAATTGATCTGCTAACAACAAAACTGTCTTATAAGAGAACTTTCTGTTACAGTAATTGAACAAATCCTCCAAAGAAGGACCCAACAAATCAATCACCATGGCATTATAATCACATTCAGTTCCATACCATCTACAAAATGGAATACCTACACCACCACATAACAGCTTATAAACTCTCAGTTCATATTCTAACTGCGGATGTTTAGCTCTGATATTCTCCAACTTGATGGCAACTTCCTCCCCAGAAATGATATTGGTTCCCAAGTAAATATCTCCAAAGGAACCGGACCCGATCTTTCTTCCGATACGGTATTTTCTTCCCACTCTTAAATCCCTGAATCACATAGTTAGTAACAAGTCTTAAAACTGATAAGCGCCCACCGATCCAGGCGGAACAGCGCCCCCAGAGCAGCGCCACCGATTCAAATCTACTTACATCTCGAGTGTTAATCAAATGCTCTCTCTAATTCTCTTGATTGATAAATGATTGATGGCCTTTAATTAACTATATCAATACCGCCAATGTATCTTATCCTTGTTTCCCTCTAATATATCCAGGTGAAACAAATTAATCACACCAAATGAAGATCTATGGACTCAATAACTGGTCGATTACTTTCTATTCCAATCCACCGCTGTATTCCTACTATGATCCAGCCACTATTCTTAGACCTCCTCTCTAATTTGAAATGAATTTATAACTTGTTTCTTTTTTTGTGTGTTTTTTTCTTGAATTCGTTGATGTTTTCTTGATCCTGTTAGTAATTTTTGGGCAGGGAGGGTGAGGGCTGTTAATTTTCTTTTCTTTTTGTGGATGTTTCAGACGCCAAGTGGGGGGAGGGGTGGAGGATACGAGTAAAGGGGGAGAAGATGGGAGGAGAATGATGGGGAAGAAGGACGGTAGACGATGGATAGGGGCGATGTTTTCGAAAATTGAATACTTCCAAACACAGTCTATCGTAGATTCTAGATCATTGCTCCGAAAGTATCCACGTTATCTGAGCATTTTAAAAATCGTGTCCAATGGCGCAATCTGGAGATTTAGAGACTGAGTCCGGGATTATGATTTTGTGCACGACTTTTTTGGTGACTAAGTGGGGGGTTGACTAGGCAATGGGGGTGATGGGGGTGACGAAAGGGTGGATTTGAGATGAACTCTTTGGGATGGCTATTAGGGGATTGTTATTGGATTATGGACTTTGAAGTACAGATATTGAGGTATGGAAATGATAGAATGGGTGTTATGAAACTTACTTGAATATTCTCTTCTTTCCACCCCTAATTTTCATCTATATAATTTATATACCATCTACTGGGTAAATCTGTAATTAAATCTGCATTAAAATCTTAAGTTAAATCTGAACTGATTTTTTGATTGATTTATTCGGTAACATGGACTGACCTTCCAATGTTGTCTCAAACTTTGTGCGATTCCTCCACTCTCTGACCATCTACATCATCATATCAGTATGATCTCACTAGATACCAACTCCTGTATTGACCTCCATACGAAATCCCATACGAAACCTAGACCAACCCCAAACCAATTTCTTTCCATTTCTTTCCATTTCTTTCCAATCACACCCTTCTTACTATCTCTACATCAAATTATTAGCTAATTAATTTATTAATAACTCAGAAGAAAAAGGCAATATAAAACACATTAAACTAGTTGACAACCAGTCAACAGAGTCGAATAAAGAATATATAAGTAAATTAGGCTCTTCTCAAAAACAACGACAAAAATAAAAATTAAAAGAATTAAGCTTCGGTCTTAGCAGCTTCGGTCTTGGTGACTTCAGCAACTGGCTCTTCAACAGCTTCCTTGGCAGCCTCAGCAGACTCGGTAACCTCAGCTTCAGTCTTAGCCTCAGACTTGGTGACAGTCTCCTCAGCCTTCTTGATAGCATCGGTAGACTCCTTCTTAGCGGTAGTAGCAGTAGAAGCACCAGAAGAAGAAACCTTAGACAGAACAGATCTAAGCTTGGCCAAGTACTTCTTAATGTAACCTTGAACCTTTGGGTCCTTCTTCAAAGTTTCAACCTTCTTGGTAACAGTCTCCTTAATACCACCTTCACCTTCGGTCTTGGTAGAAGTCTCACCTTCAGCAGATGGGGCAACAGCAGCTTCAATCTTGTCAGCCACAGTGTTGACAACCTTCTCAACGGTGGATTGTTGGGTTTGCTATTTACCGTTAGTACCCACAGTTACACCTAAAATTAAAAACTTCCTCAACTTACCTCAGTAGTAGACATTTCTAAATAAATTGATAATTAAATTAATTAAAAGATTAATTAGAGTATTCAAATAAATTTATTAGGAAATACCACTGGTATATATACTCAAAAATGTCACACTCCTTTTAGTTTCATGTCCTTTTTGAATTACCGTTCTTGCCTCTTTGAGGGAAAGCAGATGTGACTTAAGCTAGAGGCAAGTGCTGGTTTTTTTCTTTGTCGTTCTATGAGTTTGTTTGCGAGTTATGTCATGTCTCCTTATTTTTCTATTGTTTGTTAAGACTCACATGCCCTTCTGCCCTTTAGGTAGCTTGAATGAATACCAAGTTTTATTGTTTCAAGCCGAACTTTAAATTATTTAACACAGGGTATCTGGAATTTTTGCCCGCATGTACAGGAGATGAGATGGGGCAAGAAAGCAAAAAACTTTGCTAAAAAAAAACACAGATCGCATCGTGTCATATTTTTGGCTGGTTTTCTTATTATTGTTGCTGTCTCAGTTTATTATCTAAAGTGATGTGGGATTTCATAAACTAAGCGAGCCACACATCACCGGAGAATATTTAGTGTACATCTACAGTACGAAGGAGGTGTACAAATAAATATTTTGTCCTCCTGGATTTAACACGATGAGCCTATTTGACAAGCGTTTCAGGAGGCAAATTTTCAAGATGGGAGCAAGGTTTGTGCCCCTAGCCCTTTTTTGACTTGACTTGTCATGCATAACATGGGATTATCATAAGAAAAAAAAAAATACTCAGTAGTAAACACAATTTCCTAAAATGGAAGAAATGTTTGAGAACGGTCTTAACAAGACTAAAAATAACTCGAAGTTTTCAAACCGAACGGAAGTTAAATTGAAGAACCAATGAAATAATTTCTTTCCGATGATCGCCATTCCTTGAATATTCGAGGCATTCCTCAACTGAACCATAATTGAGTTCTCCACTGAGCCCTCCACTGAGCCCTCCACCCAACCATCCTCCCGGGATTTATCATGCCCTCTAAATATTTTCTCTTTTTCTTAACAGTCCGAGTGACTTGTTCTGTGGATGGTCCGAGCCATTTAGGGCGGTGTCGGCTCAAAAGTAAGGCGCATCTACAACGCATCGACCCTACGCATCGACCTCGCATCGACCTCGTATGCACTACGCATCCACGACGCATCCACCAAACTTACCTAACCATATTCTCTGCCCCAAGCCTACTCGCATCGCCGTACACCCTGTTCAACAAGCCCCCAAAATTCTTCTCTTTCTCACGACCTTCCCGGCGGCTCGTATTGCTCTTTCCATAAATTATCCGCCTCTATTTCTACCCAGTGAGATGCGCATTGTTTTCCTTCTTTATTTTTTGGCAACGGCAGAGAAAATCTGAGGGAAATCTCGAAACAAAGGAAGTTCAACAGATTGGTGTTGAAGGCGCTACTGGATTGAAGTAGTCAGAGAGGGCACTGAGTAGTAGAATAGAAAAGAGGAGCAGAGAATGATGCTCAACTAGGGGTTTTTTTTTCGCATAACCATGTTAGGACGCCTTTTTAATAATAACCAAAAAGGTCAGTCCAATTTATCGGATCTGAATTTCCACAATCATCCGTATTCTCATCACCTTGCTGTGCCGAGCCCTGGATCTTCTTCGCAGTCATTGAACGCGTTACTATCAAGATATGATCCGTCCAGACTTGACGCTGTATGCGACTCGATAACCAGAACCCTTTTATATGGTTCTACACGTCCTTATAATGAGGGACCGCCATTGGACCACTCATCATTTAGGATCATCATTTTACAAGACGCATCTATACGGTCGAAGATTCTGTTATATGATTCTGCTGTATCTATGGTTCAACAGCCACAGCCTCAGCCACCATCTACTGGATCTTCATCTCTGCCACTGTATGGGGCTTCTAATATCAAACACAATGCATTCAATAATAAAATGGACCAAAATAAACACCACAGAGCCATGGAATTGGCTGATTATATGTTTGGCTGCGGTGTGCCCGTAAATGATCTGTCGATATCGACCAAATTGCATGCTTTACCATCACTTCCCAATAATCCATCGTCAGTTCTCATTACCAGATTATTCTCTGTGAATTCAAAGTTCATTTTTGGACCTAATGTCACTCAAAATTCAGAATGGAGCCCCCAGTCAACACTCCCATTATCTCAGCCACCTTCCACAACTAAAGATCTTGCAAGAATAGGTATTGGGTTTGTCATCCCATTGGCCCCATCAGAAATAGAGGCTCTGATCACCAGTAATTGGGAAGAATATATGAACTTCATCGCAGCTTTCCAACATCTTATCATATCCAAATTGAAATTACAAGTGTCTATGAACCCAGCCGGTTGTTTACAGATCCAAAAATTATCTATATCTTCTCCAAGGTTCAAACCTTCTGGTGATAATAAGAAATTGTATTTCTCGAATTATTCATTACAAGCTGATCCAGAATTGAAAGGATATTTCACTCAGTTTGTATGTTTTGTACATGGGATTTACCAAGTTCCAAGATTACTCGTTGGATTAAAGCGGTCAGACTCGGTATTATACAACTGGTGCCATCATGTTGCTGCATGGTTGGAGTTCAAAGATGGAAAGAACCTGCATTTGCAATCCAAGTTGGATTTCTTGGCTTCCTTATTCCTGGTCTTCATACCATTGAGACGTGAATTACTTACTAAACCAAGTGATAAGACAAAACCGATAACAAGAGTAGTGATTATGACCGGTAATCCGGTGGTAGTTCAAAAATTGATTTTCATAATATCTGGTATATTATCTGACGATGTGTTATCCAAAAGTGTTAAGACATCTACGAGTTTCAATCTGCTTACTCTGACAACATCAACTGAAATGCATAACTCACAAGAAGGGACTGAATCTCCTTCGACTCCGATGTTGGGAAGTTCTTTCTCCAAAGGATGGGAAATTCCTAAGAATTCCGTGCCTATCCCATCTCAAAGTGTGACGACAACGACTCCAGTGAATTTTTCACCTCAAAAAATATCTGAATCACCAGCAAATTCATTACAATATCTTTCGTCTTCACTTTCCAGTTCATATAATTCGTCATGGAAACAGATGTCATTCTTTGATAAATGGAAATCATCTAATCAACAACAATCCCAATCCCAATCTCAGCATTTCCCACCAACTTCACTTGCTATGCCACCACTGAATGAATCGGGTCGTAGACAATCAACTTACAAAACTCCATCGCCAGCCGTGGAGCATGACGATTTCCAATGGTTCTCACCTGCCAACAGCACAAATGGACATTCTCCACATCTGAATGGTTCTCCTGAGCTGACTATGAGACCACCTCAGTTCCCTTCAAAGGCATTACAACGTACTCAATCTCTGTTTGATTTGACCTTACTGACTACTACTCGAAATACAAAGTTTAATATATCAAATACACCCCTGATAGAGAGAACGGCTACAAAATTGAAGGGCGCACAAAGTGACTCAAAAAGATTAGAAGAAGAATGTGAGCGGATATTTAATACTGAGCCTCGGATCAAATCTTCAAGTAAAAATAGTATAGAAATTGAAGCTCAGGATCTCGGTAAAAATTCAGGAGGACAAGACCAATTTTTAAGTCCATTGATTGGATATTTAGAAGAATTTAGACCCGAATTTTCATTCCAAGCATGTCCTATTACTCCAGGACTTGATCAAGAAATTATCAATGCTATGAAAAATGATCTTGTGGATCACGAATTCTTGAAATCTCCTACTCCCAAAACAGTATCAAAGACGATTTTCATTTCTTTGGCAGCCAGAGAAATCAAGAAATTTGAATTGAAAACATTGGGAACAGGCACCGTAGTTTCGACATCCCCACCGACATCGAACATCTTTGGCTCCAATACGCCTTCTCAGAACGTATCAGGATCAACTCTGGGCATCTCAAGCTCAGTAGTCACCGATCTCGTGTCAGTGGAAAAGATCTTTTCCCCAAGAGGTAAAACCGATCTTGACGTCACTACGGTACAAAAAATTGACAGATTACTAGACAAAATTATAGACGTGCTGAAATCCATAGGAAATCTTACAGACGAGACTATCCAAGAAGAAGAACTGGGGCTGTCAGATTTGGCCCAGGACGAGCTGCTCAAATTCTCCAAAATCAGATCTCTTTTAGATGAGATATGTCTCTTGTATTAATGACCGGATAAAATAGCCTACTAATGACGTATAAATAATGGCAGATTTTTCACTAATAACCCGTATAAAAATAATTGACAGCTTATGCTAGTGACCCGTACAAAATAATGGCAGTCTCTCCCCCAAGTTACCCGCCTTCCCTCTTGGTGTTTTGATTTTTTCAGTGCTAAGAAGGACCGGCGGTAACGAGATCAAGAGGGTAACGAGATCAAGAGGGTAACGAGATCAAGGCTGACCAATTGATAATGAGATCTCTGTCAGTGACCTCAGAGGACGAGAGAACTCAGTACCGTTTGTTCCTCGATAACGAGGATAAAACTCTGGAACTGACTCTGTCCTTTGTCACCTTAAAGAAATGCCAATACTCAAATAAGAAACTTGGGAACTCGTCTCAAGATGAACAAATGACGTGTGATTGTGAGGAATCTCTTGACTCAGAAGGTAAGAATACCCTGTGTGGACCTGATTCTGATTGTATAAACAGATTGACTTCTGTTGAGTGTATAAATGGGGACTGTACTTGTGGTGACGAGTGTCAAAATCAACGGTTCCAAAGAGGGGAATACGCCACAGTGTCGGTTATTCAGACCGAAAAGAAAGGTTACGGATTAAGAGCCGACGCCGATATTGATGCTGATACTTTCATTTATGAATATATCGGAGATGTTATCAATGAACAAACTTTCAGAGAGCGAATGACTCTGTACGATCAAAAAGGTTACAAACATTTTTACTTCATGATGTTACAAAAGAATGAGTTCATTGATGCCACCGAGAAGGGATGTCTTGCTAGATTCTGTAACCATTCATGTAAACCTAACGCATATGTCGACAAATGGGTAGTTGGAAATAAGTTGAAGATGGGTATCTTTGCCAAGCGTAGAATCATCAAAGGTGAAGAAATCACTTTTGATTATAATGTTGACAGATACGGAGCTCAACTGCAACCATGTTACTGTGGTGAATCTAATTGTATTGGATTTATGGGAGGAAAGACCCAAACTGATAGTGCTTCATTATTGCCTCAAATGGTTGCCGAGCTGCTTGGTGTCACTCCAGCACAAGAGAAAGAATGGTTACGTAATATGAAACTGGAAGGTCGTAAAATCAAGAAGGATGAGGATAGTAATATCAACGAAGAATTTATCAGTTCTTTGGTCATGGAACCTTTAGAAACCGATAGTGTTTCGAAGGTGATGAGTGCATTGATGAGATCTCAAGAGCTCATCATTTGTCGTAAATTAGTGGAGAGATTATTGTTATCTGAAGATCCTAAAATCCACACAAGAGCTATTCGGATGCATGGATATGAAATTTTCAGTAAATTATTAAGAACTCATTGGAATGACCTGCTGGAACAAGAAATGGTATTGAATATTTTACATATCTTGACAAAATGGCCATCTGTTACAAAGAATAAGATTTCAAGTTCCAAGATTGAGAGTGTGCTCAAGGAAATAATTGATGCAGACGATGTCTCGGACCCTGAAATTAAGACGTTATCTTCGTCTTTATTAGAGGCTTGGTCAAGATTAGAGATGGCCTATAGAATTCCTAAAAGAGAGCAAACTACACCCGAAGCTTCTGCTACCCCTCAAGATATTGGCAGCTTACCTGCTAATAGAGTGCATGAGGGGATTCCTTTACCGGAAGGATGGGAATGGGCTGTTCTGCCGGATTCAAATAAAGTTTATTTCTATAATAGAACCTTGAATGTGACTCAATGGGATAGACCTGAAGGAGCACCACCTTCTCCTCAAAAAACTAGTGGATTTACTTTGAAAAGAGGAAGGGATGAAGATGAAGATTATGCAGCTGAAAAAATCAATGTAAGATCAACGATTAAAGTTCCAAAGAAACCTTCCGCATTTGAAGAAACCGATAAGCTGCAGCGTGAAAAAATAAGATTACAAAGGCAGTTGCAGGCTAGTGAGGCTGATAAACTGCTGCGTGCATTGGAACATTCTAAAAGAGAAGAAGAGATGAGGAGGAAACAAACAGAGGTGAACTTTATCATTCAAAAAGCCCAAAGAGAAGCAGAGGAACGTAGAATTGCCGAACAAAAACTGAAAGAGCAACAAGAAGAATTAAAACTGGCTAAATTACAACGTCAACAGAAGAAAAAACATAAATCTTCCTCATCTTCAAGCAGTTCGGTAGTGGAGAAAAAATACAAGATTTTATTCGCATCGGTGGTGCCTAATATGGTTAAAAAGTACGAGGTAGAGATTGGACATGATAACCTAAAACTGTCAGCTCGAGACATTGTTAATATTTTGACTGAGAAGGAGATGAAAAGACATGGAGATTCTACCGAAGTTCCTACGGAATTGCGTACAGAGAAGAAGGCAAAGATCAAGGTGTTTGCCAAACTGTATATGGAGAAGATCTTGGTCAAGTACAAAGAAAAGGAGGCACGTAAGAAGGCCGCCTCTAATCATTAAACAAAACATGTATAATTATAATGCAATATTAGTGCAGATTGTTAGTAGAGCCCTAGATCAAACCTGATGAAATTGGTTGGTGCGATTAAATGCGCGAGGGCTGATTTTTTCTATGCATGCATAATTTCAACTAAAGTGAGTCAAACCCTAATTGTATGGAGGCGTGAGGGAATAGATGGAGAGAAGGGATATACGACAGTAGTGGGATAGTGATGAGTAAGAGAGAGTTGTTAGTTAGTGGTGGTGAGTGAGAATGAGTCATTAGTTTGTGGTGAGTAAGAGAAATTAGTAGTGAATCCTGAGATGTGAACCTCTGTTCACAATAAGTAGGCTGTATGCGGTGCGATTCGGCTCAAACAAATGCCACAAAAAGCCAAGTTTCCTTACAAAAAAAAAGAAGAATTTAATGACACACATGAAATACACTGCGACAAGCGGAAGCACAATTACTTAAATTGATGGTAATATTTTTTAATGATCCACCAAGCGCCAATCGAGGGCTGCTTGTTATGGTATCAAGATTGGTAAACAAGCAGCAATCATAATGAGTGGAGTTGAATGGCGTTGCATGTGAAATGAAGATGCATATATATATAATGGAATCCTGATTATTGTAGTTGATAAACCTATACCCTAGTTCTGGTGACCCGAGTCTTGATCTGCTAGTGCCCCACCGGTCAACCCGCTAAATTACCACCCACCAAATCTCGCTTCGCCCCTCAGCACTCAATCCCCATATTATAATTTAAGTCAGCGCAGACCATTTTTACCAAATGGCGAGTCAGCCGAAAAGCTCCCTACAGACATCTTAAAGAAAAAGAAAATCTTGACTAAATTATAAAAAATGGTTAGGCATGGACTAGGACATAAAGTCAAAGTTGAACCAGAAGTAATACGAAAGGAAGGGGAAGATATGTCAGATTCTGTGAGAAGTTCGGATGTGGGTATCGATGAAGACGATTTGGACTCCATGTTTGGAGGACAAAGATCTTCAATGGAATCTCGCCTGGTTCATCCCGTTAGTATGCGAAATTCTGTGTCACAGGCCTCGCAAAGATCGGATCCTTCTATAACTTCGAACAAATCCACATTTTCATCAACTGCTGCAAATTTCTTTCATTCTCACAGACCTCATATCCACCACCACCATCATCATCTGCCCAAATCTCATCCAGATCCTCACAAGTCTTCGGTCGATCCTCACGATAAATCGCACAGTGACCCAATCTCAAAAAACTTACATACTAATTCCCTGCATAGCGCAGAAAGTTTGGCCGCCTTGAAAACTCAAGAGGCTGTGGGGGGAGGGGGGTTCCACAGAAATTTGTCCCAATCCAACTTATTCAGTCTCCCCTCTCACGACAAATCTCATCCCCGCCATCGTATAGGTCATCACCATACCCCGTTCTCCAAACTTGGTAAAGCAGCAACCATGTTGCTGACCCCTTCGGTGGATCTGGAGCAAAGAGCGCGCGAGCGCAAATCAATTTTTTCGAAGAAATCCTTTAATCGCTCCAGTACTTGGGAGCTGGCTGGTACTGATCTTAGTAGTGTGGAGCTGTCTCCTGCGCCAAGTGTCAGAAGATCGGTGGAGATTTCCCCTCAGGCAAGGGCAAACGCTCAAAAACTTGTTAATCAATACGCATTTTTCCTAAAGTTTGTGAATAATTGTCATAAATCCGATGCCATCGATTATGCCCCGATAAGATTACAAAGTATGCATGAGTTTTTGGTGGAGGTTCTTGAGGAGTATCTTTTGAGTGAAGAGCCTGTGGAGAAGCTTTCAACTGTTAGTGAGAGGTCATCGATCCAAGGATCGCAAAGTTCGATTTCTAAATTCCCAAGTCATTCAAGTACTATAAGACCACTGTCTCAATTGTCCCAGGTGGTTGTGGAGATGGAAACTTTAAGACCTCAAACTTCAAGAGACACAAATTACACTCTGGATTCTCGTAATAGTGACTCCACTATACATTTGTCTCCTTCTAAGACTAAACTGTGTCTTATGGATTTATGGTATCATCAACTGCGTAAGCAATTGATACGATCTCATTCGCTACTCTCCACCGAAGTGAAAGCATTGTCTTTGAGGAACATGTGTTATTTGCCCCACAGATTTACCAATGAAGGACACCAGATTTGTTTCTTGCAGAATCAGATCTGTAAGGCTACATTGAGTGTAGAAACAGCAGACCAAGAAGATTACAATTGGATTGATAGTTGGAATTTGCTGCATGAAGAGAAGAGTAGTCAAATTAATACTGTCTTTTTGATTAATGATAATCGCATACCTGAGGTTGTGATTGATAAATGTCAAATGAAGGATCCAAATTTAAGAACTCTTTCTGAAGAAGAGCAAGACCATTTACACACTTTACCAATTGTTCAATTACTGAGTAATTCTAAGACAGATTTCTTAAAGAATTACTCACTTTTCACCACTCAAACGTACAAGCATATTCCTTTGCTGACGCAGAGTCAGAATGTAATACTATGTGACGATTTGAACTTCTCGATTCTGAAACATGAATGGGTATCTACTTTGGAGGAGATGAAGAGAGTTTTAGTTCCTGGTGGATTTGTTCAGTTACTGATTCACGATTTCCAATTATATCATCATGCAGATGAAGAATCCCTGAAATTGATATTGCCTGAACCATCCAGAAAGCTCTGGAAACTTATATCACAAAATGCATCCTCACTTAATTATGATATCCAACCTTCAAGAAGAGTTATGGGATGTTTCCAAGAAGCTGGCTTCAAAAACATCAAGTACACTCTACTTACTGTTCCCAAGACAATAGTTCCATTGAAACCTCAAGAAGAACAACCAATTTTCAAAGAAGAACAGCTGCATCAACATCGGAATTCCTCTGTTATCACTTCCTCCACTATGTCTAACTCTACTTTCTCATTGGGAGATCTGTCTACGGCAACTTCATCGTCACTGTTATCTGAGATGGGAAATGATACTCATAAAAATAGTGAGGTCCAATCAGAGTCGCCTCCAATCCAAAACCAAACCACTCATCGTACTTCCTACTACAAAGATGAAAGATTAAACAACTTTAACTCTTTCGTCACCGGATTATCAGAATATACCTTCTTATCCAGATATACTTCATTGGGTAAGGAGAAATTCGCAGGGGGTGAGGATGAAGATTCGGCTTTACGGAACTACGTATCTTACAGACTTTATGGAGATGGCTCAAAGAAGGTGTTTTATGATGAGGGATACCAAATGCTTATGGTGGTAACTGCCCAAGCACCTGAGGAGATTGAATAATTAATAAACTGCTCATGTATATCAGATGTAGATAAGTAGTGCATGTAATTCTAATATTTATTTGAAACTCGGGATTTTTCATTGGAGGAGAAAAGTTTTTTTTGTATGTGCCCTTGATGGGGCAAACGGCAGGGCAAGGGTAGGATGAGGATGGAAAGAATAGGGTGGAGGAGGAGGGGGTGTCAAGAGGAGTGCAAGGAGCAGACGAAAGGAGGTGCTAGCTGGAGGTGTTGGTGTTACGATGTCTCTGAGGTTGAATTAAGAAAATATGTCCGTACGGAGATTTCCATTCATTGAATTTTCAATTTAATTCAAATGGCGTTTGATGAGGGATCTATTCCTGTTTGAGTGAGCAGATTTAAGTACATTGCATGACAAAATACTCGTTTAAATAACAGTCACTGAATAATTCTTGAAGGAGGGAAAGAAAGAAGTAAGAAGATAATTGTAGTCAGGTCTATGAAAGTGTCACCACTGAGTCTCATCTTAAGTCTCATCTTACCTCTCATCCCACCTCTCCTCTATGTCACATGCCACCTCTATGTAACCCCTAAATCATCTCCCTTCTCTTAGTGTGACACTATTCGAAAAAGAAATCCTGCCCTCGGTCCTTCTGAATTTGCCCAGATTTCACCTTATTTTCCCTTTATTTCCCTCGGCTTTCCTCGATTTCCCTCGATTTTGCCCTTTGATCATACTTTTCCTGCAAATCACTAACAAAATAAGGCAAAAAACACACACACACAAAAAAACCAAAGATGAAAATTTTTGAGCCTTGAAAAGAGTCCTCTTCATAGTGAATACACTAGTGAAAACCAACCAATACGAAAGAAAATGGAATCCTTAGCTCGTCAATCTATGAGCGCTTGCCCATTTGTCAGTTCCACTTCTGCTAAAGCCATGAAAGCTTTAGCCAGAGGTTCAGGATTGGCCCAACAAGCCGTTCATTGCCCAGTCATGGGACCAGCCTTGATTCAAAAGCAACAGCAGAGATATCATTCTACTCCATCGAAGCCAGCTCAAGCTGCAGTTTCTTCGCCTTCTGGATCTTCAGCTGCTGCTGCTGCCGCCGCCGCTCCTATGGCTTCAACCGCCACTGCTTCGACCGCCACGGCCGCTCAGTTCCTGTCCAAAGCCCACGCCGTCAACCAAAGCTACGACAGAGCCACCAACGAGTCCACTTTTGACTTCTCAGGTATGTTCGAACACGACATTTTGAAAAAACGTCAAGAAAGCTCCTACCGTTACTTCAACAACATCAATCGTCTTGCCAAAGAGTACCCAAGAGCTCATCGTGCCAGTGAAGATGACAAAGTCATGGTTTGGTGCTCCAATGATTACTTAGGTATGGGTAAAGACGAACGTATTTTGGATCTGATGAAACAAACTTTAGACAAGTATGGTGCTGGAGCTGGTGGAACCAGAAATATTGCCGGTCATAACCGTCATGCCATCAATTTGGAGAGTGAAATCGCCCTGTTACACAAACAGGAGCTGGCTTTGGTATTCTCCTCTTGTTTTGTCGCTAATGACGCTGTGATTTCGTTGTTGGGTCAAAAGATCAAGGATTTGGTCATCTTCAGTGATGAGTTGAACCATGCTTCGATGATCGTTGGTATCAAGAACTCAAGATCCAAGAAAGAGATCTGGAAACACAACGATTTGGAAGATTTGGAGAGAAGATTAGCCAGTTATCCAAAATCCACTCCTAAATTGATTGCCTTTGAGTCTGTCTACTCTATGTGTGGATCTGTCGCTCCTATCAATGAGATTTGTGACTTGGCTGAGAAGTACGGTGCTTTGACTTTCCTTGATGAGGTCCATGCCGTTGGTCTTTATGGTCCACACGGAGCTGGTGTCGCTGAACACTTGGATTTCGAAGCTCATTTGAAGGCAGGTATCGCGTCTCCAAAGGGTATCACTACCGCTTTGGATAGAATCGATATGATCACCGGTACTTTGGGTAAGTCGTTCGGTACTATTGGTGGATATGTTGCTGGATCTCTGAACTTGATCGATTGGTTCAGATCTTTTGCTCCAGGTTTCATTTTCACCACTTCTTTACCACCAGCTGTCATGCAAGGTTCTTCTACCTCGATCAGACTCGTTAGAGCCAACATTGAGAACAGAACTTTGCTGCTGGAAAACACCAACTATGTCAAGAAATCTTTGAAACAATTGGGTATTCCAGTTCTTCCAAATCCTTCTCATGTTGTTCCAGTTCTTGTTGGTGATGCTGCTCTGGCTAAGAAGGCTTCCGATTTGTTGATGGACAAACATCGTATTTATGTTCAAGCCATTAATTTCCCAACTGTTGCCAGAGGTTCCGAGAGATTAAGAATCACTCCAACTCCAGGCCACACCAAGGAAATTGCTGACAAGTTGTTGGAGGCTGTCGATGATGTCTTCAATGAATTAAACTTGAGAAGAGAGGATTCTTGGGCTGCTACTGGTGGTCATTGTGGTGTTGGTGAAGAAGGTTTTGTTCCTACTGCTAACTTATGGACTCCTGAACAATTAACTTTAACTAATAAGGATTTGAACCCTAACGTTTTGGATCCTGTCATTAGACAATTGGAGACTAGTTCTGGTGTTCATGTCCCAGGATTTTCTGTCTAATTTTCTATGGACAAAGATTAATATTCTGGATGATTTCAAGAACTACAACTCCGTCACATTGTTCCTCAATTGTTACTACACCGCATATTTATATCTTGAATATACCAATCATCCAAGCTTCTGTAGATAACGTAACTTTAACTGTAACTTTTGGGGATACTTCTGATATGATTACGTAAGCAGTTCAGAATTGGGGATACACGACTTTTGTATGATACATCGTTACACCAAGATGACTTCAAGACATACCAAAGTATTGACACCTGTTCGATTGGGATAGATAAAAATATATGCTCATTGATTTATGTGTGGCCCTGATACTTGTGTTGTGCTTGAGCATCACTGTTTTATTGGTAGACTTACCAATATTATATTTAATTTATGGTGATTAGATATATCTAAGTCGTGCACGACCAATAATTCCCAATTTGGCTCGCTTACGTAATCCATCTTACCAGTTCTATCTCTCACCTAACAGTTTACCTATCTAAAGTCCAATTGGATCTACAACTCCTCATATTAAGTATCTGATATATTATACAAAGTCAAATTAAACAACAGTAGTTGTAACATAAACAACATCATCTATAATAATACAATTTCATCAAGTGTTAAGCAGTGCTTAACCCCGAGTCTCACCAGAGCCGAATGCTAACCACACTAGCTACTCTTCACCTTCTTTCTATCAGGCTCTTCGTCTTGCTGTGTTTGCATACTTGGTAACATCTTCAATTCTTCCAATCGTTTCTTCAACAATGTCTCTCTTTGTCTTGCGGCACTTTCCATCAGTTCCAATTCCATAATTCTGGTTCTATATAAATCATTGACTAATTCCAACTCTGAGATACGAGTTTTTAATACATTTACATCGTCAGTATTTGAGCTTGAACGTTCGTCTGATGAAGACTGCGTTAATTTTTGCAGAATAGGCGGTAAACTACTTCCTTGCAGAGGTTGAACCAAAGGTGTTGAGTAAGAAGATCCATTATTGCCGTAATGGGTGATTGGATTCAACAATGAAGGATGTTGTTCACGAGGTTGTGTCTGTTGTGATGTGTTGGCAGGACTGTTATTGGCTGATAACAATGGAGAATCGTTCAATAACGGTTTTAATGGTGGCAAAGACGATGGGGAACCGTTGGCCAAATTACTGTGAGGGTGCAGATGAGAAAGGGAGAATTGAGGACCAAAGCTTGGTGAAGCAGCTCCAGAACGATATGAACCTTCTGGTGTAGAAGCTTGCAGTCCATTAGCAGCAGCGACCAAAGCTGGCAATTTGGTCTGAGATTGAATTAATGGAGAATTGGCAGAATTCAAAGCTGATGATGGGGAAAATGGAATTTGTCTGTTATTCCCATTCGATTTCAACAGAGCCACTCTATTGTGTTCATGATCCTGACTGTTACTGGTGTTGGAGAGATTTTCCAACAGAACAGCAGCTAATTCTTTCTCCTTCTGCTTTGGATTCAAAGAACCTCTCTCTGAAGATTGAGAAGGATTGAAGCCTGGAGTGACAGAAGACGTAGCCAATAACAATGGAGATGTGATTTTAGCCAAATTCGGAGCAAAATGAGTTGGAGCCGACGATGGATAATGTAATGGTTGTGCAAAATGATGTGTTTGGTGGTGTTTGATATAAGGTGTATGAGCTTGTTGAGATGGAGGCAGCCATTTACTTGCAGGGCCAGAGCTAGGTCCGTTGTATTGATACTGCAGGTATTGCTGTGGCTGTTGTTCGTTTCTTGGTAATAATGGAACCAACGAAGGTGAACCATTCTCATTGTGCAGCGATAACAGTGGTGAATTCTTATTACTTTTAGAAGGTTTGTATTGTTTTGGAGAGAATTTTTGTTTCAGCGAACCTTCATTTGCCTTTAATTCTGGAGTATTTGGATTCGATGAATTCTTCAATCCACCTGGAGTATGTCTGATTCTATTTCTTGACTTAATAACATCTGTCTTCAATGAGATGGGTCTTGGTCTCCCATGTAACTTCAAGAATAATCCACAAGCATTACACAAGACTTGACCGCTGTCATCTCTTCTCCAAAGAGGGGTAGTTTGTGTCTTACAATTACGACACACCGGAGAAGAGATATTTGTCTTGGATGTGGTCGACCCATTAGCGGCATTTGTAGTGCTTGTTGTCTTAGCATTTGGATGGACAGGATTAGTATCATCTTCCAGAGGAGATCCTTCAGAGTGGGAATGTCTTAAAGGTTCCGATGGAATATCTGGAGTTCTTTCCATTTTCATTTGACTGTCTGTCTCCATGTTATCGGGGCCCTGAGGTTGTGAATGCAGGAGTGTTGTTATTGGCGGTAAATTCCTGGCTTGATGTGACATATTGTTCTTTCAACGTGTAACCATATAAGAAGGTGGGAGCAGTAGATATCGTATTCAATTTGACAGCTCCAAACTATTCATATATCTGTCCTACACGTATCGTTAAGTCTATCGTTAGATGTATTGGTCGTGTAATCCCGGTGTATCTCCCCTTATCTTATCGGCGTCTATTTCAAATAAACAGATCCCGTACTGATTAAAGATAGATAAACACTTTTCCCTAGCAAAAAAATTTTTTTTCAACGATAAAATTTTTTTTGTTCCTAATCTTTTCTATGCGTACGTCTGTGCGCTTAGGAGGATTGTAAATGGATGGAATTGTTATGCAGCAGTGGCGAGGTGGGGGGTTAGATGAGAGATATGAGAGGGGGAATGAGAGGGGGAGATATGGGGGATATGGGGGAATTTATGGGGTGGGACATGAGGTATGAGACGGTTATGTGGTTATGAGGTGGGCTATAAGGATCTAGAGATTAACAGGTATTCCTTCGTCAGCTGAACTCTGGCTAGATTTATCGCTCTAGATTTTGCTCACTATCTCAATAGTCTCTTCAAATCATGCGAGTCATCACCCTTCAATCGTACGTTAAGCAGGAGACATAATTCGTGCATGAAAACTCAAAATTGTACGGTATTATCTTTTAGTACACTACCTAATTTAGAACACCTATTTTAGAAAGGAAAAAATCCTATGTTCTTGGTTTTTAGGGACGGCATTGAAAAGGCTGCGATAAATAATCATAAGATTTCAAAATGCACTCAAGATATCCTAATACTAATAATTATTAAACTATGGCCTAGACCTAATATTATCATAAATATTGCCACTCTATTTGGAAAGGGTCCAGTGTAAAGTGGTGGCAACCTAATTGTGGCCATCTTGCTTAAGAAATCTCTTATCTTTGAAGATTGTCTGCAAAAAATTATAGTACACATGTTGAAATATTACAACGAACACTTGAAATGGGGCTGCTGTTATCTGTACCATATTGTTCGGCTAGGTATAGATACTTCTGGATTTGAGTATTGCACTATCACCGCACTCTATATTCAGCAAAAGTCGCTTTCTTAAGCTAGTTTTTGCGGGGCGACTACTGCCTGAAAACTAACTTCACTCTTCATATTATTTATACGTGAAGTTTAAAGTTAAAACACTCTCAAGATAATTAATACTTGTGCGCAGAACAATTCTTCTCTAATTTATTAACCATTCAATAAAATTACTCTTTGGTAACTGGTTCAAGATGTGATGTCCCTTCTGAACAATATCAGACTTCTCCCGGGGCCAATTTAAAAGTAATATTTGATTTTCCCACATAGCTTAAAATGTAGAATTCTTGGGCATAAATTATAGTCACCGAAATTAGTTATCTACTAATGCTTAATGACCGTTATTAAACCGTCCACTATATCGGATTTCATCTGAGCTCATCTCTAGTAGTGATAGCGGAATACATCGTAATAGTATGCTCTATTTGGGAATAAATAGTGTCATCCATACTATAATCAAAGTGCGATATTCACGATGCATGACGTCAAACCCTGCGCGCATAGGTGCATAGTTCTCTGCACCATCGGCAAATTCAAAAACTGCGCGGACTCTCTGTGACACTAACTCGATGAGCACAAAAAGGAAGGAAAAAAAGACCAAATTCGATACAAAATCCCACGGGTAAAAATCTCTAACAATAAGACCAGTAATAAAGAAAAATACGTTATTGTAGCCCCTGAAACATGGATTTCGCTACAGCATCGAGTCCGTCCGTAGACTTGAACTCCGTCGACACACTTTACTTCGTTGATTGAGGAATTTCAAAACTCGTTCCAACCCTGCTACTTGACTACCAGTCACTCACTCCCCGCTTTTTATCTTCACTGTTAATTTCTAAAAGATTTCATGTGGGGAGGATTAAAAAAATAGTGTGTGCCTTAAAATGATTCATCATAGATTACAGGATTCTGTGGTGTGTGATCGACGGCATTTTCAGCTCAGTATTTATGACATTCTGCACTTGTAATTAAGGTTCAAGACTAGTAGACTCTAGCTAAGTTGTAGTAAACAAAAGATGTAAATACGGAATTCTAACAGCACCTAGTTAAGGTTAACCAACCGACATAGTTCACGTCCTAAAAAGAAAAGATTGTCTTGAAAAAGATGAATGAACAAACTTGAAAAGCATTTCATGTTAAGGGAAAGCACGGGGTCATCTCTTTTAGCCTCAGCAGCTACTACTCAGCTAAATGGTTACTAGTATCAGTTTCGGAAATCCACTGTATTTGATTCCACACTTCTTTTCGATTTTAACAGGACGTCCCCCAAAACTCCCGTAGTGACTATGCATGAGGGGCTATATGTGACTGCAGTGACTTTGACATCTCGTAGTCTAGGAGGGCCACTCCCGCAATTTCCTCTGCGCTACCGACGGGCGGAGATATTTTTGAAGGGTTTCTTCTGTGGGCCTGAGGATGACAGTGACACTGTCATAATTTTTAAAATGCAATTCTATGCACCAAAAATTAAGCCGTGCATCAACGCCCCGTTTCAAAAATCAACTATTTTTTGTAGCCACTTCTTGTTTGTGGTATATCACTTGCAGTTATAGAGTGATCCACACTAAAATTCTCAGCGCCCAAATGATTAGATCATTGTTATCGCCTCGTTGGTTGATTTTATTCTCAGCGCTCATATTCCAAAGCCCAGTAGTATTAGGAACCCCTCCCGCCTGTCTTTTGGCCTGTGTAAACCAATATGCCAGATGGTGCAATAGAGGTCATCAGGATATGAATTGTTTCCGGATCAATGGTGAAATGATGGTGGAATGTTTCCTGGAACAGTGTTTATCTACCGATTTCTTTGCAGCGAGGGATCATTTTTGGGGTGTTTTAGAAGAATTCCCATATTTGGGACATAAACCCCCAAAATATGGATATCGTAAACCAAAGGAGACAACTGAATCTGGCATGGAATCTACAATTATAATGGATCCACAAGAAACTCCACAAGAATATCCCCCAGAAACCCACCAAAAATCTTCTCAAGAGCCTTCTCAATCTGATCCTCTCTATCCCTCCAGTAAGAATAAAAACGTGCAAGATCCTGAAACACCCCTCTTGAAAGTAAATCAGTCATTGAATATCACCCCTCAAGATGAAGAATTAGAAGAAGAAGATCTGTCACAACTCAAGTATTCCTTAGAATTGCCCAATGAAATCATAACTCCTCACTCCTACAGAGACGAACTCAAGAAATTGAAAACCAATCATTATTTCACCAGGTTCACCAAGAAACTACCTCATCAAGGGCCAACTCAACTCACTACATAGCTACCCCAAATCGTATGACATCCTACATAACTAGTATATGATAATATTATCTTTATTATATATAAACCCTCCCAGAAAACACATTAGAATTAAAGTATAGACTCACAAAAGTAAAGCCATCTTGAGAAATAAAATCGAAATTAAAAGTAGATAAAGCAAAATTGGTCATTAGTTGTGATACATGGTCATTAAAAAACAAACATCTCAATGCAAGGCCTCTAACGGATCAATGTTAGTTAAATCAAAATATCCGTACGAGTTCAAGTCAAAGTTGAGTGGAGTCTGGATGTATTCACCAGTATCACTGTTAGCTCTGCCTGTGTTAACGTTACCAAAGAATTTGTTGTTCGTGGAGTTGGCGTTAAGGTTCATAGGCGATTGGCTATTGAAGGTATTGTTGAAGTTGTTGGTCTGAGCAATTTGAATATCGGTCAAGTCCAATGAAAAGTTCTCAGGCAAAAATAATTCGCTGGAGAGATCTTTGGTATTTGAAAGATCCAAAGTTGAAGTCAATGGATATGTGCTCAGAGTTCCAGTCAAAGGAACAGTTGGCATCATTGGAATGTTCGATAAGTTGTCTTCAAGCAAAGGCTGCAGCAATGGAACAGTGTTAGTCAAGTTCATGTTAGCCACATCAGCATTGAATGTGCTGTCAAAGGCTGAAAGATCAAATTGCATCTCATCTCTGAGAGGTAAATTCACCTGAGACAGAGATGGGATCATCGAATATTGTCCAAAATTCACTTCTGGTTTTTGAGTAATAGCAGGAGAAGTATAGCTCTTTCCTGATACGTAGTTCATCGATTGAGGAGTGGTGACGAAATCGTCAGCGGTCGAAGAGAATGGAGAGCCACGGTTTGGATCAGAATCTTCTGGAGAGAAAATATCACCATCCTCAGTCTTGAAAGCTGATTTGGAAGACAGTTTAGAAATCAGAGAATGGTTACGAGAAGAAGCAGATTTGGAGTTTCTTCTCAGAGCATTCAATTGTTCCTCAGCTGGTGAAGAAGTAGGGTTACTGATATTGGTACTAATGGTGATAGCTTTTTGGGAAGAAAAGCTTCCATGTTGATCGATATGCTTCTTTACGATATCAAAACATTTGTCACCATATACTTTTGGAGTCAATCCAGTGACACTCTTGAAAACTCTGTGGAAATGCCATGGGGACAACTTGGACTTAGAGGCCAATTCTTTGAATCCCAAGACACCTCCTCTTCTCCGTCTCTTCTTACCACCAGTGATTCTCTCTTCCAACAGTTGTTGTTCTTGTTCCATCAGTTGTCTTTGTTGCTTCTTTACGATATCAGTTTGATCTTCATGAACTTGAACTGCTGTGGAAGCAGCAGCCAAAGCAATATGACGACAAGCCAAATCGACAAGCTTAACATGGTCAGTTTCATTCTTAGAAACAGAAGACGATGTGTTCTTCGACAAGGAATCATGTCCATTCAAATGGATGGCAGGAACAGAGCCTCTTCTCAGTTTACTCTTCTTCAAAATGGATTGTCTGATAGTCTCAGAGAGAGGATCCTCATCGTCCAATGGAGGTGTGAATCCAATTTGTTCGTTAACGGTGGCCACAGTGTTAATTAATAAACTAACATCAATCGAAATAGCATTCAAGTCATTGTTATCATTAGGAATTAAACAGTGAGGACACTTGGTGTAACCACTGTTGACAGCCTCTTCAATGGTGTCAGCGAACTTGATCTCTGACTTCAAGCTTGTTTGGATGCTCAAGTCACAGTTAGGACGACAACATGTCTTGGTGGTCTTATTGCATACAATAAACTTGTCGGAGGCAAATGGATCGTTGAACTGATAAGCGTTCCACTTTGAGTTATCAGATGAATAGCACAGCATTTTTGAAATTTTCAGTACTAGGAATCCAGACTCTCAAAAGGATCCTGGTATAAACTTATTTGTGATTCTTTTGGCAGGAACTATTAGAAAGATCCAAGAGCTCCGCGGTTAATTGTGAAAGTGAGTATAAAGTGGGGGTCTTTAAGAATCTTCTCAGTGTGAATGCTTCTAACTAATATCAAGTCAGGCTGGCAAGACTGTTAAGCTTTGATCAGTATTGAAAAGTGTTTGATGAATTTGAATTAATTGACAAGAAACTGAAACTTGAATTCTCAAAGTCAGGGTTGTGGAGATATATTTATAGCATCACGTTTCTGAAGAGAGGAGACGGACCTTCAGTTACGTAAAAAAAAGTTAAAAAAATAGTGGTGCGCAATATTCCGTCATAAGAAATGCGTCACTGCCTATGACTTACTTTTTTTTTAGTGATTACAGTTTACAGTTTATAGTTTGAAGTATGATATTAAGCATGCGCATGCATATGATATGCAAACAATATGCATGTGTATTATATGATATCATTTTGCGCCTACCGTTTAGAGCAGCTTACATACTAATACAACTGTAACCGACAAAGCAAAGGCGATGTTACCTACTTTATGCTAGACCCTATCTGTGGCGAGACATACCTGAAGCTATGGTTAGCAATGATTGTTTTGAAAAACTTTACAAAAGTTGAAGGCGAGGGGAATGTAATCATCATCACCATCTGCATTGATTACAAATTATCCCAACCATTACATCACCATGTTATGATTAACTGTATAATGCTATTGTTGGGAACAAGAAACAACTGTTAACTGATCCTAGGTTCAGCCTAATAATCTGCGTTTGAACTGTTCTTACCGTGATACTATTCTCCCCTCATCACATCTTCTTCCTCATTCATGATGATGAGGCGATACCACTATAAACTAGGTTTTTTTCAACCGCGCATAGCATTAGATAGAAAAAAAGACGTAGATCCCCCGTTAATTCTTTCCCATGAAAATTGGATCTCAGAAAAACTCATCGGGTCTTCCAGATGAACTACATTTCCTTGGGTCTCAAGGCAGAACAAAAAAGAAGGGCTGCAACTTGCAACTCAAGCTTATATTTCTTCTTGCATACACAGACGGAGTTTGGAGTAGTGTCGGCTCTTATTTTACATGTTGCATATTCTCCGCAGAAAAAAATACTATTTTTGTTTTTCGAAACCCGAAACTTATTCCAGCACAAGTTCCAGATCTGTTGCCCGGTAGTATTGATTTATTCCGTCACTAGTGCCGCACGTCTGGTAAAATCAGAGAAACAAGAACACCTTGATTGAAGTTATTAAATGGAGAATTCCCTTGGTCTCCGTCTTATTATTAGTAGCCTACATAATAGATTCCTGTCAAATTCTATACAAAATATACTCCTGATTGCTGACATAATTCGATACCGTATGCTCAGTCTTAACGGAATGAATGTTTCTCAGGCGAACTTAAAACCCAACTCCGCCCTATGGAATACCATGCATACTGTTACCAGGTACACCTCATGAAACAAGCGTCCTCGTCAAAAATTCCCCTTTACTAAACATCACAATATGCAGAGTTAAACGCACTCCTTAGCAAAAAAAGAAACAAGCCATAGCCACAGAATTTTTTTGTGAAATGCTCTTCCACATTTCACATGCCTGGCCAACAAACTGATGTAAGCGCAGAACTGATATAACGGTAACTCTTAACGACAGATATTACCTAGGTGAAAACGCCTTGGACTCAATTCCAAAGATCGGGAACGAATTTAATGCCCGTGCAATTATCAGCTGATTAATTAATTGTTAATACTCATTACCTTAGAAGTGCACTCATTATTTTTTCGACCCGACCTTAATCCCTTACGTTCAATAGATATAGAATAACAATAGCAGAGATAAGTACGAGGGGAGCCTCAGTTTACGTTCAACTGAATACCACAAGCACCTAAGGTGATCCGCTCCGAATCTATGATGTCATCGTCGGAGATTTAGTTCAAGCATTTAAGTCGAAACTGTCCCTTCAGTTCACCGCGCTAATAGTTGACCCAAATTCGGTTCGCAGATCGCTACTTGTTTATTAAAAAAATTAAAAAAATATTATTCGAGGTGGTTGACGTCAATTTTGTGCATAACAGCATATGAGATCTTTTGGGCTCCTTCTTTTCAATAATATTAATTTTATCTTATTCGATATGCCACATATATTGTATAAAAGAGGTATACCGGTGATCAACAGACCTGGAGACTATTGACAAGCGTGGATGTTAGCAAAATCCATGCAACCTCCACCTGCCCCCACCTTAAGTTGTGCTTTAGTTTCGCCTAACGCAAGTTAAAGCGCAGGGTATTACCTCATGTCTAAAAAATACTTAAAGCAAATCCTTAACCTCACATCTATTGACGTAATTAGAGTTATGACTAGCGATAACTAAATTAACTGAAGAAAAGTTTTTGAAAACACCAAGTGAAGTCAAGATTAAATTACAACATAGAAAAACTGCAGGTTCGCCAGAATCTCATCAAACGTCAACGATAGTGAGGTCATTATACCAGCCTTAATTGACACTATTTCTTACCAAGAATTTATATTCGACCGCTCGTAAATGTTAGACAACATAGCTGTTTAAGGGTAGTTTATCAAGAACAGGTGGTCAAGAGCACCTAGCCAACTTGTAAAATCCCTCATCTCGTTCATTTTGTCGGGCTCCTGTAAGAATATTTTTCAACATAGCACCTATGTTCTGCAATCCAACTTGGTGATTTAAGGCACAAAGCTGACTAGTCAATGATTACTCATTCCAATGAAGTCCAGATTCCAGAAGTAGTCCCATGTTTGTATAAACTTAGACTCGGGGAGTATTTTTAAAAAACCAAGTATGTAATAAAGGGTAAACTCACCCGAACGTTAGAAGAAAACAGAGTATTAATTGTTCGCACTACGATTGGTTTGCAGCTACTCTAACTGGAAAGTGGCCAATGTAATAATACTTATGCAATAGGCTACAATTCTATAAATATCAACACGGGGAGAGCACCATGTAACATAGCTTACAACTTCTAGGAGATATGACCTCCGCGTTTTGAGAACTCAATCAGGCATTGGCGCCAAACTCAATTCGATGACTTGGCTGTTCTTACGTCACCTCTCGTGTTTGGCCGTATTTTTTTTAAGCGGAAGCCGACTTAACCGCCAAGGAACACTGACTCCGTTTGTTGCCCAACACACGACTTTTTAAAGTTATTTTTCCTGTTTTACGTTTTAGGCGCCGAACGGAATAAAAGGTAGTGCGTGATAACACAAACCCAAGAAGCGAGCAATTTATTTCACCTTTAAGGAATAATAGCGAAGAGATAGTGTCAGGGGGAAGTACTTTATAAACTGTAGAGCTCCTAGCTGCCTATTTGGACCTGTTGAGCAGAAGTTATAGATTCATCGGCTAACTTTATCTTCCAAGAAATGTACATTCCTTCATTATTTGTGAGGCACGAAGGACACGAGGAAGGAGGCAGTTCCCTGGAGCATGGCCATGAGCATGGAGGTCATAGCCGCCATTACCTGAACCTCAAATATGGATATCTGATATTTTTCTTCGTCGACATTTTGTACCCTTTGTATCTCTGGTTGATCCAGAGACTGTATCAAAAGAGATGGACTCAAACAGGAAGATCAACTTCTTGGATCCGACTTGTCTCGGTACCTTTGCCGATGAAGCTGGTCATTTGGGTGGGCATTACCATTCTATTGGGATTTTGGGACTTCAATGCCGAGTTCTTCACTACTCATATTAAGAGATTTGGCAGAATTAGTTATGTATTATTACCATTAGACATATTTCTCAGTTTCAAGCCCTCGCCAATCCCATTGAATCATTATTTGGATGTCTTAGTCCTTCATAAATGGTTGTCCAGACTCATAATTGCATGTGCCACTTTCCATTCCATTGCATATTTCGTTAGATGGGGTCAACTGGGTGAGTTGTCTAAGTCTTTCAGGTTATTAAATCTCTTGGGTGTGGTTGTTTTCGCCTTATTTTTCACACTTTTAATCATTTCAATTAAACCTATCAGAAGAACGTTTTATAGATTCTTCTATGTGTTCCATATGGTTACTGTCTGGCTGACAGTTTTCGCAATTGGCTTCCATGCCAGACCAGGAGTCACATTCTATACTGTTGTATGTTTTGCTTTATTGGTGTTCCAAATTTATTGGAGAATTAAGCATACATTTAAAGTAGATAAAGTGACAGTCAAAAGACCTGAAGGTGCAAGTTTGACAACGATTATCTTCCCGAAATCAAGTTTTGTCAAATTATTCTCACCAGCATCACATTGCAGATTCTCTTTACCAATTTCTAACCCAAAGAGTTGGATGTTTGCTACTCATCCTTACACAATTGCATCTTTACCCAAGGAAAATGATATAAAATTGATTGTAAAGGAATCCACTTTCAGATTTGACCAATATCAAGATTATTCAGTGATGGGACCTTACGAACTGCTCCCATTGAATTTCTTCCAAACAGCCGAGAATGTCTGCATCATCTGTGGAGGATCTGGAATCGCTTATGGATTACCAATCTATAACCATTTCAAGACCAATTCTAATTTCTTAGACGTTAAGTTAGTGTGGGTCACTAGAAACTCCAAAGATTTATACTTATTAAAAGAATTCAATGTCAAGGGTATCGAAATTTATGTCACCAACAACAGAGAAGAACCAGTTATCTCCCCTAAAGAAGACGAAGATGGAGCTATTCCAGATGAGAATGAATATGAACAATTTTTAATCAATGATTCAGACTCCGATCTGGACCCAAGAAACTCATTGGATTCATTCGATTTAGAACTGAATCCTTTCAATGATCCACAAAATCTGAACTCAACTCAATTCAATGAGAAAAATATTATTCACTACGGTAGAAGACCAGACTTAGATACTTGTTTCAAAAGGACTTTATCACGTACTGCGGACCATGCAAATAAATGGATTGTTGCTTGTGGTAGTGAATCTTTGATCAAAGATTCTAAGAAATACGCCAAGAGAAATGGAGCTAGGTTTGTGGCTGAGGTTTATGCAATGTGAATGTATATATTTATTATATAATTTATTTTATACAGTTTGAAGTTAAGGTGTAGAATTGATTATGCACGACTATTTGTACTGTTAATTACGTAAATTTCCTCATTAGTATATTGGGTACACACGACCATTGTCTTGTAATACTATTTTTAGTTGATTACATAATCATCCCAATTAGGTAATTGAGTATACACGACCATAACCCCCCTAGAAACGTAAGACATAGAAGTTACCCTAATCACCCCCCAAAACATATTACACCCTCATGCTCATCCGCCTAACCTGTCTCTACATATTCTTCACCATAAAAGATTTAATTATTCTATTAATACTCAGCAAGGTACTTATTCAAAGTATCTCTCTTAATAGTGTTCTCAAATTTGAAAGAAGCAGCTAACTCTTCCAAGTCTTCAAAGGACAAATCTTTGAAGTAGTCAGCAAATTCATGGGTCAAGTATTGAGAAAGCATGATCTCTCTTAAGACTCTGTTAACATAATGATCAATGGACCAAGTCTTAGGGTACAATCTCTTTTGGAATTCTTCTGGGATGACCTCTCTGAAATGATCTTTGACAGCGTCATAGACCAGTTCATATTTAGGGTCGGCATCTCTACCCCATTGGTCAATTCCGAGCTTTCTCTTCTTCAAGAGGAAATCACCCAAAAGTTGGAACCACTTCGATTTAGGGGATACATAGGTAAGACCTTGGTATCCGATATCTTTGTAGACCCAAATGGAGAAACCAACAGCAGCACCATCTCCAGAAGGATCACCACTCTTGTAAATTTGCAATTGATCTTTCAAGACCTGGTATCTTCTTTCGTTGGTGGCTTCAATGTCGGTATCACCTCTTACTTCAGAAGCATAGACAGGACCGAATTCTCCATTCCAAACAGGAACTCCAGTCTTCTTCAGGTACTCGATCTTTCTCTCGTATTGTCTCTTCAACTTCAGCAATTCTTCATCGGAAGAAGTATAGATGTAACCATCCTTGGAAGGGAATCCATACTTGGAGTAATCATGAATAGCAATGACAGAGTTAGGGAATGGAGTATCTGGGAAATGAGTGAAATCAGCAGAATAAGTGTTACCATCCAAGAACAAAATATGGTCTGGGTCAACTTCTCTGATGGCCTTCTCCACTCTGTTATAGAAAGATAACAAACGATGATGTTTGGAGTCGGCTGGCTCATTCAATGGGTTGTAACCAGCAATCCATTCATTTCCCAGGTAATGTTTGGCCAATTCGACCCACAAGTTGACAACGGCATCTTGGAACACCTTAAATTCCCAGAATAACAGCTTATGAATACCAGAGTCGGCATGCCAGTCCTGGTTCTGTCCACCTGGAGTAGCATGTAAATCCAAGACAACATAAATCTTATGTTTAGCACAGATATCAACCATACGGTCCAACAATTTGAAACCTTCCTCTTTGATCTTGAAAAGATCACCATCGTCATCGATGAAATGTCTGTAATTGAAAGGAATTCTCAAACAGTTCAAGTTGATACTGGTGAAGAATTCAGCATCAGCATCGGTCCAGAAGTATTCATAGAATTTGTCAAAGAAGTAATTGAACTTCTCCTCACCCAAGACAGACTTCAACTCCCTCTTATGCTCGGTCTCATGACCTGGATAACCAGTGATAAAGTTTTCCATGTTCATGTGACCACCAGTGGCGGTACCTTTCAATACTACTGGCTTGCCAGTAGCAGAATCGACGATTTTAGTTCCCTCAACTTTAAGAATACCCATTATGAATGATTAAGTTGTTAATTGAAAATCAGGGGATAAGAATTGGTGGAAAAGTGATGCAGACCCATATTTATATAATAGCTACCGTATAGACCGGACAGCTGACACTCTGGTTCGGACTTAATTTTCTTTTTTGCGTCTACGATATGCAAGGAGCCAAGCCTATTTACATCAATGACAAGAAAATAATAAACAGTGCGAAAAATCCGGGGTAAATCAATTTACGAGGCAGATTGAGTACGATGATTGGCCGAAGGGTTCCATATCTCAAGGTGAAGTATTGAGACACCATGAAGCTCTATAGCTGAGATCTCAGATTCATCTCCTATATCTCCAAACTATTTTGCTCCCCCACCAATACCTGTCATCCACTAAATCCCCGACGATCCTCGTGCTGCTCAGTGAAAAAATTGTGGGGAAATACCGCGAAAAATGGGGGAATGATCCTCCTCGCATAAAAAAAGGCCGAGAACTGGAGAGAAGTGAAAGTTTGTCGAGTCAGGCAGGTTGTGAGAGCAGTTAGTGGCTTGAACAGGACAACGGTTAGATTACGGTGGGGTAATCTGATCTACCCCTGATAACCATCTATTTACAATAGACTATTTATATCTGAATTTTGCTGACTTATCCCCTCCATTAACACCGGAGCACTACTAGTCGGATATTTTTAGTCATGCATGAGGCAGGTTATTTTAATAGGACGAAAATGTATGACACTCATTTGAATAGAGGAGAGTCTGACTGGGGTTGTAAGTGAGCAATGTATTAATTTGTTGAGTTGGAGGGAAGGGTTCAGGAAGATAGTAGAAAAATGTAAGGGAATACCAGGGAGCCCTAGGGAAACGCTCAGGGATTTATTTTGTTATGGAAATTTGGTAGGGAATTTGGTAGGGAATTTGGTAGGGGAAATTGTTAGGGGAATTTGCTGCGAAATTTGTTAGGGAATTTATATGCAAATTTCCTAGGGAACTTACATAGCTTTCAAGCGAATTTATAGATCTTGATATCTATCTCAATATCCTTCTCATATTATCATGCCCAGAGCATTGGTACGACACTTTTCTTCACGATACACAGCACTTTTAAACAAAGAAAGTGGTAAACCCGACCAAAAGTCGGCTATTTACACCCGTTTACAACAACTTGCGGAAGATTCGGGGGTCATCTCAGATGCTTTGCCGTCTGAGATGGAGATTGTCAAGCTCCAGAATAAACTCGAGCAACAAAAGTTCGATGCCCAATACTCCAAGCAAACCGCAGCAGCCAAGATTCCCTCATACTCTAGCAAACATACCAAAGATATCGCAATGGCAGCCCCATGGACCGGAGAAGAATCCATCCATGATCTGAATTTGAGAATGTTAGTCGATAGTAAGAAGCCATTGCGAGGATCCAGCAGTACGAACATGGGCAGCCGGTCTTCCTCTGTTAGATCTAGAATATATAATGCAAGAGAAGGCTCAATTGACTACTCTCTTTCGAAATTGGCTGCTAAAGAGAAGGAGGAAGGTGTCGGAGATGACGATGGGTGGCGTGACCGTTACAGAGAGCGTTTATTAGGGGTGGAATTTTTTGGTCCAACGTCTGTAGCCAGTACTCTGCACTCATTGAAGCTGTTAGTTGACCGTAAAATAGAAGATGCTCGTCATCGTGGGGAATTTGATAATCTTCCAAATAGGGGTAAACCTTTACAAGAAGATCTGCATTCGAGATCACTGTATATTGATAGAACAGAGTATCATTTGAATAATATATTGAAGAGACAAGATATTGTCCCGCCTTGGATCGAGAAACAAGGATCTGTGCAACATTCTGTCAATGATTTCAGGGCAAATCTCGATAAAAAATGGCTCAAACGACTGGTTCTTTTGATTAATGAAAAATATCCTCACCTTACCAAGGAGCAGAAATTGAATCTCATGGAGCAAAACCCCCCAAATCTTCGAGATCCCGAATGGGAATTAGAACAAAATTCTTATCTCACTTCGAAAATAAACTCTCTCAATGACAATTTAAGAGGATATAACCTTCAACTGCCATTACTGTCCCAGAAACTCTACCTCATCAAAGAGAAAGAGCTAGAACTGATGTACAAGAGGTGTACGAAAGAACGAATTCATGAGCAATTGAAATTATTTTTACTCGGAGACGAGCAACCAAAGATCAAACCGATCCGTCCAGGATCATACTTAGCATATAATGACCTCCCCCAACGTGGTGATCAGGACTCCATGGGAACCCTCTTCTGGAACATGTTCAAGAGGAAGACATAAGTTACCTAACACGGTAAGTACCCAATATGGAATTCAAAAATCCCAACCTCAACCGCTCAAAATCACGAAAAAAACACAAATTTGTAAATAATTAGCATATAAATACATTTAACGTATCGATACCAACGTTATAGTAGACCACATCGCATCGGCGCTGTTGATTAATCAATTGTAATCAGCTCGTGTTGCCGAATATTGTCAATTGATTGATCTTTCTCCATCGTTTGAACCGTCTTCATTCACACCACGGCTAGTGATTCGCACAGCCCCTGTTTTACCCAAAACATACACTCCACAAAATATTTGGTGTATTTTCCAACTCGAATTTCGATTGTTTTTCAAAGCTTGAAAGTTCGGGATAAGGAGCAGTCTGAGGTTCCATCAGCATACACAGTGAGAAGATAATGTCCAAGAGGGTACCTGGAGGCCAACAGATAGTATTGAAAGTATCTGATGATATAATTCAGAGATCATTGGGAGCCGAATCTAACAAAGTAATCACCGATATTAAGTCAAACGACAGCGAGAGAAGTGAAGATATCGAATCATTTTATAGTGGGAAACTCAACTGGAAAGATCTTGGTCTGTTTTTAGAGAATTTGAAAGCCGTCGATAACTCTGATCATAAGAGCATCAAATCCAGTTTACCGGTTGGAGGTTTAAAGAACAACTTATTGACAGCTCCATTGAGCTACAGAATCTGCAAGTCTTGTAAAAAACCCATTTTAGAATCGCATTTATTAGAACATATAGATATTTGTGAGGAAGTCATGAGAACTAAACAGGCCACGAAGGATCGGTCTAAGTCACTGAAAGCATCTAAGAATAATGTTGATGGTGTTGGAGCCACAACCAATACCAAGAAGAAGAGAAAGAATGCCGCATCTTCTGCGTATGATACGGCAGGGGAATCCACAAAGGAGAGTACTCCAGTGGCCGGACCAACTCCAAAGAAACAGAAGAAACTGCCTAAGGAGAAGAAAGCAAAGAAAGAAAAGGCCAAGAGTACACCAAAACCAAAGGAACCAGTTGATGTTGAGAAACAGTGTGGTGTTGCTTTACCTGGAGGTGGTTTCTGTGCGAGATCTTTGACTTGTAAAACACATTCTATGGGTGCTAAAAGACTGGTTCCAGGGAGATCTGCTCCTTATGATCAGTTATTACTGCAATATCAACGTAAAAACCAAGCCAAGATCGCCGCGGGTGCTGCTCTGCTGCAGCTGCTGCAAGATGAGTTACTCCATGGTTCTCTGGGTCCTTTGGATGAAGATGAAGAGACCCAGTTGGTGATTGAAGGTGTATCGAGATCTTATGCATTACCTCTTGAAAGGAAGGTGATCATGCCTACCAGATTAAGATCCAAATTCTTGAGAATGAGAGAAATGTTTGCTGGTGCATTATTACCAAGAGTTGGAAATTCATCTTCAAATACCAGTATAGAGGGAAGAACTCTGGTAGTTGATGTGGATCGTCCTAATGAATATTTCCATCTGGTAAGACCTCCGCAGAGAGTGGCTATAAGTCAATTACAGCAACATTATCTGCAACAGCAGCAATTACAGCAGCAACAGTTACAGCAACAACAGCAACAACAACAGAAGCTGAACTCTCTCCAACAACAAGGGCAACTGCAACCTCAACAAGTGCAACAACAAATACCCCAGCAGCAGCTAACTCAACAAGCTCAACAGCAGCAAAAACAACAGCAGCAACAGCAACAACAAATGCAACAATTACAGGCATCTCAGTTGACTCCAGAACAACAGCAGATGTTGCTTCAAAGACAGCAACAACAAAGACGTCTGCAATTACTCCAACAGCAAAGATTACAACAAATGCAGCTGCTGCGTCTGCTGCTGGTTCTGCAACAGCAACAGCTGAAATTTAGGTAGTATCTAAATGTGTAATAATTCGATAATGTTTGTATTAATATATACAGTTGAGACTAGGTAGTCAGAATTCTTGCCCTGGTTGTTGAGGAAAGAACATCATCACACATCCGAAGAAGGCAGTCATCAATGCGGCATTGTAAATTGCTTTAAAGAGCCCATCGAATCTGAAACTCTTACTTTCGGTACGTCTTATGGCTATACTTAATTGGTGAGTCATGGCTTCTCTTGAAAATTTGGATCTTACCCAGGAATTTCCCTTGGAATAATCAGGATTCTTAGTGATAATCTCATCCATAACCTCGGCCCATAACTCTGGTTTCGGATCTCTCAAATGACCTGTCTCTCCTTCTTGGACAGATTCCAACGGCCCACCGAACTTAACAGCCAATACAGGTTTGTTCAGTCTCATAGCCTCCAACGGAACGATTCCGAAATGCTCGAAGAGAGGAGTGTATAACAATAAAGAGGTGTTTGCGATCAAGGCATCTTTCATACTGGTCGGAATCGAAGGCATGAACAATACTTTCACAGATCTAGGCATCAGGACCAAACGTCCTCTGAAAGTGAACGATTGTATATCCAATTTTTTACAGAGTTCTTCCAATTCAATGAGGTACTGGACATTCTTATAGTTTCTAGGATCGAATCCACCCAGAATTACCAATTTGACATTAGAAGCTTGATCAGGATGGTTCTCCAAATAGAGGTGGAAGGCATTGATGGCCAATTCGATGTTCTTTGGCTTGTCGAATCTGTTGATCGATAAGAAGTACTTGCTTTTACCAAAGAATTCAATGACATCTTTGTTAGCTTGCAGATCACTGTGAATTTCAGTATCAACACAAGGATAGACCACCTCTGGATCCAAATTAGACAACCTCTTGAAAGTATCCTTGAAGATCGACTTAGTATATAACGAGTTAACGACGATATTGTCGGCGTATCCAGTGGTCATCTCTTCCAAGTAATCGAAAGGAATTCTATACATAGCTCTAATAAATGAATCATGTGAGGCCAGTAATAAATCCGGATGGTGGCAATAGAACAATACCTTAGCATCCTTCTTCTTGGAGAAATGCAAGAATGGTATACAGAAGGACAACTGATCAACGATGAACAAGTCATATTGCTTGATTTCACCTGTAAGGATCAAGCGTAACACCAAATAGAACTGTCTCAAGATTGAACATAATATGGCGAACTTATTCATGATCTTGGTAGGTAAGAAGTCTCCATAGACTTCGACGTCCAAAGTGTTATTCTTGATCTCTTCAAAGCAATGAGAACGATCACAATGGGAAGTGATCATAGTGACATCATTGTCTTCTTGTTGTAACCCCACTGCGGCATCGACAACCAACCTTTCGGCGCCCCCAATTCCCAAATCCGGGTGAATAAAAGCTATTTTCAAAGGCATTATCTGATGACCTGTTAGTAGTGACACCAGATCCGGAACCTAAACTATATATAAGTGTATATTCGGAAACTGAGCGGATTAGTGCGGTAGCTGCGCAGATGCAGGCAGTGTCTTTGGAATGGCGGTGATTATTTGCTGAGTAGGTCAGACCGATAAGACAGAAGAGCAGAGAACGAATAATGGGGGCACAGAGAGGGGGGGGGGTTCGTGGTTTCTGGAACTACTTGAGATGTTCTGCTACGGACAACTAGAATCGCCTCTAAGACTCAACAAAATCATCCTGCTTCATCCCTCGAATCCACCCCTCGAGTCCCCCCAGTTACCCCCACCTCCCAGTCAACTATCCTCGATGGCATTACCCGGCCTAAATCCCCTTCGCGCCCTTTAAATTTTCCTTCAAGTTAAAATTTTTCTCCCCTTAAGGCTCCTCAGAACGGTAGTAACAGAGATAGAACGTAATAGAAATGTCTTGGGACGACGAAGATTTCGAGGTACCAACCAGCAGTAATGTTGCTGCTTCATGGGAAGATGGACTTGATGATGATGAACCAATTTTAGAGTCATGGGACGCTGAATCCGAAGATGAAAAGCCAAAGAAGGCCGCCGTTCCAGCTAAGAAACCGGCTCCAAAAGCCGCCGCCAAGGGTAAGAAGGCCGCTGGTGCAAGTAAATTGTTGGATATCGACAGAGTCGATGAAAAGACAAGGAAAGAGATGTTGAAACAAGCCGAGTTGGACTCCGATTTGAATAACGCTGCTGATCTTTTCGGTGGTTTGGGAGTCGCCGATGAGCATCCAAGAGCTAGACTGCTGCTGAAGGCCGCCGCCACCGCCGCTGAAACTAAGACTCCAGCTCTCACTAAGGACACTCCAATCGACGTACATCCACTCTTTGAAGTCGAGACCAAGCAGGACTTTGAGAAATTACGTAAACTGCTTTCACCAGCCATCACCAAAACTGCCAACGCCAGTAACCTTTACTATTCGTCAGCTTTGGCTATCGATTTAATTAGAGATATCACCGGACCTTTGTCTGTTGAGAACATGAGAAAAGTATTGTCTACATTGAATGTCATTGTTAAGGAGAAAGAAAGACAAGAAAGACAACTGAGATTGGCCAAAGCCGGTACCTCGATTGGAGGTGCCGGTAAGAAGAAGGCCAAGCCAGTTGCCAAGTCATCTTTGGGTTCTAATTCTTTCAAGAAGGACTTGGACGTTGACACCACTAATTACGAAGATGACGATTTCGGAGATGACGACTTCATGTAAGTAGAATAAACTTTTATTGCTTTCAAAATATATGTAGTGTACAAGTAGTGAGCTCAGAAATCGAGAATTAATAACCCCGATACCTCCTTTAGGTGACGCGTATTTAAAGTGTCGTGGGCCAAAGTTTCTGGTGCGTTGGTGGCATTCGATTCTTCATTCATTTCTTCATCTTCTAAGTTCAGAGACAATGTCACTTCGAGTTGACGTTGACGATCTTCTGCTTCTCTGAGCCTCACCTCGTTTGCCCTTAAAATCGCCTCGCGTGTGAACATTCTTAAATATTCGGCACTTAACAGAAGAGTTTTCTGGGTGATTCGAGTGTCATCACTGCTGAACGCCACTGTATGGAATAATCGGGCTAGTGTTGCCTCAGAAAACTTCACTGGTTCCATTCTATGTTCTTGTATAGTCTTAGTGTTTACATTTACTAAGTGTTTATTTAGCTCTTATTAGTTTTCATATTATGCTACTTACATGAGAGATCAGAGAATAAATTCGTATTGTGCTACAGTTCAAAATAGGTAATTCCTCACATAATAACTTGTATTACTGTATAAATTGATATTCTGCTCAAGATGACCCAAAGATATCACCGACGTCGATGAGGATCCAGAACCCAAAATCACCAGCCGATGGCGATCTCACACTCACAAAGAATGGTATATGTAGTATGGAATGGGTACCATAATACTTCCCCTCCAATTGTAAATGTAATGGCAATGTCGTCCAATTGACCCCGGAATCTAATGGCTGGTTACTAGTAGTGATCATGAGGGGGGCTTTTAGACGATGAAGAGCTGTAGAACGTTTTAGAAGTTCTGCTTTGGCTAATTGAGTTTCTGATCCTTGTAAGTCAACTGTAAGCATTGTGCTAGCCAAACTATCAAGTTGAGAAACTGCCCCAGTGGGTCTAGGTCCAATGGATACATTAGAGCAGGGTAAATTAATCTTGAGATAACAAGACTCAACACCAGGAAGAGTCATCTTATCAAAAGTCGATATAGAAACTTGAATCTCATCTTGAGAAGGATTTTCAAAATGGAGTAACAAGTCAAGTTTATTACTGGAAAGAATATTTTCTCCCCCAATTAACGTTGTAAGTCGGATATTTGGCACTATATCCAGAGCTATTTTGGTGGCATTAAATTTAGAAGACCGAGGATCTGGATCAACTCTTATAATAGCCGAGTTACATTTCTTACAAATAAAGTTTTGTTTAGCTCTGACCTTTTGAAGTTGGGGATATTGCTTAGATGAAGGCACATTCTCTTCCTCGAGATCCTCATACCGAGCTTCAAACTCAGGTAAACGGTCCGATTCCAAGGTCAATTTAGCTAATTCAATAGATTTTACATTAAAATTCATATCTTTAGTAGGAGAGCTTCGATAAGACCTTCGAAGAGCCGACTTTTTCTCCTGATATTTAATAAGTTCCCTCGAAGTTTGATAAAACGACATCAAGTCATTGAACATCAGAATCTCGTCGACCTCCAGGGCCATTTTACTTTTAATTATCCTCAGTAACGACTGAGGTTTCTCTACAAGTCCAGTATCATACTCAAAATCACAACAAGGACACGTGAAATGGAACGACTTTCCTATTATTTTAGGTGTCACGTCTTGGTCGGGATTTTCCAGAGGGACGCGCTCGTCATGGGCCTTAATTAACAAAGAAGAACGACAATTGGGGCAGCTAAAACAACTCTTCTGGCAATTTCTTTGCTCGAGCTTCAGACTCAGCAAACAATGAGGACAGTATTTGGATATCACCTCCGGTAAACAGCACTGGTCACAACGGATCGACACACATTGAGTACAAAAGAAGAGATCAGGTAATTGATAGGTGGGACAATTGAGGTTGAGTAAATTGGAATTGAATTCTTCCGCACTACATGGACACACTATATCCAATGGGAAGTCAAAAATCTGCATGGTACGAGTATTGGTGCTCTTCTTCGCCTGTTCTACACCTTTGTTCGACAGTCAATCCTCTCCTGTCCCTCCAGATCTTTATCCGCCCGCACCCCCAGCTAACCCCCGCCCGCGCACTTTTTTCCGGCGGACCCTCTAAGGAAAAACATCTAAAGGACAAGCTGTGCAGATCAAAAAACATCTAAACGCTACCGAGGAGTGAACACTAGGGACTACGAGTCAAGACCACATGAGGGCAATTGGCATATTATACTGTTTAGGGGTCATTCTAAGGCTCAGCAGGGTGCTGGCGAACCAGGAAGTTCTAGATCTCACCGATACTCCCTCCGCCACCCCACTCTCGCCCCTGGAACAAGCCTTACAATTACTCAAACCCTACGAACAAATAGACCAGGAGTACCCTCCTCTTCATTTTGAAGAGGTTTTGTCGGGAAAAGAGGCCGACGGTAAACCTCGTGTGGACTTATATGTGGATTTCAGTTGGGAATGGGAGAAACGTAGATATAATAGACAAATGAGCCAATTGAAGGACGATCAAAGGCTGGCGCTAGCTCAACTTGAAGAGGCGCTGGGTCAAAATGACCCCAAATCAACAGAAATCTTAGCCGAAATCAAAATGTTTGGTAACTATTCCATACCGAGAAACGGATCTGAGTCATTTTTATACTACAAACACCTTGTTGAACTCGACCCATCTAATGCTAATGCCCATTTCATGTTGGCTTTCATCTATGCCACTGGATTATTTGGGGAACTGGAGCTTAACCAACCTAAAGCATTATTACATTACGAAGCGGCTCATGAGTTGGGTGATTTAAGAGCCACGTTGGCTTTAGCATACCGTCATTTCCAAGGAATATCAGTGCCTAAGAATTGTGAGTTGGCCTTGTTCTATTACAGTATGGTGGCTCAAAAGTCTCTGCAAATAGTCCTGGACGGACCCATTGGAGGATTGAATATAGACTCTTATAGTATTAGAATTGCTGATTTCAATGGTGGATTATATGGAGAGAAGGCCAGTGAACAACACTCATCTCTTACAAGAACTCTTAGTGAACATCTCTATGAAAGAGATAACCTCTTTGAAGTGGATATGGACCCAGAAACTTATAAACCACTGCTGCTCTATTATGAAGCTAGATCTTATTATACTGCAGACTACTTCCATTCAAGAGACTATAAAGCAGCATTTGACCTGTTACAAAGATGTATAGTTGAAGGAGAGCAATGGGCTTCAGAAGTTGGATCCCTCAATAGAGTATTTGTCTCTAGATGTTATTCATTACTTGGGCATATGTATCTTCGTGGTGAAGGTACTAAACAAGATTATAATCTTGCAAGACTGATGTTAAACAATCTGTCTCAATTGAGTAGTAGATCTTCTTATCATACTGATATGGGTCTCATTGTGGAATATGGACTTGGATTAGAAGAGCCTAATCTTCCTGCTGCTCAACTCTTGTACCAAGAAGGTCCTTCAAGATTCAATTATGCTCGTACATTATTGGCTACGGGAGAAAATACTAGGAAGGCTCTTGAATTGATGCAAGTAGCAGCTTATGGAGGCAATGACGAGGCATTATATCATTTGGCTAAACTGTATGAAAGAGGTATTGGGGGTCGTAAAGCTTGTGAGGATATCGTGGTTCCTTATAAACTGTTTGTAGAGAGGATAGAGAACCAATTTCCAATATTGAAATGGTCTTTCAAACAGTTATTTGCTCGTAGATCTGATTTGGCATTGATAGGGTATGCTATTGCGGCCGAATTAGGGTATGAATCAGCTCAATCTTCCGCCGCTTACTTACTTTATGCACCTGTACTGATCTCTGAAAAGTTACCTAAGATCCCTAAAGAGAGATTTGAAGCGGCCCTCACCTACTACTCAAGATCAGCTAAACAACATAATATAGATTCTCTTGTGTTTTTAGGTGATCTCTTCTACTATGGAGTTCTCTCCCCAGATCTGACAGAAGATGTCTTATTAGTTGCTCCAGATTATAAAAAACTGTTCAAATACTACCAAGATGCCTCAAACAAACATTCCAAACAAGGAAGCTTCAATGTAGGTTACATGTATGAGCAAGGTTTAGGTGTTCCTCGTGATTATCATTTGGCTAAAAGGTACTATGATTTAGCTCTTTTAGGTAAATCTTCAGATGTTTATTTCCCGGTCCAATTGTCTCTAGTCAAATTGAAGTTCAAAATGTTCTGGAGCAGACTTATAGGAGGAACTTACATCGAAGATGAACCTTCAAGGACTCGGACTTGGAGTGATTGGAAGCTGTGGTACCATAGATTAAGAAATGCTAATGATGAATTTTATCGGGAATTACAATCTGACTCTCACAATGATGGTCATACTCAATACGATCTGATAGACGCAGATCTGGAAGATATCTTGGATTTGATCGTGTTTGGGTTATTTGTATTTATGTTTGTCACTATATTCGTTGTACAACATTTAAGAAGACGTAGACAACAGGAAGAGGGTGAACAACAAGGGGGGAATTTTCAATTTAATTTTATGATAATTCCGTTATAACGACAATGAATGATACTGTGTATTAGAATAGAGGTGTAGCGGTGTAGAGGTGTAGCGGTGTAGAGGAGTAGAGTTTTAGTGTTCTGTAGTTTAGTTTGATCTGTTGGTGTTATGATGTGTTGAAGTTTTGTATGGTTGATTACGTAAGCATTTCAATTAGTAGCACACGACCAATTGAAATGTCATGGATGTTGGTGGTGAGACGGTCTGATCCTACTATCTACTTATTATAACTCTAATACATATTTTATGTATACAATAATCTATTGATCAACAGTTCCAGCAGATTCCCAGTCACCCTTCAAGTTCTCCTTCCATAAAGTAACCTTGTTATCACCTCCAGAAACGGCCAAAATATTACCACTTAAAGACCAACTTGCTCTCCAACAAACATCTGGGAATTTCTCGGTGGTCAAAAGTTTCTTTTCCCATGTAGAAGAAGAATCATCTTTAGTCCATACAATGACAGTTCTATCTTGAGAAGCAGATGCAATATAAGATTTGGAAAGTAAAGATGGAGACCAAGCGACATCTCTGACCCAATCGGAATGTCCTTCAAGGACAGATTCCTCAACATAAGTGTTAGCAGCTTCATCGAATTTCCAGATTTTGACTAAGTTATCACATCCTCCACTAACAAGTCTTCTTGGAGATGGAGTACCTTGAGCTGTTGGAGCACTTGGAGCCCAAACTGCCGCATTACATCCGATGGCATGTGCTTGTATGATAATAGGGTTAACGATTCCATTTTCTTTGAATTCTACGATGGAAATCTTACCGTCTGAAGAGGTACACAGTAAAACAGCACCATATTCATGAGGAGCCCAACTGACACTATTTACTGAGGCTTGATGAACTGCATGCTCGGCAATGATTGACCAAGCACCATTTTGTTCCTTCCAAATGAACACCTTACCATCATAAGAACAAGAGGCCAAAATCAATCCAAATTTAGGATGAGCCCAACTGACTTGCCAAACAGGTCCATCATGTCCTTTAAGAGTGTCGACCAACTTGTGTGTTTCACCTTCAACCTCGAAGATCTTGATCGTCTTATCGGAGGAGCAGGTAGCTAATCTCTTTCCATAGTAGTCCAAGACAGCGTCATGGATCAAATCGTCGTGTGCGTTCCCAATAGTGACCTATACCGCGTTAGTACTCGTTGTTGCAAGATGAATTGATTCGATTGTACTCACCATCTTATCCTTGAATCTTTAATTGAGTATCGTCTACGCCTTTGAATTTAAAATTTGCCCTTTTAAACACGTTGAAAATTTGATTTTGTTTACGTTGAGAATTGGTGGGGCATGCACGACCAAATGTAAATAGGGGCATGAAGTGCAAAGAGTGATGGGCACAAACTATAGAAGAGAAATGGGCACAAACTACAAAAGAGAAATGGATGGGCAGGAGTTGTCTATATATCGTTGATGGTCAGTGCGAAAATCTTTTGAACGTCCAGAGCAGCTAAGTTGGCATTCTCAAGAACTTCATCATGACTAGCCATACCTTCGTCTAATGGTTTAGGATTTTCATCAAAAGCACTAGCTGGAGGTTCAGCTACACAGGCATTGGTGATCAAACTTAAAGCCAATACTCTCATATCACAATGTCTCGCGACGATGACTTCTGGGACAGTCGACATCCCAACAGCATCCGCACCTAATGCGCGAAGAGCTCTGATTTCTGCGCGCGACTCAAAAGTTGGTCCACATACGTACGCATAAACTCCTTCATGTATAGTTCTATCTAACTTCAACTCCTTCTTGGCCTTTTGGAAGAAGAGTTTACGTAAATCTAAGTCATATGCATCAGAAAGAGGTTGGAATCTTGGGCCGAATTGGTCAAGATTTGGACCTTTCAATGGATGGAATCCAGCAAATCCAGGCATATTAATATGATCGTTAATGATCATGAGATCTCCTGGTTTATAAGAGGCATTGGCACCCCCAGCAGCATTGGTGACCACCAAAACTTGAGCACCCAATTTTTTGGCAACTCTGACTGGGAAAGTGGTTTCTCTGAATTCGTACCCCTCATAAAAACTGTCTAGTGTTAGTAAATTGAATCAGACCAGATCAATCATCCATACTTACTGAAGTCTTCCAACCATACACATAACAGGGACTTTATTATCCCCAATATAACCAAATACAAGCTTTCCAGCATGGCCTGGAACAGTAGATACTTTAAATCCCGGGATATCTCCATAAGAAATCTCCACCAAGTCTCCTTTCAAGATATTAACAATGCCCCCTAACCCAGAACCACATATTATGAGAGCCTTAGGAGTAAGGTCAATTTTGGAGCGGAGATAAGAAACTGCGTCATCAATTGCGGTATAATAATCTTGATTCGACATCTTGTAGATAAACCGGATGAGTCGTGGATATAGTTCTAATGGCACACTTGGGACAAGTGCACCTTTAAACCAAACTGATAAGGCCTCAACGAGACGCGGTCACAAGACAATTCGTAAATCCACAGCAAATATTTCGTTTCCGCCAACGCATCGCTCGACCTGTAAAGGGGCTAAATCTTAGCATTCTACGAAATCCCCAGAATCTTCCATTGGAAAAAAGCTCTGTAGAAAATGACACCTAACTTTAGACCCATCAAGGGTTATAGATCAGTATAAAGAAGGATGAAAGTAGGTGTTGTGTTATCTTTGTCTACTGTTGTGGTGAACCTTGTCGCTGCGGCTATTGTCGGAGTCGATTTGGGACACGAATACACCAAGAGCGTGCTTGTGGCCCCAGGGATCCCCTTCGAGATCCTTTTAACCGCCGACTCCAAAAGGAAAGATGTCAGTGGTATTGGGTTCAAACTGTTACCTGATGGTGATGTCGAGAGACTCTATGGATCCACTACCTTACTGCACTGTATCAAGTCGCCTAAGAATTGTTTATTGAACTTGAAGCAATTGTTAGGCCGCAGTATTGATGATTCCGCCGTCACTCATTACATGTCAAGACACAAGGGTGTGTCTTTGAAGGAATCTAAGGGTCAAAGGAACACAATTCTGGTCGAGGTTGATAAATTGGGGGCTGTAGCAGTCGAAGAAGTGTTGGCCATGTCACTTTCTGATATCAAAACAAGGGCTCTGGCCCATGTTAAGAGTGTCATTTCTACTGCTTATGGTGTTAATGACATTGTACTCACTGTACCAGCTTTCTATACTCAGCTGCAAAGACAAGCCATCATTGATGGTGCTGAGATTGCCGGTTTCAATGTAATTGGTTTAGTAGATGACGGGTTTGCCGTCGCCATGAACTATGTCTCTTCAAGACAATTCGATTCAGACAAGAAACAGTATCATATTGTGTATGATATTGGTGCTGGTTCCACCAAAGCAACCTTGTTCTCGGTTATTGGTAACCAGACTACTGGAGGCTCAATTGTAGAAGTCGAAGGTTATGGATATGATGAAGAATTGAGTGGTGAAGCTCTTACTAAGTCGGTTTTCGATCTTTTACAAGAACAATTCCTTGAGAAACATCCAAAAATCTCTTCTAAAGATTTCATTAACAATGGAAGATCTGTTAATAAGTTATGGCAAGCTGCTGAGAAGGCCAAATTGATTTTAAGTGCTAATAATGAGGCCTCTGTCTCTGTAGAATCTTTATATGATGAGATTGATTTCAAGGCGAAGATTACAAGAGAAGAATTCCAAGAAACTAACTCCCATTTGATGACTCGTGTCACTAAACCACTTTTAGATATTTTCGAGTCTCCTTTGAACGGTGAACTTTCTGTTTCCATTAAAGACGTTGAGTCGGTCATTTTGACTGGTGGTTCAACAAGGGTTCCATTCGTACAAAAACATTTGGTTTCTTTGACTGGTGAGGATAAAATATCCAAGAATGTGAATGCCGATGAAGCTGCAGTTCTTGGAGCCACATTACGTGGTGTTATTCTTTCTGATATGTTCAAAGCTAAGGATATTTCATCTACTGAACGTTCTCCTTCTTCATTTAATATGGGGGTTGGATCAAGTGTGGTCCCTGTTTTCCCACGCGGAGCTGTCAAAGGAGATCAAGTGACTTTAGAATTACCTGAGATTACAAATGATGAGTTCAGTTTGGACTTGTACGAAAATGGTCACTTATTCGAGAGTTGGCTGTTCAGTGATATGAAGAAACAGTTGGCTTCATTTAATGAATCTGAAACCGTCAAAGTAGTCGGAGTTTTCTCCCTCTCACACAGTAATATGTTTAGCTTGGATAAAGTCCAGATTAAAGCTGAAGGTAAGAAATCTGTGATGGAGAAACTCTTTGGAGGATCTGAAGAAGAAGTAGAAGTCGATCAGGAAGCCGATCCAGTTGATCTGGCTTCTAATTCTACTGAATCGACCCAGAAAACAGAAGAGAAGAAGCCAAGAAAGAAAGCAGTCACATTGAAAGGAAAGAAATCATCTGCTTCTTACGTTCCATTGAGTAGTTTCTCTAAAAAACTGGCTATTGAAAGACTCGATGAGTTAGCATCCAAGGACTCCGCTAGAAAGAAGCGTGAGAGCACAAGAAATAACTTGGAAGCTGCTTTATACAGTTTACGCTCCCAATTAGAAGAAGTCTCAGCCGAGTTTGAATCCAGTGAGTTGTTTGAATCTCTGGAGAAGTTGATCTCTGAGTACTTGGAATGGTTGGATTACGACAGTGACTCAGCTAGTCTCAAGGAGATCAAATCTAAATTAGATGATGTGAAAGTTTTGAAACTGAAGTTGATCGCATACTCTGAGTTCTTACATATCCCTGACGATGAAGGTAGTGTATTCAATAAATTACACAAGAGAACTCTTCTGTCGATGCATGATATTCAAGACATTATGCTTACTATGGCTGAGGACGCAGCCTCTTTGAGAACCAACTTCACGGCTATCGGTCTCGATTGGGAGGAAGAGAATAAGAACATCAAATTGACCAACTTACCTCAATTAAACGACAAAGATGTTCAAGATTTATTCATGTCATTGAATGATGACGTGGAAGATCTCATCTCCAGAAAGCTTGTCCAAACTGAAGACAGTCCAGAGGACAAGACTGGAGACTACGATAAGGACGAATTATTTACTACATACCAGCAAATAAGTGCTAAGGTTGACAAGTTAGATGAATACAAGGCTCTTTTAGAGAAGGCTCATACCCAAAGAGTCAATGCTTTGAGAAAGATATATAGAAGAAACTTCTCTAAGAAGCTTAAGGAAGCTCAACTGTCAGCATATGCCGAGGCAGCCAAGGGATCTAAGAGTGATAGTGAGGCAGAGACGGAGAAAGAAACTGGAACTGAATCCGAATCCGAATCCCAAACCGTGTCTCAATCCACTCAATCCTCCCAATCATCTGACCCATCCCATGACGAATTATAGACTATTAATCGACTCTTAATTACATTTCCTAATCGGGAAAAAAACCGTTTTTTGCTGGCCGTTTATATGCACGGTAAAAATAAGCTTAAATAGGAAATTTTTCAAGGCAAATCTAGCCTGACACTTTAAGCCCAGTTCAATATAATTCACATATTCAAGTAATTTGAGCCGTAGAGTTGTTTCTAACTTGACTGTAGAGTAACTTCTGACTTGATATCTGTTGAATATGGTGTCATTTGGTTCTATGGAACAGTTGGTTCTCGAGGAACCTGGGTGGGTTACTACTGGTAGTGAGTTGGTCGGGTCATCGTACGGCACCAGTACCCAGATAAGTGGCAAAGTGGTTGCGAATTCTTGTGGTTCATGGTATCCTTTGACGGATGAGTATCTGAACACGTTGAGTCCATGTTTCGTTTGTCTTGTGTTGGCAGTTCTTGCCCTTCTGACCTCTGTTAGAGCCGTTTTCGACCTTGCTTCTACTAAGAAAAGCTATGGGAAGATTTCGGTCTCAAATTATACTCATCTTATTAGATGTAACTCTGTGTTCACTCAAGGATTATTATTCTTCATTGCTGGAACTAGTTATATCTCCAAGGGACTCCCATTGTACGATATTAAAGTCTTAGGTTTGGGACTCACCACTCTTTTAATCTTAGGTGTCTTATTACCTCTTCATATCATTGAGATTAAGAGTAGAATTATCCCCTATGGTATTTTACTTCTGTATTGGCCATTACATATCTTTGTTCTTGTGGGCATTTGTGTTCAGCAGTTGTTCTCTGACGTCAAGATCATCGATATCCCATACCTTGACCTTGTCATGCTCATCAATTCTACTGCTATCTTCCTCTTGGAATTAAATAGATATGAACCTACTAAAGAATTAGTCCAGCATTATGAAGATGAAGGATTGAATCTTAAAGTTCCTCATTTCATCTCCCGTCTTACCTACTCCTACATTTACCCATTGTTGGAGAAGGGAAGATACGGTACTATCACTGAAGATGACGTAGAAGATCCTGTCGATTTGGATAATACCGACGAATCTGCCCGTAAAATTGGCTATCATTGGAATTTTGAGATCAATAAAAAGAAACCTAGCTTGGGTTGGGCCGTTTTCAAATCGTTATTGCCAACTATGATCGGGTCTCTGCTGTTGCAATTGGTAGAGAACTTGTTCTTATTCTTACAACCCCAACTTTTGAGATTTTTCATCCAATTCTTCAATGCTCCAAAGGAAACTCCTATGATCATTGGATTTGGTCTTGCTTTTGCCATGTTCTTGTGTTCTATTCTTAGAGTTACCGTCTATAATCAGTACTTTATCATGAATTTCGAGGCTGCATTCCGTGCTAAAGCCGGTTTGATGGCCTTGATTTATCAGAAATCGTTGAACTTATCTCAGGAAGCCAAAGCTGCTACAACTACCGGAGATATCATCAACTTGATGTCAGTAGATGTCCTGAGAGTCCAAGATGTGCTGTCAATTTCCCAAGATTTGCTCTCGGCTCCTACCAAGTTGGTCTTGTGTATTTTCTCATTACACTCTTTGCTTGGTAATGCGTTATGGGGAGGTATTTTGGTGATGCTGGTGATGATCCCAATCAACACTTTCTTAGTAAAATCCATGAGAAAGTTACATAAACAACAGATGGTATATAAAGATAAAAGAAGTCGTCTCGTCAACGAGATCTTGACTTCGATTAAAAGTATCAAGCTTTATAGTTGGGAGAAACCAATGTTGGAGAGGTTAAGACATGTGAGGAACAACGAGGAGATGCTGAATTTACGTAGGATCGGTGTTTTCTCAGCTATAGTGAGTTTCTCATGGAACTCGGTGCCATTCTTTGTGTCATGTGCTTCTTTCTCTCTCTTTGCCGTATTCTCTAAGACTCCATTAACTTCTGACTTGATCTTCCCGGCATTATCGTTATTTGATTTGTTAGGGGAACCTATCTTTGCTCTCCCGGCCATTATAACAGCCTTAATTGAGATCAATATCGCCTTGGGAAGAATCAAAGCCTTCCTTAGAGCTTCTGAGATCGACGATTCTTATATTTCTCATACTCCAGCGGTATCTCATCGTGGAGATGTAGCTGTTTCTATTGAAAATTGTACTTTCTACTGGCAGAAACCTCAAACAGCCGACGGTTCAGCTGCTGAGGAAGAACATCTCATAGACTCAGGTAAAGTAGCCCTTTCTCATGTAGAATTCCAACTGAAGAAAGGTGAGTTATCTTGTGTAGTAGGTAGAGTAGGAAGTGGTAAGTCCACTTTTATGCAAGCTATTTTGGGAGAATTGATGTGTTCACCATACGATCCAGATAAACCGGCCAAGATCACTCTTGCCGGTGATATCGCTTACTGTGCTCAAGTACCTTGGATCATGAATGCCAGTGTTAAGCAGAATATCTTGTTTGGTAAACGTTGTGAAGATGACTTCTACCAGAAGACCCTTGAGCTGTGTCAATTACTTGAGGACCTTAAAGTGTTACCTGATGGAGATGAGACTCTCGTTGGAGAGAAGGGAATCTCTTTGAGCGGTGGTCAGAAGGCCAGAATTAGTTTGGCTCGTGCTGTCTATCGTCGTGCTGACATTTATCTTTTAGATGATATTCTTTCTGCTGTAGATGCTCATGTAGGTAAGAAGATTACTGAACAAGTATTGAGTTCTAGTGGTCTTTTGGCTTCTAAGACCGTTATCTTGGCTACTAATTCTGTCCCTGTACTTTCTCATTCGAAGAACATCGTTTTATTGGACCATGGAGTTATCAAGGAGACTGGATCTTTCGACGAGGCTGTTGCTGCTGAGTCTGCTCTTTATGAATTGATCAAAGAGTTTGGTTCTCAAAGCAATGATTCTGAAGAAGATGTCTCTGATACTCTGACCGAGGAAGTTATCATCGAGGAAGTCGAAGCCAAGGATGTCGAGAATTTGGATCTGGAAAATGTCATCGATGAAATGCCTGAATTGGACAGAGCCTTGTCTCATGTCACTTTGAGACGTCCTTCAACTGCTACCTTCCGTAGAATCCCTCTTGTAGTCAATGATAACAGAAAGACTGCTCTGGAAGCCGAGAAAATGGAGATCGGTAAGGTCAAGAAATCGGTCTACATCGCCTATGCCAAAGCTTGTACCTACTCTGGAGTAACTATCTTTATCCTCTGTATCATAGCCAATGCCTCGTTCGGTGTCGCTGGTAATTATTGGTTGAAACTGTGGTCCGAAGAAAATAACAAAAATGGGGGTAACTCCAACGTAGTCAGATTCGTATCTATTTATGTGCTGCTTGGTCTCACGGCCGGTCTTTGTAACTTACTTTGTGCCGTGGTCATGTGGATTCTTTGTATCATTAAACTGTCTAAATCGTTACATGACGACATGAGTAGATCTATCTTGTCTGCTCCTATGTCTTTCTTCGAAACTACTCCTATTGGAAGAATTACAAACAGATTCACTAATGATATAAGTAAGGTCGATGAATATATACCTAGAGTTATTTCTGGGTTCTTCAAGAATGGTATCATGACCGTCTTCACACTTTGTATCATCGCCTTTTCTATGCCTCAGTTCATTATCATCATGAGTGTTTTATCTGTTTTGTATATTTATTTCCAGAAGTGTTTCCTGAATACTTATCGTCAATTCAAGCGTATGCAAAGTGTCTCTATGAGTCCAATTTATGCCCATTTGCAAGAGACTTTGAATGGTAGAGATACCATTAAAGCTTATAGTGATATCCCAAGGTTTAAATTCTTCAACTCGGCCCATATTGACTTCAATCAAAAGATGTTCTATGGAATCCGGATCGTCAACAGATGGCTTACTATGCGTCTTCAATTTATTGGATCTTTGGTTATCTTGGCTGCATCTTCGTTGGCTATTTTATCCAGACTTAAAACTCCACTTAGCTCTGGAATGGTTGGTTTGGTCATGACATATGCTTTGCAAATTACCGGGAATTTGACCTGGTTAGTTAGAATGAGTGTAGAAGTAGAGACTAGTATTGTTTCTGTAGAGAGAATCTTGGAATACAGTAAATTGAAGCCGGAACTGGATGCTATTATTGAAGGTCATAGACCTGCTGAGAACTGGCCTTCTGAAGGTGCCGTCAAATTTGTCGATTATACCACCAAATATCGTGCCAATTTGGATCCGGTCTTGAAGAATATCAATATCGATGTCAAACCAGAAGAAAAGGTTGGTATTGTCGGTAGAACTGGTGCTGGAAAGTCCACCTTGACCAGTGCTATATATAGATTGATCGAACCTACTGGTGGTCATATAGAAATCGATGGTATTAATACCAGCGAGATCGGTTTGTATGATTTAAGACACAAGTTGAGTATTATTCCTCAAGATTCTCAAGTATTGGAAGGAACAGTCCGTCAAAATTTGGATCCTTTCGATGAGTACACTGATGAGCAATTATGGGCAGCTTTGAAATTGTCTCATTTAGAGGAGGCCATCAGACTGATGGCAGATTCAGAAGACCCAGAGAATTCAGGTTTAAGACTGAAGACTTCAGAAGGGGGTTCTAATTTATCGGTAGGTCAAAGACAATTGATGTGTCTTGCCAGAGCTTTATTGAGTACATCCAAAATTTTGATTTTAGATGAGGCCACAGCTGCTGTTGATGTTCAAACCGATAAAATCATCCAAGAAACCATCCGTTCCGAATTCAAACATAAAACCATCTTAACAATCGCCCATAGATTAGATACTGTCATGGATAGTGACAAGATTCTTGTCTTGGACAAGGGAGAAGTCAAAGAATTTGATACTCCACAAAATTTATTGAACGATTCCAATACCATTTTCTATAACTTATGCAAACAGGGTGGTTATCTTAAAGACCAATAATATATATTATAATATAAATGAATGTTACCCCCAATTTGGGTAGTGCGGTAAACTCTAATTCCCGAATCAGGAAATATCATATTTCGTATTCCGCTCGTCTCTTCTCTTGTCAAAAGATCTCGCGTTGGCTTTTAAAGTGATGGATGAGGGTTAACCACTGTTGAGAAGAAAGTGAATTTGGTCATGTTTGGATTATATAGTTTGCTTATGAGTGAGTACAGTTGCAGAATTGGGTTTTATTTGATTTATTGCCCCTACTAACGTTCAGCCTTCATCTTGTTTACCAACTCGGTTGCCGTGTTGAGTGAAGATAGATTTCTTAATAGAAGTAAGTTATATGAATGAATTGGGTTGAGTCTAGGTTACTAACGGGTATAGTTGGATGGGGTACACAACAAGAACCATCATTTGGTGGGTCGTCACTTGGAGATCAGCCGGGTTTGAAGCAACAATGTATTAGATTTATTCAACTGATCCGTACAGTTCTGAGGGTTCCATTGATTGCGATTAATTTATTGACAATTGTTTGTTTGTTAATATGGGGATGATTGTATAGTAGGTATATTGGAATAGACACTGTAAGGAGAATGAGCAGTAGAAAAGTAGTGTACAGAAACGGCAAAGCAGTAGAAAAGCAATTCACAGAGAAGTTAGAGTAGACAGCTACTGTACAGAAACGGTAGATAGACAACTAATGTAAACAAGGTTGAGCAGTAAAGAAACAGTACAGAGTTTAGATTGCCCCACCCGTATTAAGTCTACACCCCATAATCATTATCATTATATTATCATTATAAACACTAAGCAATTTTATCTAACAACCAGTATCAAAATCAGATACAAAATGTCTCAAAATATCAATCTTCGGTTCACGTTGATCTTCGTTATTAATTCTCAAATCCCAATACTTTTCATTTGTAGATTCCACCTTATTTAATTCTCTCCTCAAAAATAACAAAACCGTGTCATAAATCATAAGGTATTGCCGAATAGTCTGCACCATACTAATTCTTTGGCGTCTAAAGGTCTCCACCAGGGAAAAAATTGGATCATTATGGAAATCGTCAGTGTTGGCTGGCTCGTTTTCCTTGCCATTTTTACAAAGGTAATCGATGGTGGAATCGATGGCGCAGAAAGTGCCTGTTCTACCACATCCGGCGGAGCAATGTACGATTATTGGGGCGGATGAGTTGGATTTCTTCAAAATCGATTTCTTCAAAGCCACCAATGAAAGTAAATCGTCTTTACGGCTGTAAGATCCGTAGTCAGGCCACGAAAGTACGTGAAGTTGTAAAATTTCGTGCTCAAATGTCCCATTGATGGTGATTTTCAATCTTCTGATAACTACAGGTACATTTGAGTCTGGGGTTACCTTAAAATCTTCTTGTTGTTCCAAACACTCCACTGTAATCAAATCTGAAGTCTCACTCTTGTAAGTTCCCGGTTCCCAAAATGGAGCACATTTCTCAACTCCGTCTTCATTTTGAGCAGTCAATGAAAGAATCATTGGGGACTTATGTGATACAACAAGACTCCAGAAATCTCCAATAGTATCTTTCAATGGGCCTTGAGTAGCAATATATCTTTGATCTGAATTGGATGATGAAATGTACGAGGCATTGATGTAGTCGCATTCTAAACATTCGTCATGATGAATAGTAGTCAATTTAACTCTTGAATGCTCGTATGGAATGATGTCTTTGTATCTGTTCTTGTTACCTAATTCTACACCTGTTGAGATCTTTGGTACTTCTTCTTCTGGGTGTTGATGGATAGAGAACACCTTCTTCAATCTGTCCCTTTCATTAGTTTCTAAGAAATGGAATTTCTTCAGAATTGAAGCCGATCCATGGTCAGAACTAATAGTATTTAACATCCATTTTGGTAAAGTCAGTTTCTCCATTTCAGTGAGGAAGTGAGCCTCCTCAAGGTGAAGACTTGAGTCAGCTTTTGAGGTGAGAACCTCCTCCATGTGTCTAGTTTTAAATACAGGAACACTACTAGTTGACGAAGGCAATGTGAAACGAGAAAGTGTCGGAGAAGGTGACAGTTTCGACTGAGAAAATGGAGCCGATGGTGGGAATGCAATGGAAGAACACGACGATAATGGAGATGATGCAGAAACTGGTGATACATTACCAAAAAGACCGTTAGGATTGGTAAGACCCTCTGGAGATGATAAATCACAATCAGATGATAATTGTGGGAAACTAGTAGAGAAATCCTTGAATCCTCCACGAACAAGAACTATAGGAGAATCCCATTCCTTATCTTGAGTGAATTTCAAAGCAGTTTTCAGTAATGAGAGTGAAATATTGGACTCAAGCTCTGAACATCCATCGTAAAGAACAACCGTTGGGAGCCCGGTTGGTCCACAAGGGATTCCATTGACCTCTCCCGACGGGTGGCTAACACCTCCTTCTTTACGAAGTTTGTCCAAATGGCTGGAGAACAACAATTTGTCACATTGAGGTAAAGAATCGAAACATCTTTTCAAATCAAAACTTGCTCTTTTCAATAAAGTCGATGAAAGACAAATATTGATCGAGTTCTTGATATGAGATTTACAGAATTCTCCGAAAGGACGAACATCAATAATAATCAAGTTCGATAATCCGGTTTCCTTGTCGAAGGTCATGTTACGGAGGTAGTAATTCAATTGGTCAATTGAAATGAACGAGGTATCGAGAGGAATTTGGTGTACCATGTCCCTGTTGATTTGTCTGAGGTTTGAGAAGGACGAAAAATTGGAGATATCTTGTGAAAGAGACATGGAATGTTTAATATGTGGACGTGATGGCGTTGGAGACATGTGCAGAGACCCTTGGGATGCATTTCTCGAGAAAAAGAAGTTCTCTGTTGCTGACGTTGGTGTCATGTTCAAGTGATTTGAAGTATTTGGGGATGAGGTCGTTGATGACGAAATAGGCGGAGGTGGAGGTGGTGAAAATGATGCTCCTGATAAAGAATACGACGTTATTAATCTAGGTGGCTTCATTGGAGAGCCCAACGAGTGACTACTATGCATATGATGAGGTGGTAATGGATCAAATAGGGTATCAGTACTGTCCATATTACGATGTAAACTGTTTCTCATGAGATGGCTTGGTCCTTCTACTAATGTTTGATCGGACCCGTTCGACTTTATGGAGGATAATGAATTCAATTTGGCATGTTGAGCTTCTGATGATCTTACTGATGTCGTTGTAGTGATGGAATCAGAGATCTCTCCTTCAAATATAGTACTAGTAGTGGAATTAAGAGACGAAGTATGACTTCTTGACACGTTCGTCGTATAATCGAAGCCACTCAACTGCAAATTCTTCATTAGCATCGACAGTTGCAGCAGCAGTACTGCCGCTTGGCTATGTTTTTTCATTATATGAGGCAGCTGTTGAGGTGGGGGCAGCAGTTTAAATACAGGTTGAATTTTGGTGACTTGAGCACAGTTTCCAGACTCACGAGTCTTCACTTCATGTCCCCCATCCGGTTTGCCCGTCTCTTGACATTCTTTCTTTGGCACTTCAAAATAGTCTCCAGCCTTTGAAATATTATGGGGGGACACTGGAGACGTTGATGATGGGAATTTATAGGCAGGTGGTGATGGTGTATTGGCTGTCGAGGCCGCGCTGGCAGCAGCCGCTGCTAGTGAAGGACCCGATGATACCATTATATTTTTTAAATTATTAGCTAGTGTAGTCCACTATTTTAGTCTGGTTCCCCAAGTCTCGGTTTCTCTTTGGCCCGTTTAAATAAGAAATCAGCCAAAGAGATCAAGATGAGATCTAGAATGGTATAGATTGGATAATCACTTCTTTGCGCTTGGATACACCCACTAAACGTGACTTGGTCTAAACCTACCAGTTCTATCTATATTACAATCTGGGTTTACTAATGCTTTTATCCAAAATCCAAAGGGATGGAGGGAGAGTATTTACAAGAAAAAAAGAAAAGAAGAATTAAGGCTAAACAATAGAAAAAGTCTGGAATCTTGGAATTTTTGTCCGTTTCGGACTTTTTTTAATCTTAATAAGGCCTGAGCGTATGCAATAGATGCTATTTTTATCCTACGGGTAATTGAAGGGACCAGGTTGTGAAAAGTTCGGGGAGTTCTCAATGGAGTTCAAGGCTGGTTACAAGGATTAGCTTACTTTGCGTTTGAGTGGCCCCATCATTTTGACCATTTTTCCAAATCTGATACCCATTTCCCCTTCTTGTATAATTTGTGATGTTCTGTATGCACACAACGGATTTATTACGATGTGAGAAGATTCGCAGTACTTTTTTTTTCTCTGACCGATTTCCATCCGAATGATTGTCTATTAAAGAGCAAACTAAATTTCATTCAGACAAGATGTCTTACAAATATGGTTGTCAAAATAAAATTAGCATCGTCCCCATCTTTCGACTGTATCAAAATTATTCAAAGTTATCCCTCGTATAGACCTCGTTTTGAGACCCTCGTTTTCAGTTCTCGATTCAGCCCCCAATCTACAATAATTTCGAGGCCCTTTGTCTTCTCCTTATTTTGCCTTGAGTGTGCGCGCTGTTTTTGGGGTGCCTTTGTAATTTATCATGTGCAAGTATAAGAAAAAAGATATGTTACGTCATACAATTATCAACAAATTATCAATTTGTGCTTAATTTTTTCGTAATCCAATTTTAATTTAAATTAAGAGCACATACACACTTGCGTTTGATATTGACATGTAATATCAAATGAGGTATAATCATGCTGTAGCGAGCATTGACATGACCTCTAACTATACAGTTTCATCTAATTTTAGAATCTTTCACATGGAACCATCTTCACCACAACTTTACCAGTTGTCAATAACCCCAGAAGATTGCCGATCTGTCGGTGGTGTCTTATAGTTTCTATTTTCTTTATACTCGAAGTTAATAATTAGATCTAGAACTGCAAACTTTAGAGAATAATTAAGCATATACTAGGGGTCGGTAGAACTATTGGTGGAAACCCGAGCAAAATAACTCATATTCACATATTTTTTTAACCTGCAGAATTTTTTCCTTTTGCGTAGAAGCATTCCCCTTCGCAGAAGGATAAACAGGTTGAAGATCCGCTCCTATAGTAAAAGAAGGTCGAAGAATGATGGTCAATGCATTCGCCTTGACATACACAGAGGAATAGAGTGTTAAAGCCTACAACTTGACAGTTGCCAACAGACCTATTCAAGCCTGACAGGGATGTACAAGCACCACAACTTATTTATAGAATTTATTTTGACATTTGAAACATTAGAATTCTAGAATTTGATGCCAGTAATACCTTAGGTATAGTGTCTGAAAGCAACTTGGATACCGGAAATACCTAGAAGGGGAATTCTTACTATTCATTAAGGTGTATCTAACCAGTCTTGAGTTTTTAAAAAATACCTCAAACCATTCCAGAATATATAGCAGATCATATTGTAAAAGATAATAGATAAAAATGTATTAAGAGGCGCGTTTCCAAACTAGGATGATACTAAGTTGTACATCTCTACCCAATACGATCGTACAAGTAAACAGATGGTCTCTATTGAACAATAACCAAACCCCTGGAGCAGCACAAAATTTAAGATCAGGCAGCACCAATGTTTATTTGTAAATGACCCAAGCGTAAATATGTGGAGGAACATTTGTTAACCTTTGTTAATTTTTTTGGTCCCGCATTTAATACAGCAAAACACTATAAACACATACGCGATGAGCCGTTCTCTGTGTTAGGACACCTGCTGTTCAACCAATTTAAGACCGGAGCCGCTACTCAAATTGGCCGTATCCATGATAAAAATCACGCGCTTCTCTGGATCAATCTGGTGAGATCCCCCACCTCACACTATTTTGCCTCCATATTTTCCCCTTTTCTGTAAGTTGTTCACCGGAGATGACGAAACTCTTGGCGCCGGTTTTATGCTGCTTATTTTCCTTCCCCAACGTCTCAAGACGGCGCAAACTTTACTTTTTCGTAAAACGATAAATTGCATTATAGCAGGTGGTTGGAGCCACAGTTTGAATTTTGTGCACGACCTTCAATGTTTATATACACGATGCTTATATAGTGAAGGGATGAGGAAATACTAGGCTCCTATAACTCGCTTCGGACATGTAGCCCTACTATGACCCTCTTGGTTGCAATAGGAGCATGCATATTTCTTCTTCTTTTTCTTTGTCCTCGTATTTGTCGGATTTGTGGCCAGTATAGTGTCATTTGGTGGAGTCTCTGGCTCCAGTAGTACTACCAGCTCTGGACTGGTCTTGTCACCAAGGGGTACGACCAAATACTCTCTGCCTTCTTCATCTTTCCATATGCTTTGTTCTTTATTCACAATTCTCAATTGTAATTCAGATGACTCCGCAATATTCTCGGTAGTCACTGTCTTATTCTCTCTCAGCTTTAGCACCTCATCAAGCAGCAGTATCTTCTTATTGTATTCTGCTTTGTACTCATCAAGAGTCTTGGACTTCTCCAGGTATTTCAAGGACAACTCCTCGATACTTTTCAAGAACTTTGAATATTCTTCCGGGAGTTTTGTCAGCATTTCCAGTTCACCTCATCTCATAACAGAAACTTTTAACTAACTAAAAGTAAGAGAAAAAATTTCATACTTTAAATCATTGATTTGTAGATTGAGCTGGACTGAGATCAAATGGTGAAACCAAAAAGAGATCGAATCAACCTTCAAAGAGGAACTAACACTACTAAGAAGTCCTTGAATGTGTTTGATGCCTGTGAAGGCAAGTACACGGTAGGACCTGAATCTCGTAAGACCAAACTTCTGTTCGATGAATTGTTACTGCGAGACTTGAAAACATGGCAGACTTTTGAGGAAGTGCCGGTGCGACACAGGGACGAGATAGAGTTGCCTGATAACGATTTATTGAAGGCTATTCATTACATGATGGCTGTTAAGGCGAAAAGGGTGCTAGGAGATGGAGGCGAAAGGAGACCTCTGGCTTCAAAATTCATGGATGAGTCGTCTTTGATCCTGTTGGGGCTCATTATAGAAGGAATGGTGCGGGAGCAGACCAAAGGGGACGTTTTCGGATTGTATATGAAGGAGAAGGGTGAAAATAATGGAGAACAACGGACTGAAAATATATAGTGGTATACGGTTTAATGATAATAAATAAATTGATAATAAATAATAAATAAAGGTGCTAGATAACTAACGAATAGCCAGTGTACTAGCAATAAATAAGTAATAAATAGATGAAGTTATGAACAAATTGACTTTATCATTGTTTCTCGTTGTATTTCTTTGCCGCGTCGTTCCATCTCTTAATGGTATCCTCATCAAACTCTTTAGTCTTATCGTATACACCAGCTTCACTTAAGAAATACAACAGGACGGTTCCTACTGCCAAAATTCCCAGACCCACCATTGTGTTCAGTCTCCAATTGACAGGATTATGATTCCAACCACCAGTAGGTGAAGAATACCACTACATTTGTATGTTAGTATTTAATTGGGGTCCTTATAAGTACTCCAAATCTACCCGAAGAGAGGAAATAACTCACCTTTGGTGGTACGTAATGATGTGATGATCCCTATTATTTGTTAGTAATTCTTGTTCTATTCACTAATAAGACTGTCTAGCACTGTGACAGCTCACTTACCATTGCAATATACGATGGATTGTTTATCCTTGATGAACTCCTTTCCTCTCAAATCATCAAGACACCCCACATTTTTTAAACCCCTCGTTATAGTTCGCGGTTATGACAGAAACACGGGCAAATAATAAACTCGATTACCCAACTAGGAAGTCATAATCTCTCGTGCGAGGCCATATTTTAGTAGTGCACAAACATACAAAAACGAAAAATTTTTTCAGCAAAATTCTTTCTATATGTGAATTAATTTTGAGAATTGAAGATTGAAGAGGAACTGATTGAAACAGCGGGAGTCAAGAATGAGTGCGATAATACGTTTCGGAGGTAGAAAAGGTCTCTCGAGTGTATTAGTTAGTAGAAGAAGCTTGGCTACTGTCACTAATGGACTGGGAGCCGAGTTATCGGAGACCAAAAAAGTTTATAGAACACCCAAGAAATTGGATGATTTTGGATCGTATGAAAGAACATCATTTGAGACTTTGATCTCAGAGGCAGAACTGGAGTTATCTCCTCCATTGTTGCTGTTGCATTCTAGGTTGAATTTACCTAAGGATTATGAATTGAGCACCTTGGCTAGAGCATTGATCTGTAGAAATAAACAAGTGGAGAACAAAGTTGCAGACAACCATGGCTTACTGATTTTTGGTAAGAACTTACTTGTATACTATGTTACCGAGCATATAATGGTGAACTATCCAAGATTGCCGGTACTGATCTTGAATGCAGCTATTCATGGATATATTGGAAAATTCTCATTGATGGATGTTGCCAAATCTTGGGGTATTGAAGAAGACACAAGGGATGAGATCGATTTATTATTGTCGGATGAGTCTCCAGAATATAGATATGGTTTATTAAAATATCAGGCGATCCAAAATAACCCTGAATCTGGTGTCACAGAGTTGACTAATAGTACAGGTATCGACAGAGCCAGCCTGTATTCGCATGCTGTATGTTCGATTGTAGCCGGATTATATGCTCATCTGGGACCTGAAGCCACCAAGACTTTCGTCAAGAACCATATCCTCTCTAGAAAGTTGGATATTCTGTCTATGTTCGAGTTCAAAGAACCAGGTAGAGAATTGTCAGTCTTACTTAAGAGAGAGAACATGCAACCTCCAGTTGCCAGATTGATCGCCGAAACCGGTAGATCTTCTACAAGTCCTGTGTTCGTTGTCGGAGTATTCAGTGGAGAAGAAAAATTAGGTGAGGGACAAGGTGCCTCATTGAGAGAAGCTAAGGTTAGAGCAAGTGTTCAACTGCTTAAAAGTTACTACTTATATAGACCTTTGGATCCAATTCTTCCAAGCGATGACCGCACTGGATCATATAAACCTGCCTTTGTTGACAAAGGTGAGGTTGTCGTTTAATGTATATATCGATGAATCATGTATATAATAGATATCAATCGCATAGAGATAGTAGATACTGTATATGGGATTTCTGTTTTTGGAAGTCAAAAGATACACAACTAACTTTATTACTCAATCTGGTATTACCATATCTGGAAGTCGTATATTGAACTTTATTAATTTGCTCATTTTATTTCCCCTTTTTTTAATATTTTGCCCCCTCACCCTTTTGTTTACTTTTTCATATCAATTCGCTTTTAAAAAACGCGAAATCATCCCATCAATTCAATAACCTTCCAGATATATACACAATGTCGGGGTATAATGGGGATTTGTTACAATCTGTGATTGTAGGAAGTCAAGGTAAGTTCGATTATCGGTTTTCTCATCAATTGGACCCCCTTTTTACTAACAGCGCTAAAGATATTTCTGCCAAAGAACAAATCCTCACCGAATTTAAAGCTCATGTCAAGAGAGATTTCGTCAATTTACAGTATGTTCCTAGTAATTTCGAGACATTGGTGTATGCTATGAACAAGTACCCAAACCATGAGATTCATATCCTTGCTTTTTCCACCATTTGCCACTTAGTAAAGAGAGTCACAATACAGGATCCCACGGTACTTCGATCGTGTTATTCAAAAGTTGTTCCATGTTTGATTCTGCGGTTATGTGATTCCAAAGCCTCGATTAAGGCGGCCGCCCGTAAACTGCTTCAAGTTTATTGGAGCGCCTGCTCTACAGAGGTTGATTTGATGATCAAACAAGTGGGATTAATCAATGGAGATGACCTGACTAAATGCGCTTGTTTGGCGTTCTTGACCCTGATAGTAGAACAACATCATTCCAGCTTCCTTTTCAAGCCATTCACGTCATCGGTGGTGTCATGTTTGAAAAATGAACCTACTAGAGAGTCGGCATCTATTTTGTTAGTAAGATTTTTCAAGAGTGTGACTTCGAAAGTCGCTAAGACCGATTTAGTGAGTGAGATTTTGAAACAAAATGTTCCTAAACTGACAGCTCTTCTGTTGTTGGGAGAAATAGATCCATTGATAGTTACCGAGTACAACCAATTGGCATATTCACAGGTTCTGCCTCCTTCATTTGCTTCACAAGAACCAATACAAGACTCTATTGAAAGTTTCATCTCTTCGGGGCCTATTAAAGTTACCACCAATACTTCAACGGTTCCAACGCTCTCCAGACCAAAATCTCATACCAGTTTGAAACCTAAACTGTCAAAACCACGTGTTATCGATGTTGGATATGATCAAATCATGTCTGATTCCTCTTTGCATTCAATTTCTAGTCATCAGAAGTATTCTCCTGACTTAGAACTGTACCTCAATAAGCTTCATGTTCTTCAACTTGAAGATATTAAAGCTGTAACTATTCCCTCGGCCCATAAGTTGAGACAGACTGTCGAAGACATGCTTCCGGTGTTTGCTGACAAAGAGACTGAGTTCAATTGGACTACCAGAGAGAAGCATATCATATATCTCCGGTCGATTTTACGTGGGAATTCCCCATTGGAGTTCACTGACGTGTTGTCTCAATGCTTTAGATCACTTTGTGAGGCTATTACCAAATCAGTTAGCTCATTAAGAACATCTTTGTCATCAAATGGGTGTAGTTTAGTCAAAGAGATGGCTATTTTCATGGGTCTACATTTAGATAACGTTACAATTGATGTTTGTGCGTCGGTGTTGTTGAAATTGACCAGTGCTACCAAGAGAATTGCCTCGCAAAACGCCACAAATGCCTTCTGTGTATTAATTTCAAACATCACACATCATCCAAGAGTATTTAATCAAATCATTAACGCAGCTCATGACAAAAATTCACAACCCAGATTATATTCAAGTTCTTGGCTTCAAATATATATGTTGAAGAACCATGATCTGTTGGATTCCCATCTTCTTTTGGATCAGTTGGAGAAAGTGGTCACGAAATGTCTTGCTGACCCAAATGCTTCTGTCCGTGAATCGATGAGACCTACGTTTTGGTGCTACTATAAGTTCTGGAGTTCTCAAGCTGAAGTGACATTGGGTAAGTTAGATCTGAGTACAAGAAAAGCATTAGAACGCTCAAGACCTGCTGATATTGGTGGGGTTGTGGCTCTGCCAGTTCATAATTCACCTAGGAAGAGACAATCCATTAGAGATTTGATCGTAGCCAAGAACAGGTCAGCTGCTGCCACTTCGACTACACCTCCTCTTCCTTTCCAATTGCATTCAAGAGCTCATAGTAATAGTAGCCAGTCAAGTAAAGAGCTTGGAAGGCCAATCAGAGTTGGATCTTCAGGATCTCTGAGTGGAAGACGTATCCCATCATTGAAATCTGCTGGAGTAACCTCCAAACTGAGTCTGAGACTGACGAGCCTGGGATCTAGCAGTAGTATCAAGGAGATTTTCAATCGTACACCAAGTAATGAACCAGAGGTTGAGGCTCCTACTTCAGAAGAGCCAGTAAAGTCGGAGATTACGACAGAATCACCAGTAGTGTCTCATGAATTAAACTCGTCGCCATTACCTCAGCCTCAGCCTCAACCTCAAGATGATATGATCATCAAGCTTCTTAGATCTGAGTCTCAGGAGATGAGATCAGAAGCTATCTCTATGCTCAGATACGCATTCCTTAGCAACGAAGATATCGATGACAGTGTGAATGATTTGCTTGACTCGGTCAGTATCAACGACCCACAATTAATGAAGCCGCTCTTTGATTTCGATATCCTTCCAGATACCGCAAAACATCTCAGCAAGGATAATTTATTACGTTCACTCATTGTGTGTCATTCCAAGGGACAGTCAGACTTCGATTTATCAATTGACGATCAATTAGTCCATATTTTGGTTGAAGTATTGACGATCGACGAGTTCTATTCATTGTCTGTGGACTTGATTAACATCACCAATAACACTTCGCTTGTAGTCAACGACAAATTGAAGATGCAATTCATGAGATTCAAGACCCATTTGTATGCTTTTGCCAATAGGATCTTGAGGAAGACTGTTCAATTGTATCCTATCACAGACCAGTTATTTAGTAGACTCTTAAGTGCATTATTTGCTTCGTTTGAGTTCTTTGAGTCTCTTGATTCGGATGATGAGACAAGGGATTATCGTGATTTACTTCAGGAAGCATATGAAATGAAGCCAGATTTATTCGAAAGATCATTAGCTCTCTTCGGAAATGACGTTTCAGTAGCTGTGATGTCTTTCTGCTCTATCAATAGAATCGAGAAAACACAGTCGATCGATTCTGTAGATATTGTTATGGACGATCCTAGTGTGAGATCTCTGTATGAGATGACGATGGTCCAACCGATGGCATTCTCTCGCTCACTGAGTTTGAGTGATATTGAGACATCTCTGAATGATATGACTATGATTATGCCTAAATTTGGAAGACGTCGGGGTTCGAGTTCTGCTTCTGAAGTTTCTAGGGATGAGGAAGATCATGAAGATTCGATATTCCAACATCAGGGTCTTAATTTTGGACAAGCTGCTAAACAAATTAGTGGGGATTTCGATGTGAGAGGAGATGAGATGGAGATTGCCGATACACCACAAATTGTAGAAGACGAACAGGAGGAAGAGCAACTGTCAGAGCAACCGGTGGAACAACTGCTGCTCACTGAAACTCTGGATGTCAATCCTGAATCTGAACACATTGACAATCCCTCACATCTTGAAAATGATACCTACGATGTAAAACTGAAAAGTTCATCTCCATATCAATCTCATTCGGAAACTGAAAATGACTCTATTCATGATAAACAAAATTCATCTCGTGACTTAATTGCAAGTCTTGGAAAAGTGAATATTTCATCACCTCCAGTCGAATCCAAAACAAGTATCGAAAGTATCATCAATAAGGCCGATCCATTCTCTTCATTGTCAGCTGACAAATCTGTCCAAATTTACGAAGATAGTACTACCGAAACCCCAGCTTTGGAATCAGCTCCTGTGATTCATCCAAGTCTCATCTCTCTTGAAAACCGTCATAATAACACCTGGTATTCATTCCAGATTGAAAGGTTCTCTTCTGTCACTTTGAATACCCCAATAGAGAGAGCCGTTCTTGGTGAGTTAGAGAAGATTTGTTTCAGTAGAGAAGGTTCTTCAGATGACTGGTTGTTGTTGCTGACTGTGGTATATCAATCTAGAGAACCACTTATCTCAGTTACAAGACTTGTCGATTTCTTAAGTACCCAGCAATCACAAGACTACACTTTGACGATATTGAGTGTGCTTGTTCATACATTGTCTATGAGCGAATCCGTAGACAAACAAGATTTGGATTCACTTTGGAATCTTGTTCTTTTCAAATTCGCATACAATTGTGAATACTACGCTAATGAGACATGGTTTGCAGTATGTGAATTAATACAGGTGTTAGTGAATCTTAACCTGTCAATGGTGGTACCTATGGTGGTCGACACTCCGATGCAGAATCCTAAACAAATCTGTGTTGCATTACATACCATCAAAGTATTTATTAACGATCATGTCCTGGAGTGTGATGAACAAAGTATCAGGATGATTTCTAAATATTGTTCACAGTACATTAATCATGAGAAAGTGGAGATTCGAAAGAGTGTGGTTTCGATTTTCTCAACATTGACTCAACTTGGTAATCAAAATAACTATATAATCTACGATGACACCACTAAGGCCAGTGTCAATGATCTGCAACATAGATTGATCGAGACCTACGCGGGTGGAATATAAATAAACATGCATATTATTCTTCGATGTAGACTGGAATTAAATGGACCCCAGACTTATGCTTGACTGAATTGAAATTATGAGCTAATTTAGAACCGAATTCACTGGGTTGTGACCATGCGATTTGAGATTTGGGTATCACCATGCCATAAATAAAATGTGAACGGACATGTTCCAAGAGTTGAAGACCAATACCGTTTCGTCTATAATTGCGAGCAACGTAAATACGGGAGATTCCTGCCAGTAATTTGATGGTCTGGTTGGGGACTACCTTGGACTGTCCGAGTATCATCCACTCACCTTTTTCAACTCTCTCTACGCAGACAAGACCAATGGCTCTTGGTTTGGAGGATTTCAGAGTCATTTCGGTCACACAGACAAAGATCTTACCGAATTGAATTCCTTGTAGCCATAAACCACGGTCCTTTGGGGCCAGTAACTCGGTATTGACTAACTCGAGCATCTCTTTTGTAGCGTTGACCGCAGCTTTATTGGATGGGTCAACTTCTATGATAGACAGTAAGTGTTGATTGGATCTCAATTTGATTTCACCAACTTTACGGCCCCAATTGGGAGCCCATTCTCGTCCATTCATTGCTCGTTGGTGAAATTTGTCGTGTATATCTTTATCGGCTTTGATATGAGGCAGATACGCGACATGACAATCGGGGCAGGTGATTTTGGATTTGCCGGTATTGAAATAGATTTGAGTTAGTTTTCTTGGTTTTGGTTTGGATATACGTGATGATTGGGATATATGGGATGATTTGGATATGGGTGATGATTGTGATATAGGATGAGATGATTTGGGCACTGGTTCTTTTGGTGATGAAATGGGAGCATCGAGAGATGACGCGAGGGATGACGCGAGATGGTCATCAAAACCTGTATAATTCGTGTCAGCTGGGAATGATCGCACTATTTGATCGACTTTCTCCATTTTGGATCCAACTGTACTGGGTACAACTTGAGTCTGATCTGTTTCTTTGTCAGTCATCACAGTATTCCCCTTATGGTCTCCTTATGCTTTCTCAGTTCTCTTAGTGCTTTCCTTACGTTTATCTAATCTGCTCATTTTATATCATTTTCAAGGGTCTTCCCGCTCACTCATCTTCTCATCGTTTCCTGCTCACTATTTCCTGCCCACTTTTTCTCTAATTGAACTCGACCCCGGAGCGTCACTTTCCCTCACTTTCGCTTGAGCATTGAGCGAATTTTTTGATCTAATTGAACTTTGTCATTAATTTGCGTCTCCAATTGAACTTGAGATTGAAAATTAAATAATTGGTGACTCAGCGGTAATGAGCTTCTCAAATCCTTCTCCAAAATATAACCATTTACTCCCTCCAACAGGAGCTTGGAAACAACAGATAACCGACTGGATCTCAGAAGATATCCCATCCTTCGACTACGGTGGGTACGTTGTTGGTGATAAAGTTAACTCTGCCACTTTATGGTGCAAAAGTGATGGTGTTTTAAGTGGGGTGCCGTTTGCAAAAGAAGTATACGATCAATGTGGATTGAAACATGAATGGTTCATTGAAGAAGGTGTCTATCTTGAGCCATCAAAGACAGAATCTGGTAAGATCAAGGTGGCTACAGTTGAAGGACCAGTGAAAAATATTTTAGTGGCCGAACGATTATCGTTAAATATCTTAGCTCGTGCTTCGGGAATCGCTACTAAGTCGTTTATCACTGTCAAATTAGCTCGTGAGGCCGGCTATACGGGTATTATTGCAGGTACTAGAAAGACTACCCCAGGTTTACGTTTGATCGAGAAATACTCGATGATCGTTGGTGGTTGTGATGCTCATCGTTACGACTTATCTTCGATGGTGATGTTAAAAGATAACCACATTTGGTCGACCGGTTCGATCACCAAGGCGGTTGAAAGCGCACGTAAAGTTATTGGATTCTCTACAAAGATCGAAGTGGAAGTTCAGAGCGAGGAAGAGGCCAATGAACTGATTGCTGCAGGTGCCGATATCATCATGTTGGATAATTTCGATGGTCAAGGTTTGAAAGTGGCTCTGCAATCCATCAAGGCCAAATGGAATGGCTCCAACAAACTGTTTTTCTTAGAGTGTAGTGGGGGTTTAACTTTGGAGAATATTTCTACGTATCTTTGTAACGATATTGATATTTATTCTACCTCATCGGTACACCAAGGGTGTTCTATTGTTGATTTCAGTTTGAAAATCAATCATTAGCCGCATCCCAGCCGTTTGTCCAGCAGGACCCTCCAGCAGAATCTACCACACACACCCCACCAGTTAACGTTACATGTAGTATTTTTTAACGCTCGCTATGCGCCAGTGCGCACTTCGTACATATATTAAATACTAAATAGGAAATATTTAGGGAATCTTAGTGTGTAGTGGATTTAGGATATAATGGGTTTAAGTAGGGCTAAGAAAGGTAGGGGATTCGTGGAGATTAGGGGCGGACGAGAGATTCTTGGCAAGCCGTTTATGCACGGCTGAACTTTGGTAAAGAAGTATAGTGAATAAAGTATATATATTGGTGCATTTCTGGTGTAGTTTCGGATTAGTAAGAGAAGAAATTTGGGGGTAAACTAAGGGTATGGACCTGTGGCGTTATGGTAGATTTTTGCTGTTGAGAACGATAATAAGTTTGGGGGTAACAGGGGATTATTTTCCGGATTAGTTCGGGGCTATTTCCGCCGCACTATTTTGGGGGTTATGATAATTCTCTACAATTAAATAAACTCAAACGATTACTATAAATATCAACTCCAAGTAGTTGGGCCGAAAGATTCGACAGAACTTGGATCCAAAAGAGAAATTTGACCGACCCAACCGTCAATTCCGGCATAAGGAACGGTATTACCCCACCAGTTGATGTCCTTCAGGTGATATTGGACAGCAAAGAAGATGATGATAGCACTGAAGGCAACACCTGCATTCAATCCACTGACAAGAACATAATTATACTTCTCGAACCAAGCGAGGTATTTATGACGGATGTAGTGCATGAAGATGAAGGCCATGTAAACTCCTGGAATAACATAAGACAAGTTATATGGAGCAAATACATTGATGAAACCACCGATAACAACTGTTGGTTGGAAGAAGTTGTTGAATAACCGTGGTCTGAACCATTTCAACAGGATGAACAAAAGAGCCATGAGGAATCCCATAAGGAAACACCATTTCATCAATGGATAAATTTGGTTGAAGACTCTCTTTGGACCAATGACACCCCAGAATACTGAGGCAGAGTAGTAAGTTCTTTCGTTTGGACAACTGAACTTTTGAGGTTGTCCTTCTTGACAGAAGTCTTTGATATTGGAGATTTGCCAGTTCATAACACCAAGAACGACAAATACTTGGATGAAGACAGCCATTAATTGACCTCTGAAGATGGCCATTGGTGGGATCTTAGCATAATGCAGCATCTTTTGGTCACTAATATAGTTATCAGCTTGACCACCGATGTTATAACCTAAAGCCTTCAAAGTCATCAAGGCAACACCATTACCTGGAAGAGCGTAACCAATGACCAACTCGACCAAGACGTTCAAACCCAAAGCGAAACCAGTGACCGAGTAAATCAAGGCAAATGGAATCAAGAAGACAAAGTTGATAGCAACGGCAAAGAAGATACCCCAAACTGGAGTGTTAGTTGGGTAAACTTCAACACAAACAATGGCCAATACAAGGGAGATGACTAAGATAATAAAGAAGTACCAGTCTGGAACTTCCTTGTACTTGGACATCATCTTGGAATGAGGATCTTTCAAACCAGCAAAGTTAGAAAGACTCAAGTTTCTCAAGGACTTGTAGATTTGTTTGGAAGAGGAGATGACAGTAGCACGCTCAATGTAAAGAGTGTAGAGGAAACTGAATGGGTAGATGAGGAAGAAAGCACCGTAGACGACCAAGTTAGCAGCTGTATACAATGGAGGAGAATACAGCTTGTACTTTGTCTCATCCAAGAGACCGTTGGTCAAGATTTCTGAAACCTCGAAAGATGCACCGGTGTTGGTGTAAATACCGTTATCGTTGATTGGCAAGTAAGCAGTCCAGTACATGTTGTTGTAGTAGACACCAATAATGGTGAAGAAAGCGATCATAATACCGGCAAATTGGTTAGCAGTAGAGAACCATGGGTTGGTCAATGGAGCCAAATAGTTGGCAATGTTCCAATCGAAAGTTGGCCATGGGTTAAGACCCATACCCAAATCGGAACCGGTGATGTTGGCCAAGTTGAAGTTGTTTGGAGCGATCCAAGTCATCCAGTTGAAAGTGGACAAGGCTTGGAAAATGTAGTCTGGTAACCAGAAGTACAAGAACATGGTACCGAAGGTGATCCAGAAGAACTTATATTTGGAGATGGTCCAACCATGAATGGACTCTTTCTTCTCTGGCTTCAAAAGCAGACGGTTTAAGGCCAAAGTTGGCAAGATAGTTGGCCAGATAGATCTGACTGGATAGACAACGAATTTTCTTAAGATACCAGCGAAACCAAGACCCATGAATTGAGTGGATAACAGTAACAAGACTTGGAATCCAAAGTCGACCCATTTGTTCTTGTAGAAAAGCTTCTGGACAATGATATTGGAGTCGACGTAGACACCGGCAGAAGTAACACCGTAACAGATAGTAGCGAACATTTGTTCCTTGTAATTCCAAGGACCAGCATTCAAAGAATGACGTTTACCTCTGAAGGTGAAACCCCAGTTTGGAACAGCGAATTCCCATAACTTACCAGATGGGTATAACAACATTTGGACGACAGAACTACTCAAACTAATGGAAGGTTGTCTGTGAGAGAAGAACTCGTTGACACCGGATCCAATGATAACCCAGATGATAATCAAAATATAGGCTCTGAAGGTCTCGACTGGCATAGTGATATCATCGTAAGGGTCGGTGATGGCTCTGACTTCTGGGTAAGGAGAATGGTACATGATCAAAGCAGCCAACATCTTGATCTCGAAGTCCCATTCTGGGTCATCAAACTTTCTATCGGCAAGTAAACCTTTAATTTCCTCTCTGTCCAGCTCTGGGAAATTTGGATCATCGTCGTGATAAACCAAGGCTTCCTCTAAGCCTTCGATGGACTCCTCAATAGTGAGGGAGTTGATCTTGTTCAACATGAACTCTGTTTCTGGAGGCAAGTCATGGACGTCATCGTCAGCACTGTGACCAGTTTTATACAACAATCTGGAGATAAAACGGTCTTCAAAGTTGCCCATATAGTCGACATTTCCATTGGATGCCAACTCTTCAGTCAACTCCTTGTTGGCCAAGACGTCGTCCTTGACTGGCTTCTCCTGGTAGTCTTTTTCGTTTATAGAAGACATCTCGGGGGGCTAGTATTTAGGGGGGTTACAAGGTTACTAAAAGATAAAGAATACCCAGAATTTGGCTTGCATTATATATGTATGGTTCATTATCAGTGATAGCACAAGATCGAGTGGAGAGATTCTTTATCAGCACATTCACACTTGGGCTTAAAATAAAAAGAAATTTCAGTTTATATCGGGAAACAGGTTATGGATGCGATGTGGAAAATAAGCTTTGAGCATCGGAAACAGAGTACTAATTTGTGAATTTATGCCCTTTATTGCATATTATTGCCCTTGGGTTAGTAATAAGTGAGTGCTTATCAAGGGTGTCGAAGAGGGCATGGATACCCGAGATGTGGGTTGGAGCTGTAAGTTAGAGTCATTCGTAGATCTTCACTGTACCAGAAGACCAACAGACACGGCTTGAAGTATGGGAGAATATGATAGTAGGGAAGTTTTTTGAAAGCAAGCGATCGGTACTATGGATTAAATTCGGCTCTAAAAAGGGCAAGGAAAAAATTGGATAATAGGAAGATTAGATGGAATCGATGGGTGACTATTAAAGAGTGCGATCGGGAGTGCGATATGAGTGAACTCTTCTTTGTCACGCTATTTGTTGGTGTTGACCGGGTTAAGTCTCTGTTTTCACCGATCCACTCTATACCATTTGGAAGAGGTTGTGTGGCTCCGCAAACGGCATAAAATTCCTATTTGAAGCTCTTCTGCATGATTGAACGGCACGAGATGCCCTTTTTTAAGCAAATGCATGCCGGACTTAGTTAGTTTAGAGCCACACGCATTTTTAAAGTTTCTGCCCCTGTTGGAGTCATGAGTGTGTGTTTTGAGTCAGATATTCGGACCCAGCCGCTTTGCGGTAATAAACTTGGGGCTTAACTGAGCAAATAGCCACAGATATGACCTCATATACCCCTCTTAAAGCGATGGAGCCGTTTAGATGGTAGGGTGAAATTATTATTTTTAAGCCTTATTAGATGAGCAAAGTTGTGGAAAAAGCTAGTGAGTTGTGGAAAGGGCAAGAAAAAGTAAAAAGTCGACTTGATTCAAAACTCAGATCTACAACATTCAGTCCAATAGGAATAGTTCGTCCTCAGCATGTAGATCTACATCACTATTACTGCTCCCGTAATCTCCTTGGCAAACCATCTGATCCTCGTCAAAATGTGAAAATTCCAAATTCAAAGCCCCCACTAGTCAGGGCATTTTAATAATATTGCCCTCTGAAATACTCAAGTTGGAGGTTAAGACCGCGCATTTCTCTCGAGAGAAGGGCAAAGAATAAAACCCGCATTGTCTTTGACGGAAAAGTAACCGCTCTCGGTTCGGAAAAAGGTCAAAACAGAAATAGACTAAAAAATGCTCAACTAAGGCGTTGTGATGAGCACGTAATGATGAGGACCCTGTGCCGTACACTCTTATCAGGACTCTCTTATCTATATCTGTTATCTCGCTATTACAAACCATGATTCTAGTCTGTATTTATTGCATTTATTGACATTTGGTGACTATTTTGACTTGTAGCATTTACTTATAGCATTTGACTAACTACTCTTTACGTAATCCTGACACTTGAAGTCTCTATACATCATCTCCATTTGTGAATGGATCTCATGATCTCATTGCATGAGCCACACCTTCCTATACCCCGATTAAAAGGTGCAGATGACGCCATATCACCCTTTTCAAGCCCCTTCACCTCATCCGCCTTGAGATGATAATACATAATTCGTACTTTGCTCGTGATATGGTCATCTCAAGACGATATGATTCTATTCGTAATTTGCTCACTTCTTATTTGTGATACGTAGCATTTTACAAATTATACACAAATCCCAAATGTAAACAAAGGTTTAACTATTGGTCTACTTCTATATTGGAGCTGTAACATCATGTCAGGTGAAATCGACAGCTCAGTAGTGGCCAGGCTTCATCTACAAGACAGTACTGTAGATTTTGGCAAGGATCCATATCCAGAACAGGCTCCTGAAGATGATAGTGATTCATTTTTATACCTTTCTTCAAGGGAACCGACGCGATCTGAGATGATTCAAAATGAACCCACGATGGACCAGATACTGTTCTTGCTAAGTAAGGCCAAATTATTGAACAGTAAGCATGGAAATGACAATGGGACTGAAAACCTTGTCTCTTCTACCCCAGCCCCAACTTCAGGAAAGTATAATTTCAAGCCTTTAGCAGACTTTAAGAACCCGATCTCACAGTCGACTCCGCTTGTGGTTTCTCATAAATATGAGGTACTAAATGGGAAGAAAAGTTCGTTATCTAGTGCTCTCGCTCATGAACTTGTGAGGTCTGAGACTGAGAGTGAATCTGAGACCGATTTCGGTAGTGATAAACTGCCTGAGATTCATACAAAAATTGATAAGGAAACTGAGAATAGAACAGGATTGATTTCTCCGGAAACGACCCCTCCTACATCTAATGGAAACAAAGAAACGAAAGATCCAGTGCATGAATTAATACAGTTGAAAGAATTCTTAAGATCTTCAGAAGCTGGAAAGAATCTTTTAAACCAATTTGAGACGGGATCAGAACTGCCAATAATCGAGGATAAGAAACAAGAAGAGAATAAAATCAAGATGGAAGAAATGCTGGATGAAATAGAAAGATTACATAAGTTTATTCAAGCAGTGATAGGAGACGAAGTGGACTCTTTTGATAGACAATTCTTAGAGCAATTGGACTGCGGTCCATTATATGAGAAATTAAAGCTTTCAGAGGTGGACTCTTTGACATACATCGAGCTCCAAAATAAGGTGAAAGAACTCTCAATTGCATTACAAACTCCCCATGATCAACTTGCCGATGTAGTTTGGATTATGACTAAGTTTTTCCGTGAGGATTACCTCCGATTGATCATCTTTGTCAAGTCTGTTCATGATTCCGTATACAAAGACACCAAGCTCCGGATCCCGGAACTTTATAAGTTGAATTGGATTGATCTGACTGCTGATATTAAGAGTGAAGATTTCGTTAATATGGAGAAAGATGTTTTGAGGAACTTTGATAAATGTCTTAGGGAGTTACTGAAGGTGGTAAAGACACATTTTAGTGATGTATAGTAATGACCATGATAAACTTTGCTTGAATGATGTAGAATTTGTCGTGGGGACCGTGGGTAAACCCTCGGTAAACCCTCGGTGAACCCCAGGTTTTGCGTGCTTCACCCCCGGTTTACCCTCGGTCTCACTTCCCTGCGCACCCTCCGTTTTCTTTTCCCTCCCCTCCCATCGCATCTGAAAAAAAATCATTTTAACATCTTAACACCACTTAGTCTCTCCCTTCTCTACACTAACCCACACCTCATAAGCATGGCCACAGCTACATCGAATAACCCCTCAGTCCCTAAGAAAGACACCTCTATCATCATTGATCGTGGTATTACCCATGGAATTGATAAAATCCATGGCGTTCATCCCATCTTCCTCATAGAGAAGATCATAAGAGAGCGGATTTTGGACTCAATGTACTATAAGAAGTATTGTTTTGATATGAACTTGCTTACATTTGTGGAAAAGCTGTCTGAATTGGAGCTCATTGGAACATATGCCAACAGCAATAACACCAAACCCTCCCATTTCATCTGTTTGCTTCTAAAACTTCTACAACTTCAACCAGCGAGAGAAATTTTGGACTATTTTGTGGATCAACCTCATTTCAAATACTTGACCCTGCTTCTGTTGGTGTATATTAGACTCACTGGTGATAGTGTAGATGTGTATAAAACGTTGGAACCCAAATTGGAGGATTATCGGAAGTTGAGGTACAGAAATCCTTACAGTCAACTGGTGGAACTTTTACATATGGACGAATTAGTATGGAATCTTTTAGATGACACTAGTAGATTTTCCGATATGCTGTTACCAAGATTACAAAGGAGAAGTGTATTAGAAGAGAATGATGTATTAGAATACCGAGAGTCGGTTTTACAGGAAGAATTTGAGGAAACATTAGAAGAAGAGACCTAAAATTTGACGACACCATTATCCAATCTAGATTCAATAAGCAGAGTAGCTTCACCATTGGTTTGAATGACACCGGCTGTCTTCAATACCTTGGAAGTGCCTATAATATTCTTTTCATAGTCGATTTTCTTGACATCACTAGAGAAAGTGACGGTCTTTAACCATTCCTTAGCATCTTCCAAAGTATAATCCAAATTGGAAGCAATATATTCGACAGCCTCGTCATGGTGGGCATTAAAGTACAGAATACCTTCATTTATAGCATCAAGGAACTTGACTAAATCCAGTTTGGAACTTTCAACATACTTTGTAGATGGGACAATGACCCAAGAAGACCATGGAGTATAAATTTCACCAATTTTTTTGATCTCTCCAATATCGTAATATCTCTTAGAGGTGAAATGTTCCCACATGAACAGGTCACTTGACTCGACACCTTCTTTTAAGTTGACGGAATCTCTCAAATTCTTGAAATTGTGCAAGATCTCAAACTTGGAGAACGGTTTGTCGAGTTGGAATTGATTCTGTAACAGTAATACGAATGGCATAACGTAACTTCCACTACCAATTCTTGAGATACCAATTGATTTCCCTTGTAATTGTTTCAACTCGGTGAGTTCATCTCTTTGAGCCCCGGTAGAGACGGCCCAACAAAGAGGACTCTCGACGTAAGTACCAGCGATACGATATTCTTCATCACCTTTACTGATTCCACCGACAAACAGCTCAGTTAAACCGATGGCGATATCAATTTCACCACTTTTCAAACTTTGGATCAAATGACCTGAACCAGATGGATACTCGATCAATTCGACATCTAAACCTTTGGAGGTGAAGTAACCTTTTTGAGTAGCGAACAGGATTGGAGTTGAGAAATGTTCTGGGATGAAACCTACCTTCATTTTATGTGGTACAATTATATGGACACGATATGAGATCACAAATGTATAATTAGAAGTAGTGTAATAAGGGTCCTATGCCGGGGAAATCTGAAAAACCGTTAGTTAGCGGGAGATTGTCTGGGAGTTTCCCGGCAGTTCTCCGCCTGTTGCCCGTCAGAATCTGCTGGTTTCCTGCCCGCTTCCGCCCAAGCTTGGTGGAACTGACCGTTGCGCGTTCTGCCCTTCCACCTCCCGTCCACCGCCCACCGCCCACCGCCCACCAGCTGCTTTCCCTCCCAATCTCTCCTATTGCGCTGCTCTTGCCCCTCCAATCTCTTTTTCAGCTCCACAAATTCACCGTTTCTGCCCTTTTCCCTTCCTTTCCTCCCTTTTTCCCCTACTTTTCCTCCCTCTTGCCCCTACTTTCCTTCCCTTTTTCCCCTACTTTTCCTCCCTCTTGCCCCTCTGCCCTGTCGTATTTTGCTCTCCAGAAAATTTTTCGACCAAAACCATCCACCTTAAAGACATTCACCACAGTAATAACCAACAACTAACCAACCATTATACCCACCAAACACAAGCGGACAACCACAACGGATAACCACCAGCGAAAAACCACCAAAAACCAAACCATTACCAACCACCGCCATCCATAATGTCAATCACACTAAGAGACGGTTTCATAGGTGAATCCCTAGACAGAGTATTAGAAGATTTACTTGTAAGATTTGTGATCAACTGTCCAGATGAAGACTTATCATCAATTGAAAGAGTGTTCTTTCAAATAGAAGAGGCTCATTGGTTCTACCTTGATTTCGTAAGGCAATTGGACCCATCTTTCGCTTCATTGAAAATGAAAACTTTCTCCACCCAAATCATCGAGAAATGCCCCATGATTTGGCATTGGGGGAGCGCTAGTGAAGCCTTATCGAAATTCGGTAAATATAAATCAACTATCCCAGTCAGGGGAGCTGCATTGTTAAATAAGAGCATGGACAAGTTATTGTTGCTCAAAGGTACAGAATCCAATACGTGGAGTTTCCCTAGAGGTAAGATCTCCAAAGGTGAAGATGACGTAGTTTGTGCAATTAGAGAAGTCATGGAAGAGACAGGGTACGATTGTTCTCATTTGATCGACCCTAATAACTTTGTCGAAAGAACTATTGGAGGGAAGAACTATAAAATATTTTGTGTCGATGGTGTACTGGATGATACCGTGTTCGAGCCGAGCGCAAGGAATGAGATTTCCGAAATTGCGTGGATCGATCTTAAATGGTTGAAGAAAGATGTAAAAGTTCATAAGGGACACTACTTTTTGGTCAACACTATGATTGAGCCAATTGCTAGACATGTTGCTAAGCGTAAGGGAGAAGAGACTGTAGAACAGACAAAGATTAGAGTAGCAAGAGAATTGAAGGAGTTATTGGGTGTTAATGTTGAAGAATCTAGTGAGAAATTGGAGATTGATCCTGGAAGAGATCTTTTGGAGCAATTGAAAGCTGCTACTAAATCTTCCGATCAAGTACCACAAGCTCAGCAAACTCAAATCCCACCTCAATCTATTCCTCCTTTCAATTTACCTTTCCTGCCTTTCCCAATGCCTCCATTTATGCCATTTATGCCAAATGGAAATATGATGCCTTTTGCTCCTCATATGATTCCACCTTATGGACCTCCACCTCATATGGCTTTCCCTCCTATTCATCAAATGCCTCCACAACCTCGTCAAGGTTCTACATTTGCATCTGAGCCTAACCCAGAGAAATTACATAAGCCTGGTTTCAGTTTGGTTAACCAGAGATCTAAGGAAGCAGATAGTAAACTTCTTTTGGGTGTTTTGAATAAACAGATCGCTTCTAGAGATACTACTACTAATGACGATTCAGGATTTGGATCTAAAGAATTAAGAGATCAATCTAAGACTAATTTCTTGAAGAGTTTATTACAAAGGAGTCCTGAATCTTCAATGGTTCATTCTACTACTATAAATGAGAGTTTGAATGGATCTAATGAGTTATTGTCATTATTGAGAAAGCCACAAGTTGACAAGCCTGTACAGAATAATGCACCAGCCAAGACTTTGGAAGAAAGTGAGCAAGAGGAGGAAGAAGAAGAAGAAGATTTTGAGGATTTCGAAGATTTCGAAGATTTTGATTCTCTTCAAGGAACTAATGGCTCATCTAATGGTGTTAGAAATCTTCTTGATTATAATCATAGTGATGATGAATATGAATATGAGGGAGATTCTGAAGAGGAGGAGTCAGAACCGGAGTCAGAACCGGAGTCAGAACCGGAGTCAGAACCGGAGCCACAACCTCAACCTCAAGTTCAATCTCAACCTCAAGTAAAACCAGTCGATTCTCTGCAACCAAAGAGTACTTCTAATCTGGTTCCAAATCTGGGACCAACTATATTAAGGATATTGAAAAGAGAACCTGCTGAGAAGTCAGAACCTACTCAATCAAATGGACTGGAATTGTTGGGTTTACTTAAGAAGCAGCCTGAGCCTCAACTGAAAACCGAATCTAATGGGCTGGAGTTATTGAGTTTACTTAAGAAGCCTGAAACTCAACTGAGCTCTCAATCGAATGGACTGGAATTATTGGATTTACTTAAGAAACAGCCTGTTGAAACTACAGAAAGTCTGTCTAATGGACTGGAATTGTTGAATTTACTTAAGAAACAACCTGAGGCTCAACCTCAATCTCAACCTCAACCTAAAACTACTCAGTCAAATGGCCTGGAATTGTTACATTTACTTAAGAAACCTACTTCAGACTCAAATATTCTGTCTCCAAATGATCTGCAATCAAATGGTCTGGAATTACTCAATTTACTCAAGAAACCTCTGGCCAAAAATGGTCTGGAGTTTAATGATCTGTCTCCAGTTTCATCCCCATCAAATAGTCAAAACTTGTTATCACTCCTCAAAAGAAGTGATAAATCTCCAAACGAAGGATCTGAAACTGCTGAAAAATCCGATTCTCTGCATTTATTGTCAATTTTGAAGTCTCCAGTTGAGACTCAAAGTGGACCAGCTCAACTTGGATCTCAACTTGATTCTCAACTTGATTCTCAATCTGGCTCTCAACAATTGTTATCTTTATTACATAATGATCCACCAAAACTGACTCCAACTGAATCCGGACAAGTTTCCAACTCTGCATCATTACTTTCCATTCTCAAAAGACCTCAACAACCTCAACTTGATCATCCAACCCCTCTCAATAACTCATCTGGTTCAGCAGAATTACTTTCCATGCTTCAACCTCAGTCTCCATTCATGGAACCAACTCAAAATTCTTTCACTTCTACACCAGTCGAGCAAGAACTTGGATCTGCTAATAATAATAATTCAAGAAAACCAAGTGGTGCCTTTGAATTGTTGAATTTATTGAAACGTAATAACTAACGAATGTTAGACAGCCCCTGTTTTATATCTGTAGTTGACAGCCCCTGTAATTGACAGCCCCAGTTTTACCTCGATCTTGGCTTTTTGCCCCTACTTTTACAGCCCCTTTTTGTATCTGCCCTTTTTTCCATCCATACACGACCTTCATTATCAACCCTAAACGATTCTCCTCAAATCAAAATAATTAACATCCACCCCTATCAAACAAACACCACCATAATAAAAACTGCATCATACAACTGATATTCCCGCACTGACGATGCCCATGAACAGTTATATCACACCTCAGTCTCCTGATACCAATCAAAGGCTGTCATCGAGTGGAGAATCTCAGCCTGAAATGCAACGATTCAATTCACATAATTCATCCAGTTCTCATCTGCATAGCAGTCATTCAAGTCATCAAGTGACGACACTGAGTTCGGTGCCACATCACTCGTCATCACTGGCCTCGGCGTCTCTGAACTCAGCATCACTGAACGCGGTATCACTGTCTTCAGCACCTCTGTCAGCGCTGCTGCTTCAAGACCGTAGAAGGAGGGGTTCTTCATTAGGTAATTTGTTTTATTCACTTCTGACTTCATTAAGAGTCCAGTCATCCAACTCATCTTCATCGTCATTAGTTCTTAATACTTCAACGGCAGTACCATCACCATCGAACCACCTGTCTCATCAGACTCCTTCACCTAGAACCCTGCTGCCATCTTTATCACACCATGCTTCTACTGCCACTATCAGACCATCGTTTGGAAGGGATTCTTCCAATAATAATTTAGGAACAAGTTTACTGATGAGCCCAACTATTGCCGATATCAGTGAGGTAGCTTCTGCTCCAGCTGTCAATAATAACACTAATGATGTTTCCATGACGTCATTAGATCTGTGTCAAGATGAGGCCAGTCATGCGGCATCCAATGATATCGCCATGGGATCGGGATCTGGGACAGATGAGGACTTAGATCATGCCAGAACAAGACATAATTCAACTGCCGTCGGCACTCAAACACCCGATGAAACCGAAACTGCTGCCAAAAGTGACGCCGATGGAAGTTACTCTCTCAGACTTACACCTTTCATCGACCATTCCTCTTCGTCTCCTCTGTTATATTTCTCTCCTCTCATCAGGAAATTGAAACCTGGAATGAGAATCTCTGTAGGCAGATACACTGAGAGAAATAGAGAAGCAGCTCAAGCTCCATCTGGATCGTCAGCTGCGGTCATCTTCAAATCGAAAGTTGTATCGAGGACTCATCTGGAAGTGCTCGTAGATGAACATGGAAATTGGTATATCAAGGATTTGGGTTCGTCTTCAGGTACGTTCTTGAATCATATCCGACTTTCCCCAGCTGGTGAAGAGAGTCAAGACTGCATGTTAACAGATGGAGACATCCTCCAATTAGGAATGGATTTCCGTGGAGGATCAGAAGAGATCTTTAGATGTGTCAAAGTGAGAATCGAGTTAAACAAATCATGGAAGCGTAAGACTCATAAATTTAACAAAGAAGCACATAAGAAATTACTTGGACAAGAGACTGAATGTTGTATTTGTTTGAATGATCTTAAAGTTGGAGATAGTATTTTTATTAGTCCATGTTCTCATAGTTGGCATTATAAATGTATTAGGCCGTTGTTGGTGCGGAATTATCCGCAATTCCATTGTCCTAATTGTCGTTGTATAACGGATCTTGAGGAGGATGATGATGAGGTGGAGTCTGATGGGTATAGTACTTAGGAACCAGGTCCGGCGACTTGTGAGGAACCTGGGGAACCCATCAGCTTGACTGCGCGGCCCCACCAGAATCTGCCCAGCTTAATCTGCCCAGCTTAGTCTGCCCCGGAAATGGGCAGCCCATGCGCGAAGCCCATCCCCACCAATTCGGCTAATCCTTCCCTTTGCGCTGCCAATACGCTGCCAATACGCTGCCAACGCTACCACCGATACACTGCCTATACGCTGCCTATACACTCCACCCTACTTTAATACCCTACACAATGAGATAACACCTATATAATATGGTATTCCATTCAACTTTTATACACTACTCGTAGTCCTTACTATCCGTCTCCCCCAACAGCCTCAAAATCATATTTTGTAACTGTATTTTTCCCTTCGGATTCTCCCATATTTTATGATCTCCATCACTAATCAACCATTCAAGATTATTAGAACTGATCTTGGTCAAACCTCTCTGCCATTTACCCCAATTCAACGAATTTTTGATCATCAAATCTGAACTAACAACCCCAATTGGAACATTCCCCATATTAATATTCGAGTTATAAACCTCATTATATGATAATATTCCGGCCAGGATTTGCTCTTGTAATTTGGCTCTTAAGAATTTCCCACTGTATTTCATATCATCTCCAAAGATTCTCTCTCTGGAACCATGTCTTTTGGTGAGGACATTCTTCCAGCTGATCAATTGATAAGGAGATAACATTCCTTCAAGCCAAAGCCGAAGCCCCTGTCTAGTATTCATAGGCCTTATACCGATCAGTCTATACAAATCTTCCCATTTATCTTTCGAGCCATTCGGGGTACTGAATGGGTCTCTTTTCAAGAGGTTTTCAGCCCACGAATCCACTAAGATCAATGAATGTACTTGAGAGATGTATCTCGATGCAAACACTCTCGAATATAACCCCCCAATATCAAAGCCCACCAACATGAAAGGACCATGGATATTTTTTTTCCTCAACACTTCATTTAATAAATCAATTGTGATTCCAATTGATAATGGGGAGGGGGATGAATCACTAAAGGCATAACCTGGACGATCATAGATACAGTACCTATCGATTTTATCCAAATGGTAAAGTTCTTGGATCCAAGAAGAAGACTCTTCGGCCGATTCCCATTGTCCAGCTTCAAATAAGATCACCGGTTGTTGAGGCTCCAGAGTTATGGTGTCATTGGCATACACATCCCCATAGCAAGAAAGATGAATTTTAAACGAATTGTCCTCCACGCCTATTTTCTCCCCCCAAGGGGCAATTCGACTGTCAAATGCGCACAACCAAATGTTAAAGCTGATGACGATGAACAAAAAGAACAAGAGACATCTGAGCAGATTTCTCACCATAATGACCGAATATTCGTAGAAAGTTCTTCTTGTCTCTGGACGACCAGTCAAACGGATTTCTTCGTGGATTTTCCCCTGTTCTACCAAATAATCGGCAAACGACCCAAAGATACTGGAAAATAATGTCCATACAAAGGTGAAAATGCCCACAAAATACTGGTCGTATCTCAAGCCTGGAATAACCAATACCAAGAACAAATCAAACGCAATTAAGGTCCCTGTAGTATAACCGATGACTCTATCGAGACTGGAAGGCACGGTGAAGAACAATTGGGACACAAGAGAGTTCAAAAGTGATAATACAACTAAATTAATTTCTAAGAAACTGCGCCCATGGTTATTGAATCCTGGGATGGCCACGAAATCTGACACCAATAAGAAGACTATCCAGAGTAGGGAGATGACACTACTAATGGTTAGAATGAGTTTTGCCCATCTGACATTGCGCACATTGAGGGGAGATACGCTCGGGTCATCGGGGGATAATAATGGTCTTGATTCTGGGTCGATATTTGACACTTGGGTGGTGTTATTATTTGGGGGGTGGGACTCATCAATTGACTCAGTAACTGAGCCGTAATTTTCATTAGTTGACTCGGACATATTCAGTCAATTCAGTCAATTCACTTCAATTCAATCGACTAATTCTCTATTTTTCTTGACTAGCTCCTGCTCACGTACTTCACTAACTCCTACCCACTTGCTTCACTATTCCTGCTCAATTGCTTCACTCAACTAACTCCCTACTTGTCCCCGTTTCAGTTGCTGAATGTGATTGCTTTTCGTAGTTTGCTCTGTTTAATTCATAAATTGCTACCTGTCATATCTTCAATTTACCGAAATAGGAAGGTGGATGAGCATGGCGCAAGCCACCCCACAGAAGGAACAATACGTTTAAATTATGGTGGAGAGGTGCAGTTATACGGCCTAGGTATCTCGGATTCGTTACATTTCACACCTCATCATCTCCCAGTCCACACACCACCTCATACCACCATCTCTGAATCTGCAACTACTTGTGCATCTACACTCCTTCTCTACTGCTTCTCTACTTCTTCTCTACTAAACTACACCTCACTATACTTACAATCATCAATTAGTCCCAACTGTATCTAACCCCTGCGAACTATACACTGATAAATTTTCTGGAGACTCACTCTGCGCATTCTCTTTATTCACCGAAATCTCAATCTCCTTGATCAATTTAATCATAGAATCCTCTCCATAATTGACTCCATATACACTACCAATTGGAAGCTTATTTTGAACCCAAGCCCTGACGATCTTAGATCTCTGCTTTTCTCCTAATCTGGAAAGAGGGAACGTATCCTTCTTACTGAAAGCCACGATATCAATGATCAAACTATGACGACTCAATACACTGTTGATGATAATAGGTACAAGCAGTGATAAATGACTGGAAGTCTTAGGTTCAACCACCAATATCGTATAATCGGCACATCTAAATAAACAAGTACCGTTTCTGTAGATATTCGGATGACAGGTCTCTACTGTATGTTCGACATCAGTGACAAAATGATGTAAACCCATCACTTCGATTGTCTCGTTCAATTTACCCAAGACGAAAAGAGGTTGGATCTCCAGAGAGTCGGACTCACTTTCTAAACTGTGTAAAAATCCAAGATCTCCTGTTCTCAAGTAGGTGAAATCCGGGTTCCCATTCTTGATCTTCAGAGTAAATCTCGATTCCGTATAATGATCTGGTTTTGAATCTATTCCAGTCGTATAAGAGAACACACTAGCCTCTGAACAGACCCAAATCTCACCATATTCTCCAACTTTACAAAGCTCGCAAGTCTCGGGATTTACAATAGCGATCTGAGTACATACAGGGACCATTCCTGAGTCTTGGACTTGGATGGCATCAGGACAATTACCCGGATTTACAAGTGATATATACCCTTGTCTCAACAGAACCGGATCCAACCAAAGATCAATAGGTTCAAACAGCATATATGATCTGGTAGTGACCATTGGATTGAAGTCATGAATGTACACACTGCTGAGAGAAGAAGAAGGCAATGCCACAGGCAGGAACAGTACCTTGATTTGGTTCATTAGATCAAGAGCCGACCGACCCTCTGTGTGGATCATCAAATTCTTCAATTCCGACAAATCAAACCCACGGAAATTCATCTTCTTCACGGCATGTTTCAACATCTGTGGTGTCACATACGTGTCTTTGATCTTATATCTCGATAAAGTCATGAAGAAGATCGACGGGTTATAGAAATAGTCGACTGGACTGATCAAGTACGTGGAAGAGCCTAAAAATACTCCCAAGACAGTACTTTGTAAGAACCCGAGACCCGAAATGTGTCTAACACACCCAACAAGAGATTTAGTACTCTTCATAAGACATGTCTCTTTGACAACTTTACACATACTCATCAAGATTCTGTGGGTCAATGTCACACCTACACGTTTATGGTCAGGAGTCCAATAAAGCCAGATCATACAAGTAGTTTGTTCGTTTCTGAAATCGAATTTGGCTTGCCAACGTGCAATTCTAGAGGCCAACACTGCCGCTGTCAATGAAGGCTTGTTATATTTGACAGTACTCTTGATCTTCGGAGAAAACCGAACACTTTTCAAAGCAGGAGAAACAGGTTTGGATTTCAAAATCGTCTCCACCTCATTATTGGTGAAGATGAAATTCACTTTGAAATCTTTGATCACCCCCAATAACGCAGGCAAGTCTTCATCCAATCTTTGAGAATTATCCAATGGAGACATCGGAATAGGAACCAACCCAACTACAAAACAAGCAAAGCAAGCAATGATGAACTCCTCACAGAGAGCGTACATCAAGATCACACGATCTCCTGGACGTAATTTGGACTTCTCAGTGATATAACAACACAAGGCGGCTACTTTGGTGTCGAATTTCTTCCAAGTCAACGGTTTTGTCTCTTTCATTGATCTGTCGATCACGGCAAATGCCAATTCATCCGGTTGGTTAGTAGCACGGAACTTCAAAATGTCCACTAAGGTCTTGAAATCCGACAATGGAGCCTTCGTTCTATCATCTACAGACACATCACGGTAATCTAAACCGGAATATTGGGTATCAGTGCTCTGTATTAAAGAAGCCGACCGGAGATTTGAAATATATTGAGACCAAATACCTCCAGCTAAATCTCTTCCACGGGGAATATTACTGATCGATTTCTTGATGTTGAATTTCACATACATGGAGGGAAGAGTTCCTTCACTGAACTTCCTCTTACAAAGCATGTTGGCTATCTCTGAACGACCACTTCTAATTGTCCTTGGAAGAGTATCAGGTGGGGTCATAAGTACACAGTATAATCTGACATTATGAATCTTCTCAAGCAGTCTAATGGCTTCCGAAGAGATAGCATCGAGTACTGTGAGATTGACTTCTCCACGACGAGCTCCTTCGGTAAGACTAGAAGGTTTAGCATCTGGAGTCTCGATCACAGCTACAGGCAAATACTCTTTATTGATGAAAATATCAAAGAATGAACAATCCGATACTTGTCTGACGTTCCTAGCCACTGTTCTGACCAAATGCAGTGAATAATGATATCTATATTCACTTGTGAGACGAGCTGTTGCACTGAGAGCTCCTACTTCTCTATCTATCCATGTTACTCTCTGTCTTAATCTGTCCTCATACAATCCGAGTACATATACTTTACCATTATATTGGAAACCCAAAAGACCGGTTCTTAAGAACTCCAAATCAAGCACACCTTCGTAGTCTTTACATCTCGCATGGAATATCAGCTCTGTGTACTTGGAAAGACCCCAAAATCCACCCGAGAGAGATGGACTGTCGATCCAGATCTCTCCCACCTCCATAATCCCACTTAACATATTAGTTTCAGGGTTGATAATCAGAAGAGTGGCATCAGGAAGAGGGTATCCGAAGGCTCCGACACGGATATATTTGGCAGACTCACTTGAAGAATTCTCACTGGAAACTGGAGGTGGTCTATCGTTGACGATTTTGACCGAGTTTGTCATTAAAGAATCTTTATCTATAAAGACTTCTGAGAGATCCGACGATCTGTCTGGTATATTGGAGAATTTGCATCCCAATTTCTCCTCTTTGCCTATCCAATCTCTCATAGAAATCACCATTCCTCCATGTTCACTCAAGGTCAACATTGGGGCAATGATATTCCGGGCATCTTTACAACCCAATGGGATGAACCAACGATCAGTTAAGAGCTCATGAAACTCACTGTCAATAGTTAAAGCATTGATGAGACACCATCTGACACAAGACAAGTCCACCTTGATTCTTTTATTGAAAGTCCTGGTCAACTGTGGTGAAGACTGGTAATTATAAGTCACCTGTTTGAGTCCTAAGTAATCTGACAATAAAATCGATACTTTATGACGAGTAATCACATTGGCATAGAGACCAGGAACCTCCATACAAGTTTGGGGCATCCAAATAAGCAGATTCCCGGTGAACACCGTGAACAATATACCGATAATCAAACCTATGGATTGTCTTGGATCTAAAGTACTTAACATTACATTTTTCGACCTTGAATAAGCGATTTCCGACCGCTTGAGAGTCCCCTTGTACCCTGGTTTACTGGAAAGAATGTGCATGAAACAGTTCATTTGATGCATTATAGTACGATGAGAAAGCACTACTCCACGGAGTTCTCCGGTTGGAGAATTGGAGAACTCAATGTACGCCAAATCTGGCACATGTAACGGTGGAGGATCAGCTTTCTTATGAGGTGGCTGATATGAACCCATGTCGGTAGTCTTCCACCATTCGACTCCCTTTGGCCAGTCAATCTTATTCTGAGCATTCTGGTTGATTTTATCGAAATGTTTACTGACATGTTCGGACATAAGACAGAGATGTGCCTGGGTATCGTTCATGATCTTGATGAATTTCTTGACTGGGAGTCCAATACTGATAGGAACCAGTACTACACCAGCAAGGAAACATCCCATAAGACTGATAGTGAACTCGATGATCTCTGAGCTTTGATAAATCAAACAAACTCGGTCCCCTTTGTATAAACCGGATTTATTTTTGATATTCTGAGCGATCTTTTCCGCCTTTAAATAGAGCTTTTCCCAACTGATGGTCTGGGTCTCTTTACCCTTGCTATCGACGACAATGATGGCCAATTCTTTCTGGTAAGTGGCGGCACGTTGTCTTAAGATGGACGGGAGATAGTCGAATCTCTCTAATTGAGAGAGTTCCGGCAAATCACGCGGGTCCAATGGCTTCTGTAGCACCTTTTGCTCTTGAGATTCGTCTCCCACTGGATGGTCTAAACTACCATTGTTATGTAGGGAGTATTGGTCAAACAGACTATATGAAGTGGTTTCACTGAAGATGGTCTGCAGTAATGAGGGTTTGGATTTGTGTGACGGCACAAAAGTGCTTGTCAGCTCGGAGCTTGGGACGGTACCTGATCCTTGTACACCTAAGATGAGGGCGCGCTTTTTTATATAGCCTTTATCAGTCAAGAGGCCATCTTCGTAGTCTGAGATTAATGATTTGAGTTCTTGTATGACCAGGTCGGCGAGACCTGGCGGAATGGATGTGTCCATGACAATTATAGGGAGGGATGAGTCTAGCGCCGATGGTGTTAGCGCTGATGATTAGCGCTGTTGGGTTGGTTTTGGTTAAGTTTTTCGGAGAGGTTTGGGGGTTTTTTTATAGAAACAAATGCGCGGGGCAGGGGTTGGAGGGAATGAGGGCAGGAAAGGGCAGAGGAGGGCAAAGGAGGGAGACTGCGCGAGAGAGGCAGGGGAAGAGGCAGGGGAAGAGGCAGATGATCCGGTGGAACAGGGCAGATGAACTGCAGGGGGAGGTGGAGCGACAGGTGGAACGGTAGGCGGAACAGTAGCTGGGACAGTAAGCGGAGGAAATGGAGCATCAGAAGTACTACACTACACCTCCCTACCAACAAACCACTTACCTGACAATCTGTGGAGAATACCGTGAGATGAGTTCCTCGTTCTACGATCCATCTCCTATCTTATTCCACATATTCTCTTACTCTCTTACTCTCTTACTCTCTTTCTCTTACTCTCTTTCTCTTACTCTCTTGCTCTCCACTCCCTTACTCCCTTACACTTTCTCTCTCTCATATTTCTATCATATCATATATTCTCTTATCTATACTATTACACAACATGTCTTTGACGAACTCTCACTCGCCTCCTCTTGTCCTGTTCCCCTGTTTGTTTCTTGCCTTGTTCCCCTGTTAGTCTCTTCCCTTATCGTCCTATTCTCATGCTGTGTTTGACTCTTAGGTGTACTAAATAGCTTAGGTGATTCGCTTCTCCTGGTATGTATCATTTCTTCATCATTAGAGGCTCCCTCAACTTGCAAATTTGTTCTAACCTCCTGCCCCACTGTGACTCCCCCTCCCGTATTGCTATAAGCCGGCTCAACATTACTTTCCCGTCGGGATTGTCCAACTAATTTCCTTATAATTTTCTTCTTCGTATACGTTGTATTGGTGGCATCATTATGACTTGGGATCATATCGACCGGCTTCACAATCACATGTAAAATCCTCGAAACCTCCAAATTAAGACCCTGAATCCGTTGCGTAGCAACCAATCTTGATCCTAAATGCACTATCTGAATTTGTTCCAATTTAACAGGTTTTTCTGTACTTTCTTCACCAAATAATTGTCCCCAAAAATGAAAGAGATAATTAACCAAATCGTTCACACTGAACTCTTCTAAAGGTGATTGTTGTAACACCGCCTCATCTATGCTGAACGGCACTCTGGCGCCATTTTGGGCCATCAATAAAGTTAACTCCATTTGACTTATAACGTATCGCTGATCTGTAGATTATCACTTATCGCTTATCACTGACTTATCACTTCTCTCCCTCACTGCTTATCGCTATTTCTCAACTTCTTTACCCCCCTTTTCACCTTATCAAATCATGCAATTTCTGCAATTTCTTCCTGCAATTTCTGCCATTTTCCCCATTGCTGCGCGCCGCAGTTCAACTGGTTTTTTGCTTCACTTGTCTATTTGAGTCACGTGATTGGTTTCAGATTCTTCTTCAGATCGATACAAATAGAAGCAAGGTGTTGGTTTATCCTAACTATTGATCCCATATGAACAGAATGGCTTACTACGCTGTTAGGAACGGAAGAACTAAGGCAATCTATAAGTCTTGGGAGCTGTGTAAAGAGCAAGTCCATGGTTTCCCCAACGCCCAATATAAGAAGTTCAATACTTTAGATGAGGCAAAGATGTATATGGATGGGACGAGTGTGGCTCGGAAACTGGAGCCTCTGAGACTGGAGCGTCTGGCACAGGAGCCTTCGAAACTGGAGATCGAGCTGGAGTTAGCTCGAATGGAGGAGCAGTATAAGATGAGATCCAAACCTCGGGTTGTCAGTCTTCTACGGAGGGTAGATGAAACTGATGACTTTAAGGAAGAGGTAGATGAAACCGATGACTTTAAGGAAGAGGTAGATGAAACCGATGACTTTAAGGAAGAGGTAGATGAAACCGATGACTTTAAGGAAGAGGTGGACACTTTACATGTATATGCTGATGGTGCCTCCAGGAGAAACGGGAGTCCCGATCTGAGTTCTCTGATAGGTGTATTCTTCGGACAGGGGGACCCAAGAAATATCTCAGGTAGAATAGCAGGACGGCTCCAGACAAATCAAAGGGCAGAATTGATCCTGTTGAGGGAAGCTTTCAAAGTAGCTCTCAAATCACCAGAATACTGTATATTTTATACCGACTCTAAATACCTGATCCAATGTTTAACCGATTGGAGACGCAAATGGGAGTCCAATGGCTGGATATCGAGCAAAGGAACTCCTGTAGCAAATGAAGAGTTGATAAAAACTTGTCTCAAAGAGTATGACCTGCTAAATGAGCGTTATGGTCGCATGGGCTTGAGTTTGAAATTGTTCCATGTCCCTGGCCATAGGGGGATTCCTGGTAATGAGATGGCGGACAAACTTGCTAATAAAGCGTTGGACAAGTATCCATAATATTTCTTTACATCTAACTTACAATTCTTGATTGAAACAAAAACATACTTAATCATTTATATAGAATCGAAACCCTAAGTGCTGAAGTCAAAGAGCTTGTTGAATCTAAAGTGAAGAATATCGTTAGTACCTTCCTTGACATTCTTCCAGTTCTCAGCAACAATAGCAGAGGTTGGTTGGGAGAAAAGCATATCAACTTGTTCAAGAGTCTTACCCTTGGTCTCGACCATGAACAACAATTGGTAGAAGAAACCTAAGACGGCAATTCCTCCGTAGAATCCCAAAACCAAACCAGTTCTGGTCATCAGAACTTGCATGTCGGCAAAGTTGTATGTAATAATAAAGGCACACAAATAAAGAGTAACTGTGGTAATTGTAAGACATCTACTTCTCAGATGGTTCGAGAAACTCTCGGATGGAATAACCCAAGTCAAACAACTGTAAGGACCAAAGAAGAACATGTACATGATAATACCTGGGAAATAGACACCTTGGACAGCTGCAAGGTTCGACATCGAGATATGGTAAGAAATACCAACGAGAACCAACCCAATGAAGAATCCTGGCAACATAGTATTGGCCCAGAATCTTCTACCGGTAGTATCCATAAATTTGACCAGGAAAATAGATCCAAGCATTAAACTTCCACCTCCTACAAGGGACATGAAGGTCAGGTTCTTGTCGTCAAATCCAATGTAAGTCAAAAGAGAACTCAAGTTGTACATAACCAGGTTAATACCGGTGAATTGACCAAGGAAGATCATGATAGTAGCATAAACCAAGGCTCTTCTGTCTCTTGGGTTGGTGAAAATATCAACCCAGATTTGGACTGAGGTCTTGACCTCGGCTTCTTCTTCTTCCAGTTTTCTTGTCTCAACCATGTCCATAAATTCCAATTTATTTTCAACTTGATCCATGTCTCTTAATCTCTTCCAAATACCATACAGTTTACCGATACGACCTTTGTGGACGTGGAATCTTGGAGATTCTGGAAGAGCAAACATGGCAACCAACAAAATAGTAGAAAAGACAAGAGAACTTCCTAACATGAATCTCCAGTTACCTGGAACACTAAGGAACATAGCAGCAATTGCGTAACCAAGAACCTCACCAAAGGCAATCATTAATTGATACAAAGAAACCATATTACCACGGACCTTGGATTCACAACATTCAGAAACATACAGAGCAATAATAGACTCTAAACCAATACCAATACCCAAGATAAATCTACCAGCGAACATCTGTGGCAGTCCCATAGCAGAACATTGTAAAATAGCTCCGATAGTGTAGAAAATACATGAAATGACAATAGTATACTTTCTACCCAAACCTTCAGCAAATGGAGTCAACAAGAGAGCTCCCAGGACACCCCCCAAAGGCATAAGAGCACTGATCAAACTTTGGTCGTGTGAAGTCAAGTCCAAATCTTTTGGCATAAAAAGGGATGCACCAGAAATGATACTTTGATCGATACCAGAAAGAATACCACCGAAAGAGGCAAAAGCTCCAATCATGTAATTGACGTGCTTCTTGTTCTTGAAGTTCACTTTGAACTCCAAATCCAAGATGTTTTCCCATAAAGTGGTGTTTTGTAAACTCTTTTGGTATAATTGTTCGTAGTGTTCAAATTCACGGTCAAGATTTATGTCGGCTCTAGAATAGTCGACAATTTTCTCGGCCTTGTGGTCATCCAAGAACTCGACAGAGTCGATGCTCTCCTTCTCCATAATATGTTCGTCACCAGTAGTCATTTTTTTAACTACTATAAAAGTTTTAGTTGATAATAGTAAAGAAGGGGGTAAATAAAATGCAAAACTGGGAAATTCTAACCCCCTTTTATATCACGTACCCCAGCTAAAATGAATCAGGGGTCCCCAAAAGATCAATTGCGGAGTATTCTGGGGATTCCATGACTGCATACCTTGACTCTGCAGAAATGGAATGACGAAAGGAACATTTACAGGAAAAATTATTTTAGCCCTCTTTAAAAACCACGAGAAGTAGGCAAAAATGCAAATGTACAAAGGGGCATGCTTACATAAATGCGGGGTGGGACAATATCAAATTGTTGAGAAACTAGTGTGAAATAGTGAATTGATAATTTCTGGAGTTTGTCGCCAGAGGCCGCGACGAGTTAATTTCAATTTATTTCGGATCTTAACTATTCAAATTGGGGATAATTTCCGAGGTAGATATTTATATTGTAAAGAAAGATCTCGAGACCTAGATTATATTTGCCGACAAGAATTGTCGAATTTAAGCAATGAGGCATCCAGGATATCATCAATCCCTTTCTTCGTTGTTGTTGGGCAACCTCACAATTTCTTAATAATCAAAACTACACCGCCAAAAAATGACTCTACAACACTTGCAGATCGGCAAGGAGGAAAAATTTTTGCAGTTTTTCCTTTCATGCTGCATGATTTAAACTCGGCACGCAAAGGATTGCACATAGAACTAAAATTAAACTTTGAAGCGCAAGGGCATAAACTACGAAAAAGGGCAGACTAAATACCAACAGAGTCTTTATGTTTAGCTGAACCGCAGCAACAGAACGTGACTGAGTATTGTGTTTAGTTAATAACTGCAATTCATGCAATCGATGATTAACGTACAACGCTTAGTTTTTTTTTATTGAAGAGATCTCGTCTCCTTCTACAGAGTCAACAAAACAATTAATTTCGCAATTGCCCCTCCTTTGATGCAAGTTTGTTGTGGTGCGCTCAGATTTACTAGTCAGCCTCACTTTTCTATTAACGAACAAACCTTTGTGTGACGTCGTTGAACAAAATCTTCATCGTCTGCCGATATCAACTTCAAGGTCGAAAGCATACAGTGGTATTAATCGATATCATCGATAAGAACATTTCCATTGGATACTTTTTTAACTCTCCTAAAAATAACTTTCATTTGTCCCGTATGTATGTTTTTCCTGAAATTTGGACGAATTTTTTACCCCGGAGTCTCGCAGCCACTCAATTTTTCCTAGAGCCAAACCTAAAAAAGTGATTTTTTCCGGGGCATGCAGTTGTAGTCATGCACCTTTTTCAAGATAAGGAAAATAATCCTCTTCGTGGGAAACTCCCGCAATCATACGAATTCGTTTAGAATCTTTCTTCTGGAAACAGCACAAGAGTGCGAGTGCAAACGATCGGATGAATAGCATATTTATTTCCGTTGAAGAACAATAGAATTCACTATAGCAATGCTACTGACCTTCCACTGCAGTCTTTTGTGGTGCGCGCGTCAGTCAGTATCAAAAAAATCTTTAATTGGAGTGTTCCATGTCCCTCTTCCGAGGCAGGCCCGAACTTGCATAATTTGAAGTACAATGTAATTTTCTGGGGTTGCGATCCATTGGTGTGGCTAGAGTGACAACAAGTGTTGAGTACAAGAGCTGCGTGAAAGAGCTGAGTGCAAGAGCTAAGTAACATATATCATATCTGATATCGTCACTGATGAACGAACAGATCTTCTAATATATGGTAGTAGAACAGTATTTTCCAGTCTTCCTATGCTTGCCCTTTTCTCACCTGACCAAATAAATATATAAAATATAAAACTAAATTATCCGGAAAAATAGGAAAATTAGAGAGAGGTCTATTGTCAAAAGTCAAAGATCCTCAAAAATAAAAAAACTATATCCAGAATGACCAAACCCAACTCAATCCCATTTTATCTGTAGTTATTGGTTCTCTCAGGTCCGTATCATCCACCATCTCCTCCACCTCATCACATCATCTCATCGATCTTCACCTTGCCCAATTTTGCTCAGTAAAAATCAAAAAACTTAAACGTAAACACAAGTGGAAAAACAATAGAATAGGCGTGTTTAAAGGAGAGAAGACACGACGAGATCCTAGTATGCTTGAGAGGAGACTTTGAAAATGCAGGGCTATCAGTCGCAACAACTTCCATTAGATATACTACTGAACACAGTAGTTCTTATCGAGACGGACCAACAAGATGTTGCCGCCCAACTAGTAAGCTCACCTTTGTCAGATTTCCCTTAGGTCATCGATGACAGTTTACTGACATTAAATTCTAGGTAGTTTGGAATGTGTTGCTCCGACAGTTCAACAATGGTTTCATGAAGAGGTCAATGTTTTTGTCAGCTCAAAGTAAATTTTCAGTCCAATCATTTCAAGAATACATGGCTAATATTAGCCTAGGTAGTTCTTCTCAAACTGATTTACAATTGGAGCTACGGAAATTGAAACAGATGACGATGAGTTCAATGCAGATTAAGGACCAATTGAAATCATTACAGGATATTTTGGATGTATTATTGAGTGTGGAACTCAATATAAAGGAAGGTAAATTTCAAACCCCCCTGACAATAATTATTCAAGAATTGACTTATCAGATGAGTCTAGAAGCATCAAAAAATTTCGCTAAAGGCAAGTATTACTCTTGAAGGAAGTTTATATAGTTGTCTATTACTAACTGAACTGTAGCCCACTCAACAGCGGTGGATATTCTCATGACAGCGAGAAGATTGGTCAAAAATTATCAATTGTCGATCATTGTAAGTAAAGCCAATTCCCAACTATAATCATCTCAGCTACTAACAGTTATAAAGATTTATGAGAGCTCCAATATTCAGTTCAAAAAGTTTGCATTGTTCAGGGATCCCTTTTGCGATTATAAAGTAACATTCACTACCAGTGAAGCCACGACGAGTTATGTGGTAAAAGACCTTGGCCATAATTTCCTCGGTTTCAGCAACCCCGTGATACCTAAAACACTCTCAGAAGGTTGCATTCTAGATATCAATGATTTATTTGTGATTGACTAGACTTCTGGCTGTCAAATGGGGGTTGTCAAAAATGACATGAAAAGGGGGTACCCCTTTAGGGTTTGATGCCCTGGTGTAACGATGTTAATATTCGACAGTCACATACAAAGCCTAAGAAAATTAATGTGGTGCGCAATGTGAATCCGGTGCAGGTAACCGATACACGACCTTTTCTCTTCTACGCAGTGAAAATTTTCCCTCTCCATATAGGCAGTTTGTTTGTGAAGAGTAAATTTTCCTAGCCAAAAATTTTTTTCACTTAACCAAATTCTAAGAGTTTTTTTTCAGAAAAATTTTTTCTTTTAAAAAAAAGTTCATATTATTTCTTGAATACTTTCTCAATACTAGTTCATTAAGAAACATACAATATCAATCATCATGAGCACTTTTGAACCAGTTGTTGTTATTGACGGTATGTTCATTTAGGATAGAGAGGTCTACAGATCATCAAGGAGGGTGTTATTATATTCAAGTCTAGAAGACGTGGGATGAGGATTCATCTGTAGCATAAGTCATTTAAAGATACATTTAGGAAGGATAAATGAAGAATATAGTGGATTTGAAATGTGTGAGAAGAGCTTGTCACAGAGTCATCAGAGGTAGTTTCATCGTCTTGGATCTTTTAGATGTTGCATGGGCTACCATACCATTTATTATGAAATTATCGATTCCTAGGTCATTACTTGACTATTGTGTCCCATGCCAGACTAGATATATACACCCTTTTGAGATTTGAAGTGATCACATTTTCACTCTTGACATTATACTAACTATATTAAATAGGTAAGGGACACTTGTTGGGTCGTTTGGCTTCCATCATTGCCAAGGAGTTGTTGAACGGACAAAAGGTTGTCGTTGTCAGAGCTGAGGCTTTGAACATTTCTGGTGAGTTCTTCAGAAACAAGTTAAAGTACTACGACTACTTGAGAAAGGGTACCAGATACAACAAGACTCACGGTCCATTCCATTTCAGAGCCCCATCTAGAATCTTGTACAAGGCCATCAGAGGTATGGTTGCCCACAAGACCCCAAGAGGTAAGGCTGCTTTGGAGAGATTAAAGGTCTTCGAGGGTGTTCCACCACCATACGACAAGAAGAAGAGAGTCGTTGTTCCACAAGCCTTGAGAGTCTTGAGATTGAAGCCAGGTAGAAAGTACACCACCGTTGGTCAATTGTCTGCTGCCGTTGGTTGGAAATACGAGTCTGTTGTCGAGACCTTGGAGGAGAAGCGTAAGGTTAGATCTGCTGAATACTATGCCAAGAAGAAGGCCGCTGCTAAGAAGATTGCTGCTGCTAAGGCTTCTTCTGCTGAATCTGATGTTGCTAAGCAATTATCCACTTTGGGTTACTAAGGAAGAGATTAATGGTTTCCTTTTTCTTTTTTGCAAATTGTGTATAATGTTTGACAGAACTAATTGATTTACAGATAAAAAAATACATATAAAAATAGTGGTATTAACCGTGATCATTTATAATAAGGAAATGTAGGATGTATTTGTGCTAAGTAGAGAGAGAATATTAAGAGGAACAGAGTTAAAATCTCTCAAACTTTAATTTGGCAAACGAGGATGAGGGAAATTTTAGGGACCTGGACCAGGGGTGGATCAATACAAGGGAGGTCTATTGTGGGTGAGGAAACTAAAGGAGCTAAAGCAGCTGCTCGAGCTCAATTGTAGAATGGTTGTAGAAATCTGATCAGTGATACTTGCGAGAGTAAATGAACTCCTAGCACTAGAACTCATCGCATCGTAACACGATCCCTCCTATTGATCGATCCCACATATGCACACACGAGTAGAGAGTTAAAGCCTGAAAAATTTACTGTGTAAAGCGCGGCGTAACAGGGCGGAGAATGGGCTATTACAAAGCGAAAAAAAAATTGTACGGTCAAATTAAGGGTCGGCCGCGAACAGGGGACGGCGACGATCATAATAAAGGCGGGCTAGACAAAGGGCAATACAACAAGAGAATCGATCAATTCCCCATGTTTAGTGGAATGATGAGATAAATCAAATCCCTTCTGCACTATGGTGCCACTCTTCACAACCAACCCCCCCTTAATTCGCGTATGTACCCTCATTAAAGTTCCCTCGGATTAATCTTGTACGCTTTCGCTTCCCCCCTCTCAGCCAATCAAATCGCCGCACTTTGTTACTTTTTCTCCTTTCCAATCATTTCTGTCGATTTCTACCACCGCGAACAAGAAAAATTTTCTCTTTGTTCAACTCCAAGTACAAACAGAAAAAATTTAAAAACCTGGGATTCCTCCTTTTTCGAAATTGATTTTTTTTGTTGAATTATATATATTAATTTTGATAAATTCATATATTTCCATATATAATATTCAATTAATACGAAAATGGGTGCTGATTCCTCTTCTTTCTTCGTCGACTTCATGATGGGTGGTGTCTCCGCCGCCGTCTCCAAGACCGCTGCTGCTCCAATTGAGAGAGTTAAGTTGTTGATCCAAAACCAAGATGAAATGATCAAGCAAGGTCGTTTGGCCAAGAGATACGACGGTATCGCTGAATGTTTCAAGAGAACCGCTGCTGAGGAAGGTATTGTTTCCTTCTGGAGGGGTAACACTGCTAACGTTATCAGATACTTCCCAACCCAAGCTTTGAACTTTGCCTTCAAGGACAAGTTCAAGAAGATGTTCGGTTTCAAGAAGGAAGAATCTTACGCTAAGTGGTTCGCCGGTAACTTGGCTTCCGGTGGTATGGCTGGTGCCACTTCTTTGTTCTTCGTTTACTCTTTGGATTACGCCAGAACCAGATTGGCTAACGATGCCAAGGCTGCTAAGGGTGACGGTCAAAGACAATTCAACGGTTTGGTCGATGTTTACAGAAAGACCTTGGCTACTGACGGTATTGCCGGTTTGTACAGAGGTTTCTTGCCATCTGTCGTTGGTATCGTTGTCTACAGAGGTTTGTACTTCGGTTTGTACGACTCCTTGAAGCCAGTTGTTTTGGTTGGTCCATTGGAAGGTTCCTTCTTGGCCGCTTTCTTGTTGGGTTGGACTGTCACCACTGGTGCTTCCACCGCTTCTTACCCATTGGATACCGTTAGAAGAAGAATGATGATGACCTCCGGTCAAGCCGTCAAGTACAACGGTGCCTTCGACGCTTTCAGAAAGATTGTCGCCGCTGAGGGTGTCAAGTCCTTGTTCAAGGGTTGTGGTGCTAACATCTTGAGAGGTGTTGCTGGTGCCGGTGTCATCTCCATGTACGACCAATTGCAAATGATCTTGTTCGGTAAGAAGTTCAAATAAGCAGTTTAAAACTTTGTTAATATAGTTTTATTTTGTACTTATTTGTTGCTTTCAGCTGTTATTAATTCCTGATTATCAATCCTATATACACATATATATTGTTGAAAAATTTTAATAATAAGTTGAACTTGATTACTTTATACTATTATACTTATACATATATACAATCATATATTTTGATCTTAACTATCTCAATTGAGAATCCTAGTCTCATATACCGTTCTTCCCTTGTCAATTGGCCCTGGTTCTCACTTTCAATTGACCCTAATTATTCATGTTTTTTTGGCTTCCCCATTTTTTTTTGCTTTTTCTTATCTTGATCTGCAGCTCTTTCCTAATACAGTGAAAAGTTACCCGGAGATTGGTCCCCCTAAATCCTTCCATTCTTAGAAATTTCTAGCGCTATCGCTGGGAGGATGAGCAAAATACGAAATTCAGTGAAAAAGGTACGGTGAAAGGGGATAAAAGAGGGGTGATGAGGAATGTTGAGGGGTTATGAGGGGTGATCGGGGGTGTCATTTCATGGTCGAGAGGATGCGATGAAAGAATTTATGAGGGCAGTACAGCTACGATATTCAATGTAACTCAAAAACATTTTATTTTAGAAGGCATATCTATATACCTTTAAGTTTCATTAAAAATTTAAGTAAATCATTTTCCATATTCATCTTGGCCTCATTGGAAATCGAAGTAAGATCAATTTTGTTGAGGAATTTTGTAAATTCAACATCAGGACTAGTCTCAGAAGGGATATCTAATTCAGTTTGTTCGGATTTCAATGCATCAAATTGTTGGGGTTTTTGTAATTGCTTTTCATTTGGTTCCAAATTCTCAGTTTCCTGGTAATTCATAATACTATCTCTCAAAGTATCTTCCAAAGTATCAGGAAGGTCCAGTTCAACGAATGGTTGGGTAACCGGGTTTTCTTGTATTTGGCTAGCAACAGACATCTTTCGATCAATGTCGTTTCTCTCTGTATGAGGATCCATGTTCTCTTTGTTTTCTTCGGTAACACCAGAATTTATCTCCCTAAGGTCATCTTGGGTAGAGGCTTCATTTGTTTGCTGTGACAGAGAAGCTTCAACTTGTGTTATAGGCTCTTCAATTGCAGATGCTATAGCTTCTTCCAGCTGTGACTGGTGAATATTAGCTAATTCTTCAGATTCTAAATACTGATTTAATTCTCCTAAAGAGGAGACAATCTGTTCATCTTCCTTAAAAAGCTCCGCTAAAGTGATCACCAAAGCCTTGATACGCTCAATAGACTCTTTCTTTTGAATAGCTACGTTTTTTAATCCTTTCAATATAGTCTGCGAGTACTGAGACAGATACTGTTTCCTCACAGGTACACAGAAAAGCTCTACAAATTCTAACACATCATCCAGAGGTGCGGAAGATAACCTGTGAGTGATGAAGAATTTCAATATCTCTTGCATATGTTGACCACGAGCAGCAGCAAACTTGGAGCGTAGATCCATCAACTGGGTGACTGCACTCAAAAAGAGGGGACCGTTCCATTGTTCGATCTTCAAGCTTTCAATAGCGCGTGCAGGATGTTTTTCTACAATTGGATTTAAAACATAGTTCATCAACAGAGAGACCGTCTCCAGTTTGATCTCACCATGGGTCGACAACCGGAATATCTGTGCAAGATACATATAGTCACCATTAGATATTTTTACAAACTTTCTCTCGTTAATCTTCTGTAATACAAACTCTCTAAGAGGTGCACAGTCGAGTTCAAATAAATCCTGGTAAAACGCCAATTGCAACCGGTATCCCAAAGTATTAGAAATAAATTTGCAAAGCTCGATAAGATTCTTAGAAGAGAAGCCGGGAGAGTTGATAATTTTACTAATTATTGTACGACAAGAATTGGTCGCTTCAGGGGAATCATCAATCAATGCACCAACCCCCAAAGCATCATTTAATTTGATGATCAACTCATAAACGAAATCGAACGAATCTTCTACTTGAATATTGGCGAAAAGAGTAGCCACCAATAATGGGATACTCAGTGCAATATCGACCAAACGACCATTCTGCTTCAACTCGCGGGAAGTCGACTGTTTTAGACTATTAATGTAACTTTTAAATAATTCTACTTTCTTGAAGTCTTTCCAGTTAGAGATTTGGAACGACTTCATCATGAACTTATGGAAGTGGGAATAATGCTGATAAATCCAACGAGATGGGAAATGATGAACCTCTTCAAGGAATACTCTCTCCATTATGTAGAATCTTGTGTTATCAATACGTTTGTCAGAGTTCATTTTCGAGTTATCTAACAACTTCATCAAAATTTCCCCTCCATTAGAAGTGAAAGTTTCTGGAACATGATCTGAAAAGTAGAAATGAGTTAAAACAGGGACTATGACAAACGTCCAGAGTTGGTCAAAAGGTGTACTGGTTCCATTTTTATGGAAGAATGAAACAGAGTTAAGTAACCCATACAATGTTTTGACAAAGACGGAGTGTAAACTAGACAATTGTTGATGCGATAAGGAAGTCTTCGTAGATGAAATTAACATAAACGGATGAATCAGTAATTTCAATCTTGCTTCTTCTTTCCTGAGATCCATATTAGAGTTGATATCATACAGAGAAGAGTAGATGATGGCCGACCAACACTTAATAGCATACAGAGACAAAGCTTCATTCTCATCCAAAAAGCATAAATCGAACACATCTACCCATTGAGAAATTCCAGACCACGAGCTAAGACTTCCGTCTTTCTTAGTCCTACTTAAAAGTAAAGTCATATGGAACCAGGTATCCATCACTGTGGCCTGTTGGCCATATGAGATCAGTTCTTTCAATTGCATGCAAAAGTAGTCCAAAAACTTCATGTCTGTTGTGAAGTTTCTCTGATCGATCTGAGATTGTGTTTGAGAAGAGGCGTCTCTGTAAATATCTGCCACGTCTTCGGCCAAACTGATATGTAAAGCTAAACCGATTTGCTGATTCCCTATATGCATTCTACAAAGAACTTCAAGAAGTTGTACTCCAGCTCTCATTACCCTAGGGTACAGAGGAGAGAGGGTGTCACATAAATTGATAAGCAAGAATGGTAACCAGATATTAAAAGTCTTAAGCATGACCAATTCATGATTCTTCAAGTACTCTTTCAAGGTGTTGATCTTCTCGATTGTCAAAGAAGCACTAGAGAATGTTCTCATGTTCAATATTGCCTCCAAAATGTACCCTCCTACCTTGACAGTGACGAGTTTAGCTGAAAGCCTTTGATCTCTTAACAATTGCAAGAGAATCGAAGCGATTCCCTTGGAAATGCTCTCAGTTTGAATTAAAGCACAACAGAACATGATGAAATCTCTAGTATAAGTCTCAGGTAAAGTCTGGTTGATCAGAGGATTGGCCAACAAGAATGATGCCAATTTAAGAGCCTGAACTACAGTTCTCGTGAAGAAAGGGTTCCCATAATCTGTGTTTTGCGTAATATCCCTCTTGATATATTGAAGAAAATCGGCAGAGCGAGAGGTGAACCATTGAATACAATTCTGAGCTGTGTTCACTTTGATCATATAATTAAGACTGGTGTATGCTTCGAATTTGTGAGTGAAATTGGCATCAGATAAATCTGCATGGGCTCTTTTCAAGAACACAACATTGTCTTCACTTTCTGGGGTCAATTGGACTACAGATCCATCGGCCCAAAGTTGATCGGTCTCAAAATCTTTCACCAAAAGATCATCGAAACTTGGTGGGTTATCGGACATATTGCATTTTAAAATTGATTTGAGGGGATGGGACCCGGATTTTCCTGGAGATGAAGGAGGAGGAGATGAGATTCTCTCGATATCATCAGAGAAGCCAACCGTCTTGCGTTTGTGAGAGGGAGAAGAGTCAATATTTGACTCTAGTGAATCTTTTCTCAACTGCGGTAAAGGTAAAGGCACCCTCTGGTCCCTCCTCTTAGAAGAAGATTCTTTACTAATCGGTGAGGAAGAAGGAGATGACCCCAGAGAATACAAAAGTGATTGGTTTTTCTTTGGGGAAGGAGTCATATCTCTAGATCTTTTGGGAGATCTTTTTGGAGAACCCTTAGGAGATCTCTCATTAGAACCAGATTTTGAAAAGAGAGCCTCTGAGAATTGAATAAAACTCTCATGAGCTAGCGTTTCAGATTGTTGATCCGAATACGATGCAAGTGTCTGGTGGTTTGGTTTCCACACAATTGGGGAGATACTGGCGTCTAAAGAAGGGGAGAGGTCATTCATCTTGGACAGGGCGACAAAAGGTTTCTGAAAAGATGGAGTACCAGACAGAGTAGCAGTCTGTGATTGGCCCTTCTTCGTTACCCTCGCTGGCGTCCTCTTTTTAGGACTAAATTCGCCTATCATAGACGCGATTTGTTCTTTTTTAGGGGATAACTGTTTATCTACCTCGATATCCAAGTATTTTCGCACTCTTTTCAGGCTATCACCATCTTTCTTAGGAGTCGACGAGGTACTTAAGTTACTAGAACCTCTTTTCCGTTGCCCTTTACCACTTGTAGGTGTCGATATAGGTGGCATAACAGCCTGGTCACCATCGGCGTTACCCCCAACTGATTTTTTAGCGGCGCCCTTTCTAGTTCTCGGAGAAATTCTTCGAGAGTTGGTGGGTGGCTCAATTGGAGCAGCAACTTCCGTTGAAATGACCGCCATATTAAGATATGGTGATCAATGGTGGTTAATTTGATTTTGATGTCTTTTTGGGTCCTTGTTTAAAGGTCATCGCATTAAGATTTTCGTTTGATTTTCGTACGCGTCGCGAAGGTCGTGTATGGAGGGAGAATTAAGGAATTATAGTGGAAATTCCAGGGGAAATTACAGGGAGAATTTAAAGGGAGAATTTGCAGGGAGAATTTATATAGGGAATTAGTGAGGGAAATGTAGGGGGAAAGCAGAGGGAATGTAGGGGGAAGTACTTAGAGGTAAGTAAGTTACGGAACCTGCAAATTGTAAAACGGCAACACAATTCATCCAACGATAGATCATATACACAGAACCTTTAATAGACAATTCCAGTTGGAAATCTTTGATGGTTATTTTAACTATGAAGCTTTATACTCTGTTACCCTCGGTTTTCTGATTTCTGTCACGTGACCATTTCGCCTAGTACCCTCGGACGGAGTTAAAGATTCCTCCTATAAAATAGATGCACCATCTTATCATATTCATATCATTGTCCACCCTTATCACCTTTATTCATCACCACTTCACCCCAGACATGTCAACCCCAGCCAAAGTCTTATGTCTCCATGGATTCTTACAGAATGCTAAAGTATTCTCAGAAAAGTCCTCTGGTCTCAGAAAAGCCTTAAAGAAAGTCGATATCTCTACGATTTACCTCGATGGTCCTACAGTTTTGGCCAAGAATGACTTGCCATTCGAGATCGAAGATGATAAGTTCAAAGAATACGTCGACAGCAATCTCAATCGTGCTTGGTGGTTCCATCGTGAAGATTTAGATATAGAAGAGGCCCTCAAAACTGTCAAAGAGCACATCTCCAAGGAAGGTCCCTACGATGGTATAATTGGGTTCAGTCAAGGAGCTGCTTTGACAGCAATTGTCACTAACAAAATAACCGAATTAGTACCTGGTCATCCTCCTCTCAAGTTCTCCGTACTCATTTCAGGTTATGTATTCACCAAGACTGCTGAAAGTACCGAAATCAAGGACAAATTTGTCGACTATTTCAAAGTTCCAGAAGGTTTACCTACAGCCACGGTTCATATCTACGGAAGTGCCGATAACCATGTTAATATGTCGAGATCCAAGCTTCTCGCTTCTTATTACCCAGCTGATAAAGTCAAGACCATTGAACATGATGGTGGACATTTCGTTCCTAACAAGAAACCATTGACTAAAGAAGTCATCGAATATATCCAACAAGCCTTGAAACAAGAGTCAAGTTAAATATATGTACATACAATTTAATAGAAATCTACACTTGGATAATTTAGATGTGCAAAACACGATAATTAAATCATTTAATTTACATTAACCGAAACTTTTATATACTTAATATGACATGAAACTGAACATAACAAGTTTAAGCCTCAGCCAATTCTCTTAAACGACGAATGGTGGATCTAGCAGTGGCGGCAGCAGCAGTGGAGACGGTGTAAGCACCACCGGCAACAGTCTTGCGACAAGACTTACAAGACCAGATACCAGTAGATTCTCTCTTGACGGTCTTCTTACCACAGAAGGTACAGTCGTAAGTGGAGTGTTGTTGAACTTCCAACTTCTTACATTGTCTTCTCAAGGAAGAACCGTAACGAACACCGTACTTACCGGTGATTCCAACCTTCTTAGTTCTCTTAGTCCTATTAAAAAGTTAGTAAATTGTCCTTTGGATGTCATTTTGATATTGAATGAATCAATGTGGAAACCAGGTATTCTCGAGCAAACAGCAATCATTAATCATAATATTTACTCTGGTGGTGATTAGAGTCCCAATGATAATATATTTGTCATATCTTCATCCATAGTCTTTGCTGAAGTATTCCCTAGATGAAAATTAACCGCCAATGAACATGTGAATCCTTCACCAGGATGACTCTTTCAACCATTTCTTCATTTCTCATTCTAATTCATCCTCCTGATTCTCTTCTGCTTTCATTCAATATCATTCAAGTATATCTTACGTACATTTTGATAGTCGATTATATGAGGTTATAGTTAGTACAAAGAAGTGAAAGAATTTTAAATGATATTTTTTTAATAGAAAAAAGGAGAGAAAAAATTTTTGGTGAAAATTTTCCACTTGATGTCTGCCATTTTTTACTGTGTGAATTATTTGCACGTAAAATGGAGGGGATTTCTGTTCCTTAAGCGCATACAGGAAGTGCGAAAAATACTGAGATAGAGAGAGTGTGACTGTGAAAATTATTTTAGGAAATGAGCGTGCACTACTATTGAGGATACATCTTTACACCAAGTTAATTGTTTCCCAATTAGGAAGTCTCCCAAAAGGTCTGAAGCGCCTTTATATAATAATAAAAGGTAATAGATTTAAGTAGAGATTGTAGCGCCATTACTCGTAATATTGAATAGAGATGGGCATACCTGATAACTTTGACTGGGAAGTCTGTGAACAATACAAGTCGAAAGATGATATTTGTCAACGTCCAAGAGACCAAAGCCGCTCTAATAACTTCTCTAGTATTAAACTTCTTACAACCATCGGTAAAAACGCTATTGATACCATTTCAAAAAAGTCTATAAAGAAGAGGAGACATCGTATCTCAGAACTAATCAAACTTAAAGAATCGGATCTTCCTCTGTCAATTGAGCCGTCAGAAATAGTAAATTTAAGACATTCTCTTCTTCCTGTTCTAACTCTTCAAGATGATGATATTGCTATATCTACAGCTACTAGATGGCCAAAGAAGGAAGAAAATAAAAGTATTCAATTACTTAAATCTCATTGTACTTCTATCTTTGAGTACCCTTCCGTCAAGGCACAAAACAGACCTTATGATAACGATGTACATCTTGAACAAAATATTATCACCAAATCCCAACCCTCAGCTAATTTTACTTTCAACGAGCTGGATTTTGTTTCTTTTGGTTCCAGTTCTTCTGCTAACATTTCTACCAGTCATTCTGACAAGAACTTCGGTTCAGATTTTTTGAATAGATACAGTAGAACTGATCTTTGGGTCAAAAAACTCTATAGAAGTGGGCTAATCAAGTCAGTAACACATTGTTTGGAGCCAACTTATAGGAAATATCAAGAGCGTTTGATCAATATCTCTCTTTCCACAGTTGCAAATCTATCAGAAGATGAGAGAATTGACCGCTTTTTTGATAGATAATAACCACACACCCAAACTGGACCCTGAACTCAATTCCTAGAAGAAGTCACCCCCTTTTTCGCGTATTTCCTAAAACGGAAATTCGATGCGTCATATGATTCCGGCGATAAAGTACCACATAAACACCGAGATAAGAAATGGATTGGAATGCAATAGTCAGAAGAGTGGTCAATTGATATTTAACTGATCTGCTCTGTAGTCTAAACTACACTTGTTAGCCACTTAAATCAATACATACTGAAATGTCCTCTCAAACTCCTCACAAGACCAACTATGGTCTCCCAAAACCTGTCCCAGCCTATTTACCATCAGCTGGATCCCCTTTATATGCTGATAGAGAGTTCTACGATAAGATTGCAAAGACAGCTGAAGGTGGAAAGAGAGAATTGGTTGAGAAGCTCGTTTGTCCAATGAGATCAGGAATCGCTTGGAAAATTCCAAAAGGACATGTTTGTAGAATCGTCACCATCGAAGGTCCTCAAGTGTGTGATCTCAACTTATGGAACTACGACAACCCAAGAGAAAGAATGTGGGCATCTCGTACGAGACAACTTCATTCGAGCCATGTTTCTGTCTATGACAGATTGTGGAGTACTTTACCTTACTTGAGACCTTTGGTTACTATTACTGGTGACTCCTTGAAAGACAGAGGACAAGATGAATGGGGAGGAAGAGTCCATGACCTTATGGGAACCCGTTGTGATCCTTATGTCGACAAGTTGTTGTCGGGTGAAGATAATGATTTCCATTGTCACTCCAACTTAACTAGAGCTGTTTTGCCTTATGGTTTGACAGAATTGGACGTGCACGACGTATTGAACGTTTTCCAATTAACTGGTACCAATGAGCACGACCAATATTTCATGGAAGCTTGTCCTGCCAAGAAAGGTGACTATTTTGAATTCTTTGCTGAAATTGACATCTTAGCTGCAATCTCTTGTTGTCCGGGGGGTGATTTGAGCTGCTGGGGCTGGGGTGAAGATGAACTGTCTGAAGATCAGATGGTGGCATGTTGCAGACCACTCGGTGTCGAAGTCTACAAAATCACCGATGATGATGTATTGAAAGATTGGAAATCCCCAGAACCTGTTAAATATAAGGGTAACCATGGTTTGATCAACCCAGTCTTCAAGAAGGACTAATATTATTTAGGTAGTGTCTCAAATATCAATATCCCTTTTTTCCTATAATAGAAGTTGTAGTAGTAGTCAAGGTGTTTAGAGTAGAGGTGTATACCGATGACTGAGGGTGCCAACGTATGCTTTGCTAGTGTGATTTTGGACGTGATACAGAGATATGAGATATTTGGTTGTAATCAAAGACTCAAAAATATCCTTTATATAAATGAGGAGCCTGAAATTCTGAAGCTCCTACAAAAGATAGGTTTTGACTATGATGAGAGAGAGGGTTCGGACGCTTTATTGTTCTATTTACAATTGATTGAGACGATCCCAAAGTTAATTTCCGAGTCATGGATAGAGATTCTTACTGAGGTATGTGTTCACTCGAATTTAGACTTCATACCTCTTGTACAAATTGAGAATCTTGAGGTCTTAGAATCGAAGATTGATGGATATATTTTGGAGGGTTATGAGCTACCTAGATATTTATTCGTGCTTCACGATATTGATGTAGGAGAGAGCTCATTTGAAAGAGAATTCAATGTCCCTGAAACTTTACATCCAAAGGGTTATCGTTTAGAATTGAAGTGTATAAGTTATCTTGGAAAACGAGAGGATCAAAACGTTACAAATTTTCATTACTACAATTGGTATAAAGATGAGGGATCCAAAAATTTAGAAGGCCTTATTACGGCCAAATTCCCAAGAATACTTGTATATAAACGAGTCTAGGTCAATATTTATCAAGATCAGGAAATATCGAAGTCAAATCATCCAAATTATCAATATTAAAAATGTCATCAACCGCCAGCTCAGCAGCGTTACTACTGTAGTCAAAATTGGAATCTAAGAAATCCTGTAAAATACCATAGTCAAGGACAGAATTTCCGAAAAATTTAAATATGTCACTTGGTGAGTTACCCTGTTCAACGATACTGTCATTGTTGTTGTAAACGGCTTCAATGCTACTTATTTGTCTGTCGGCGAAAAATAAGTCATGTGACTCCAGTTTGGTATAAACTTTAGAAATTTTGGTCACATCCAACCTTTTGAAAGTCTTGAGAAGATCTTCTATCTCTCCTAAGAAAGTCCGCGCAGGCAATGAGCCTTCATCCACCAAGCTGCGCAATGTGTCAGTGGCTTCGATAATTCGCTCATCGATATCTTTCCGCGAGAACTCATCGTAAGTAGTTAGAGCTCTGGCGATGATTAAGATCATAGTAGAACTAAAACAGTAGTGCGCATCAAAGAATCCAAATGAAGAAATCATACCCGTCCTACATAGAGAGCTTATCACAGAATTGATTGTGTAAGCAGACTGAATACAGGCGTCAGTGATTGCGCTGGTCAATTGCGAAGGGACAAACAGGGGGTCAGACAAACATCGTGCAAAAAGATACAATAATAATGGTCTTGTAGTTAAGATAATCAGCTGGTTGTAATGCATATGGAAGGAAAAGATGTTACGTAATACTTTTGTCAACGATTGGTTTCTGTAGTGTTGTAATTTCAAGATCGGATCCAAGTTATCGTAACATTCTTTTAAGCTGGAAAGGACTTGATGAACACTCCGTACGAAGCTTATGGATTTATGACTCTGGTTAGGTAATTGACCTATTCCATAAATATTCCTCAAAATCAATGTAGAGATCGTGGCAACTTGGATCTGAGCAAGAATGTATTTAGAATCTGGGAATTCTTTGTATTCTTCATCAGTGAAATACATCTCGGATGGCAATTCGGTATCGAAATCTCCGTCTTCTAAGGAGACAGGGGTGCCGAGTTTTGTGCAAATGATTCTGTCAAAGATATATAAAGTGTAAAATAAACGTCTAGCCCTCTCTCTCGTCTTTAAATCCCATTTCGTGTTATTCCAAAAAGAAGCTCTTCTATGTAATCCTAAAGAGACAGCCATACGCAAGGCAAGCCCTGTATATGCGAAAGCGGATCTTACCCTATTCAATGCATAGGAATAAAAGCCTATTTGAGAGAGAGCTTCTATGTATTCGATTGTAGGTTCCTCAAATTCGTCTTGAAGTAAAGCCACGGCCATTTGGAAGTATTTGATTCCAGGGACCTCGCGGTCACCAGACTCATAATCACTACTGTCTATAGAAGGAGGTTTACTATCGGGGGTGCTTCCCGAATATAAGGATCCAAGAGCGCACATGGCGAAGAATTGAGCCATTTGGGCCCTGGAAATTCCTTGCGGAGTGACAGAAATCTTCTTTCCCGGCTTCGCAGGATAATTCAGGTATATGTTGTCGACTAACTGACGAAAAGAGTCTATCATGGTCAAATAATACTCAATTCCCACGAATTTGTAAGCAATTGTAGTGAGTCGATGAGCCTCCTCTTTTCTTGGTAGCAGATAAGACTCATGAAGCTTGAGATTATTCCAGATCAATTGTTCGCTTGAGTACTTCACCGGTCTTCTGGGACCGATAAGATTAAAATCGGATGAATGCCCCTGGTTTATGCTCTGGAAATAGTAAGATAGATACTGTTGTAATTTGGTGTTGAATTTGGAACATGCCGAGTCCCCCATATAACTAAACTTAGAAGGTAAGTGGGGTAGATTTTGATCTGCCACAAGCGGATTTCCCTCTGGATCCCCAGCTCCAAGTCTATCGTCAAGTATTGCAAGTAAGGACATTGGGTTAGGCTGTTTCTTGAGACGTAAGCTATCCACTAGAGTGCTATCGGGTAACCCTGGTTGTTTTAAAAGTTGTGCATTCACCTCCGTAAGCTGTTTCTTCAACAGCTCTACTTCACTAACCAACCCTTCTATGTAATCCTTACGTACCTTGATATATTTCAACTTCTCCACCACCAAATACTCACATTGATCACCCAGGTTTGATGCCACACAGGTAGAACAGGGCTTCTGTGCATCACATTTCACCTTCTTTGCATGGCATCTCTCACATGACCTACGACTTCGAAGTCTTTTCCTTCTTTCCTTCTCTTCTTCCCCGTCGGGGTCGAATCTCCTCAGTGGTTTCCCCGACATAGTTAGCCAGCCCCTTCAATTTCAAGTGTTACGGGCTCTGTGAAATCGGATCTTTCTACGCACTCCAGAAAACAATCAGATCCAGGACCCTGCGAATGTCTTCCAAACCGTCGGCCGGAGGAATCAAAAAGCCCCTAAACAGTGGAAAGGGGATGGAAGGGCAGGTGTGAACATGCCCTTCCACACCAAGGGCACGTCCACACTTTTCACTGTTTTTTTCTGCCCCCTCACTATCCCCGGATAGATAAGAAATTTTATCCGATTGCTGGCCGACGATAAGGTCCTCGATAAGACGGCTGTATTTAAGGTTTGACTGCTTTATTTAAATTTAGGGCAATTATAGAGATTTTGACATATTAACTAACAGGAACACTTGGGAGTTATACACCATGCCAATTGAATTACCAATCTACACTGAGAAGCAGGAAACTGCCTCTGCTCCTCTGAGCAAGACTAAGGGCAAGTTTATCTTGCATGCTTTCTTGGGCTTGATGGCCTTATTTGCCGTTGGGAGCTTGATGACAGGAAGCTCTAGTCAATCTCAGAAAGCTTCAATTTCTCAAAAAGTTGATACTTTCTTTGCTGAGAACTCAATGGACTCAATTGCTGACTCTGTCTGTAAGGTCTACGATTATCACAGAGCTCCAACTTATGATGAGTACAAGGACACTGTTATTAAGAAGATTATGAAAGATGAGACCTTCAGAAACGCTAGTGCCGCCAAGCTTTCGGCCTCTGTTCAAGTAGCCACTGAGGTGTACGATGAAGCTCCTCAAGTTGACGACGATCCAGAGTACTGGCTGAAGTTCCAAAAATTCCATGACTATTTGGAGGAGACCTTCCCTAAGGCTCACAAGGTCATGAAGAAAGAGAGAGTCAACACTTATGCTCTTGTCTATGAATGGACTGGTTCTGACCCATCTCTCAAACCATTGATGTTAACTGCTCATCAAGACGTTGTCCCAGTCCAGACCGAGACTCTTGACCAATGGACTTATCCTCCATTTGAAGGTGTCTTTGACGGTGACTTTTTGTGGGGACGTGGTGTCGCTGACTGTAAGAACTTGTTAGTCGGTATCATGGAGACTATTGAGGAACTTATTGATGTCGATTTCAAGCCAAAGAGATCTATTGTCTTGGCCTTTGGTGCTGATGAGGAGATCTCCGGTACCGTCACTGCTACTGCCTTAAGCAAGTACCTTGTTGAACACTATGGTAAGAATTCCATGTATGCTATCCTTGATGAGGGTGGATATTCTTTGGTCAAACATGAGGATGTCTATTTGTCTATCCCAGCTACTGGTGAGAAAGGTTACACTGATTCTATCATTTCTCTTACCACTCCAGGTGGACACTCCAGTGTTCCTCCAGACCATACTTCGATTGGTATTATGTCTGATTTGATTACTTTGATTGAGGAGACTCCATTCGATAGTATTTACTCCGAGGTCAATCCTTACTTCAAGCAAAACCAGTGTGTGGCTGCTTACTCTAAATCGATTGACAAGGAGTTGCAATGGGCTCTTTTGAATGCAGCAAGTGATCTGGATGCCAACGATCTCAGTATTGAGTGGATCGAATCTCTGATCAACACCAGACCATTTATCAAGACCACTCAAGCTATCGACATCATCAGAGGTGGTGCCAAGTCCAATGCTTTACCAGAACATGTCGAGATTACTGTTAACCACAGAATTTCTGTCGAAAGCTCCAGCCGTGAAACTGTCGACAAAGATGCTGCTAGAATTAAGCAAATTGCTGAGAAGTACGACTTAGGTTTCCTTTACACTAAGGAAGAAGGCGGTGAAGAGATCACTATCATCCCTCCAACTCCTAACGGTTACTTCCAATTGAGAGGTAGATACGTCTTGAACCCAGCTCCTGTCACTCCTATTGATGATGAACACTGGGAAATCTTGTCTGGTCATATCAGACATCTTTACGAGGAAGTTGCTTACCCAGAACAAGAAGACTTTAACGTTGTTGTTGCTCCTGGTATTTCTACTGGTAACACTGATACTAAATACTACTGGGACCTCACTAACCACATTTACCGTTTCAGAATCGGTGCTATGCCAAACCTTGCTAACTCTAATGCTCATACTGTCGATGAGCACATCGAGTTTGACAGTCACTTGCAAATCATTGCTTTCTACTTCGAGTACATTCAAACAGTTGATCTGTTGAAGGACTAGTTCCATTGACTCTAAATATCTAGAATTATCTCAAATTTTTTTTTAATACTCGTAGTCACCCCCAATCTGACCCCCCATTCTAGCTCCCCCACCCCTCACGTTATCACAAACTCTATCTATTTCCTAATTCGGTAATAATACTTCTATTTTGGGAAATGATTTTTCGGAAGAAATGTGGCTTTTTTCCTATCAAAAGATGCCCTATCTTTTGGCCGACGTTAGTCAGTATAAATAGTTAAATATATGACAGGCAGAAAAGAGAGGTAGACGGGTAAACACAATTGACTAGTCAGATATGTCAGAATTACCATTGAATGAAAAGGATGCCTTGAAAAAGTGCAGTTCCGGAAAGAAGAAGGCTTTGTTGCAGGTCATCGCTGTCCTTGGTCTTTCCGCCATTGCCTACCTTACCTCTAATAGTATGGGGATGAAGTCGTCTTCCATTACTACCACGAATGAGAACTGGAGTTTAGTGGAGAAGTTGGAATTTGAGCCAATTTGCCCAATTGTTGACTTCTATAGACCTTCCACTTATGAGAAGTACAAGGACAATGTCTTGTCGAAGATCATGAATGACCCAGAATTCAAGAACCAATCGATTGCCAAGATGGCTGGTGCTGTGAAGGTCAAGACTGAGAGTCATGATGACGACCCAAAGACCGTTGAAGAGGACCCTGAATACTGGAGCAAATTCGGAGAGTTTGAGTCCTATTTGAAGGAGACTTTCCCATTGTTCTACGATGCCACCACTTTGGAGAAGGTCAATACTCATGGTCTCGTTTACACTTGGGAGGGTTCTAATCCTGACCTCAAACCATTGGTTCTTATGCTGCACCAGGACACTGTCCCTGTGCCAGATGACACCGTTTCTAGATGGATCTACCCACCATTTGAAGGTCATTACGATGGTACTCATTTGTGGGGACGTGGAGTTGCCGATTGTAAGAACTTATTGATTGGGTTGTTAGAATCTGCTGAAGAATTGATCAAGGTTGATTTCAAACCTCAAAGAACCATCATTTACTCCTTCGGTTTCGATGAGGAAGTCGGTGGTAACAGAAACAAAAACGCCGACTTACTTTTAGACAAATACGGTAAGGACTCTATGTATGCCGTTGTCGATGAGGGAGGTGTTTCTCTTACTCAATTGGAAGGCAAATGGATGGCTTTACCTGGTACTTGTGAAAAAGGTAGTGTTAACATCGATGTCCAATTAACTACCCCAGGTGGTCACTCCAGTGTTCCACCAGATCACACATCTATCGGTATCTTGTCTGATTTCATTGTAGAGGTGGAACAGACTCCATTTGAACCAATCTTCACCGATGCCAACCCTACTTTCAGACAATACCGTTGTATGGCTGAGCATTCTACTGAGATTGACCCTGCTCTTAAGTGGGATATCATTAATGCTGGTGAGGATGAAGATGCTAATAAGAGAGTCAGAGACTACATTGATGCCGAGAGATGGTTGAAGTACTACATCAAGACTTCTCAACTGGCTGATATTATCAAGGGTGGTGCCAAATCCAATGCCTTACCTGAGAGTGTCAAAGTCACTCTTAACCACAGAGTAGCCATCGAGACTAAGATTGACGAAGTGTTGCAAAAAATTTTATCCAACGTTAAGGACATCGCTGCCAAGTATGACTTGGGTATTCTCTACGAGTATCCTGACGGTTCTACAAAGGTTATTGTTGAGCCAACCGCTAAAGGATACTTCACCTTCATTCCTACTGAAGGTTTAGAGAGCGCCCCTGTTACGCCTATCAACGACAAACATTGGGAAATTTTCAGTGGTAATATCAGACATGTTTATGAGGAAATTTCTGCTGACCCTGAATATTTCAGTGACCCAATTATCGTATCACCAGGTATTGCTACGGGAAACACCGATACTAGACTCTATTGGGATTTAACTAAACATATTTACCGTTACAGACCGGGTTTAGTTCCGAATGTTGAGAACAATGTTCACGGGGTTAACGAGAACATTCCGTTCGAGTCCCATTTACAGATCATTGCTTTCTATTTTGAGTACATTCAAAGTGTTGATGCTGTGGATGATTCGGATTAATCTTAGCCCCTTTTACTTAAAGGTGAGAAAAAATAAAGGGTGACGATATTTTACGGCCGGGATCTTTTTCTCGACCGAGATTTTTTGACAGTGGAATTTATTTGGCTGGAGTGATTAAATAATTTAATAAGGACATCTTGTTGAGGAATAAAGCAATTGTAGATAGAAATGTTCTGAAATATCGATGCCGAAGGGTATTATGTCATCGATGACTTGGTGGGCTCTCAAGGATTCGGAAGTAGCTTACAGAAAAATCATGAAAATCACTCTTTTCTTTGCTCTCTACATTAAATTCGATCTCTTCTATAGTCTCTGTAGAGTAATATCTCCGGTGGCCTTGTAGTCAACAACAGTGCAGTCCAATGCAAAATCGGTCCTAAGCTATTATATCATGCGGGATATCTAAACTAACAACAACAATAACAATACATCGGTCGCAAAATATCTCCACGGTTGCTAGACCCAAAGACCGTTACGCTTGCTCGGTTCAAATAAAAAAAAACACCTCGGCTCTTACGTTTCACCCTTTTGGGAATTCTGATGTAATCAGCAAAATGGGGGTCTTCTAGAAAAAAAGAAGCCCATAACTACATTCTAGACCCCTAAAGAACTCTTCGGGCTTCGCTTCGGTGGATGTCAATTACCAGGGGTCACGTCTCCAGATTTTGATCACTATTTAGTTTTATTTATTACATTTTGTTTGAATCTTAAAGCTTGAATATTATATTAATCTGTATAAACGGAGACTATCATCTCATTATTCTTAAAAAATCATCATCAGTAGTAAAAAGTCATCAAAATAAAATCGTAAGCAGCATCATAGTCATCATGTAGTCGTAGAAATAAATAAGTCGGTCAACCAGTAACAGACTCTGAACGAGGCAAAACTAGTTCACACAACAATACGAGGGTGAACCAAATCTATTATTTCTGGGGTCTTTTGAATATGACTTTGGTGGTGGTCGGTTAAGTCTTGCTCTTCAAGTTCTTCTTCATCGGATGCCGAAGAACAATGTGTTAATGAAGGCATATCTCCGTTTGAATGGTCATTAGATTTGACAGACACGAGCTTAAAATTGCTTTCCCCCAGTCTATTCAATTTTGAGAGGGAAAGGAAAACTGATTCTTCTTCTGGAGATGTCAGAGGAGACTCATCATCCTCTTCATCAGAAGCAATAGAGGAATCAGAATAGTAATCATCATCAGATTCGTATGAACTGTATCCATCATCTTCGATGTCATGCTCAGTGAACAGACCCATAGAACCGAATCCATATTCACTGACTTGATAATCTTCTAAGTCGCTGTCATCGTCGCTGTCCTCAATTTCGTAGTCTTCGACTTCAGTTTGAGAAATGCTAATGTGTCTAGAGTCAGAGGATGAGTAAACGCGTTGGATTTCAATTTCCTCCTCATCAGATGAAGAAGACAAATCTTCATCATCATCTTCCATCTCCTCAGAGATTGTGACAGAAGAAATGCGCACAGCAGGGAAATTTGGTAATGGTCTCTTATGCTGTAAAGAGTCCATCAAGTTATCTAACAAGTTGGCTTGGCAAACAAGGACTCTCAAGTTGGCATTAGGATTAACAGCCTCCTTAGTTAATTTCAGTTTGACCTTTGAAGCCAAAATATAAGTTTGAGCTAATGTAGACATTGTATGGTATGAAGTAGTGGCGTCGAAAATTATATGTATAATGGAACAGTCGAATAAATATTTGCAAATTGATACTAATTCACAACAAATTACTCGAACTATAGATGATAGTTTAATATGTAGTCATGTACTTGTTTATGATAATGACATCTTCCCCAAAGTTCAGGGGGTGTTGATGTTTTATATATCATCTTCGTTTCCCTTGCTGACATGGGAGGGAATTAACTCAAATCTGAGTTACTTTCGGGCTTAGTAACCGAGCCGTTCGGAACGTTCACTTACTCATCGGAACGTAAAAATGTTTACTAATCCGAATTACTCATCTCTGAACGTGAACGCGCAGGGAACGAGAGAGAGAGAAAAAAATTACTAAACCGGACATGTTTACTAAAGGGGAAACTTGTCCTTAAACCACTGCGCTGTTTGCTTGCGTTAAAACCGAAGTTTAAGTGCCGAGGTAAATTCTCTCCCATTTCTCAATTTTAGGTTTATATTTCGCGAAATGGAGGACGCCAGACTACATATCCTACTCTATTATCTTGTCCGCTTCATGATGGCGACCATTCTCTGCTTTGAGCCAAATCTATTTTCCACTTTTTTTTACTACCCGAGAAATTAAATCGCCTTCCGTGGAAAAAACATCTTTCTCGGTTCGGAAGAGAGCTCGGGTTTAATGCTTTTCTTTTTTTCCGTTCCGTTCGTTTTTTTTTTCTCTCTCTTTTATCTCTCAAGCCGAGCCAGCGAACGGAAACGAAACAAAAATGAGCTCAGGAATTAGGGAATAAGGGAAAAAAGCAAGGAAATAAGGGAACACACACACAATTTTTTTTCAGATCAGTTTAAAGTTGAGCCTGGATCCAGGATTTAAGTCCATAAAACGAGGAGTTGGTAGAGAGTGAATGGGTCGATGTTTCGGATTAGTATCGGATGACCGCCTGATTCCAAAGCAGATATCAGTGCTGTTTTCATCTTTTCATCCATTTCGAAATCTTCGTAAGGCTAGCTCTCAGAACGGCTCACACATTCTTTTGGGATTTACGGCCTTAACCCTTTAAGTGCAAGTCTGTTTACTAAGCATTTTCTTTTTTCAGTCGCTTTTTTACTAAGCATAGTTTCTGGACCTTACGCAGATTTCTTTTTTTTTTGTCTTTTTGCTCTATCAAGTTGCCATCACTCTAATTAGTCACGTAATCGGATTCGTTTTCTAGCCGTGCAACGGCGCTCTCCTAGTCTAAATTGCATTGTAATATTATTTTCTTCTTATTAAGATTTATTACTAATTTGTTGGGGTCAATCCAAAATCAATTCTCAACTTGCATTAGTCTAATTTATTCATAAGATAAGATACCTTTGATAACAACCTTGATCTTGCTCAGGCCATCCCCCATATTCGGAAAGGTTCATGTTGCAATTCAGCAGTGGTCTCATTTGCACCTATTTTTCACCTCTTCCCACAAATGGAGCCACTTTAATGTAGCAACTACCCCCAATGACGCCATGACGAGGGGCTGAAGCAACTGTTTGCCATCGCAGCATTTTACAAAATTCGGAACGCTCTTTTATTGCAATTTAACAAAAAAAAATAAATACTCGTTTTCAAAGCCCATAGTTATTGAAGTGTCGTTTAACGATATCAATTGCTTAACAATGACACAGCCTTCTACGCCTTCTTCGCCTGTATCGATAAGAGATCAACTGTACGAGCAAGCATTCAAGCAGCTGATTGATTTCCATGAACTTGACGTTCAATTGTCCTCTGATCAGAGGCTGACGTTGGCGCTGTTCTATAGAAAACAATCCATCGCCAATATTCTGTTCTTGTATTTAGGTTTCTTGCCGGGTTTGGCGCTTCCATTCGTATTGCAATACCGGAAAACTGGAAGTACGAAGGGAGTGAAGTTTGGAAAATCTGTATTTTGGGGGATGGGTGGAATGATAGTGATGCCTCAGATTCTTAGCCCCATCTACTTCAACTCCAAATTTGAGGAATTGAAGTTGCAAAAAGGAAATGAATCTAAAGAAGTGAAGGTTGTGGAATTATTACCACTGATTAAAGCGGTAGTATGGTCCGGATATTTCTTAGCTACATCCAAGGATCCTCAGCTCATCTTGAAAGATCCAAGGGTGCTCCGTGCAGAGCAAGAGCAAGGTAGCAATGTACAGAGGAAACCAGGATTTATTGCTAATGGAGATTTACTTGGTATTAAGAATGGAACACAATATGGCGGTATCCCACAAGATAATGAGATGGACAAAAAGTCATCAGCTTGGGATCCTGTTAGACAAGGAAATTATAATGATTATGACCCTCAAGAGCGTAGCTCATCTGCATTTGCACAAGAAACGAATGATGACATATTTGAAGTTGACTTTGATGAATCAAACTCTAAGGACTCAAGGGGAGAAGGTTTTGGACAGAGATCAACCTCAGCTTGGGATCGCGTAAGGCACCAGTCTATAAGTGGGAGGGGTAATATCATAGGTACTCCTCGTCCTTCCAACTCATATTCATACCAGAGCCCTACAAAGAGTGAGCAGGATGAGTTTGATGAATTAATTGAGAAGGAGAGAAATGCCCAAGACTAGCACCACTTATTATTTATTCTGAATATAGTAATTAACATTTTTAACATACTTTGTATATGTAGACATTTAAGGGCTGTGTATTCCCCACAATCAGAATCCGATGCCTATTTCTCTTTCGGGATTTGTTTGTGAGTAAGGCTGTACGCGCGCATCTTGTTCGGAAGCATTTTTTCTCGGATGATAAAAAGTGTCCACCATCCGAGAACTTGACAGAAGGCCGAAGTCTTCGGACTGGGGGTGGCTTGTTAGCGAGCAGTGGAGCCATCATCAAAGTTATCGGTCCATTCTGGTATTCTGCGTTTGCTGCATGTGTCCATAGATGAGCTATTTCCAGAACGGTTCAGCTCTCATATCTTTAAACCCGAAATATGAAGTTTAGCTTCCGGGTGCCACATTTTGTGACCCAAAAAGTACTATAGGCGCACTATAAATTCTTAAAATCCGAACACTTGATATTTTTTGAGATTTTAATTTCCTCTTGTATTATGGCCTGTTTTTATGTATATCTGAGTGCGATCGGCCCCACAAAACGTGGATAAATCTCAAATTTAATGGTTTGGGGCTCTTACAACATTTCAGCATTTCTGTAGTACTAGAGCACTTAAGATTGACCTTCGGTGACTCACTGCTTCTTCCGGCTCCATTTGACCACCCTCACTGTTACCAATGACCCGGGGTTATTTTTCGTAACTAAACACGGATCTCTGGCACCAACTTTTTTTCCTTCTGGCTCAACGGACAAAATTTCCATTGCAAAAGGAAAAAGTCTGGGGTAATAAGAGGATGATGTAATAGTAGTGTACAAATTATCAATTATTGATCCAAAAAATGGCAGACTCCAGGCTGCTAGACTATAGTATTTGCTCTATCCAGATTCTCCGTGTCAATAACAACCTGACAGCTTCCGTTGTTCCTCAGCTTGTGCTCATCCTTTTTCTGTTTATTTTACATGTGACTGAACTGCAGAGACGCAAGTTCACCTACTTTAATTTAGTAAGGGCTCATTTGTTTATCCATTTTACCGTAATTATCTAGGAGAGATGGAAATGAAAGATAAAATCGATATCTATAAAATCAGGTCTGTTTCCCCGGATTTTTTGTAGCAATAATCAATATCTCGTTACTAAGTAGAAAATGTCTTCAACGACCAATACCAAAAAAAATCCAGTCATCGACTTGGTTGCAGGTGGTACCGCTGGTCTCTTCGAGGCCTTGTGTTGTCACCCATTGGACACCATTAAAGTCAGAATGCAATTGTACAAGAGAAGATCTGGTCTTCAAGGAACAAAACCCCCTGGATTCCTCAAGACAGGTACCAATATCCTGCAAAAAGAAGGTGCCATTGCCTTATACAAAGGATTGGGGGCTGTTGTCATTGGAATCGTACCTAAAATGGGTATAAGATTTTCCACCTATGAAATGTACAGAGGATGGTTGAAGGATGCAGATGGGTCCATAACTACAGCTAACACATTCATTGCCGGTGTCGGTGCAGGTATCACAGAGGCTGTTGCGGTAGTCAATCCTATGGAAGTTGTCAAAATTCGTTTACAAGCTCAGCATCATTCGATGGTCGATCCATTGGATATTCCAAAATACAGAAATGCTCCTCATTGTCTGTATATGATTGTAAGAGAAGAAGGTTTGAGTACATTATACAGAGGTGTCACTTTGACCGCAGCTAGACAAGCAACTAACCAGGGTGTCAATTTCACCGTTTATTCTAAACTCAAAGAGTATTTACAAGGCTATCACAATGTAGAGCAATTGCCAAGTTGGGAAACATCTATTGTTGGTTTGATTAGTGGTGCTTTAGGGCCGTTGTCCAATGCTCCCTTAGACACAATTAAAACCAGAATGCAAAAGGAAAGTGGTATTTCCAATGAAAATGGTCTTCAGAGATTCACAAGAATCGCCGGGAAATTGATCCAAGAAGAAGGTGCAAGAGCATTGTATAAAGGTATCACACCTAGAATCATGAGAGTCGCCCCTGGTCAAGCTGTCACTTTCACCGTCTACGAATACATGAGATCCAAGTTGGAAACTTTACAACTGTCCATCTCCAACAAGTCCGCCGTCATCTTTGACGAGTGATCTATGTAATTATTTTATTATTCATCTGAAAAATCTGTAGCACGCCCCCTTTTCCCTTTTCCCTCCCCTTTCCTTTCCTCTTCCACTAATCCCTCCACAAAAAAGCATGTGAAACATGGTCGTGCGCATCCCCCTAATTACTTGCATATTCCCTCCCTTTTTGCCTCTTCGCTTTGCTGAACTTCTCTTTTTACTTTTTTGCTTCTCATTAGCGAGAAATTAGTCCTCCTGCTATCAAAAAAAGAGGAATTTTTCTTAATAACCTAGCAGATATTTCTATTTTTATAAATTACAATATACAAGGAAGTCATCTCATCGTTATTCGGGTGGTAATATTTATCGGTATAGCATAAGATGAACCAGACACCTCCAATTTCACCGGTGGTGAAGTTAAAATTGAAACAACTAGATGAGAAGAAGCTCCGCCAAAATAACGCTTTAGATAAGGCATCTTCAAAGTTGCAGTCCCTTTTAGAGAGGGAGGCTACATCAGGAAAGAATGTTGATAAGGATGCTCTGAAGGTTTCTTCGGTCTCTGGTTCCAATTCTGTAGTGATTTCAGCTTCAGGTACAGAACCAGTGAAGGCTCTTTCAAGCAGCGGAAATGAAGACGCCGCTTCGGTATCTAAGAAATTATCAGGTTTAATGTCACAACTCTTGGATAATGATAAGAATGGGCCATTATTACTTTCGGAAGAATCTGTCTCCGATATGATCACAATACTCAATGCGACAGTAAATTTCATTCAAAACCAAGAGAATCTGCTCAACTTGTTGAAGTTGAATACAGGTATTGTGAGGGAGCAGTTCCTGGTGGAAAGAGAGATGTTTTTGAAAGAGCTTGATGCTTTGAAGACAATACGGGAGAAACAGTTGAAAGATTTGGTGAGGAGGAGGAATTCGGAACCTTCAAGATCGAGAAAGAACTTCATGAAAACTGTAGGACTTAATTCCTCATCTACTGCGATGACTCCATTGAGCAGGTCGGACCTCAACCGCAAATTGAAGCCGGAGTTGGATGAGTCTGACAGGACAATATCAGATGATGAAGAGATTGATGATGACACTCCTGGTATGGGCAGACTCGATAGAGCTGCCTTCACTAAGATGCAAAGAAACCAAGATTACAATAAATTGATTGAGGAAATCAATAAGAACCAGAAGCTTTATCTCAGTAACAAGTTTGGATATTACCATAATACTTTGAACGAGAACAGAAGACATCGGAAGAAAAGAAAGCTCGTTGCTCCTGTAGTTGAAGAGAGGAAATGAGTTAATGATGGTTATGATTATTTGGGAAGGTAAATGTTCGGATGGTGTTGACTGTGGTTCTGGTTTTGTGACGTACTTGGTTTCGTATGTATAAATATATATATCAAATGTACTATTTTTTACAATCTACACTTTGGTATTAACGAATTATTGAACATAATATTTTATTGATTATCTTTTGCTTATGCGAGGTGCTTAGTCGAACAAACCGAATCCCATGTCAGCATCGGATTCTTCTTCTTCAGCAGCAGCTTCCTCCTCAGCGGCAGCGGCTTCACCGGAAGTACCGGCAGCGGCACCAGCAGCTGGAGCAGCAGATGGAGCAGAGGCAGCGAAAGAGAACAACCTAGTTAAAGAGTTAGTATTATGGACAAAATATGGTGTCTGGTGTGTGGTAATATGGTGACATGGTGATGTGATGATATAGTGATATGAATAAAAAAGTGGAGATGTACTGTAACAGCTCCGTCATGACTATTCTCTGGTGCTCTGTGGAGCTTTGTAGATTCTAAATCCTGATATTTCATGTCATTTTATTACCCTCTTTGATTTAAGCCCATGAATTGTATGACATCTGGAACTTCCCTTCATATCTACGTGATCCTCAAATATCCCCATCTGATCAGTCCATATCCCCACTATTCCTCAAATGATAAACTTACAATTCCTTCAAGTCCTTGCCCTCCAAAGCCTTAGCGAAGACATCAGCCCAGACCTTGTCGACGGTAGCACCGGCGGCGGAGGTCAAAGCGATCAACTTCTCGCTGGAGATTTCAATTTCAGAGTCAGCCAAGATCAAGGCAGCGTAAGAGACAGCAGCGTCAGACATTTTTGTGTATTGATTAATATATGATATTAAAATAAACGATCCAAATGAATAAACAAGTATATTTTCAACCGCTGAAAAAAAATTCCTGGGCGCTTCGTCGCAGATGAAAAAGTAAAAAAATTTTGACCCGTTTGGTGTTATGATGTAAAAGTGTAGGGTTGTAGCCCTAACGAGGTTAGGGGGTATAGAAGGCAGGAGTAGAGGGGACGAGATGAGGGTGGATTCCTGGATATAATAATGATTTTGTGTATTAGAGTATATGTACAGAGGACGTGTGCTTAGAAGTAGTCCTTTAAATCCTTCAACCATTTCAAATAGAGGTTGTTCTCCTTGACAAGAGAATATCCACTAATAAAATCTCCTAAAGATTTATCGATTCCTCTGGAGTTCAAATAGTCCATCAAGACTTCTTGTAAGTATTCATCTAAGTTGGTGAAAGGAGGGCCGTAGTACTCGGTTTCTCTTTGGAACTCATCTTCGGCAGTCTCTTTCATTGCTTCTTTGATATTCTCAAATTTACGTAATCCTCCAATGGCAAAGTAATTGCTCAGAACACTCAACAATAAATTGATGTATAGACCTTCTGACGATCCCTTCTTTTCACAAATCACAGTGACATTGGATATCGTCTCTTCAAAAGCGTTTTGTAATCCTTGTTCGGCATCTTCTTCTTCAAAATTGTCGATATCATCTTCTGGTGGAGCATTCTTCAAGTACTCAGATTCTAAAGGTACATTAGCGACCTCCAAAGGATTGAAATACACATGGATGATTTCAGTCTCGGTCTCTTTGACTAATTCACATGCTACTTTAGTCTTGGAGGATTCCACGATCTGGAATCCTGACGATTCCAACCATTCCTCGTGGAACTTCTCTAAAACCACAGGTTCTCTCTCTTCATATTTCAATTCTGACAGCAAGACGTCTTTCAATTCGTCTGTTTGTTTGTTTCTTAAGACGGTTGAACTGCTTAAATGTCTTGTGCTATTGGCGGTATGCGGGATCTTCACAGACCCTACTCTCGAAACCGTCTTTAATCCAAGCGATGGGAGCATGGCTCCTCTAAAGACAGATGTCTTAGAGAGAGTAGAAACAAATCTCGTGTTTCTAAAGTAAATTGTAGATGATCTCAACATGATAGACCTTATGATGCGAAGTTAGATCTGGTCTCTCTTCTCTTCTCTTCTCTTCTTCTTCCTCCCTTGGAGTATTAATTTTCATAATTTGCTAAGCTGATGCATGAGCAGTTCGGGTTCGGATTTATAGAGGGAAATCTGTGAAGGGGTTGATCTTACGTAAAGGGGTAAAATTAGTAAAGAGGGGCGATTTAGAGAGAAAATTGTAAAGGGGTAAAATCGTAAAGGAGATCGGCTTCCGTTAAGTTTCCATGATTTAAAGGGGCTCAAATTACGTAAAGAATTCACATGATGTAAATGTTCCGACTATTCAGAACGCATTAAGTTCTTGCATAAAGGAGTCTTACGTAAAGGCTCAACTACATAAAGTTCAACACATGAATAGGACTGTATTAAAGTGCCAATAAGATGGAACGATTAATGAGAAAAGCATAATGTATCAACGACGGCGTATCGGTCTCATATAATAGCCGTTGCTGAATAACAGATTGAGAACCTTCTCCAGCTTTGCTCCTGACGTATATTGATCAACAAAATGGTGCGGGACCTTGATGGGTGAGGTGACCTCATCTGCATGCTCAGAGAGCATTGGATGGAAATGAAATTGAAACGCAAGTGAAAGTGAAACTTTAAAATAGTGGGACTCGGCGATAATTATACAAAATTGAATGCAAGCAGTGGTTTATCTTTCCAAATCTGTCTCTTTTGGGGTTTTATTAAGTCAGTTGGTGGTGTTTCTTTTTTTTTATTTCTGTTGTTGACGAACAGACGCAATCCACTCTTGAACAAATGTAGAAGAACGACGGTAACGACGCTCTTGGTATTTTTCGTAAATGGCATTATGATTCTTGACCGGATCTTGGCAAAGGTTAATAAGCAGATCTGCAAGAGGTCTTAGTTGATCTTCGGTGTAGCCAGAATAAAAGACATGTGCTTCTGTCCAGTTTCCTTTATTCAAAAGACGACGTGATAAATAGTGGGCTCCTGCAGCCAACCAGCTTGGAGGAGATGCGACAAATCTGGCATCCATGATGGTAATTTCCAAGAAGTATTTAGCTAATGTTCTAGTTTCGAAGTCGTAATCATCGGCTTTACTAGTTCTTCTAAGGAAAGACATCGGACCAGGCCATCCCATTTCGAATTCCAATATTCCGATCATGAATCTCTCTGCCTTTAATAAATCCTCGACGGAATAAGCATGATCGACCATGTATGCGATTTCTTGGATCGATGGGCAATTGATCTCCTCATATTTAGCGGCGATAAAAAGTGCAACAGCACCCACTAATTGAAATCTAGATAAAGACACTTTCCTCTTACTAAGGAATCTGTCCATATAATTTATCGTCAAGAATAAAGTTTCTGGTAACAAATTGAATCTTTGGTGTACTTGGACCAACCAACCAACGAGGGTGCTTCTCATGCTCCACTCTAACTCATCTTGTTGGTCCATGTATCTGGCGTTTGGAGATAATTTCGCTTCGAGCTCGTGCATGTAATTGAAGATCTCATTCGAATATTCTGTCACCATGGATATATCCAAAATATCTTCATCATCTTCATCTGGTTCCAGTCTTGAGAATTTCATAATAACTGATTGAAGTTCTTGATAAATTCGGTTATTCCATTTTGGAGACATAGGTTGGTATTCGTCATCTTCGAGATCTTCTTCTTCTTCATCTTCTTCCTCTTCTTCATCTTCTTCTTCTATTCCTTCTGTGTCATCGAGGGTTGCAACATCATCCTCAACATCATCGATGTCATCAGTGGCAACATATTTCTCATATGCAGCTGACGCCGATGCCGATACTGCATCGTCATCGGACATGATATTTTCTTCAACTAAGCGCTCAGCCAATGGCTTCCTAACGCTCATATAAGGCTCGGTAGCCGAACGTGAATGAGTTGCCAGTTGCAGTGGAGCATCGTCCTCATAAATTTGAAATCTCTTAGCTCTTTGTAACCCAAGATGATGGATACTTGGATCCAAAGTATTGATGGAAGCAGCCCTTTCTCCTAACCCAATTCTAGATCTCATTGGTCTGTTTGCCAAAGAAGTCGACAGTTGATGCAATTGAGAGGAAGCGCTCGATGTTCTATGCTTAGAAGCGTGGTTCTTACCCAGCATGGTGGTGTTTTCATCACTGAAAGACCTGGCACTTGATGTTCCAAAGCTTCTCATGACGGCGGTTTATGCAATTTCTCTGATAATAAATGGACTAAATGATTAGCGAGTGTATGTAGTTAATAATACTGGTTAATTAGCGAATGACTGGAAGTTGGAGTTTCTCTGTATTATTAACTTGATTTGTGATTAATCATATATTAAATGGGGGGGATGCTGAAGCCTTTGGCGGTTAAAGTAGAAAACACAGGAAGCGGGAATCAAATGCAAATTAAGTAAACGAGTGTGATAGGGGATGTGTGCCGCCCTTAGTTGATCCTTATAGTCCTGATAACTTCCACTTAAATGATAGTAAATCAAGTTAAAATTGGTGTGTGAAATTTTTGTGTGAGTATCAAGAGCGGGAGCCACAAAAATAAACAAACAAAGTAAAAATAAACAAACAAAAGGAGAGAAAGGAAAACAAAAGGGGGCATGGGGGTAGGAAGTGCGCAGGAAGGGCAGGAAGGGCAGGATGGGGTAGGTAGTGGGGGTGGATAGAGGGAGTAGGGAATAGGGGAGAGATGGATAGAGAGAGTAGCAGGATGCAGTGGACAGATGTGTAGAGTAGGATGATGGAAATGGAGATCGAAAATATTGAAGAGCAGTAGAACACTTTGTAAGTGAGCTGCCTACTGTCCTGATTTCAAGTATTTCGCTATGCCCTAATCACTTGCCCTCTGATAATTTGCCCTTAACCGTTATATTTATTTGGTGTCATGATGTTCATCTATCCATACCAACATCACATCATGGAATGACTATCATCGGATGGCTATCATGAGATGAGTACCTTAATACCTTCCAATGACATATCACCACTCCTCTACATCTAACCACCCTCCTACATCTCATTCATCCTACTATTTTCTTAAAAATCTCTTAAATTCCCTACTATATTTATTCTCCTATATTTCTATCCCCCCAATTGTCTATCTTCCTTGGAATCAAGTTCAATATTCAGTAGATGTTCATTCAACTCAGCTTTCGACTTCCCATTGAGAGTCATATCCTGTTCCTGTTCATCCTCTCCACACCCACAATCATAATCCTCAATAATATGATTGCAATCGTAAATTGGCTTATTCAACCTCTCATTCACTTTATTATGTATGTGGCACCCCCATACAGCTGCTGTTTGTCTCGAACTCAATTGAGGTGGGAACTTTTGAAGAAGTTTCTGGAAATGACGTGCACAATCCCCACATGGATATACCTTGGCAAAGTATAAAATATAATTTGTCAAATGAGATTGCTCATCGCTAGACGGCTCTTCCGGATATCTAGCCAATATAGTATGAAACAATTTCCAAGCAGCGTTTCCGAGCTCTGCTTTTAAAGTCTCATTGGTCATCTTAGGCATAAATGCGATCAGAGAATCGTCTAAATCGAAAAGATTGCCCTTGATATCCGATTTGATTTGGTCAAGATTCTCTTTCCCCTTATGTACGAGATTCTTCCCATTAAGTGCCACATCATCCTGAGTGATCGGATTAGCCACTCCTCCCAGTTTAGTATGCTTAGATGATGAGCTGAAAAATACAGAATACACCACAATCATCAAAATCACCAGCATCCATAACACATTGTGTCTCTTCATTTTCAATGCCATGTTCCTTCTCGCTCTTACTCCTCTCTATCCCAGTTCTCTACCCTTGTCTTCAGATCACCACCTTGAAAGTCATCTGATGATAAATGTGAGGATTCCTAAAACGGAATTTGGATAGTTTTGTACGACTTTTTTCATTCGATCTCCCTTGCCTTATAATTTACTATAGGCTGGATCGAATTGGAGATTGAGGAAGGTGGAAATATCGCTGAAAATGGGAGATGAACAGTCCCGGTCTGTCGAGGACTCCAATACTCCCCGTATTAACGCAGTTCATATAAATGCAGCCCGTCAAATGACCGAACTTCATACGAGAGGAAGACTTCCAAATCTCAAGATGGCCAGCCGGCTGACTGGAAATCCAATGGCCAATCCAATGGCTGGAAATCCAATGGGAGCACCTCAACTGAGATCACCACTGATAAGGGGAACTCAGAGCAGTTTCCCCCACAAGTCTCCAGTGTTGAATCTTCCTCCGAAAAGTAGTAAGAACACCCCTCAAATTCAAGTTCCTGCCCCAGGCCGAGCTTCCGAATGTGGAGATTGTGCTAACCCTCAATGCGAACATTGTGGTGCCGTCATAATACCAGCTCCAAAATCCTCATTGCCCATCAATGACTCTCCTTCAATCTCTATAATGGGCTGGGAAATCTATACGTCCCGTAAACCGATCTTCAATGCTCAAGAATTGGACGTCTTGGAGAAGAGATACGATGAAATACCTATGCCAGAGATGGTTTTCGGCCACAATAAGGTAGAAGTGTACAACCCACTGCTAAACTGGGGGTTCGGAATAAACACTATAGGAGCAATGGACTTGATAGACACCTGTGTGGAGAACCCGGACGATTTGATCAAGGTGAGTTATGCCAATGAATGGTACACTGCCCGTCAGAAGCAACAGTCAGTGAAGAAGGACGAGAATATCATGGAAGTTTATAAGCCATATGACTGGACGTACACGACTACATACAAGGGAGATGAGTTTGAGACTAACGAGAAGAAGTTCCAAAGGGATGACTCGTTTGCTATTCCATTAAATAAGTTGACCGAGCGTGTGCCGATCGTATTCTACCAGGAGTTTGTCTTATATGAGGATGAGTTGGGTGACAATGGTATCAGTATGCTTACGGTCAAGATTCGTTGCATGAAACATTGTATGTTGATATTACTACGGTTCTTCTTAAGAGTGGATAATGTCATTTTCAGAATATACGACACAAGAGTGTATATAGATTTTGAGGACAAGTTGGTAGTTAGGGAATTCAAGAAACAGGAGTCTAGTTTCGATTATATGTCATCGAAAATCAGTCCTGGTTGTGGGGATCCAAGAAGTCTTATGAGGGATTCCAACTGGTGTGCCTCTGTCATGAAAACGCAAAGTGTTGAGAGGGAATATGTTCAGTTATAATTTGGGTTTGGCAACTTCGAGTGACTTGACAAGCTCAAGTACTTGTGCTGCTGTTCCGAAACTTTGGATATAACCAGAAGATCCATTTCCATAGTTATGAATACATTTGACATTGTCTTTTAATAATTCGAATTCTACCCTTGGACGTTCGTATCTTCCTGGACGAATACCGATGTTATGGCTCACGTATTTCAAGTATGGTTTGTTGTTCTTGTAGGTGGTGTCGATCAATTGAGGAGCATATTTGATCAGTCTTTCGACGATTCTACGAGACAAGTCGTCATCTAAATGGGTTGAGTTGTTCTTGTAGGAGTAAATACCGTTCAACAAAGTACCACCTTCATTACGTGGGATGACGTAGACGGTTTCGTCTGGATAATCTGGATCGGTTAATTCTACGACGGTTAATTCACTTACACAATTCTCTACAAGTATGGTTTGACCTTTGATCGGGACGATTTTATCGTCTTCTGGACATAACTTTTTGGCCCCGAAACCTGAACAATTGATGACCAAATCCAGATCGACAAAGTCGCCATTATGGTCAAGATGACAATGGCTCAGCTCAGAGATCGTTGACACTGTATATCTTCTATACTTAAGTCCCAATTTAATACATTCCATCAACAAAAAGTGCAAGTAATGAGTAGGAGTGATGACGAAGGAGGAGTATTCGAAGCCTGCAACAACGTCATTGGTTGGGAATTCACTTTTATCCAAAATACGGAACCCTTTTACGTGGTCTTTCCACCATGGACCTCCATATTGTTTCAATTCTTCGAGGTATTCAGTCTCGTTCTTATCGCAGTACACTTTGGCCGTAGTCTTTAAGATTCCAGCCTCAGGTCTATTGTTATGGAACTCTTGGAAGGTGAAATATGACAGTAAATCCAATTCTTTGACTTTGGCAGGTGCATCTCTTTCGGTCAATGGAATATAGAAGGCCCCTGCTTTCGTTGAGACGTAGTCAAGGCTCTGATCACTTGGTAAATATTGAGCGATAATTGAGACGTCATAGCCTTCTTGTAAAAGTTTGTAGGCGGTGGTTAAACCCATTACACCGGCGCCGATGATGGTGATTTTCTTTGAAGTCATAGTATGTTCAATTGGTAGTATTAGATAGTGTAGTTATTAGCTGTATAGTTTGTCTGGACACTGTGTCTGGCTAGTGTATCTGGCTAGTGATAATTAGCTAGAATAGTTACTAGTGGCTTTGTTTATAAGTATGTTAATACCTAAAAGTATTATTAATACTCTCGAATTACTTCAATATTCAACCTAATAAAGTAGTCCCACAATTGTGACCCAAAGATAGACAGACGAAACTCATCCAGTTTGGTCACCAATACACGTCCTCGGGAAGGCATTAGAGCAGCCAAGCGATGGATTCTCCAGGCGAAGAGGCTATATTCCCAAATAGGAAACATGCGACAAAGTGATAGGAAGGGATACTAGAAGCGAAGGTGGTGAGGGATGAGGAGTGATGAGCTGTGAGCTGTTCAGCGACTATACCTTATGACTGCACTGCTCAATTCTTGATCTATCTGTCTCTCTCTCTCGCCTCATTCCCCACACCATTCACCTCTCCCCCCTTGCCTACCCCTCCCGCCTTGCCCCTCCTTTATATCCCTCCCAGCCTTATCTCAATAATTTCCAAATCGGGATCTTCGCGCCGTCCAAATTCGTCCATCTTTTTCATATAAAGCCAAGGCGAATCCAAGTCGATGACTTAAAGAGGAATTGGTAGACCCATTGGATTTATAGAGTGATCGGATAATATGAGCAAAAGTAAAGTTTTATTGATTGGAGCTGGAGGTGTAGGTACCATTGCCGCGTATGCTTTGGAATATAAAGGGTTATCGGAGGTTACCGCCGTCATCAGATCCGACTACAAACAAGCCATGGAAACTGGTTACGATATCGAGTCTTGTGACTATGGTACCATCAAGGGATTCAAGCCATCTCATATTGTGGCAGACGTCGAGTCTCTGAAACTGCATGGACCATTCGATTACATCGTCGTAAGCACTAAGAATCAACCTGATATCTTCAAGGTTGAAGATTTGATCGAGCCAGTAGTTACAGAGAAGAGTTGTATTGTATTAGTCCAGAATGGGTTCGGAATTGAGACCGATATCTTTGCCAAATACCCAAACCATGTCGTCTTGAGTGGAGTTCAAATGATTTCCTCCACTTTGTACGATATGAAGGTTAGTCATGTGGGACCTGATTCGATCAGAATTGGATACTTTGATAATGGCTCGGACAAATCGGCTCAAGAGGCCGTTTGTAAGAAGTTTGTCGAGTTATATACCAATGACAAGAACGACTGTCTTTATGATGAAGATCCTAAGTTCACCAGATGGAGAAAATTGATCTACAACTCGACTTTGAACTCGGTATGTGCTATTACCAATTTGGATGTTGGAAGAGTTTCTGTTTTCCATGGAATTGATTCTATTATCAAGCCAGCTATGAGAGAAATCATTCTGATTGCTAAGAGTGATGGTGTAGAGTTGGATGAAAGTATCATGGACTTCATGATCGACTCTGATGATGGTGTATGGTATGCTCCATCTATGTGTGTCGACTTGAGAAAGGGAAACTACATCGAGCACGAGGTTATCCTTGGAAATGCTTTGAAAGTCGCTGAACTGAACAAGGTTTCGGCTCCTATCTTGACCACTTTGTATCATTTGTTGTCTTTGATTCAATACAAGACCAAGGAGACTAAAGGTGTCTTTACCTTGCCAGAGAAGAGACCAATGGAGAAATTCTACGTCTAGATTTAGATGTCTATAATAACAGATTTATTAATTTTAATCAAAGAATAACTTGTATCTCTTTCCAGTAGAAGGTCTTCCCCAGATGAAGACAGCTTCTTGCTTGTGAACATTGGTGATAATGGCATCGATAGTGGTTCCCTCGGTGGAATTCTTAATATCTTCCTTTGCTGGTCTACAAATGGAGTAAGGAGCGTTTTCTTCGTCCGCCAATCTTGCAATGATGTTCTCGAACGATGGTTCTTCCTCCATGCCCAAGCATAACTCGTTGATTCTATCGTATCTGACGAAACTGTTATCTGATGGGAAGTCTTTAACAAATTTCTTTTCAGCAACGATATGATTTGTATGTGTGACAACGTTCTTCTCATTTGGCATCAACTTGTTATAACCGATTGGAGTTGCCTCGATACTGTAATAAGCACCAGTCTTATCACCGACCATCATATTGGCACAACAGGCGATTCCAAACTTGTCGAGCTTTTCGGTGAACTCGTCCAAATCGTTACTTTCCAACAATTTTCTCAAGACCAAATGAATTGGCAAATGGTTGATATCAAGAGCAGCAGTACGCAACAGGTTCAAGCACACAGCGACACCAGCACTGTTGAACCCATGCTTGGCTACAATACCAGCTTCAGTAGCACAGATAAATCTAGGCTTTCCCTCTTGTTCAACGTCCAAGATAATAACTTGGTGCGTAATACCCATGATCCAGTCCCAAGTTTGACCAACGAAGATCTCTCCAGTCTCGGAATTCTTGGTGGAAAGAGAGGTACACCCGTCAGAATAATTGGTCAATGCGATCTCCGATCTGACATTCAATGCCAAAATATCTTCAAAGGTGACACCAGCACCTTCGGCAATACCTTTGAATTCGTCAAGAATTTCTGGCCATACAGATTTGATGTAAGGTAAGAAAGTCAATGCCTTGGCCTTAGACAGCTCCCAATCGATCTTGGCCATCTCATAGTAATAATGATGGTACAATTCGATGTTACTGAGGATCTCTTCCTTGGCTAATTTTCCATGAGTTAAGCCGATCTCATAATTAGTACCAGAGGCCTTGACATAAGTGACCTCGGTGTCATATAATTTGTGTGGAGTAGTTGGATCCATTTTGATTAGGTAAAGAAATTCAGAGTTCTCGCTCAACAATGCTACCGACCACCCTGTTCTATAAATAAGAAACCCCCAAAATCTCTTATCGGCGATCGGCAAAAATGTCACATTCTTCCGCGCGATAACCTTAAATCGGCAGAGTTTATCAGTGAAATAGGGGTAGGAAGTAGGGGTGACATGATAAGGGTATGCATGTAGATAGCCTAAGTAATAATAGGCATGGTAACACAGATAGTCAAGGAAGGGGTCATTGTGATGTGGACTGTCACGTGAATTGTCAGGTGAATTGTCCTTGGACTCGAGCTCGAACTCGACCTTTTAGCATACTGATCTTGCTGAGCATTTTATTAATACTTGTTTATAACTACTTGAGCATTTTATTAATATTCACATTTATTCGTCTCTATTTTATTATTAGTCTCGTTTGAGCGTTTTATTAATATTTCCCACCTCCCTCCAACAACCAACTGAAGAAACGATTTAGCGCCGATCTATCCACCTCATCTTCATAACATAAATGGTCGTCCCAACTGATATCAAGTCCAGATTGTTGGAATTACACAATTCTGGTAAATATGCGACTCTGACTGCTCCCCAATTGGATGAGCATTATGAAACGTGCCACCTGTTCATGTCGTCCCAATCATCAGCTAGCGAGTCTGAATATTGTCAGTTATTAGAATTGCAATTTTACTTGCTGGTTCAAACGGGCCATGATATAGAACTGTACGGAGTGTTACAGAAGTTACAAGACAAGTTCGACGTCAATAAAAGTGAAAGATTGGCTGTATTAAAGAGTGTATATATGGAGATCACTGAAGGGCCCAAAGCTCTGTTGAAATTTTTGGAAGATTTTCAAAAGCAATTGGTGGACCGGACTCAAGTATTATTGCAAGTGAGGAAGAGGGTCCTTGTATTGGAGAAGCAAATCGGAACTCTTAAACAGGATGATTATATAAGAAGGTTAATCAATTACCTTGAGATACAACCTTTGGATACTTCGTGTTGGTTGGAATTATCAAATAGCTACTACAATATTGGAGATCTCGATAAGGCCATGTATTGTCTCCATGAGATCTTGTTATTGCAGCCTTTTGCTTATAACATATGTGCGAAGATTGGGGAACTCCATTATATCCAATGTAAATCGCCCCACAGCAGTAAACAGGTGGTGGAAGAATCCAAAGATCTCGGAATCAAGTATTTCTCCCGTTCTGTTGAATTATGCTCTAATTATATTCGTGGATGGTATGGATTATACAAGATCACATCGCTTGGAAAGAGTGGTAATAAAGAAACCCAGCTCAATGAGCTTGCATTGAAAAAATTACAACTTTTCAAATCAACCGAACAATCCACCAACGATGAAATAACCACTTTCTTATCTAGTCTCACATAATAATGCAACATCCAGCTTCAGTCTGAGTAGTCTTACCTCGCCCATGCATCAGTTGGTACTTTTTGAACTGATTTTCCTCCACTGTTGACTGTCCCCATAGAGAAGGAATAAGGTAATCTCTATGTGTCTGTGTATACTCTATAATATTCAAAGATCTACTGGATGCGTATATCCGTTCTTTATCTAACTCGAGCTTGAGAAGCCTGACCTGCTCTAAATTTCTTTTCAATTTCAATTCCATGAATTTTAGGACCATTGCTTGTTGTTTGGGTGAGATTTCGGTGCCATTTCCGTTGATTGAGTTTATAGAGCCGTTCATTGTCTGTGGGTGAGTCAACCTGGAATGGGACCTCCTTGGGGAGGTTATATAATTTGAGAGTTAGCCCCAAAAAGGGGATGTTGGGATTTCGTAAATCGTGAGCGGGTTAGAGAAGGAAGGGAAGTGAAGGGAGTGGAAAGAAAGCAGGGTAAGGGAGTGGAGTAGAGCAGGAGAGGAATGAAATGGAGTAGGTTGATCTGACAGTGGGAGGAGGAGGAATTGACTGGGCTCATCAAATATTTCCCTAGATCAATTGTATCTGTAAAGATATAAAATATATTAAATATTGTTAATTTTGAGGAGCAGAAAAGAAGAGAACAAAGACAAGACAATAGAGAATAAGCTCTGTACATAACTATTTTGAACTGGTTCCCGTATAAGAGTAACTAGATTACAGAAATAGAAGACTATAGCAGTAGAATTCAGTGTAGCTTGATGTGTTATCTACCACATTTCACCATCAAACCATGGTTGCCAACATTATTTGATCAAAGGTACACGACCAATGATTGGGCATATGTAAGATATTAAACGGTCACAGAACAAAGGAAATAAGAAAGGGAGAGAGTAAAAAATGACGTAATTGTGTGAAAAAGTCTAGATCATTTTGGGGAGGGTAGTGGAGAAAGCTTGCACGAGACATAGAGGGTAGCTGTAAGGAAGTTGAAGATTGAAATTTAGTTGTTTTGAAGACTTTGCATTTGCATGATATGATCCTATTGAAGTGAGGAAGCACAGAACTGTTGGGCCGACCGGTGCTCCGTAACTCACCTTTATCAACACTGCCTCAACCTTAAATGTATAGTCGCGCGGTTCAGTGAGAGACACGCGCGCGCATAGAGACAAAAACAAACAAATTGGACGAAAATATTAGGAGCGGATGGGGGCGAGAAGCGAAAAAGTGTCAAAATTGAGCGTTTTCGAGGAGCGACGCCCCTCTGATTGAAGGCTAGGAAATTAAGAAGGGGTAGAGCGGGAGGGGTAGCGAGGGATAGTGAGGGATGGTGAGGGGGATACCGAAGGGGAGCAAGATAATCTCTACCTATTGCTCCACAATTCGGCTTAACAATAAACAAAGACAAAACTCAACTGCCTTGCTGTGCCTTCACAGCAACTCTTCTCTACAATTGCGGGCATTCATTAACAATAAAACTATCTAGAAATTCCAGAAGCCTTACATAATAAGGTTTGAGTAGTAAGAGTAGACACGTAAGAGAGTGTGGTTATAAGGAGGAGTCAGAGTCCTCTTGGTTCCTCTTGTCTCTGAGTTGCTCAATATCTGTTTCCAACTTCTGTTTCTCTCTCCCTTTCCTACTTCTGTTCTCCCCTCTCTCACCCCCCTCTACTCCTTCTCTCTTCTAATTCTCCCCCCTTCGTCCCTTCCCCATACTTTCCTTACCAACCCGAGGAAAACTAAGCTGAAAAAAGAAACTCGAATTGGAATTTGCCTGAGCGCTCCCGCCCAACTTTTTCCCTCAAACGTTTGACAAAATCTCCCTGATGACTAGTGAAGCAATCCCGGCGGTTAAGATTCAACGGGAGTATATAGCCAACTACGAGCCAACGAAACCACGTCTTGAATCGTGTGGAGGTTTTGAATTCGAATACGTGAAATCGGACTTCACATCTAATCTTCCCACCTTCACTACCACACGATTGCTCAGCCCCTTGACAATGAACAACGGGTCTAATATGAGGCCGATGTCTTTGGATTTCACTCCTTTGGATTTCCAAGACACGGCGCCGCCTTCAGTTCCTCATTCGTTATCCACGACTCCACCATCTTCGGGACCACTGCTGCAGTTAGGCATGAGAAATAGACACCGTGCTGGCACTTTGCCCTCCAGATTCCAACATGCTACCAATAATTCGACCAATTTTCTTGTTCCTACTGCTTCTGCAACCAATTCATTGAGTCCCTCGATGACATCTTCGGATCTGACTTCTCAGAGTAGACTCAGATCCAACTCGTTCCAAAGTTCTATATGGAATGATCTGCCATTATCGGTTTCTCCTCAAATATATCCAATGAATTCTGGAAATTCATCTAACCCTGCAATAATCACACCGGAATTCCCTCATACTACACCGCCACCACTCTCTATGATGAGTGATACCTCCATGCTTCCACCACCACTGCTGCCGTTACAGCCGGGGAATGGAATTTCACATAGCCCTCATCTTGGGGATCAATTCTTGAGGAATAGTAATAGGGCTAGGTCTTTATCAGGTAGTAATCCTTATGTGAGTGGACATATGAGTATTCCTGAGGGGATTGATGAGCTGTATTTGTATGTTCCTCAATATGGGTATCAGTCGGGTCAGCCACTTCAACAGCCACTTCAACAACAGCAGCCTCAGTCTCAGCCACAGTCCCAGCCTCAGTCTCAGCCACATCTCCCCTTCAACTCAGAACGCCCAAGAGCTCAAACTTACACAACAGGTATCAACCCACCCTTTGCTCCACAACCTCTCCTCATTGATGACATCCCTCTGTCAAGAGTGAATTTCATCTCCAGCTTCCAGGACTCCACTTTAGTGGCCTCAGACACCGTAGTCTTAGCCAATCTTCCAAGTAATGGCTTCCTGACTCTGTACAATCTCTTCAAATTGTTGAGTAAGTACGGTTATATCAGTCTGGTGCGTGTATTGGTTTGTTCGAATGACGATTTGATCAGTTTGGTCACTTTCCTGAACGTTGATAGCGCGATTGGATGTAAACTGGGCTTGAGTCATAGTGAATTATTACCAGGCTGGAGTTGTATTGCGGGATTTGCCAAGATCCTTGAGCAACAGCAAGCTTCTCCTCCAATTGATGAGCAACAAAGACCTCAATCTCAACCAAAATCTCAACAATCTCCTAGTATTTTGTTCCCTGATGTGTCTTTTGCCGAGAATATCCACGTATTCAAGCAATGTTTGTCCAACTTCTACCCAGAACTCTCGCAAGACGAGATCGCTTACACAAATCATCTTATTTCTGGGGCCTTGAAGTATAAAGCAGAGGTTGGATTTGGTCCATTGCCAGAGCCAAGTCTAATGAGAGAGTTTGACTCACCAAAATTGCGTGAAATCCGTAAAGATATCGAGAACAACAAGCTTTCCCAACTTGAAGTTGAACAATTGCTGTTACTGATGCTCAACGAGATCCCCGAATTAGCAAGTGATTACTTGGGGAACACAATTGTCCAGAAATTATTCGAGGTCAGCTCTGCTCCTATTAGAGATATCATGTTGGTGAAATTGTCTCCATACTTGGCTCAAATGGGTATTCATAAGAACGGGACTTGGGCTCTGCAAAAGTTGATGATGACTGCGACCACGATAAGAGAACGCCAGATAATCAGCGAGTCCATCAAACCGTACTGTAGTAGTTTATTCAACGATCAATTTGGAAACTATGTCTTGCAGCGTATCTTGAGATATGGAAGCCCTTTCAATGACTTCATTTTCGAGCTGATTTTGCTGGATTTCTTGGAGATATCAAAGGGCAGATTCGGTGCCAGAGCTATCCGAGCATGTCTTGAAAGTTCTGACATTTCTAAAGAACAAATGGCTGTGATTTCAAGTGCTATAATTGCCAATTGTAATAGCTTACTGACGAATGCCAATGGATCTCTTTTGGTGACCTGGTTTTTAGATACTTGTCCGTTCAATAATCGTCATTTGGCTTTATTACCACAAGTATCTCCTAACCTTTTGACTCTTTGTACTCATAAGTTGGGATCATTGACGATATTGAAGATGTTGAATCACAGGAACGATCTGGGACTGAGAGATATTTTATTGAAACAAATCTTTGGTGAAGATATCTTGTTAGATACCCAGCCATTGAAGAGTACGAAATTGTTGAATGACATTTTGAATGATAATGTAAATGGGGTCACTTTCATTTATAAGACATTATCTATACCTTTATTAGACAGTAAATTAAGACAACGGATTATACAGCTGGTTAGAGTGGCATTGATCGACTTGAATGTGTCGTCTTATCAAGGTTATAAGAGGATATTGGAGGAAGTTGGGTTAAGAGGTAACAGTCAAGCAATGACTGGGAAAAGAAATGGATATTTCCAACCTCAACCACATACATTTTTCAGTATGGATCAATTTTATCAGCAACAATCACAAGCACAATCACAAGGAGAACAGATGTATCAAACGAATCTGATGACAGAGGTTAAGCCGGACGCACAGAAGCAGTATCAGCAACAGCAGCAACAGCAAATGATGCAAAATGACGTGTTAATGCAATTGGAACAATTGTCTTTAGCATCGCTGCTGAGGGGATATTCTGATTCTCCAATCAATGGACAGACTGCACATGCCGCTTCGTTTTTATAGGCATAGTATATAGTAATAGTAAGGTGTTAGTGGGAGAGAGTAGTGGAGAGAGTAGAACTGGTGGATTAGTGTATTAGTGGAGGTAGTAATAAAGAGGTGGAGTAGAGACGAGTAGAGGAGAATGAGAGTAACACTTGGTGTAATGATGTACCTTCGATTTTGCAATCCTGCGCGTGAGGGCAGATTTCATCAATTTAGTAAGTAAATAATAAATAAAAGACCGAGTAAGAACAAGCCTTCTGTTTCACAATTTCTGGACGGAGCTCACTGAAATTATAAGTAAGTCATATGACTATTTTCTGTCTCCTCTATCTCACTTGTCTAATCAGTTCATCCCGTTATCTATTTCCTCATTCATTTGCTTATCCATTTGCTCATCCTTCTGCTCCCTCTACTCCCTCTTCTACTGCCCTACCTCAAATCAGATCTGCCCTTGCTTGTTCTGCTTTTGCTTGTTCTGCTTTTGCTTATTCTGCCCCTACGTATTCTGCCCTTGCTTGTTCTGCTACGCGCTACCTGTTCCTCTATTTTGTCCTTGTCCTTCTCTCTTTCTGTCTTTCTTCCTTTCTATCCTGCCTTCTTTGCCCTCTGCCCCGCGCTATCTGCCCTTAAAAATCATCACAAACCCAAAAACATTTCTATTACCAATCACAACGGATAGAGACTGATCAATTGGTGGATCGGGATACCAAACGCTCTCAATCTTAGAGAAGCACATCAATACACACATAGCACAGTGCACAGTGCACAGCACACAACACATAGCACACACAGAATACACAGCACCTAACTTACACCGCACAGTAAACATCACACACCACACACACACAACCCTCCGATTCAACTCCACCATGGAAGACTCAAACTCCGATAAAGATTATATCCCAAGGGATATATCCAACATGGATCTACGTTCGGCAGACTTCTTCAACGATGAGTCTGCCTTTTTCCAAATGATCGACGAAATCGCCTCCCGCCGTAAAGGTTCCCTTGCCGGCAAGCACAGAAACAACTCGGTCGCAGCAACTACTAAACAAACCTCATGGATAGGCAGGTTACCGCCGGAGTTGTTGATCTTGATTTTCTCGTTTTTGAACAAGAAGAGTGACTTGATCTCGGCTTGTCTTGTTTGTAAGCAATGGGCCGATTTGTGTGTCGATTTGATATGGTTCAGACCAGCCATTCAGAATCTGGACGTGAAGGCAAAGCTCACAGAGGTGATGGCGTTACCTAGAGATTCGACTTACTGGGATTATCGCCCTCTCATAAGGAGACTCAACTTGTCATTAGTGAGCTCGTTGATCGACGACGACTTTGTGTCGTTATTCCAAGGCTGTGTCAATTTGGAGAGAACCACCTTAGTCAACTGTTCCAAATTGACCTCTGGTTCGATCGCCAATTTGTTGAATGGGTGCTCAAGATTACAGAGTATCGATCTCACCGGTGTCAAGAATATAAATGATAGCATATACGTGTCTTTACTGAAGAATTGCCCTCGTTTACAAGGGCTTTACCTGCCTGGATCCAAGACGGTTTCCAAAGAGCTGGTGTTAAATTTGGTCACTAATTGTCCAATGTTGAAGAGAATAAGGTTTAATGAATGTTACAGTATAGATGATGAGGTGGTGATTAAATTGGTGGAGAATTGTCCGAATATCGTCGAATTGGACCTCCAAGGTTGTAGTGAGGTGACTGACGAGTCACTTAAAGTGTTATTTAGTAAATTGGAGCAATTAAGAGAGTTCAAGATCTCTCTGAATAGAAATATCACGTACGAATGTTTCTCGGCATTGCCAGATGAGCCATGTTTGGAGAAATTGAGGGTGATAGATTTCACTTCGTGTGAATTAATTGGTGATAAAGCCGTAGAAAGGTTAGTGCTGGTGGCTCCAAGGTTGAGAAATGTCGGGTTATCGAAATGTACCAATATTTCAGATACCGCATTGAGACATTTGTCTAGTTTGGGTAAGTTTTTGCATTGGATACACCTTGGTCATTGCTCTAATATCACTGATTATGGTGCTATTCTGTTAATTAAGAGTTGTCATCGGTTACAGTATGTTGATTTTGCCTGTTGTTCTCAGTTGACCAATGATACAGTGCTTGAGTTGGCTCAATTACCTAGATTGAGGAGAATTGGGCTTGTCAAATGTATAAATATCACCGATCCCGGAATCGAGGCCTTGGCTGACTCCAGAAATATGTTCGAAGATACTTTGGAAAGGGTCCATTTGTCTTATTGTACTCAACTTGGCATATATCCGGTATATAAATTACTCATGGCATGTCCTAAATTGACCCATTTGTCCTTGAGTGGGATATCGCTGTTCTTACGTTATGATATCACCAAGTTCTGCCGTCGTCCTCCACCGGAGTTCTCAGAGAACCAAAGATCTTTGTTCTGTGTATTTTCTGGGAATGGGGTCGATTTATTGAGGAATTTCTTACATAATACGATGACTGCAATGAGGAACCAGACCGGGTTGATTGGCTTAGATAATTTACCTTATTTAAGAGATGATAATGGGTTTATAAATACTAGAGGATGGGGATTTGGGCCTGCTACTGATCCTACACAGATCCAGCCTCAGATGGGAAGGATAGGAGTTCAAGTACAAGCGCAAGCGCAAGTTCTGGCTCAAATGAGGGCTCTGGCACAAGCCCAGGCTCTGGCGCAAGTACTGGCTCAAGCTCAAGCCCAAGCTCAAACTCAAACTCAACCCCAATCACAATCACAATCCCCAGACTCTGACCCGCAATCTATATACTCCAACTTGACCAGACGTCGTATCGCCGCTACTGATAATCAACTCCCTGAAATGAGAAGAGCTTTATTTGCGGCAGCAGCTTCAAGATTCAGATCAGCACCAACTGGCCGAGCTGTTGACCAATCTGCCGACCCATCTGCCGACTCAAATCAACCTCACACAATATTCACATTCAACGGCCCCACCCTCAGACAAACAGCCCCATTGACCCCAGACCAAGGAACCCCCCAAACCGACTCGGGCAGAGCAAGCGATGAAGAAATGCAAGAATAATAGATCTAATTAGGTATAGTAAAATGAAGGTATATTTATTAATCGGATGTAGGATCGTCTTTGACCGGTAATTCTTCTAGTACTTTGAGCAGTTTCAGCCCTTCATCTTTGAAGAGTTGAAGCATTTGTGATAAATTCAAGTCGAGTAACTTTCTCAGTTGAGAGGCATTGTGTAGGACCCATTCCTTGACGGTCATTTCGAGTTCTTCGTCGGGCATTTGAGCGATGAAGTTGGTGAGTTCTCCTTCTAAATCGTCATTCAATGATTTGTACTCGGATTTAGTGAGTTTTGATAAGTAATCGCCGGATGTTTCAATGTCGGAGATGATTTGGTCAAGGAGAGTTGGTTCCAGTGGGTCCCATTGGATATTCTCAGCATCTGGGGTCAAATCTTTGGAAAAGCTTTTCAGAGTCGAGTGATTATCAGTCAGGTCACCTGGTGAATCACCTGGCAGTATATTGTTACCAGACAGTATACTGTCTTGCACATCATCGGGTATAAGATCTGCTCTTCCTGAGCCTGACGGTGTACTCTCAGCTGCTACATCAAGAATATTAAGAGGAATAGATGCCTTGAGCGATTTGCGCTGATGAACTGACACTTGGCTTGGGGTTTTTTGAGAGTCATTCAAACTTGAATCGTTAAACTCGGCGATGACACCAGGAATGGTTAACTCTTCATTATCCATTTCAGGGCTTGGTTCTTGATTATCGATATGATCGAGATTCAATTTTCCAGACTTCAGATCCGGGGTAGATTCACCTACAAGGGAGAGATCTGCATTTATAGCGGAGATATGATGGATAGAATCAGATGGAACGGCATGATCCTTCTCATCCTCCTCTTCAACCATTTCTTCTACTTTTCCCTCTTCATTTTCACCCACCTCGTCCTCTTTAGCCATTTCTTCTTTCCCCTCTTCGTTATTGACCTGACTCTCCACTTCCGCTTCTCCGTTATTTCCCTCATTATCCCCCTCCACTTCCCCACTTCCCCCATCCTCTTTATCAACATTATCACTCCTCATATCATCCTCCGCCAATATCACATCATCATCAATCTCAGCAATCTCAAACTTCTGAGAGTTCACCGGCGAGGTAACAATTGGTCCTAAAGATTCTTGAGATAAAATAGAAAGTCGAAGAGACGGTCTTTGAGACGATTTACGTTCCACCTGTTGCTCCTCTTCATCCTCGCTGATCTCACTCTCAATTATCTCATCCTTTGCCTCGTCCATCAGAGCCTCCTCTAGAACCTTCTGAGACGACACCACTTTCAACAGCGGTGCAGCTTTCTTTGAAGAGAAAAGATCATGGTCGTCTTCATCCTCATCATCCGATTGGACAGTTTGAATTATCGGATGAGAAATATCAGGTAAAACCAGTTTATGGTCTCCAGTCTGAGTCAACACCACAGAGACATCCCCGGCTGCTCCCACGGCCAGCTTCTTCGAGAGAACTTCCAGACTCAGCTTCTTCTCCTGATCAGGCTCCAACAGAGGCATTTCTCCCAAATCAAGTTTCGGCGAGGGAGATTTAGACGACCTTGATAAATTACCAAAGATATCTTTACCCAATTCCAGAGCAATCTTATTGATTCCAAACGATTTGGACTGCATTGGCTTTGGTTCAACGTGAACTGGAGAGGCCTGGCTGAAGATATCGTCTTGTTCTTCTACATCGATTAATTTATTCAATTTCAAAGGTGACTTCCCTGGAGATTTGTTCATCATGAAGGTGGTACTACGTCTTTTCTGGAGCTTCTTTTCGATATCTTCATCGACATCAGATCGACTTAGACGAGTATTACGACCCTCCATGATCTTGGCAATAGTCTGTGATACTTTAGGGCTGGCCTTGGCTGGTGAAACCGAAACAGGTTCTGCTGACAGTTCTCTAGTGGTAGAGCTGGACGATTTCAATGATTTTCTTCTCTTAAGCTTTTGTTTCTCCAACCTGAGTCTTCTCAGTGCTTCCTCTTCCTCCAACTCTTCTTCTAGTGTCTTCTTCTTAGGTTTAGGCGAGGAATATGGCAGCATTGAGGAACGAGTTCTACGTCTTTCGGCATAGAATGTCTTGTTTTCTTCTTCTAGTTTTTCAGCGATTGATTTATCTTGGGTGAGTTGAGAGAGTTCTTCAGCGATGTAATCGTCAGGTTGGGAGGAATCAAGAGCATTTGGCTCGTCTATATCTCCTACAGGTCCATCGTTATCCTCAGAAACATTCTCATCATCTTGGTTCTCCTGATCTTGGTGCTCCTCAAGATGATGATCAAATACCTCCGCTTCTACTACTTCCATTCCTTCAGAAGAGCCCCCAGATATCGCCTCAAGAATATCATGTTTTGGCACCATCGAATCCTCCTTAGCGACTCTTTTAGTCCCCACTACTCTCCTAGATACAGTCCCAGCAGAAACAGGCGGAGAACGAGAATCCACTGAGCTCTTCAATGCATCAGACGACTTTCTGGACGATCCCTTCGGTTTCAGGAAAGTAGACTCCACTATATTCTCCAAAGACTCACCATTCACCATCATACTAGTACCACTTGGCCCGTCTTCTTGCATAGATATATCGATGTCGGAGATATCCGAGATCCTCGTAGCTCTATGGGATTTTCTCGGTGGTAGTTCATCTTCACTGATCGACAACTCACTCGATCTTCTCTTTGGGTTCTCATCACGATACCAACTTCTACGACTTGAAGAGTCTCTGGGCACTTTATCAGAAACCAGGAAACTAGAGTTATTAGCACTGCTACTGGTTACTATTCTGCTCTTCTTAATCTTGGAGGCTCCGTATCTGTTCTTTGTCTTGGTGGGTAGAAGAGGGCTGCTTAAGTTAGACAGAGGTTCTTTCTTGGTGGACAGTAACGGACTGCTCAAGTCTGACACATGCCGTTTCTTGAATACTTGACATTTCTTATTCCGCAGCCTATGTTCTTCCAACGGATCATCTGTCTCATCCCAATCATTGAGTATACATTGACAATAGAGACATGTTGTAGAGTCATCTTGGGGTGAAGCCGGGGTAAAAATGAACCCAGCACTACTTAACAGGTCAGCTGTAGGAGATTTCTTTTTATAATCGACGAAAGTCTTCAATCGGAGCAGAATCCCTTGGTCATCAAACGGTGTCTCAAGTCGTGTATCAACCAAATCACTCTTCATATAGGCCATCAATATGGAGTAGAAACAGGAGTTCCCATGGGGCACTACATCATTGAGATCGGTGATCTGGGAGGCGGAGAACTTTTCAGAGCAAAAATAGCACTGAATTCGGTCCCGCTGTTGGATTGTAGGCAGGTAAAAGAAGCCCATCGAGGCCAATTCTTCGGCATCTAAAGGCGCCGATTGATCCCATTTGACCGGGGTTTTCTTGTTCTTACCAAGCGACACGGAATCGTGAAAGGATTGTTTCCGGGCGCTTTGGTATCGATATTTCTTTGTTTTAGGTACCAGCATCCTTCAACGGTTCTTCATCTTAACAATGAGATGAAGCGCGAGCGTGAGCGCGGGCGCGTTTATTTATTTGTATATGAAGATTAGTATTTTGCTGAGTAAATAGGGGCTGTCTGGGGAATGAGAAGGGAGGGAAAAGAGAGAAAAGGGGGTAACAGGAGGAGAAAGGAAAAGAAGAGGGGTATCAGGTGGGTACAGGTGGGTAACAGGAGGACTGGTAGATGTAGAAGTAAGGTAATTGTGGGGTGATGATATGAAGGTGGACAGTAGGTGGATAGGAGGATAGGCGGATAGGTGGATAGGTGGCTACAGGCTACAGGCTACAGGCTACAGGCTACAGGCTACAGGCTCACTCAGTAGAAATATTATTAATGTTTAATTCCACTCTCCCATTGTTCATTGAAACTATCCCCCAAAAATTCAATACATTCCTTGAACAATTTCTCATCTTCATCTGTAGTTCCATTTTTAATCTTAGCATATTGAATAAGTGCACTCTCTATTTCTTCAATACTGCAACATCCAATAACAGTCGATCCCCTCTTCCCAATATATCTAGATAACGCATAGCGCATGGCAATTTCGGCAATATCTTTGTAACTACTAGTTAACTGCAGACATTTTTCACGGAGTTGTGCGCTTGCAGGATGGAATGAACGAGTTTCTTGAGGTGAGAGTAACGACATAGAAAGCACCGAACCATTGTTCAACAATTTCAACCCTGTCTCATTTACAAACTTGTCATACCAGTCCAACAAAACCGAGTTCTGAAGATTGAGATTACAGTACGACAAAAGTGTATCCAAAGCCCCAATTTCAGGGTCCTCATAAGCCTTCTTACAGATGTGGAATAAATAATCCACCGGATACCCACTGATACCAATATGGTTGACTAAACCTTGCAGTTTCAAAGATTTCAATCTTTTCAAGGCCAGGAGAACTTGGTCATCGGTTTGGAACTCAACATCGTGTAAATAGACCGAATCCAAGTAGGTTGTTCCGAATCTCTCAATGGAGCGTTTTACAGATTTTTCGATCCAATCCGGGGAATAATCGAATTCTTCGGCGGCTATTCTGCCCGCCTTAGTGAAGATATAGAATTGGTCTCTTTTGACCAAACCTTGTTTGATCAAATTCTGGATCAGGAGCCCCAAAATCGTCTCCGAAGGCCCATAGTATGGCGAGGTGTCGAACGCATTAATACCATACTTGAATGCAAACATTAAAATATCTTCGGCAGACAATGAGTTGGGATCAGGGGTATACTGTTGGCTGAAAGCAGCACCTCCTAAGATGAGAGGTGCAAGATCCGAAAGATCCGGATTCAAGGACTTGAATGGTTCAGCTACTGGTTCAATTGGCATTATATAAGGTTACTCCTACCAGTTGTCTATCTCTTCTGAGATTTCTCTTTCCTTATAAGCCGAGGGCTCAGTCCTCGGAAAAAGTTCAAATTTCTTAGGGCATGTGAGAAAGGTGAGAGAAAAGCAAAGCCCAAGACAAGAGAGGTGCCGAAAGGTGGGACATCAGCTACAAAACGTGGAATCTTTCTTGTGTCCGTTCAACTGCGAGCATAACCCACGCTATATAGAGTGTCATCTCTCAAGATCTCATCACCTACACCTTTGCCCCATTTAACCCGGATGACAGGTAAACATGAACCCACCCAAGTCATTTGTTTTGGCCTGTTACATATTTTTTTCTCTTTTGCTATGCGCAACTTTCTGCGGCTGTCACTTCTGTTTTCGTCAATCTGCGCGGCGTAACATTAACCAAATCGGTGTTACCCCACATTGAACTTTTTGGCTTAGGTCTGTCAAAATAATTAAAGTTAGATGGTCCTGGGTTATGTGGAGGCTTACACACAAGCATAAATATTTGTGGAGATGATAGGATGGAGGAGATGAGGATGGAGGAGATGAGGTGGAGGATTTATCAGTAGGAACCACATCTAACATGTTGATAGAGTGGCGCTCGAACTTAACTACTGCATCTTATTAAATAGGTACTTAGGCCGTAGAGGCAGGTCCATACATGACGTAGTCAGTGGTTTTCCTGAAACACATACGACTCCTTCTTATATAAAACAAATACAGTGTAGTGTGAAATAGGCTCCGTAGAAAAGTTGGGCTCGGCACAAAAATGTTACGAAACAACTCGTGGAGGGGGAGGGCATAGAGGGGGACGTAAAAAACCATGGTTGGATGACGATGACAGAGCGCAATAATGAAAAAAACAAACAAAAAACAAGGTGCGTTACCCCCTTTAGGCATTATGTGGGGAAGCAACTACGGAGTCTGACAGTGGGGATATTACTGAGGAAGGAATATTGGAGAGGAGTAAAATAAACTTTGGACCCACTCAAGATGTGCAGTAGAGCGATGAGATCTTTTACCGAGGCTGCTCTGTTGGGGTGCTGCTCTGATGGGGGGTGCTGCGCTTGGGGCGTTCTCTAAAATCTGTAGCAATCTCCTTATCAAACACCAGCTCGCCCCTCTTGTCATTTTTTCGCTCACGCATCATCTCCTTTTGCCGGTCACCCAGTTAATGACGTGGAATCCGACGCCTTTTAACTATTTTGTGCAGGGTAGATCTGGCCTAATTTCCCCCTTAGGGATATTTACGTGATAGCCTAAACGATGCAAGGAATTTTCTCCTTAACAGGTTAGTCTCCGAGAGGCGAATACCAAGAATCTGGGGAAATCGTGGTCATTATTTGGCTCCTATTGTTGCTTTTACAGGATCATTCTCGTCTTGGTTTAACGGTAAATGACGTATGATGAAAAGATTACCTGTACTGCCGCAAAAATAGAGGGGTTTGCCCTCATTCTATTGTTGTCATTTTTGTTGACTTCGGTATATTGTTGAATTAACCGGAGAGACTAGCCTTGGGTCAGCTGACCTGTCAGGCTATCTGTGACTTATCTCGTACCGAACCTCGATCATATATAAATATGTATTGTTTTTCCTTTGTATATTTTGGGGATACTCTCTAATTGAAACTCAACTCTATAATTATTTCAATATGGCCTTCAAAGATAAGGTTCTCAGATTCGGCCACTATGGTCCGAACGCTTACCACAAGAGAGGTATCACCTCCGTTGATATCACCTTGAAACAATCTCTTCTTCCATTTGGAATGGTCACCACTTTGTTCTTCCTTTGGGGATTCTCTTACGGTTTATTGGACACTTTGAACTCCCATTTCCAAAATCTGCTTGGTGTCACTCAGAAGGAGTCTTATTATTTGCAAATTTCGTATTTTGGGGGTTACTTTATCGCTCCTCCAACTATCGGAAGATACATGTTGAGAAACCATGGTTATAGATTGACTTTTGTTTTAGGGTTGACGATCTATGGTGTTGCTAGTTTCTTATTCTGGCCTTGTGCAAAGTACGAAACCTTTGGAGGGTTCTGCGGAGTTATGGTCATTGCTGGTTCTGGTTTGTCCACTTTAGAAGTGAGTGCTAATCCGTTCACTATTTTGATCGGTCCTCCAAAATATCTGGAAATGAGAATTAATTTCGCCCAAGGTTTCAACGGTATCGGTACTGTACTGGCTCCTGCTATCCTGTCCCATGCCTTTTTCAGAGGTAAGAACGCTGAGAGTTTGGACTCCGTCCAATGGGTCTACGTTGCCATTGGTCTTTTCGTCTTCTTGTTAGCCTTCACCTTTATGTTTATCATCGATTTGCCAGAATCCAGTGAGGAAGATTTGCACAGACTTACAGAGAAAGCTAATGGTATCTATGATGACAGTAAGCCATTGTACAAGCAATACCCATTGTTCTGGGGAATGTTCGCCCAGTTCACTTATGTCGGTGCCCAGGTGGCTCTTGCATCCTCTTTTATCAACTACTGTAAATCCAACAGTAACATCGACAATGCTACTGGTTCCAACTATTTGTCTGTCGCTCAAGCCATCTTCACATTCGGTAGATTCTTGACAGTTTTCTTATTGAGATACTTCAAGCCTCAAGATATCTTCACCGTCTCGATGCTCATGTGTGGTTTATTCACAGCTCTTGCTGCAGGAATTGGCGGCAAGGCTGGTGTTGCTTGTTATATGATTGTGTACTTCTTTGAAGCTTCTTGTTACTCCACCATTTTCGCCTTGCTGCTTAGAGGTTTGGGTAGACATTCCAAGACCGGTGGTTCTCTTATTGTTATGAGTATTTCCGGTGTTATGTTGATTTCCCCATTGACTGGTGAAGTTGCTGATTCTTCGATGCCACACGCTAAAAGAGCCATGCTTATGGTCCCTCTGATTGCTTTCTTCTTGGGTTCTTCTTACGGTTTCTTCAACATTTACGCTTTACGTAAGCTTAAGTTGAGACAAGAACTGGAGGAATCTTCAAGAGTCGAAGACAGCGAGTTAGGCCAAGTTTCTATCTTTGATGAGAAGGAGAAACTGTCAATGGTTGAAGACATTGAGAAAGAGGTCACTCCAGCTTCTAGATAAGCTTGAATTCTAGTTGAATTCACACCTTGTTTTTGATAATTTAAATACTCTATGCTATATTTTACTTGCTCTTTTTGATAAAGGGCAAGTTGTCAATACGAATTTATGTTCTTATTACTATAATTGAATTTAATTACCCCCAAAAAAGGGGATAACAGAAATAAATCTGGCCACTTTTAGAGGAGGTCTTCAAGAAGGAGATAACTGGATCCAGTTCTAGCCATGTAGAGTTGGCAGCAACCCAATATCACTCGTATATAGAACTAAATATCTCACAGCCAATTATCTCTACAATCTTTCATAATTAACTATATTTTACGTTGGAGTCTAATTATATACAGATCCATACATCATTCATTCGATATAAGCGACGACAAACATATACCTGCAATCAACAAATACTTGAAATACACGTTCTCAGTGATAAATATGGTGACATATCCAATCTTAGGAATATACCCTTTCACGGATCCAATGATATCTTCGTCTCTATCAAGGTATAATCTGGATGAACCGTACAATGGCAAGTCATCACTTGGGTTATTATCACCCTTAGTCAACAATAACTGTCTTGGCTTCAATACCTCATTTCTAAGCTTCTTTGACTTCTTGGTCTTTCTCTTCAGGTCATGCTTGGCGATCTCTTCCTCGGTTGGGATCACTTTATGTTCTCTTAATACTCTATGCACAATTGGAATTGCCCTGCTATCCAAATTGTAAACCACAATATCACCTACTTCTTGATATTTCTCACGGTTCCATAAGAAAAGGACGTCACCTCTTTGGAACAGCGGCTCCATAGACCCCGATAATACCACCACGATTGGTGAAGGTGAGTTGGTCACTAATGCTAAAGTCTTCCAGAATACAAATGTCGACAGCAAGACCAAACAAATGTTTGACAGCTGGAATAAGGTCGTACGGAGATTCATTTCGGACTGTTTAATCAATCAATGGCTGTGACTTTGTGTCTACCTTCGTAGTCCTCTTAACCAGACACGTCGTGGTTTTTGACGCTGTCTGTTTTTTCTATGGCGAGATCTAAAATTGGGAGTACACGACTTTTCATTAAAGGTTATCTTTATATACAAGTAATTCGTTTACATGATTCAGTTCGATCTGGGATAAAGCGTGCATGAGATCTTGAGGACGTGATTCTAGTACATCTCTGATTATTGACTTGTTTTTCTCGAACAGTAACCATGTGACTCCGTGCAATAAGGAATCGGCAAGATCATCACCTTTTTGACGTTCTTTTTCGTATTTCAGGAGCAGACATTTGTTGAAAGTATTCACTAATGCAAAGAGTTTTCGAGTATCACTTTTGATCTTCTCGAGATCTTGTTTCTGTTGTTGACCTAAGTTGAGATCAATGTCTATAATTGGATTTTTATCGAGGATCCATTTTGTTACTAACCCTATGCGGTGACCTTTTGTAGCTTGATCTGTCAGTTTTGAGATTCTTTCATTTGATGAAGTCTTGTAGTTTTCCCAATAACTGGTCATTGTTAGGGGTGAAGACGACTGGATTGTACAGTCCTTGAACTGTCCTTTGGCCGTCTTCAAGGCGTCAATACCACTAAATATCATATTTTCAATTACTGCTGACCTAATCACCAGTTCTAATACATTCTTACTACCCATACTTCTAAATCTTTGTCTTTCGATCAAAATGAGATCAGGCTTTGCCGGCAAAATCAAATCAAAAATGATCTTAGAAGATAATTTCGAATAATTGAGTGGATTAAACTCCGTTTGTTCTGGATATCCGTACCAATTAAGTAAATCCATTTTTGACCACTCTAAGATTTTAAGCGGCAAGTTATTATATGGATGGTTGACCTGGAGATTGCAATATGAAAAATTCTTCACTCCCACGTCTATTGATAATATATTCAAAGGTTTAGTTCCCAAATGTGTCCAAATTGGTTGAGCAGCTATCCCATCTGATACTATATCGATGAGTTGTGCTTTGGTAGCGCTTGGAGAAGATGCTTAAATATGTTAGTATACAATATAACCTAGGATATTCTATGAATACTCACGAAAGCCACAATTCCGACATAATGCTGTAAGCACATCTTTTCCTAACTTCTCTGACCTCACCACTCCTTCTAGTACCTTTCTAGCCTCCATCATCGACCTCTCACATTCATTGTTTACCTTTCGGATCATCGCTTGGATTTATTTTTCGCTCGAGAATGGGGGTGCGTGCGGCTGAACCACATCTAATTGAAAGGAGAAATTGAAGTTACACAGAAACCACAGCAATTAGAAGAGAGTGAAGATTAGGAAATATGGAAGGAGAAGGAATTCTAGCTGGGTTGAGGTTTGTCCCAGTAAGAGGACAGAGAAGTAAAACGATACTGGAGAGGTTTAGGATCAATCGAATACCTCTAAAACGATCATTCTCAAAGAGATTAAAAGATCACAACTCTTTGGATTTTGGAATACCGCTAGAAGATTTATACGTTACTACGGGATTGCAAAAAGTTGATGGAATAAGTGAGGGAACGAGTTTAGCGTCCAGAGATAGTATTGTTACTCAGGTGACACCTGAAATTGCTCATGACTCTCTGTCATTTATAAACTTCTATGCACCTTGTACCCCCCAGGATTCTAATAGTTTCGAGGAAGGAATAGAAGATGATATTTTGGTTAATTCTACTCGCCATTTGAATGTCCAGATGGCCCAAACACTCTCTAATATTGGTCGCAATATTTCAAAGTTGGGACGTTCAGTATCTATGAGATTAGGTAAACTGAATAAATGGTCTCCTAAGCTCGAAGGGTCTGAAAAAGAGATTTTATCGTTATCGCCTATTAATTTGCAGAGAGATGAAACCTTTACCAATGACCAGTTATTTCCTGGGTTTCAATTAGCAGTTACTCCCAAAGAGATGGAAAGTATCGGGAAACTGAAAAATCCTCAAATGACTATTTCATCAGGTAAACATCCTAAACATCCCAAATACCTCATGATGAGAATGAATGATAGTCTAAAAGATGCCATCCGGAGAAGAAGCCCCTATTTTCAATAAGTTATCCCCTTTTGTAGAGATACATCATAACACCAGGGCAAAGGGAAAGAAAAATAAAATTCAAAAGTTACACTGTGTTATTTGTAAATTTCAGCACATAATTAGTAGAAAATTCGAGTGTTTGAGCGGGAGTATTTTTTATTGCATGAGGGATTTTTGGACCAGTAGGGGGGTTAGTGAGGTGAAAGTGTAGTGCTTTGGAGTTGAATAATAATGTGGTATGGAGAGTATCAATGAGCCGAGAATTAGAGCCGAGAAGTAGAGCCAAGTAAACAGCCCGTGTCTGGTCTGGGGCAGTGTACAAATTTTAGTGTAACTTTTAAACTTTATTTAGCGGAGAGCAATAGTGTTGTGACATCCTAGACCGAGGAATTTAGAGACAATTGTAGACGGAGTGTTTTTTTTTTCTTATGTGCGGTTACGTAATGCAAAATTTGCATTTTTTTTACGTTGCGCGAGGTACGCGGTCGAGGGTGATTGAGGGATTTTTGGAGTTATTAAGGCTTTGCTAGTGATGATCGCCTTAAATTTTCTTGCTGTTAGCTTGGAATCTGCTCGCTTGTAAGCGTAGTGAATAAAATGAGATACAGACCAAAACAAGAGGAAAAGCAGCAGAGCAGGGGAGTTATCTCAGATTTGAGCAGAGCAGGTTAAGTAAACAAAACTCGAATGTTCTCACCAGATCACGACTTGTTCTCTTGTTGTTGGTCTGCTATCTCGCACCTCTGTCGCAGCCTTCCCCCTCTCTGTATGTAAGAAAATTTTTACTCTTCCGTCTCTCCCTCCACAATGTGTAGCATAAACTCAAAAAGAAACCCTAAAAAGACAAGGAAAAAATTTTCCCCTTTCTCGTCTCTCGCTGCCATCAAAAACGGTTACAATCCAAAGTCAAAGGTGAGTTCCGGGAGCAGAGTTAAATTAGGAGGATTTGAGAATTTTTTTGAAATTGCATTTATAAATTAATTCATTTTAAAACTGAGTTGAGAAACTACTTGTGATAGATCTTTGGTTAAACACACCACAGACTGACTCGATATCATCTTTCGATCACACGTTTTTTGAATTCTTCAGGAGCGGGTTATTTCTCTCTCTTTTTTTCTTATTACTAAGATTTTTTCCTCTTATTAAGAGGAAGGGTGCCAGACAGGTGAACAGAACAGGTGAACCGGACGGGCGAACTAGCCAGGTGAAGTAGCCAGGTGAACCACATAGGTAGTTTGTGCAAAATGACTACTGCCGTTGAAGATCATAGCCCTAAACATGGGGGTTCAAGATCACCTCAGTTTGTGATTCCACAACCTAAACCGATTTTGAATAAATCCAACCTTGAGAACCCTCTCAAGATCAGTACTGCAGGAGGTGTGACTGCTGAACTGTCGGGATCAGATTCACATCCACCACAATCACCAAGCATAATCACTCCGATCACTCAGAATCCTCCTCAAACCAACAGCTCCACGCCAAATTCACAGCTTAAACATGTTAACAGCATCTCGTTCAATGTTCCTCCAAGTGTCGAGAAATTGCATCGTGGATCTATCAGTACCAGACCATCTCAGATCAATGTATCCGGTGGTTACCCAAAGTTGAATTCTCCTTCGACTGTTAGTCCAAGTACTACTGGAGTTCCTACTTCAAGACCTGAAAGAAGAACTTCCCCTAGTCCACATTCTTCCAGACAAGGATCGTCTGCTGGAAATGTCAATAATAACGATTTTTTGCAGTTCTTTGTCAAATCGGCCGATACTCCATACCAAGACCTGCAACATCTGCGTCAACTGCATCTGCCACAACCATCACAATCCAATATGGCCACCGCATCGTTCAATATGGAATCAAGAGCCAATTCGATCTCGTCAACTACCAGCAATTATGCCATGCTGGACCCTATCACTGTGCCAAAAAAACCAAAAAGTGCGCCAAAGGCTGTAGTTGCCTCTCCAACTGGTCCTATAGTGCCTTTCACACAGTACTTACAAAGAGAAGACGACAACAAGATTCATATTTTGCTTGGAGCCACCGGTAGTGTGGCCACGATCAAAATCCCTTTGATCATCGATAAGTTACAAAAGATCTACGGTCCAGATAAAGTGTCTATTCAATTGGTGGTGACTAAACCGCTGGAACACTTCTTACGTGGGTCCAAAATCGCCAGCGATGTCAAGATTTGGAGAGATTCCGACGAATGGTCGAATACTTTCGGAAAACCGGGAGATGCCATTTTGCATGTGGAGTTGAGAAAATGGGCAGACATTTTCTTGATTGCCCCTTTAAGTGCTAATACTTTAGCAAAAATGGCGAATGGCTTGTGTGACAACTTATTGACCTCGATTATCCGTTCGTGGAACCCAACGATTCCGATGTTGGTTGCTCCACTGATGAATACTTTGATGTATACTCATCCTATGACGAAGAAGCACTTGAACATTTTGCTGGAGGAGTTCAAATTTATCACTGTTTTGAAGCCTGTGGAGAAGGTTTTGATTTGCGGTGACATTGGGATGGGTGGAATGCGCGAATGGACCGATGTGGTCGATACGGTGATGAGGAAGATCAAGGAGGTGCGCCAATCTAAGCAGGCTAATAAGGGGGGTATTTCTGAGGAGGATATTGAGGAGGAGGATGAGGAGAGGGGGGATGAAGATGGGGAAGGGGAAGATGATGAGGGGGAAGATGATGAAGATGAAGATGACGACGAAGATGACGATGATGACGATGATGATGATGACGATGACGATGATGATGATGACGACGAATTGGATATGGAACTCGATAACCCATCTGATCCAAAATCGGTCTCGGTTGATAATTTAGCAAAACAATACCAGTCTGTATTAACTGTCACAGGAGATCCAGTCAAAGATCATCATTTTAATAGCACAGCAGATCTCATCTGACCATCCATACCTTCTACTCTATCACATCTTGTATTTATATTAATGAGTTAACGAATGTTTAATGATAATGTACAGTAGTTTATTTAATAATCTAATTCAGTAGTTGTAACTGCCCGTTTCTTGGCCCGATGTTCATCATCCAGGCTCTCGTTCAGTTGTCGTTTCAGTTCATTTGTTACATGTAATGTCTCAAAGATGTACTCAACTTCCTCACTGGACAATTCCAGGAATAAATTATTGGAGGAGCAGAACTCTTTGAATTGGTCGAGGTTTTCGAGGGTTTTCAAGTCGATTTGAAGATCAACAAGCTTAGACAATGCAACGTTCTTCTGCAGTAATAGGAATTGCTGGGATTCGTTCAACAAATCCCAGAAGAAATCAATAGGAGAGGATCCAGCTCTTCCTACCAAGTTTTGGAACTGTGGAGCGTCTTTTACGGCAGTACAGAATTGTTTCCATGTGGTTCTCGGGGTTACTTTGAGCTTTAAAGAGTCGGGAGATGACAAGAAGGTCTTGAATTCCTGTCTCAGCTTGGTATCACTGTTGAAAATCCTCATTTTATGGTATTTCAACAGACTTGCGGTCTCTTCCTCTTTCTTTTTGACTATAGATTCATAAATTTCCAGGATATCAAGGTTGGTTAATACAGAGAAATGCTTATTCAGTTGGAATCTGGCATCTTTCTTAAGGTCATCCACCAATTTCTCGAGAGATGACGTAACATCCACTTTTAAGTCATTCGATAAATATTCTTCCAATTCTTTAAGCAGTTGTAACTTCAGTTCTTGCTCGGATTTGTCATGCTGCAGACGAAGCTCGCCTACGTATTCCTCGAATATCTCTCTCTTAGTTCTCTCATTCAGTAATGCATAGATTGGCTCGTCAATAATCTGTTTAGAGCAAGTGCTCCATCTGGTATAATACTTGATATCGTACTGTTGTAAGATTTTGATGAAGTTCTCTTTGTACAATTTCTTCGAGTTGAGACTCTCTTTATATTCCTGTTCGGCTTTGTTAATCAAGTAACTTTCAAATATCTCACGTTTTGTCAAAGCGTCCGGGATTTCCCAGTAAGTTGGGTGTTTTATGAAATGTTCCATGACTCGAGTGAAAGACCAGTCTTGATCGACCTCTGCTTCTTCGAGCATTTGCAAAAATTTGGCTCTGGCATCCGATAATTGTTTTTGAGTGATCGAATTTATGGGTTTGGTGTTCTCTAACTCGGTGCTTATACTATATTTTTCCGCCAATTGCTGGTAATCAACGTCATCTTCGATCTCTTGTGGGACGTTTTCAGCTTGGTCCTGCTGTTCATCAGGTTCAATATTGGTGGAAATTGTCTCGGATTCTGTAACTTTGGACTTCAATTCTTCAGGTAATTCCCATGAACTCTCTTCTGTCTCCACATTATAGTAGTATATCTGACCATCCTCTGTGGTATATTGTTCCCACTTGGTGCCTTCTAGAAGCAGAGCATGATCGGTACTCAGGGACGGTGTTTCGATGGCATCTTCAGGCAATTCCCAGGAAGTTTCATTGGTTTCCGTATTGTAATAGTAAACTCGTCCTTCGGGATCGGTCGTTTTCTCCCAAACGGCCATTTTATATGGTTTGTCCAGCTGTATCAAAATGACTTCACCTCCGTGATGACTTTGTATAGTGAAAGAAATTTTCATATGTATGGAGGAGTGCATGAAATATCAAATTCCCAATCAGGAAATAGAGGAGTCTAAAGAGACGTGAATAATAGTCGTGTATATTGTCCTAAATCTGGCTCCAGAACAGACAGCGCAGGTAAAAAGGCGTAGTTTAAGGATAAAGCGGGTATTAGAAGGAAGGCAAGTGAATTGAATTCGTTGAATCTATCATGTCGCAATCATTACGTCCATATTTAAGTGCTGTTAGATCGTCATTGGAGGCTGCATTGTGTTTGGAGAACTTCCCATCGCAAGTAAGCGAAAGACACAACTATCCTGAAGTGGAGAGTAAGAAGACGAGAGAGATTTTGTTGAACCCAATTACTATATCGAGAAATGAGGGAGAGAAGGTACTCATTGAGTCCTCTATCAACAGTGTGAGGATCTCCCTTAAGATCAAGCAAAGTGATGAGATTGAGAACTTCTTAGTTGATAAATTCACCTCCTTCTTGACCAAGAGAGCAGAGACTTTTGTGATATTAAGAAGAGTGCCAATTGAGGGGTACGATATCAGTTTCCTCTTGACCAATTATCATAATGAGATTATGATGAAGAACAAATTGATTGATTTTGTCATTGAATTCATGGAGGAAGTTGATAAGGAGATTAGTGAGATGAAATTATTTTTGAATGCTCGTGCTAGATTTATTGCTGAGGCATATCTTACTGTTTTTGATTGATGTATAAAGAATAGATGATTAGTGAGACGTGATGTAGATGTGATGTAGCGATTGATATGGATACAAAAGCTGATTAATATTGATTGGATTCTTGGAATCGATTCCTCAGGCTTACTGTGGTTTGTTGGTGTTATGATGTTTGAATTGAAACTGAGTAAAATTTAGTGCTTATTTGCGTTTTGTGCCCACATCTGCCCTCCCCAGCTTAATTCTCAGTTAACCCGGCCAAATTTCTTGCCTATCTGCCCCATCTGTGTAGATATAAGAAAGTACGTACTATTAAAAATACTAATAACTCTGATAAACTCAGCCGTATACTATATTATTCTCTACTCTAGTCTACTCTGGTCTGCCATTTATGGTATCTGACCCGCCGGATCTCAATTAATCCGATCATCTCATTCTTCTTCTGCTCTTCTATTTTACTGGAGAGATCGGCTAAGAAAGTCCTTTTCGTGCCGAGGGCAGATTCTGGGGATGAGGAATGGCAAGAGTCGAGAAATGGGGGAGGGCGAAAATGGAAACACATAATTGAAAGGTGTAAAAGCTTAGTTCAGTCGAAGGACATGTCTCTCTGAATATTTAGATCTGTGCCCCTCCGTCCTCTCTCCCCATCCACCTCCACCTTTAATCTCCCTATCCTGATCTGCCCCTCCTAATGCCTAAAGGGCACAAACGCAAAGAAAGCCCAGATTAAAAAAAAAGGGCGATCGCAGCAGGTAAATCCTAAGACAAACTGAAAAATACAACTGGATTGGATTAAAAGGCATTAACGTTAGTGTATTTGATATTGAGACTGGGGGTTTTTTAAATACTGAAATTAGTGAGTCTTAGATTAGAATCTCAGTGATATCATTAATTAGATCGATTCATTGTGCCCATGTCCAATAAGAACTACGTTCCCGGCAAGAATTTGGCGGGAGGAGTTTCCGAGAATAATAATGGGGCCGTTAACTCTAACTTAGAGAATGCTACAAACTCGTTATTTGCAGCCAACCAGAGTGCTACAGGTGCACATCCTCCTGCTGTCAATAGTCTTGGAGTTCCAGATTTCAATAACTGGAATGACACCGATTTATATGGATTCCTTTCGGATTCTCCCCAATTCACTGGAGGTCCAAACACTTTTTTACCCAATACTTATGCTGGACCAGCTTCCATGAGACCTTCTGGTGTAACCAAGCCAAATGGAGGCGCTGGTATGCAATCTCAGGCTCCTTCCAAAACTTTTTCTTTGGATTCTCAGTCACCTCCATTCAACGTCAGATCTCCTGCTGATTTCCTGTATCTACAACCCCAACTGCAGCATGGATCTCTGGCGTCAAACGATTCTAATATTGAGCCTATTGTGTCACAGTTAGGATTACAGATCCCTCCTCGATTCCAGGCGTCATTATCGGCCAATAGACTGATGTCACAGAGTCATATGGCCACTCAACAGGTGTTGAATAATAATCTTAATTTCCTGCCTGGATTCGATTATAATCCATCAAGTGCTAACAGTGTTGATCCTTCGTCGGTGTCAGATATGAACACAGCTGGCGATTCTGTGGCCACATCTCCTCCTATACCTGGCTCTGGAACCACTGGACCTGGTGCTGTTGGAGCCACTACTGCTGCTGCTGCTGCTACTGGAACCGCTCCAAGGGGAAGGAAACGTGACCTGCCTCAACGCCCTAAAACGAAACCATGTGACTCATGTAGAAAAAAGAAAATCAAGTGTATTCATAAACCAGAGTCTCTGCTTTGTGAGAATTGTCTGTTGAGAGGTTTGGAGTGTGTATATACTCAAGTAAAGAAGGGAGATGGCGATGAGTCCAATGGAAAGAGGACCCGATACGTTGTAGATGAGCTTCATCCTCCTCCTACAGTTCCTATAAGAGAAGTAGATCCTGTTCAAGATTACTCAGTAATGCCTGGATACTCATTATTGAAGAGGACCCTTAGTTTACAGTATCCTCGCTCCAGTTTCTATATTGGACCGTCTTCTGTGTACGATCCTGTCCTTTTGGATAGGATTCAGTTGGATAAAGTTGACCAAGTCCAACTCAATCAGACTACATCATTACGGAAAGTGGCACCAAATGTCCAATTTTCTTTAAAAGACGATTACACAGAACAACTTTATGAAATCACCGAAAGAAACGTTGATGCCGTCGAGAGATTTGTAGCTCCACATGGCAAGTTATTGATCGAGTTATATTTCCGCATTGTACACCCTTCATTCCCTGTTTTACATAAAAAGGTGTTTTTGGAGAAGTATTCCAGAACTCACAGGGAGTTTAGTGCTCCTTTATTGGCTGCTGTGTATTGTTTGGCCATCCAATGGTGGGATTATGACCCTCAATTGAGTCAATTTCCTAAACCAAATGTGGTATCATTGCAAAAACTTGCGATGCAAACCTTTTCATGGGTCATTGAAAGGCCTAAATTGAGTGCGGTTCAAGCAGGATTGCTTTTATTGCAATGTCGTGGGGATAATTCGAGGAATTGGTCTCTCTGTTCTCAAGTGGTGGCATTGGCAGAAGAATTGGGGCTTGGTCTTGATTGCGCCGATTGGAGATTACCAAAATGGGAACGTGGATTGAGAAGAAGACTCGCATGGGCCGTCTATTTACAAGATAAATGGTTGTCTTTGATCGAAAGTAGACCTTCGCATATTATTGAGGAAAGAAATTGGTCTGTAAAGTTGGTAACTGACGATGATTTCCCGGAGAAATCCAATGAACCAGATAGTTCCAAAGAAGGATCGACTGACATTGATAATGGCAAGTTATTATTCAGGGAAATGATTGCATTATCAAGGATTTTATCGGAAATTTTGGACTCTCTTTTCAGTATGTCGGCCATAAAGAACGTGACAAGGATTGATCAAGTTTTGAAGGTGGTTAAGCCTTTGCAGTTGAAATTAAGAGAATGGTATCACTCTTTGCCCCAAGAGTTACATATGAGTTCTGTACAAACCCGTAAATTGAACTCCAATGGCTACTTACAGTTGGCATATTATGCTACTGAGATTACTCTTCATCGAAAGATTATTACCACTTTGAATCTGGATTGCCCTCCTGAATTAGTCCAGGTCTGTAGGTCTGCAGCACGTACAAGATTGTTAGCAGCTATGGAGTTTGTGAGAGGATTGAAACCTGAACATATTCATTCGTTTTGGCATTCTTCCGCATCACCAAATTTGACTTTAATTGGTGCATTTGCGGCTATTTTATTTGTGACTTCGACTTCCGAAGAAGAAGCTAATATGTACAAGGATCATGTTTATAATTATAGATGGATATTGAGGGTGAGTGCGAAAGGATTTGATCAAGCAGGTTCGGCTTTAGAGCAATTAGACACAGTTTTATTCCATATTCCTGGTTTATTCAATGCAGTTAAGTCTGATATTAATCTGGCTACTCCAGGAGGTGATGGAAAGACCTCTGTTGGATCGACACCTCGTGTCACTTCTCAAGATCCTAGTCAAAGGAGGTCTGAGACGGCATATCCTGAGGAGGTTGTATCTCGACCACAAAGGTCACCAGTTTCTGGTTCGGGTTCTGGATCTGGTCCTGCGGCTGCCTCCAGTAAATTCCAACCTCCTCGTAGTTACAACAGATCGAACAGTAATCTGTCACAACAGCAGCCACCCCTGCAATCAAAACAATCCCCATATAACACATCATATTCACCTCTTAATCAGGTGAACTCGCCATATTCACAAAGAACAGGTCCAAATACTCCGGGAGAGACATTACAACCACATGTGGCGAGTGGATCTCGGTCGGCTTCAACTAAATCATCTCCAAAAGTGAATATTCATACTGGTGGAGTTGAAGATTCTAGTGACACAAGAAGTGAGAGCGGGGCGAAAAATGGCTCTGGACTCCCACTGGAAACTCCTAACTCGATAGGACAACAAACAGAGCTGATTAATGGACTGGAGAATTCTGCAGTTGAGCTGACCGATGCTAAGGATACTAGATAATATGTATGTATATTAATAAGAAGTTATTTAAACCCTCCTAACTATTGACACCCATCAGTCATGGGCATGTTACAATGTAAATTTATGGAAATAATGCCCCCTTTATATATGCTATTTGCACATGCAATTAGCCCCTTTACGTGCCATGGTTACAATAAATTTACCCCTTTTGCGCATAGTTAAGGAGAATTTAGGTATAAAAATCATGTTAAAAATCACATCAAAATTGAAAAGGGGGTTGTTGGGTAAGGTCATGCGGTGAGCAGGGATGCGCAACCAGTATGGATCACTTTCTTCACCACACCTGACCCCTCACACCTCTACATCACCCCTCTACATCACCCCGCTACATCACCCCTCTACATCACCCCTCTACATCACCCCTCTACATCACCCCTCTACATCACCCCTCTACATCACCCCTCTACACCCCTCCCCTACATCCTACAATATTCCACAACTTATCAAATCAATATTAATTAAACATTATCGGCAACCTTAGATTGGGTAGGACTAATGATATCCTCCAAAGTATTCTCAGTGTCCTCCAAATCTTTCTCCAAATCAGAATGATCCTTGACATCGAAGAAAATAACAGGGATAGCAATGATCAAACTACCAGCCAACAAACCCCAAGTGGAACCGAAAATAGACATGTATGGAGCTCCAAGAGCATCGACTCTCCAAATGATAGCAGCTCCGGCAGACTGGATACCCTTATAGAATCCACTGTATACCACCAACTTTCTGGCACTGTTAGACAAGGCTCCCATGATATAGTAGACATAAGATTGCCAAACAGAGTCGAAGAAACCGTAGAACATGTAGAGGAACATTGGACCGATGTAGTTTGAGTCTTTGTAATCGATCAAAGTCATGTCAACGGCACTTTCTCTGGTGAATTGTAATTGGAACTTCAATCCTCCTCCCCAAATAACATTGGTCAAGACAAAGAGGATACCCCATCCGATCTTGGCTCTGGTGGATCTCTTGATCTTGGTGTAATCCATAATAAGAGCGAGTAATGGGGAACCGAACATTTGCATGAACCAGTATAACAACGAGTTCAAAGATCTGGTTCTGATATTGAATCTAGAAGCGTTGAAATCGGATTGTTGGTATGTGTAGAACCAGTTGGAAGCGAAGAACATTGGGAACAAGAGCAAGATCTTTGGTTCCGAGACCAAAACATGGACTAATTCCTTTAACTCGGTCTTCCAGGTGGTTTGTTTCTTGAAAATGACTCTAGTACCATCATTCTTCCATACCTTGTTGATTGGTAAGATGAAGAAGGCCAAGACTGAACCGAGACACATCAAGACCAAGAAGGCAGCATAAGTTCCATCGTTGACGGAGGAACCCTTGTTATCGATGTTGTTGGCCAATGGAATAATGGAACCAATGACAGCACCGAGGTTGAAAACAACCCAGAATAACAGAATGGCAAAGGCCTTCTTATCTTCGGTAGGGTAAGCAAGCATGATTTGAGCTTGAGCAGACCACAAACAAGAGGCACAAACACCCAAGATGGCACCGGAAGCAATGACGAAACCGGCATTCTTAGTGTGGTAGTAACATAACAATGAGGCAGCATAAAGAGCATATCCAGTACCACCGAAACCTAAGGCAGCTTTTACACCGACAGTGTTGGTGATGGCACCAGAGAAAAATCCAATGGTAGCGAAAGTACTGTATAAGGCAACGTTGGCGTTATCGGCGACGGTGACGTCAGTACCAGCACCTCCGATACCACTAAGAGCGTTGAAACAACCCGGAGTCAAGAAACAGATGAAAGAGACCATGAACACTTGAGTCATGGCGGCAGAGTACCTTGGTAAAAACCCAAAGAGCTTCTTATCATACCACAGGTCGGAATATTCAGGCTCGTACTTGACGATTCCGTTACCGATCATACCAATATCTGTTTCATCGGTGGAATCTTTGTTGTTGAGCGACACATCATAGGCAGCTTTCTGCTCGGCCTCTTTATCAGTTATAGACAGCGACATATTGAATCGTCAAAGAGGTAAGAAATTTTTCACAAATTTGATCAGAGATGGATCAAAGCAGATGAGTCTTTGAAATTCGATTAGTTTGTGAACTTAGAGCAACGATCTGATCGAAACAAGCGATATTGATCCTATTATATATGAATACTCACTATCTCTGACTCCTACCCCAACTCTATTATCGAAAGAGAATTCCGCTCCAGGTACTTTTTGCTCACAATACTGAAATGCGTCCTTTATGTTGTAGATAAATTTTGTGACCGGGACTGATAAGAGAAAAAATTGCAACATTAGGAAAAATGTAACACGAGTTAGTTTGGGAACCCTAGAAGTGAGGCTACGTTAAGGGCATGGTCGTAAACTCCAATTAACTCCTTTGAGGCAACCGGCTTTAGAATGACTGTGATAAGGGCATTTTGTGTACTGAATGGTTCATTCTGTTGCCCTTTGAACTAAGCTCTCTATTCAGGTAATCCATCGATATTAAATGTAACATCGCTTTTTTGTTGCAATTTAGTGTTATCTGCGCATCGGTTACGATAAAAAAAAGCTGAAGCCCTGGAAAAAAAGAGGAAAACGGGCCGCTTATGCAGCTTCTAATTACTACTGCTTATCTACATGAGCACTTATCGATTTCTTATCAGTACTAGTGTTTATCTTGACAATTTGTTGTAAGATTTTTCCGTATTTTAAGGTTAAAGATATGGGACCTTACATTTTTAGGACATTATTTTTTTATGGCCATCCTTCAAAAGTAGGGCATGTAACATCCTGTCACTTTCTGGGCAAATCCCGGAGTGATGGAGTTACCCCTCTTGTGGGATTCATAATCGAGAGGAATTAGTATGTTTGGGTGTGACCCCAATGTCGTGTGCTTGATACATCCCCTCAACTGGTTCTCCATTTGTTAGTTAGCAAATCGCACCATATTTGGTATGGAACACGCCCTCCAAAAATGTAACCAAAATTCTAATAAATGTAACCTTTTTCTGTAACATTTTTTCGCAGTGACGTTACAGTTTTTTTAACAGAGTTACATTTCTGACTAGGCTCAGCTCTTCCCTTCCTTTCATCACAATCAAGCCATCATTAATGGATTCGAAATATTTTTCAACTTCATATATATGATTATACGATACACTGACCACTGAACAGTGACATACCAAGTTAACAAACAAAATGAAAGTCGAGAAATATTCAAACCCAGACGAAGCCTCTAAACTGTTAGCAGAATACATTGTGGAGAAGATCACCAAGTTTGGTCCTACAGAGCTGAAGCCCTTTGTGTTGGGATTGCCCACCGGATCATCTCCAGAGAAGGTGTACAAATATTTAGTTGAATTCCACAAGCTGGGAAAGATCTCTTTCCAAAATGTGGTATCTTTCAATATGGACGAGTACTATGGTTTGGACCCATCAGATGAGCAAAGTTACCACTACTTCATGTACAAACATTTGTTCTCTCATGTGGATTTCAAGCCGGAGAACATTAATATTTTGAACGGGTTGCTGAGTGATGTTGAGAAAGAATGTGCTGACTATGAACTGAAGATCAAATCTTATGGTCGTATCCATCTCTTTTTAGGTGGGTTGGGTCCAGAGGGACATATCCTGTTCAATGAGACAGGTTCAAGTAGAGACTCCAAGACCAGAAAAGTTGATCTTGTAGAGTCCACTATTGAGGCCAATTCTCGTTTCTGGAATGGAGACAAGTCCAAGGTTCCAAAACATGCTCTTAGTGTAGGTATTTCCACCGTTATTGATAACTCCGATGAGATTGTGATTATCGTTTTTGGAGAGGCCAAGAGATTTGCTTTAAAGCAGACTCTTAATGGAGAGATTGGGTCTAAATATCCATGTTCATTTTTACAAGAGCATGATAATGTTAGGATAGTTACTGATAAGAGTACTTTGGATGAATCGTTTAAGTTGTGAACCCACCTGGCCTTTACCCTACCCCTACCGCCATCTATGCTTATCCGCTGCCCTTACCCCTATGCCTGCCCTTACCCCCCATAGTTAACCCCCCATATGCCCTAGTGTAATATATTTCCATTTACAGTATTTCCCCTTACAGTAATCATCCCCCATTGCCCCCAAACGAAAATTTTTAATCGAAAAATGGAATTTGGACGAGACGGCGGTTAATCTTCAAAAGAGCATACCGATTGAAGATGTCAAGTTTGGAATCATCATCACTTTGGGATAAACTGGCCAAGTTCGTAGCTACCCATAGAGCCGCCGTTGCAATTACTGCGGCTGTTGGAGCTTCGACCGCCGTTGGCGCCTACTATTACTTGAGCAATTCAGCTGATTCGCTGGATTCCGCCAGTAAAAAGAAGAAGAAGAAGTCGAAGAAGAAGAAGACCAAGAAGGATGGAACTGCTGTAGATGAGGACAAGTTACGTAAATTGCTTGAGGAGGCTGTTTTCCCATTTGATGCTGAGACTTTGTCGCCAGCTGTCGACGCCTCCGCCTTGGACCTGAAGCAAAAAGAGGAGTACGCGTTGGCTTTGAAGGAGACCGGAAATGCTTTGTTCAAGGACAAGTCTTACAGAAAGGCCATTGAGTTCTACACTGCCGCTTTGGAATGTAATGAGGATGCTGTTTTCTACTCCAACAGATCCGCTTGTTATGCTTTCTTGGAGGAGCATGAGGAAGTTATCAAGGACACCTCCAAGGCTATTCTGCTCAAGCCTGATTATATCAAATGTTTGTTAAGAAGATCTCAATCTTACGATGCTTTGGAGAAGTATGAAGATGCCATGTTCGATTTGACTGCTGTCACCCTTTATGGAGGTGTCAGTGCTAAGACCATTGATCTGCAATTGGAGAAGATCTTGGATAAACTTGCTACTAAGGTTGTCGAGGCTAAGTTGATCGACCACAGACCTTCTTTGCCATCCACTTCGACTATTGCACCATTCTTCGGTGCCTTTGTTGCTGAAGGTCCATTGGAAGGTGTCGATGTTTCTACTTTGGAGGAAGGTTCTGCCACTAAATTCTTGGTCGATGCTTTACTGAAGATTGAGTTGGGTACTACTGAAGGTTACGAAGAAGCCGATGTCTTGATCAAACAAGCTACCGACAGATTGGGTAAGGAATTGAAGGAATCCTCTCCAGATGCTAAGATTGCTGCTATTGCCTTTGAGTATTTGGGAGCCTTTGACTTCTTGAAGAACAATTCCGATATGGCCATCAATAACTTACTCTATGCTATCTCATTGAACCCAAGACCAAGAGCTTATGTTATTTTGGGATTGGTTTATGCTGACAGACAAGAGGTTGACAATGCCACCAAGCAATTCGAGGCTGCTGGTTCTATGGACCCAGAAAATCCAGATGTATACTACCATTTGGGACAATTATTGTACTTGTCGAACAAGTTGAGTGAAGCTGCTTTGCAATTCGAGAAGGCCAAGGAATTGAATCCAAAGAATGTCTTTGCTCATATCCAATTGGCTTGTATTCTGTTCAAACAAGGTGATCATGAAGGTGCCGAGAGAAGATTCCAAGAGGCCAAGAAGGCCTTCCCAACTGTTCCAGAAGTTGCCAACTACCATGCTGAAATCTTAGCTGCTAAGGAAGATTACGAAGGTGCTATGAAACAATTCGAGATTGCTGCTAGATTACAAGCTGCCTTGCCAACCTTCACTATTGGAGCCATGCCATTGATCAACAAGGCTACTATGGTATCACAAACCAATATGACCGAGCTGGAAGAACTTCTTGTCCAATCGTTGAAGGTTGATCCTAAGTCCGAGATCGCCAGAATGACCTTGGCTCAAATCAAGTTGCAACAAGAGAAGCCAGAAGATGCCGTCACCTTATTCGAGGAGCTGTGTGATTTGGCCAGAACTTACCCTGAAAAATTACAAGCTACCAGATTTGCCGAGCTGACAAAGGTACAAATCAGACTTAGAAAAGACCCTGTCTTGAGTGCCCAAGTCGAAGCTATCATGAGAAATGCTGCTTTGGCTAATGGTCAGTTCTAGACACTGTGTAAATATCAATAAAGTCTCTGACTGTAATTTCTCTTTTTATTATTCTATACACTAATTCACAATTTATAGGAGCCGGAGCAGTCGAACAACTTCTCACCTAATTTGTAGACTTGTTTGACGTTCCCGTTGGTATCAAGGACGGTTAAATCGGCATCACAACCGGGTCTCAAGAATCCCTTGGTCTTCTCGACACCAATGGATAAAGCTGGACTGTTGGTGACCATTCTTACGGCCTCGGCTAAATCGATATCCAACCAAGCCATGGCATTTCTAACACATTGAGCAAGATCGGTACCTGAACCGGCAATGGTGTCGGTGCCCTTCAAGAACAAATGGTTACCTTGCTTGACGATGTACTGGTCATTCTCCCAGTAGTACTCACCGTCGTTCAATCCGATCAAATGCATGGCATCGGTCACCAAGAACATCTTGTCTGGGCTTGAAGTGTAAGCAGCTCTTATGGCAGCTGGGTGGACATGGATCCCGTCGGCTACCACACCATAGTATGGGACTCTGTTATGCAGTTTCAATTCCGGAGACGAAATCAAGCCTACAACTCCAGGTTCTCTATGGTGGAACGATGGCATGGCATTATATAAATGAGTGATCATACTGGCACCCTGTTGCACCGCTTGTAATCCGGTTTTGTAGGTTGCAGAAGTATGGCCGATGGAGTAGACGATCCCGTCATTGGAGGTGAGCTCATGAATGGACTCTAACACACCATTGAGTTCAGGAGCTGCTGTGATTATCAGAATAGAATCCATTCCTTCACCGTACATTTCTTTAATTGACTCATACCCATTTTGGGCCTCGATTAAGGCTGCTGGGGGGTGACACCCCCTCTTGTTAGGAGATAAAAATGGACCTTCACAATGAGCACCTAAAGAGTCTGTTCTGTCATTCCATCTACTACGGCTGAATACTGGCAAATTCTTCTGGTAAATATGTGTGAACGTAGAAGGCATAGTTGGACATATACTGGTGACTCCGGTCTTGACATATTCCTTCATGACAAGGTTGTAATTTTTTTGGAAGGTCTCCTGGTCATCAATGGAGCAAAAATCGACACCGAAACAACCGTTAATTTGGATATCCAAGAATCCGGGACATACGGTCAATCCTTGTAAATCCACGGTCTCAACGAAGGCCGAATTTTCCATTGGAGCTTCCACTATTTTTCCGGTGGTTTTGTTAATGTAGACATCTTTGTTGGAGGATAATTTACCTTCATCTGCGACGGCACAGTTGGTGAAGCGAACGATTTGTTCGATATCTTTTCTTGGAGTGAGTGGTGGTGAAAACACTGACATGACTGGTGTGGTGTGGAAATTGTTTAGATAATTCGTATCTCATCTCTATATAAATAGGCCCATGGGGGGTTGCGGGAAAATAAAATAAAACATGTTACATTTTTTATGGTACGACGTAGTTGGATGTTACATTGAATTAAAGTGTCACGTTGCACGACCTTTGAGTTTCATTTCTTATCAGCAAAAACTGTTGTATCGTAACGTTGCAGCTTAAGCAGCCGAGCGTTACACTGATAGCGTTACACTGATACAGGTAAAGTTAACGTTACAGTAAGCGGTACAGTAAGTGGTACACAGGTAGTGTCAAGATGGCCACTTTGGAACTGAAAAGGAAGAAGTTGGGCCAGCTTATTATGGCTGGGTTCGAAGGAACCACCGTCAACCTGAAAATCAAATCTTTAATCGAAACTTATCATGTCTCCACCATCATTCTTTCGTCCAAGAACTTCGAGAATGCTGTCCAGGTGAAAAGATTGATCTGTGAATTGCAAATGATCGCCAAGAACGCCGGGTATGAATATCCTATCATGTTTGCCATCGATCAGGAAGGTGGGATGGTGTCTACGTTCTTCGACGAGGACTATATCACTCAATTTCCAGGGCTGATGGGGCTCGCTCTGACTGGTTCCCCAGAATTGATCTACGATGTTTGTAAAGCGATGGCTATGGAGTTGAGATCGATTGGGTTCATGATAAATCTCGGTCCCGTCTTGGATATGGTGACGAAGTTCTCACATCAATTGATAGGAGTACGTTCGTTTGGGTCGTCGGTCGATGAGGTGATCAAGTACGCTTCACTGCTGCTGAGGGGGTTCCGTGACGGAGGTTTACTCACTTTTGGTAAGCATTTCCCCGGGTTGAATAATGCTGAGATCTCGTCGTTGTTGGAGTTACCGATGCTTACCGAGACTCTTGATCAAATTGAGAATTCCAACGTTTTGACCTTCAAAGCTTTGATGGATCTGGATTTGTTGGATGGAGTAGAAGGTTCGGGAGCTCTGGTTCCAAATATCTCACCGAATGAATTCCATGCCTGTCTTAGTACGGTGATCATGGATGATTTGTTAAGAAAGAAACTCAAATTTGACGGTGTTCTGATCAGTGAATGTCTTGAATTGGAAGTTTTATTGTCAAATTTGGGCTTCAAACAAGGTGTCATCATGGCCCTGTTTGCTACTTGTGATTTAATTTTAGTTTGTCATAATTTCGACTTGCAAATTGAACTGGTGAATGCCCTTTTGCAAGCCATCGATGACGGGATCTTGGATGAGGTCACTGGAATCGATGAGTCTATCCGTAGAGTCCGTAATTTACAGAAGAAACTCCCATCTTGGGATGAGGTCTTCAATATCGTTGATATTTCTCCGGAATTACGTCTGAAGCATTTGGGTTTATCTCAGCTGGCGTATCGTAACTCTATAACTTTGGTGAGAGATTATAATGGACACCTTCCTATCTGGAAATTCTTCACCGATGAAGAATTCATGCCTGAAAGTAATGGACTTTTACTTTTAACTCCGATTATCACGGCCCTTTATTCCAAATCGAATATGCGACTGGTATCTCGGCCTCAATTCCCTGGAGAAGAGGTTTTCCAGGAGTTCGGTAGGAAGTTGTCCTCTTATAAACACCCCAATGCCAATTTCAAAGTGTATCATACCAGTTACACAGCTAATGGGTTGACGAATTTACATGAACAATTGATAGCCAAATGTAAAGTAGTCATTTTGGTCACATCTGAGGCCACCAGAAACCTTCATCAGATCGGAATTGCTAAACATATCTCGATGCTTTGTGGAGGAAACAGCCATAAAGCTCCAACTAGGAAACCTTTAATAATTGTAGCAGTTTCTTCACCTTATGACTTTTATTATAATAAGAACATCGGTTCGGCTTATTTATGCACTTATGATTATACTGATAATGCATTGGATAAGCTTGTAGATGTACTTATGGGAGAGTATAGGGCCGTAGGATGTATTCCGGGAGAGTTCCTCAAGCGTCAAGGTGATGCGGAGGAGGAAGATTCCAAGAAAAGACGTAAAAAAGAGAGGGTGGAGAGGAGATGGCTTGTAGATGAGTTCGATATCCACAGAGATTGGAAGGGATTGTACTCATTATGTATGTCTAATGTATTTGTAGGTCGTAATACGAACAGTTACTCTGAGAAGACCAATGAGGATGCGGAACTCGAGCTTTTGGAGAGACCTGAAGATGAGAGAAGCTTTAAAAGGTACCTTTCGAAGCTATTCCGATTACTCAATGATAACAGGGGAGTTCAGAAGCATTTCGTGGTGAGAAACAGTTCCATGAACACTTTGTATGGATTCGTAGCTACTTGGTATAATGAGAGGCTTCGTACTGGTAGTATCATCTATTTGTTAGTTGATCTGCCTAAGAGAAATCAATCTGTGGGAGAGAGTTTACATTCTAAAGCTATCAAGTATTTAGTAAATGAGAAGAATTGTGAAAAGGTGACTTTAGGTTCTCCGTTCCCTCTCTTACACTTTCCTACTAAGAGTTTATTACAGACACTTCAAAGTGATGAACTTTATGATGGTGTTGAAGAGAGCTCTCTTTTCCGCAACAATTCCATGCTCTCATTTTTGACTCGTAATCAGATCTGGACTTTTAGTAAATTCCTCAATAGTAGTGAGGAGTCGAAACAACAACTGAGTTATATTTTGGAATTGGATAATCTTAAGAATTGGTCGGTTTCCAAAAAATTGGTCCGTCAATTACAAGTAGTGGGGATTATGTTTGATGTGTGCCAGAATTTGCATGACGTTTTGCAGTTAATTTTGGTATATCACTCTTCCAATCCTCTGTTGTATGAATTATATACAGAGACTGCTCGTTGTAACCCCTCTACGGTGAAAGTCTTAGTGGCTTTAGAACCTACAAACAAATCGGTTGTGGGAAGTGTAGTTGTCTTTACTAATGAGTCTCCAATTTCGAAATTTTACCCATTTTTGGAGAATTTCGGATGTCCAGTGGGGGTTCTTAGTGGGTTAATGATTGATCCTTCGTATGAAAACTTGACAGATGTATTTAAATTGGGATTGGTTTGTACTTCATTGAGTTTCTTGAGGAAACAGAATGAGAATTTGGATAAATGTATTTTACTTGGAATTGATAAGTCTACGAATAACCTTAACAATTTCAAAGATAATGGATTTAAGATGTATAAGCAGTATTATTATTATTATGATGAGAAGGACCGGTGGTTCTAGGTATAGTGAAATATGAATAGTGAGATGGTTGTAGGATGATCTTAATGGTGAGCAAACTGTGTCTGCTGAACCTTAAACGATATTTAGTTACTGAATAGCCAATATTTACTTCTACACCTTAAATAGTATGTACTTTTGAATCTCTAACCCCCCTCCCTAACCCCCAATTAATTCGTAATTTGCTCATAAATATTTCAATGAGATGAGATGTGCAAATTACGAATTATCCAATGTCACATTCATAATTTGATAATTTGCTCCTGAAATAATACACCCGGTCATCCAGATGTTACCACTCATCTTCACTCGTTAACTACTTCTTGAGAGTCACCGCCGCTCAAGACAGCCACTCAGTCATCTTATCCATTAATCCACCCAATTAAAGCATCCCCCTAACCCGCTATCATTATCTCAATACTACTCAATACTACATCCTCCCATGTTACATCCAAAAATCTGTAACATCTTCTGCCCCCTCTGCGCGCGCGCCCACCTTCCTTATCAAACCTCTTCTCTTCTCTGCGCGATGTTACATTTCTTTCACGCTCCTGAAAATGTCGCCCAGGTCATTTGAGACCAATCCCCTTTGAAGGTTCCATTTATTTGAACACAAGCTGAATATATATAACTGCTGTTGGAGTTGAAGGGAGACATACGAGTCAAATTAGTATCCCTAACCACTTCTCACCATGATCTCGACGGTAACCACGTCGGAACAACCAGAGTACATGGTGGTCACCGGAATCGATCCGGTTCCTGACACCATCGACACAGAGACAATGATTCAAGAGTTTGTAGATAACTACTATGAGGCGATCCGAAACTCGGAAAACTCGATGATACCCACCTTCAGTTCTCTCCCAACAGGTAAAGAGGAAGGAATGTACTTGGCTATTGATTTAGGAGGGTCTACTTTGAGAGTAGCGGTTTTACAAGTGTCCAATAAACGGACCAAGACGTTAAGTGAGGATTCATGGCATATTCAAGATGACCAGAAAGTCATAGACAAGCAGTTCTTCTCTATAATGGCCCAAAGAATCGGTCAGGTTTTAGCTGGACAAAATCAGATTTCATTAGATCAAACTATACACTGTGGGATCTCATGGTCCTTCCCGATCCGCCAGACGAAACCGAACAACGGGTTTATCGATAATGTTGGTAAGGGGTATCAGTTGACGGAGTATTCTCAAGGACAAGATTTGAAGCACCTAGTGGAGACAGCTTGTCTTGACAACGGCATCAAAATCTCCGTGGACCTGATCATCAACGATTCAGCCTCGGTTTTCTTTGCTGGAAAGTATCTTCATGATAGTAAAATCGGACTTGTATTAGGAACAGGGACCAATGCCTCGATATCAGTGCCCGTGCTGTCATTATCCGAGCTGAAACGAGCCAATCTGGGTTCTCATAAAGAATGTATGATCAATACCGAGTTGTCTTTCTTTGGACACAATCTTCAACGTCTTTCTACAGCATATGATCACCAAGTCGATACCAGATGGGGTTTAGATTTCTCCAGTATCGCTTTACCTCATATGAGTACTGATGACTATGGAGTTTTCCAACCGTTGGAGTTCATGACCAGTGGAAGATACATCTCTGAACTCATGAGATTACAAATTGTAGAGCTGGTTGAGACCGGGATATTAAGCTGTGATGTGACTAGTTTGATGACCCCATATATACTTAATGCTCAGTTTGCATGTGATATTTATGAGAGAGGGGATTTCGACAACTTCTGCTCCACCTATTGCTTACAACTCTGCGAGTCTGATCGTGTGATCATCTCCAAGATGGTTCATCGCATCATTGAACGTGCTGTCTACGTTTTAGGTACTGCTTTGATTGCTTTAGTGCGTATTATTGTCGACCAACACCCAGATGATGAGTTGGATATCATCAATATTGGATATGTTGGGTCGATTTTACAGTTTTTCCATGGATATCGTGATAAGTTGGAGAAATTTATGAATAATATTGGACAAGGACGTCAAATTCGACTTGTATATGTTGAGAATAGTAGTGTTAATGGGCTGGCTATTGCGGCCTCGGTTAATATAGAGTAATGCATGATTAGATATATAGTATACAACTTCGATAGTTCAACTTCGTTGAGTTGGTTGGTGTAACCTTGGTTTAGCGGTTGGTGTAAACCTCGGTGTAACCCTTGATGTAACCCTCGAATTACCCTCGATGTAGCCCTCGATGTAGCCCTCGGTGTAACCCCCGGTATTAGCCTCGGCCTGCACTCAACTGCCCTCGGAATTACCCTCGGTGTAACCCCCGGTATTACCCTCGGATTTCCCCAGATTTCCCCGTCTCCTCACTTCCCATACAGAACATACCCATTATCCCCTCTCTTCAACTTACTTGGACTCATAATCTTACCAATATCACCACTCTGTCTCTCCTCCAGTGCCTCCGATGCTCGACGGTTCCTCACAATCGAACTTTGCCGAGGGTGATGAATCCCATGAGGGAAATAATGAGCATCAAGTGGTGGAAGATAATACACATTGGATAATGGGAAGTATTCATAATTGGATGGAGTCTTTGGAGACTCCAGGGCTTCATTAATAACAGGGATCGAGGTTGGTAAATTGGGTTGAAGTGAATTGAGAGATTTAGGTGTGATATTGGTGATGGAGTCTGGTAATGAAATGGTTTGGGGGATTGAAGGAAGGGAATGAGAAGGTTGAGAAGGTTGAGAAGGTTGGTTCAGTGTTTCTGAGGTCTGTACCTGTGAAATATCCTCTCTGTGTGGTTCAGTTGCTTCTCTGGTTAGTCCATTTCTCTCTTGTCCATCAAGTTCTTCCTGTTCCTCCAGTTCTTCTTGTCCCTCAAGTTGTTCCTGTCCCTCCTGTCCACTCTCCCCCCTCACAAGCAAAACATCATCCCGATTATTATAAAAACTAGGATTACGTCCCCTCACCTTAATCGCACTACTACGAAGATACTTCACAACAACCTCCTCCATACTGCTAGTTAAAGCACTAACTCGAATAACCAACGTATAATGATGTTGGTTTTGCTGAGCTTTCCTGTTATTAAGTGTAGCACTCTTAAACTGAGTCTTACGGAGTACAAATCTCATCTCATTATTGTTCTTAATGAACTCATTCAACAGAAATGTATGTTGTTGGCTTTCCAAATGGACAACACCTTTAGATTTGGCCGATTTCTTTCCTTCATCGATGATCAAACTCACATCACAGCCAGCATAGTTCGTCTCGGCATACACGTCGATCTTGAACAGCATAATACTCTTCAATTGACCGTCTCCTCCCACTACAAACTTAGGAATCTTATCAAGACCGATATCAAATGCGATCTTGATATAATTACGACGATAACATGAGATTTTCTCGACCAAACCTTTCTCTAACTCGCTTCTAGACAGAGAGAAACGACCTTCGATGTCTCCGGAGGCTATGAGAGTGACTGGGGTTCGATTTTCATCTACTAATCGTCCACTACCTGGGTTTTCCGGGTCATGGGGAGTTAAAGAAAGAAGGTCGAGGTATTTGGCAGAGGAGGAGTGCTTCTTCTTGGATTTGGGGCCGGTTTTGGACCGGGTTTCGTTGATGACGGGGGTCTTTTCACGTTCGGATGAACTTTCCAAGCTCAGATATTCTTCAGCTCCTGATAATTGTTGGAGATCGTAAGGTTGAGAGTAGTCGATGGAGGGTTCTCTGTTTTGACGATCGAAGTTGAGTAGGAGAGGTTGGGACACACCTTGGGACACACCTTGGGACACACCTTGGGACAGGGACTGAGCGTGAGCTTGAGCCTGGGACTGAACCTGGGACTGGGACTGTGCCTGCTGTACCTGAGCCTGAGCCTGAGACTGCTGAACCTGAGCCTGAGCCTGAGCCTGAACCTGTTGTGCCTGTTGTGCCTGAACCTGCTGCTGTGCCTGGAAAAGTTGAAGCTGCTGCTGAAATTGTTGCTGAAATTGCTGCTGATCTCCACCCAGTCCAACCAGTCCTGCCGGTGACATCACTCCTCCCCTCGTAGGAGGCGTAGTTTGCCCAGGAAACTGCCCAAACGGCTGCCTTATCTGAGTCAACAGATATCCATAGGTCTTATTTAACTTATCAAAATGATGTAACCAATGAAAGCCGTCTTCAGTAGTATGAAAGGGAGTAGTATGTGAATGGACTTGGTGTGGTACCGGATATCCTGACATTAAACTGCTTGGGTCATCAAATATCCCGTTCATATTGTTAGTAATGGCCTGGTTTCCAGTGGAATTTGTCAAGGAGTCGGCGATTTGCCCATCGTTGGAAAGGTTGGAATTGCTGACCGAGTTGAGGAGCTCCAAATCTGGTAAGAATAACGAAGCGAATTCATCGTCGATTGAAGACATGATGAGACGCGAAGTTTAGCCGGGTATCGGTTTAGTATTAGTGGGGTTCACTATGAGTTGAAGTATCAGCTTGACTATCAGCTTACTTAATCCGCGTTGGGGCAGAAATAAGCGGAAGATAACTGGGGAATTGGTGCGCAGGGGCAGAAATGGGACGGCACAGGGGCACAACTACTGGTCACCACTACTGGAGAATACTCAGAATGACTCCACTATAATTTTCACTACATAGTTCCACTACACAGTTCCACTGCACAGTCCCTGCCGGACAAATCTCATCACAATAAAGTTAATTCCACCTACATACCATCTCCATCTATCCCCGTTTACTCCATTTCCCGTCCCGCTTTCTTATCACTTTTGCCTTTCCTATCTCTGTTTTTCTGCCCTTCGGGGATTTCCCGGGCACCGCACCGCAAAGACGTGACCGTTTAGAGTGAGGGATCAACGGAGGTCAAACGGTGTCGGTGTCGGCACGTCTTTATCTGGGGAAGAAGTTGGCGGAATTCGTTATTCCGTGATATTGTGGGCCGGGTTAACCAGAATCTCAGGACTCATTAGGCTCACCAAACACTCAGACTCATTTCCACTAAGCTCATTGCCCTTCCTTCAGACTTCACTTTAAATTCTATAGATTTCTCTGCCCTCTCTAGATCTGCCCTGTACTTCTCGACTGCACTCCACTGCTCCTCCCTACCCTACTCCACTACTCCCCTAGTCTACCCCACTACTCTACTCCACTACTCTACCCCACTAACTACTCCACTAACTACTCCACTAACTACTCCACTTCTACGCTACCACTCCCTCAATCTACCAAACTTCTATTAATCTATCCTATCCCGAAGAAACAGGTGGAACAATCACAATCTCACCCTCATATCCAACATCACCAAACACTCTCTTCAATTCTTCCCCACTCCCATACACTACCTTCCGCTCATCTAATTGCAAATACTCATCTCCTACCACAATCCCACAATTCTCCACTATATACTTTACAAATTCACCTCCGTATTTCTCCTTGATCAATTCAAACACTTCTCGTACAAGGCCGTTTTGGGTCTCAAACATATCCATCTCTCGATCACCGGTGAACTTCTTGGCGGGGCCAAAGTATTCCACAGTCAGTTTCATCTTCCTGTGTGGACAAGTTAACACGATCTGTGACTGCTCCTCAACTATTTGCGTGCTTCTCAGCTTCTCCCCTCTCCCTTTCCTTCTCCTTTCCTTCTCCTCTCCCTCCCTGCGCCCTTTCCTTCTCCCTCTCCTTCCCAAATCTGCCCTTTAGTGAAAAATTAGGGCGAAAAATTCATCTCTCAAAATCACCTTCCTTACTCGACCTTCCCTTAGTCAACCACTATCAACATGAACGCCATAAGAAAATACACCACGTTTTCCGGCCCCGCCAACCCAACAGTATGGCAGCGATTCAAATCTCAAAAAGTTTTACTCAAACCCATCCTCTTGTTCGTGATATTCGGGTCCGCTACTGTCAACTATAACAGAGAACTGAAGCAGGTGGAAGATATCCGTGAAAGATTCGACAAGAAATTGGTGATTTTGACCGATATTAGAGATAGATTGAAGAATGGAGAGTCTGTGGATTTAAAACAGGATTTAAAACTCATAAATAAATCGTTTGAGTTCCTCGGATATGGAGGTTCTTATTTTACTGGGCATGTTGAAAAGCCGGTCCAGGATGATGCTGCTGATCTTTTAGATATTTGGGAGCAACTGCATGGTGAATCTACTCCTGGAACTACACCAGATACAGCTCCAAACGCAGCTCCAAGAACTGCTCCAAAAGCTGCCCCTTCACTTGCCCCTAAACCTACCCCTCATGTTGTTCCTGCTCCTTCTCCACCTGCACAACTCAACAAAGAACAGTTAAAAGACTTCATCTGACCCTACTTCGCTCCCTACATGTACATAATCAATACATTTATAGTCATTTATAAAAACCCTACGGAAATCTAAACAATGCAGTAACCTCCATCGACAATCAAGTCACTACCAGTAGTGTAAGTTGAAGCATCACTAGCCAAATATAAATAAGCACCAGCCAATTCTTTTGGTAACAGCTCTCTACCCAAAGGAACCAAACTCCACCATTTCAGTTTCAAGTCCTTATCGATATAATCGGTCAACTCGGTCTTGATGTAACCTGGAGAAACAGTGTTAACACGAGCAAATGCGGCCCATTCAACAGCCAAAGATCTTGCCAAATGCAAAACTGCAGCCTTGGTGGTGTTGTATGGAGTTTGCAATTGTGGAACATTTACAATATGAGCCGACATAGACAGTGTAGCAATGAAAGATCCCTTACCATTCTTCTTGAAGATCTCTCCAACTGCCTTAGCGCAATAATAGACACCATCAACATTACAACTCATGAGCTTTCTGTACTCTTCAACACTGGACTTCTCATCAAACATACTACCTGTGGTCCAAGCGACACCAGCATTGGCGACAAAAATGTCGATTGTACCAAAGTCCTTCTCGATTTGTTTGATGGTTTTATCAACCAGCTCATATTGATCGATCGGACACTTATAAGCCTTACATCTGACGTTATATTTGGAAGCAATCAGGTCGGCCTTATCATCGGCCGGCTTACTGTTATACCAAATGGCAACATCAGCACCCGCTTGCAGGTACAGTTCAGCAATGGCATAACCAATTCCGGAAGAACTACCGGTGACAGAAGCCACCTTGCCCTTCAATGAGAACAAATCCAAAATTGGGGCAGAAACATCTGGGTCAGGTCTTGGTAAGTCCCCAAGGGAATCACAGACATAACTTTTTGGAGCAGACATTGTATAAGGAAGAGAATTGATTTGTTATTGATATTACTTTGTATCAGTGGTGTTATCGAAATCTAATAATACCCGGGAATATCTAAACTATTTATAAGTTTGACCCGCAGCAAGTCATGTGTCTCGGTAGCTGTAAGGTGAAAAAATATATGTAGGGGGGCAGGAAGACATCTGAAGGGTGCAAAACGAAAGAAAAATCACATGAGAAATCATTGAACCCAAGCTCGGATCAACCTGACGCGCTACCGTTCCCGGCCCTTATTCTCCTAAGTATTAGTCCCGGCAAACTTCCCCAGCGGTTACACGCGATCCGCTCTCCAATTCTCCGGCTTACTCTTTCGGTGTAGAGTAGCCCCGAGTGTGGGGCAGCAATTACTGTTTTTGGGTGCGCTAAGATTTTCTGTGCCTTTCATCTTTAGACCGAATTTTTTCACGATGACGTCATCAATAGCAAGGGGTTACCGAAGACCAGGCTTTGGGGGGGTTTATCCGATCAAGGACAAGAGATTAGTTAATCCGGAGTTGATCCGCTGTATTGTTTAACAAGATATTCACTCTATTAAATGTGTATTAATTTTAAATGTGCTATTTTAAATCGAACAATAACCTCCATCTACTCTGATATCTGATCCGGTAGTATAAGTAGCGGCATCACTGGCCAAATATAAGTAGGCACCGACCAATTCTTGTGGTAACAGTTCTCTTCCCATTGGGATCAAACTCCACCATTTGGCTCTAACTTTACGAGGTAAGAAATCGGATAATCCAGAGTCGACATAACCTGGAGAAACGGTGTTGACACGAGCAAAACCGGCCCATTCAACAGCCAAAGATTTCCCCAAATGTAAGGCACCAGCTTTGGCAACATTGTAGCAAGTTTGGAAGTTTGGAACATTTACAATATGACCAGACATCGACAGGGTAATAATGAAAGATCCGTTTTTGTGCTTTTGGAAAATCTTACCAACAACCTTAGCACAGTAGTAGATGGCATTTAAGTCGACATCGACCAATCTCTTCCAAGTGTCAACCTTGGCGTTAACATCTTGTAAAATGGCACCAGTACCCCAAACGATACCAGCGTTAGCGACAAAGACATGGATACTGCCAAATTCCTTCTCGATATCCAAGATAACAGTCTCAACATTGTCTGGATCACTAACATCCACCTTATAACTCAGAACTTTGTTACCGTACTCGGCAGCTAATTTTTTGGCCAGAACAGTGGCATCATTGTAATCCATAATGGCAATATCGGCACCCAGTTGAGAATAACACTCACAAATCAGGTATCCGATACCTCTTCCACCACCAGTGACAACGGCAACTTTACCCTTCAACGAAAGTCTGTCGAAGATGTTCTTCTTCAACTCTGGAGCTGGCCATGGCAATGGGGTGTCAACGTCTTCGTTGATGTAAGAAACGGTTGGACCTTGGTCCTCAGCTGGAGTAGCGTTACCTGAGATAGTCATTGTATTATACACTGAACTGTGAATACCCCCTCAGCTTTTGAATGGGAATCCCTCATTTTTATATCCTTCTGCGATGGGCCTTGGACCTCGATTACCCCGGAAAAAGAAAAGAGGAACGAAGTCCGGAGCTGAGATGGAAAAATGCGGAACTCCACAAGCTTAGTGCGCGGTGTGTTTTGGGTAGCATTTTATTAAAATTTGTGTATATTTTTAGCATATTACGATAGTTTGACGTCATCTATTGATGGGGGTGGTGCAAGAAGGGGTCTGACAGGTTGGATGCCGAGGTTTTGATTGTTTAGATGTTGAGAGAAGCTTCTGGAAGTAGGTTGTACAAGGCTGAGAGTTATGATAATTGATTATTTTTCTATACGGTTCCAAGTGATCATGAACTTCAATAATTATGTGATGCTCACCCGGGCTGTCATAGCAGACATACCCCACATTTCGGTCCATGAGAACTAATTTGGTCCAAATATCCCAATGTCTTAATACTTACAAAGATCATGCGTAGTCATCCCTGAATTCCATCAATTCTTTTAGACCCCGTCGATGCTCCGTCACACAAGTCCGGGGTGCTCATCGGGTTTGTGTGCACTACCTTTTCCTTAGGCTCATACTACCCCATAGTTCCCGGGAGTTAGGCTACTGACGGGATGATGTGGACCCTTGTTGAATGACTACGGAGAGAGGAGATAAACAATTCACTTTAAACTATAAACAAGATGACCTGGTTAAATTAAGGTCTTATTTGAAGAAAGTCTTCAAGTCATTCAACCAGTTCGTGTACTCGTCATTCTCAACGACGGTGGAGTAATTAACAATGAACTCACCCAATTCTGGGTCGCAACCGATGCTGCCGAAATAAACTTCGAATAATTCTTGTAATTCCATATCCAACATATCGAAACCTGGACCGTTGTATTGAGACAACTTGATTTGTTGAGCCTCAGCAGATAAAGACAGAGCTAAAGTGGAATCCTTAACAACTTGCATAGATTGAGGGAAGAATTCCAAATCATCATAAGACAAGTAAGAATGAGCAACCAAAGATTGGTTGGTGGTAGGATTCTCCAAAATAAGGTTGACATTCAATAATGAAAACTCACTAGAATCCTCTTCTTCACCTTCCATAAGCTCCTCCAGACCTTGATCTTGTTGATCCAAATGTTCAGAGGCCTTGGCATGAATATCATTCAACTCAGTACAGTCAAAATAAACTTTCAAAATGTTACCATCTTCCAAAGTCTTGGTCAAAGTAACAATCTTCTCGCCCTTGGTATGTTGTAACTCGAAGCCGGCTTCACTTAAGTAAGCCAGGTCTTCCTCACTAACCTTGACTGGATTTTCAACTTCCAACTCCAACTCTGAGGATAATTTGTTGAACAACAGTTGTTTGGTCTCATTCAAATCCAACAGAATACCACTGGTGGAAAAGCCTCTACTCAGCAAACTTGGTACCAAGTAACGAGTGGCGATGATCCCACCATTGGTGGAAACTTGCTTCAAAGTTCTCTTCATACTGTTTCTCAAGACATTTTGTCTGGCGACAGCAGACATTCCACGGGTAATAAACGACATTGTATCTTATTCACTTAACTAACGATTAATTAAATTATGGCGATATAAATTAAGTATGTAAAATAAGGTTTGGAGATGAATTTTTTTCTCCAAATAGCGAAAATTTGTAGAAAATTGGAGAAGATTTTTCTCCTAAGATGCACGAATGGGGGCTAGTGAAGGGGCGAGTGGAGGGGCGTCTGAAATGAGGCTAGTGGAGAGGCTAGTGGGAAGTACGGAACTCTAAGTGATCTCCTAGTCTCTTCCTGTGGTTCACTTCCTACGCTTCACCTCCTACAGTTACATCACCGACTGCTACTCCCTTTGCCCTACTTCCTACGCCCTACTTCTCTCCTACTGCTACTCCCTACACTCCACTATCACACACCTTTATTAAATCTGAAGTAACCTAGTCCGTCTCTTCTCAATACGTGATTGAGTATCCAATCCAAGATTGTTCTCCCCTTGTTGTTTCTCAAACTCAATCAACCCATCTCTCTCACATAATGGAGCTCCATCCACAATGTAATAATCACGGTCAATAAATACACCACAGGCAGAACAGACCAAACAATGAGAATGGAATTTCTCCCTCTTCTCATTCTCCAAACATAATCCTTCAATTCCGGTTCCGCATGCAGTACAGAGAGAATCGTTCAATTCGTGGAAATGGTACTCACAGTAAGGATGGTCATCAATAACGTAACAATTAGTACCTTTAGAGAATGGAGTAGCACATTTATGACAACTGAAACAACCACGGTGCCATTGGCCTGATAATTGGCCATCTTTAGACCAGATGGACTTGCCAGTAATGTCTAAACCACATCTACGACAAGGACCGGAACCTGCATCGTATTTGACTTCTTGAACAGTAGGCTGACGAGAAGTTTTCTTTGGAATTGATAATGGTTCTACGGCCGAATCCAAATCCAAAGTTCTTGGCTCCAAATGAGTGTATTCCATAGCTCTCAGTAATGGCTCAGTAGGATCGTCCTTCGGACTTGAGACTAAAGAATCACTATGGAAAGATGTCTGTTGAGTCGTAGATGTCATTGGATAAGAGCCACTCTTCATATCCCATTCATTGTCATCACTGAATGCCTGAGTGTTCTTCAAATCAGGTGTTCTTTTAGGAAGATCTCCACCAGTTAAAAGCTCGTACAGGTGATCTCTATTGAAATAAGCACTATCAGTTGATCTCTTTGGAGGCAATTCTGGAGCAGATTCTTCTTCTTCATCACTTGGATCGATATTCGATTGCTGATGGTCATAATCTTCTTGAATTACAATCAGAGGTGGGATATTTGTGGACTCTGGTTGAGGCAGGTCATGGAATTCTTCCTCATCTTCAGGTTCGGAATGGATTAAAGCCTCAGCTTCCATCTCAGCTTTATGAGAGATGGAAAGGTTTGGAGAAGCACCGATTTCTTCCTCGATCAATTCAGATAATCTTGGGGCGTTATTATAGTCACCGGTTTCTTCGTATTTCAGAATAGAATCACGACCTAAACCGAACATATCGTCCAGAGGTTTCAAGTTGGAAACGGGAGGAGCAATTTCACCGTAAAACAGTTCCTGTTCAGCGTCGGAGTCGTCGTAGGTATTGGCCAGATCGGAATCGTAAGTAGTACTGGCGATTCCCAAATCGGAGATTTCTTTTTGGAGGTTCAGATTATACAGGGGTTTGTCATATCCAGTTGGGTTATCATTTGGATAATTAGTTGGCAGGGTGGAGTAATTAGTTGGTTCACTCGACTCATGGGCTGGGGGATAATCAGCCAGCGGATAAGGTGGTTCGTAATTAGCTGGTTTATAATCATTCAGCTCATTAGATGGCTTATAAGTATCTACCTCATAATTAATCAGCTCATTAGATGGCTGATAATTATCTGCCTCGTAATTATCTGACTCATACTTAGCTGCCTCGTACTTATCTACCCCACCTGTCTTCACACTCTTAAACGATCTCTCAGGTGATGGTAAATTCTCCAGCGTCCCCTCAAAATTACTAACCCTTATATTCTCATACGGCACAGGTGCCACCTTCTCATCAACTCCAGGAGTAGAATACAGTGACAGATAATGGAAATTAGTAGCCGAACCTTGACGTTCTTTACTTCCAGCCAAAGCCGAGTCAGAATAAATCCTCTGTTGTTGTTGAGCAAACGGAACTGGTGGTGGAGGCACTCTCTCAAGATGCTTACTCGACTTCCCAGAGTACTGTGAATTCCTGTTGCTACTGTTTTTACTATGAATCAAATTTGGATCACTTTTATAAGCAAAAGGCAGGGGCAGAGACACATTTCTTTGATTGAATTTGCTCAGCTTAGAGTTGGTCAAAGGGCTATTTGAGCGTACTGAGCTCGATTCTTGTGCAATATTCCCCTTATACACCTCAAAACCTGCTCTTTCATAAACTCCTCTGTATTTTTTATCTGGTCGTAACGGTGGGAAAGGTGAATTGAAACGCGGTACCACCGGAGATCTGAAAAACTCGGGCAATGACTCCAATGAGGGGGAGGTGTCCTGAGTTTTGTTTCTTAACATGATGCAATGGGTGTTTTAGGTATGCAGTTGGTGGCCAGGTGCTCTCGATCAGCTAGTAGTTAGTTGAGTATGGTGAGTATGGTGAGAATTGATAAATGGCGTTGCACTGATGGGCACTGGTGGGCAATGGATGGGCAATGGATGGGCAATGGATGCTCGTTGTTGGTTGTTGGTTGCTAATTGCACTGTACTGACTGGCACTGGTTGCAAAACTGGTTTGTATTTGTCAGCGTTAACAGATGGCGGATTCTCCTAATAAACGCGCTAAGACTCTCGAATCTGCTTGACTATGGCGCTATGCTTACTGTGGCTCTATGATTGACTGGCACTATGCTTGACTGGTGCTATGCTCACTATGACTATTATGCTACCACTACCCCCTGGTTAATGCTTAGTCTACTCCCTGGTGTACTGTCTACCTCCCTCACCTTACTAATTCCGGCGTCAACTTTTTATTTATAGAAATCTAACGCAGATCGACGCCAAAAATTAAAAGAAAAACAAACCAAGCTTTCAAACAGCCCTCAAATTGAGTAGTCAATTTGGAACATCAAAGAAAAAATGGCCAAAGAGTGAGCGTTAATGCGGGACAGTACGAGCGCCAACGTAGAGGCGCATACGCGCAGTGCAGATGGAAGAGCACTCCATCGAGAAGGAAAATATTACGTGTTACTGTGGGACTGAGGACTGAGGGATACTGAGGGATACTGAGGGAGAGTAGAAGGACAGTGGAGGGAGAGAGGAGACGAACAAAAGAGATGAACGCAAGAGACGTAATAGATCAGATCACTATCCAACTTAATACTTCCTACCTATGAGACATCTAACCCCCAATTTCATCTACTCATTTCATCTACTTATTTCATCTACCCTCCTACATATGAACCATCCTCTTGAGGCAATGTGAATTCTTATTGTACTAAACTAAAACACCAAACTTAAAAAATTATGCATAAACAAGGCTCAGCTGAGCTCAGCTTAGAACTTGGCTAGGAAAACTTTGCTGGAAAGCGTTTCTGAGAACGGTACTGAGAACGGTACTGAGCTGCTGTGAAAAAATTCATTTCTGTAACTTTTACACGACCAAATTATCATCCTCATAATCCTCCTCTCTGAACAAAGCTTCATCATCAATTTCCAAATTACCATCAGAATCCAACGACACATTCAATCCGTTATCCAACTCCAGTAACTTTTCTTGCATTTTCTTGTAAATCAACAGAGTAGCCCCACTGAACAGAAGCCCGGTAATTAATATACTAAGAAAATCGATCAATCTTTCAGTCCCACTCTTAGATTGGCCCATATCCAGTAATTTAGATCCGATGAATATTGGAAGAAGTAACTTCGGTGAAGTTATAACACTGGCCATCACGAAAACTGATAACTTGATCCCAGGAATCAGCAGTAATGCTCCATTAGATAACGAATATGGTAACGGACAAAGTCTAATCAACAGAATCAATAACAAACTATTCTTATCATTTAATACTAAAGTGAACAGTTCAAACATTCTTGAAGTCTCGATCATCTGTTGCAGTTTCAGTTGTAATACATGCTTGAAAAGTAAGAATGAACAAGTACTACCTAACACAGAACTTGTCAGTAATAATGGCCACCCTCCAGGGAAGCCCCAAATCATCCCTGTCAATGTAGAAAGAGCACTAAATCCAATCAATGGAGGGAACGAAACTCCAAAGATCAAACAAAACATCAAAAGTGACCCTCCCGGCATTTCTCTCCACAGATCTGAAACTCCAATAGCAGTCTCAATCAAACGTTTATGATACACCATAGTAAGTAATCCAATTATAACCCCCACTATATGCATCAGAGCCACCAGTACCTGTTGCCATAACGGTAACCCCATAAACCATTCTTTAGTAGAACGATATTTTTCTTGCAAATGTGTTAAAATCCCACCAATGAGTCCATCATTCTCATTTAATCCAATTGAAATAGCCATTTTATCACCCTAATCACCTCTCTAACCGACCTTAACCGCCTTCATTTAGTTCTGCGCCCCTGTCAATTGAAGGTGAACCTTATTTGATAAATTGCTAACCAATATAAATCATATTTTGCTCACCTCTCAAAATTCATTTTATGCTCACCCCAAACCGGCCCTGTCATGCAGATCCATCAGCGATTACGGCGAAAATTTTTCCTATCTGCATCTTAGTCATTATCATTTTATCCTGTCTGATTGGGCTAAACTCTAATTTTTTCTAACGGAAGAGATGATTTAAAATAATCCCAATTATATACAACCCACTCCTGAATACCGTGTCGTATACAATAACCATGTTGTTATCAAGCGCTAGATCCTCCAGATCCCTGGTGATACCTAGTATCAGAAAATTAGCCACGAGTTCCGACTCTTTTTACCAAGTCCCTCAGGAATTTGTTAAGAGAACTCCTCCATATGAAAAATTGATCAAGAAATTGGGAACCGTCAAGAGAGTCTTGAACAATGCTCCGTTGACTCTTGCCGAGAAGATTTTATACTCCCATTTAGTCGAACCAGAAGACTTGAGCGTCGGTAAAGGTAGTGTCTCCAACATTCGTGGTGTCGAATACTTGAAATTGAACCCAGATAGAGTCGCTATGCAAGATGCTTCTGCTCAGATGGCCCTTTTACAATTCATGACCTGTGGTATGAAGGAGACTGCTGTCCCAGGTTCCATCCACTGTGACCATTTAATCGTCGGTTCTAAAGATGGTGCCGAAATGGACTTGAAATCTTCCATTGCTACCAACGAAGAAGTTTTCAACTTCTTACAATCGTGTGGTGAGAAGTATGGAATTCAATTCTGGGGTCCAGGTTCTGGTATCATTCACCAGATCGTCTTGGAGAACTTCTCTGTCCCAGGTTTAATGATGTTAGGTACCGATTCTCATACTCCTAACGCTGGTGGTTTGGGTGCCATTGCCATTGGTGTCGGAGGAGCCGATGCCGTCGATCTGTTGACCGGTACTCCATGGGAATTGAAAGCTCCAAAGATCATGGGTGTCAAATTGACCGGTCAATTGAACGGCTGGTCTTCTCCAAAGGATGTCATCACCAAATTGGCTGGTATTCTTACCGTTAGAGGTGGTACTGGTTTCATCGTTGAATATTTCGGTGAAGGTGTCGACTCCTTGAGTTGTACTGGTATGGCTACCATCTGTAATATGGGAGCTGAGATCGGTGCCACCACTTCTACCTTCCCAATGAAGGACGCTCATTATAGATACTTGGTTGAGACTGGCAGAGAGCCAATTGCTAAACTGCTGGCTACCGTCAACAAGAACTTTGGTTTCTTACAAGCTGATGAAGGTGCTGAATATGATCAAGTCATTGAGATCGATCTTAGTACTTTGGAACCATCTGTTAATGGTCCATTTACCCCAGATTTATCGACTCCAATCTCCCAATTAAGTGAGACCACCAAGAAAAACGAATGGCCAGAGACTATCTCCGCCGGTTTGATTGGTTCTTGTACCAATTCTTCATATCAAGACATGTCCAGAGCTGTTTCTATTATGAAACAAGCCGAGAAGGTTGGGTTGAAACCAAAGATTCCTTTCTTCGTCACTCCAGGTTCCGAACAAATCAGAGCCACCATCGAGAGAGATGGTTTGATCGATACTTTCGAGAAGAATGGAGCCGTTGTTCTCGCTAATGCCTGTGGTCCATGTATTGGTCAATGGGATCGTGGAGCCGACTTCGACAAGAAGCTGACCAACGTCATTTTCACCTCTTTCAACAGAAACTTCAGAGCCAGAAATGACGGTAACAGAAACACCATGAACTTCTTGACCTCTCCAGATATTGTCACCCTGATGATTTACTCTGGTGACATGAATTTCAACCCTATGAAGCAATCTATCAAGTTACCAAACGGTGAGGACTTCAAGTTCGAACCACCTGTAGGAGATGAATTACCAGCTGACGGTTTCATTCCAGGAAGAAAAGAATTCTACCCAGAATTGGATCCAAAACCAAAGCCAGAAGTTGCCGTAAACGTTTCTCCTTCCAGTGACAGATTGGAATTGTTGGAACCTTTCCAACCTTGGGATGGTAAGGAATTGGAAACCCATGTCATTTTGAAGGTCGAAGGTAAATGTACCACCGACCACATCTCTGCTGCTGGTGCTTGGTTGAAGTACAAAGGTCACTTAGGTAACATTGCCTACAACACTCTTATTGGAGCTCAAAACAAGGAAACCGGTGAGGTCAACAAACTGTATGACTTCGACGGTACCCTGTATGGTATTCCAGAATTGATGATGAAATGGAAAGATGAGAACAGACCTTGGACCGTTATCCTGGAACATAACTACGGTGAAGGTTCCGCTAGAGAACACGCCCTGTTACAACCAAGATTCCTCGGTGGTAAGATCATTCTTGTCAAGTCCTTCGCTAGAATCCACGAGACTAACTTGAAGAAACAAGGTATGTTGCCATTGACCTTTGCCGATGAGCTGGATTATGACAAGTTGTCTTCTGGTGACAAATTGGTCACTAAAGGTTTACTCGAATTGGTCGAATCTGAAGGTGATAACGGAGGTTTCTTACCTATTGAGGTCACCAAGAAGAACGGTGAGAAATTCGAGATCCTTTGTAAACATACCATGTCCAAGGATCAAGTTGCATTCTTCAAGCACGGTAGTGCCATTAACTACATTGGAAGCTTGAAAGCATAGAAGCTATTTATTATTTATTTCTATCTCATTAAATTTAGAACAAATTCCTTTGAATCTTATCGTAGTCTACGTAGTTCTTAGCCTCGTTCACGTTCTCTGATCTCTCTCCTTCATTTGAATTCTCATAATAAAATTGCTTCATCTTCTTCTTTAAGTTCCTATAAATAACCCCCAATTTGTTAGTATTGAGCAATTTATTAAATTTTGGGGGGTTAGTTTTACTTACTCGGTGTACTTACCCTCGGGGGTGTCTTTAGGGTAGATATGGAACAGGTCGGTCAAAGCTCTTGTTGGTGAGGTTGATTCGATCTCATTTGTGAATGTTTCGTCTTTTTTGATTGGTACCATTATGTAATTGTTAAAGTTCCTGCTTCTCCAATTATTTTCCAGTAGTAATTATAAAAAATATATCGTGAAGAGTCAAGAATGGGATCACTAATCTTTATATATTATTAGTATTTGATTATTGATATGACCCAACAAAGACGTCATGTTAAAGCAAAGATCACAATAGTCACAACTTTCCCCTGACTCATTTCTTTTTCTATCTGATATAGGCTCCAATCTAAGATCTTAGCTTTCCATAAGAAATACGGAGGATCCCAATAAGATTTCCTCCTCCAACTATTACTGTACAAAAGAGATTTGCGGATCGGTCCTGCATCATCATGACGTCAAAATTGTCCCTCAAGACAAGTATCCAGCCCCACCTATTCATCTTTTTAAATTGCTCTTGTACTTTGCTATTAAGAAAAGAAATAATAAGCGAGGTGCAAGCGAGACTCAGAGCATTTTATCATTTAGCAAACCACAGCCCACCGAAGATTATGTAAGCGATTACCACAGCATTATATCACTTTTAGCAAATTATAGTTCATTAACATTAAAGATTATGTAAGCAAGGCGTAAAATATTATATAGTTTTGTCGTCATTCTGGGTAAAACCATCACCTTTATCGTTGATGACAACGGATTTTTGCGATACCTGGTTCATTAATTTCAAAAAGTTGGAGTTTTTGAATTTGCTGGATGTTTGAGCCGATGTAGTTGTAGAGGCCTTCTTTTGAGAGTGAGCAGTCATCAGCTCTGCTACTAATCTTGCGGTCAGGGCAAACTTCTCTCTATCTAAATCGACTTTATTGTCAATATTTGTTGGTGTGGTGGTTCCACTAGTGGCCAGACGTAATTCTGATTCTATAGCTTCGAACAGAGAATCGAATTCTCCCTTTTCATGCTCGAGATGATGTAATTCTTGGTGCTCCGACATGTATTGGCTAGATAATGTAGACTGTGGTACACTTAATGGCATAGATCTTGGGAGAAGATTGGTTCTCATTATAGGTGACTGAGTATTGGTTTGAGAAAATTCTTGAGACCATGCAGTATTCATTCCAGTATTCATTCCACTGTTCATATGGGTTTGAGGAACATTACTGATACTCATTTTGGAGAACTCTGTAGTCCAGTTGGTATTATTAGTAACCGTATTAAATTGCGGTTGATGATGTGAAGATGGTGCAAATTGATTCGGTATCTGAGGCCCAGGTCTAGCAGTGAACTGAGAGAACTCATTTTGTAAACCGTGATCTATGTTCATGAAAGTATTAGAATTTGAAAATGCCCTTTGGTTATCATTTCGTTGTTCAAGAGATTGTCCAAGTCTTGATCCATTAGTAGATGCCAAATGATCTGTCTGTTTAGAGAAAGACAGAAGTGGATTATTGGATCCACCGCATGATGCCGGATCGTTAGCAAATAATCCTGACATTAAAGTGAGCTTTAAGCTTGTTCCTCAGTCTCTAGCCCTCTCTAGTTTCTTCTAGTCTCTGCTACTTTCCTCTACTCTCTTGATATCGTTTCCCAGTTAGCGCTATAACTAACACTAAAACCTCTAATTTGAAAGAAAAATTTTCGCTGCTTGAACACAATAGAAAGATTTCCCTGGGATGATTCAGTGGCAACTTAACAATAATCCAAATTTAACTACCACACAAAGTTACCGCCTAATATTTGTTAATATTTAAACACTTTTTCACAAGTCCAAACTGTGCACTATTTAAATCACCGTCCCGGGCTCGATGATTAACCTGGGGGAGTCATCTAATTTTTTCCTTCTCCATGTTTTCGGTGTAAAGGAGAGATAACACTTGCAGGTGATTATAGTTGCCCAAAATGGAAAATTTATCCACGCGCACTACCAGCACAGACGACTCCGAGGCACAGAGCAGATTATCAATAATGGAAACATCAGATGCGCATCTTTACTGCTTGTCATCGCATCACCTAACGGGACCGGGGGGATACTCCACCTCAAAAAGTAGTCTGATTTCCAAATACTATTGAAGTATATGAAATGTAAACAATAGAAAGTACAAGATTGAATAATCACGTAATTATTCCTTTAGCAAACCCCGAGCTCACTCTCCTCTATTGCTTAGTTAGTCTGGTCGTTTCTAGAACCTCTCATGAGCAAGTTATCAATAAAAAGAAAAGAGACCTCACGAAACAACAAAAATTTTTCCTCTCTATTTTTGTTTATCATATAAAAAGAAGGTTCTGTTAGTGTTGGCATTAGAATAGTTGTACAATATAATTGTGAAGTGATTACCGGATTAACATCAGAGTCGATCTCATCTCATCCGCTGGAGTTTTAAGTGAAAATATCATTCGAAAGAGTCGTTTCTACCCTCCCGCTGTGGTCCCAAACTAATAACACCCGAAAACAATCCAGAGGCAATTTTAAAGTACAAGATGGATCTGATACGCTCCGTATACAATTACCTTTTCGATCCCGACAAGTTGGCGTTACTCAACCAACCGACTCCACCTTATACTGTCATCACCGTACAGCCGCCCTTAATTGAAGGAATACCCGATGGAATGTTGCTGTTAATACTCCCCGTCGTGGCTTATTGGAGTTACTCGTTTATCTTTCATATCATTGATGTCTATGAGTTGGCCGAGTACTACAGAATTCACCCTCCAGAAGAAATAGCCAAAAGAAATAAAGCAAGCAAGTTTGAAGTATTGAAAGATGTGATATTACAGCATATTATTCAGACCATTGCTGGAATTGCTATGTTCCATTTTGACCCTGTTCCAACTACTGGATACGAAGTCCTCTCAATGTGGACTTTAAAACAAAATCTCAAGTACGTACCCAACCATATGATTTCTATTCTTTACAATATTGTGTTGCCGGGAGCCAAGATTTTTGCCCTGTTTGCAATCATTGATTCATGGCAATTCTTTTTGCATAGATTGATGCATTTGAATATGACTTTATACAAAAGATTCCATTCCAGACATCACAGACTTTATGTTCCTTATCTGTTTGGAGCTTTGTATAATGATCCCGTTGAAGGATTCTTGTTGGATACTTTGGGATCAGGTTTGCTGCTGCTTATAATGCTGTTGACTCCAAGGGAACAGATGATTTTATTCACTTTCTCCACTTTGAAGACAGTAGACGATCATTGCGGTTATTCGTTCCCATGGGATTTGTTCCAAATCATTTTCCCAAACAATTCCATCTACCATGATATTCATCATCAAAACTTTGGTATCAAGAACAACTTCTCTCAACCTTTCTTCACCTTCTGGGACAAATTGTACAAGACCGAGTATCATGGTATCGATCAATACAAGGAACAGACCAGAAAAATCACCATTGAGAAGTACCATGAATTCTTGGCCAACAGAAAGTTGATGTCCAAGGGTGCCTCTCAACTGAAAAAGCAACAAGAACAAGAAAAGACAATCACCTCCAATGCATTACTTACCCCAGAGAACTCTGAGAGTGAGGATGAGTCCAAAAAGAATATGTGATTTTACTTATATGATATGGCTTTTTTTCCCATTTTTTTGACTTTTTGATTTTGGATCTTACTCAGGGATATCCCTCTAATTACTGCTCGAAGCAATACTTAATTTTAATGAATTCATGCCATTTATAATCTGTTTTAGCCCCCTCCCCCATCCCCAAATTAATCCCCTAAGCTATCTATTTATTGACACATGAAAAATTCATCACCCGTTTCTGTCATTCCTAACAAAATTTTTCTTCTCATTGAAAAAAGTTCCTCAGCTCAACTACGGCGGTTAAGTGAAGGAAGTGGAGAGTACCAAGTGAAACGATATGGCTTCAAAATTCCGTAGTGCTGGATGGCTTAAGCTGAAAGGCTTTGCTCCACACGTTTATCTTTTCCATAACATCGAAAGTGGCCAAGTTGTATACTCACAACTTCCCCATGTCACTAACTACCAAATCAAGACCTCGATCAAGAGACCAAACTGGCAATATAAGAAGCCTACTAAAAGAAGAGACATTTGGGAGGTTCTTTGTGTTGCTGAATTCAAGACTCATGAAGAGCTGTTGAAGATGTATCATGGACTCGTTGAGTTGAGACACATGCGTGAGGTTAAGAAACGTAAGGAAGCTGAGAGCTTAAGAAGAAGAAATAAGGATGGAAATATCTGGTATTCAGGTCAGTTCAGACCTACATATTCACAAGAGTCAGTTGCTGATTTGGCTACAGTAATAGATGAGTTCAAAGTTGACACCAAGATTTACTGGGAAAATCTCTGGAGAAAGGGTGACGACAAGCACTGGAACTTGGACCTCACTAAACACGAACAATTACCTCAATCTTTGGTCGACAAGAGTGTAATATTAAAGCAATTGAGAGAGTCTGGAAAGTTGGAAGAACTGTTCGAAGATGTTACAACTCTGTAAATTCAAACACCATTTTGTATATAGTTTCTTTTTTAAATAAATATACTTATTTATCATGCAAGTTTATCGGTCTGGATATATTTCTCCTCGTCGATCCCATAGAATTCATCGTCATCCACTTCTGAGTGGTTCAAAAACTCGTCAATCATAATTCCTATCAAGGTTATGAAACAGGTACCTATACTGACTTTGTCAAACCAATTCTCTACAAATTTGACTCTCAAAGGCTCACCTCCAATAGCAGAGTCGATATTTGATGAGAGCAGATCTGGGAGATTCGATCTCAACAATAACACCGTCAGTAATGTGTAGATTCCTAAGAGTTCCGAGATCATTAAAGATCTGAGAACAGATCTCTTTTTATTATCTGACAGAGCTACGTCATTCAGGGACGAACCATGAATTAACAGCCTGAGCGAATGAGGGATCAATTTTGAAAGAGAATGGAAAGTGTTAACCACACTGGAAACCGAACAGAGGAACAAGAACCCAGAAATTATAAAACTCAATTGATTTACCAACATATCTTCATCGATCTCTTCATATCTTCTTACTTGAATTACAATTTTACTAATAGTCACCAGTAACGCATCCTTGGTGATGTCGTTATCTCTATGAAGAAGATTATCAAAGACCAAATGGGGGAGTCTGATGAGGAACAACGACACCAACCGATACAAACAGTAGATGGCAAACAGTTTTCTGAATAACCGCAGCAGTTTGTGTTTTGTAGAGTCTTGGGATTGTTGGAGTTTCAAAACATTAGCCTTCTTCAACAAATCATTATTTAATGAGTTCTTTAACTGAATAATAGCACTGACTTCCTCCTCTAATAACTTCAATTCCTGACTAGAACCCTTATGCTCGGCATAACGATCAATTTCAGCTTGTCTTAAAGAGAGAATCTGATCAGTAGTCTTTAAACTAGATATTATTTTATTCAAATCTGTCTTCGTAACAGGTTTTTGTTTCTTAACAAGTTCATAGAAAGGATTCGAGATAGTACCTACACCTCCCAATATGGCGATCATTGTAATTCCAAGCAAAGTGAGCTCGGAAACGTATTTTGAGATCAAATTGAATTGTAATCCATCAGTATTGATCCCCGTGATAAAGTCCAACTCACTCAAAAAGTATAACCAGCATAAAAGAACAGCTGCCAACACCATATAATTCAAATTCTTGTTGATATGAGTGATCTGAGGGAAATATCTGTCCATAAATATCATCAAGAGCATCAATGGGATAACAAACACCAATAAAAGACTAACGACAGGTATAACAAGATGCCATATCATCAATCTACTCTCGGCATGGAAAATATCATCCACCTCACATAACGCCAATTCCATCACAAGTAAAGACAACAGGAAAGTCAAGGCAAACACATGATGAACCAGCTTATTGAACTTCAATTCCACAACTGGGGATGATAAAAACCTAATACCCGAGTCTCTTCGTGCTTGTGGACTCCATTTACTGGGTTTATTAGATGTTGTAGGGTTCTTGTAATCTATTCCAAGTGCTGTAAAGTCGATCTCAGGGCCTGCAAAGGTGAAAAGGTTCGGTATTAAATAGTAAATCACCCTAAATGATAAGGTATAGAATCCCACAAAGGACGCTATAAGCGGTATCGACCCAAAACAAGCACCAATTGACCACATTTTGCTCTGTGCTTCCACCTGAATCTGACTTGTTCGTTCAGTGTACTATTTTGTGGACCCTTCCGATTACCGCGTAAGGAAAAATACTGGGGAGGTAGGAAAAAATCTTAAAGGGGGTAAAAGGAGGGTGGGGCCAGGCCTAAAGGGGTGAAGGGATAAAGTTGATTCTATATGAACTTGGGGGCAAGTTCAGGGTGGGGTAAGGGGGGAGGGGAGAAGATCAATTAGAATTTACAAATACATCATCATATACCATCAATATCATCAATTAAACAATTATCAACACTCTAGTTTTTACTCAGTCTCATACATCCATAATGCACCACCCGGTTGTCTAAAGTCCAACTCATCACACTCTGACCAAGCTTCTTATTACATATACTACACACCGTCTTATCAGTGATAACAACATGTTCACTGCGTGCTTTCCAATATTGCTCTTTCAATTTATATTTTTTCAACTCCACCAAACTCCTAACAAATTGTGACTGCACCGCGCTCACCTCGTTCTGTCTTAAGCTCGACACAAGAAAACTGTTCAATTGCCCAATCGAGATATCACTAGGTAACTTCTCTAGTACTTGCAACATATCCAATTTCGAACCTTGGGTAATAAGTAAGTTCAATGCTTCTTTGATAGTTAGATCTTTCCCGATATACTTAGCTAACAAATAATCCAATAACGATTTGGCCGTTTCCGAATCGTTTGTATTGTAGATATGGAAACAGTAGGTCTCGGCTTTCTTGTAGTCTTTCAATTCGTCTACAAAGATATCCAACACCTTATCATGTTGTCCTAACTTATCCAAGATGATAGTCTTTGAGATCAAGAAGAGATCGTTGCCCGAGTCGTCAATAGCTTTAATGACCTTAGCCAGATCGAACTTATCGTAATTCAGTAACAACTTCTCTAACTCCTTCACCTTCTCTTGCTGCATATAGATCTCAACTAACTTGTTATGTATCTTAGTTGAGTCATCACCTAGTTCGTATACCAAATGTTCCAAGTACGATTCGACTATATCAAGATGGGTCGAGGAGAACTTGTCCTCAAGGAAGTTCAACACTTTGAATTTATTCAAGGACTCACATTCAATAGTATCAACTGTGAAGAAATGCTTAGCATAATCAGGGTCCAAGGAAATAGGCCATTCGAGATACTTGAAAATCAACCCCAAATTCTTATCATCTAACTTTTGAAGGTATTGGATAGTAGGTAAGGGACCCAGTAAAGATCCCGTATTGGTCTTCCCCAATTTGAGAAGCAATTCTAACAGATTCTCATGATGTCCCTTGGTGAAATAGAAGTCGATCAACTCTCTATACATGTGATTACGTTCCAAGTTCAACTGAACAACCTCAGGATCACAGTAATTATTGACACGAAGGAAAGGTGCTACCAATCGCGGCGATGATATCAAATAACATTTGAATAATGTCGTATCTACAAGATGAATAAGTTTGACAAGTGATGCCTTTTGAGAATCCTCCGACTCGTTTGCCGATAAATACAAGCTCTTACTAATTGAGACTCCCTTCCATTCGAAGACAGGAGATTCAGGATTCAACATCTTGTTCAATTTCCTCCTAGTATCAGTCAAATAAGGCACTAAACCTTTGATCGATTTAAGCTCCCCATTCGATTGTAAATTTTTATGTGACTTTTTAGGTGACAATGACTTCCTCGGAGAAGAAGGAACAGAAGAGGATTCTTGTATAATTGTCTCTCCATCATTAGACTCGATACTCAACAATTTCAACTCTTTATCCAAGTCAGGGAATAATGGAATCACCGTATCAGGAGGTGCCATGAACGCAGTAAATAAATCTATAGCTTGATCGATATGTCCTTGTCGAAATAACACTTTTGCTTGTTTGATTTGGAAATCTCGAAGTAATAAGAACTTCTTATCTTTTTGATTTATGGTCGGGGAAAGGTCATCTCCAAAGAGCTCGATGAATTCAGACTCACAAGCCGATGGCAGCAGCTTTTCGATCAACGAAATAGCGTCTGCATATTTCAGCTGACTGGACGACTGGGCTAATAAGTCTTTGAATGAGGCTCTTTCCCAACAATCGATTTCCTTGTCTCCAACAACAAAAAGAGTACTTCCTGCAAATGCAAGCTGATTTACATCCCCATGCAATTGAATAGACTGCAACACTTCTCCTGTTTTCACTTTCCTGATTTCGACGGTTCGATTATCGTTGACTAAGATCAAGTAAGGGAACCAGAATTTGATTATATGAGGAGTTTTAGTCCAATACAATGGGTTCTTCTTCATCAGTCTCTTCTTATAATGTAAAAATTCTCCATTATCATTGATTTTCAACAGTACATTCTCTTTTGATATGATATTAGTGTTAGGGAAAGTACGTATAATGAAGTATCTGAAATGATTGGACCTGAAATAATTGAAAGTGGAGTTAGTAGTCACTACCGAGGTTGACAAATATGGGAGTGAGTTGATCACTGTCACCGCACTTTCCAGATTTGTTTCATACAAATTCACTAACACCACATCATTGTTATTCAATGTGAGGAGTAATTTCTCAGACGACAAGTATTCTAAGCATCGCACTTTATCATTCAAATTATATTCCAACTTGCTATTGAACTCTCCTTTGATGAAACAGTAAACCACAAGCTTCCTTTTGCAACATAATGATATATAAGACCGATAATCCAACACCTTAGCAGACTCATAGTGATTATCATTGGAGAATATATTAGCACTACTCAGAGTCGCAAGAGACATAGAATCACTAAAATCGATCATCGAGTTCTTCTCAAAATACGAATCATCAAAATCTCCACCTTCCTCTACCCCTGAATCCTTCTCAATGCTCGAGTATATCTTTATGAGATTTGTATTCTTATAATTGACCAACTTCTCTTCTAACAGGAACCCATCCAATATGTAGATATATACAAGTCCCGCAGCCAAGAGGAGCATATATCCAACATCAGGGAGTATCAATACCTCCTCAATTGGTCCGTCGGTCATCTTTTCAAGTGTCCTTTCCACCACTATTTTACCCCCAGTTTGTACATTGTAAATCTTGATATCACCATTTGCTAGCCCCACAAAGAGCTTCCCATTGTGAACCAGTACCGCTTTGGCGGTCTCATTCTTCAACAGATGTGAAGAGTGGTGTTTCAAGATATTCATACTACCATTGCCAGCGATAGTCATCTATCTTCTTCCAGCAACTTACCTGTCTCTTGTCGTGGTGAGGGCGCTTACAGAAGGACGTGGAATTTAACAAGCAAATTACGAATATTTCCATTTAAAGAAAGAAAAAAAAAACAAGATATAGGGGCATACTGGGAATTGAACCCAGGGCCTCTCACACCCAAAGCGAGAATCATACCACTAGACCACACGCCCTATTCTTGTTGAAAGAATCGTTAATTTAAATACATATAGATGAAATATGAATAATTGGTGGGACACGACTAAAAAGGTCGTGAATTATTTCCAAGTGGCGATCTCCCGCACAACGAACAAAAAGAATCCACAACAAGTTGAAAGGGCGTTTAGACCAGATAAAAGTCAAGGGCATTGGTATTGGATCGATCATCAATTGAATACCTTCAGCAATGGGACAAGAGGCATCATTTCCTAACAAAGGAAAGAAGAACGATAAGAAGAAGGAGAAGCCAAAATATGAGCCTCCAGTACAGTCGAAATTCGGAAGGAAGAAGAGAAAGGGCCCAGCTACTACGGCTAAATTGCCAAGTGTTTACCCTAATACAAGATGTAAATTGAAGTTCTTGAAGATGGAGAGAATAAAGGACCACTTATTATTGGAGGAAGAGTTTGTAACCAACCAAGAAAATGCACAACCAACAGAGGCCAAACAAGCAGAAGAGAGAGAGAAACTTGAAGATGTCAGAGGCTCTCCAATGTCCATTGGTACATTAGAAGAGATTATCGATGATGACCATGCTATTGTATCCTCTTCATCTGGTCCAGAATACTATGTTTCTATATTGTCTTTTGTTGACAAAGGATTGTTGGAGCCAGGGTGTTCAGTTTTACTTCATCATAAGACAGTATCGATTGTTGGTGTATTACAAGATGACACTGACCCAATGGTTTCTGTTATGAAATTAGATAAGTCTCCAACCGAATCTTATGCTGATATTGGTGGTTTGGAAAGCCAGATCCAGGAGATCAAGGAAGCCGTTGAGTTACCTCTTACACACCCAGAATTATATGAAGAAATGGGTATTAAACCACCTAAAGGTGTTATATTGTACGGTGTCCCAGGTACCGGTAAGACGTTATTGGCTAAAGCCGTTGCCAATCAGACAAGTGCTACTTTCTTGAGAATTGTCGGTTCTGAATTGATTCAAAAATACCTTGGTGATGGTCCAAGATTGGTGAGACAACTTTTCAAAGTTGCTGCTGATAATGCCCCATCCATTGTTTTCATCGACGAGATCGATGCCATTGGTACAAAGCGTTATGATTCTACTTCTGGAGGTGAGAGAGAAATTCAAAGAACTATGTTGGAATTGTTAAATCAATTGGACGGTTTCGACGACAGAGGTGATGTCAAGGTTATCATGGCCACCAATAAAATTGAATCCTTAGATCCTGCATTGATTAGACCTGGACGTATTGACAGAAAGATCTTATTCGAGAATCCAGATCCTAAGACTAAGAAGAAGATCTTGAATATTCATACCAGTAAGATGAACTTGGCTCCAGATGTGAATTTGGAGGATTTGGTGAATGCCAAGGATGATTTGTCTGGTGCTGATATTAAGGCTATCTGTACAGAAGCTGGTTTGTTGGCCTTGAGAGAAAGAAGAATGCAAGTCACTGCTGAAGATTTCAAGAGTGCTAAGGAAAGAGTATTAAAGAACAAGATTGAAGAAAATTTGGAAGGTCTTTACTTGTGATAGAATAAATTGATTATTGATTTAGTTGTAGGGATAGTGAGTTTGGTGAGTCTGGGACTTTACAGTAATTCCAGTAGCTCCCAGTAATTCCCAGTAATTCTCAGTGATTCTCAGTAATTCTGTACTTATAGTTCTCTCATAGTTAAGCTCTCATAGTTAAGTTCTCATAGTTAAGTTCTCATAGTTAAGTTCTCATAGTTAAGCTCCCCATAGTAATTTTCCATAGTTAATTTCTCCAAATAATTTTCCATAGTTAAGCTCCCATAGTTAATTCTTTCTAGTTAAACTCCCCATAGTTAATTTTCCCCTAGTAATTTTCATACTAATTTTCATAGTAATTTGCTCACCTTTTCATATTTTACTCCTAAAGTTTAGAATTTACTCAAAGTCCATAGGTGGTGAAGAGCATAAGAGTACTCAGAATCCAATGAGACTCCGTGGTTGGAAACTCCGCAACTTGAAGACCTGCGGATCAAGATTTTATAGCAATGAAGTGGATAAAACCGTGTTACAAACGGATATCGCCGCCCTAAAGAATCTCCCCCGAAATAGCACCGTTTTTAGTCTTATTCAACCCACTGGTCAGTTCCATCTTGGTAACTATTTTGGTGCTGTCAAGGTCTGGAGAGATATCACGAACACTGTAAGTGCTTCAGAAACGCTTCGTGATAACACAAAGCTCATGTTTGGTGTAGCGGATCTCCATGCTATTACTGTACCTCAAGATGCGGATTCTTTGAGGGAGAGAAGGACTGAGGCAATTGCTTCAATATTGGCAAGTGGAGTTGATCATGAGAAAGCAGTTGTGTTCCACCAATCTGCTGTTCAACAGCATTGTGAATTGTTCTGGATTTTGGCCTCCGTGACTAATCTCGGATCCCTCAATCGTATGACTCAATTCAAAAGTAAAGCTAATATTAAAGAGGAAGGGGATAAATGGGGTGAGAATATAGGAAGTGCCAAATTGGGTCTTTTCAGTTATCCAGCTTTACAAGCAGCAGATATCTTACTTTATCATTCTACTCATGTTCCTGTAGGACAAGATCAACAGCAACATCTCGAATTGACCCGAGAAATAGCTTCCTCATTTAATAGGCTTGTTGGGAAGTCTTACTTCGATTTACCCAAGACTTTATTTGCTCCTACAAAGAAGATCGCATCTCTTAAAGAACCTTCCAAGAAAATGTCCAAATCTGATAAGAATGAGTTATCTAAGATATTGATCACCGAAGATCCCGAGTCAATTAGACATAAGATAATGAAAGCCGTAACCGATTCAATTGATGGAAAATTAACTTACGATCCAGAAGGAAGACCAGGTATTTCTAACCTCATTAATATTATCAATGCCGTCAAGAATGAACCTATAGAAACTACGATCTCTCAAGTTGAAGATTTTTCCAAACAAGAATTGAAAAGTTATGCTGCTGAGTTGACAATCGAAGAATTAAAAACTCCTAGAGAAGCATACATCGAGTATTATAAAGATCGTCAATTTTTGGATAAAGTAGTAAGGCAAGGTAATGAAAGGGCTCGTGAGATAGCTGAAAAGACCATTAAAGAGGTCAAGACACTTGTTGGGTTACTTTAGATAAAATAAATTCTGTACATAGTCAGTTCATGTAGTGATAACTCCAGTCCATCCCCACCATTCCAATCAGCTCTTGAGAGGATGAAAAAAAAAAATGCTCCGCGACGGGGAATCGAACCCCGGTCTACCGCGCGACAAGCGGTAATTCTAGCCACTAAACTATCACGGATTTTACATGACACTAAAAGAAAAAAATCATATAAGTTCTAATGATTTAGAGCAATTTATTAAATGCGCATTTTTGCCGAACTACCTCCGATGAGCATCTCCGAATTAAAACCGCCGAGGGTGGGCTGGGGGGTTATATAAAGCCGTTTAAAATACGCTGATAAAAATCCATGTGTAGATATATTCAAACATAATGGCTATTCTTCACTATATCGAGAAAACTCTCGGTTATTACTTCTATAACTACAAAGGGAGAGATGATAAACTCATTTCCAACTTTGATGAGTTTAAAAATATCCCTTTGAACATTAAATTGGAATCGGACGAATTCGCAGATAATGGAGTTATGGCTGAAATCACGGGGAAGAAAAATGAGAATTTGTCTCCGTCGATGAAATGGAACTCCAATGCTGAGGGAACTGAATCTTTCATGATCGTATGCCAAGATATCGATTTACCCCTCCCAATGGCTGCTACTCATATGATTATTTATGGTATCCCCAATTTGAAGACATCGTTTGACCTTGGTGAATTGACAGAGACCAAAATCAAACAATTCAAGCAACCTGAATTCAATTCCGGTTATGGTACCATGGGAAATCTCGGTTACCATGGTCCTCGCCCCCTTCTGAATCACGGTCCCCACAGATACGTCTTCCAAATCTTCGCTTTAAATGGTGAGGCTACCGAAAAACTTGCAGCAATTCAAAAAGCTCCAAGTTTAGCGCAGTGTCTTGAAATCGTCAAAGGTAACGTTTTAGGCAAGGGAATTTTGACAGGTACTTTTGAGAGAAGATTTTAATACTACAACCATTTATATTCTTATAATTATTATTACACCCATTTTTTTAAAACCTATATACCTTCTCTAGCACGTCTCTTCAACTTCTCCAACTCATCATCATCTCTTTGAGCACCCTTCTCAATTACCAAGTTCCTCAACAATCTATTTTCCATTTCTAATTGTTGAATTCTCATTTGTAATCTGTGGGCATTTTCATTCAAATCTTTTATACTTCTTTGCATTTCTTGTTCTTTCAACTTCTTTTTGATTCTAAATCTAGCCGAGGCAGCTGTATTTCTGCGTCTCTTATCAAGATCAGCATCTGAGCCACTTGGAGGAGTTAAATTGGAATTATAATCCTCACCAGTGCCATCAGGAGAAGCATTGGAAGCAGAGGGGATACTAGAGAACCCATTGTCGGTTTGCTCTAATTTGACACCATTACTTGTCTGGCCATCATATGAATGAGCTGTTGATGGAGGCGACATACTGTCTGACGCAGCATAGCTGGAGTTATTATTTCTGGAAGAACTTGTGTCTAGAAGTGATACTAAATGAGATAACTGGCCATTTCCTGAAGCCGATTGCGAACTAGATTTGTTATTCAAGATATTCAAAGCATTCATAGCACTGTCATGGAAAGCAGAGTTCTCAGCTTGCTGCAGATTACCAGCTGCAGCTAAATTGGATCCATTTCCATTAGAAGATTTAGACTGATGATGAGCTATCAATGCTGCTAATGCGTCTATTTGAATTTGAGACAAACCAGCATTTACTAAAGTGGACATGGCACCGGGTGGGACTTGAACCTTGGGCACTCCCGACAACAAACTGACTGACAATGAGTCAACTACGGAGTTCTTGGAGCTCTTCTGAGATGATAAAATAGTCACCAAACTTTGAGATAACAAATCTGGATTGATATTGGCGGAGCTTGTTGACTCACTGCCACTTGTGAGTGGAGTAGGTATGTTATTTTGAGGGGGGACAGGCTGGGAGGGGTTCAGATTAGGCTGATACATCCCAAACGATGGTGTATTTGACAGGTCGGACGATGAGTTCACATATGGACCAGAATTCCCATTGTTAAGAGGGTTCCCATCAAAAAACTGAGGCTCATCGCCTCCATTATTCTTAGGTTTATCTTCATCTGGGAAGATGAAGGAATCATCAGCAAATGCGGCCAACTCAGCCGATAATTGGTTATCCAAAGAAGCAGGGTCAAGTTCCGACATGAAAGAATCCACATAGATCAACTGCTCCAATAATGCAGTCGAAGTCGAGTCATCTTGAATATCGTGACTCACTGCCTCGTTCAGTTTACTTGTCATGATGAAGTAGTCGAATAAGTAACAAAGTGATCGAAAATATCCACACAGCTAACCGTACCAAAGGGTCTAACGAACGCAATATAAGTAAATTATCGACTTTGTAGGTAACTTGTCAACCTTCTTAGCTCTTTGTACAGATAATATGAAAAATGGGCATGCGATGGATCACACAATATCACGTGATTTAACACAGTGTGTCATTCATCATATTTAACTTCCTTAAACGGAAGCTACGTGATAACTACCCAAATAGGAAATAAATGCAAATTCATTAAATATAACATTATCTATGTACATGATAGGACATGGGGTTGGTGAGATCACACCTCGGAACGTAAACCGAAGAATCTCTTACTCATCTCATAACTGCTGATCATAATCGCACACGAAGGGGCGATTTTCATGCTTCTTGGGGCCAAGCCAACATATAAAGAGCGGACTCCTTCATTTTTGGCTATTAAATACAAGAATTTGAACATGGAGGTGTTACTGGCTTCTGTAGATACTTGTAATCTTGTCTTTCCGACATCGAAGGGATTAGTCAGTACTGCAGCTACAATTCCCGACAGACATCCACTTAAGAAGCTTGTCATGAACACTTTAGAGTCGACTCTGGCACTCTTTGACATCAATGAAGAATCTCCTTCCAGAGCAGTAGCTTTTAAGTTGAAAAATGAAACGTTTTTCTGAAGGTTTCGTGATATAAATTCGTAAGAGGACCAGTAAATCCCACTGAAAGGTACATCTCTCCATAAAGTGATCTGTAAACCACGGAACAAAGAGGAAATCCCGGTGGTTTTTATCTCATTTAAAGAATTTTTTATCACCAAGTTCATTAAACTTCCAGAGTTGATATTGGAGTTGGAAGGAATGGCCTGTAATCTAGTCTTCAAAAGTTCAATTGGAGCTACAGTAGTAGCCGAAAGAACTCTGGCAAATGACCCACAAATTAAAGGATTCAATAATGGATAATCTCCAATTGGAGATACATCTCTAAGATATTCATAACCTGAAAAGTAAACCACGTTGGAAGGGATTGCCATTATGAGAACCAAACTTAAACCTCTATATAAAGCTGAGAATCCTTCAGTAGTGTATATTTTGGAGATACCTTGGAAAGTACCCTTGATTCTGACATCTGGAGCTCCGCTAGATCCAGTGGATACAGGTGCAGTTTTAGACAGTAGCACTTGTTTCTGAGACTCCTGCCAGAAAACATGTGAGCTATTTGGAGTATTAGGCAGAAGAACATGTTGCTGCTGCAATCTGATTCTTACGACATCGAACGGTGTCACAGCTACAGAAGTAATAAACGAGCCAGCACATGCACTCATCATCCTTTGATTAAGTGTAATTTGACCAGCAGATCTGGTCTCTGAAGACTGAGAGTTACCGGAGGCCGATGAAGAAGAAGCGGAAGCAGCTCGAAACTCCTCCACTTCGATTTCCTCTATGGTTCCTGCTATTTCAGACGAGATAGTGGCCATAATATATCATATACAGGGACTGTGATTGTGATCCGACTCTCTCTTATCGATTTGACACTGGTTAGACGCCGCTGAAAATGGTCAATCTGGGAAGTTGATAGAGGTCTCTAAATGAATAATTCCACGCACAAAACTTAAATGAATGGATTTCTGGTACAATATCCAACTGTAATAAAGATTTGAGTCTAGGTTGTACTCCGTAATCAACTGTTATCACAAGGCCTTGTTCTTTTGACTAATATTTTTCACCGCTTGAAGAAAATTTTTATTTGAATGCGCAAGAGCGTATTACAGGGCCGAAGAATAGGCGGAAGGGTGGGGGAAGAATAGGCGAAATGGCAGGGGAAAAGACGGGGATGAAGATGAAGGTGGCAAAGGGTGGTGGCGGGCGACATACGAGTGCGGAACGCAGTCAAGTGAATCCGAGAGTTCGGGAATCTCGGATCTCTTGACGTCGTTTCTCTGTCAGATCCGCCCTGACTCCACTAATGCTGCGCGCATATCCCGAATCTCCGGCTGATAAAATCTTGGTTTCGGCCGCACAATCAGAACCGAGCCCCTCTTTAGTGAGAGGACACCCCCTTTAATGTGCGTGAAAAATTATTAAGGAGAAGTCTGAGGGGAGAAAGAAGGGGATTAAAAATTATTAAAGTAAAATTGAATTAAAGTTTAATTCCGTTGTTGGTACAGTGTCGCTATGGAGACAGCGTAGCTATGGAAACAGCAATGTTATGGCTGCAATGTATCTACAGTGACCTCTTCAGTTTCGATTCTTGGCTGTTCCCGAATTGAATCATATTTAAATCGTTTCCATTCCAAATAATTTAATAAATTTTTATAATTAAGACGAATAGTTAGAAGTGGATATAAAATTTGTTTCAACTATTTTACAACTTGAGGCGATATATTTTGGTACCAGCGATAGAGATTTTAACACTTGATTAGCACTTGACTACATTAAGCAGCTTCATTATTACTGACGAATAGTCAGTTCACTCTTGAACGAATTACCAACACACCAACAAACCCAACGACAACAGCTGGTCGTTACTCCAACTCATACTCGACAAATACCCAACTAACATCCAACCCATTACCCATTACCCATTACTCATCTCACGCTCAACTCACACCCGAATAATTACCCAACTCACAACCAACTCATTGCGCACTACTTACCCCCTTCACCCCCTTTATTCCCCTCAACTTCCCCTAGTTTTCCCTTATTTTCTCTAATTTTCCCTAACTTCCCCTAGTTTTCCTTACCTCTCTCTAATTCCCCCTTTAATATTTCGCTCAGATTATTAATCTATCAAGTTGGAAAAACATGAGAGAAGCCAAAAATTACTAAAATAAACGCCGTAGATAAATTGAGACTGAGGACAGTATAGACATGCCGGTAAATACGTCTTCTACTCACCCATACGGTGTGGATGACGTCTCTATATCTCCGACAGATGTCCGTCATACTGCCTTTATCGATAGAGCAGAGCCACGGAGCCAACTGACACCAGAGCAGCAAGAACAAGACCTGCGACGTGACCAAGAACAACTGCTTCTAGTCCAAAATGGGTCACTGCAACGTACACATCTCAAACCTTTGAATATGGAGATGAGACATGGCTTCGAAGAAGAATATGCTTCCCCAGAATACATGGACATCCTCGCAAATGGATTCTTTATATACTACGATGATAAGAGACATAATACATCTGGAAACCCAATGACAGACGATGAAAAGAGAGCCAATTATAGGAATAACCAGCCAATTTTGGATTGGAAAATCATGAAAGATAGACAAAAGACCGTAAGTGCTGCTATTGTATTATGTTTGAACTTGGGAGTAGATCCTCCTGACATTGTGAAAACTCATCCATGTGCAATCACCGAAGGTGGCATCAATCCTTCTAACTTCACCGATACCAAAAAGTGTCTCCAAGCTATAGGTGATGCAATTCAAAAGAATCTCGAGATTTTGTCCTTGAGAACAAAATATAAACAGTCATTGGATCCTTCAGTGGAAGATTTGAAGCGTTTTTTGAATCAACTTAGACGTTCTTCCAAAGATGAGAGAATTTTATTTCATTATAATGGTCATGGTGTTCCTCAACCGACTCTGAGTGGTGAGATCTGGGTCTTCAACAGAGGTTATACACAGTATATTCCTATATCATTGTATGATTTACAGACATGGTTAGGGGCTCCTTGTATTTATGTTTATGATTGTAGTTCTGCAGGGAATATCATTTCCAATTTCAAAAAATTTGTTCAGAAAAGAATCGATGATGACAATAACGGGAACCATGATATATCTGCCCCTTCACCAACATCTGCTTATGTGGACTGTATTCAATTGGCTGCTTGTAGAGCTAATGAGATTCTTCCTATGAACCCGGAGCTCCCGGCAGATTTATTCACTTGCTGCTTGACTTCACCTATAGATATCAGCGTGAAATGGTTTGTGATGAATTCTCCATTGAAAAAACATGGCCATTATGATTCATTATTCAATGAAAATGGCCAAATTATCATACCAGGAAAGTTGACTGATAGAAGAACTCCTCTTGGAGAATTGAATTGGATATTTACCGCAATTACAGACACAATCGCCTGGATCACATTATCTAGACCTCTTTTCAAGAGATTGTTCAGACAGGATTTGATGGTTGCTGTTTTGTTCAGAAATTTCCTTTTAGCCAAGAGAATTATGCCATTGGTGGGATGTAATCCGATTTCTGACCCTCCTTTACCGGAAGTCAGACATCATCCTTTATGGGACTCATTCGATTTAGCCATTGATCAGATTTTGTCTCAACTTTTGATCAATCAAAAGGCTGCAGGAAATCCAGCCACTGCGATGTCGTTACAACAATCCACCGCACTCACACAACAGCCTGGTCAACAGCTTGCGAACGGAGCAGCTACTCAAAGACCTCCAGGTTCGGATCCTGCCATGTCAAATTTCCAGCATTCGACATTCTTTGAGCAACATTTGACCGCATTTGAGATGTGGTTGAAATATGGTGCTCAAACTCGTCAACCTCCTGAACAACTTCCGATTGTTCTTCAGGTTCTCTTATCGCAAGTGCATCGTATTAGAGCCCTTACTTTACTCTCCAGATTCTTAGATTTGGGCCCTTGGGCTGTATACCTTGCTCTTTCCATTGGAATTTTCCCATATGTTTTGAAATTATTACAGAGTCCCGCTCCAGAGCTGAAACCTGTCTTGACTTTCATCTGGGCAAGAATATTGGGTGTAGATTACAAGAATACTCAACAGGAATTGGCAAAAGATGAAGGTTTCGACTACTTCTTGCAGATCCTTAGCATGCCGGTCCCACGAAGTAGTACTGGTGCTGTAAGCATATTGTCATTAGGAGAACCTCATAAACTGATGTCCTGTTTCATTTTGTCGCTTTTCGTAAGAGATAAGATTAACAACAAGAAAATGGTGGCATCTTCTGCTAACTATTCCACAATTTTGCGTATTGTTGAGACGACGTCCAACCCTCACCTTAGACAATGGTCCCTGTTATTATTGTCTCAACTTTGGGATCAGTATCCAGAAGGGAAGTGGCTCGCTTACAAAGATGGTATTCTCGATAGATTAATTGCCATCTTAAGTGATCCTATTCCTGAGGTTAGAACTTCGGTGATCTTGGCATTGGCCAACTTCTTACCGGATGTTAACAACAATGAAGAGGAACACAACACCAATAATTTCGGAAGAGAGGAACTTCAACAACAGGAGATCAGACTTGCCATTTCTGTTTTGAATGCTATGGAGGATGGTTCTCCGATCGTACGTCGTGAGATTGTAGTGTTTTTCAGTAAATTTGTATTGAAATACTTATCGTTCTTTTTGGTGAGCGCTTTTGGACAATTGGAGGAAGAGATTGCCTTGATTGATGACCCGATTTCTATAGATGAAGTTCGTAGGATGTCTCCTGCTTATGGAACTGTTTTCAGTACTGCTTGGAAACTGCTTTTGATCTTCTCGGAAGATCCTCATAACGAAGTACAATCTTATGCTCAAGAGATCGTTGACTATGTTTTACTCAAGTTAAATGAAAGTAAACTTGGAGAGATTGCCTTGGAGATGGAACTGTACCTTTTGCAGAAGAGTTCAGTGCGTCTCAATAGTGAGATGGAGTCCATGCAAAACGGAAATGGTCATATCAATGAACTCAAAATTCCAAAGAGAAACAATGCCAACTCAATGAATAGTATTAATAGATCGGCCTCGTTGAATATCAGCAAAAATGGGGGAAGAGTCACCACCATTTCATCTACTGCTGACCAAGACCAAAGAAGAATTGCATCGTCGGCATCAACATTCTCAGTCACCGATAGATTGAAGAATTCTCTTTCTTTAACTTCATGGTTGAAATCGTTGAACATCTTGGATCCAAATTCTGAAACAAACAATGGTGATCTGTTAAGATTCAATAATTTGTTGAATGGAAACTCCAAACCTATTTCTTTTGGGTACGGAAGTGAGCATAAACCTTTGACTCCAAGATTTAAAATGAGAGATATCAAAGTCTTACCCGATCTTCCTTTGACCTCTGGATTCTTTGACTACAGTTGTGAATACTTCCAAGAACCTCAACTTGGTCCGCAAGAATCAGAAGAACCTGGCAGTGAAGAATATACCAAAAAGATATGGAGAAGAAACAGAAATGAGGCTATCATCGCAGAGACTCAGGCTCAAAAAGTATTGGCATTAACAGGGGATTGGAATGAGATTCATTGCACGTTGGACAACAAATCCCAACCTAGATTATTGAAGTTCACTCAATTTGAAGACTACTTGGTATCTACAGATGAAAAAGATACAGTAACTTGCTTTGACTATCAAAGAAATGAGACATTGAGTAAATTCTCGAACGGAAATTCGGTGGGAACCAAGATTACAGATCTCAAATTCTTGAATGAGGACGACCAGCCATTACTTTTAACTGGATCATCAGATGGAGTAGTCAAATTATTCAAAAATTTCCACTCCACTGAAGATATCCAACTCATTTCTTCTTGGAGAGCCCTCACGGATTTATTATTGACATCCAGATCTACTGGGTTGATATCTGAATGGCAACAATCTAGAGGTACATTGCTTGTCACTGGTGATGTCAAGATCATCAGATTATGGGACGCCCCAAGAGAAATGTGTATTGTGGACATTCCTGCTCGTTCCACAAGCTCCATCAGTTCTATCACTTCTGACCAGGTTGCCGGAAGTATATTTTGTTGTGGTTTCAACGATGGTACTGTAAGAGTTTATGATAGAAGATTGTCCTCTCGTGAATCGATGGTCAAATATTGGAGAACTTCAAATTCCTCCATCAAAAAAGTTCAATTGCAACGTGGTGGATTCAGAGAGTTGGTTTCGGCAAATTCAGATGGTACTGTCCAATTCTGGGATATCAGGAATGATAAACCTGTTTCATCATTCAAGAATTCTCGTAGCATAATGACAATGGAAGTCCATGAACATGCTCCTATCTACGCTACTGGGTCAAGAGGTGTTGATATTTTCACCACCTCTGGAGATTTGATCACTAAAATCAGAAATCCATATGGATATCTTTCCAATAGACCTTCTAGTTACCTTTCGAGTGTTACATTACATCCTCATAGAATGATGATGGCTACCAATTATGCTCATGATAGCCAGATCACCGTCTACAATTGTGCCGATCCAAATCCGGTGGACTTCTTCTAATGTTCATCTACGATATCCATAAAGTATTAATCTCATTAAATAAGCTAAACCATCATCCAAGAGTCATCTGGTTCTTCAGATTCCAGATGCTCCAGTGAAGGTTCTTCTGAATAATTCAGTCTTCTACTCATAGTTAATTTCTTAGCATATTCCAATTCCGAATAAATTGTAGATACAGCAAGACTGACCCCGTTCTCCAGACGGATCTTCTCTCCAACATCTTTAGCCTTTGATATGATCCGTTGATCAGATATGACTTTTCTTATCAGTTTACTCAATGATGAGGAATTGAGCTTTCTCAAGGCTACCCCGCAACCAATATCGACAACTCTATTGGCGTAGAAGAATTGATCACCGAAGAATGGTTTGATAATAGTAGGTAACCCAGCTCTTAAAGAAGCACCAGTAGTACCTGAACCACCATGATGGACAGCAGCATCTATTTGAGTGAAAAGCCAGTCATGAGGAACTGATGGTGTATTATAAATACAATCAGGTAAAGGTATTTCGACTTCTTTACTGTCAGCACTACCCAAACGATCAGACCATCCTTTGTTCAAGATACATCTGACATCGGCATCCACTACAGCTTCAATCACAGCATTGGTAAGCAGTTTAGGATCCGATACAACAATCGATCCAAACCCAATATATACCAATTTCTTATTATCAGCTCTACTCTTTTCTATGAACTCGAGTAATGCTTCTGGAGGCTCATAACCATTTCCTTCATCAAGGAACCAATAACCTGTGACCTTCACCCAGCTTGCAAAGTCAACACTTGGAGGGAATACAGTAGGTGATATGTTATACAAGAAAGGAACTTTGGATTGTTGTAACAAGTCCAAGTTCGTCTTTGGAAGCTTCAAAGATTCGTGTCTCCATTTATTCACTTGACCACTAATTCCCTTCCAGAAGACATTTTCAAACATCACATGGGTTAAATAATTGTAAGAACCACCTCTTTTTTGATCGGGAACAATAAAAGCATGAGGATACGCTCTTGTTCTGGTCCAAGGCATGGTAAAAGCTCTGAAATAAGGAATTCCAAGAGCCTCAGCGATATGAATCCCAGCCATCAGAGATGGCGATTCTATCAAGATATCAGCATCTTGACATGCCTCCCAAGAGGAAGAAAGTAAGTCGTTAATCCACCCTCTAAACTTGGAAGATGCCTCTTTTAAGAAGGAAACGCTCAAAGTACCATGTGTCACCATAAGACTCATCAATTCAGCAGGATCGCCAGCGATCTTGGCAAATTCTATCCCGTGTTTCTCTACCCAAGGTTGAAATTCTTCATGGCTAACAATCTTTACTTTGTGACCCTCCTTCAACAACTCTTTACCCAAAGATATATAAGGTTGAACATCACCACGAGATCCTATGGTCAACAATACGAATTTGTAACTCTTCTTAGGTCTCAAATCTGTCTGAACTTGGGGATTGTTGTCTAGTATTATAGGGAGATGGACTCCAGATATAGCCTTTAGTTTACTTTCGAAGAGTCTTATTCTTCCTTCAGTCAAGAATAAGTCAGATTCAGGACTCGAATTCTCCCCATTATAAGACACAGAAACACTCTTGTCTCTCAATCTACGGTCTATCTGCTTTAAAAGCAAGATCTCACAATCGTCTCTTGCCTCTGAAGATCCAAACTCGAAAAATAACTCCTCATGTCCATGGATAACAACCACCAACCCCGAGTATCCAAACCGGAATCCTTTCTCTTTATATACATTCTCTATATCTTCGAAGGGTAAGATCATATAAGTTCCCGTACCAAGTAATAAAGACCTATAACATATGTGATTATCTCCGATGTAGATCTTGCCGTAAATAGGTACGTTCTTGATCAAGTGGGAGTAATACGAAGAGATCAATTTCTCGTCTGAAGGTAGAGAGAAATGCTTTTGGAACCTCTCAGTTGCCAGATTACGTTCTACAACATCTTTAATTAAGTATGGATCCTCCAGACCCCTCTCAAGAGAGATAGGTTCAGAATAATGATGAGGAACTGCACTCCACATTTGAGATAAATTCGATACATGAGATATTCCAGATGAGGTCATTCCAGTTACTCCTCTGATAATTCCTCGGGATATCCATCTCAGGTATCTTTTATCGTCGTTTTTGAGGTCAGTCAGTTTTACAGGCGAGCTTTCGTTGCTACTATCACTTGAGGAGGAGATATTCAGTTTGGCGTCGCCTTTCTCGTTGATGAAAATCTCTGGAATTTCGTCTAGAGCCTGAGCCTGAGCCAGAGCCTGAGCCTGAGCCAGATCCAGATCCTGAGCCAGATCCAGATCCTGAGCCAGATCCACACCCACACCCACACCCACATCCTGACCCATTTCCAACTCCATATCCTGATCCAACTCCAAGTCCACACCCTGCTCCACACTCACAGGAATCCTCTCAACTACACTATCACTTCCAGGTGAAGGAACCAAATTCCTCGTCGCATTCTCAATATCACGAACTACATCCTCCGCTCCATACAAAAACATCAAATGATAATCATCAACAGCATAAGTCTCGGCACTTTCTATCACCTTCAACTTCAATAGCTGAGATTTATCAAACACAGGAGTCAACTCAAGATCTAAAATGTTACCCAAAGGTGCCTTCAAAGAAACATGACTCTCCTTGTTCTTAGCGGAGAAAATATGCTTCTTCAACGTAGCTATCCAGACATTTGCCGAGTCTTCGGAGTCAGTCTCGAAAGTATATGACCGGGACTCGGTAATAAGCCTGAATGAATGAGAATGATGCTTCAGATGACGGAAAAGGTGTCTTTCCAGTTTAGAAGTGACATGATCGATCTTGATAGCATACTGTAAATCGATGGTTAACGTTGGGAAATACAAATCTACTGAGGAAGAATAAAGTGATAAGCTGGAATCACGAAGAACAGCCCATCTTTTCACATGACGTCTAGAATGAGGAGATCTTACACCTAAATTACCGTTTAAAGCCACTTTCCCCTCTTTATGAGGTAAGTAAGCAAAGAAAAGTAAATGTTTACTGGTCAAATAGAGATGTCCTTGTAATAGCACGTCTCTTAGAAGCCAACATGAGTAGTCTGCGATGAATTCCTCTCCTTCTTGGATATCGAAGACATCACATAATTTTTTCGATATGGTCAAGGCCTTACGTTTCAGGGAGAGTTGGGAGCGAGATTTGGAGTTGATTGACATTGGGGCTAGTTTTTGGATGACTGAGATTTCGAAGAGGGAGGTGTTGTCAGAATTATCGGGAGTGGAATGTTGGGAAGGAGTATTCTGTGGAGGGTTTTGGACTAAAGTAGATTCTACTGGCCCGTCTACTGGCCCTTCTCCTTCTCCTTGCTGATCATCGTCTTCCTTGTCTCCGTCTTCCTCCTCCTCCTCATCTTCTTCTTCCGCCTGATCTTCATCCTCTTCGTCTTCTTCGTTCTCCTCCGCAATATCCAACTCCTCAACTCCCTCCTCCACCTCTTCCACCTCCTCAACCTCCATCTCCATACCAGCATACATACTTGCCGCAGTCAATAACGTCACTATCGATTTAGCCATAGAAGAAACAGGATGGGCAAAATCCGAGGAATTCGGATCACTCACACCAGAATCAGGCTCCACACCTCCTTTACCCAAAACCTTCCGAGATATACTCCTCGATTCACTCCTAGACTTACTCCTCGACCGAGATCTGGACCTCGACCGGATCATATTGAAAGGCACAGAAGCCACAGCTGCAGCCGCCGCCAGCGGCAAATTTGATGTCAGTCTCAAAGAGGAACCCAAATGAAGATCTGGTGGCCTAGGCGGTGATAATGGCCTCAAAAGTGACAAAGATCGTCTATTCCTCACCGGACTATCCCTCCTTGCTTCCAGCTCATCGGCTTTGACAGCCGGAACCGACGGGGAGCTCAGTCCACTTCTATGAGACCGAATATTGTCATATGATTGACTCATTATTTCGTTATGGAATATCAACTATCTCTAACTCAAGCTACGCTGAAAACCCAAATCTCACAACTTCTTTACAACATGTGTCTACTCCACCACAACTCTCTAATTAGAAGCCTCTTATCAGTAGACTAGAGATGAATCTTTACCTAATTGGGATGTATGGGAGAAAATACACGACTCATCGGGAGATTCCAAATTTGGAAATTGTGAAGAGGTACACGACTAATTAGTCCAAAATAGGTGTTTTTGCATTATATACACTACTATATAATATTGGGGATGACTAGTTGATGGGATGACCTGGTGAGGATGATATTTGACATAGCTGTGATTACCATTGTGCTATATCCAGTTCCAGCTCACCAAACACCGAGCTCTTCTTAATCGAAAAATCATTTTCATCTTCTTCGTCCTCACCACCAGTAGATTCAGCATTCAATAAATCACTTAAATGCTTAGCTTCGAACTCAAGTATACAATTATTCATTTCTGCAAATTCCAATAAAAATGCATCATGACCCTCTGGGGAATCAATTTTCTTGAAAGTTGAGTTTTTGATATTCTTGGCGATCGTTTGCTGCTCCGAAAAAGTGAAAAGACCATCCGAAGTGATTCCGATAACGAGGGTCGGTAAGTCAAGTGACAGTAACAGTTTCTCGACACTATTTTCAAACTCGGGTCTATCTCTGCATACATCATGAGTATCGACTTTCCTTGTAATGGAAATGTAACAATTGGCATCGAATCTACTCAAGAATTTTTCACCTTGGTATCTTAAATAAGATTGAGCAGAGAAGAAATGGGGGGTTCTGTTTTTGTTTCGTAAAGGTTTGGATGTTGGAGGAGATGTGGAGAGATTAGATACCAGACTAGCAAGAGATTCCATTGAACTACGACGAGATCCAACAGTACTGGAAGATGTTCTTCTTGGTCCGGCTCTTTGTGGAGTCCTTAACCCATCATTATGAACAGACCAATTTGTGTCATTGTGCAGTTCTGAATCAACAGCAGAGTCTCCCTCTGTCTTAGTCTTATCGGATAGCAGTTCCAGCTTTTTCATGTTTCTTCTTCCTTCTGTTCTTCCGAATTTCCTCTCCAATGAGTTTCTGGATCTATATGTTAACATTGCAGACATTCTCAGAGCACTTAAACCGTTCTTTGGAGGATCATCCAAAGGATAATATCCATCGTCATATTTAGGATCGGAATAGATACATTGACGTTGAGCCTCATTCCATGAGATGCACCACAGTGAAGTTCTAGCACTTGTAGCACACAGTACAGCAGTCCTTACAAAATCTTTAGCCATAAAACACCATTCTAATGATAACATACCTCCCATTGAGCCACCAATGACGATGGCGATCTGTTTTACACCCAAGTATTGCTCAAGAACAGCACGATGGATATTCACATCGTCTCTCACCGTGGTCAAGGGGAACTCTGGACCGTATAATTCGTCAGTTTCAGGATCCTTGGTCACAGGAGACAGCGATCCATATGGAGATCCAAGTGAATTCAAACAAACGATGAAAAACTTCGAAGGATCAAACAGCTTTCCCTTACCTAAAAGAGGCCCCCACCAATCGGAGACATCGGCCGATCCGGTCAAAGCATGACAAATCACCATACAGTTGTTCAGCTCCAGATTCAATTTACCATATGTTTGGTACAGAACAGGAACATTGAATATCACATCACCGCTCTCTAAAGTGACCTCTTCGATCTCGACAAATTTCTGGGAAGCCACCAATTTTGAGAAAGGGTTCTCAGGCTGGGGTTCATCCAGTGTAATTTCTTTGAATTTCAATTCCTGAGACATGTCGAATCGTACTAGTAACTCGTAGCCACCTGCCGATGATCTGTTTAAATATTTAAGTCCAACTCGATGATGTGACTAATCGGCCTCGAAGTTTTCAGACTTTTTCTTACCGCCCATTTCGGCGGAGAGGTGGAGGGGGATGAAGGGAAAATTTTGTAGCTGCGGGCTCAACCACAGTTTTTCAGGAGGAGATGAGAAGGTGTAAGAGGGCGCTTAGTAGAAGGAAGGTAAGGTATTGGAAATGGGATATCCACAGGGGAACTGCCATGTTTATGGAGGAGAGGTGGATGATTTGAAGAAACCTTTGAGTTCGTTTGAGAGACATAACTTTGTGGATAAGGTGGACATTTTGATCTCCAAGAGTTACTATGAGCTGAACAAAGAGGTGATGAATATTCCGTTTGAAAGTTATAATTTGAAGTCTACGTGTTTGGGGAATGTTTTATTGAATGATAGTGTGATTAGACTTGTTCAGCATCCGCAATTCCATGTCAAGGCTGTGATGAAGTCAGAGTTGAGTAACAATGATTTGTTTGTACTGATCTTAAAAGACACACTTTTAATCACATTATCGAAAGAGCTAAGTTGGCAAACAGGATTACAAATGAAACCGTCTTCATTCAAGAATTCCGATCAATATCAGTTCCGTTACAATTTGAATAAACCAGACTTGGCTTCTGATACTACTTTTTTGAAGATACTAAGGTTTTTCCAACTGCAGATCTCTGGTGAATATGAGATTATCATGTCTATAAGTGATGTCAATGGAAGACCTATGGTACTTTCAGATGAGCAATTATCAAAGATTGATTTGGAGATGAGAATTGGATCCCATACAGGTTCAGCTTCTAGAAACTCAATAGTCCAACCATTGGTCTCATATTTCGACAACAAAATTGTCCCAGAGAAGATGATCGTAGAACTGAATGATTCAACTTCAGCTTTAGATATGTTAGAATACTTATCTTATCTTTCGATCGATGGCTCCCAATTAACTAGCCCAGTCGACTCATTTCTATCACTGTATACAGAATCAGTTGATATATTACACAATTCTACAAAGAGAGATGATATAGTGAAGGTTTCATATCATGCTGGATTGGTGCCTAGTTTCTACATTCAGAAATCTGTAATCCAGAATATCCCAACCGGAGGGTCATGGATTGCAATCTTAGCTCACGGAATCGAGAACGTCAACTACGGCTTTGGATTCTCGGAACATTTTTTCCATGAATCGGGCGAAAACAATACTTGTTATCTCCAGAGTGGAAACACTTTTGTTCTTTGGGAAACTGTAGGGGGAAGAGACAGTTACTAAGAAAAAATTTTCGGGTCATAAAAAATTCTCTGTATTTAAAGGGGTGAATAGATGGAGAAGGTGAAGTGAGGGGAAGTGAAAAGAAGATCAAATTGAAGATTTCAAGATGGTGATAAAGTTTCCGAAAATATTTGATCAAGAGGTGGATTTGAAGAAAGTGAATAAAGGGGTGATTTCTTCATGGATGTCACAAGAGCTCGAGACTTTGATCCCAGGAGATGACATATTAGTATCGTTTGCAGAGAACTTGTTGTATCAGAATGACCTACCAGATATCAAGGATATTTATAGACAATTGGAAAGTTTTTTAGAAAATGACACTTTGAAGTTTACACATAAGTTGTGGTGTTTATTAATAGATGCCCAAACCGATACTGATGGGATCCCTAAAGAGCTTATTGAGATGAGGGAAAAACAGTTGAAGGAACAGGAACTGGCCCGAATAGCTGAACAGGAAAGGGAAAAGAAGGAAAATGATTTGAAAGAGCAGTATAGGAAGAGTGGGTATAGGGGAGGTAAGGGAGGTAGAGGAAGTAGGGGCGCCAGACATTCCAAGTCATCTCACACCAAATCTCACACTAGTTCTCACACTACATCTCACAATATACCCCATACCAAAGACAAACACCGCATCGAGAAATCAACCTCCGCCAAACCTCACTCCTCCAATTCAAAATCCCACCCTTAAATAACCCCCATCTCAATCACTCCACAGCCCCAATCCCTCTATTTGCATACTATATAATTAATGTACTATAGCTAAATTGTATGTAGATTTGAAGGCCCGCGACAGCCCCTGTTTCCCTTCTCCACAATTTCCCGCGCCCTCACAAAAGCCACCGCAAAGCGCAAAAAAAACTCGATGAAAATGTGTCATTCAATATCAACAAGGCAATATTGAGGATTAGCGCCGAGTCAGATAAGACCGAATAAGCGGCATCAATTCGCAAAACACGTCGATTATCGGTTGTAACCTTGATCCAAGTCAGAATTGGCTCGAAATCGTTACCCCTATCTACACAATTATCCCATATATCATTAACCGCTGAAGTAGCAACATGTCCGAGTCTCAAGAGGGTGGCCATCACCACCATCATCACCATCATGATAAGGGTGATCAACTGCAACAACCTGGTACCAGAATCGGGAAGTATCAGGTGGCAAAGACCCTTGGAGAAGGTTCCTTCGGTAAAGTCAAATTGGCCTACCATATGACTACAGGCCAGCGTGTCGCATTGAAAATTATCAATAGAAAGACTCTTGCTAAGTCTGATATGCAAGGTAGAATAGAAAGAGAGATCTCGTACTTGAGATTGTTGAGACATCCACATATCATCAAGTTGTATGATGTGATAAAATCCAAAGATGAGATCATCATGGTTATGGAATTTGCCGGTCAAGAGTTGTTTGACTACATTGTTCACACTGGTAAGATGAAAGAGGAAGAGCTGAAGAGATTTTTCCAACAAATTATTCTGGCTGTTGAATACTGTCATAGACATAAGATTGTTCATAGAGATTTGAAGCCGGAGAATTTATTGTTGGATGACCAATTGAATGTCAAGATTGCCGATTTCGGGTTGAGTAATATCATGACCGATGGAAATTTCTTGAAGACAAGTTGTGGTTCTCCAAACTATGCTGCTCCAGAAGTTATCTCTGGTAAATTGTATGCTGGACCAGAGGTTGATGTCTGGTCTTGTGGTGTTATTTTGTATGTTATGCTCTGTGGAAGATTACCATTTGACGACGAGTTTATTCCTCTGTTATTCAAGAAGATTAGTAATGGTGTTTATACTCTTCCAAACTACTTATCTCCGGGTGCTAGAAACTTATTGACTCGTATGCTTGTTGTAAACCCATTGAACCGTATTTCAATCCATGAGATTATGGAAGATCCATGGTTCAAGGAAGGATTCCCTGATTATTTGACACCTCAAGAGATGAAGAATAACAAACTTGAGATCGATAATGATGTGGTTAATGCCTTATCATTCACTATGGGTTACGATAGAAATGACATTGTCGAGTCGTTAAAGGCTGGTAGAAACTCCGAGAACGCAGCTCTTATTGATGCCTATGAATTGATGAAAGAAAATAAAGTACTTGTTGAAGAAATTAAGAAAAACCCATCTCATATGGATCTGTTCTTACTGCAATCTCCACCTACCAGACTTTCAAATGATAATCAATTCAAGACAAAGGAACAAATCCAATTCCAACTGTTGAGTAACACCCCTTCAAACCCAGATAACTCCGAGTATCAAAGTACAATTGCTATTTTGCCTTCTTCATTACCTCAGATTCATAAACTGTACATGCAATCGAAGGCCGAGACTCAAAGTATCCTGAAGGTAACTCCTATGTCTACTAAAAAATCCAAGACCAAGTGGCATTTCGGTATCAGATCAAGATCGTATCCTTTGGATGTGATGGGAGAAATTTACAGAGCCTTAAAGAACTTAGGAGCCGAATGGGTTAAACCTTCTGAAGAAGATTTGTGGACAATCAGAGTAAGATGGAAATATGGACCAGCTGGATCTTCTGCTCTGCAACAAGAATTTATGAAGATGGTGATACAATTATTCCAATTGGAGCCTAACAATTATTTGGTTGATTTCAAATTTGATGGATGGGAAGGAGGAGCCCAAGGATCACAAAGTGCTTCTTCTAGTAGTAAAGATCCATCGAATAAAGAAGAAGATGAAGATGATTACGACGAACTGAGTTCGTTTAGTGCATATCCATTTTTGCATCTTTCGACACAACTTATTTTGGAGTTGGCAGTAAATAGTCAAGGATGATTTAAATTTTTTGTTAGAGCGAGTAGAGAAGTAGAGAAGTAGAGAAGTAGAGAAGTAGGGAAGTAGGGAAGTAGGGAAGTAGGGAAGTAGGGAAGTAGAGAAGTAGATCAGGAGTAAATCGGAAATAAAATAGAGGTATATTAGAAGTAAGCAGAAGTAACTACACGACAGATTTAAAGGCTAGAATTGCTGGGAAATCTCTGGTGCTGTGCTGAAGCAGGTGCGCTCACTCTCCTCACTCACTACCATCCTTGGCATCTCACCAGCCAAGCAATTTATCACCCCCTTCTACTCATCACACTACTGAAATATCTTGAGCATTATACGAAATATGCAGATGGAACCTACCAATAAAGAGGAGTACAGGGAGGTGAGAACAGATTGAGTTGAATAGTGGTACTAAAAGAGCTTCATGAACATACATTTCTTAGTTAGGATAGTCGAAGTATCATCTCCAGATCCCCTCCCCTCCCCCTTCTCAATCCCTTCTTCCCTCCTTCAATACCTCCCCTCTTCTTCTCCTTTCCTTCTTCCCCTTCCCCCTTCTTTCTCCCTCTTCTCCTCGGCAATTCTCCCTAATTTTCCTTCCATTCTTCTCCCCATTATGCGCTTGTTGCTGCAGCAAAAAACCCACTAAAACCTCCCGATTCCAAAATCGGCTCAGATAGTAAACGCCCACAAAAGAGTCTATTTGGCAACGTCCGGTCCTGGTGTTGGAAGTATTTTACTTGAATTGAGTCTCCAGGATCGAAATTTCACTTTATTTATAATTTTTTTGTCGTTTTCATACTCATGTCAGACACCGCTACTGGCTTGAAGCCGATATTGAAGAAGACATCACATGGACTTCATGGATACACACCACTGAATTCGATACTGGAAGACCTGATAGATACGTCTGGAAGTATTTCGGAGAGATTGGACTCGTTGAAATTGAGTAGCTCAAGTGTCAATGGCATTAGTGCCAGTATGAGTTCTTCGGACGTTGCACGTGATCTTGACAGTCAGACCCATCCAGATGCCTTACCAACACTGGAAGAACTCGAGACAAATTTCAAACTGATGTCTTCCAAGGGAGATCCCAAAGATCCTTTATATACCAAAGTACGTTGTCCATTACCTGAAGAATTCGATTTCTCTGATGAATCAGACTCAGACCTAGATCTTCCTCCTGAAGAGTGGAAAAAATATCAGAAGATGGGTAGAAGAGCATATGATGGTATGAAACTGAGACTTCAACTGCAACATGAATCAAGAAATGTGGTTAAAAGAGCAAGAATTTTGGATAGACTTAATCCTTCCTTCGCCAAACGAGTCGCTTTCAATACTGTCACCAAGGTAGTGGACCTGGAAGAGTCTGCAAATTTCCTCGAAGAAAGCATTAGACTGAATTTGTTGGAAGATGGAGGGATGGGAATGACTCATGGGATTGTTGACCCGCTGGATTTCGCAAGAGGAAGATCTTCACATTCTCCTTCTCGTTTCTATTCCCAAAGCTTGTCTCCCTCTCCAACAAGGGGTGCTACCTCTCCCGCAAGATATCATTCTCCTAATCGTCTCTCATATGGAAAGAGTAAGATTGTGGACCTTGACTCGTTTGTGATAACAAGAGTCCATAAGAGGTTCGAGTCATTGTATGATAACACTCAGCTCACAGAAGGTGCTGCTCTTCCTGGAAGGACCATCCTCGTATATATCAGTGGTCGTCAACATACTTGGGTAGCTTTAGATTACATTTTCAGTGGGTTTTTAGAAAGAGGAGACACCGTTATCGTGATAGCGCTGGTAAATCCGTTCCATGCTCATTTCAGAAACAGATCTGTATCGAGAGGACCGCGTGGACGCCGTCACAAACAACACAAGAAGAATAGACCTGAGCATGTTAAAAGAGTAGCGGGTAATATCATGAAATATTGTCTTACTTTGGCCGATCCTGATGTTCCCGTCAAGATCGTAGTTGAATTAGCCATTGGTACTACTAAAGAAGTGTTTAGGAATATGTATCATTTATACCAACCTATGTTAATTGTGACAGCTGCTAAACGTCGCATGGAAACTTTCCCCCTGGTGGCTTGGAGGTCTTCTAAAATAGGTGATAGATTGGTTAGCAGGTACTCTGTTCCTATCATTCTTGTGCCGGCTCCGAATATGAACATATTCGAATTCTTATTCTTTCTGCAATTAAGGCTGAGGTTTTCAAAAGATGGTAAAGCGGGCGACAAAGTCAAAATGGACTACCTGACTATGAAATCAATGACCGACACGTTACGTCATCGGTCACATAAAATCTCCAAAATCATCGATCAAAAGATCGGATCACTGTCGGATAGTTCCAGTATAGAATCGGAAGATTCCGATATTGAGTCAGAGGACTCCGATGATGATGACCCATTGAACAGAACAGTGTCTATGAGCAGCTCTATCCATGATTTGAAACGAACTTGTGAAAGGATTGAGAATGATTTGGAACTGAAGTTGCTGGTGGAAGATATGTCGTCTGTCGATTACTTTAAGAATGTATTGATAAACGTCTCTGATGCCTCAAGAGAAATAGGTGTTCGTATGGCCCGTATAGAGAAAGAGAACGGAGAGCTGGCCTCTTTTGTAAGAACTATTACCGGTGCACCTACTACATGGAGACCTAAATCGTTACTTGACGTTGGTGATGCACCTCGAATCACCAAGAGTAAGTCTGCTATGAGTCTGAGTTCGAGTTTAAGTGCAAGTCCTACAAGATTTGGTGACCTGGCAGTTCCTGCCATAAATATCGACTCTGTCGCCTCATCTCAAGGTGAATTGAGTTCAATTAGACCAACTCAGTCCTCTTTAAGATTTGATATTCAACCACCAAGCAAAGACTCAAGTCGTTCTCGTCGCTCTTTTGCTGAGACTCCTAGAAGACATAGTAGTGGAGCTGGACATGGATCTGGTAAACGTCTCTCGTTCTCCGAGAGACCACAATTGACTCCACTGATATCCAGTCCTCAGATCAATGTGTCTAGTGGAGATAAGCTGGCCGATGCCGTACAAGATAAGATTAGGAAGCGGAAGTTGTCATCGTTCTTTAGATTTGGTCGTGGTAAATAGTGAGTGATATGGATTAGGTGATAGGCAATGTGGCGATTCGCGTATAGACAGGGGCCGTATAGTTGCGTTAGGCTATGCGCCCTATATTCTCTGCTTCGTGTTTACCTTTCCGCAGCGCACTAACCTTATCAATTTTCGCACATTAAATATTATCAATTAGATAGCTTTATTTATTGTTATATGAAGGTGATGTCTACTGTTATACGTGATCTGTAGAGTTGTAGTAGGTATAGTCTTAGTTTGGTAGCATTAGAGTGTCAATATATTGGTTATGATTGGTCTGCGATAGGAATTATTTCCGATTGTCTATATATTTCTCGTACTGGCATCTAGTACCACCCCTTCATTTAATGAGCAATCTTCATTCTCACCCCTCTCCCACCCCCTTCAATTGCCCCTTCAATTGCCCCTCAATACCCCCTAATACCCCCTTAATTCTCCCTCAATTCCCCCTCAATATGATCGCGCAGTTGCGCACAGCTCATCTCAGCGATGAGCTTAACTAGTGAAAAAAAACAACTGAAATCCAATCCATTCAATGAATCAAAGCAATGAGTGACAAGACTGCGGACTCAGACAAAAGCTCATTTAGAGTCCCAGAAATGTCCTCTAACAATAAACCTCCCCTACAGACTCGCCTCCGTAGGTATTGGGCATTGCTGGTTCCCTTCCTTATCTTGATTGGATACGGGTACCTACAATATTGCTATAACTACAGACTCTGTTGGGTTGAACTTTATAAGAGGAAAGGCGAGAAGCTGCAATTCATTGCTTTTGTTGTTGTAGCCGATACATTGTTCTTGATAGCGATGATGGTGTGGTTCCAAATCGTGGTAGTGGGCCCAGGTCGTTTACAATGCTCGATCCCACCATATAATCTTGCCAAATATCAACATGCACCAATAGAACACACTCTGGAATTGATAGACCCTCCAGAATCAATGGACTCTCCAGGACCGATGAACCCTCCAGGTTTGATAGATCCCCCAGATTGGTTCTTATGTGGCTCAAATGGTCTACCATTCTGGTGTACTCACTGCCAAAGTATCAAGATTTTACGATCTCATCACTCCTCTAACTCTTCATATTGCATCCCCAGATTCGATCATTATTGTTTCTATATAGGAGTAGTGATTGGACAGAAAAATTATCGTTTATTCCTCATATTCGTGGTGAATATGTTCTTATGGTTCATATTCATGTTTACCACCACATTGGCTCATGTTCCATCGATATTGGACTACGGGCCAGTAAACGGGTCCTATATTTTGAACCCCCATCTCATATTACTTCTTATTGTATCTTTATTTTGGCTCACAATGACAGGAGCATTGTTTATAAGTCATATCTTATTGATGAAAAAGAATCTCACAACGGTTGAGAGTATGCAAATTTCAACCATCAGGAGAAAGAGACAGCATTTAGACGTCACAAGATATATCAATTTTAAAGATCCTAAAGATGATGGTAGAAGGATCATCATGGATATAGGCCCCTCTGAGAAGGTGTTTGATTTGGGTTTTGTGAATAATGTACTTCAACTCTGTGGTACTCATTCTATTCGTGAATTGGTATTCCCCTTCTATATACCTCAGCCTATCTTCAAAGAAGACAGTATTGAATTGTTGATTGAACAAGAATCAGAGAGTTACAGTGACAGTTTTAAAAAGAAAGTCCTCCAGAGATACGATCAAGGAGAAGGTTGGGTGTTTAAATAGTGTATATTAAAATGTATTAGACATGTATCATTTAGAAGCATATGTATCGATCAACTCTTGTTCAACCTTCAATGTCTCATATCTATAGTTTAATCTAATATCTGGGACATTGGTCTTCTCTATATCGTTTCCATCAGGTCCCTCTAAGATGAAATTCTCACCTAACCAATGTCTCTTCAACTCGTATTCGAAACCACTTTGTAAGACCGAGTTTCTTGCCAATTCACTTAAATCCACATTACTCAACTTGTAGATTTGAGCAGCTACAGAGTACTCTTCGATCAACGGTTCTCTCGTGTACGAAAATTGTAAAGGATCATCAGTAGACAACGAGACATTCAAACCTCTTCTGAAGTATCCAGGGAACGGATTCTTATCGTACGTCAAGAACAAAGCATTGTTGGAAAGTGGAGACATTGCAACTGGGACTTGGTCCAAGTAGTACAAGTATTGAACAAATGGTAACTTTCTCAACAAAATACCATGGGAAATACCTTCGGCGACCAAATATGAGTTGATCAAATGTTCTGGATCACCAGCTTCTCCGGAATGTGGTCTTAAGACAAAGGTATTGAACCCTCTCTTTTGTCTCCAATTGTTCAATGAACAAATATTACAGTAAAGATAATACAAATAATACGAGTATGGTGGGTTAGTAGCAGCATCCCAGTACCTTGGAGTCGGATACTTCTTCTGGAATCTTCTATCAGCCTTGGACTCATCATCCACGGAGTCAAATCCAATAACTCTTTGTAAAAAGACATGTAATTTAGGATGAGATTTAGGATTCTTAGTAACTTCATAAAGAGGCTCAAAGATATTCTTGACAATGTCTTGGAAATTACTGACCAACTCTCCCTTCTTGTAGATACTATATAAACGAGGGATCTGGATCAACCATCTAACATTATGACTGAATAATTTGTTGTCTACAACCCAAGCCAGTAACTTATCCCATTCATCGGTGGATCTTCCATAGATAGAAATTCTATACTCGGTCATTTGGTACTTGGATTGTTCTAAATCATCGAATACTTCTCTTGTGATTTCGGCAAGATATCTACCTTGGATAAAGTTATCGGTCTTCAAAAAGATTTCTCTCAAACGAGATTCTCCTACGGGATTATATTTCAAATTGAACTTATCGAATCTGTGGAAAGTGTCTTTATGAGCATGCATATCCAAGGTATCGATACTCAAATCATAAGCTGTCAAATTCAACGATTTGAATACCTCTGAAAGTGTCAAGACTTTCCCATCTCTGAAGATCACCTTCTCATCCAGACATTTTCTGATCTTATACTTGATAAATCTTAACAAATGCTTTTGGTTCATACAAGCAGAGTGGTGGACGTGGGTATCGACTTTTCTAACGTTATAGAAATCTCTATGTGGGTTCCTCTTTGACTCTGCAATCTCTTGATACTCATTAAGTAAACTGTAAAGATTCCATTTAGCCTCCAAATACTCCAATCTTTTGAAGGCAAATGACTTTGTAGGGCCATCTGACGCAAACGCAATGATCTTATCAAGATCCATATAATAATCTCTAATAGTAGGGACGTTAAGTAACTTCTCTTTAGTATGGGAGTCTACAATTTGATAACAATCTTCATCATCGAGATAAAAATCGATATCTGGATCTTCACCCGGGATTTCACACTTGTCAAACTCAAACTCAGACTCCTTCAGCTGGTTCCCATTCACATCAAACTCCTTGTTATTATCCTCAATCTTCCATTTAGGTCTAGGAGGATCAGGATAGATTCTCCATTCTCCATTTGGGTTATTCTTTGGGTTATCTGAGAATCTTTGTAAAGAGATCTTCTGGTATTTGGCTCTCAAATCACGGCAGATCTTGATCTGTTTGTAAATCAGAAGTACTTCATCCGATGGTGTCTCAGTAATAGCATTATGGTCATTCTCGGTGATAGAACCCAACTTGAAATGGATATCTCTGTTAGTAACCGGGTGTTTTTCGATGACTGGCAGGTGAGAAGGACCTGGAATTCTCGATTTACTCAATGGGGATGGTGCTGGTGCTGGTTCCACAAGTGAATATCTTCTAGAAGAAGTACTAGGAGAAGAACCCTGCAGATTAACAGCCTCCAACGCCTTCAATTTCAAGTGATGTTCGTATATTTGACGATCCTCAGCAACTGAATAATGAGTAGAAGCACTTCTATTCATAGCATCTTCATGAATATCATCAACGTCATCATCATCCCCACCACCATTCCTCTCGGCGCTTAAATATTGAGGAGCATATGGATGATGATCATCATGAAGCAATAAATTATCTTTAGTCAACTGTGAAGACGAGTCGTCTAAATTCATCTCTGAGAGTTTCCTAGCTGTATTTTGCGGCATTTCTTCTCTATCTACTCTACCTTTAGTTACCTCTTACTTTGGGCCTTCCTTCTGTCTCCAATCGACCCCTCTTTGCCTCGGAAAAATTGATTTTATTAATACTTTGCTTCGGAAAAATACGCGCTTTGCTCATGAAAAACGAAAGTACTTACAAATTTGCTCTGGAAAAATGAATTCCTCGAACTTTTCAACTGGAAATTTTGCCATCTTCAACGATGGAGGGTAAGTCACAGCGTCAAACTGGTGGAATTGAAGGCAAAATGTCGTTCTTTCAAGGTTCTAACGAAACAGGTTTGGGTTATAATGGGTTTGAGGTGTCTTTGAACTACATTAGTGGAATTCCTGATGTGAATATTATATCGGCGCCAGAGTTGAAGATCATCTTCAAGTCTTTGTTGAAGAAAGATGAGATCACTAAGGAGAGACTGTTACAAGATTTGGTCAAAATTATAGAAAATGGGAATTCTGTCATTGACGATGATATTGTAATCATCTCTTGGGTTCAGTTGTACCTGAAGCTTGCTATTGACATTTCTAAAAATGTCCGTATTTCTGCTCATCAAGTCCAAGGGAAATTCGTCAAGGTTTTAGGTAAGAGATATGCCAAATATTTGAAGGATACTGCTCCTATATGGTTAGCGGGGACATTTGATTCGGAACGATTGGTGGCAAGGTCTGCTAATGCTTCTCTTTTAGAGGCATTCCAGTCCAATGAAAAGGTAGATCTTTTATGGAATCTGTTTGCTGAACATTGTTTGAATTTTTGTTACCAAACCATTAAATATGAGTCTAAAGATACCTTATCTGATGAAAGAAATGTTTCCAAAGACGATTCAGAGGCAAAATATCATAGGGTTTTATTATCTGTACTAGAACTTTTCGTCAAATTATTGCAAGGGAAGGTTATAAAAGAGTCTAAATATGATGACCTAAGATTAAATTTCTTATCGTGTGACGAGTTATGGGAGCTCGCCAGTACTAAAGATTTGAACTTGAAGAAATCTCTTTTGATGCTTATTGTTTGTTGTGTCAAGAATATACCTGAATCTATCGAAGGCTCCTTGCTCAAGACTATTTCTAAGGCAACAATCAAGTCTATCAAGTATAAGGCAGAGAGAAACAATATTGTATATTCGCCTATTGTATTACCTACTTTGAGTGCTCTTTTGAACTTGAATAACTTCAGTTCAGAGTTCTGGTCTCTTGCTGGTAAGAAAAGTAAAGAGAAATTGATCTCCTTCTTACAATTGGGGTCATGTTCCTCTTCTGAGATTTATTATGAATTATTAAAAAGACTCGTAGTTGGACTTCCATCCCATATTTTGGATATCTCGAAATCTGAAGATTATGAGACCATCTCTGACATTCTTTTAACCGATATTTCTCAAGAAAGGTTATTAAAGTTTGTTTCTAGTGCTTGGAATTGCTTCTTTGAAGTACAGAAATTCGCTTATAAAGAGAACCCCGACGAAGTCAGTTCCAAATTGTCATCTATATTAAACGAGAAACTTCATCAATCCTTAAACAAGGACATCATCAGTGCTATAACTGACTTTTTCAGCTCGACCAAAGATCTTACCCTCTTAAGCTCTTTATCCGATAACTTGGAGAAAGAGAACAAAGTTTATATAGAGAACGTATTACAAATTATTCATGGATCTGATAAAGACCATTTGAATAAGATAATTCAGCATGGGTTTGATTCTCTTGAGGATTTAGATGACCAAGAATCACCAATCTCCCAACTCATTATCGTCAAGAATCTGATTCATTTCAATTTGACACAATATAAGAGTTCTGTAGATAAGTTATTACTGGAAGATCTTCCATTATATGCCGAGAAGGAAACTATCGACGAATGCTTGCTGATTTTGACGGTGTACAATAACAATGCCGACTTCCTTGATGTTTCCGTGTTGAATGAAAGTTTTAACTCGGTATTTGTTAAGCTCTTAATGATTGAAGAGAAATCAGCCCAACTTGCTTTGAAATCCTTGCCAAAATTGACCAAAATCGACCTTGATTTGTGCAGTGACGTCAAGCAATTCGTAGTAAATCATTCTACTGAGGTTTCTCTTGACTCTCAAAACGACAAGAATGATGTTTTATTTGACTTGATGACCAAAGATGTGTTTATTAATCTTGTCAAGAATTCATTTGAGACAAGCTCCCAAGCAGTCTTTGTGCATCAATTTGTGAGCCGTTTCGATCTGGACGTTTTTGACGAGGTTTTATCTGGTGAAGACGAGGTCATTGTAGCTTTAGTAGAGTACCTTTTCGGATCGATCGAGGTTGACGATAGTCGTAAATTATTGAATCATGTCAAGCCTCAGCACAACAGTTTATTGATGCGAGTTTTAAAATCTCATGTCTCTTCATATCCATTTGTTAATGTTGAGCACATTGTTGAATGGGTAAAAAACTCGAGATCGGAGTTGATACCGGAGTTATCTTCGCAAGAGTCTCTTTTATCATCTGTCATTGAATGTGTTGGTGATTCTGTAGATATAAGTTTGGCTGTAGCCAACTCTTTGGAGGGAAATGTCTTTTTAGTCACTAAAGATGGTAAGCCTCTCAATGTAAATTCCACTCTCAGCTTGATTCTGTTCGTCAGATTCATTTACTACTTAGAGACTTCTTTGTCTCAATCTTTGATCGCTATTATGAGTATTGTGACAGAAATAGCAAATGATATTTGCTTCTTATCAGATATTGAATATCCAGAGATCATTGATTTTACTTCTACGATTCAGAAATCACTCGCAAGTGAGGTGACCTCGAAGCAAGATTTAGAGGAATTTGTAGGCATTGTCTTCAATGAAGATTCTCCAACTGAATTCACTTCTATTCTTACTCAATTTATCGATAAAGATGATGCTATGTCATTTTATTGTAATAGAGTTGTTAAGAATGTTCTTGGATCCTTGGTTGAGGAAGCTTCTACTGCTCAGTTCGATAAATTGGAGATCAACATGAACAAGTTACTTCGTACTCCATTGAAGTTTTCATCATTTGTTCTTAGTAGTAAAAAATTCATTGGGGCTCCACGTTTTGACCGCGTTCGTAATGCTGTTGCTGCTGAGTTGATTGGATTAAAAAGTAGTCAAATATGTTCTTCTGGTTTGAAAAACATCACTTTACTTCTGAATTTCCTCAATTTCGACTCCACCACCAGCGGTATTGAATCTTTTGAGCCTATTCCGGAGCAAAGATTTAACATGGTATTGAGAGAAGTTTCAAAATGGTTAGAGTCTGAGGTTGCTTATGATGAAGAGTTCATTCTGATCAGAATACAGTTGGCTTCGTTTATCTCGAAATATATATCTTTACTGGGTGTTTCTTTGAACCTTGATAAGGGAAAGTTATTGGATATTGGTTTTAATTTGTGTCGTGACTCGTTCAGTGTGATTTCTCTGGAAGCTGAAAATGCATCCCTTTCTTCAAGTATTTTACTGTTAAGATACTTTACATCGAGACTTTTCACGGTGTTATACCAACATCATGATGAAATCGATCAATGGACTGAAGACATTGATGGAATTTATGAGGAAATCGTAGATAATCTTGTCTCTTTGAACTCCTCACAAAAGACTCAACCTATTCAGTTGATTTACAGAATTTACTACCGCATATTTGATTCCATGATTCCTTTGAAATTGTTAGATATCGAGAAATTCTGGCCTTTATTACAGTCTAATAATGGAGAAAGCCAACGTTTGGCTACTAATGTTCTTCATAAATTGATTTGTGAGAAGCAAAAGGATTATGTGATTGAATATGAGTTGGCCAAGGCTAAGATCTCTCCAGAATCAGACAATGTTGGACCTGTAGCTACAATTCCTTCGTTATTGGTGGATAACCTCACTCAGATCCCTGAAGATTATTTAGAATATGAGAGACCAGAGAAGGTGAACAAATATCTCTGGAGTTGGTTATTGATATTCGATTACCTCAAAGATGCTACTCAAAGAATGAGACAAGATTATATCAGACAATTAAGAGAAGACTTAAATAAGTTATTTGACTTTGTCTTTGATCAAGTTGATCTCTCTGCTGATTCTGATTTATTAAAGAGAATCTCCGATCTGGAATTAATTGAGAATTACAATATGGCCAGCAGTTCAGACTTTGACTCCGTCACCGAGGAACAGAAGCTGTTGATAGTACATTTATATTTATTATCAGTAGAATGTGTTGGATCTGTTGTTCAACTGTGGTTTAATGAACTTAGAGATCGTCAATTGAAGAGTCTGATCGAGAAATTCTCCGTCAACTACGTTTCTTCAATTGTAGTTAACAAAGAATTAGATAAACTGCAACTGTTTGCTAAGAAAGGACCTTCTTCAATAGATTTGGAGAACTTTACTGTGAAAATCAACAGACAGACTAACGAAATCAAGTCATTATACATGATAGACGACAAAACTATGGAAATGGTGATCAAAATTCCAAGCTCGTATCCATTACAAAGTGTTACGGTAAATGGACCAGTAAGGTTGGGAGTCAAGGATGCGCAATGGAAAGCCTGGTTACTTGCGTCACAAAGAGTGATCACTTCTCAAAATTCCACTATAGTAGGAGCCATTGAGCTCTTTAGTAAAAATGTCTCATTGCATTTCTCGGGTTTCGAAGAATGTGCCATTTGTTATTCTATTTTACACTACCAAGACACTAGTTTACCTTCGAAGACATGTGCTACATGTAACAATAAGTTCCATGCAGCTTGTTTAAATAAATGGTTTAAGAGTTCGGGAGGAAGTACTTGTCCATTATGCAGATCTTCTTTCAATTTTAGAAAGTGAGAGCTTGACTGTATCCCGACTGCCTCAACTGATAGCCTTTTTATAGCACCCCCGCACTTTTTCGCTGTGAGTAAAAGCCTTGCGCTATTTTTTCGCCTGCGCGTATCTCCAACAAAAAGTCTGGGGTAAATTTGCAGTATTAGTAATAAATATTTTAGGCGTGTCAAATATAAAAACTGTAGGAAAAGAATGCTTAGTCAATGATAAGATATATTGGTTAGAAGACAAAATGGAGATTTCAAAACCAACTAATGTATATACGACAAGTTCATCCAAAGGAGCCAAAAATGACATATATAATCATGATGAAAGCGATATTGTTACTTCTCGCGAGATCGAATTAGTGAACTTCGAGCGCTCCTCCACCATCCCTCCTATTATATCACATGTCCCGGATGTGGATGACACTGCGCGGAGTTTGTACTCGTCTGAAGTGGATGCTGAGGAGTTTTCAAGGTTAAAGTTTGAGAGTAGAAAAGATAAGTGGAGGTTGCTTGCATGTTGCATTTGGTTTTTTGGAGCTGGTTGGAATGATGCCACGGCGGGAACCATTTTAGTTAGGATCGAGTCTTACTATAATATATCATATGCTATTGTGTCATTAATTTGGTTGGGAAATGCTGTCGGTTTCATCACAGTGGCTTTATCAAGTCATGAGGTCAATAATCGTTTGGGATTTCATAAACTGGTGGTGGTGAGTTGTTTCCTCATGTCTCTTGCAGGGGCTATCATCTCTTCGGGGACCAAATTTCCTCTGATGGTTGTTGCATATTTCGTCTCGGGTGTAGGCTTTGCAATTGGTTTGTCTCAACTCAATGTCCATTGGGCCAGATTTGAAAAAGCTCCGGCTCTTCTTGGATGTTGTCACGGTAGTTATGGAGTTGGAGCTACCATCTCACCTTTATTAGCTACTTCGATGACCAATCTGGGAATTGCTTGGCATTTCTTCTATTTATTAGTTTTCGGCATCTTATTTGCCAATATGATAAATATGTTCTTTGCATTCAAGGGAATTGATGATGAAATTGCTCGTATCTATGACAATAATAATTCACCAGATTCTCCTGAGGAAGAGGCCAAACCTCGTAGAGAAAAGGTCGAAATTGGACTGTCTCTCAGGGACTTTAATACTTGGTTGATCTGTTTTGTAATCTTATTCTACCAAGGAGCTGAGGTCTCTTTGGCTGGTTATATTGTCAGTTACTTATTGGATTACCGGTCTGGAAATGAAAATAGTGTCGGTTATGTAGCATCTGGATTCTGGGGAGGTTTAACTTTGAGTAGATTCTTCCTTACAGATTGGACCGTCAAACATATAGGTGTAAGAAAGGGATTCATCGGTATGACATTGTTATCGATACTTTTCGTTTTACTTTCTTGGTTTGTTCCAAACTTAATTACAGAGGCAGTGATGGTATCGATTGCAGGAGTGTTCATCGGCCCGATGTACTCTATTACGGTTACTCTGCTGACTAAAATCTTGCCGAGAAAAATTGCATTTGTCTCGCTTAGTATGTCTTCACTGTTTGGAAGTACAGGAGGCTCATTATTCCCATTTATCGTAGGGTTGCTTTCTCAATTTAAGGGAACAGTGGTGGTACTTCCATTTAGTGTTGGTCTCTTCTCGGCTATGCTCGCTTGTTGGCTTATTCTCCCTAATGTTGACAGAACTAATATAAAAAATTGGTGGCAGAGAATTATTTAATGAATAAATTTATGAGTTTAAATTAATGTGGAGACAGTAACCCCCAAACTGGCCATTCGGCACCTACAGAGAGCTTAAGAAAACATACCCTTCCTAATTTATTTCTCCCACCACTTGATCAATGACACCCTAGTTACCCCCCACCCTAAACACAAAGAGGGGTCAATAAAGCACTCCCCTCTGATCAGTCCACCTTATTTTAACCTTAAATTATGCCAAAAATATGACCACCCAATAGTTTTTTTATAATTTCAAATCCAGATTTTCAATCGTTTGTCATCACCCTCTCACAAACGAGGGCCCAAACGGATCCTCCACATCACCCCTACTCTGCGCCGATCATAAAAATCACACACTAAAAGAAGCATTTTCTTCCGTTTAGTTTGCGCTGCAGCTCGATAGTTGCTGTCGTGATGTGCCCTTTATTATGTTTGCGCGCGCATAATAACGCATCAAATCGAATTCTAGATCTGTTTTTGGGGGTGTTTGGGGGAGTGTTGCTTAGAATATCAAATACGTCTAGATTGATTGCCGGGAATATATATAGTGGTAGGATTCCCCCCTAGTGTATAATTGTAGTTGAGTAACAAAATAATCATTTCGAAAATGAGTCCTTCTAGTACCAATACTATCTACGCCACATCAAATGGTGTACCTCAATTGAATCACCCCTATGGGGCACAGAGGTCGCAACCTGGTGGGCCTTTATTAATTCAAGATTTTAACTTGATGGACACTTTCGCTCATTTTGACAGAGAACGTATACCAGAAAGAGTCGTTCACGCAAAGGGTGGTGGTGCTCATGGAGTTTTTCAGTTGACAAAATCATTGGAAGATTTGACCTTCTGTCCAATGCTTACTACTGAAGGTTATGAATGTCCTTTGACAATCAGATTTTCTACTGTTGGTGGTGAGAGTGGAACTCCAGATCTTCTGAGAGATCCAAGAGGTTTTGCTATCAAATTGAGAACCGACTGGGGTAATATGGACTGGGTCTTTAACAACACCCCTGTTTTCTTCATCAGAGACCTGTTAAAATTCCCTCATTTCATCCACACTCAAAAGAGAGACCCAAAGACTCATATGGCCCAACTGGTTGAGTCCACTATGTTCTGGGATTATCTTACCCAAAATGTTGAGTCAATTCACCAGATCACTTACATGTTTGGTGACCGTGGAACTCCTAAGGATTGGGGAGCCATGCATGGTTACTCCGGTCACACTTTCAAGCTTTACAACCTGAAGAATGAGATGACATACATTCAAATCCATGTTCTCGCAGATGATGGTTTCAAGACTTTTGAGTCTAATGAAGAGTATGCTGAACTGTCTGCAAACCCTGAGTATAACACCAAGGTCTTACAAGACCGTATCGCTGCCGGAGATTTCCCATCTTATACTTGTTATGTCCAGACCATGACTCCAGAGCAAGCTGAGAAATTCAGATATGATGTTAACGATTTGACTAAGATTTGGTCTCATAAGGATTTCCCATTGAGAGAGTTTGGTAAGATCGTCTTGAATAAGAACCCAGACAATTATTTCCTGGATATTGAACAAGTTGCGTTCTCTCCTGCTCATCTTTTGCCAGGTATTGGTCCTTCTAATGATCCTGTCTTACAAGCTAGATTATTCTCATATAGTGATACTCACTACCACAGACTTGGTGCCAATTACCAGCAATTGCCTGTTAATAAGGCTCGTACTTTTGATAGAACTTCTGGTTGCCCATTCTTGGCTGGAAATTTCCAAAGAGATGGTCCTCAAACTATCAGATCTCAAGGTGATGCTCCTAACTATATTTCTTCTGTAAGTCCTATCAGTGCTGCACAATTGGGACCTGATGGTAAGTTGAATTTCGATATGAACGATAAATATCTCGGAGTTGTTTCTCTGGCTGCTGAAGAGAAGTCTACTCAAGAACAACTGAAAATCAATTTGCAAGAGCATGAATTGAAGATGTGGCACAAATCATCGTACTTCTCCATCTCTGGTGTCTCTGAATTGGATCTCGAACAACCTAGAGCTTTGTATCAAAAGGTCTACAATGATGATCAGAAGCAAAGATTCATCGAGAATGTCGTAGGTCATGCTAAGAACTGTTCTACTAAGGAAGTACAGCTGAAGATTCCACAATACTTTGGTTTGTTAGATAAGAACCTTGGTGAACAAATTGCTAAGGGATTGGGAATTACATACAATTACGTTGATTTGGAGGGTTACCTTGATTCTGTTAAGCCAGCTGCTGCTATTTGAGATATATTAATTTATACTGAGTGAAATAACTATAATTTGTAGACTTCTTTGATTTCTTCTATCTCCACTGTCCAACTACTTGGGTCCTTAACTGCAGTTTGGATGTCTTGTTGTTCCAAAATACATATTCTCAACAGAGCCTTGAATCCCAAGTACGTCCGGTTCAATTTGTCTACTATATTCTCTCTAAGACCACCACTTTTGGCAGCATAAATCTTCAGATTCTTCAACATTGTCTTGACATTACCTTGTAAAACAGTTCTAGTCTTCTCTTCATCAGTCAACAAGCATCTTTGATATTCTATATCGGATCTGTTGATGAAGACAGAAGTCAATAAGGCGATTTTTTGAGAGTAAACAGCACTGTTCCCGTTCACCGTCTTCAATTGCAGCAATAAGATATCTTGAGATTTCTTGAAGAAACTTGATACAAGTGAATGTAACTCCCATGATTCGGGTTTAGTAATATTACTACTGTTACTAGAAATCAACGATACTACCAAGTCGTTGGCCGATAAATAAAACTCCAAATTTCCCTCAAATTCAGGCAATGAGCTCAACAGTTTCAATTGGTCGATGACTTGTTGATAGCTGGAGCAATTGAAAATCTTTACGAATTCATCCAACTTTTTAACCTCCGAGACACTCTCAATGAAAGAAGAAGAAGTCTTATCGTAATTTGGCAAGTTGAAATCTACAGCTAACTGTGCTCTGGATTGAAGATACTGCAAAAACAGATTAACCAGAGCATTCACCTCCATCAACTCTTCAGGTGACCCCGTAGCCTCATAAAGAGATTGAACTAGTCTGTATGCAGAAGCGATAGTTTCCAATACCACCTCTGGTGTGACAACCTCCGACTCATCCATTGCATTTTTGGAAGGCAGTTCCAGGACCTGAGAAACATCGCCATCGGCGCTCAGCTCTACATCACCCTCTTGCTCGATAGCAGCAATCTCATTCAACACCTCCAATTGATGATCAATATACTTTTGGTATAACTCCATGGAGAGATGAGCCACCTGTAAAATAGCAGATAAGCTAGTATTCTCATCTTGCTCATCGATTACTTCCTGATAAATAAGCAGAGCATTATAGATCAAATCCCAAGAGGTGTGACCAGCAGAACTGAACTCCGATAAGACAAATTCATAATATCTAGTGATCTGACTCAAATCCTGGACAACACCACCTATACAATTCTCGATATTTTCCATCTTGTTCAACCTGACTTGATCTAGCTTAGTAAAGCTATTATAAACGTGGAAAAGTAACCGGGAAAGATTATAGTAGCAATCCAAGACCTCAGGGTCCATCTCAATGCATTTAAGATATCCCTCATAAGATCTCTGGTAGAATCTCAAACTCTTCAGCAAATCACTCGAATACCATCTGTCCCCGCTCTCCTCCTCATCGATGGCAAAGTCCAAATACTCATCAGCAGTTTGCGGGTCATTTGTGACCGTCTCCTTCCTATTGGCTACTCTATCTAAAAGGCTCTTTGGGAGCTTAGGTCCTCCTTCTTCATATCTGTTAGTAAATCGAGCTCAATTGCAAACAGTGTATCTACTTACTTCTACTCATCTTGTCTTCGCAACTCTCTCTATCTGAAGCATCAATTCTTAAAATAGCAATAAATTAAAGTTGGTGTGAAAAATTAAAGCGCGCCGAGGGAGGTTCGATAAGAAACGCGATGAGCTGGAGATGAGAGAGGGGATGAGTAGTAATAAAGAGATGACTGGTGTTGCTAGTGACAATGGTCGAGTTTTCAATGTGAGTGAGTTTCCAGATATTTCTGAAATCCCGGAGAACAAGATCAAAAGCTCCAATATTGTAGAGGTATATGGATGGTTAGTACAGGCTTGTCTGGAGAGAGGGAAACCACTGCAGTTGGTGTTTACAGATGGGACAAAGTATGATGGGAAATTGGTTGATCCTTATAACAGGGCTTTGGGTGATGATTTCGATGATGAGATGAAAGATAAAGGTTTATTTTGTGTGAGAATCAATAACTCCCAAATGTTGAAATTGAAGAAGCTCATACATGAGGGGTTCAACTATAAAGAATTTGACTACAACGAGGTTAGTCCTCTTTATCAATTGGGGATTTTGATAAGAATTCAATTCTACTTGAAGAATTATAGAGGTTTTTTAGAGGGATTGTGTATCAATTTTGAAAAGATTTCACGTATCGACGACTCTGATGAGAAAATGGTTCAATTACGGGATAGAATTGAGAAAGTTTACAATTTTGCGAAGTTCAGTGAGAGGAGTCCTTTGTATAAGAGTTTTAAGAAGAGGAGTCTGAATATTTTATTCGGAGCTGAGTCACAAGAGTCACAGCCCCTAAGGAAGAGACCTACTAATCAAGAACTGCTTGATACTCAACTGATTTTATTTAATCTGAATTTCGACAGTGATGATGAAGATGATGATATAGTTGAAAGTGATACAGAAGAGCAGAATGATCTGTCTAAAAGTGCTTCTCAGGGGCTCCAGCTCCAAGTGCCCGATCAGCTCCAAGAACCCCAGCCTGCATCTCCAGATAAATCTTCTCCTCCCCCTTCTATAGTCGACTCCAATTCCTTGGAAATCGACGGAATCGAAGAAGAATCATTTATTTCTGTGATAACGCCACTACATCATCTCATCACCAAAGCTGAACTAGGTGTCGTCTACAAATTATGTGGCTATCTCATAAAGTACGATAGAGGACAAGATGATCAACTTCTTTTCGTAGAGAAGCCCGATCTAAAACTTCTAAACGACTCAAACTCATTAATTTTGAAGATAAAACCTCCCTCGACGATTTCCTCCTTCAAATTGGGTAAAAAGCAAGAAATATCAGTCCGTAAATCTCAACTCCAACTAGGTAACCTCACCTTAGATCAATTCGAGATCACGTGATATTTCAATTCAGCACTTTACGAATTATCAATACTACGCGTCACTATTTCATGTTAGCATTTTACGAATAAATACAATTTGCCTTTATATTTTTCAGATCTCTTAGTTCTTAAGCCGAAGGCGACTAGAAGGGGACGTCACAATGGCACCAAAAGTGTAAGTAAAGAGTATCTTTTAATTTGAATAATAGATCGACTAACCTTTTCTAAGAAATACTTCATCGTTTAAGTACACTCGAGTCGATGTTTCGACTCTCAATTCCATGAAATTTGGCGCCCATGTCAGCGGTTCAGGAGGGATCTCAAATACGGTATTGAATGGGATGAACATTGGAGCTAATAGTTTGGCCTTTTTCTTGAAAAGTCCACGTAAATGGGATTCTCCTCCTTTCTCTGATGAAGAGATCAAGAAATTCAAGAAATTCTGTGAAGAATACAAGTATAATCCTTTGACAGATATCCTTCCTCATGGACAATATTTCATCAACTTACTGAATCCAGAAGAGGACAAGAATTTGAAAAGTTACAATTCATTTGTAGATGATTTGAAAAGATGTGAACAATTAGGTATTGGATTGTATAATTTCCATCCTGGGTCGGATCTTGGGTCGGATCATAAGGTTGCCTTAGCTAAATTGGCTGAGAATATCAATAAGCTGATCAAAGAGACCAAGTTTGTTAAGATTGTATTGGAGAATATGGCTGGGCACGGTAATTTGATCGGCTCAGATTTGCAAGACATCAGAGATGTAATTGATATGGTGGAAGATAAGTCCAGAGTAGGCTGTTGTGTCGATACTTGTCATGCCTTTGCAGCCGGTTATGATATGAGAGATCTGAAAAGTTATGAAAAATTCTGGCAAGATTTTGATGACATCATCGGGTTGAAATATTTGAGTAGTATTCATTTAAATGACTCTAAAAGTGTCATCGAGAGTAACAGAGATTTACATCAACTTCTTGGTTTAGGTTTCTTGGGATTGGAATGTTTCAGATTGATTGCTAACGACGAAAGATTACAAAATATTCCTATTATCTTGGAGGTTCCTGTTGGTAAGGATGAGACTCTCTTCGGTGATGAAATCAAATTGTTGGAATGGCTTGTAGGGAAGTCCGAAGAAGACATTAAAGAGAAGGAAGAAGAATTACTGAACAAAGGTGCTAAGGAAAGAAGTGAATATTTGAAAAAATATGAAAAGAAACAAACTCTGAAGAGAAAAGCTGAAAGTGGTTCTCTGGATATCACCAAATTGCTCGGTACAAAGAAAGCTAAGAAATAGTATATATTTATTTATAACATCTAAACATTGTTCCCGTTGGATTTGATTTCAACCACTTCTCCTTCGGCTTGTAATTTAGCCTTTTGTTTCAAATCTTTCTTCTCTTGGTAGTAATCAAAGTCACTATTCCAGTTTGGTTCTGGAGTCAGGTTGGAGACCAAATGTTGGTCAAATTTGGAGAGGAATTGGGTCAATTTTTTCTTTAATTCGGGGAAGGCATCAATCTCCGGTTTTACCAAGAGAAAGTAACAGATCTTGAACACTTTGAACTTCTTGAAGCTGAGGAAGTTTTCAGGATCACTACTTAACTGGATCAAAGAATTAACCAAAGACAATACTTTTTGCATGGTCTTCGAGTTAGATAAATGCTCTTTGAATTTGGTCTCTTTAGACTTGGAGTCATCTTCATCTACTGACTCGTAAAGTACAAAATCTGGTAATAATTCCTGCTGTAATTCGACTCTGATGGACTCAATTTTTTGTTGACTCTTATTAACTGTTTGCAGTATCTTTTTATGGTCAAGAGTAGGAACGAAACTGTATTTCTTTGCTTCTTCATCCTCTTCATCATCGTCATCGTCATCATCTTCCTCTTCCTCTTCCTCTTCCTCCTCTTCCTCTTCTTCTTTTACTTCTTCCTTCTTTGGTTCCAGTTTCTTTGCTTTAGTCTTTGTTGCGGCAGCCTTTGATTTCGTGTTAGCCAGCAGCTTCAGCTTCTTCAGAGAAGCTGCCAGTTTCTTGGTGGGCAGTTTTCTTTTCCGACTTGACAGAGCCGAAACTTCTGGTTCTTCAGCTTCTTCCTCCTCATTTTCCAACTCTGGGACTTCTTCCTCAAATACTGGAACAACTTGATCCGAGGAAGGGTTAGTCAAAGCTAATTCAACACTCTTTTTATAGACACCTTTCAACTTCGGCAACATCTTCTCGAACTTTTCCTTCTGTGCATCGTCGAATTTGGTCAATTGACCATCACTACACCAACTGAAAGTACCATCAGCCATAAAATATACAGGGTAATATGAGGTAGATTTGAAGCTCGGCTTAATGTTCTTGATATTGGTCGGAAGCTTCAGCTCCGGGCATACAATGGATGGCCATGGCTTGTATCCTGAAATCTTCAGTAAGACGATATCTTCTGGTTGATATTTCGACATCTTCACTTAGCTTGTTCTTCCGTCTTCAACTTCAATGATCTGTCTGCTTAAGATTAGACAGGGAAAAATCTTAGGGGAAAATCTAAGGGAAAACCTAAGGGAAAATCTGAAGAAAAAGACGCGCTTTTTTTTAGAATTTGCTTTGGGCTGGGCAGGGCACGCTACTGGGCCATCGGTAAAGGGCCATCGCTACATGTCAATCGCTACTATGGCCCAAGAGACCAGAAATAAGACAGGCTCAACACACTGACTGTACTATTAAAATATATAGATAAAAAATAGGGGAAAAAAGGTAATGGAGTTGGTAAAACACTAGACTTCAGAGTATAACAAAGGTAAAAAAAGGGCAAAAAAAAGAGTATAGAATGGAAAAGTAACTAGTATACAAAATGGACATGAAGTCTAGTGGGGAGGTAAACAAGTGGGGATGAAGTTTTCAAAGTCCAGATTCAAAAAGATTAGTTGAAGTAAGCTTCTGGCATGTAATTAGATGAATACTGTTGTGGGTGACCTGGGTGTTGGCCAGGGTGTGGTTGACCCATTGGAGCCAGTTGTTGTGGAGCCAGTTGAGGAGGCAGTTGCAGTTGCTCATCTTGTTCCCCGTTTTCTTCTGGGTCTTCCTCTGGAGCATTCAAACAAGCTTGAATCAAGTTCTTACCTTCTGGCTTGGTGACCAAAGGTTGCAACTTTGGAGTGGTGAAAGTGTAAACCAAACCGGTCTCACTAACAACCAACAATAAGACTTGAGTACCGGTTAAAACACTTAATTCGTACAGCTTCTTCATAATACCAGCCTTTCTCTTGGAGAAAGTGATATGTCTTCTAGACTTATCTTGGATAAATCTGATCTCGATCTTTCTTCTTTCTCTGGCCTTACCTCCAGCTCCTCCTTCGTCATCATCATCGACGGCCAATTGACTTTCGTCAACTGGATCTTCAGCACCCAAGGTTTGTTCTAATTTGACTTCGTCAGACATCGTTTATCTATAACCGTTAGTAAATCGTCAACTTTCTAAGTGAACTTCAACAGATGAACTCTTTAGCTAAAAAGAGAATATATAAATGGGAAAGGTTCTCTTTTTGTTTATTTATTTTTTTCTTTCCCAAAAGAAAATTAGAGACACGCTCAAACTTTTTTTTTTCCTCGGAAATTCCTTGCTAAAATATTTGGCTTGCTTCTTTATAATCTATTTGGTGTCTCAAACATGGTTGAGGATTCGAAGATTGAGACGTCGAAGATACGACAATTGGATTTGTCGTCAACGTCGAGTCAATGCATCGAGTCTATGTTGATTCTCCATACACGTACATATATTCCATTGCTATCATTTCTGTCGGCTGCGTATGCCTATTTTTCCTACTGCTGCCCCCAGTTCTCCCCCACTGTTTAGCTCGTGTTCCTCCTCTTCTCCACCCCTTGTTAAAAATTAACTATGGTGTGTCTTTGCCGGGCAAAATTTTCCCTCTACTTTTCGTTGCGGGTTCCTATTTTTTTCTGAGGTTCTTGCCGATAACAAGGAACAAAACACGTCTTCAACTAGTCGGTGAAGAGCTAAGGGGACCCGAATGGCACACGGCAGGACTCTTCAGGGTACCTATTATGTCACAATATGTGCCATCGTATGCCTACCAAATACAGTAGGATAAACAAATAGCAGAAAGCAGTAGGAAAAAATCCATATAGAAAAAGGAAATAATGTGTGTAAAAACGATAGGATAAATCAACTCTCAAGTCCGTATTAGGAACTTTTAGCTCACATTACCCTTAATGCTTCAAATTCATCTGTGTGTGCGAATATTTCAATGAATACTTACCTTAAATGGATGGGGTTTTCTTTAATTGATTGATTGGATCGATCAATGTTCTAATTATTATGCTAATCAGCTCTAATATTTGTCCGAGTAACAATTATTAGTTATGTTTTTTAGTTTCGTTTTGGTTTTTTTTAAAAAAAGTGCCGTTTTTGTAAATTTTTTTTTGTTTTTGTAAATTCTTACCTAAAACGAATAAATTCCCACTTCGGGATTGGTTGGTTTAAAATTCACTACTTTAAAGACACAAAAAGTTACCCTGCTTTAAATTGTCGCTTAATTGTTTCTAAAAGTGCTGTTTTCTTCCAAAAAGGGAAAGAAGTTTCACTTAAGGAAACCCCACCCCCCTAATTTGGCAACAGAGCAAGAGCAAGGGCATGGGGATGGGATGGCCTGTTCTGTTCCTGAAGTAGTTAATGAGATGACTAATCACATCAATAGATGTGTGGAGAAATGAGTATGAGCTACACTGATTAAACTTTCTAAGCAAATTCTAATATATTGGCATACTTTTGGTTCAGAGATCTAGTGGATGTCCACCGGACTTTTAAATTGATGTATCTCAATTCTAAGGTCTCAAATCTAAGTCCACAGTTCTCGAGATGGTATTAATTAACAATATATAGGATAATAATAATTAAACAAGCGTAAAGCTAATTGGACCCATACTTATTTGGAGGACTTCTTTCCCTTAAGCTTCTTCGAGATGAGGATACCGAAGACACCACAACCGACAAGGAACAAGATACAGAAGACTAAGATAACACCTGGTGGCAACATTTTGCTTGAATTAGATTAATTTGGTTGTCTATTAAGCATGCAAAGTCCATTTACTGTAATAATCATCTCTAGAACCTGTTTTTCCTCTATATTCATTTTCTGCTGGCCATTTTTGTACAGTTGTTACTGCATCTATTTTCGCTCTTGGCTAAAGGCGACAGAAGCAGCAGCATGATGCTGCATCCTCTGCAGGGCGAACCCTTTCCTTCCACTTCCGCTTTTGAGTGACCCACTATTCAAAAATCATCATTTGGCCTGGATGAAAGAATAATGGACACAATTAGCATCATGAAAGAAACCATCCACAGTAGCTAATAGTCAACAGCCCCAACGACAAACACAGGACAACACAAAATTAGAGAAATCCCAACAGGAACTGTCAAAATGGTCATACATGGACAACATTGTTAGTAAGCTTGGCACTGTAATGACACATATCGTTGTCATATAAGATGAGATGAACATACATTATTTCAAAATTAATTGAATTGTTATGAATAACAAACTATTAACTATTAATTGAAATATAATTGAAAGTTTTCAAAAACTAATTTAACCTACAAGGAAATTGTATTGTAAATATATGTTTTCCACAAAGAGTGAGAGAATTAATAACTCGGTATCTTGCTGAAAATTCAGAACCCACAAATTACAAAACAATACTTTTTCAAAATTCTTACATGAAAGAAGAGGGCCTGAAGAGGGGGCAACCCAGAAGAAAGCAGCCAAATAGAGTAACAACTGTCTCCGGAATAAGAAAAAGCGGGAAGTTCTGGTTTTTTTCTCCATAGTATTGTTTATCTTTATTAGTTTTAGTAGATGCAATGCGCATATTTTCTCCGTTCTGGAGAAGTTCCCCCTCTATCAATTAATACTTTGGGCGTTTTGGTTATCAGAGGGGGGGCTTCTGGCAAGCACTCTTTCGTCATTAGGAAACAAAAGCTCGCATCTTGCTCTTCATCCTGCCGCTTGCATCTCATGTGAGCGGTTGAAAAAAATTACGCTCAGTTATCAAAATCTTCTCCGGTTTTCCTGTCGGTCCGCTCTTTTTTTTTCACAACTCCTCGGACGGGAGCGGAAAGTATTCGAAGTTTATCACTTAAATTGGGCCGTTGGAAATATGGAGACAAATACTGAATATTCAGTTCCTCGAGAATGAAGTCCTCAACTGGAATCCCGTGTGAATTTGAAGAGAGGGCTGTTTTCATATTAGATTACGATTCTGTTAAATTGCAGTGAACCGACGACTTTGCTCATCGTCGGACTAATCTTCGAAAGATAGTATTAACTGGTTCCTGCGAGAATATTCCCGCAACTGGATTCAGAACATAATTTCCGATGTATAATCTCCGTGGCTTCCTCTTAGGCTTTAAGTTATAAGCCGAAGCGAGACCAGTTCTACGTTCTGACCCCTCTCACAAAAGTCAATCCTTGAGATTTCATAGGTTAATCTACTGCAGACAATAAGGACATACTACCTCTTATGGAAAGTTATGCATTCTCCGAACAACTTAAGCTTTTTGTCGCAAAAGAAACTCAAGCCCCTATTCTTCAACTTCTTTCAACATCAAGTTTAGGTGCCGATATTCAGCTTTGCAAATTTCTAGATTATTTTGTCCATCTATTATTTAAATCCCCATCGGTCATAAGATGATGCAGGTTAATTACGCAAGTTTTTAAATGAGCTTCTCACCCCCCTCACTCTCTGCTCTCTCTCAGAGACAGAGTTCCTATTTTGGATTTTGGAACTCCACGACTTATTCAGTTCCGCTCTTCCAGCCTTCTGATAGCCTCAGTTTTCCCCTCAAGCGCTAAACGAGTCTTCGAAGTCCAGCCCTCGGAAATTGATCGTTTTCACACGACTATTTTGAAATGAGAAAAAGGTAGAGCGAAATATTTTTTCAATTTTCTTTATATTTTCTTTTTTTTAAGAGTTTTTTTTTTCACCTAACTGCTCTTACAGAAGGGATTGATTTCTATCGATTGGAATATTTGCTGGACAATTAGTGTCGATAAGAAATTACGCGTGTTTATCGGTGATAAGATATGTTTGAACCAAACTCAAGCTCTAATATTTCTAATTTCAGCTATGGGCTGCTGCTGCTGTCACAGGAACAACGCCAACAAGCTCTGTTCCAAGCTCAGGCTAACTCGTTTGCCGTGAGGTCGAAGAGAAGATTCTCTGATGATGAAGAATCTCACAAGAAAAATAGATACCAATCACCTTATAGCACACCAATGAAAGGTGAGGTGAGTCAGACTGAAGATTATCCAAAATTCCACCACCCTGATGGTGGGTATATCCAATTTACCCCCAATGGAACGGTAAGAACTTATATTAGGGATAATATGGAGGTGTCGGAACTTATTCAAGATCCAGAACAAGAAAAAAAGATGAACTTCAAGAATATCCAAACAGGTATCGATGGGTACAAGTTACATAACATAAACTTATCATCTCCATGTAACTCTGTTGAGAGTTATATGCAGCAGGGGATGATGAATCAGGACATTAATAACAACGGTAACTCCAATCTCCATCACTCAGTTCATTATCTGAGTAATATGGATGAATTCTATGATTGTGATTCTGATTTGGATGATGATGACTATCTGATGAACTAGTTCCGCATGCTTAACGACATACCTTAATTGCTTTATGTATAATTTCATTTTCAATAAAAATTTAGATATTAATGACACTTAGCGTGAACGTAGATTGTAAAGAGTGGGTTGTGTAGTTAGGAACAGTGGATTAGAGTAAAGTGGGTTGGGTAATAGTGATTGAGTGATGGACTCAACCAGTAGCTTACTGAATTTCAAATTTCTAAACCCTTACCTCTTCTTTAATTAAAATAAAAGAGATATATGATATATTTTTGATGAACTTATTGTATTTTCAATAATAAAGACACCTCAGATCTCTAGGACGAGTAATTCAACTTATATGCCCCCCCAAATCTAAGTATCCATCGATTTTCACCAATTATCTATCAACTCATATTTAAATCTAACCCCCTTGTAGAACAGGGATACTAAAATTGATAAAATGCTCACATTAATATAGGTATATTAAGAGGTTCAGTCTATAGCATTCTACTGCTGATAAAAATCACTGAAGTACCTCCTATCACCTCAAATAGACACTGTAATGCATCCAAGCCTCCCCAAATCTCAAATCTGAAATCCCATCCCAAATTAACCTTCAACCCCCTTCAACCCCCTTCACCCCACCTCTTCCCCTACCACTTCCCTACCTTGGTGTAATGATGTTTCTCCCCGTCAAAATTTACTCTAAGCAAAAAATATCCAGAGTAATTCTTCGAACAACATTGGCGGTTAGCGAATTAAAGGTAAACGATACCCCTTGCCCATACCATCAAACCAACCCCTCCAACCATGGATAGAGAAGTCCCTGAAATGCCCGGGTTCCTAGTGTCCCCCGAGGTCAGCGAAGCATTGAAGTACGAGGTGTCAAGAATTTTACACACAAGGAAGAACGAGTTTCCCGGCTCCCAACCGGTTAGTTTTGAGAGGAACCATATCCATCAGAACTTGATGCACCGGGACTACTTTGTATGTGAGAAGAGTGATGGGTTAAGATGCTTGTTGTTACTGTTGGTGAATAGAGACACCGGCGAAGAGGGCTGTTTCTTGATCAATAGAGCTAACGAGTATTATATGGTTCCTGACTTCCATTTCCCAGTGAGTGACAAGGATTTTGCCCAACCTCAAGATGGAACTATCTTGGACGGTGAGTTAGTATTGAGTAGAAATCCTGTGACCAAGTTAATGGAGACCAGATATTTGATTTTTGACTGTCTTCTGTACAATAGAGAGAGGGTAATGCAAAAGATTTTGACCAAGAGACTTTATTTTGCCGCGGAAAAGTTCCATAAACCATTCCAAAAGATGAGACAAGCTATGCCTCAACAGTGTCTGAATTTCCCATTCAAAGTTGATTTCAAGAATATGTCTCAATCGTTCAAGCTTTCCAAGGTATTCAAAGAGATGAAGAACTTGACTTATGTTACCGATGGGTTAATTTTCACCTGCTGTGAGACTCCATATGTTGTGGGATCTGACCAGACATTATTGAAATGGAAACCTCTGGAAGAAAACACGATTGATTTCAAATTACGCTTGGAAATCCCTGAGTTTGTCGACGAGTCAATCGAAGATCATCACCACCCTGACAGATCATATCCAAATTATGACGTTAAACCTGTCTTTAAATTGTATATTTGGGAGGGAGGAGATGAAGAACCAGAAGTGCCTGCAAATATCGGCCCATATGAGTACAAAACTTCATTCGATAATTATGTGGAATTCTCTGAATTGTTTGTGACCGACGACGAGTTTGAAAAGCTCAAAAACCTCGACCAACCTTTGAATGGACGTATTGTAGAAACTAGAAGAGATGAAGAAGGAAGATGGAGAATGCTTAGATTCAGAGATGACAAATTGAATGGAAATTACTCTACAGTAGTGAAGAAAGTGTTGAACAGTATAAAAGATTCTGTGAAAAAAGAAGAGTTGATGGAAGTGGAAGAGCAACTCCTGACCAATTGGAAACGTCGTGAAGCTCAACATAGAGAAGAAGAGAAACGTAGGATAGAAGCCATGAAGAATTTGCATAAACTGAAAACTGTTGTGGACGAAAAAGGTATTCTGTTCAGACCACCAGAAGGGTTGGTAAACGAGGAACTGTCCAATGGAGTCAGTTTCAAGCCACCTCCAAGACCAGAAAATCAAGATAATGGTAATAATTACAGCGATGATTACGATGACGACGAGTTCGACGATTTACCAACTTATGACAAGCCAGTATCTCCTAAATATGGTGAGGAAGAAGACGGAGGAGATACCAAAAGAAGAAGAACTTAAAGCTGTACTATACATTCTGTAATAATATAAAAAAAGTTGATATATTTTAATAGTAGAACTATATACAAAGAAGGTGTGGAGCTAATGGTAGTTCAAGATGCAAGCCCTGTAGAATTCACGAGGGTTACCATTTCCACTCAAGATGTATTTACCATCCAATAATTTGTCCTCGTTGGAAGTGTCATCGTTTTTCAAGACATCATTCTTGACTAATTGATCCAAGATCAGTTTTAATTCAACTTTAGAGAATCTTGGGATCGTGATATGTTGTAAACCTGGTTCGGAAAGGTAAGTGGCCAAAGTCTTATCGAAAGAAGTTGGTTTAGCATATGGATCAAATTCTTCCAAACCCAAAGCCACCGACAAAGTTTGCTTTTGTCTACCTCCAGTGGTACCGACAATGACACCACCACCGATATTGTTCTCACCAAAGTTCAGTTTACCACTGATATGATCGATGATGAACTTGCCAAAAGTGAACTTGTCAAAGTAAAGGAACAGATTCTCGGCGTCTCTGTAGTGGGTATATGGTCTCTTGAGGATCAGAGAGAAGTTATCAACAGTTAAATATACAGGGTATGTTGATTGAGTCTTCAATTCTTCAATAAGCAGTTCCCAAACGGCGAATTTTTGACTACTCTTTAATCTTTTTCCGACATTGATCAAGTCGACAATGTTATTCTTCGAATTCAAAGTGAACTGTTGAAGTTTATAAGTCTTGGATAATTTCAAGTTGGTGAACTCGGTCAAGTTTCCCTTCTTCAACTTGTTGAATAATCTATTCAAGAACATTGGTTGGTGGTATAATTTAGTTTCTGGATCAAAAATGTAGTCATTAGTACCGTTGATCAACTTTTCACAATCGTTGAATGATATTATTATGGCGTTTTGAGACTTGGCAATCGATTGGAATTGTGCTATCAGAGTGGTCTTACCAACACCAGCTTCACCAAGCAATACAAGACGGTTCTCATTTGAATTCAGTTTCAAACTCTTCTTATAAAACTCAAGTAATGGTAAAGTAGAGGCCTCTCTAACGACGGAAAATGGAGATTTCCAAAGCTCATTGAATTGATACTTGTTGAACGATCCAAGGTGGTGTAATTCTTTCAGATTTGAGAACAAAAATGGTTTGGAAACTTGTACTGATTCGGCAGTCAATTCTGGCAAATCCAACTCAGGTACATAGTTAGTGAAATCTAACTTGGTTGTCATCTCTTTAAAAGTCATATGTGTTCCCGGACCTCTTGAAGGTCTTCCTTTCTTCTTATTGGAAACGACTCTCACTCTGACTTTTCTGTTGTCTTTAGGGGCAGCATATTGGACGCTTGAAACCGAGGAAAATTGTCTGGAGACAGAACATCTCAGCATAAATTGCAATAATCCTCTGTTTTGCAACATCATCTCTCCTTCTTTTGCCTTCCGCTGTTACTTTCTACTCTTCTACCCCTATCTGAGTTCTCGCCAAAATAGATGGAAAATCGAGGTTGAGAGGGAAAATTTTTTTGTTCGCTGAATTCCTGATTGGGAAATTGGAACCAAGTGCACTACTGTTCGTCGAGAGCGGTGCTGCGCCCAAGGCTTAGAGAGCAATTTACGAAGATCATCTCCTTGATACAAAAAGGCCAGCCTCGGCATTTCAAAAATGGACCTGTGATGCATTGATTAAGAGAAGAGTCAGATGTCGTCATCGAAAAGTGAACCGGTGAAAAAGTTTTTTAATAAGATTCCGGGAGTAAATCTTCCTGTTTCAGAAAGTTTCCAGATCTTGCCAACTTCAGCTGCCGCCAATGTCAGTGTAACAATACCGCCGGAAGAAAGAGTTCGGGATAAAGTGGGAAAGAGGTTTAAAAAGATTTTCAGTTTAGGATCGGGAGATATCCTGTTAGAAGATGATGCTCCAAGTTCGTACCAATTAAGTACATGGGATAGATATATCTTATTTGCGATTACTTTTGGAATTGCCGTTGCCTCCTTTTTGATATGTTTCTTCTTATTCCCGATTTTATTCTTGAAGCCGAAGAAGTTCAGTATAATATGGACCACCGGATCGATCTTCTTTTTAACTTCTTTTTGCATTTTACAAGGGCTGAGAAAGTTCTTTAGTACGATGAGTGAGCCGAAAAACTTGGGTTTCACCATGATTTATATTGGGTCTATTCTTTTGACGATTATTTCTACGGTGTTTTTAAAGATGACAATATTAGTTTTGGTAGGAGTGGTATTCCAAATGCTGTCAATGGTATGGTATTGTTTTGGATATTTCCCATTAAGTTTCCTGCAGTTACGTTTTGGAGGAAATATTGCATCTTCACAAGTTGAGAGTTGGATGAATTCGTGAGAGGACATGGGAGAATGTAAAGGGGCTAACTGTAAAGGGGCTAAACAAAAAGGGCTAAATTTAAAGGGCTAACTTTAAAGGGGCGAACCCTAAAGGGGCTAAACAATGATACATAATGTAATCAATTAACTTTATACATCTAAATTTGAAGACGCTTCAACTCACAAACCTCAAAAGGTTCACTCTCACTGTAAATACTATCCAATTGAGCATTGACAACCTCAGATGAAGACTCAACACAATTGATATACTCAATAAGTGCAATTGAATCTTGCAGTTTAGAGATCTCCTCCACACAAATGGCCTTAGATTCGTCAAACGTCTTGTCTTTGAAAGCGGGGAAACTTTTTCCGATCGACATCTCCACCAATTTGGCGATCTTGTCATCCTTTTGAGCAGCCTTTAACTCCAAAATCAAAGGATACACAATTTTGTTACCGGATTCTTTCTTATGAATTTTGTTAACCTCCAGTAAAGCCAATACATATTTTTCAATCGCAATATAATACTTGAAATACATGTAGTAGACAGGGACGGATTCGGCACTAGATTTCTTCAAATACTCATAGAACTTAGCGATAGGATCGACATCCAAAAGTTCCAACCCGATAGGATCTTCATCCTTGTCGTAAGAGACAATCTGGCGAATAAATTCTTCTCTTTTCTTCATCTCTTGCTTTGTCAATTTCTTCTTCTTTTGTTTGAGTTTTTCGTCGGCTGGCTCCGCATTCTCAGCCTGGGGCTCCTTCAACATATAAAGTTTGTAGAACCCTTCCAAAGTCTTGGTATAATTGGAGTCGTTGAACAAATTATCAGCCCAGGACAACATATTGAGGTAATGACGAGGAGTCCCCTTACGCATACAATAAGAGTGGAAATCGACCTGATCATTGGAATATTCCTCATAAATCTTATCGATCGCATTGAATCTCTTTAAGGCCAACAGTTTATAATTCTTCAGTAACTCCAGATCCTCGGTTTCCTTGTATAATCTGTAGTAGGCAGCAGCACTCTCGAGAATGAACCAACAACATTGCATGGTATGCAAATCCTTAATACCGTTAGCCAGTTCTTTATCGGATTTGGTGAACAAAGAAATCGTAGAAGCCAGTTCGTCAACCATATTGGCACGAAGTTGGTATTTAGTGGTTTTAGAATTGATGAATCTGTCTTGTAAATCCAACTCTCTTCCTTGATTCATGACATCGGCTGCCTCAGCCAATTTGTTTTCATGCTTCAAGATTCTGGCTTTAAGAATGTACAATTCAACTAAAGTTGGAGTATGTTCCAAAGCAGCATCAATATACTTAGTAGCAGTGACTAAATCCTTCTTATACAAATAGTTTTGGGAAAGGAAGTAGTTTGTCCAACACCAAGTCAAAGGACTATGTTCCTGAGCTGAGCCACTAGTCAAGAATTCCAATACGATTTTCTCCAATAATTCACTCTTGAGCTTGTTCTTATACAATGGCTTGACATTGACGAAAATGGAAGGGACTCCTCTCTTCAATTGACCGCAAACATACAGAGACAATCTGCTTTCCAATTCCCCATCATCATTGTTTTTGAGGAATTGCAAAGGAATGAATTGGACAGGATCAGCCTTTGGATAGAATTTGGCCAATTTGTCGTACAATGCCAACCGTTTGGCGGTATCGGATGGGTCAATTTCTAACGATTTTTCCAACAGATAGTAATACTCCTTGTTATCAGGATTACGTTTAATCAACTTTCTGTAAACGATACTGGCCTCTTTGGATCTGTTCAAGTTCATTAAATAGTTCAGTTTCATTTCAAGAACACTCTTTTGATCGTAAACTTTGGACTCGATATATTCGAGATTTTTCAAACCTTTCTCGAATTCACCACTCTCCAGAATGATCTGGTTCTTATAGATCAGACATTCGCTATGTTCGAACATATCCAGATCATTCAATTTATCCTCAATCAAGGACTCGATTCTAGCTAAAACTTTTTCAGCCGCCTTATAATCTTTATTCAAATGATGAGCAACGGCAGTAGAGGTCCAGTTGGATCTATAACCTGGCTGATCATCCAAGTATACTAATCTTGACTCAACTAAACCTTTGTAATCTCTGAGTTGAGATTGAACGATCGATAATTCTCTCAGAATGTTCTTGTTAGTGCTACCATTATCCAAAGCTGCTTTGAACCATTTACTGGCATTGGTATAGTCATTGATGTTTCTATAGTAGATAGCGACGATATGGTTTGCGACTGGATTGGATTCGCTCTTAGCAATGGATTTCTCAACATATTGTTTAGCCTTGACCTTTTCTTCAAGGTAATACAATACTAAACCTTTCAAAGCCAAACTCTCGACATGGGCTGAATTCTTCTTCAAATTCAGGTCTAAGATTTTGATGGATTTTTTGTATTGTTTGGATTCATATAACTTTAAGGCCTCTTTGAATTGCTGGTCCTCTTTAGTGGAGAACAAAGGAAGAGATTTTCTTGACATTGTTCAACGGCGGTTGTGGATGAAGTAGGGGAGGTTTCGAGGAATCGTCGATGAAAAATGATGGAAAAATCTTTAAGAAGAGAGCGAAATATGAAAAGAAAGGGGGCGCTGAGGAGAGATAATCGGCTCAGTTTAGATTTGATAATTTATGAGCAAAATAAGGGAGGGATAACAAAGGGGGTGAGGAGGAAACAATAGCAGATGATTAGTGGACTTTGAGAGATAAAGGAATATAAATATTTGATATGGGTGATGAGTGGAGACGAGTTAGGGGAATTGAGTAACGAGAGAGTAATAAAGTACTAGGAAATACTAGGAACTCCCACCTAGTGTTTCCGGTCTAGTGCACCGGCCTAGTCTTTACTATCAGCTTTAGTTCCACCCTGTAAGTTCTACCTATAAGTTCTCCCTCTTAGTTTTCCCTCATAATCATAATTTCCCCTTCTTTTCCTTGTTTTTCCTTGTCTTCCCTACATTTCCTGCTCAGCACTCATTTTTCTACCAAACACTCACCCTTGGCTTTTTGCTACTTTTCCTTAAGTTTTCCCTCCTTTATTTCCCTACTTTTCCTATTTTTCCTAGCATGTGTTCTCGTATAGAAAATCACAGCGACAAATAGACAAATAAAGACACTTTTTGATAGCAAAAGAAGAACATATCGAGGTGGCCAATTCCAATTATCTGTGGGCGCGAATTTATTACCCACATTTGAACCCTGATAGACTCGAGTTATCATCAGTGAAGATTCCTTTCTGATCTGTCGTCATTTTACCATCAGCGCGTCATCCCATCGCCATCGCCATCGCCTTGCCATCGCCTTGCAATCGCCATCACGATCAACGTCCACCTAATTCTTCTCATTTAAAATGCAATATGTGGGACGAGCTTTGGACTCCGTTTCCAAAACATGGAGTTCAATTAACCCAGCAACTTTAAGTGGTGCCGTTGATGTCATCGTCGTCCAACAAGAGAACGGAGATATGGCATGCTCTCCCTTCCACGTCCGTTTCGGAAAGTTCCAATTGCTTCGACCATCTCAAAAGAAAGTTGCTTTTATTGTGAATGGCCAGAAGACAAACTTACCAATGAAATTGGGTGATGGAGGAGAACTGTTCTTTGTTTTTGAGACCGCCTACGACCCTTCTATCCCAAGAGATTACCAGACATCTCCAGTGATATCACCTCTGTCATCACCGGATCCTCCATCACCTTTGAAGAACTCTGATGAACCAGATTTTTTGGATTTGGGTGAGAGTGTATCCGATTCAAGTAGTGCATTGGCTTCTGGAAGTGCTACAACTAGCTCTAATACAGCTGCTGCTCCAGCTACATCACCACCTCTGGCTCCACCAGGCCATTCCTTAGCAAAAAGACTCTCTTATGAGCAAGCTCAAAAATTGTCCAAAAAATTAACCATTAAAAACATCCCTACGAGAGTAGACCAAGATGGTGGTTTATTCTTGGACATGCAAGGTTATAAAAGTGATAACAAACAAGTACATGACTCAGATGAACTCATCAAGACTTTACTCTTGGATGAATTCGGACAAAATATAGATATAGATAAGTTAATCAAGGAGGATCAAGAGGGTAATATCTTGATTGGTGGTCCACATGATGATGAACTGGATACTCCAAATGGTATTCCAATGTCTCCTTCACCTCCCCTCTCCCCACTGGCATCTGATGTATCCTCTTTCAATATTCAATCAGATGAAGAATTAGAACCAACAGAAAATGGTACAATTTTCCTGAAATCGTTAAGATTAACTAACGAACAACTTCAGTGTCTCAATTTGAAAGAAGGTGCCAATGACATTCAGTTTTCCGTTAATGAAGGACGTGCTGTTATCAATGCCCGTTTATTTTTATGGAAATGTAATGTTCCAGTGGTTATTTCTGATATAGATGGTACCATAACAAAGTCCGATGCTTTAGGGCATGTATTAACAATGATCGGAAAGGATTGGACTCACGAAGGAGTTTCACGTTTATTCACCGATATATCTATGAACGGATACAATATAATGTATCTTACTGCCAGATCTGTGGGCCAACTGGATGCTACTAGAAATTATCTCGATAATATTTGCCAAGATGGTCAGGTACTTCCAAAAGGTCCAGTTATTTTAAGTCCCGATAGAACTTTTGCTCTGTTGAGAAGAGAAGTCATCTTAAAGAAACCAGAGGTGTTTAAAATGTCGTGTTTGAATGATATCAAGTCTTTGTATAGGCTTGAAGGTAACTCTAAGACTCCATTCATTGCTGGTTTCGGTAATAGAATTACCGATGCTTTATCATATAGATCAGTGGGGATTCCATCTTCAAGGATTTTCACTATCAATCCAGATGGAGAAGTACATATGGAGTTATTGGAATTAGCAGGGTACAAATCATCATACATTTTTATCACTGAGTTGGTTGATCATTTCTTCCCACCTGTCAAGATGGAGGCTATCAAATCATCTGGAAGCAATAGTCAGAAAAAGAAGTTGTATGTATCAAACGATGAAAGCTTTACCGATGTCAATTTTTGGAGAGAGCCTATTGGAGATTTGAGTGATTTGAGTGATGATGATGTGACTCCACCACCTCCTTCTTCTACTAACAAATCACCACCTTCGTCACCATCTCTTTCTTTAAGACTGAATAGTTTCACATTACCCCTGTTACCATCATCTCCGGTGTTGAATCCACTTGGAAAGGCTAAGGCTAGTGTTTCTGAGACCGATCTTAGTGATGTAAATGCTACAGGAATCATCAATTCTCCTATATCTGCACTTAAAAGTGCATTGAACCTGCCTAATAGTGAGGTTGATGATGATTATAATGACCATGAAGATATTAGTTTTGTTGATGAAGATGAGGACGAGGATGATATTATTTATGAAGATGAAGAAGAGGATTATAGTGATGAGGATTATGTTCCGGATGAAGATGAAGATGAAGATGAAGACGAAGAAGATGAGTATTATGTTGAAGAAGAATATGATGAAGATGAAGATTTGGATGGTGATTTATTAGAGAGTCCAGATCTGAGTCCAAGTCCTAGTTCGAATTTGAAGTCAAACTTAAGTATGGAGAAACCAAAAGTTTCAAAACTGAGTGATGTTTTAGCAGCTGATAAGGTAGCATCAGAGATTGAGAAATTGAAATTGAGTCGCTAATAAAACATATATTTAACTATTATACAGTAGAGTACAGCAGTAGCAGGAAATGGCATGCAATAGCAGGAGACAGCAGAGCAGTAGCTAGACCTGAGTAAACCTTAATGAGTGATATACTCGGAAGAGCCATTAATAGGCAGTGAAACTTCGGTGGAATCAACAGTAGACAGGGGCAGAGCAGGCAGAGCAGGCAGAGCAGGCAGAGCAGGCAGAGCAGGCAGAGCAGGCAGAGCAGGCAGAGCAGGCAGAGCAGGTTCCGTTGCCTCCACAATCTCAACCTCTCCCTCCTTACTTCTCAACTCCTCACGAAACTTCTTATCACTAACCTGATAAATCCCATTCTCCAGATCAATTAATTCACACTCTAATTCACTATCCAATATAGACTTGAAATCCTTATGATCAATCTCCCATCCCAACCGTCCACATATATAACTAATAATAGGATCACAATAACCTAGAAGACTAACGTCAAACTCACAATGACTAACAGGATCTCTATTAATAAGAATTTGTGGAACGTCTGTGGAAATTTGATTGACAATTTCCGAAACAGGGGCAACTTTTAACGAGGTCCCAATACAAACCAATAAATCACATTTTTTCGCATCTTCGGCAATCAAATCATGGTACCTTTTTGGCAACAGCTCACCGAAAAAAGTGATATCAGGCTTCATTACACCAAATGATCCATCCATCTCAGATTTTTCTCTCTCTTTTTTACACCAAGGGCATAAGGGGAGCTCTTTAGCTCTGATTTCTTTGTATATGGTGGAGCCAGGAACTTTGAATCCGCAAGTAATACATGTCAGTGTGGCAAACGAGCCGTGACACTGGACCAACTTATCCAGATCGACTCCAGCATTCTCCTCCAAATTATCAATATTTTGAGTATAATTCCTCAATAATTTTCCCTTGTCTTGTACAAGCTTTATAAACCCGTGTAAAGGGGTAAATGCGTCATCTGGGGGTAAAATCATGTGCGCTATAGAGTAAAATAATTCTGGTTCTTCGTGGAATTGGGGTAAACTAAACACTTCCTGAGGGTCGCTGAGTCCAAGGTTTGTGATCTGGGAATAAAAACCTTGTGAAGATCTGAAATCGGGGATTCCTAATGAGGTGGAAATCCCAGCCCCTGTTAAGATCAATATATTCTCACTTGTCTTCAATTTTTCTAAAACTTGCTCGATCGTCTTGAAATCTTCTAATCTGATACGGGTATCTAATACTTTGTTCATCAGCCTTTGGAGGAGATGAATGGAGTATCTTAATTTCAAGACGTCATCGTCAGAGTCAGGGATACGGGCACGGAATCCAAGTAATGAGATCACACGTTTAATTTCCTCCGCTCCCAGAGTTATTGGTAAATATTTATCGAGGAATACTTGGGATCCGGCTTGTTTTAAGAAATGTCTAGCGATGAATTTTTCACGGTCAGAAATCGAGTCGTCACTATCACCACTGTCATCACTATCATCACTATCACTATCACTATCATTAGAATCGAAACTGTGACTTTCAGATCTGTCTCCGGTTTCACCCAGCAGAAGTTGAGCTTGGGATTCGAATTCGGGACCCTCATCGGATGCAGAATCATCTTCAGATCCTGTACCTGCAGACCCCAGATCTTCCTCGGCATTTGCAGACTTGATATCTGCAGACTTCATGTCTTCAGACCCCATATCCACACCATCTCCCTCTAATGGTTCACTTTTCACCCTCTTCGATTTAACTTCCCCCTCTAACCCTATCAGGTCATTCTTAGACCGTTTCCCACGTTGACTAAACTCCATCAGCTCTTCTTCATCTGAAATATATATAGTTTCATGAGCAGCCAGAACACCCCGCCGCACTTCTTCTGATGACTCAGAGTCAAAATTCAGCTCATATCCACCATTATACCCATTCACCACCTTTCCATCAATTCTCGGACTATCAACACCAACCTCTTTAAATACAGGCAGAGACGCAGTCAGTGAAACACCTGAATCTGTGGGTGTTTTGAGCGGCAACGACCGGATATCGTGATCAGATTCATCGTCCGAGTTCTTCAACTCGATAGCTGGCGAAATCCCACTCATTCTCCTTGGTATCTCCAACCAGCCAACTCCCACCGTTATCTTCCAGATGTTTTCATCAAGACACCAACTCACATGGAGAAAAGTAGTGCAAAATATTCCAAAACCCCAAGCTGGCTCATTTAAAAAATTTTCGTCACTTTTTGAAGAGGTTCAGTTGGGTTAAGTTTGAAGCAAGAGTCAGATCTACCTGTGTGTCCGGTTTAAAGCAAAGATGTCAAGTAAACCAGCTAGATTGCCTCATTTACCAAAGTTAAAGGTCTTAAGACCTACTATAAATAAGGAGAAGAACCCATGTCTTGTGACGATGTCTTTATTGATGAGTTGTTGGGCTTCGTCTGGAGAGGCTCATCTGTCATGTTTGAAATTAGAGCAGGAGTTGAAGGTATGCATGGATAAGCTTGGAAAGGCTCCACCTCCAGGTAAATCCTCGGTTAATTATCATTTGAAGAGATTAAAGAACAAGGTCAACCCACCTCCACATGATTAAAATGGATCAAGAGGGGATGTGATGTGGGTATTAATTATATGTTTGATACATCAGATTGGTACGATAGTTCTTGGGAACGAACATATTCACGAGGAATACCCTGAATCTTTAGTCATTATGTATATAGATCAATATAGCGTTCGGTGAACATTAATGAATAATTGTAGGTAAGGTAGTGTATATTATCACAATTCCGTAAACGGATGTTCGATAATATAGAGCAAATTACGAAAATAGACCTATAACTTGCTTTACCCCTATTATTCAGGCGTTAAAGCAGGGGATGTAGAGACATTTGTGTTATATGAAGTTGGGTCTCAAGTGAATATGACTATTCTATGACTACTCTGTACCTACTCTATACTTTCTAAATGTCCATCTTAATCAACTCAAAAATATTAACCATCTCCACAATTTTCATCCCCCAAATTCTTCCCCTTCCCCTGCCCAGCCCTACTTGTAGATGCACATCTCAAGCGAAGCAAGATGAAATTCGCCAATTTTTTCCTCTATTGACAGCAATATAAATGCACCTGCCGCCTTTATAAATATAAAAGAGATAAATAACAACAGTTGAATAACGTTACTGAATTGCTTAATTGAGTTGATTGACAAACTTTGAAGTCCCCTCTTTCGACAATTTTCTTGACATTTTAGATAAAAGAGGCTTATACTGCTGCTTTTGACAGGAATTGAACCCCGTACTTTTTCCCATACTTTTTCCCCTTAGATATGGCAGTCATCGACTTAACCGGTGAAGCACAAAAGTTGCTCCAAAAACGTTACTATAGTAACTCCACTAGCAGTTGGTACCGTTACAAATGGGCATTATTTCTGTTGATTTTACTCCCAATTTTATTTTTGGTGTTTTTCTGGTGGGGATGTGGTCGTTTAAGACGTAGAAACCAACAACGTATCAATGACGGAACTCTGCCGGTACAAACTTGGGAACCATATCCACAACAACAGCCAATGCAACAGCAACCAATGCAGCAACCGATGGAACAACTGCCAACCCAACAACAAGCTGGTTACGGTCAACAACCATACTCTAATACCAACTATGATAATTCTGGTTACAATAACACTGGCTATAACAACACTAGTTATGACAACACTGGCTATGACAATGGGAACTCCAATTCTCTGTACTACAAAGATTCTCAAGCCAATGATTCTTCGAACTCGGGAGTTGAATACCCTGAACAAACTTATCAAAGACCAAGTGGTCCACCACCATCAAAGTCCTAATCTACAAACATGTATGAAAAAAGCTATATTTAAAAAAGAATATATATATCAGAAATTCAAGAAATCTGGGGTCGTTCCATTATCAGACACCTTGGTAGTTGGACTTGTAGTATTGACGTGGAAATTGTTACCATCGTTGTGTTCATTATCATTATCATCATTATTAACTTGGGAATCGTCATTTTTATCACCTTGTTGCCTGTTCTGTTGGGCTAACCATTTCAGTTTGGCATCTTCTGTTCTTAAATGAGCTAAAGGTCCAACACCTATCTTTCCCAAACCTATTTCCGCTGATGTATGCATATTCGATGTGTTGTAATTCAATTTTTTCAATTTATAAATATATTCCACCTCTTTTCTATTCTTGAAATCTACCTCATTCTGTAAAAATTGGATATATTCTACACTTTTTGAAAGGATTTGGCCCTTGTTAGGTTTACCATCCCTAGTCCCACTTGAACCACGATCATTTTCATAGAAGAAATTCTCTGGAATGATCGATAATAACTCTTGAATTTTATCATTAATATTATCTCTTCTTTTTCTTTCTATATTAGTGGCAGCACCAGACATTGAGCTATTACCGAGACTTGTTCCAAGACCTCCAAAGGATCCTGGCGTATCGACAATCGAAGATTTCCTGGATCTTGGAGACTTAATTGAATTACCAGTGTTGAATTCATCTTTTATTATTGAGTTTTTTCTCGAATTGGTCATCAGTTTCGATAATGAACGTCTTACACCACCAAAAGATGATGAAGGTTTGGCACCGCCAAATGAAGAAGGGGTCAGATGATATGATTGAGGTTGATAAGATGAAAATGATGTATTATCTTCATCATCATAAGTCTCCTCTTTAATATCTGGGGTCAACAGACTGCCATAACTTCGCGAACCGCTTTGCATCGGCTGTGAGTGTAACTGACCAGGTTGCTCTGACTTCAAATGTGGCTGGTCCGAAAATCCCGACACGGAATCGACGTCAAGAAACCCTGTCTCCGCGATATTGTTGGCTTGTAAAAATTGGTCCAACCCGCTAAAGTCGAGTAAGTCCAGGTCATTGATAGTGGAAGAAGGCACATTACCGGTTCCTCCAGGGGTACTTCCCTCGTCATTACTGACGTGGCCAGCACCAGAAAAGTTCGTATAGTTATCCATTTCGTTCGGTGTATCACCTCTCTACCTTATCGATTATCTTCTTGTTTTACAAATAAAAAACACCCAAAGAAAAGAACACATTCTGCGTGCGACTGCACAAACGAGAGACCAAGTTGGGGATTGGGGATTGGGAGTGCACGACCTTTTAAGGCTGGGGAAGCGAAAAAGGCACAAAGAGTAGAGAAAGGGCATAAGTGTGGGGCATAAAGTGTAGAGAAAGGGCATAGTAGATTATACGGTATTATAGGATATTATAGGGTAGACTACAAGTTATAAGATAACATCGCTTTGATCACTATTTATGAAGCTCAGGCATTCTCAAAACTTCTCTCTCTCTATTTTCACTCATATCTTGAAGCATAGCTAAAATCTTGGAATCCTTCCATTTTTCTGGTAATGGAGTAACATCAAAATTCTTTGTAGCCCAATAAAAAATGTCCCAATCAGCTTCATCCAATAAAGTATCATACTCGACTAACTCATCAAAAGTTAACTCATCCAAATATCTATTCAGGAATCTTGACAACAACAAGTCAGTTTCCAAAATACCTCTCTTTCTTGATTGATATACTAATCTTTTTCTCTTTTTTTCCAAATCTTCATTATCTCTGGCAATTGGTTTAATAGTGATCTTAACCTTACCATCTCCATCTGGTTCGATATTACCAATATCTGCGGTAGTACCAACAGAATAAAGTCTGACAAATCTGGTTTCCAACCTCACTAAGCTTTTCAGACACTGTCTCAACATCATACCAAAGTCACTCACTAATCACTCACTATAATCACTCACTATAATCACCTACTAGTAATCAGCCTTCCATCTCATCTATAACTTTCAACCTCGGCCCCCTCAAGATCCGAGCGAAAAGTTTTTATTTCCCAATACAGAAATACAACGAAAATTCCCCAATCCAGTAACAACGCGCCACATCCAAAATAATACTCTGCTTTTTTGTTTACAAAAGCATTTTATTTAATCAATTTCGATTCAATTCAGTTCATAATACTTATAGGGCGATCCATACCATGTCACGTCCAAGTGCTGTCTTCAGAACTTCCAACTTGAACACGCCGTCAAGCGTGAGAACTTCAACCAGATTGATTCCAACCGACCCTTTCCCCCTCTTAGACGTAAAGGAGATCGTCGTCTGTTTGGAGAGCTGCTCCTTTACGTGTAGTGAAGAGTTGTTGTTGAAACCAACTCAACAATACATGTTGTCGTTGTTCCAACAGATCCTGGATACCTTTTTGAACGTGTCTGACAGAAAATTATACCATCTGATCAACAGCGCTAATGACGGTAACGATTATATCGACACGTTGAATATCGTTGGTTTACAAAAAATCATGTACAGATTTTTGGATGAATGTGGGATCGATGATTTCAATATTATGGATATTATAAAGCCGGAACCTCTGCGTGTACGGAGAATCTTGAGTTGTATAGTCAATTTTGCCCGTTTTAGAGAAGAACATAAAGAGATATTGAAACAATTACATTTGAAGAACGATGAAATAATATCGGTTTATAAAGATTTGAAATTGAAAGTTAATAATATTGAGAACGAGCTTCTGAATTTGAAGCTGGAGAATGAGAGGGCCGATTTACAAAAGATTCATGATTTGAATTCTAGTTTGGAAAATGAATTAAGACTGTTAAAGAGACAACAAGAATCTATTACCCTGGAACATGATGTATATAAGAGGGAAAAGTCTAGTTTGTTGAAGAATTATGAGGATATTTCGTATCTTTTGGCAGAAAGTCAGAAAGAATTGAATAAATTGAAGGTGATAACGACTGAATCTCCAGAATTGGTATTGAAATTCAATCAAGAATTATCTACCACTTTGGAACAAGAACAACTGAAATTTAGTGCTTTGGAATCCAGATCAAGAAGCATATCACTGTCTATAGAGTCATTCAATTTACTTGAGCAAGAATTTAATACGTATATACGAATTTTGGATGAGTTACAAGTGGAGATCAACAAAGGAGAATCTACAAACACCAAATTACTGAAGTATAAGGAGTTATATGACAAGAAGAAAGATGAATCACAAGATTTGGATCGTAAAATTCAATTAACAACACGACAAATTGATACCAACGAGAATAAATTGGAAAGATTGATAGTGACAAGTAAAGAGAAAGAAGAAAAACATACTCAAATGCTTGAAGAAGTGCATTCGAAATTTGCAACCTTATTAACCGAGAGAGATTTGAATGAGCAAGACTTATTAAGCAAGAAGAAACAAATCCTAAGCTTAGAAAATAAGATGAGCGAATTGAAATTCCAATATAATGACGAGATGAAAGAGTTGAACCATGAGATGATGAAGTTGAATAGTCATGTTAAAATCTACCTTTCGGAAATCTCCAAACATTTATGATTATATATTACATTATTTGATACCCATTATTATATATCTTTGTAGAAAAATTGTATGTAGAACTCCTTCATATCGATATCCCAATGAGTCCATAAGTTGGTCAACTCACCTTTTTGAATCTTGATGCATATGTTTTCGTATGGTTCTCCATGGAAAACCAAGTATTGGTACGTAGAATTGGTGACTTTATCTTCCTGAGTTTGTTCGAAAGATGACATGATTCTATAATGGGGCACAGTACCTGGAGTCAACTTGGAGAATTTCACAACTATGAGTAATCCAAGTTTATAACTTATCGGGTCTCTTATCTTTGTAATTTTGAAACCAGGTTGACCTATTTTCACATAACTTTTCTTTGGGATTTGAGAAATACTTCCTTCAGGTTGGGAGGGAGTACCGTTGAGCAGCAGATTCCTCTTATCATCCTGAAGTTTCCGTTCCAATAACTTCAAACTATGCTTCTTACCCTCTGTATGAGTTATGTATGACGTTTCACTGTAATGTAAAGTAAGACATAACTTGCACTCGTAGATTCCATTGGCGTTCTTGACAAGGTAGGGGTCATTTTCAAGAGAAGAGGAGAACAAGTTTCGGAGCATCCGACGCTGATGAGCTCTTGTTTCTTCGGCACCGGCGACACCACCGGATCCTTTCTTGGATCCTACTCTATTTTGGTAGTCCATGACAATACAGTGAAGGGTAGTGTTATGGAGATGGTACTATTTGGTTGTGTAGTTAGTGCTCTTTCAGAGTGTGTTAAATCCATCTCTTTTTGTTCCTTCCAGATTGTTCTGGGGATCGGGGGAGAAAAATGAAAATGGGCGGAAAATTAGGCGGGAAGTACGTGGGAGGGAGAGAAAAGAGAGAAGTAGAGATAGAGGGTCAGAGATAGAGGGTCAGAGATAGAGGGTCAGAGATAGAGGAACAGAGATAGAGGAATAGAGATAGAGGACAGACAAGGAATACATACAATACCATGTCATTACTAGATCTGTGTCGTAGCGCCAGCAAAACCGTACATAACTTCCTCCAACTAAACCTTCAAGATCAACTATACCTCGATACCAAACTTAAGGTGACAGAATCTTACAACGTTTTAGAAGAATCCTTACAGAAATACAGGTAAGTTTAAACATGGTATTAACTGGTGTATCACATCATATACTAACTTGTCGCAGCTTCAACGAGACCTCGGTATCATATAATGGTGGTAAAGACTGTTTGGTGTTACTAGTCATATTTTTGGCTGTGATTTTCGATAAGTATGAGGATTGTCTTAGAGATGACCCAGACTTGAAGTTGAATGCTGTGTTTATTAATACGGAACAGAGCTTCTCGGAGATGGATCTGTTCCTCCAAAAGTCTATAGAGGAGTATCATCTCTCCTTTGTTGAAATCAACGACAGTTTGAAGGAAGGATTCGAGACTTATTTGCTGTCGAACCCAGAGATCAAGCTGATCATAGTGGGAATGAGACGTATCGACCCATATGGGGCTAATTTACAATTCTTCGAGAAGACAGATCATAATTGGCCTAATTTCGTGAGGGTGAACCCGGTCTTGAATTGGGAATACACAGAGATCTGGTGCTTCTTGAAGAAGACAAATATAGAATATTGCTCTTTATATGATCAAGGATATACTTCTATAGGAGGAGTTCATAATACGATTCCTAACCCATGTCTTTTAGAACCTGGATCGACCAATAAATACTTACCTGCTTGGATGTTAGAGGCTAATGATAAAGAAAGGCTAAGCAGAAAGAAAATATAATCTTATTGCATATATAGAATGACACTTAAACGACACTTGAATAGACTAAAAGTTACTCTTTATGACCCTTCTTCAGTAATCGTAAAGCTTCTTCGGCAAATCCAGGTATCAATATATAATTTATATTGTTTTTCTCCAACTTGTCTTTACCAATGTTCTTTGCAATGAACGTTGTTGGTTCCATAACACCGACGAAACAGGTCTTAATGTTACCGTCATTTAAGATCCGGTCACAACATGGTAAATTACCACTCAATCTCTCACTACAAGGTTCCATTGTGGTGTATATAATACTACCTTTAGGTACATTTTTCTCTCCAGTCTTCTCGTAATACTTATCTAACAGACATTGTTCAGCATGAGTGTTTCCAGGTAACTCTCTTGAGTAACCGGTAGATAAAACCTCGTTGTTATGTACTAAGAGCGCGCCTACACAGAAGGCAGTCTCTGTACCTTCACATTTAGCGGCTTCTTTTAACAGAAGTTCCATAAAAGGTTTGTGATCTTCCAATGCCCAGTCGGGTAAATCTGTACTATAAGACCAAGAGCCATCGTCCAGTTCGTATTTGTAAGCATGTAACCACAAACCCAAATCATTAGGTCCTGGGTCCGTATATAATTCTACATCACATTCCGGGCAATGTTGACCACTCATCAATTCTCCTTCAGCCTCAGGAAAGTAGAATGAAGTTGCAGTCTTTGATTTTCCAACCTCATCTAACTTGGCCATTACAATGGAATCTTCTCCTTCTCCCAGTTTACCCAAATTAGGTCCCCAGATATCAGGACTGGAATATATAGGATCGTTAGCAATTGGGAAACCTAAATATTGCAAATGAACTCTAATTTGGTGAGTTCTTCCCGTGAATGGTTTACATAATACAATACTAGTCTTACCGTTGTAGCTCACTCTTTTAAAACTGGTCTTGGCTTCTTTACCGTCAGCTGTAACTCTATTGAAACACAATTTGGGATTTACAGTTTTTAAAGGTTCCTCACATAAGATATCTTCCACTGGGAACTCACCTACAACTTTTGCAATATAATATTTACTGACCTCACGTTCTCGGATTTGTTGTGACATATTTTTGGCTCCCTCTGCTGTTTTACCTAAGAACATTAACCCACTTGTTAACCGGTCTAATCTGTTACATGTGTGAACAACCTTTCCATACTCATGTTCAATGATCTTAGTTACAGTATTATATCTGTATCTTCCTGTAGGATGAGCTGGGATCCCAGAAGGCTTGTCGATCACCATAATGTCATCATTTTCATATACGATTTTGATTGGCTTGGCTGATACAGGAGGTTCATGTCTATGGATTTTATGACTAATAAAATCACCATTTTTGATAACACTATCAATATTAGCCACTTCTTTGTTCAAATAAACCTTCCCAGCTTTGATAGTCTGTTCATAATACTCTCTAGTTTTCAATCTGAATTCATCGGAGAACACATCAATCAATTTGCGGTTTCTCCAACGTAATTTGCAATAAGTCAAGTATGTGAAGTAATAAGGGGCCACTCTACGATATTTTCCATCGATGATATAAGAGGCTCCCTCACTTTCCTCATCGTTAATTGTCTTCTTGAATATCATATTTCCTTCCAGAGCCAATTCTGAGATCATCGTCTTGGAGTCGATTACCGCCCTTTTCAAACGGAACCCATTTTCGTCTCTTTGAGGTAAACTCCTCTTTTTTCCAGATACAGGTGAAGGGGATCTCGACATTTTACTCAAGAACCTTCTCATTTATCTTCTTACCTGTCACCTGTTCTCTCTTCAAACTCTTGATGATTCCTCGGTCGAGATATTTTTTCCGCCCATCGCTTGGCGCAAAATGAAAAATTTGGCCGAGATTGGGGGTGGGAGTGTGGAGGGGGGGGGGGKGCGCGAGTATCCCTTCTCTGGGGGGTTAGATGGAGGAAGGGAAGGTAGGGGAAGTAGAAGGTCGTAGATAGCTATACAGAACATGGACAGGTGGAAATATCGCATTGACTACAGCAAACTCATATCAATATCCTTAACATTAAACAAAAAACTGAAATACGAACAGAACAATAATCAACAAACTAATCAGTCTACCTCGAGGGGTTAAAGCAAGATAAAGTGAAGAGAATAAAGCGGTATCGGCAGCATAAGTAAGCCATAATTTCAGTCTTGAGCCCAGACTTGGCTTTAAATAAATGGACTTGTTTTCATTCAAGAAGCCATTGGAATCAAGGAGCAACTCGGTTGGTGGAACAGAAGGTACTGAGAAATTCAGATAAACAGGATGATGATCTGAAGTGAGAATTCCTTCCACAGTATTATAACTATGTATTTTAATCGAGTCTGCCTTCAAATACAAAATTCTGTCACACCATGAAGGAGTTCTTTTCAAATTGTACTCAGTAGTGTTATTATAGAATTTATAGCTTGGTTTAAAAGTGATTGGCAGTTCCAGGAATCCCCAGAATGCTGATTTTCGATTCATCGAGATCAGAAGCTCATCAACAACAGCATTATATTCTGGCAGCAAAAGCAGCTCTGAAGAATCATCATCTGATCTCAACAAAGATCTATCACTCTTCAAAACTCTGTAATTCAAATCACCCATAAAGAAAATGTGATTGTTAGGTTTGATAACTCCATACCCATCACCGAAATCCATACCAGCCAAAATGGCTTGGCAATCCAGATCACGTTTCTTCCAATATCCAATTCCTTCATTAGCACTCAAATGAACAGTAACAATAGTGAACTCATTCCCATCATATTTGAATCTGACACCACATCCTCCCTTCAAAGAAGAGAGCATCATCCCACAACTGAACCCCAGAAGGTTCACATTTGATACTTTGCTAAAGAAAGGTGTCAAAATAATCAGACCGATGGCCCCTAAGTGGGGCATCAGAATAGTATAAAATTCCACCTCATATTTCTCCTTCAATGCAGTCAACAACAAGTTATTCACAGAGATCAAGTACTTGTTAACAGTCTCTGGGTCGGTACTATCAAAAATCGAACACAATTCCTGGAATCCAAACAGTAGCAAGGGTGGAATTTCCAGGGGAAAAGTCTTAGAAACCTCCTGAACATAGGCCAAATCCAATATTTTATTGCAATTGAACGTAGATAAGTATAATTGAGTGTCTGTAGTTGCCATTTCAATCGAATCTCTTTTCCTCTGAACTGCCCTCCTTCCTGGGTATTATTAGTTCAAATTAAGGTTTCGGGTATTATTATCATTTTCCCATTTGCAGATATTAGTAAATGGCTCGAGGGCTCATCGGCGGCAAAATAAGTAGTATTAAGAGGTGAAGTTGGTAGGAGGGACAATGAAACGGACAACGAACGAGTCAGATACGGCATTGAAGAAGCGGAAGATTGAAGCTTTCCCTGAGTCCTTTCAAGAACTCGAGAAAATTCACTTCCGGTTGAATAGTTATTTCACGTTTCTCAGTAGTCGCAAGCATGTGATCACGACATTTGATATGATGAAAAGTTCGCTGGAGGCAAGCATTAAGAGACCATTGGAGTTGATAGACGTTGCAAAGCTTTGTTATTTACTTCCGCATGACATAGTTTTTGAGTACTGTGATGAGAACCAGTTCTTAGTAGAAGAGAAGAAGTTCACATATCGTAAGGGACATGAGCAGAAGGAAACTGATATGTTTGAATTGAAAGATGATAATTATGATAATCACACTAAAGCTCTGCAGTTATTAGTGTTTGAATTTGTAGATGGGAATTTGAAGAAGTCAAAGACCAAGTTATATCACCGGTCTGAGATCAGACTTCCTGTGTATACTCCAGAGTCAATGAAGCTGTTAATTAAGAGAAGAGATGACAAATTTATTACCCTGGTGACGAACTTTCTAGAGAATTGTGAGAACCAGGGGATTCAGGACCCTATGTCAGAACTTAATAAACTCCTGGAACCACTCATACCTAAACCTAAAGAGTTCGTTGACCTGATCGAAGAGATGATCAAAAATAGTGAGAAGAACAGACGTCAGAATCAAGATTTGCAAAGACCCCCAATTACCGATTTCATACAACATTTACAACAGACGAATTTCTATAGAAACCAAATTGTTCCAGATGGTGTGTTCACCATCCCAAGTAGAAAGGCAACTTATGAGGATCTTGAGTTCCCGTTATCACCTGAGATCTGGCATGCTTTAGAGACTTCACAACACGTTGAAAACTTCTATTCTCATCAGCTGAAGGCATTGAACGAAATTCATAATGGTAAAAACGTAATTATTTCCACCTCAACTTCATCAGGTAAAACCTTAGTATATCAGGTACCTGTCATAAAAGCATTAGGTGATGATAATGAAGATATATCCTGTATGTACATTTTCCCCACAAAAGCATTGGCCCAGGATCAGAAACGTTCTTTGACAGAATTGTTATCTTACTTCCCCCAATTAGAGGACGTGGTAGTAGAGACTTTTGATGGAGATACAGAGAAGAATAAAAGAGATTATATTAAGAATAATGCTAAGGCTATCTTCACAAACCCAGACATGTTACATAACAGTATTTTACCTGCCCATCTGACCTGGAGAAAGTTCTTATCCAAGTTGAGGTACGTGGTGATTGACGAGATTCACATGTACAAAGGTTTATTTGGATCTCATGTGTCATTAATTATGAGAAGACTACGTAGAATCTGTCATTGGTTGGGTAATACCAATTTACAGTTCATCTCTTGTTCTGCTACTTTAAAGAACCCAATGCAACACATGCATAATATCTTTGGTGTAGATGTTGAAGATATAGTACATATATCTGAAGATGGCTCACCATCTGGGGAGAAGCATTTGGTGGTTTGGAATCCTCCATATTTGAACCCAAGTGATCCTGCTAATGGTAGAGAGTCTCATATTGCTGAAACGTCCAAGATCTTAGTGGAACTGATGTTACAGAACATTAGACTCATCGCTTTCTGTGTAGTGAGGAAACTGTGTGAGTTGCTTATGAAAGACGTTAGACTGAGACTTGAAAAAATAGGTAAGCCTGAGTTGATCAGTCAAGTCATGAGTTACAGAGGAGGATATTCTCCCTCAGATCGTCGTAAAATTGAGAAGGAGATGTTCAGTGGTAATTTAAAGGCAATCATTTCAACCAATGCTTTAGAATTAGGTATCGATATAGGTGTTTTGGATCTGGTGTTGATATGTGGGTTCCCCATTACGATGGCGAACTTCCACCAACAAAGTGGTAGAGCTGGTAGAAGAAATAAAGACTCGTTGACCTTAGTAATAGGAGGTAATAACCCAGCTGACCAACATTATATGAAACATCCGGATCTTATGATGCAGCATGACTATCAAGATTTACTTTTGGATTTTGACAATTTACTTGTGCTTGAAGGACATGTTCAGTGTGCTGCATTTGAGCTACCTTTACTTGATTTAGCTGAAGAGTCTCATTGGTTTGGTGATCTACTGAAGCTCGAGAAGGTCTGCTCTGAGAGGTTATTGTTTGATCCAAATACTGGTAGATATCATGTTCATAATAGGTTTTTACCTTGGCCTGCAAGTAATGTCTCGATCAGAGCCATTGAGGAAGATTATTATGCGGTTGTAGATGTCACTAATGGTAGAAATGTAGTGATAGAAGAAGTTGAAGCATCAAGAACTTCTTTTACCTTGTACGATGGTGGAATATTCATCCATCAAGGTTATCCCTATTTAGTTCGTGAGTTCAACTCCGATGAGAAGTATGCCAAGGTAGAAAGAACTAGCGTAGAATGGACGACAAGTCAACGTGACTTCACAGATGTGGATCCCAAGGAGATCGAATTGATAAGATCGTTGAGAGGCACTTCTGACGTTCCTATCTATTTTGGAAAGATCGAGACTACGATTGTGGTGTTTGGATTTTTCAAAATGGATCCACAACAGAGAATTTTGGATGCTGTCGAAGTGAATAACCCCCCAATTACTATACATTCGAAAGGAATTTGGATTGATATACCCAACAAAGCATTGGAGTTGATCAAATTCAAGCATTTGAGCGTTCCTCTGGGTATTCATGCTCTGCAACATGCTATCATCTCTCTTTTACCTTTATTTATTGTTAGTGGATCCGATGAGATCCAATCTGAATGTAAGGCTCCAGAGAAAGAATTTGCTACTAGGCAAACTCAGAGGAAGAGACCCCTGAGGTTGATTTTTTACGATGCCAAGGGGGGTCAATGGGGATCTGGATTACTGACTAAGCTGTTTGACAACATTGACCAGATTTTGGAGGACAGTCTCACTAGAATTATGGAATGTCCATGCGATTGGGGGTGTCCAGACTGTGTGGCAGGTCTGTTTTGTAAAGAGAACAATTTGGTTTTGTCAAAACCTGCCGCATTGATTATCTTGAGTGTTATATTAGGCAAGGAAGTCGATTTGGATACCATCTTGACAGGGCCTGAACCCAACATGCCGGATATTGTTGTGGAGACAATTGTTCCCGTGACAACTCATGTCAAATTTTCTCCTGATTTGGAAATCATAGATGTCAAAGCACTGGAGAAACCTTTAAAAGAGATTCCAAAAGACGAGGTTGTCCAAATCATTAAAGAGAACACTGTACTGGGAGACACGATTATTAAACAAGAAGAGCCAGAGCTCAAGATTGAGAATTCTGGTGATGAGCAAAACATTGAAGATGAGTTTTCAGATGATCTCGATTCAGAAATAGCAAATTTACCAAAATAGCTACAATTTGAAATAGAAAGATGAGCAAAACTCGTTAATTATATACATAATTAATATACGCATGAACTAACATACATACATGTTATATAAAGAATAAGCATTCTGTGATCTAAAAAAAGTGTTTTTTTGAATGTTGCTTGCCAGCCATGGAAGCCCAATAGAGACTAATGTTAAATTAATAAATTCGAATACTAAAGGGAAACCATTTACTCTTGAGAAACAGCAGTCAAGATGTCAGAGTCACCAGCATCGGTGATAGCCAAGACACCGACTCTGAATAATCTACCACAAGCGGTACCCAACTCGTTGTTACCACCTGGGAAGTAGTAAACTTGAGTCTTGGACAACATGGCGTAGTACTCCAACTCGGACTTTCTCAAGGTTGGGGTGTTGGCAGCGATGATAATCAACTTAGCCTTACCTTGTCTAATAGACTTGACGGTAGACTTGTAACCCAAGGTGTACTTACCAGACTTAATAGTCAAAGCCAACTTGGAGTTGATGTTATCAGCGTTCTTCTTAACTTTTGGGGCCTATAAAATTAGTTAGTATAAACATTCCCACTTTCTTTAGATCCGAAGCAGATGCTCTATTCTCTAAACACCATGTTCATATGTGCATATATCCATTATAACACAATCCACGAGTTCCAGTGACATCCATATGCTTCTTTAAAATATACTGACCATCTCTGCGTTTGTATATTAAATTACACTCCGGTCTTAACGATAATGTAGATACTAAAATAAGATGAGAATAGTAAAGGGGCGAAAATATTTTTCTTTATATGAAAAATTTTTCCCTGTAAAACTGCACTAGAGTAGATGGAGCTAGTTTAGCATATTACAATTATTAAAAGGAATCCAGCTCTTTCCTAATTCTGATTGTAGTCTGAGATTTACGCGCAAAATGATATTATCTACCATACAAAATCACTTTTTCACAGTCACAGTCACATCTCCCAGTTTAGTGCGCGGTAACCTGCTCTGTTATAGTTGAGACAGCCCCTATTCTTTAACTACTGAAAATTTTTTTTTTCGTGTGTGGGACTGGCCTCTCGAAAAGTTGGAAAAAACGAAGTTTTTTTCCCTTGTTCATATAGATTAATTTGTATTTGAAGTCTAAATTGATATTTATTTCAAACATCAATAAGTAAAGATTAAATTACGCAATGAAGGTTGAAGTTTGTTCATTCTCCGGTTCCAAGATCTACCCAGGTAGAGGTACCTTGTTTGTCCGTGGTGACTCCAAGATTTTCAGATTCCACTCTTCCAAGTCTGCTTCCTTGTTCCACCAAAGAAAGAACCCAAGAAGAATCTCTTGGACTGTTTTGTACAGAAGACACCACAAGAAGGGTATTACCGAAGAGGTTGCCAAGAAGAGATCTAGAAAGACCGTCAAGCACCAAAGAGCTGTTGTCGGTGCTTCTTTGGAGTTGATCAAGGAGAGAAGATCCCAAAAGCCAGAACAAAGAAAGGCCGCCAGAGAGGCTGCTGTCAAGGCTGACAAGGAAAAGAAGAAGGCTTTGAAGGCTCAAAAGAAGGCTGACAAGGCTGCTGGTATCGCTGGTTCCAAGTTCTCTAAGCAACAAGCTAAGGGTGCTTTCCAAAAGGTCCAAGCTACTTCCCGTTAAGTCTCCCCAACTGCAATTAGGTTTGTTTTCTAACTTATACTGAAAAAAAACATAATAAAGATTTTAATCAGAATATAATGAAGGAAGGATATGCTGACAAATGAGATCAGGTGACTGATCATATATGTGATGTCATTTGGTTTTTGTTATCATGTCCGGTGTAGCATTAGAGTATATGATTTGGCGAATACAAGTATAGTTTCAGCAAATGGTTTCAAGAAAGAGGGTTTATAATCGAGAAAGAGTGGAATGACAGTGGTCTCAAGACTTGTCGTATTACTTGATTAATGATTAGTGATACTCTTTCTAGTCCAGTTGATACTGTCCTTGTGAAGTCAGTAATTATACCAAATAATTGTAAACTATCTATATATATGGTTCGTTGAATTGTATATAATTACTAACAAGTAGGAAAGAGGAAGGTTTCAGGCTGGGATTTCGGCTGGAGTTACGGCTGGGGCTGTCAGAGGTGGTTTAGTGGGTTAGAAGCTTCCTTTCCGGACCTAATTCCCTTATATGTAGTCTCTAACATACTCTAACAAGGTTGTCAGGATCGTACTCCACCACCTTCAATAACCCTCCTAACCCACTCATCCGTAATCCTCACCCCTCCTCCCATAATAAGTGCCAATACAAATTTTCTCATAGTAATCTACAGGTAAAAGGCTAAAATTTTTTCTAAAGAGAAGCAGATCCAGGTGGAACATTAGGTGGAGTATCAGCTGGAGCATCAGACAGGCAACAGTATAGACCTGGAAAAGCTGAAGATGGCACCAAACTTGGATAAATATGCCAAACCTGGCAAGAATTACTACATTGCACTTGGTTTAGAAGGGTCTCTGAACAAGTTAGGAGTAGGAATAATACGACATGAATTAGGAGAGTTAACGCCTAGTAATAAAGCAACGATATTGAGTAATATCAGAGACACATATAATCCTCCTCCAGGAGAAGGATTCTTACCTAGAGATACTGCTAGACATCATAGAAACTGGGTTGTAAGATTGATAAAGAGATCATTGCTGGAGTCGGGATTGAAAGGATCTGATTTAGATGTGATTTGTTTCACCCAAGGTCCTGGAATGGGGGCTCCATTACAAAGTGTTGTCATTGCCGCAAGAACGTTATCTCAATTATGGGAAATCCCATTAGTAGGTGTTAATCATTGTATTGGTCATATTGAGATGGGTAGAGAAATCACCGATGCTCAAAATCCCGTTGTCTTATATGTGAGTGGAGGTAATACTCAAATCATTCTGTATTCGAAACAATGTTATAGAATCTTTGGAGAAACATTGGATATTGCAATTGGTAATTGTCTTGATAGGTTTGCTCGTGTCTTGAGAATCCCTAACGATCCAGCTCCAGGTTATAATATCGAACAATTACTGAAGAAAGGTAAACATCTTGTCGAATTACCATACACCGTAAAGGGAATGGATATGAGTATGAGTGGAATCTTGGAGTATGTTGAGACTTTGGCAAGTGACTTGTTCAAGAAGAAGAAGAACAAACTTCTTATCGCCGAGGAAGATGGTGAAGATATCACCGTTGAAGATTTATGTTTCTCCTTACAAGAATGTCTTTTTGCCATGTTGGTGGAAATCACCGAAAGAGCTATGGCTCACGTCAACTCTAACCAAGTATTAATTGTAGGTGGTGTGGGATGTAACTTAAGATTACAAGAGATGATGCTGATCATGGTTAAAGATAGAAACGGAAGTATCTATGCTACAGATGAAAGATTCTGTATCGATAATGGAATTATGATCGCGCATGCTGGTTTGTTGCAATACAGAATGGGTGATACTACAGAGATTTCCAATACTGTGTGCACACAAAAATTTAGAACTGATGAAGTGCATGTTAAATGGAGAGATGATTGATATATAGAATATAATGCATATATTAGGATAAGTATAGGGTTAAGTAGGGATGAGGGTAAGAGAATAGAAGAAGCTCGGATATTTTCAGACAGATGAGTCTTCTCAATTATTGAATTCTCTACAATAAAGTCTCCTTCTCTCACATCCCCCCTTCCCCTCTCCTTTACTTCTACCCCTACCCTACCCCCATTACCCCCTTTATCACCCAATTAATTCCCTAATTAATTTCCTAATTGATCTTTTTCCTTTCCCCCCTTTACGCTGTAAAAGTAATTTTCTTAGCTTTTTATTTCCGCGCGTTTGTTTATTTATTTACCTTCCTCATCGACTACACCAGATATCAACAACACCACGCCATGTCCATAAGTGAGTCTCTTGACTCAATTAACAGATCATCCGAGTCCATAAAGAGCTTATACTTTGCGCCATCCGGGATTTTTGCCAACGCCCTCACTTTAAAACCAGATATCACAAAGTTAATCAGAGATGCTCAAGATCACGAAGCGCTGCTTTATGTAGAGAATAAAGAATTAGAAGAGGCAAGAAGAGTCGATGGAACGAAAAGTTATATGGAATATGTGAGAGTCGACTCAGGGGACGCCGAGAATGAGGGTGAGAACGACGGTGACGCCGATCAAAATAACAGAGAAAAGAACCCAAGACCGCCGGCCGTGAGGGTACCCGATGTAAAGATCGGAGCGGTAATCGAGAATGAGGATTATAAGATTCAGAAACAATTAGCACAGTTAAATAACAATTATCAGAATTACTCGGTGGATCTGCTTATTCTGGAAGTGAAAGAGTTGGTCACCTCGAATTTCTCCGTCTTAAACGGTAGATCTGATATATTGTTAGCTTTGGAGGAGAAGGCTCATAAATTCTCCCAGTTAAATCATGATATTGGAGAATTAGAAAAACTGGTCGAATCTAATAAGACAAAATTATCACTGATCAATAGGAGATACAATGGGAATGAAATGGAAGTGGATGAAGAAGAGCTGTCAACTGCTCCAAAACAACTTGCCAAAGATCTCATTCTGCAAGAAGAAGAAGAGATAAGGCAACTTGAACTGAAACTTAGTAACCGTAAGAAAGAAGATAAACAAATAAGTGATAGTATAGTTAATGAATAATTGGTATTTATTTCTTTTTATATAACTTAGGCTGGAATACCTCTACCTCTACCTGGAGCACCACCACCTTGAGCTATACTTTGATTTGGAGCGGAACTTTCCTTATTTGTGATGGTTTCATCAACACTTAAGATCAAATTGGCCAGTTCACATGCACTTTGAATAGCATTGATCTTGACTAAACTTGGTTCCCAAACAAAGCTCTCCATATTATCTCCGACAGACTCTTCTTCGAAGTCGATACCGAACCAAGTTTCACCCTTAGCATGAGCAGATCTCAATTTGTTCAACAAATCGGTACCATCGAAACCAGAGTTCTCACACAATTGTCTTGGGATAACTTCTAACAGCTTAGCAAATGCAGATATTATTAATTGTTGTTTGCCTGGAATCTTTTTAGAGTAGTCTCTTAAGTATTTGGATAATTCCATCTCGATTGCACCACCACCGGCGACAACACTGTTGTTTTGGACGGCTCTCTTTACGATCATAATGGCATCATGTAAGGATCTTTCAACTTCAGCAATAACTTGCAGAGCTCCACCTCTTAAGATTAAGGTACATGTTTTCAGCTCAGGACAACCTTTGAATAAATTGTAACGTTCATTACCGATTTGAACCTCTTCGAAAGAGCTACAAGTACCTAAATGTTCAGGCTTGATATCGGAGGTAGTCGATTGGATAGAACCTCCGACAGCTTGGATGACTCTTTCAATATCTTCAGCTGCTACTCTACCGGCACAGAAGATATTTCTATCGGCAAAGTATTGAGTCAGTAAATCTCCAATTGGTAATTTAGACAAGACAATATTAGCTCCAGTGTTAACTATCAGTTCCAATTTATCAAAGATGATTTGCCATTCAGCATCGACAATAGCTTGATAATCGTCGACTTGTTCTATTCTTACCTCGGCATTATCCTTCTCTGCTTTCAATTCTAATTCGACATTAAGTGTTAAGATCTTTGGGTCTGTGAATTTCTTTGGTTGTTGTTCGAATCCAGCGTAGGAGAAAGTCTTCTTAAAAGCGACACCATCAATGAACAAGGAATCTTCCATACCACCACCTGGAACCTTCTTAATACCGATCAAATCTTCATTCAAATCATCTTGATCAAGTGATAAAACTGCATCGACAACCATCTTGGTGAAAAATTCCGAATTATTATTAATCAATTTAGAAGACATCAGAGTTTTAGCACATCTTTCTAACAATTCTCTGAACTTGACTTCATTCAGTTTATCTTTGGAGATTTCAACGGCCAATTCTTTAATTCTTTGAACAGCTAATTGACACAGTTTAGAATAACCTTTAGTAACGACATGAGAAGATATTCCTTCTTCGATAAAACTCTTGGATTCTTTCAAAAATTCACCAGCCAACAAAGTGACAGAGGTGGTACCATCACCAACTTCCAGATCTTGAGCACGTGAAATATCGACTAACACTTTAGCAGCAGGATGAACAACGTCGAGTAATTTCAAGATTGTAGCACCATCATTGGAGATCGTAGTTCTGCCATTGCCATCGACAATCAATACATCGGATCCCAATGGGCCCAAAGTAGGTTTCAATGTGTCTTGGATAGCGATACAGGCATTGATATTGGAGATAATTTGTCCTCTTCCTTGAGAGGTGTCGGTTCCCTCTTTCAAGACGACAACTGTAGGTGTTTGACCTCCGAAATTCATCTCTTGATCTTTAGTGGTCTGGTTCTTTGAGGTTTAAAGGTAGCGATTAAACGCCCCCATTAAATCAGTGAGGAAAATTTTTTTTGTCGACGCGTTAAATTGGGAGGTACACGACGAAATGAGGGAGGTTTGGGGTGCGCGGGAATGGGGGTGCGCGGGAAGTGGGCGGAGAATGGGTGGGAGTAGGCGAAGGATAGGCGGAGGATAGGCGGAGAGTAGGCGGAGAATGGGTGGGGAGGAGGTGGAGGAGAAAGAGGAACTAGACCGAGGGGCAGATGAGGACTAGCCCCAGCATAGATGCTACAACATTCAAAATAATATTTACAGATTGATTATACAGCATAACTAATAACCTCACCAGATGATGTCCCACCAACAACATAACTGTCCTTGTACCTAACATAATTAACAATAGACGAATCACCATTATCACAAGTCCAATGTCTTTCTTCAACTCTATCGTAGATTTTGACAGATGATTCTCCATTACTACTAACGATTCTTCTTGAATCAAATTGTAAAGAGGAAATAGGAGAATCGTAAGCAAAGGCATCTACAATTCCACCAGTACGTAAATCCCAAATTCTAATAGAACGATCAGTAGATCCTGTAGTAAGATGTTTATCATCGAATTGTAATGAAGTAACTGGACCAGTATGACCAACGAGTTGTCTGATCACTTCTCCTGATCTCAAGTCCCATAATCTTACCATTCCATCCAGAGTACCTGTGGCCAAAGCAGCATCATACACTTGTACAGCTCCAATGAACAGCAGTTGCAGCAGTGCTTCAGCTGAAGGTACTTGAATCCCACTGAAATTAGATACTCCACTGGCATTTAATCCACCAGATAAGAAAGAGTTACCCAAATTGGTACTATTGGACATGAATTGAGAATTAGAAATGCCATTCTGAGTGGCTGCCCATAATACATCGATCGTTTGTAAACAATGTCCTTTCACGGTATCCCATTGTCTAATTGTACGATCGGCAGAACCACTCACCAAGACATTATTATGGAAATGCAAAGCAGTAATCTCTTCAATATGACTATCAAATGAGTAAACCAAAGGAGTTCTATCATCATCCAAATCATCATTTCCAAGTAATGAAAGATCCCATAATTTCAACGTAGCATCAAGAGATCCTGTCACCACCAAATCATCCACCATTTGTAAACATTTAACCGATGCATTATGCCCTTCTAATAATCCAATACATTTGGATCTACTGAGATCCCATACTCTCACTGTGTTATCCAAAGATGCGGAAACCATAGTGCCAAATGGAATATCGAAATCCAAAGATGTTATAGAATCGGAATGCAGGTCAAATTTATCAATGACAGAACCAGGTTCATAGTATGTTTGTAATGTAGGTTTTGTCTTACGAAGAGACTTCTTTCTAGTGGTTGAAGTTGAAGGAATTCTCTTCTTTTCACGTTTCAACTTGGTATAAATAGATTTTGTCATGAGATTAGACTCGAGATCCTCTTCTTGTACCATTTGGTACTCTTCATCTGCCAGAGTATCATCATTCTCGGTATTATTGAACTCTCCTGGTTGTTTATTACCGTTTAATACACTTGTATCATGTAATGTCTCGTCATTATCGTCATTATCATCATCGTCTTCTCCTTGGTCGATATTTTGGACTAAAACAAGTCTCGAATCGATCTCATAAAGTTGGTTCTCCAAATAAATCTCATCTTGTTCAAATTTCTTGATCTTATTGAACAAATTCTTTCTCAGTTCCTGTAACATTTTGATCTTTTGGTCGAGTTCGACGATCTCATTCGATGATAAACCTTTCTTTATCTCTAATAAATCCAATTTATAATTGATATCCTCTTTAAATTGTTCCAATTTCTTTGGATTTTGGGCCGTTTTGATCTTTTCCTCGGTGATTCCCGTAGGTAACAGACTTGAATCACCCGAATTTGCACCACCTTCTATCAATTTTCCATCTCTAACCATTTCGAGCAGTTCATTTATCTCTGGTAACACGGCGCTGAAGCCTTGGAATAAAGAAAATACCTCAGTAGCATCGGATCCAGGTGATAAAGTAGAAGAAGCAGCAGCCGAGGCAGGCGCCAATGGCGGAATATCGCGTAACATCTCGTCTGGAATATCGTTCCAACTAGATCTTTTACTATGATTGGAGCGCCGACGATCATATGAATTTCGTGACCTTGTTGGTGAGGTCGAATATCTATGGATCATGGCGCTTGTGTTGCTTCTTCTTACGGTGCTTTGAATTGCGGTCTTGTAGGTGTTATTTTGGAGAAGCTTATCCATGGGCGCCATTCCATTTTGTTGTGGAGTATTGACTATGACTGAAGCCGTATTGGCCATTGCCTTCAAAAGGTCCGAATTATTGGACATGATGCACTTGGGATCTTGTTCAGTGGAGAAGGGGAGATTAACTATGCAATGGAAAGTATGGTGAAACCCTTTTGACAAGCCCTTTTAGATCACAACTAATTGATAGACGATTGAAGAGTGCAGACTGAAGATCGTGTATCAAATGGTCACGGTTGTACTAATTGGAAGCTCTTCTTGTCTTGTTTCCCCCCTTTTTATTTTTGCCTCAGCTTAGCGATTCCACTCGCCTTTGGCACAAAAATTTTTTCCCTCTCCCTTTTGCTTTTGATTTTTCTTCGCTTTGATTAGCGGAGCAAGTTTCAGAATTGAAGGGGATGAGGGTGGGGGCGAGGGGTGAGGGGGAAGGGCGAGAGCATAGCAAGGAACGGATAAGAGGAGATGCATATGGGGTTGAGATGAGAGAAGGGAGTTAAAAGAAGAGGAAGAGATTATTTTAGTGGTTATTGAATGATAAGGGGGTGATTGCCACTCTGGATTGAAGTTCTTTGAAGGGAAGAGCAAAAAAATATTTACGCGTTTTCGCGCTAGTGTGAGTAGTTGCAGAAGCGGCTGCGGCTGGGATTTTTCAGCTCCGAGGGAAAGAGAAAAGAGGGAGCGAAAATCAGATGGAGCAGAAGGAGAGCAGAAGGAGAGCAGAGGAAGGGGTGAAATGAGCTTGATCCTCTTCCATTTCGGAGCAGGAATTCATTCAATCAAACGAATCAAAGATTATAAAGAATTACTGCAACTGTGTTATCTGGAATGGGTACGATTGAACCTTCAGCACACAGGAGATGACCTAATATTAGACCAATTATCACTGATATCACATCTCATTGAAGGATCAGAATTGACAAATACAGGGTTTGGTTCATCATTAACTGTTGATGGAGACGTAGAAAGCGACAGCAGTGTTATTTTAATGGACAATTCATCTGGTAGAACCCAACAAGGTGCTGTCGCTTGTATCAAGAATAAGTATCCAATAGATGAATCTATAAAAGTGCTACGGAATTCGAGACAGAAAAACCCATTTGGCATTACACCTCCAATATTAATAATTGACCCGAAACCTGATCATGAGAAGAGTTTAGTGAGTCAACGGCAGTACCTGAGATTTCAAAGTTATCTTGAAATGATGAAAGAAAACCACGAACCCCCGTTACTGACAGAGGAACTAATTACCGATACTATAGGAATATGCATTTGTAAAACTGAGGGATGTGTGACATCTTGTTCATCAGGTGGGAATATGCTCAAATCTAAAGGAAGAATAGGATCAGCTGCCATTGTAGGTACATCTCATTTCCAATTGAATGAGAAAGATTTCGAAATCTCATTAATGTGCAGTGGAAATGGAGAAGATATCATACTGATGGATTTATGTAGATCATGTTGTTATTACATTAAAGATCATATAGAAACATGGGAGAATCCGTCATATAGTGATCTTTTGGTTGAACTGATCGTCACCCAATCTAAACGGGTCCAATTGCAGGCAATTGATCTGAATTTTAATACCGTCATCTATGTAGGAGTCTATGGGTATATTCGTTACTTTGGCAAGACATTCATAATCATGGCTCATTCTACAGAATCATTCATTGTGTCATATTTCACAGATCTGATGATCAAACCAATCACGATTTTCAGCACGAAAAAACAATCTCAACTATTTTGTACATACGAGAGATTACTTTGAGAAAGATGTTTTTTTGTCTTAAATAATAGGGGGTGTAAATAAATAGATTAAGGTTGAATTATTTTTTATATGATAACCGTTTGAGATTTCTATTGTGGGATGCAGCCATGTGGGTGCATAGATAGCAAGGGAGCACATGCTAAGTGTAAGTTGTAGATACTCAACGTCACCGCCACCATCAACATCACCGTCACCATCGCATTCACCATCGCATTCACTATCACCATCACCAACTCACCTCACCTACTCACCTCCCCTACTCACCCCACCTACCTTCACTTAGTCTCCCTTTTCTCCCTTCCCTCCCTTCCCTGCCTTTTTCCCTATCCTCCTTTTCCCTCCCTGTAGGTACGCGCTCCCTCGATTTCAATCGAAGAAAAATTTTTCCCCTATAATTTAATAGACAAAGAGCTGCCAAATAAGCTTTATAACGTTGACTTGCTTTGAATAAATCGATCAAGGGCGATCCCAAGTCTGACTGGTGATACATATCGTTGATTGAGCGTGAGCGCCCATTATTCCAGTTTGAAATGTTCGGTCGAGGGTTCGAGTTTGCTCAAAACGCCCTGGACATTGGGTCCGCAATGCAGAGCTCGCTTGTGGCGATGTCATCTATGGCTCGAGAAGTATCGGATTCCCGGTTCACTAACCATGAGCTGCACACGCTTCGTGTATGTTCAATTGCATCTTCTTCCACATCGTTAGTATGTGGTGTATGTGCCTTCTATATGTTTGGCGCCATCGATTATAAGAAGCGTGTCTTCAGACACCAGTTGATTATGTTCTTGATTTTCTTCGATATGATCAAGCTGGGTGTCTTGCTTATATATCCTTCAAGAATCGAGACCAAATATTTGGCCTATTATAATCATAATTTCTGTGAGATCGTTGGTTTCTTCACAAGTTTGGCCATCGAGGGTGCTGATATCGCCATTTTAAGTTTTGCAATCCATACTGGTTTATTGATCTTCAGACCTAATGCTAAAGTTAAGAATGGGAACAATCTTGAAGGAGGTTTGTTCAAATACAGATATTATGTCTACTTGATTTCCTTCATAACACCATGCATTTTACTGGCTCTTGCCTTTGTCAATAATTCAGGTTATAAACCATTGACAACTTGGTGTTATTTACCTCAAGAACCACGTTGGTATAGATTAGTTTTGAGTTGGGTACCAAGATATTTGATCGTTATTACTATTGTTACCATATATGTTTCCATTTATTTTTATGTCACAAAACAGTACAGTATTGTGGGGGGTAATTTCAGGACAATTCATAATGTTAATTCAGATCAAGATAATGCTTCCAAAGTTATGAAACTTTGGCATCTGATTAAAACTACAACAGAACCACTGAGAAATTTCTTTAAAGCCATTTTATTCCCCGAGATGGGAATCTACGCTTATGATGAGGAGATCGAAAAGGCAAATATGTCTACAGAAGATCGTATTAAGATGTCGGATTTAGATGAAGATGGCAATTTGAAAGCACCAAAGAAGGCTCTGTTATCAGGAACAGCAAATTCCGGTATAAATCTCGGTGTAAATCCGGCTCCTCATGCAATTGGTTTCCAAGATAATCTTCACAAAGAACAATACCATCAATTCCAAATCAGAAGATTACAAATTCAAAAACAAATGAAATCAATTTTCATCTACCCAATCTCATACATATTCTTATGGTCTTTCCCATTTATTTTACAATGTTTCGAATTCCATGATGCCAAGAGTAGTATTGTTTGGTTGAATGCCGTACTGCTGTTCTTCCAACCGTTCAATTGTACTGTTGATACTTTGGTCTTTTTGTATAGAGAACGTCCATGGACTATCACCACTTATAAGACCGATACTAACCCATTGGAAGTGTATGAATATCCAAATTGGAGGAAGAAATTGGCTTGGTTACCATTGTACAAATTACCTACAGTGGAATCTAATCAAGCACGTCATGAGAAACAAATGAAGAAGAAACAAATTCAAAGACAACAAGAACAGGAAGCATTAGCAGAACAGCTGAAATTGAAATCCACTACTGATTCTTCCGACAGTTTCCATCTGGATGATACCGAGCTCCATGATTTCAGCAAGATTCTTTCTGGAGATGATTTGGATTTCGTCAAGTTACCTACTCCAGCTCTGAAAAAAGAGATTACTGGTCCTTCGAAATCGAATACTTATGATGACAGGTTAACTCTGTACCCTGATGGGCTACCACCTGCTGGCACCGATTATGATGCGAAGAGAAGGAGATCTTCGAAATTCAGTTGGTTAAGTTCATTAAGTGGAGCTGCAGAACTGACCGACTCTAGAAGAAGGTCTTCTGGTACTACTCTGTCTACCGGAGGTGGTAGTGGTGCTAATAAATCAAAGCCAGCCTCCGAGACAAACTCGAACAACTCTGAAAATTTCAATGTCCCTTCTGCTTCGATGTTTTCACTGACCTATGCAATGACAGAAATCGCACCAAAGAGTCTTCCAAAAATCACCGAACGTAAAGAATCCAAACCTGAAGTGAAAGACTTTGCCGAGTTGAAACCTCATGATTCTCCGACATCTCCATTACAGGCTAATTACAATGCACATGAGATTTCTAATCCTCCTTCACCTCCTCCTTCCACATCTCCACTTCACAATACTCCTCATCAATCCAGATCTATGGCAAACATATTCGGAATCACCAGGAGAGCCTCGTTCTTCGATGGGATGCATTCCGATTCTCATAAAAAGAGAAGTCCTTTCAGTGACGATCATAGAACACCAGATCCATCTGATTCTCCTTGGGGTTCTAGTTCCTTCAGCTTCTCTGCCAATGCCAACAGACCTTCCAATTCTGGGATCAGTCAACAAACAGACAGATTTAATGAGGGACTGGAAAATGAGGATGATGATGACATGGATTTCTTAGATTTCTTGAAACGTGGTCCTCCTGTCTGATCACTCCACTTTATATTACTCGTCGTTGATCGACGAGCTCACCTTATTTTTGCATATCCTTTCCAATAACTCAATGTTAGACAGTCTCTAATCGACGATAAGCCGCTACTATAAAATTAATAAATTGCTAATATCTAAATTAATAAATTGCTAATATCTAAATTAATAAATTGCTAAGTAAATAAGCTTTCTTATCTTATCTAACGGCTAAAACGGCATATTTAGCCGACAGATAATTTTTCAGTCGGGGGAAGTTAGATCTAGTTATTCACTGTATTGGTAAATATATCGACACTCGAACCACAATTGCAATGATTACATCATTAGATCTCTATCCTCAACCTCATGACAAAAGAGCTGTTATTTTGGACGCCTTCAAGGGTAAGCACCTGACTGAACTTCCGACCCCTTCATTCGTTATCAAGAAGAATGTTATGGAGAATAATTGTGGCCGGATGCTCCAAAGAGCTACCGATTTAGGTGCTGAATTTAGAGCTCATGTTAAGACCGTTAAAACTTACCCTGCTGTGAAGAATCAGATGGGTTATGACTTGCCTACTGAGGTCTCCAAAAGAGACCGTGTCTTGGTGAGCACTCTTAATGAGCTGTGGCAGATTGTGTATGAACAGGAGAAGAATGGAGAGACTATTGTGAAGGACTTGTTATTCGGATTACCTGGGGTCACTGAATCTTATCTTGAGCAATTGGTTTTATTGTCTGAGAAATTGGATACCGTAAGATTAATGGTCGATAATGTACAACATTTGTACAACATCAGAGACTTCCATAAGCTGAAGAAGATCTCGAAGAAGTGGACTGTCTTCGTTAAAATTGATGCTGGAACCAACAGAGCTGGTATTCCAGTCACTGACAAATCTGTTCTCAGCGATTTCCTCAAGGTTTTGTTCTCACAAGAGATATCTGAACATGTCGAATTATTTGGATTCTACTGTCACATGGGTCATGCCTATGGATCTTCATCAATTGGTGCTGCGGAACAACATTTGATCGAGGAAATCGGGTTCACGAAGAAAGCCATTGATATTTTAGAAGAAGTCGACCCAGAATATCTCACTAAATACCCACTCACAGTCTCTGTTGGTGCTACTCCAACTATCCACTCTTTCGATAACTTCTTATATAAGAAACAATCTCCAGAATTGGATGCCCAACTTGAAGCTTTGATCTCACAAATCAAATCCAAGAACGTTTCGTTGGAGATCCATGCTGGTAACTATCCAATTTGTGATTTGCAACAAATGGCTACTGGTTGTGTCGGTGAAGATAGCGTAGCTTGCTATGTCTTGTCGGAGGTCATCTCCCAGTACCCTGGCAGAAGAAATGAGTGTGGTGAATTGCTTATGAGTACTGGAGTCATCTCTATGAGTAAAGAGACAAGTACTTTCAAAGGATTTGGTCAGGTGAGATTCTTCGATTCTAAGTCGGACGAAGAATATGGTGCTTGGTATGTTGACAGAATGAGTCAAGAACACGGGATCTTGGCTCCAATCGAAGCAAGTGGTCTGAAATTGATCAAAATCGGTACTAGAGTCAAGGTTCTTCCTCAACATTCTTGTATCACAATCAACGGATTCAATCATGTCTTCATCGTTGATGAAAATGAGAAAGTTGTCGACGTCCAAATCCCTTGGAGAGGCTACTGATATGTATAGATTCGTTTTAATTATATATACATGATTCTAAGTTAAGATTTTCTGGTTATTAATGAGCCATTTAGTTCTTTTATCGATATCTGCAAAGTACTGAAGTCTGTTCTTCTGGAATTTATCACTGAACAAATCGATATCTGATTTCAAGAGGGATTTCGAGACTTCAGATTTGATCTCAGCTAATATTTTGATAGTTTTCACATCACCAGGGAACCCATTCAATAACATTTCTTTCAAAAGTCCACTTATATCTTCGAGATTCTTATTAGCATTCCAAGTCGTTTGTAATAACAGATTGTACAAGTCAACATTACAGACGTCGAGGTACAGTTGAGGATGAGATTTCAATGAATGGAAAATTGCAACAGCCTCATTCGCAGAATTATAGTCCAAATCTAAACTCTTCAAGCAATATTCCATTATAACTGGAGCAGTCAACCTGTTCAATGGGACTTCTTCTGGGTCCAATTCTTTTAAGCTTTGTAAGTCTTTAAATAAATCCTCGAGCGATTTGTTTTGGCTAGGGACAGATTGCTTACTCAACGGACCTACTATATGACACTCTATATAATCTACTAATTGTTTACTATTGTCAAAAGACGATATGTGCTGGAACACAGGCTCAAGCTTACGTATCACCTTCAACTTTCTCTTCTGATTCTCTTCATAGTCGGTGGGTACATACTCTGAAAGACCACGATTAGAGTGTCTCTTCAACAATGAAAGATCAATATTATCCAATTCAGGTAGCAGTTCATCCATAAAATCTCCAGAAGTCCTACTATTACCGCCGATTTGGCCCGATTCTTGAATTGTCTCGAATAATTTAGTGAAAATTTCACTATCATGAACTGATTGCCTTGGCTTCGATTTTGACACCAGAGTATCTGTAGTGATATTTTTGATCAAATCTGACAACTCTTTCTGTACATCATAATCCTTTTTAGGTACTTTAGGATCTAATATGGATCCGAATGTGGTCCAGTCACTTAAAAATCCATCTTCTGAGGAGTGGGGTTCGTTTGAGGTGTTGGAACTCTCTGGTGAGCCCAATAAATCGGACAAATTTTTGCCGCTGTACAATCTCAGGGACAGAGATCTCCATAGAGAATGTTTTATAAGCACTCTTCTACCAGAAATATTCCTCAACATGGCATGTACTTCTTGATGGGTTCTCTCTTCACTATGAAGAAAAATTTTATGTCATTTTTTAGATTTTTCAAGATGAGAAAATAAAGCGAAGATGAGGGAGGGGGAGGGGCAGGACAGCGTAAGGAAGGGGAGGCGAAGGGGAGGCGAAGGGGAGGCGAAGAGGCGGCGGAGAGTATTCTACAGTAAGCTACATCACATAAATATTCAACTAGTATTCTAAAATATTCACTCTTGAACAATCATCCGAGAAAGACGTGCTAAGAAATTGTCTTTCAACTTCCCCTTCTGATGGAAATCCAAAATAACATAGAGCGATGAGATGATGAGCAATTTATCAAGTTTGATCCGATTGATAGCAGAATTCGATCTAGATGAGTGTTTCTTATTCAGCGATATTAAAATAAGTCTTGCACAGTAGAACCAAATAGATGTGACATCTTTGTACAGAATAGTAGGTAATGAAGATACTGCACCTACTAATTGTAATGTTCTTTTGTCAGTTCTTTGAGATTTTGGTAATGACTCAGTTAAGTACCTAGCAATATTTGAAACCGACATAGTGACCAAAAATAATTTGAAAGACTGCGATACCAGTGGAATAAAATTGAGAGATTTATGCTTTCGATATGCCAATGCTGAGAATAATGGGATTAAAACCAGCATTGATTTGGATTTCTGAGCGAAATATCTTGGGAGATCCACTGGCACCCCTCTTTCCATACTATAATAGTCAAGTGCGCGAGTGAAATATTTCGGGCAGTGATCCACCTCTAAATTATAATATTCCCATACTTTAGCAAAGGTGATTGGGAACAAGAACCAGTAATTTTTAACAGGTGTGAATTCGTTCAACATCAATTTCAGTGCCAGCACCGATAAGTAGACTGATATGTAGTTTTTCTGATACTTCAATTGAGTAGGGTACTTGAATATGGCAAGGGATAAAGTGATCAAATTCAGAATGCGCGCTTTTGCAGTAGTACTCAGGAGGAAACTGAATTTACCCGAAGTTTGAATAAGACCCAAGATCTCCATGATTATCGGTCTTAGGGAGAAAAGTAATCCAAGTCCATTCAGAAATCTCCATTTAGGCATTCTTGTAGTCTCTTTTGATAATAAAGCAAGACATATACACACTACCCGATAGTATCTTCTAACTGCCTTGATAAGGACAATCACATGCTTCTTCTGTCCTTGTTCCAAAGATCTGTAGAATTCTGCCAATTTCGCAATTCTGTCACTTTTAAGACGACCATTCACCAGAGATAACTCTCCTTCATCGGTAATTAACAACAGAAGCTTACTAAATCCCGCCATTATGTCTATTCTTCCTGTCCCTTCTCCTTAACTCCTCAATCTAATCTTGTCGGGTGCGCGCTTCTTTAAAAATACTTGCACTTTTTTAGTACTTTCCTCGAGGGCATCTTTTCCTGCGTGCTGAAATTTTCTTAAGCGATGAGGGATCCTAGAGAGGGAGAGGGACCAGAGTAGGGGCATGGCCTACAATAGGATGGTGCAATATTGGTTTGAGAATGGGCTCAGGAAAGTAAAACCGTACTATTATGTACATAGAACAAATAGTAAAGGTCGTTGGTTTGGGAGAACTATAGTAGATGTGTTCAGCTCAGAGTTTAGAGACAGACCTTCATCGTACTACATTGAGCAGATTCAACAGGGGAACTTCAAAGTGATACAGAGGCAAAAGCCAGAACAACTTATAAGTCATGATTCACTCTTAGACTACAAAATCCGTAATGGTGATGTTATAGAGTATACAGAACATCAACATGAACCGGTGGTGCCCGAGGGGTTTCCCTCAGTGATTTATGAAGATGATGGGTTAGTTGTGGTTGATAAACCTTCAGGTGTACCCGTTCATCCCGTCCAGAAGTATTTTTACAACTCAGTTTCTGAGATTTTGAAGCATAATTTCAACTGGAACCTGATTTATACTTGTCATAGACTTGATAAGTTGACTTCAGGGGTCCTTATATTTGGAAAGACAGCATCACTGGCCACAGATATACAGGTTAAAATCCAAAATAAGGAAAATGTTGAGAAGTATTATCTCGCAAGAGTGGACGGAAAGTTCCCAAGCGAGGAAGTACATTGTAATGACCCAATATCAAATATACAAACAAAGAAGAGCTTCGACGGGGGTATTTCTGAAGCAAAAGATGCATTGACTTTATTTAACATCGAGTCATATAATTCTGATCTAAACCAGAGCATAGTAAGATGCCAACCAATTACTGGAAGAACTCATCAGATTAGAATTCATCTCAGGAATTTAGGCTTTCCAATTGCGAATGACCCTCTCTATGGTGCTTCTGGTTTATTAAACTCCAATGCAATTTCTAAAGCACATCAGGACATCGAAGAAGATCAATTTGAGGCCTTGACAGAAAAGGCCACTCATATAAGAGATAATTTGTTATCCGACAATTACTGTGAAGATTGTGGTGTTCGTCTTTACAAGGACTATAAGCTGGATGATTTAGTAATTTGGCTTCATTCTTACAAGTATATTATAGATGGATTATCTTTTGAAACACCAAGACCTTCATGGACTTGCATTTGAAATATAGATTTTAACACAGCAACATTTTACAACTTCACCTTTCAACCTGAAGCCTACATTCATCTCGATGTTCACAAACTAAGTCTTTTAAACATGTTAACAATACTTTATAAATAGATATAAGAAAAGGGATACATATAAAAAAGTGACTATATAATTCTTTGATAAAAAGGTTCAGTTTAAGGAGCTATCATTTGACCTCTCAGACGAATTGACAGTTTCTACAGGATGCTTTGAGTTATCTTGTGCATCTATTGGTAATTCCTGAGGGTCTTCAGGTGTAGAGGCTTTGGAATTTTCCAGATTTGTAGTGTTATCACCCAGAAGTGATTCCTCATCATTTTTGGTATTTTTGGCATGAGAGTGTTTAACATCATCTGGCCTTAAATCTTTTAAAAACACCGATGCCACAAAGGCGATGATATAAGCTGCCATTGAAAGATACATAATATCTGCATAGTATTCCAGTAACTCAGATTTGTTGGTGATAGTCGTAGCTTTATCACCAATGATAGAAGTGGTGACAGCAGCTCCTAAAGCCGAACCAAATTGAGACATACTGAGACAGACACCCATGACCAACAGCTGCATGTCCATAGGAGTTGCAAGCATCACAAGGTTCAAATATCTGATAAAATAAATGTTTGTTCCTGCACCAAATAAGAGAAGACCAGGTAGACAGATTCTCCAATATACAGTACTGGAAGTATCTAACCTTGTAAGAACAATTGCTCCCACTGAACCGACTAACAATCCAAACAGACAAACTAACTTAGGAGAGATCAGATCAAACGGAACAAGAACACCAATGACCGTGAACGTAGTCATAATTATCAAGAGTACAACTGTTCTCACACCAGCTATAATTGGTGAATCTTCCAAAACTGCAGAGAAGAAACCTAATAAGTTCAACAAACAACCCATGAACCCCATATACAAGAGCAGTGCTAATATTATTATGAGTTTGAAGTTGGTGATACTCCAAGCCGCTTGCGGTATAATAAGAATGGTACTCACTCCTCTATTGTTTTTGAAGTAGAATTGTTCCCACAAAAGGAATGCTACAATAGTAAGAGCCCCAACAATAATAGGGATATAAGCAGAAGGATGGGACCAACTGTTTCCAGCTTCAGTGAAACCGGCAACAAGTAAAAGAGTTCCAGCAATACATAAGAAAGCCCCAAAGAAGTCCAACCTGAGGGCATCTCTTTTGTTCCCTCTGCCAATTGGCCTCAAGACGAGTAACAGGACCACGAAACAGAATAAGGAAACACCAGCGGAGAACCAACATGCGGCACGATACCCAATGGCAGTCATATCAAAAGCGCCTCCGAGGATAGTGCCCAAATTGAAAGAGATAATCATGGATGTGGAAAGGCATCCCAAAGCAATATTCAATGCCCTTCCTTCGAAGCTATGAGCCACGATAGCAAAGGAAGGTGGAATTGTTGCCGCACCACAAATACCAAGAAAAGCTCTAAATAGAACTAAGACGTAGATATTTTTGACAGCGGCACAGATCAAAGAGAATATACAGAAGAAAAATAGACCCCCAATTAACATTATATCATGGCCGATTAGATCACTGATTTTTCCGGCAGGAATAATGAAACTAGCATAAGTGACAGAATAAATAGAGACAGTCCAACTTGCTGTTGCATATGTAGACCCAAACCGATTCTGTACGTCCTCCACACTGTTGAAGAACATTGACACGTTCATGTTATCAATAATCTGTGAGCTCGCCACGACAAGAAAGATGATGACACCATTCTGTAATTTTGAACCTACAGTGGATCTCAGGAATTCAACACCCCTTTCTACTGGTTTTAAAATAGTTCCTAACGCCATTAGTTAAAGCACTCGCAGTATTCAACTGGGAATCATGAATGGGAGAGGACTCATCGGGTTATTTATATTTTAAAGAGGAGGACTAAGAATCAGAAATGTGAAGTCACTTTAGGCTCTCCAAAGGAAGACTCCAGAATATCCACGGCTTAAACATTGACTAGCTGCAGTTTTATGCATACTTCTACCGTTTTAGGAAGGTGGCTACTGGTAAAATGAGTTTTTCTTCCGTTAACTACGCTAGTTTCGTTAATTGCTCACGTATTGTAGATACTTTTCATTAAATGCTAAAAAAAATAAAACGAGGCTAGATAGTAGACAAGAAGAATCAAGTTAAAGCTAGTGAAGTCGGCCGATTATGGGATTAAAGCCGCGCAAATAATCTAGTCAGCACAAAAGGGGGTTTTCTTGGATCTGGTGCTATTTAACAAAATTCCCCAGCATGTGAATTGGCCTTCACGACAATCCACGCAAGTTTTACCAGAAATCACAGACGCCAAGACTTGGTATTCCCATAAACTCCGCGACTCCGCTATCCCGACCCATGTCATGAAATCATAAGGTAGTCCTTGATTATGTTCTTCGGTGATGACGTACTGACTCAGCAGCTTTTAATTTTTCTTTCTGGGCTAAAATAAAACGAGATCTCTCTTTTAAAATCTATTATAAGAAAAGGGATACATGGTTTGTGAGGAAGCAATTTTATAAAAAATATTAGATGATTAGTTTATTTTAACAGGTGGCTTCAGTTCAAAGAGCTTTCATGTGTCTTCTCACTGGTGTTTAATGTGTCTGGAGTTGCCTTTGAGCCAGCCGGGTCTGATTGGGATACTGGCGACTCTGCATGTGATCCAGTTTCCTGAGTTTCAGTTTCTTTGGAGGCTACAAGAGATTCCTCATCGGATTTGGTATCAGTCTCATGTTTAACATCATCCGGTTTCAAATTCTTAAGAAGCAAACACAGAATGAGACTGACGATATATGCGGACATTGGAAGATACATAATTTCGGCATAATATTTCAGTAACTCAGATTTGTCAGTTATAGTTGTAGCTTTATCACCGATGATAGAAGTGGTGACAGCTGCTCCCAAGGCCGAACCAAACTGGGACATACTGAGACAGACACCCATGACCAACAGCTGCATGTCCATAGGAGTTGCAAGCATCACAAGATTTAAGTATCTGACAAAGTAAATGTTAGTTCCGGAACCAAATAAGAGAAGACCAGGGAAGCAAATTCTCCAATAAATTGTATGCGATGTACTCAAACGGGTAAGTACAATCAAACCAACTGTTCCTACCAACAAACCAATCAGACAGACCATTTTTGAAGATATCAGATTGAATGGGATCAGAACTCCAATCATAGTGCAAATTGTCATGATGACTAAGAGACAAACCGTTCTCACACCAGCAATGATAGGAGAGTCTTCTAATACTTGAGTGAAGAAGCCAATCAAATTTAACAAACAACCCATGAATCCCAAATATAAGAGCAGGGCTATCAAAGGAATGATCTTGAAATTTGTAATACTCCAAGCTCCTTGAGGAATAATAAGAATTGTATTTGTACCCCTATTATTCCTGAAATATAATTGTTCCCACAGAAGGAATGCCAAGATAGTGAGGAAACCTACGATAATTGGGATATACGCAGAAACATTGGACCAACTGTTTCCAGCTTCGGTGAAACCTGCAACAAGTAAGAGAGCTCCAGCAACGCATAAGAAAGCACCAAAGAAGTCCAACCTGAGAACATCTCTTTTGTCTCCCCTACTAGTTGGTTTCAAGACAAGTAACAGGAAGATGAAACAAAACAAGGAAACAGCAGCCGAGAACCAACATGCTGCACGATAACCGATAGGAGTCATATCAAAAGCTCCTCCAAGGATGGTACCCATGTTGAATGAAATAATAATAATTGTGGAAAGACAACCTAAGGCTATATTTAAAGCTCTTCCTTCGAAGCTGTGCCCGACAATTGCAAATGAAGGTGGTACTGTTGCTGCTCCACATATACCTTGTAAGGCTCTGAAAAGAACTAAAACGTAGATATTCTTCACTGCTGCACAAATCACAGAAGCTATTCCAAAGAAAAAAAGACCCCAAGTTAACATGATGTCATGACCGACTATATCACTGATTTTTCCGGCAGGAATGATGAAGCCAGCGTAAGTGACAGAATAAATAGAGATTGTCCAACTAGCGGTTGCGTATGTAGAGTTGAACTGATCCTGCACATTGTCGACACTGTTGAAGAACATTGATACGTTCATATTGTCAATAAGCTGAGAACTGGCAACAATAAGGAAGATGATGAGACCATTCTGTAATTTTGAGCCTACAGAGGATCTCAAGAATTCCACACCTCTTTCTACTGGTTTTAAAAAAGACATTATTTAAAGTGTACTAGATGCTTCACCTCAAAATCACAAAGGTCGGAGGATTCATTAAATTATTTATAGTTTAGTGATGAGGGCCCGGAAACCAAAACCGGATCATAATGTTACATTTGAGATCACCGTAAGAAGATTCCACAACACCTACGGCTAAACCGTTTTGACTAACTGCAGTCAAGTTGCATATTTCGACCGTTTTTCGGGGCATATAAAACGAAGTTTGAACCGTCCACGACTTATTTTTTGGCCCTTGCTCATCGCTTATAGACCTTATCTCCTTAAATTTTTTCCAAAAAATTCCCTTTTGGGCTATGGTGAAACGAGTTCGGGTTATAAGCCAAGCACAACAAACTTTAGTTAGTGAAATCGGCCGATTTGACGGATTAAAACCGCGCAGATTAGTACAAAAAATGCACAAGGGGTGTTTTGGACTCAAATTGAGCGTGCCATTCAATAGAAGAGCAAGGAAGTGTGAATTAAGATCAATGGTAGCCCAGGTGAATTTTGCCTAACAAAAATGGCAGTGGTATTGAAATCTGCGTTAAACCCGCTGCGGTATCCCCTACCTCGGGTTCGTTATTTGTCCTCCTTTAGAGGCGAAATAGGATAATTCATCCCCATCATTTCCTAGATTAATACGATGTAGTCGTAAAATTTTAAATTCAATCAAAACTTCACCTGACCCTTATCTACAAGGGACTCTAAGATTCCATCATAAAACAGTCATTAGTAATATTCATTATATGTCTATAGCCACCCCTTGAGCTCCATGGGTATGGATATTCCAACTCACTAGGAGATCGATTCTGGTTTATCGACGGGTGTTCCCGAATATTCATTAAGCTCATCCTTAGAAATGGCCTCTTCATCAGTCACAGAGTCTACAGCATGAGAATGTTTGACATCTTCCGCCTTCAAGTCTTTTACAATCAAACACAAAAGGAAACTGGAAATGTACGCTGCCATAGCAAGGTACAAAGAATTAGCATAAACATCCAGTAATTCTTGCTTGTTTGTCATGGTGGAAGCCTTGTCACCTATGATTGAAGTCGTGATCGAAGAGCCCAAAGCTGATCCAAAATTGACCATACTGAGACAAGCAGCCATTACCAACAGTTGCATATTCAAAGGAGTAGCAAGGGTAATGAGATTTAAGTATCTCACAAAATAGAAATTTGTACCGGCACCAAATAAGATAAGTCCAGGGAGACAAATTTTCCAGTAGACATTATGTGAATAGTCCAACCTGGTAAGAACTATGGCTCCGACTGACCCTATCAATAATCCTACTAAACAAATCAACTTTGGTGAGATCAGATTGAATGGGATTATAACTCCAATAGATGTACAGATTGTCATGGTGATCAATAGCACAATTGTTCTCAAACCAGAGATCACAGGAGAGTCATTGTAAACGCTGGAGAAGAAACCAACCAATACTAAACAGATATTAATGAATCCCATATATAAGAGGGCCGTTATAACAGGCAAGATCTTAAAGTTGGTGATACTCCAAGCTGAATGAGGAATAATAAGAATTGTGTTTTCCCCTCTTCCATTTCTATAATACAATTGTTCCCACAAAAGAAAAGCAATCAAGACGAGGACTCCCACAACAATAGGGACATATGCGGATGGGTGGTTCCAGCTGTTACCGGCCTCGGTGAACCCAGCAACAAGCAAAAGAGCTCCAGCAACACATAAGAAACCACCAAAAAAGTCCAATCTTAAGATATCTCTTGGATCTCCACGATTTACGGGCTTCAAAATGACCACCAGCAAAATAAAACAGGCAAAGGAAGTTCCAGCTATGAACCAACAAGCAGAACGATATCCTAGAGTTGTCATGTCAAAAGCTCCACCAATGATAGTTCCGAGATTGTAAGCGAGGACTAAAGTTGTTGAAAGACAACCCAAAGCAACATTTAATGCTCTCCCTTCAAAACTATGGGCGACAATTGCAAAAGAGGGAGGAACAGTCATTGCACCACAAACTCCTTGGAAAGCTCTAAACAAAATCAAAACATAAAGGTTCTTCACAGCAGCACAGATTATAGCGAAAATTCCAAAGAAAAATAACCCCCAAATTAACATAATATCATGGCCGACTATATCACTGATTTTACCAGAGGGTATAATGAAACTGGCATAAGTGACAGAGTAAACAGATAATGTCCAACTGGCAGTGGCATATGTAGTATTAAATTGGTGCTGTACATCTTCAATACTGTTGAAGAACATAGTGACGTTCATATTGTCTACAACTTGAACAAAAGCGACAATCAAAAAAATAATAGGGCCATATTGTAACTTTGAACCAATATTTGAACGTAAATATTCCACCACACTGGTGACTGGTTTGTACATTGGTGACATGGCAATTTAGGAGGAGTCAATTGAAAAATTCATGGTGTCGCGGGGTCTTCAAGCCAGGCATAGCTCCCTTTATATACGCGCGCCCCCTTATCATTTTGCTTTTCAAGTTTAAGGCGCTAGCACATAGTAAAGCCTTCAGAAAAAAAGGGGTTCGGTTCGGGGCTTACTAATGATTTTTATTTTTTTTACGGATGTATTTTTTTTATGCAAGTTTAAAGCCGAACACAGCTAGAAAACCATAGAGGGTGATAGTAGTCGCAACATAGTCGGGACAAAGACTTGATTATTCAGCACGATCTTAGTAATGATAACGTTGATTCTAGATGATTCCATGTTTTAGAAGATCGTCTACGAGAGTGTTGTAACGGTTATCATATTATGTATATACAAAGTTCTCAGCCTCTTGCCCAGAGGTAGGGCTGAAACATTTCCTTAAAAGGCAAACCATTCACTTTACAAATAGAAGCCAACAATTTGATATCAGGTTGGGAAGGATATCTTGTACCCCAAGATGGCGAAGCGGTGATGGAATCGAGCAGCAGGATGAAATGTGTTTTTACTTGAGCTTCGGTATCAGAATTGTTTGCATGGCGATGACATGATACCAATAAAATACCATCCTTCACCACGTCCTTATTCTTGGAGAAGTCCGATGTGATATAGTCATAGTATAAATCTCTATAGAATCTTTTACCTCTTGTTCTTACGACAGCAAACTTTCCAGGGAAATAGCTGTTCCTCGTTTGTTTACCAGAAAGTGGATTCTTTCCAAAGGTGTTAAAAAGTAATGGCTTTGATGACAAAAATACAAAGGAAGGTTTAGATTTCCGAGTAGCAGCTAAATAATGAGTCTCTGGAATGTACTTTAATGAGAAAAACTCGCATGAATAGCTTGTAGGTATCATATTGAAGAATTTCAGCTTGCGAAATGGGGTGAGCACCCCCTTCAATTCGAGCTTGGATTTAGCCAAGGGAGTCTCAGTAGTCACAAGTTTAAACCTTGGGGATTTGATATATGATGCAGGTAAAAAGGGCAACCGTGGATTACGTAGCACTTGTAGATCGATATCCAAATACTTAGAGATGTCCAATTCCAATCTCTCGGACTGTTTGATCTTTAAATCTGGATCGAATTGAAAAGGCTTGTAGCTTGTAGTATCTGGGGCTGTCTGGGTAGATTTTGGCGCGGCTGACAAAGTATCCGATGAGTAGGTGGTGACAGGGACAGTAATCCCGGGGATTTGAGAAGCCAGCTCAAAAAAGTTGGACTTTGTTTCACTGCTGGGCTTTAATATTGGAGCATTATTGAAACTTCGTATCACTGGCGGTGATTTGATTGCCTTTCCGAATATTTCTCCAAACACGTTTGGAATTTTCTTAGACATTGAGTATGGTGTGTGGTAGATGGCTAGGATGTCATAAATGAAGGGCTTGTTGAGTTCGTTCCGAGTCTCTCTGTGATAGGCGCTTCTTTCAATACTTCTGATCTACCCTCTTCCTTTTCTTCTTTTTCTCTCTCTCTTCCTATCGGTCTCCCTCTTGTCTTCTCTTCCTCGCCTTCTCTTCCTTTCCTTCTTTTCCTTCCACCATTTTTTCGCTTTCCTTCCGTGTTTCCTTTCTCTTCCTCCCTTCCCTCATTTCCTCCATCCATTCCTCATATTTTGCTCAGCCTCCTCCTACACCTGCAAAATAAAAATTTTCTCCGTACGCACTTCCTGAATGCCTCTCCTATCATTTGACACCTTACTAAGGCAGCACAGCATACCTGAAATACGGTGATTAATCCCCGCATCAGTGAATAATTGACTTTTAGTGAGTTCATAGGTCCCAATTCCCACTCCCCACTGATCATGAACGGAATCCACACCAAACGAGTGTGGGTAAGGCGGCCTGGCGGTGCCCCCACAACGTTATTGGTGGGACCAGAAGATATCGTCGACGATATGAAGAGTTTGATTATTATGAAGTATCCATTATCAATTGCTCGTGAAGCCGATCTGGCTGACTTGATTATCAGGATGGATGCTCTTCCGTTGTCGTCATCATCTCCTTCCCATCAAAGTAATAGCCAAAGTAGGAGCAAGGTTAAAATGTACCCATACCAGACAGCATCTGCACAACAACCAGCGTCTCCCGTTCCCGTATCATCTACGAGATCACCATTGTTACCATATTCATCTCATCCTACTAGACCAATGTCTAGGTCACTGACGGATGATTATTCATATCGAAGTCAATCACCTTTTGGGTCTACTAATAATATTCTTCGACCAGATCTGAATGTGTGGAAGATCCTAGAACAGTATTTCCCGGGTGGAATGAGTATGAATGATGCATTTGTTGTCGAAACTCCACCACAATCGCAATCACAACCAATAGATTTCTGGACTTCTCCACAGCAACAACAACCACAACAAACTCAAGCAATTGAATTACCATTACAACCTCTGCAACCTCAACCACCAGCTCAACCTCTGCAGCAACCTCAGAGACCTTCAGTTAAAACGAACAATTCAGGAGGAACATATGTATCACCATCCAAAGAGCCACAGCTGAGATCATTTTCTACGGTGCCAAAATTGCAAATGGCACCCCATTCTTCAGCATCATATGCACTGGCAGCAGCTTCATCGGCAGCTCAATCGCTGTCGAGATTGAAGTATAATCATAGCAATTCTTTCTCCGGAGATACTGTTCGTCATCTGAATAGCCGTAAGGTTAATCTGATTCATAGAAGATCGATGTCAAACCCACAATCACCATCAGCAGCAACGGCTTCTCAAAACGGCAATAATACTTCTATTTTATTGCTCCCTAAAGAATATCAACCAAAGGAACGTAAATCTGAGACTCTGATCTCTTTAGATGATCAAAAGACGCTCCAGAAATTTGTTCAACCACAGGAAGAGACCCAAACAGAACCTTCACTGTCAAAGGAACAAGTGCTAAAGCAATTGATTGAACCTCCACATAGAGCCGAGAAAATGGTACCAAGTGACTCAGGTCATCTCAAACCACTCCCAAGATCGGTTTCCCCAGCCCTAGCAAACGGTAAAAAGATCAAATCCACCACAGAAAAAGTGTTCCCCTCCATCAACATTTTAATCGTAGAAGATAACAAAATTAACCAAAAGATTTTACAAGCATTCTTAAGGAAAAGGAAGATTAACTATCAAACTGCAGTTAATGGTGAAGAGGCGATCACAAAATGGAGACAAGGAGGGTTCCATTTGGTCCTTATGGATATTCAATTACCAGTGAAATCAGGTATAGAAGCGGCAATTGAGATCCGGAGATTGGAAAAATTGAATAAAATCGGTCTCTTTGAATCAAAGTTGTCGAAAAACAACAATAAGATTGTGCCTGAAGACGAATTGGATATTAATTTATTTAGAAGTCCCGTAATCATCGTGGCATTAACAGCATCGAACTCCAACCTGGATCGTCAAAAGGCTCTTACCGCAGGTTGTAACGACTATTTGACTAAACCCGTCAACTTAGATTGGTTACAGAATAAGATTACCGAATGGGGTTGTATGCAAGCTTTGATCGATTTCGATCACTGGAAAAACTGATTTTTATGATACTGCTTTTATTTTTACTTGTATAGAATCGATTTTATATTACTGGACTAATAGATAATCTTTTCAATTCCAATTTATGTAGTCTTTGTCGATGACTCTGAACACTTTCAAGGTGCCTTGTTTCAAGTCCGAGAGTTTGTAACTATTCTTTTGTACTTTACCCGAATGGTCGGTCTCAAACACTCTAAACTTATTTTTGGTCGTGTCAAACTCACCAATAATACACGATTGCACTCCATTCGCGCCGACTTCAATTTTCGTATTTTGCCTCAACTTATTGTGCACCACAAAGGTTCCCTTCATACAGAGGATATCTCCGGGTCTGATTTCGTCATTTTTTACACTACTTTCTGCCCCACGATATTCGAAGATCAAAGCTCCAAAGGAAGCAGGTCCAATACCTGGGATGATTGGATATTTCTTGTGGAGCTTCTCCAAGGCATATGGAACTAAGCGGTTGAAACCTATGGTAGCCGAGCCTAAAGATTCGGCTATAGTCAAGAGTTGGGTTCCATACTCAAGCGACAATTTATCCAATTTTTCTTGACGAGGACGAGGACTTGGGATGTGAGACTGGTTGAAGGTGACCGAGTTGATAGGATCATTGGCTGAGTAGCTTACCTCTATGACAATTTGAGATAAATCATGGTATAATATGTAGTAATCTTTGTAGATGACTTTACGTTTACCTCTTTTCTCGATAATGTGGGAGTCTGTCTCGTAGATAGCTTTAAAGCCGATTTCCAGGGCAATTGAAGATGGGACTTCATCGTTAATCCACCATTGAGTATCTTTGGACAATTCTATGTCTTGGCTTGGATTGGAGGTTGATAAGGTTGAAGAGCGGATAAGGGTGGGAGAGACTTCTTGAGAAGGTATTGGGTGGATTGATTTTTCGGTTGATGGGATTGGTGTGATGGAAGGTATGATTGGTGGAGCTGGATTTGATGGAGGAGCTGGAGCTGATGGAAGAGCTGGAATAGAAGGAGGAGCTGGAATAGAAGGAGGAGCTGGAATAGAAGGAGGGGCTGGCACCGAAGGAGGAGCTGGCACGGAAGGCTCAACTGATTTATCCAGGGCTGATGGGGGAGCTGGAACGGCTGGCATGGCCGGAACGGCCGGAACAGTTGGCACCGACATTGGAGCCGGTACTGGAGGTGCCGGTATTTCAGGAATTGTTTCCTCTTCTTCATCCAGCTCCATCGAAATATCCTCCTCTTCCTCTTCTTCTTCATCAGCTAATGGAGGAGCAGGAACTGGAGGTGGTGGTGGAACACCTTTCACAGTCGAAGTGGATGGAATATCTGGGACTGGGGGAGGTGGTGGTCTTGACATCGTAGGAATTGGAGGAGGAACACCTACAACAGGTGACGCAATCTCTTCATCTTCTTGCAGAACAGTATGGACATTCTTAGTTCCAATATCTGTGTCTAAATCAGCATCATATCCTGTGGTATTAGATTCCAATACAGGAGGTCCAGGGAGTTCCAGGTCAGACTTAGTGGCATCACCAGTCAATGGAGGAGCCATAACACCACTGTCAGTCTCATCACTAATGGTAGTATTCAGCTCTTTAGCGACAGTAGGACTCAACAGCTCATCTAATTCATCTTGAGACATCGTTGATTTACGAGAACTAGGAAGATCTTCTTCAACTTCTGGAGTTTCTGGCTCGTCTTCAGATTCTGGGATAGCCTCAGGCTCAGATTTAGACTCAGCATGAGGAATCATTGGAGGAACAGCAGTAGGGAGAGAAAGACCAGGCATTGGTTGAGGAGCCATCAGTTGGGGAGGTGGAATAGCTTCAGTCTTTTTGGTTTTGGTCTTCTTTGGTTTAGAAGAAGGCAGAGGAGCTGGAGCTCCAAATGGACTAGCAACTCCCATCATACCGAACATTCCTGCTCCACCTGAAAGTTTAGCCATTCTTTCTCTTAAAGCTCTTTTTCTTGATTCTTCGTCGTCTTCATCTGCTTCTTCGTCATCGTCGTCATCATCGTCGTCTTCTTCTTCTTCTTCCAGATTCTCTTCAAGATTTTCTTCTCCCAGATCATCTTCCTCGAGTTCTTCTTCGTCTTCCTCTTCCAGAAGTTCTGGCTCCTCGACTGGGAGATGGTTCAGCTCTTCTTCACCCTCTTCTTCCTCTAATGGCTCCACTTCACCGGTCAGACCAACCTCTTGAATCAGCTCCTCATCTTCAAGAACCGAAACGCTTCTATGAATCGAAGGCCTCGACTCATGAGTCATCATAGAACTCATAGAACCACCTGTCAGTGTAGGAACGACAGGTTTAATCTGATGCTCCAGATCCAATTTCTTACTCTTCTTTTTCAGTTCCTTCTTCTCTTGTCTTCTCTTTTCCAGTTCGGCCTCTCTTTCGGCCTCTTCCTGTTGACGTTTCTGTAATAAAGCGATTCTCTCTTTCAAACTAAGCTTAGGAGCTTCTTCTTCCTCTTCGACAGCAGTAGACTCAGACACTATAGAAGCAGAAGGAACCTGAACAGGCTCTTCTTTAGGTTTACTACTGTAAGCATCTTTAGCAAATGGAGGAGGGACATAGGATGACTTTGGTGAGGCGTAGAATGGTTTCTTGACGAAGGATTCCTCTTTTGGTTTCAGATCAGGGATCAAAGGCACACCGGCATCCGAATTGAATGTTGAGATTTTACTTGAGAGCAGGTTAAGTTTTTTGACGGGATCTACCGGGGTAGTGGCATGAGCGGGGGTGGCAGGGGCGGCCGGGACAGCAGTGGAAGCCAGAGCCAGAGCCAGAGCCAGAGCCAGAGAGGCAGCAGGCACAACACCCGGAGAAGCAGCTGGTGCATCTTCAAATTCATCAGATGATTCAATCTCTCCCTCATCTTGATCCAGATCAATTGACTCATTGGCTTCCTCATGACCATCGGCGCTTAGCTCCGATTTCTCCAATTTGGGTGACGAAACGCCCAGGGCATCGGCCGAACTAGCAGCTTCATCACCCTCAATCTCCTTCACAAAGTTCTTAGGAAAGATCCCACTCATCAATTTCCCCTCACCATCGACATAACTCCCACTATACCACTGTTCATCTTCTATTCCTTCAACTGTTATGACTTGACCGGCTTTGAAGGGCAAGTCATCCTCTACATCCAAGACGTATTCATACAAGGCGACGACTTTGAAAGGTACGTTGGGCATCTTGAGAGGAGTCTGATGTAGTTTTTGATGGTTAAATTGGTGCTGGTGTTATTCAATTGAGTGGTGTGTTTGATCTAAATAAAGGCTGTACTGAGATTATGGGTTTCCTGATTAGGAAATTGCTGTCTGGGGTTTGGTCGAACGTACACGACCATTACACGACACGACAATTTCTTTAAAGAGAAATGTGCAAATGCACACGACCAAATTGGGGGTGATACGATTGGGGGTGACACAGTAGAGGTGATCTAGTAGGGGTGAGATTAGTGACTAGGCGGTGGGTAATTACAGTAATTGAAAGTTGATAGAGAATACTTTTATTCACCTTTGAAGATCACAGATGAAACTCTGCTCGGTCTTCGAATTATATATAACTGCCCATCTGGTTCCCTTAGAACGTTCCTTAAACATAGCTGTATACATATTAGTAGCATAACTTCGAAGAACAGTAGTTGAAGAACCCATCACTTTACGAAGCCAATCTTCTTGTTGATCAAGAGATGTTATACAGATCATTTCACATACTTCATCTTTAGTATCTATTGTAAAGACTGGAGCCGAGGCCAAATTACTGAGTAATGAGAATGCTGCTCTCTTTGAATGTTCTTCAACTGCCCATCTATCCTTCTTATTAGTTCTTCTACGTCTTGTAGTCTCATCTGGGACTATTACTACTTTTTGGTTCGGATCAGATAAAATGACTTGAGGTGCCATATTAGGATCATCTTCTTCTGTCTTGTTATCATCATAATCTTGGTACGTCTTTTTCAGAAGCAGTTCGCTGTTATATTCGTCTCTTTCCTTGATCTGTGTTTGCAATACTTGGACGATATCATCAAGATCACAATCCGTTTCTTGCAGAGCTTCTAAATTACGAACTCGGAAACTTTTGAATTTCTTTTTCGATGAACCCACCAGATGTTGTTGTTTAACGAAAACCACCCAATTAATTCCATCGTTCTGAGCCTTCATAATCGCATCATCTGTAGAATGACATGTGTTGGTTAAATCGGCGCTAATTCCATTCTCCCATAATTTGTTCAATAATTCTAGAGATACAGATTTATCACCGGAAGATCGAAGACTGGTGATTAACACATCACATCTCTTAGGGACCCATTTACTTTTAGATCCATTTTCTTTCAAAAATGCACTTTTACGTGAAGCTTTTTTACTGAACATTGTCTGATAAATTTGCATCCCAGTAAAGAGGTACTGCAACGAGATACTGAGTCCCACAGCATGAGGCAATAATGAGAGAGGTTTATTTCTTGCCAACGCAGAGATCAAATGATCATATCTTCCACCCACAGCAACTACAGAAGAAGCATTCTTTTCCTCATTGATTGCCGAGAACATAATAGAATACTTGTAGAAATGAGCATTAAATGTGCATAAAGGCGAGATTAAAATCCTTCTATTCACATTCAAAGGTTTCAAGTACTCGATAACCTTCTTCAAATGAGTGAACAGACCTTCTATTTTGATCAAATTCGGACTATCAACCATGAGTCTTCTTAATTTCTTATGAGCAGTTTCAAAATCTTGTCTAAATACAAATGAATCCAACTCATTCAATGATGTGGAAGGAATATTTAATTCCGACTTGAGGACCAGTTTCGCTTCAGCTAAAGTAGCCCCAAGACCTACATTTGACATTACTGCAGCCACCTTATTACGTTGGACCAGATCGATACCGCAATAATCAAAGATAGCTTCCAGAATGTCCCAATGATTCAATACAAATGAAACATTTGTAGACTTGAAACATGGGAAATTAGATACTAACTCGTCCAATATCTTCAAACATTCGGCTTCTTGATAATAAAGATCTTGGGAGTCCATAGAAATTATATCCAAATCGACTTCTCTGTATCTTTTAGGCAGAGAATCGTCTTCATCGGCTCTATAAACGTTTTCAACTCTATATAATTTCTGTAATGGAGGAACTTTACTACCCAATGTTCTAGCCATTGGTAAAGTCAAATCGTAAGGTAATTGTAAAACGGCACCTGAACGATCTAATACTTTATATAATTTAGCGTCACTATCGTATTGGGTTGAAGTAGGGAACAAAGACGGTTGTCCTATTAATTGACCTGTTCCCTCAACAGCACCATGTTTTCTGAAAATTGCAAAAATCTCTTCAATCAACTTAGAATACAACAAATAGTCCAGTGAAGTATAACTCTGCTCATTCCTATCGAAGAGGACATCCAGTGGGAAAGAGTAAGGTCTTTCGAACAATTTTCTACGAACTTCTTCCTGCCATGAAGACGAAGGATCAGCAAGGGCTTTCAACGCCTCTTGAATAATCTCATCCTGATGCATGACTGGGAGCAAATCCGACTGGAGTAAACTTGCCAGAGATGGTCTTTTGGCAGGATCATGATCTAAAAGATTAGCAATAATCTCTTTCTCATCACCAGGCTTGAAATCCGAAGGGAATTCCACCTCCGGAGATCTCAATTTACGAATAACAGAGACTCTCTCCATTCCAGTATTAAGTTCATACACCATTTCGAAGAAAATTATCCCCAAAGAATACATATCAACCTTCTCATCGTAATTTCCATCGGAAGACATCACTTCAGCAGCTACATATAAGGTAGTTCCAACCTCGGAGGTTAAATCTCCCAGAGCCATATTTGGAATTTCAGTATTGGGGGCTCCAGTAGAACTACTATTTACAGTCGAGACTAAACTCTGAACATTCTTGGCTAAGCCGAAGTCACCCACCTTCACATTATTATATTGGTCGATGAAAATGTTCATTGGTTTCAAATCACGATGAATAATTCCTTGAGAATGAATATGGCTAAGACCTTCTAATACCTGTCTGAATAATCTCCAATATTCATCGGGTTGTTGCGGGAGACCTTGTCTGATTAGATCGAATAAAGTATGATTTTCGCAATATTCCATCTGAATAAATAAGGTAGATCGTTGTTTAGGTGTTCTGATATTAGAAGTAGAAAGATATCCATCGTCTTGATCTTGGTCATCATTATCGTTGTCATCTGAATTATCAAAAGTGAATGGATCATCTTCATCATCAGATAAAACGTCGACATCTCTTCTAGTTGGCATGGAATTGGAGATGAAATCCAAATAACTTGTCTCATTGATGAAACTGGTATTGTTTTTAGTGTACTGACTCGAGAAAGCCACCGAAGACTCTGTCTCTTCCTGATTATCATCAGTTTCACTGACAGAATCCAGATCATCATCCGACAGTATGGCATTCTCATTCTCAATACTACGATAATCATAATCTTCTAACCATGCCGCATAATATCTTACAACATACTGATTATTCAATCTTGCTAATAACATCACCTCACTTAAGATACTACTCAACTTATCATTAGTATGTCTAACTTTCTTGATAGCGTAGAAACGACCATCGATCTTATTACGAACTTTTACAACTTCACCAAATGCACCTTTACCAAGAGTTCTACTTTCCTCGAAATCATTGGCGTAACGGGAATAAACTTGGGGTCCATTTCCAAAGGAATATCTGGTGAAACTACGTCTATGACCATGTTGAGAGCTCATAGGAGCCGAAAGAAGTCCTGGTGTCGTGAATTGAGAGTTCATAGACACCGAAGATAACGAATTATGCTCATTTTCTACTTTAAATATAGATGTCCCTAAATCAGTGAGGTTGGTACGAAGGAATTTGGATGGTAAAAGTTCCAATGGGCCTGCTCTTTTCTTTGTCTTCTCGACAAATATAGATTTCAAGAAATCCAGTACTGAGTCATCTAAGTTACCGATGTTCTCTTCAAGAAATGCTACTGGTGAAGGATAATCTTCGAATAATTGAGAACCACACACCATCTGGATGAATAATACTCCCAAATCCCAGATATCCGTTTTATAATGAGGCTTATTAGTATTTACGATCTCTGGAGCTTGCCAAGCTGAGGTCTTGAAAGTCATAGGAATAGGCGACCCGGTATTTGGGTGACGGTTAACCATCTCCAACAAAGTGCTACCATATAAAGCATGGGTCAACTTCACTACAGATGTATCATAGTCGGTATTATGGAAGATATGCAAGGCGTCAGCATTCAAAAATCGATGCAGAATACGATGATTATTCATGAATTCAAGTACTTCAATGATCTGAATGACCCATTGTCTTGCATTCAATAAGCTGACCAGATTCACAGTAGCTAAAAGGTCCAGTAAAGTACCAAAAGGTGTGTGCTCGGTCAATATTTTTATACTCCAAATACATTCTGGCTTTTTACGAGACCTTGACCGAGATTCGTCATCCCCTTCAGTTGACCGTTTGATCTTATCGATTTGAAACAGATAAACCTTGGTGAGATTCTCATGAGAAAGGTTACAACACAGCTCCAATTCTTTCTCTAAGAACTGTAACGTCTTTTTACCTTGACTTGTGGCCCAAACAGGATTATTCAATTCCACGGTGGTCAAAGTGAATAACGGGAAATCAGAGTCTTGTTGTGAGGAATCCGGTGTCTTCAATGACTCTGAAATGAGATTATATACATCTGATTTGGGATCCACATATGGTTTGACCAAATACTGAGAGCTTATAGACTTCAAAATTCCACTTGGTCGTACAGGTAAGATACCTGTGACGGCTCTAAAACTGAACTGAACCGAGTTATGATGTCTACCTAAAGTGATTGGGATCGGCTGGTCAAATAAAATGTACTCATTCTGACGGTCCGAGGGGATCAAATATGAGTCATCCAATTGGATCATATCGGATTGTCTTTTCTTGGATTTAGAGCTGATAGTTGATACCTCGTCTTTTGGTGCCGAACTCAAATCAAAATTGCTGTTAAAATCTTCCTGTATATATTCCCTTGCTTTTCTACGATTCTTGTCACTCTCAAGCATCCGATCTAGAAGTTCCTGCTCCTTCAATCTCTCTTTCTCCTCTTCCTCTTGTCGTCTTCTGTCTTCTTCTTGCAATGCTTCCTGTTGGATCTTCAATCTGTTCAATCTTTCGTCTTCTAAAGAGTCTGTCTTGGCCTTGAGTTGGAATTCGTCGATGTTCTCTTGGATCATCGAGGCGATATCGAAGATCATTTCCGAGTCTTTCAATTCTTTGGTCAATTGGTCCATCTCATGCTTCAATTTGGCCACTTGAGAATCTAGAAGATCCTGTGGATTCTTCAAAGCCAAGATAGGTGCCGATAATGGGTAGGTTGGAGTGAATTGCACGTATAAGGTGACGGAGAGGACAGGATCCCGGTCTTTGTCGGTATGAAAGAGTATTTCAAACTTAGGGAATGGCTTCTTAGTCCATGCTGACTTGGAATCGGTGAGATCCTTGAAGTTTTCCATGTATATAGCCTTGAGGGCTTCGAATTCATTCGATTGTTTCTCTATTATTTCGTCAGAAGACATTTTGATCGTGGGATAGTGGTGAATTGGGAGATGGAGAGGGAATTTCGCCTGGAAATTGCAAAATCTGCTTAATTACACAGACCGCTGAAGCTCTGTTGTTTTGTTACTGCTGATATCTCCCTCCTTCTCCAGATATCTGACAGATGACCTTCTAGAGACCCTTGGAAAGACCAGCACAAGTGACTGGTTTGAATGATTTTTTTTCTAAGATGCGCATTGAGTCATTAGGGGCGGTGAGTCAGGGAGTTGGGGGTGATGAGATGGGAGGGGTGGAATAGGTGGGGATAGGTGGAAGATATGAGGAGATAAGAAGGAATTTTGGTTATTGCACGAGGAGCAAGTACGAGTAATATGCAAACAGGAGTGGTTGGCGAATTAACTCAAATAATTTATTTGACCCTTGACTGGTGCTTAGATTTCCCTCCATAAATCTGTCATATTTTTCCGTAGATTTCCAGTTTTTCTTCGTGCTGTTAGCTGTCTGGAGGTTAGGCTTGCTTAAAGTTTGTATTTTGCTCAGTGATAATCTTGATTTTTACTTTTTTTTACCTTTTAAACCTTTGTCTCGCTTAAGTAAGTTTTTCCTGCTGTATCCCTAAAAGAGCAGATCAAAAACCCCCTTCTGTAGAGAGGATATAAATAGATGATGCAGGGGTGGGATCAATGAGCAGGGGAGGGAAAGTAAAAGAAAGGAAGAAAGAAGAGGTATTCACTAATAGATTTAATACATTTATTTGATATGCCTCGTTATCCTCTTATCCTACTATGGTGTCTCGCTGCCTTTGTTACCATCTACATTATCATCTTTTCTACAGTCATAGTTAATTTCTTTGATCAATCATTTCAATTAAAATTGGATATTATCAAACCACCAATGATACATGTTCCACTGGAGATACAAGTGCCTTTGGAATTACCATCAGATACTCAAACAAATCCAGAAACCCTAACACCCAATTTTATCTCCGCAGTTTATTATTCCCTGTGGTCAGTTTACGAACCTAATCATTTCCCAGAAGATATTCCGTATGACCAGATTAACCTGGTTTATTATAGCTTCTTTGGGATAGACACAGACACGGGGTCTGTAATACATCTCGATGAATTCAGTGATACTCAAAAAATACTCAACTCAAATTCTTCTTACTCTACTAAAGGCCTGATTAATCAACTAATGCTGCAGAAGACGAAGAATCCTAATCTTCGGATATACTTTTCTATTGGTGGCTGGGGTAGGGGTGATGATTTTGAGTCTATACAAGAAGATGGAGCAAAATTTGCAGTATTTATCAAATCTCTGATTTCGGTGATGCTCAAGTTTGGATTTGACGGAATTGATATCGATTGGGAATTTCCAACCACCGAACAGGAATCGCAATTTTATATCAAAATGCTAAGAGCTCTCAAGAAGGAGTTACTAATACTTAATCACCATGGTAACACATTCAAATTGACAAGTGCTGTACCTTGTACTCTAGAAGCTTTAAACCATTACCTTATCCCAGAAATGGACGCATCTCTTGATTATTGGAATCTAATGTGTTATGATTTCAAAGGACTGTGGAGTTCTAGAGTTGGATATCATTCTAATCTATATTCCACAGATGAGTCTGAAGAATCAGCCAACAGAACTATATTCACCAAATTTCTTGGAGTTGTCGATAATCAGAAGATTATTCTTGGTATGCCTAACTATGGTCGTGGGTTTGTAGATTCCAATGGATATGGAACGAAATTCAAATCACTGGGAGAAGGATCCTACGGAATGAAAGGGATATGGAATTATAATGATCTACCTCTACCTGGTACGGAAGAGCATTTCGATGATAAAGCGATTCTGGCATACTGTTCTGATTCTAATACTTGGATCAGCTATGACAACTATCAATCACTGATCCTGAAACTGGAATACGTTTACCACAACCAACTAGGAGGTGGAATGTGGTGGGAAAGTAGTGGACTCGATTACAATGACCTTAATCGATCGACTGTCTACAATTTTGTCAATAGACTACAAGACCTAAATAAATAACCGTTCATGACATTAATCTAATCTAAATATATTGACGTTTCCATACAAAATATTCCTCTAATCTCTCAGAAGAATAAGTAGTGTAATCAAAGTCTATCAAGGAAATGCTGCTTTGGATTCCAGACCAGATACCCCAATAAAACCCTGGTAATCCATAGAATACCAGGATCTCGTCTATCAAATTATCAATTTCCTTCTCTTGAACTTGCTGTGACGGGTCTGTCGAAAGATACAGTCTACACCAAGAACGCATCACAGGGTTCTCTTTGGTAGGACTAGGGATCTTGGACTTATCACACTCAAATCCTTGCCATTCCATGAAATGATTGGAGATGTCAAACAGACGAGGCAGAGGTAACATATACTCGTAATCAATAAACAGGATAGGATTTTCAGATAAAGGTCCAACTTTCAGTTCCGTTGTTGAGAGCTCTATATTTTCAGGAACAATTACGTTTCCACTCAACAAATCAGAATGACAAGATACTACCGGAGATTTAGTAGATACAGCATTAATGAGCCATTCATGTTCTTTTGTCAAAATCAGCTGTAATGATTCTTCTTCCTTAGATTCCAAAACATCTTTATGTTTTAAGCAAGTTGCTTTGAGAGAATCGATCTCGGGTAAAACCTTGATCCAACTCAGCAAAAGCTGCCATATGTCTTTGATTAAGGTACCTTCTGAGTTCAGTTCGTCCTCTAATGAACGAAGTTTAGCAATACCTTGTTGAATCTCATCACCTTTGATGACATTATGCCAATGACCCAACCTTTGAGCAATATGAGGGTATAAAGAAGGAAGGGATAACTCATTAGTGGAAAGGGATCTTCCTTCTAAGTATCCATAAACTAATCCATTACCGAATCTGGCATGAATTGGAGACAGTAAATCTAATGAATTAAGGAAAAGCTGAGAAACAAACTCTCTATCTCTATCAATAATCAAGCTGGTTCCTTGTCCATAAGTTCTAATCAAGACAATCTCATTAGAACGTGTATTTTTAGCCGAGAGTAACATATTGGTGATACCACCGGTGAGCTGTTTAAGCTCCAAATCCTTTGGGTTATCCCATCCATCAAAAACTACCGATAACATGGCAAATATCTCTTGATAAAGTGCTGGTCCAAGTCCATTTTTTGGAAGCGTTATATAATGATTTGGCAAATAAAGTGAATGTGAGGATGGACCCTTGCCTGATTGTAAAATAGTACCACTATTCAAGTTTATAATTTCCGGCGGAGGAGATCCAATCCTTGCAGGAGCTATAGTGGAGTTAGTGAGATCGGAGACCAAAGAACATGAGCTGACCGAAGTAGTTAATGATGAATAATTATCCTGCTGTTGCAACAGAAGGATCTGAGGATCATGAGCAGTGAAGTTAGATCCATATACTTCAAGTTTATCAGCCGATACCCTTGGATCCAAGTCAGAGTCGACCGCCAGGTGTCTCTTCTCATCTTTTTCAAACGGTAGAAGCTTCAAATTCCCAGCCGATAATAAACAATAGATGAAAGATTTCATTTTATTTTGGTTCTTCTTGAAAGAACAACCACATTCGTCCTCCATCGCTAAAAATATATCTGTATAAATACCCCAGATCTAAACGCCCTTTAAATTTAAGCCCCTTATTAACAAAAAAATCCCACCAAGCAAAATCAAATCCGAATCTAACCAACTAACGATTATCCAGCAAAGCGCCCGACCAATACAAATACCACTTCTTGGCACCAAAACTATCTGCTCTATGCCAAAACAAAAGGTAAATAGACAAAAAATTTTTCCCTCCTCGAAATGTCTCGCTCTTGTGATTACGAAAAAAAGAAGAGTATTAAAGTACGGCGGAGGTGATTTCGGCAGGAGAAAAAAAAGACGATTGTTGGATTTTTCGTGCGTACGAGTCCCTGGTTAATGGTGCATAATCGGGGGGAAGATTGCATGTGACTACGAAATTTTGGGCTGAGCGGAGCATGTGATATTTTTATATAATTTCCCTTTCAGGAGCAGGTTGATATTGACCTAAAGAGGAGAGTGAATAAGGGGCTGTGGAATCAGGGCCTTCTTTTTCCTTCTCATCTTCTATCAATTGATAGGGTAAGAAACAGTATTCGTCTGTGATGGAGGGGAAAATACGTCTGTAGGACCACCAGGCAATCAGAGAGCCTAATAAGGAGCCGAGAATGACATCAACGAAATGATGACGGTAGTCTTCGGTTCTTGAGATGGCAATGTACCCGGCTCCCATGAGTGGGATACCACTTACTATAGTACGCCATGATCCGGTATCAATGTGACCTACAAGCAATTGGCCACTAAGCCATAAGGCGGTATAACCTAAACCTGCGAAACTGATGGAGCTATGGCCGGATGGCGTAGTCTTGAACCCGTCCAATAAGATATGTTTATGTTTAGTAGTACAAACATCTTTGGCAAATACCATAGTGTTGAGTGGGGCATCTTCACTTACTACACATCTCGCAAGGAAATCTGGACGATGACGACCTATCCACACTTTAAGAATCTCGGTGACTAAACAATTGGTGAAAAGTCCAATATATAATCCTAGTAATGAAACAAAAGTAACGTACACCTTATTTCTAGGAGGTGTAAGTAAGATACTGACACCTATCACGATAAGTGTAGTGAGAATGAATGAAACGAAAAGTAAAGCACCGCCAGAAACTCTTTCATGTTCGGCAAATGGATGCGAGATTGTCAAATCATTGACAAAGAATTGTCTTTGGAATGGTTCAACTTGATAGAACCAATTAAATAAGAAAGCCACGCATAAAAATGAACATAAAACAACGTCTGATAATCTCCATTTCACCAAACTTGGGTATAATCTTAACTTGCCGAACCCGAAGCTGTACCTATCAAAGTATAATTGTTCGTACCAGACCATCTTCCAGTGTTGTCCTTGTTCTAAAGTATGGTCCACGTAAACTTCGCCTTGATTATTAACTTTGTTCAAAAAATTTCGTCCTGGTTGCGCATTTTTTAGTGTAAAGCTGCCTTGAGGGGCTGACGAGGGGTTGACAGGAGGAGATGAGGGGGAGTTATTGGAGTGATTTTGAGATGAAAAGTCGTTTAATTCGTGTGAATTCATGTCATTGATGTTCATTGAGCAAGGTTGTCTCGGTATACCAATCTCACAAACTTATTGACCCCTTCCATGATAAGGTATCAAATTTGTCTCTTCCTTTCTCTTACAAAAATAGTACTGAAGAAACTCCCTGCGTTGGGGGCTTTGTGCGCCGCAGCCACACGTTGTCTTTAAACAACGCGGGAAGGGCTCGTCTAAACTTCGATAAATAAAGCCTCTTTCTTACTTAAATTTATTCACTATTTATAGAAGTATACGGGCTAAATGCAGCATTATTTTATGGGGGCTCTTATAGAGAGCATTAGGAATACTAAGAGCCTTGAAGTTGTTTTTTCGTGTGAGAACACTGTAACGCGATTTCGATACCTCAAATTCCCACTCACCGCTCATAAATCTTGACTTAACTCATCCACCAACTCCTCCTTATCCAATCTATGCATATATTTTATAGGTTTAGTCTGCTCCAGACGATCGATATGTACTACCGGAATATCATAGACGTACATATCATACCATTGCTTATTCTCTGGCTTCGTAATATCCACAAATTCATAGTCAATTTTCCTCCCAATAACCATCTTATGATTTTGAACCTCCTTAAGTACAAGTTTCAGTTTCTCACAAAGTTCGCAGTTTTCTTTAGTAAAAAACGTTACTCTAGTTGAATAGAGTCTCCTTGAAGACACGCCAGCTAAATATTTCAACATAATCAACCCCACACTTCACTTTTTCAGTCTCTTCTCTACCTCTTTCCACCACTTTTCAACCTCCATTGAACCTCCAATCTTTTCCTAACATTTTTTCTCTGTCAAATTGTTGCGCTCGTTTACTAAGCGCTGAGATTTGATCTTTAAAGAAGGGACCATTGTCGGACGAAGTCGAAGCACAATGTTCCATAGACCACCTTCTGCTGATCCTCTGTTTGAAAGGGTGTCTAGAGCGAGCTCATATCACCCATTGGAAGTTGAAGATGAGTCCGCCCCCACCGCCATAGTTATAGATCCTCCTAAGAAGAGCTCAGAGGTGGCACCAAATGCATTCCATAGGTTGGAAACTGGGTCGTTAGATCCTCTTCCAAATGAATTAATGCTGGAATTTGAGAATTTCATCAAATTCTTGAAACTGCCCAAGTTCAATAGCCCTTTAAATCTTGACAATGTCGCTAAGTTGTATCAAAAATTCTTCTGTGACTTCCATAAGACAGCCTCAGATTATTGGTATGACTATTATAATGTGTCACAATATAGGGAATCCCAGTTGCTCACTAAAGAGGAAATAGCTGACAGGAATCATAAACTCTCTCAAATGTATCTGTCGATTCTAGAGACTGATTTGCTCATTGAGAAGTTGGTTTGTGATAAATATTATAAGAAGATCATTAAGAGTGATAAGAATTTGGTTAAAGATGAGATGAACAGGTTATTGAGTTCGAAATTGAATGATAAATTACAAGAATTGAGTAAACTTGACAGCTCATTATTGACTCTACGGAAATTAGATGTGGATTTGGATTTGAACCTGGAAGAGACAGATGACTTACTCTTAAATCGTATGTTACCTCTATATTTAGAGATGTTCCTGGTCAAATCCCCAACTTTGAAGTTGAAAAAGTTCAAGGAGATTCATGAACTGATTAATAAGTTTTGTAAGACGAAGATCGACTCATCCAAGGTTAATGGTGACTTATATTTACCGATTTTGATCTTCTCAATGATGAGGATCGGTAAATTAAGTAGTGATGGACATAGCTTGATGCTGGAACTAAATTTCATCAAAAATTTCAAGAATGATATGATCTATGATACTCTGCTGCAACTGCTGCTGGGAGGACAGGTTCCTCATAGTGACGATAACAGTTCTACTGTAGCAGAATTATTATATTGTTTAACGAATTTAGATGCTTGCTTAATTTACCTCAGAAATGTTACTTTGCTGGATTTAGATAACATTGCTGGACCTGATATTTTGAAATCTCCAATCACCATTGATGAAGCAAGTTTGACTTATTGTGAAGATTACAATCAGATTAGAAAGAATTCTAAGAGTAATAGTGTCTTGGACTACTACTCATCTAGACTACAAGATCTTCTGTATTCTAATGCTGATCAAGGTATAAAGACGATAGGAACGGCATTTGATTCGAGTGTACGTTCTATATTTGGGAGATTTGTGTCCCCATCACTGTCATCTACTGAGGGTGAAATATCTCAAATTGGATCTCATCTCAGGATCGATGACGATATTCTCTCGCAAGCTTCGACTATTTCTCCGTCAGAAACACTTAAAACCACTCATTCTTCTGGGTCTATTGCATCGGCAGGTTCGAATACAGCCCAAACATTCAAAAGTATGAGTGAAGTGATGAAACTACTGATTCGATCGCGGAGTGGATCCGGTGCATCGAACCGCAGCCGCGCCAATTCGGCTACTTCGACTTTAAATGATGGCAGTGCAGTAACACCCCTCCTTGAGAAACTCAAAAGAGAGCATCTAGAGAAAAAATTTGAGGAGATGAGCGTCAAAGATTTGAAGAAGATGCACGAGAATTACTGTAAATTGATGCGTGCGCTCCCTGATAATTAAAGGTGATCTTTTGTTTGTCACACGAGCATAAATAGAGGTTAAAAATAGAATTAAATATTTGAATGAAAATTAATGCCTCAGTAATTGCACTCTAGAAGGGCTAAGCTTCCAGTTATTATTTGCTAACAATAGATGCTTGTTCGTTTGGGGAGACGACATGTATAGTATCGGCTTGACAAAGATGACAGCATGGAAATAGTACCGATTAAAGTTTTCCCTAGAACGGGTATATGATGTCTTAGATTAAATTTTTGGGATCGAGACGCAGGAAGGCCTAAAGGGGGAAATTAATGTAGTTTAAGCCTGGATATTCTAAGCATACTGTTGGTGTACAATGTGGATGGAGAAGCCACTCGAGGCCACTCACAACATGTATCAAAGCCTAGTTTATCCTCAGCTACCCGTTTCTGTTGCTTTTCTTGTTGTTTTCCTCTTTCCTCTTCCCCTTCCCCTTCTCTTCCCTCCCCGTCCCTTGTTAGTCAAGGGATTTGGCCAATTACCCAGACTGCGCACGCGCACATTCACCCAAACCGCTCTGCGCACACCCTCACTATGCCACGCCGCGCACTCTTCCCCCCAAACCAAGGCATCGGATTTACTCATCCACTTCAGACATTGTCAACGCACTCTATCAAATTTATATTAAGACATAACAAGGTCTAGACAAAGCCTCAATCCCTTCTGTTCTCCGTCTACTGTTGTACTTCCCCCCTTCCATAATGCACTCCCCTAATGTAACAGCTCTTTTCCCCGCCGTTGCGCCTCAGTACCGTCCCTCATCCCCTAAAATAATGCAAGATGCCCACTGTTTTCCCTCCATGCACGTGTACAAACTATTAAGCCTAGTGTGCGCCTTTAAGGTGCGAGTCATTTCGTTGCTTTTTTAGGATAACGTACTAAACCACTATAAATACTAGGCGAAATTCGAGACATTATTTGGATGTTATTCACACGAGACATTCTCAATTAGATACTTAAGAGGAATAAATTCCTCTTCTCCCACTTTTCATTACAGCATAGAACCAATTCAAGATGATTGTCGACCTTGTCAGGAAATATACAAAGCCAAACGCTAGGACAGTAGCAGTTGATATAGAATCCCAGCAACTCCTTACGGTGGCATCCGAGTACCCTGAAGAGAAGACTTCGGTGCAAGGTATGCATGTTGTATCGGTACACCAGGTTGATAACACAATTCACTTGACAATCCCAAAGAATATCGCTGCTCTGTTGACCTCAAACACTGGCTCATTCCAAGGTATCGTTATAGAGACAGATAATGACGAAACCGTTTACTCTATCAAATATTATCAGTCCAAATTCCCTCTCGAGCTCTTACTCGATTTACTGATCATTTTGACTGTTTTGTTATTTATGCAGCTGGTCTACATGAGTTACAAAGCAGGTATACTTACAGATCTCACAGATCATTAGTTATAAATCTATATCATAAATTCAGTTTAATAGCATCGATAACATCCTTGTGTAATTTCTTAGTCGTGGCAATGATACCTTTACTGTCCAAAGTTCTTCCCTTTCCGAAATCCAATTCGTTACCGTACATATCACTTACTACACCTCCGGCTTCGGAGATCAATACGTTACCCAGGGCGTGGTCCCAGATTTTCTCTTGGTATGACATTGATTTTGGTAATCTTAAGTAAATTTCGGCATCACCTCTTGCAAGAGCACAATATTTCAGTTGAGAATCCAATCTTACAGTATGCAGTTCGGCATCTGCAACACCTAAGTGTTCTTTAATCTTACTTTGTAAATCGTGAGACGAATGACCTTTTTCGACACCTTCACAAATCTTCAATTCGGCATCATTAAATCCTAACAGATCACGCATTTGAATCTTGGTAGATGAAGCCAATTCTCCAGTGACTTCTTGAGATAATGGTTGATAATAAGCACCCTCACCTTTAATTGCACTATACAAACCACCAACCTCAACGGAAGGCTCACTCAAATGACGAGGTAAATGAGGACAACCAATAACTCCCAATTGTACTACACCATCAACAATCAACAGCAAACATACCAGGAACTGATCACCACGGATGAAACCTTTAGTTCCGTCAATAGGATCCAAAGCCCAAACTCTACCTTTATTTCCACCTTTACTGTTTCCGAGATCAACGGCATCACAAACTTCAGCTCCAGAATTCAACTCACCAATGACATCGGAATGTTTAGAATCTTGAGTTTGAACATCCTTAATAACATCCAATACGTTTCCTAACAATCTCAGGTTCTCTTTCAACGTCAGGGAGTCCTCCTCACCGACAATTTCATCGTGTGGGAAGTTCTTATGAATACTATTTATAATGATGGCCTGGGCGGCGAAATCACCTAAAGTGACAGGAGAGTCATCGGTTTTGATGATGGTATTGGACAGGATTTGTTTGGAGATTTGTCTAGTCAAGATAGACAGTCTTCTTACTGCCAATTGCAGCACAGCTAACTCTTTCAGGTACATCATTGGCGGTTAACTTAAGGTGGAGAAGGTTAGTTGGTTAAGTAGGAAAATTTTTCTTAGCGCTACCTGAGCACGCACAGTAAGCACAGTAAGCAGTGAACGCAGTGCACGCAGATGAACGTTTGGTGTTATGAGGTAAAAAACTGATCCTTGTGATATCGCGTGAGCGGTACACGACCTTGAGATGATTTAGGTCGAAGCACATAAGAGAATATCAACTGCACTATTTATTAGGTTGAGATCAAATTGAGACCAAATTGAGATCACATTGGCATTCCACTCATCAATATCCAGACTGAAATTCCCTCATCTTAGTTCTCACCTCTCACCTCTCACCTCTCACCTGCCCACTCCCTCTCACCCCCCGCCTTGTCCCACCTCTCCTGGCCAAGAAAATTTCTAAATCGGGTTAAATTCTTCACAAACAGAAATGAAAGAAGGGGAAAATCCTCTGCGGTGTTGTTTTGGGTGTGTTTTTTCCTTCTAATTTTTTATAATTAGGACAGGCCGACGACAGGTGGATCGACGTGACGTGTTGAACAGGATTATTGCATTTGCATTCGAGTATTCATTGAAGTGATAGAGCTGAGAAGTCGTTAGAGAAGTTTCCAGCATTTTTTCATCGTCACTACAATGGTGTTCAAAGTGAGTTTGATCTCTTTTTTCTTAGGCCAATTCCAATAGGCGTGTAACTAACTGAATTTAGACATTTAAAAGAAGCAATAGTGGGGCCAATTCCAATAAAAGACCGGTAATTACATCTCCACTGGTGCCACAGAGACAGAAGATTCAACTGTTGTACGATTATGAGAGTCAGGGAGATATGGAATTGACTTTTTACAAGGGTGATGAATTTTATATCATTAATGAGGCAGATGAGAATTGGTATAATGTTACTGATATGGAGCAAATGAAGGTGGGAGTTGTTCCAAAGTCGTATTTCAAGATTATTAGTGCCTCATATGTTAGAAAGAGACAAAGTTTGACCACTTTGCACGGTAAAGTATTGTATGATTTCGAGGCCATGTCCAATCAAGAATTGCAGATCGCCAAGGGTGAATATGTGACTATTTGTGCACATTCCGGGAATGATTGGTTCATTCTGAAGCCTGTATCTAGGTTAGGAGGACCAGGTTTAGTTCCTGTTTCTTACGTTGGAGTCTTAGATATGTCTCAAGGTAATGCTTCTCAAGGTCATATGAAAGTATTCACTCCACTGGATATTGAATCTAGTAGATTACCAACAGTTGAACAATGGAATAGAGAACGTGATGAATATAAAAAATCGGCTACTCCAATCAATGGTTCGAATGGAAACAGTAACAGCTACATTAATGTCAATGAGTCTCCTGTAGCTGCTGGTAACACTTATTCACCAGGTGGATACTCAGCCGTACAACAAAATAATTTGAACAGATCTGGAACTATGCTGTCTGCAAAGACTAATGCTTCATCTCTTTTAGAATTAGGTGATGTTTACGTGGTCAGACTGTTTATTCCAGAGAAATATTTCACCAAAGAAAGTGATGGTCGTGGGAAATATTGGTACGTTATTGAATTGACATTCAGTAATGGGCTCAAAAGATTAATAAATAGATGTTATGAGGATTTCTTTGATTTCCAAGCTCATTTGAAGAAACTTTTCCCAAGAGATGCCAACGAAGATTCAAGAATCTTACCTACAATTCCAGGTCCTTTGGCTAATGTCAGCTCGACAGTTCTGGACCAAAGATTACATGATTTCAACAATTATCTCTTTGAATTGTTAGATTTACCAGGAAGAATTAGTAGGTGTAGATTTGTTCTTTCATTCTTCGATATCAAGTATTATAATGACCGGAATATTTTGGCCGATCTGGTACCTCCTCTGCAACAGCTGCAATTGCAACAACATAATACCCAGCAACTGATTCAGAGGAATACTTCGTCGTCTTCTCAAAGATATCTTTCGCAAAGTCAAAGTAGTCCAAATGGATCGCTGCTGGTCCTGCTGGTTCTGCATTCACTGCCAGTTCAACTGCAACTGCAAATGCAACTGCCTGTACAACAGCCAGTTCAACAACCTCCTCAACTGCAGACCAGAACTGCTTCTAACCAAGATGAAAGATTTAAATTTTACTTCAACGATGAGATTTTCGTACTCAAATTGAACAGGTCCATAACCTTAAAAGAACTTAAGATGAGTTTAACTAAAAGATGTCAATCTGAGAATTTCAGAATCCTCTTAGTAGATGATTCTAGTGCCGAATTCGATATAACTTCCGATTCAGATTTACTTAAATGTTTTGATCTTGAGTCGAAGAAGAGAAAGTTGATTATTGTTCCGGTATAATTTATGCACATTGCTTAATTAGATTTAGTGTAGATCGGTAGATTAGACACTGTTGTTTATTCTTAGTGTAACTTTCCTTCCCTAATTCTCCCCATAATTCTCCCTATAATTCTCCCTATAATTCTCCCCCATATTTCCCCCTATATTTTCCTAGACCCCCTGGACATTTCACATATTTTCCTACATATTTTCATATTTTCCTACATTTTTCACCAGCAACGTGGACTTTACTCTTAACACCATACTCAACCATGGCAAAGACAGACGTACACAAACCTACAAAGACAAAACCCAAGTCTAAAGCTACCAATGCCAAACAGAACCAGATTGTACTGGACACCTCCTTCGATTCGTCCCCATTGAACGATTTCTTGACCCCCTTCAGACCAGCTCCAAATCAATGGATCGTTAAGTATATAGTGATCATATTCCTGATCATTATCAGATGCGCTATAGGAAGTGGGGGTTATTCTGGACGCCTGACGCCTCCTATGTATGGAGATTTTGAACTGCAGAGACATTGGCTTGAGATCACTCAACATATGCCAGTTTCCAAATGGTATTTCTATGACTTACAGTATTGGGGGCTTGATTATCCTCCCTTGACTCTGTATCATTCGTGGGTGTTGGGTAAAATTGGTACTATTATTAACCCAGAATGGTTTGAATTGGATACTTCACGTGGTATAGAATCTCAGGACTTGAAGACCTTCATGCGTTTAACATCTTTATTGTCAGAAGTCCTCGTGCTCTTCCCTCTGGTCTTACGTTATATTAACCATATTAAAATGGGTAAATCTCCGGTAGGACAAGTGTTGATATTGGGTCTGATTCTCTTCCAACCTTGTTTATTATTGATTGACCATGGTCATTTCCAGTATAATTCCGTCATGTTGGGTTTCTTCGTCTTGAGTGTCAGCTGTTTATTAGAAGACAACTTTATATTACTGAGCTTTTTCTTTATTATGAGCATTGGTTTTAAACAAATGCTGTTATATTATTCACCATTTATATTTGCTTATATCTTGAGTCGTTGTTGCTATTCTGAGGGTTTACAAATTCCTCGTTTGATAGCCGTTGGTGTCACCGTAATCTCTAGTATTATTCTCTTACTCTTACCATTCTTGTTACATCCAGACAGAATTTCTTTAGTACAACAGATTTTAGTCAGGATGTTCCCATTTAATCGTGGTATATTCGAAGATAAAGTAGCCAACTTTTGGTGTTCTACTAATTTGGTCATCAAATATAAAGATTTATTCACTAATCAGCAATTAACTAGACTTGCTTTGGTCGCAACAATACTGCTGTTTACTCCTCTGTGTATTACTATCTTCTTGAGACCAAAGAAGGAGATTCTTTTGCTTGGATTTGTAGCCACATCGATGTCTTTCTTCTTGTTTAGTTTCCAAGTACATGAAAAATCCATCTTAGTGCCTTTGATGCCGACTCTTTTGTTATTCAACAGATATAACTCTTTGATCTCATGGTTCTCGAACTTTGCTCTTTTCAGTATGTACCCTCTTTTAGCCAAAGATGAACTTATTCTTCATTATTGGTGTTCGGGATTACTCTTTAATTGGTTAATTGGAAATATGAACTTTGTTTCAAGAGTATTACCAAGCTTTATAATCCCAGGACCTACCTTATCTGAAAAATTGGGAAACTCTTCTACTAAATTACTGCTTCCAGAGTCAATTTTAGCTAGAATAGTCATTATTGGCTCTTATATCTTAGCAGCAATCATTCATATCGTAGAATTCACTCAAGATCCTCCCCTGAGATATCCAGATCTTTGGGTGATTGCCAACACTACCTTATCTTTTGCCGTATTTGGAATCTTCTATTTATGGTGTAATTATGAAATGATAAAATTGGCATTTACTTCAAACACATAGAGGGAGTTTATGTTTAAGTTTTCGATGGGAATCAAAGACCCCCCATTGACTTTCCCATACCTCCACATCTTTGACGGTTTGTTTCCAAGGTTGATCGAACAGTTCGAACCAGAAATATGGAATATTCCTTCTATTGTATTGGCATATAAATTCCTTCATAAAATCCAGAGAATCGTTAAGACTGGCTATGGCCTTATCTATGTTTCCGCCGCCAGTTGGCCATCCAACTTCTGATATATAATAAAATTCTTGTTGCATTAACTTCCCTGTAGCAACTGAGCTCGGTATTCCTTCGAAGAAGGGGTAATAATTGATTCCGTAGAAATCCAGGTTTTGAAGTTGATTTTGACTCAGAATTCCAACTGCTATATCATATTTTTGTGTGATTGATTTCACCCTTCTTAGCCACATATCAAGGTTAGAAGTGGCTTCATTTCCCATTATTATAGAGTCTATCAAATTTACAAATTCAGTATTTGAAAGAAGTTCTTCAAGATATGACACTTCTTGTTCATTATTCAGATAATCATCATTGATATAAACACCTAAAGTGACAGTCATATTCAAATTAAGCTCTTTGATCAGATCACATACAAGACCCAGTTGATTACAATGCATTCCATTTAGTTTTATCCTAGTTGTCACTCTGGATATTACTATTAGATCTAATAGTATGTCATCTAGTTTGGCTCCACAATGTGGTAAAAGTGAATCTTGAGGTGAATAGTTCAATCCGTAGAAAGTATTTGTAAAACTCTGGTTAGTCATTAGCTCTTGGATATCTGTCATATCTTTATACGGTTTGGGAATTCCTAGGATGCTGTTATAGAAGTAGGGATTAAAATTAGAGATATCATATCCCCCTGAACCTAACAGTAATAATGATTCATTATTAAGGTAGTTGTTTTGAGTTGATTTCCAACCTCTCAGTAGTAATAAACAACATACAGTAGTCAGTAAAGTTGTAATGGACAGTCCAAAACTAAGGATAAACCAATATCTTCTATGATCTTTGGTGTGATTTGGTGGCTCGTGAGGGGGTCCTGGTATTGTTTTATTGGTGATGGCGCTTTCTCGAAAAAGAGGATGATCATTCTCAGTATGATGGAGAACAGAATAACTAATTGACCCAGAAGTTTTCACAGTCCTAGCAGGAGAATGATTGGTTGTAGTTGGTTTTAGATTCCCACTACTTTCGAACCAATCTGATATTTCAGGTAACTCATTTGCTTTTTTAACCTCTCCTAACGTTTCCTTCAGTATTATATCCAGTTCCCGTTCACAAATTCCAATAGTCAATTCTTCTGACTCCACTTTATTCAATGTGGTGACTGTTGGATTTCTACTTCTCGAGTAAACGGAGCTGAGAGGGCGATATAAAACGGAGCTTGAGTCTTCTGATTCCTCAGGTATTTCTACAGTATTATTGTTTTGTGATTTGGGGGGTTCGATTTCTAAATCTTTGGGTATAATTTCTTAATTAGTTAGTGGGTTATCTTTGAGAAAGCACATGAAATACTCACGTTTCCCGGACTCTGTAACCTGATTCAGCCATTTCTCGATATCCACAAACGAAGACATAACCTTACACAACCTACTAAAAAAGGGATAATCAAAAGGTGAATTTACACTTAAAAAAACACTATATAAATGGCGTCAGCTTATGCCTAATTAGGAAAAGAAAATTAAGGCACAAAAGCCGCAAAGACAGCTCAATGGCAGGCCAAAGAAGAATCCTGGTCAAATTTCACACCGGCATCATGGAAAAAGTAGTGTCCCAACAGAGATCCAACAGCCATACTTATCATGATCCAATAATTAAAACTCATAAAAATCAACATGAGCAAGAAACTAATAAAAACTTGAAGACCATAAAGTGAGGCCTCAGTGATTCTGAATCTCTTAGTAACTGAGGAATTGGTCATTGGACCTGGTTTCGGTTTGTTCTTCAGTAAATAATTCGCACTCCATCTCTTATACAGTTCATACCCAATTCCTAAAAGCATAGTAAACACCATTGATAAAATCAAGTCCTGCTTGTTTTTCATGTGCCAACTCTTAGTCAAAATACAGTAATCTTCATATTCCCATGTCAACATCATGGACATTTTACATGATCCGCCCATTCCTGAGTGATCATGTCCAGGCATGTCCATATCCATTGAGTGGCCCATAGAGCCGTGTCCCATACTGTGATCCATTGTACTGTGGTCCATCTTTTCTTCGTGCCCTATATTTCAAATCCCTCTTCTTCCGTCTTTATATAACGTTTGCGCGGATTTTGCCAGTGATTTCGGGACTTTTGTCTTCAGCTTGCCCATCGAATATTTGAGATTTTGTTAGGATTTTGTAGAGATTTGCGCATCGAGTTTTTGCTGTGATTTTGTTAGAGATTTTGTTAGAGCTTTACTTGGAGATTTTGTTAGAGATTTTTCTTAAAGATTTTGTTAAAGATTTCGCTGAGCTTTTGCTAGAGATTTTATTAGCGATTTTATTAGAGGATAGTGGGTATCATAGCTTAACTTAGAGTAGAAATTACTTAACTGACACCATGTCACAAACTTACTTACTCTGGAAAAGATCCATCATATATGGTGGAGGTATCATGGGATCGGGTATCTTATTGTTCATGTTCACCACTCCTACCGAGGAACAATTAGTAGCCAAATTATCCCCAGAATTGAAGCTGAATTATTTGAAGAATAAAGAGTTACGTCATCGTGAACAAGAGGAGTTGATCAAGTTAGTCAAGAAGACTTCTCTGTCTAATGATCCTATTTGGCATACTGGAGATTTACTGAATCCTTGGATCAAAGGTGGTCCAGGAAAGTCTTTATTAGTTGCTAAGGAAGAGTTCAACAAACAACAACTGCAAGACAAACAGAAGCTGGAATTGGAACTGAATAAAAAGATGTTGGAGGAGTTGGAGAAGAAGAAACTGGAAGCTGATAAGAAGAAGAGATGGTTCTGGTGATATATGTAAATAGTATTTTATTATTAGGGTTATTATTTCTATATTTATATGAGTAGGATACTATCTTCTTGAAGACCAAAGCAGACGAGAATCTCTGCTCATAGCGTTCCAGACGCTATTCATGTTGTTTATCACTGAAGAACTTGCAACACGAGTCAGATGCAGTGCCGAAGCGGCAGAATTAATACCTCCTAATGACAGTACAGATCCACTTGATGTACTATCCACTTGTTTATTAGCTTCATCCACCAGCAGTACAATATTCTTAATGCTAGTATCTATGACCATACCTCCTTGTACAATCTCTTCCAAACATGTCTCGAGTACCTGCCATCCAAATACCAAATCCAATTCACAAACGTTGGCAAAACATTTATCAAGGACCTCGACAAAGACCTGGATCAAATCCAATATTCCCAATTCCGACTCTTGTTCATCAACCACAAACACAAAATACAACGTCAGATATCTTCTATAGATGATTTTCAAATCCGAGTAGTTCTCGTTATCCAATAAAGGAGGAGGTGAAAGAAATGAGCATTGGCTGTTGGTTCTCTTGATGACCAATTTATGAATTTGTTGTAAAAGGTACTGTTGAGTTTGGATATCTACTTCGGTGTAGAATTTGAGCATTCGAGGAAGTCCCTCGTTATTGAAGATCAATACCGAATAGATCATGATTGGATGAGGATCAGTTAGCGCCGTCTGGTGGTCCTTTGATCGCCCTGTGAACGCTCGTACTTTTTACGTTGAGATGTGCGCGGTAGTTTGGTGTTATGATGGATAAATTGATAAACTGCTGATGAAAAGGGGATCGTGGTGTATAATGGATAGATGGGGTGTAGCGAGGTGGTGAAGAGATGGCGGTAGATAGGTGGTGGGTAAGAGAGTAGGTAGATAAATCTCGGGAGACACACCAGTTAATAGGCAGAACTTTCACAGCCACAATTAAATTATTCTGAAATGATAATTTAGTATGAAATATTCATTACACTATTGTTTGTTAGCTAATAAAATGCTACTTGAACTGCCTCGGTGGCTGTTGCACGATACCCTTATTGTCTATGGATAGGAACTAGAGTGCGAGAAGAGATGACAGCAAATATAGGAATGGGAGCTTCCTAACAACATTCCCAGAAGTATTGCCCTCCCCACAACCAGATAACAGTTTTGTTCCTTCAACTAGTGCGTGAGTAACTGTTTGTGTGCACGAACTAATTTCCGAGGGATGAGATGCATTGTTAATTTAGAGAGCAGAATAAGTCTCGAAGTAGGCTGAGCTGGATAGAATAATTAGTTAGAAATAGGTGGGTCTAAAGAGAAATGGATAGATTTGGGATGAATTACGATGTGGTAAAATAGTGAGTTATGTCAGTTTGTCTAGCAGAATAATTAATCTCCTTACCCCCCTCTTCTCTTCTTTACCCCTCCTCTTTACCCCTTCTCTAGTCTCTGCTCTCTCTTTCCTAGTGCGTGAAATTATCTTTTCTTTTCCAATCTCACGCATTGTTAAAGCTCGCTAACACAATCACAGATTTCATAAGGCATTTATTTAAATTGCTATAATCAGGAACAGTGCATGATTAGAGATTGACAAAACGTTGATACTGTATAGTTCGTTCCTTGCTCTGAATTCTCTTCTTATTTATTATCTACTGAATTATCTGCTCACTCCCCAATATTATCTGCTCAATCTTATTATTATCTGCTAATTTCCCTATATTACAGCGAAAATCTTATCGGTAGTACGACATAGTCCAAGAAAGGAAACCACACCTGCACAAAGCAATCGCATTCAACTAAGACAAGAAATCCAAGACAATTCAAAAAAACAGCAAATAAATTACAACACATCTAAGCCTATATCTCATTCCTCTGCTCATTCCTCTGCTCATTTCTCTTTTCTCATTTCTCTTTTCTCATTTCTTATTCCTCATTCCTCATTTCTCATTGCTCCATCTCAATCCCCCAATATCTCAACCCTCCTCTCTTTCCATTTTGTGCCTCAGTTTTTCAAACTTTCCCGCACATATCCTGCCCTCTTCTGAGCATAATCCTTGCTGCACAACCTGTTAATATTTGCTCGATTCGGCGTCTCATTTTTCGCTTCATCTATTTTTTTTTTCCCGGTTCTTAGTTTAGAACAAGTTGTGATAGTAATTTTAGGTGCTGTTAAAGAGACTCCAGAGACTACGACCATGGTTTTGAGGAAGATATTCAAGAAGAAGAGCGATCCTTCTCCGCAAGCGCTGTCTCGGAATATCGCATCCGCCCCTTCTTCCTCTACGTCTCATAAGAAATTACCTTCAGGGGATGTGAATTTCAAGCCGTTGCTGCCGCCGCCGATTACTCCATCGATGACCCCGAAGAACCTTTCGGCTTCTTCGTCTACTCAGGAGATGTCGACTCAAACTCCGTCTCCTCCATCGGCGTCTTACTCACAACAACGAATTTACTCGGCCAATTCCGCTTCTTCTAAGGCCAAACAACACTACAGAATGTCTTCGGTCCCAACCTCGTTCTTAAGACAAAGATCCGATAGTAACGGTACTAGCAATGGCGCTTCACCGGTACAGTCAGTTCAAAGCTCAGCTCATCATCTTCATTCCAAATCAATGGACCCTTCCGCCCTCATAGATAATGCTTCTATCCCTAAAGAACTCGTTCCTATCATCACCTTAATCCAAGCTCAACAGGCTCGTATTTACTATGATGATATGCTTAGATTGAATGGTACTTTGATGGAATCCAAATTGAGTGGAACCGAATTGTCCTTCTGGTCTGTGGAGAAAGAAGATGACTTGACCTACATCAACATTGCCGATGTCCTGTTACAATACAATGCTACAAAGAAGGACTTCTCTTTAGAGATTACCGTCAATAGAACTAGACACTTCAAGTTCGAGTTTGAAACTAAACAAGACTTGAACTTCTTCTATTCTTGTTTGTTGTTGTCCCAATTTGAATATAGACAATTGCAAGAAAGTTTCACTGGTCTGTTGTTGAGTGCTAAAGGTGTGTTGTTGAGTGATATTCGTACTTTATTACTGCCTGAAAACAGATATGTCAAGACCGAATGGTGTGTAATAAGATTCCCATTCTTGAACAACAAATGGATCAAATGTTATGTGGTGGTTACTCCAGGTGAAAAGACTTTATTGAAAAGTTCTGCTAAGGAGAAACCAGGTAAAATCGAAATTTACTCTTCATCTAAGACAACACTGAAGAATTTATTGGCCACGATAGTCAATGGTCGTTCATGTTATTCAGTATACCCTGAAAGACCAGAGTTCATCGATAATAATGCGTTGATCCACCTTACTGGAAGTGTTTATATTAACCAGGACAAGTTATTGGAGTTGACCGAAGTAGTATCTCCTCCAGCTTCCCCACTCTTCCTGACCCCACAAGCTCCTCTGCTGCAAATCTCTAAGAAATCATCTGCTACTTCGTTGCATAAATTACTGTCTCCAAAATCTCAAATGTTCAACTTTGGTGGTGATTCTCATGATAACAAACCTAGATCTAGATCGAGTTCTTTCCTCAATTCGAATAACAATTATCATCAAAGATCGGAATCTGTTCAGTCTTTACAAAGTGAACTGTCTTCTATTTCTAAGAAGGCTAAAAATATCAATTGGATAAAGACCTCGCTTTGTTTCCTTATTCCTGATACTCATCCTTCTGTCAAACAGTTTGATACTATGATTAGATTGATCATTCCAATTATGAATCTGTTTAAATTATATGGAAGACCTACTAAGTTCCTCTCTCAACGTGATGACAAACAATCTCTCTTATTTGGTTTACCTCAATTGCCTTATACTGAATATTTAGATCTTGAAACTGCTTACAAATTGGTCGATTTGAATATCATCAACTCTATTAATGAACACTGGTGTAACGATGATTGGATCCAAGTATTCAAAGAAATGATTTTATTCAAACTTACAAAGGGATTCAAAGGTTCTGGTAACGTATTTGAAGTGTTCAAAGAAGGTTTAATCTACACCAAAGAAAACCAATCTAATGAGTCGGATTATATTGATGATGGAGAGTATCTCTCAGATGCTGACCAGTTGGAATTTGTCGAGTTAAGTAACCATGATATCTTATTAGATCAAGGTCAATCTTCACTGATGTCATCTCCTAGAAATTCTATGATGATGGGAAGTGGTAATAGATCAAGATCCTCTTCATATTTACAAAATCCTCCAAGTGCCAATTATCAGCATTCAACTTCGATCAATTCTCGTTTGAATTCTCCTCTTTCTTCCTCGGGCCAATTGGAACCTTCTCCTCAAATCGGAATGTCAGGTAATAGCCATGAATATAGGAACTTACTCTCGGTTCCTCCTATACAAACATCGATCCATAATCATGGATCTGGATCCCCATTACTGCGAGAATATTTGTCGGATAATGCAAGTAATGAGGAGCAGCCTATAGTTGCTTAGATAGATACAATATACATTCTTTCGTTAAGTATTTGTAGAGGGGAGTGATGTGTGTCTCTCGATCTCCTTTCCTCCATCTCCTTTCCTCCATCTCTCTATCTCCCTTCTCTCCTTCTTCTTTGCTCCATCTCTCCATCTCCCTTCTCTGCTAACCCCCTTCTCTGCTAACCCCCTTCTCTGCTAACCCCCTTCTCTGCTAACCCCTATTTCTTTTGCTCTTTTTACACGACCATTAAAATTTTTCCACTGAAAATTTTTTTGGGCGTAGAAAAATCAACGAGATTCAAGAGACAGACGGTAGAAGATCAAAGGTTTAGAAAGTGTCAAGATGAGTACTTCCACGTGTAGATTCTACGAGAACAAGTACCCTGAGGTAGATGAGGTGGTCATGGTAAATGTCCAGCAAATCGCTGAGATGGGTGCTTACGTAAAGCTTTTAGAGTACGATAACATCGAAGGAATGGTTTTATTGTCAGAATTGTCGAGACGTCGTATCAGATCGATCCAAAAATTGATCAGAGTTGGTAAGAACGAGGTTGTTGTGGTATTAAGAGTCGACAAGGAGAAAGGTTACATTGATTTGTCCAAGAGAAGAGTCAGTGCAGAAGATATTGCCAAATGTGAGGAAAGATATAACAAATCCAAGCTGGTTCATTCGATCTTAAGACACTGCGCTGAGAAATTCTCTGTTCCATTAGAGACATTGTACCAAAGTGTAGGGTGGCCATTATCTAGAAAGTATGGACATGCCTATGATGCATTCAAGATCTCGATCACCGATAGTTCAGTATTTGAAGAGATCGAGGCACCTAATCTGGAAGTATTGGAAGAGTTGAAGCTCTATATTTCCAGAAGATTGACCCCACAACTGATTAAATGTAGAGCCGATATCGAGGTTACCTGTTTCAGTTATGAAGGTATCGATGCGATTAAAGATGTATTAAGAGAGCTGGAGAAGTTGAGTAATGAAACCAATCAAATCAAGGCCAAGTTGGTCGCCGCCCCATTATATGTATTGACCACCCAATCTTTAGACAAACTGCAAGGTTTGGCTTTATTGGAGCAACTGATCACTTTAATAACAGAGACCATTGCTACAAAACGTGGTAATTGTAACGTTGTGATGGCTCCTAAGCTGGTCACTGCTACAGAGGATCTGGAATTGCAACTGTTGATGGAGAGAAAGGAAAATGAGGCTAGACAAGTCAGTGGTGATGAGGGAAGTGATAGTGAATTTGAAGATGAGTAGATATATAAAGTAACTCTGAAGATTTGATGAATGTAGATAGGGGCTGTTTGTGGTTTCCCAATGGGGAACCTCCAGGGGTCAGCCCGCTCTGTGGCTACTTTTAGCCACTTTTAGCCACTTTTAGCCACTTTTAGCCCCTTTACAAATTTAAGCCCTCTGTTTTTTTTAAGCTCTACGAAAATTGCCTCTACGCACCTTAAAAACTCACTCAAATTAAACCTTACGTAATGACCGATCCCCGCTTCTCGTTTAACCCCTTAATGGATATTTTTGATCTGGCTGTGATTATCCGTGGGATCCGAGCATCCGTAATATCCGTACCATCAAATTATCTCTCCATATCTGGTGTAGCTAATTTTATTCATCTCCTCCAGCACCATCTCATCATGCTCATCTTATCACTAAAAAAATTATCTGATATATTAAATATATTAAAATTATAAGCAATATAACTTAATTATTATAAGTTAATTATCATAGCTTATAGTTGTTAGTTGTCAGTTATAAGCTATTGGCTGTTACTTCTACACAATGAAGGTAAGACCAGCTACTCATTCAGGTTCATGGTACTCTTCAAATAGTACCAAATTAAACTACCAATTAGATAAATTCCTACTGAATTGTTCTACCAATACAAAGAGTAAAGTATTGATTGGTCCTCATGCTGGTTATACGTTTGCTGGTCAAACTTTAGCTCATACTTATTCACTGTGGGATCTGGTTGGATGTGATACTATTGTAATAATGGGTCCATCTCATCATGTTTATTTCAAAGATTGTGTCATGTTGACGGGATATGATCTGTATGAGACTCCATTTGGTACGTTACCTGTGAATACTTCAATGGTGGAGGAGCTATGTAATGAGGCACCAGATTTGTTTAAGAAGATGAATTCTACAATGGATCAAGATGAACATAGTTTTGAAATGCATATGCCTTATGTTTATAAGATGGGAGCTGCTGCTGCTGCTGCTGATGGTCTCCCTAAGATCGTCCCAATCATGATAAGTCATACTACTAGACAACTTGAAGGTAGAATAGCTGAAATTTTACAACCATTTTTCGATGATCCAAAAATCACATTTGTCGTTAGTTCAGATTTCTGTCATTGGGGTTCAAGATTCGGGTATACTCTGTATACGGGATCCAAAGATCTTACCAAACTTGTCAGATCCCCACCTACAAATCGTCAATTACCCCTTCCAATCTACAAAAGTATCGAAATCTTGGATAACACACTGATGCAGGTCATCTCTTCCAAAGACTATACCGATTTCAAAGATTACATAGATATTACCGGGAACACAATTTGTGGGGAAAGGCCAATTGGAGTATTAATGAAGCTCATCTCCAAGAATGAGCAAACAACCAAATCAAATGGAACGTTTAACTGGCCGCATTATACTCAAAGTAGTAATATCACCGATCCATTCGATTCGAGTGTCAGTTATGCTGCCGGCATCTACACCAACTAGTCCATATATCATATATTCCAATACTATAACCCTATCTAACTCTATCTAGCCCTATCTCGAAAAGTAGTGTAAAAAATCCCAATCTACGCGACCCGTCTCGATCCAAAAAAATCAGATCATAAGGGGTAAAGGGATGAAAAGGAGGGAGAAACCAACTGGTAATGACACAGTGATTGGGTGACAAATGAGCGACAATAAAATCTTTAGCAGGTCTAAACTGTCCGAATTACTCCATGAATTGGATCACGTGGACAAGAAGTCGAAAAACTCGCTTCTGAGAAAGAAAATCGTATTGAAAAAAATAACCGCCAACATCATCCTAGGTAATAATGAGGTGCTGGCGCTCTTTCCTCATATGGTGAAATTGTACCAGGAACCCGGTATTGATTTGGAGCTGAAGAAGATGATTTGTATGTACTTCACGACTTACGCGCCCCTGAGACCTCCTCAATTACCGGAGGTCATGGACATATTACGTCAAGAGTTTCAAAGCCGTGATGCTACAGAGACACAAGTATTACTGTTGAGGACGTTATCGTCGATCAATTTCCAATTGGAAGAGACGGCCAATGCTGTGTATTTCATATTGGCTCCGAATAAGAACGATTCATGGCCATTGGAAGTGAGGGAGAAGGCTTGTTTTGCCGTGGCCAAGATCTTTGAATTCGATCCAAAGCTTCTGGGTGAGAAAGATTTACTCAAATTACTCAACGAAAAGTTATATGATCCTAGTGTTGTTATAGTGACGGCACTGTTACTGCTGTTGGGGAACATTATTGAACGGAATCCTAAATTACAATTGAGAATTAGTTATGATCATGCTCTTAATTTGTTGGATAAAATCTCAAAATGTAATGAATGGGCTGTGGTTTATATTTTGAATTCATTGATGTCATTTATTCCACAATCCAACGAGGAACTGTTACTGATCATCGATAAGGTATTACCTGTATTACAACATGAGAATTCTAGTGTGGTTTTAAACCTGTTGAAAGTGATCATGTATTGCTGCAACTATGCTATTAATCCTCAAGATGTGATCCCAACATTGTCGAAAAGATTGGGTAATCTGTTAGTTTCGATGCTTTCTAAACCTGCTGAGATCCAATTCTTAGTATTGAGAAACGTCATTTTGTTACTTTTAAGTAAACCAAGATTGATAGAATTTGATGTCAAGATGTTCTTTTGTCAATATGATGATCCTATCTATGTGAAAGATACCAAATTAGAGATCATTTATTTATTGGCAGACGATCAAAATATAGATGTCGTATTAGGGGAGTTGAAAGAGTATGCTACAGATGTCGATGTTCAAATGTCCAGGAAACTGGTCCGTGCTATTGGTAATTTACTGGTGAAATTGGATTGTTATTCAAAATGTCTTGCAGTTTTATCGGAACTTTTCCAAAGTGAGATTTCATATATCATTCAAGAGGGTGTTATCGTATTAAAGAACATCTTACGTAAGCATCAACATGGATTGGATGATTTGATACGGATTATTGTCGATCATGTTGATATGATTGATGAGCCGGAATCGAAGCAAAGTTTGATATGGATTATAGGTAATTATTGTCAAATAATTAAGGATCTGTATCTGTTGTTGGATCTCTTGGGATTCAATTTGGAAGAAGAACCAACCGACTTCCAATTACTGTATTTGACAGCAGTTGTAAAGTTCTATATAACAGATCCATCTTCGGAACAGGCTGCTGATTTATGTGTTAGACACCTCAAATGGGCAACCGAATATAGTCATAATCCAGATGTTCGTGAGCGTGGATTCTTTTATTGGAGATTGATATCACTGAATGATCTTGACATGCTGACCTCTGTCATTCAAGCGAAATTGCCTGTAATTTCTACCGAGAACGAGAAGTTGGATAGATCAATTTTAGAAGAATTGGAATTGAATATTGGTTCTTTACTGTCGATATATTTGAAACCAGTTTCTCTGGTATTTAGATTACTGCGTGTCAGGGGTCTTCCGGCTAGTCCGGCTTTACAAAATACAGCAGTTTATTCGGAAAAGCCTAAAAGAACACACCAACCTGAGGCAGCTTCTGCTCCTACTTCAACTTTACCAACTCCAATGATGGAATCTCATGACACTTTTGAACCATTGAGAAACGATTTTGACAAATTAAGCACCAAATCTCGTGCACCATCATCTGGAGTCAAACTTGGACGGAAATTATCACTTAGTTTTAAGAAGAAGACGGAGTTATAAAAATATCGATCGTAATTCATTAAGATTATACTAAAAATAGAACTTTCTATCATCTGCTGGAGTACTGACCATACTGCTCAGACGACTGACATTCTCAGATTTGATGTTACATGGATCCATTTGGATGATCTCTGGATCTTCACATAATTCACCATTCATACGTTGGCCTGGTTCGCTAAGAGCTCTACGACTCTCCTCCAAATAAGTTCTGTTCTTCTTAATTGTCTGGAGTTGAGAATTAGAAGGATGCATCAGAGTCAGAGTTATCGATTCCATCATGGCAGAGTCACTTCCTGATCTTTTAAGAGACGGAGGCAGATGTTGTTGCAGCTGTTGATATATGGATGTTTGTTGAGTGGTCAGTCTACTCAAAGATAAAAGTTGCTGGTTCAATCTGGACATGGAAATCATTGAAGAGGCAGAAGTTGTCCGTTTTAAAAGTTCTTGCATATTGGTATGAGATTGCTGCGGTGAGAGTTGTCTAGGAGTATTAATTGGAGATTGTCTAGGAGAGAATCCCAATTTATGTAAAGAATAGTTAGACTTAACACGAGGCAAAAGATCAACTTTACTTTCAATATTGGAGGTGAGGAATCCATGACGATTCAATTCTTGTGTCGTTATTCTTTTCCTTGGGTCTAATTCGAAACATTTGTTAATAAAATCTTTCAGAGTAGCACTTATATCCGACCAGTATTCTGGAGGCTCGTAGAAATAATCACCAATGACGATCAGCTCTCTAGTTTCATCGTCTGTTTCACAATCAAATGGCATATATCCACACAAAATGAAGTACGCGAGAACTCCAATTGACCATACATCGACTGGATAAGAGTATCCGTCCTCCCTCAGAACCTCATAGAAGTCCCTTTGTTGCTGTGTCACAGTTTGAGGGAACGGGAATTTCTGAACTAAAACTTCAGGTGCAACATAACTTAAAGTCCCACACAACAAAGTCAACTTCTCATCAGGATCAGTACAGACTTTGGCTAAACCGAAATCGGCAATAAGAATTTCCGATGAGGCGGATCTGGTCTTGAAAATAAGATTCTCAGATTTCAAATCACGATGAATGATAAGATTATCATGTAAAAAAGACACAGCAGAACAGATAGACTTGATTATACCCACCAGATCCTGCTCGAAATATGATCCAGATTGTGTAATCTTATCGAATAAATCCCCTCCGGTACATAAATCGGTCACTAAGTACAAGTTATCATCTGTCTCATAGTAGTCACTCAACATCAAAAGGTTCTTATGGTTGAACTTACTGATATATTTCAAAACCGAGATTTCATTCTGAATCAAAATCTCTCTTCCGTTCATCATATTCTTCCGGATGATTTTCGTCGCATAATGGTATCCGGAAGTCTTGTGAATCGACTCCCTAACAGTAGCGTACGTACCACTACCCAAAGTGTCTTTAAGTAAGGTATATTTGCATTTATGATGATACCTCTGCTCTATATTGAGCTTGGTTATACTTTCCTTCGATGGCCAGACGTCTTGTGTATTCATAATTCCCATCGCTGTCTCGCCAGATCCAATCTGTAGCAAGGACAAAATAACTAGGGAAAAAAAAGGTGTGACATTTGCTGATCGAATCTGACGGACGGAAAAACTCGAGATTTCATGCACTCATAAATTCGTAAATTGCTATGACAAAGGTGGGGTGTTATTTTCCAGAGGCTCACGTTGCTTTTTGGGAATGTCTTGCCCGTACCCCGATTAGGAGATAGCTGGGCAACATTGTTGTAAGGGGGCCGGATGGATTTTGTCTCAGATTTTGATTACCGGATGGTGGTTGGCGGTACTGGTGAGGGATTTATTACATTTTATCTCGATAGGTACCATTTTGGGTCATAAGCGTGATGTTGTTGAGTAAATCGTTATACCTCAAAAGAGCTAAAAATAGCATCTTTGTGCCTGACCTTAGCTTTTAAAAGAGAAAAACTTTCCAATTTGGGAAAGTGGATAAAGAATTTGATTGTCCTCAACAGAGTCTTACTCAAAAGCTTATCATGTCGATCCTGGCCGTCGAATCCACCAAACATGGTTATTTGTTATCTTGTATCTTCATTTTCTAACCTCTCCTTTCCCCTTAGTATTGTGATCACAGTCACCGAGTATTATTGTTTATTACCGAAATTACAACTCCGGCGAAATGCCGAGAATTGACCGAGCCAAAAAAATTACCGATCAAATCTGGAATAACCGAGGCCCAAATAAAAAAAAAAAACGACAAGCTGGGTGATTACGTCGTAAATAGCTAAAATGAATCTATGACTTGTTTAGATGTCAAGGATCTATGTTTATTGTCTCAGATATCAAATTCTCGTAGTTAGTTAATACTGACCCCTTCTCTACCACATTTTTCTTCATCAGGCTCAGATCTTGTCTCAGTCTCAGAACCACACAACGAGAAAAAATACTCCATCTCAAAAATCTCCCAATCTCAATATAACACCACCAACATATAAAATAAGAAATCCAGCACTCAGATACGAAAATCCCATCGGCCTAAACTAATCCCGACTAACCGGTTCACCGACCAAACTTCCAACCACCCCCTCACCATCACCCCTCTCTGGGCAAACCTTCACACCTTTACGTAGCTCGCGCATAAAGCCGCAGATTTTTTGCAAGGAAAAAGCTCCAGAAAGAGACACCGACAGAGAGAAGCAGAAAAAAAAAATAAACCCCAGCAAATTGTTCCCTTCAGCGGTTAGAACATTCAAGCAGGTTGAGTCTCTTGTTTATAAGCAAATATAATAGTGGTGGTCTAGATTCTTAGCCACTGACTTACGACCATTTCAATATGCTGGGTTCGGCGTCAATAGCATCGTCTTCGACATCCGAGGAGACTCAGACTGGGAACGCGGCTCCCGTCAAGATGATCAACAATAGTCAAGCCAGTTTTATCAGCCATAAGCGCCCTGTTGCAAAGAGAGCCTGTTTGGCTTGTAGAGAGACGAAGATAAAGTGTGATGGAGAGGCTCAACGTAGCCAAGATTCCACCGATCCAACAGCGCCTAAGATTTGCTCAAATTGTGTCTATTTTGGAACTGAATGTGTGTTTGTACGAAGCAATAGAGGTGGCAGAAGACGTAAACGTTCGGACAGTATAGCTGATTCGACTGTTTCATCGACGATTTCGAGTTTACTGCATGCTACGAGCTTGAATAATCCTGGCCCCAAGCTACTTAAATCAGAGCCTGGAACCTCGGCTTCCTCCATATTATCGGCTTCTTCTAGTACTTCAGGTTCCGATATGAGGAACTCACATTCATTGAATTACAGCAGTCCAACAAGAAACCAGCTCGATTATTTGAGAAGGAAATCTAACTCGTACACTCCAGGTCGTAGATCACCTTCTTTAGAGTCGCAAAGTACTCTTTCGTACTATAGAGATTATCGTGGTGAATATTATGATGGAGAAAGACGCCATTCCCATAAATTAGATGATAATGGAGGACCTTACCTGCTGTCGGAAAGAAGTGAATCTTCTGGATTTGGGTCTCATGGTCCAAATATACCACCTGGAGGTCCCCCAGGACCAGGAGGACCCGGAGGACCTGGTGGTCCAATGGGACATTATGGACATTATGGTGGACCACACCATATGCCTCACCATCCTCCTCACCCTGGTCCTCCTCCTGGCCCACCGGGATCATATTTCCGTCCTCCTCATCCATTTGGACCTCCACCTCCAGGACCACCTCCACCACCTCCTCCTTACGGTCCATGGGGTCATCCTCCACCTCCTCCACCTCCTCATCCGATGCATCATTGGCATAGAAGGAGAAGATGGCTGCTGTATCATCTGCAACAAGAACAACTGTGGAATAATTATCACTTACCACCTCCTCAACTGCTTTTATCTGGAATCAGTGGGGAGAAATCGGAAGCTGGGGGTGAATCTTCTTCACTGGCTCCATCTACACGCCTTCCTGATGTAGAGGCCTCGATCACGGGGACTCTGTCAACCTCAAAAATAGAATTAAATCGGTCAAATTCAAAAGATTCGACTGCTGACAGAAAGAATATCCATGCCACTACAGCTATGGACACCTCAACTCATTCCATCGATGCCAATACTTCCACCAATATACTGCCAGTTCTGTCAGATGACCATTCACTGAAATTAGAATCGATTGACTCCTCTTTCAGGGAATATAATCTTCCAGGTACTAGGATTTGTGAGCTGTTCTTTGATCTATATTATCGGTACATTCATCCAAGTTTCCCGATTTTACCAGAAAAAGCTCAGTTCATCAGTACTTTGGAGACCAGATCTTCCGCCTCTCTTCTTCACGCTATGTTTTCCATGGTTTGTCGTTTAGTCCCCTCTGCAGTTGTCTCTTCACCTACTTTGAGAGATCAGAATTATTGGTATCCATTTGTAGACCAATACTGGTCAAGTCTAGACGATGTTTCTTCTGTCTCTACTTCTTTACTTATGTTTCAATACCAGTTGGTCGAAGGAAACTATGCTCTGCTGAAGTCGTATTTAGAAAAGGCTTACGATATAGTGGAAATCAATGACTGGCAGACAATGTTGAAGTATAGAGGACTGATGTTCTATGAAAAGTTTTATTCCATTAGTACACCAAGAATGATCTCCGATAGATTCCAAAAGAGTCGATTATTATGGCTTATTTGGGAGAGTCATTTGAAGTTGAAATTATTGATGTCCGAACTTGGAGGGTCTAATGATCAGTCTACATCTGTGGATGGTCTCTCCTTCTGCAAATTCCCTGTCTCTATTGAAATCCCGACCCGTACTCTTGATGGTCCAGTTTCTGAATGGGATGCTATTCAACTGTATACTGAGGAACAACTTTTAGAAATGGACGGATTCCAATTCTCCATTATTGTTAGCTATATGCTTTCAGATTTTGATCGTTTGACTGAGACTTTGGACAGGCTGGATTTCATCCTGAAATTGGATAAATTAGACCAAATATCCAGTCTTAGATTATTCGAGTATAAGTCCTCTCCTACTAGTAGTATTATATTGGATAAGAAAGTGGTTTTGGTTAGTACTGATACTTTGAGATCTTGCTTACAGTTGCAATTAATCAAGCTTAAAGCCAATTTCCGATTATTAAACAGTTGGTTTGTATTTAAACCGTTTTCGATATCCCAAAACTCTGAATTCAATTTCGATATAAATGACTTGGCCATTACTTTAGAGGAGAGTTTCAATTATTCGAATATCAAATTGTTCGTTGAGATTTTCCAGAGTTGTTTACTGATTGTCAAATTGTTAAATTTGGGTTATGGCACTATTGATGATGGGAATAGCCCAGCAACTGTTGTATTGGGTCCAACTACTTATATACCTAGTAGAGAGTTACGTGAGGCTGAAACCACAGAATACCAAAGAAACCAACCATGGTGGTATAAATTCGACAGTCCAGATACAATTCTGTCTCAGAGGGACGAAGATATCCCGGATTCTTGGATCCTGTATCCTTTCATATCGGCTGCTGTAGTTTCGCAGAATATTTACGTATTACTGTCTATAACGTTGGTGATGAAGTACATGTCATTTGAGCGGGATGACGTTAAAGGTAAATTCACTCTGAAATTATTCAAAGATCCTTTGACTCAAATGGAAAATGATTCTTATTTGAGTGTTCCTCCTCGTCAAGTTCAAAAGACTCCATTGAAGGAACTCACTTTCGATCTTGATCAAGTAGCTTCTGGATTCGAATCCATTCCGCTTGCCGAGTTCAGTTTAACTCACATGCTGTCTGATCTTCGGGTCTGTTATAGATTCCTTAAGTGCCAGCTGAAATATTCAAAGAATATGAATTCTAGATTGCCTCAAATGGAAAGAGTTGTCGAGTATGTCGATAATGTTTTGCAATCGATAGGATGATATAAACATGTCTTACTGCTGATTTGCGATGTTATTCTCCTATTTATGATATAATGTATCTATATTACTTTTAATCTACATGTAAGAAAGGGGGTGATCACCCCTTTTTTTGTTTTTTAAGAAAATAAATTAATTAAACTCTGATAAAAAGCTATTCATTCTGGATAGTAGGGTTAGGACCAAGATGAAGGACCGAAGAAGTCAACAGAAGTAGGATCCAAGAGAGACGTTTGTCCCATGTATCCATCTACACCTTCGCCGCTTACAGTGTTTCCCCACCAGGTAATGGGTTTTGGGTGATATTGTACTGCGAAGAAAATGATCACAGCACTGAAAGCGACACCTGCATCCAAAGCACTAACAAGAACATAGTTATACTTCTCGAACCATGCCAAATAACGACGACGGATGTAGAACATGAAGGCGAATGAGAAGTAAACACCTGGAATCACATATGTCAAGTTATAAGGAGCAAATACGTTGACGAATCCACCAATAATAACAGAAGGTTGGAAAGTATTTCTGATCCATTTAGGGAAGAAGATTTTGATTGCGATGAAGAAAACAGCCAAGAGGAATCCAATGAGGAAGCAGTACTTCAATAATGGGTAGATCTGGTTGAAGACTCTCTTTGGTCCAATAACACCCCAGAAAACAGAAGCAGAATAGTAAGTTCTTTCTCCAGGACAAGAGAATCTTTGAGCTTGGTCAGGCTCACAGAAGTTTTCAATACTGGATATTTGGAAGTTAACGACACCAAGAACTACAAATACTTGAATGAAAGCAGCCATCATCTGTCCTCTGAAAATAGCCATTGGTGGAATCTTAGCATAGTGCAGCATCTTTTGGTCACTGATATAATTATCAGCTTGTCCGCCAATGTTATAACCCAAAGCTTTGATGGTCATCAAGGCAACACCATTTCCTGGAAGTGCATAACCAACGACCAATTCGACCAAGACGTTCAAACCTAAAGCGAATCCTGTAACAGAGTAAATCAAGGCAAATGGAATCAAGAAAGCTACATTCATACCCAACAGGAAGAAGATACCCCAAACAGGAGTATTGGTTGGGTAGATCTCAACACAGATGATACCCAAGACAAGGGAAATCACCACAATAACTAAAAAGTACCAATCTGGAACCTCTCTGTATTTTGACATCATTATGCTGTGAGGATCACTCAACCCATCGAAGTTAGAAAGATTCCAATTCTTCAAAGATCTGAAGATTTGTTTCGAAGAAGAGATCACAGTTGAACGTTCAATATAGAGAGTGTAAAGGAATGTGAAAGGGTAGATAGCAAAGAATGCACCGTAGGTTACCAAATTAGCAGCCGTATATAATGGAGGGGAGTACAGTTTGTATTTGTCCAAATCCAAAAGACCGTTCGTCAAAATCTCAGAAACTTCATATGATTCTCCAGTGTTGGTATAAATTCCATTATCGTTAATTGGCAAGTACGAAGACCAGTACATGTTATTGTAGTAGACACCAATGATAGCAAAGAATGCAATCAGAATACCGACAACCTGGTTCATAGTGGAGAAGAATGGGTTAGTCAATGGAGATAAATAATTGGCTACATTCCAATCGAAAGTCGGAATTGGGTTCAAACCAAGTCCCAAAGTTGATCCAGTGATGTTGGCTAAGTTGAAATTATTAGGAGCAATCCAGCACATCCAATTAAATGTAGACAAGGCCTGGAATATATAATCAGGGAACCAGAAATAGAGGAACATTGATCCGAAAGTTGTCCAGAAGAATTTATATTTACTGACACTCCAACCGTGAACTGTTTCTTTCTTCTCAGGCTTCAAAAGCAGACGATTCAAAGCTAAGGTGGGCAAAATAGTTGGCCAAAGGGACCTGACAGGGTAAACAACGAACTTTCTCAACAATCCAGCAAGTCCAAGACCCATAAATTGCGTTGACAACAGCAATAAAAGTTGGAAACCAAAGTCCACCCAAGAATTTCCGTAGAACAACTTTTGAACAATAATATTGGAAGAAACGTAAACACCAGCAGAGGTAACACTGTAACAAATGGTAGCAAACATCTGTTCTTTATAACTCCAAGGACCAGGATTCAAAGAGTAACGCTTACCTTTGACTTCGAACCCCCAATTTGGAATAATGAATTCCCACAGTTTACCACTTGGGTACAACAACATTTGGACAACGGCACTACTCAAAGAAATAGAAGGTCTTCTATGAGAGAAGAATTCGTTGACACCAGAACCGATGATAACCCAAATGATGGTGATAAAATAGGCTCTAAAAGTTTCAACAGGAATTTCTGGATCGTCAAAAGGATCAGTGATGGCTCTAACTTCAGGGTAAGGCGAATGATACAAAATCAAAGAGGCCAACATCTTAGTCTCGAAATTCCATTCAGGATCCTCAAAGTTTTTGTTTCCAAGTAACTCTTTGATCTCCGTGTAATCCAGCTCTGGGAAATTTGGATCGTCATTATGGTATTCCAAGGCATCTTCCAATGCTTTGATAGCATCCTCGATGTCAAGGGCACCAATTTTCTTCAAGATGAAGGCGGCATCGGCAGGAATATCATTAGGATCATCGTCGGCACTGTGACCGGTTTTGTACAATAATCTTGAGATGAATCTTTCATCAAAGGTTCCTAACTCTTCGACATCAACAGCAGAGATAGTATCCTTTGCGTTGATGAAGATTGTATCTTTCTCGTTAGTCTTTTCATCTATCTTTTCACTAGACATTTTAGAAAAGGTATCTGTTGGGTTTGGGCCTAATTAGAAGAACCAAGAAATTGATATTTAAAAGGGATACAGATTTATGGTATTTATATGATAAGAGGCCCAAAGGAAGACATTTCAACAGATCTTTAGTTTATCGGGGGATGTGTGGAGAGAAAACACTATCATGATCAGTGAAAGCGGAGTATAAAGTGAACTCATTGGTCAAATCGGTATCGGCAGTCTACGAATATCTAGAGAAGTAGCCGATTTCCACGGTTTACGTACTTTTCAATCATATTATTGATCTGCACGGCTTAAAAAGTTGTAAAAAATAGAGAGCAATTTCTTATTCTTCCGTGTTATCAGTTGGAAATACCTTGTTTTCAACTCACAAGAGAGCAACTTTTAAGCCCGGGCTCTCTACTTTCTTAAATCCAATTAGGATATCTTGCATGTGGACGGCACGAAAGGACAAGTGTGTAGACAGGGCCCCTAAGCCACAGTAAAATGAACCATTGCACTCGGGATCGATCTATTCTAATACCCGAACGGCATTAGAATGAACCAGTTGAAAGGCTTAGAATTGTGAGATTTGTACAATTGGTGGCTCATCCACCACAGCTCCCCTAACCTTAAAAACTTAGTCAACTTCCTCGAGGGGTGACACATTTTTTCTTTGAAAGAACCTGCATATTTCATGCGGCACCATAAGGCTTTGATTCTCTATGCGGCAAAAAGCTGGGCAAAAGATATTTTCGCTTGGCTATTTTTATTAGTGGAGTAGTTAGAAAAGTCATTACATTCTCACTATATCGAAACCAAATGCTTGAGTGATAAGAGATATTTGAGGATCTGCAGTGAATCTTAAAGGCTTTAAATTGCATGTGGTTTCGATAAGTGATTTTGTGCACCTCTGTGACATTGTTTTCTATTTTAGAAAGAGCCACATCAATTTTGTCTGTGCGTTATTTTATTTCTCTACTAGGAAATTTATACCGAGGTGAAGTACCGACCGGCGAGTATAGCAGGGTTTAGATCAGAAGTTAACAAGGCAATAATAGAAAATTCAATAAGTATCCTTGCATATTTTAGTCATGGTTTAAAGCAGTAGTTGACTACGTGACTATAGAGCATTCAATAAAAATCCTTGTATTTGTCATCTCGTAAAATCCGGTCGATGACCCACATAAGCCAAGGTCTATTCTCATCAAATACAAGTAAATTACAACAGAGTCTCCACAGAACCTCGATGGAGCCTCCACAGACACTCATCTACAAATTGTTTATATGAATTCTCAATATTGAGCTTTCTTAATTACCATCTAAAAGAGGGCATCCACCCATACTTTTCCAAGCAAAAAGACCAGAAAATGGGGGAAGGAAAAAATATACCGGAAAAGAACTAAAAAAAAGGGGGTTATTCTAAATTTAATTGGCTCTGTTGTCTTTGACGAAGTCAACATAGTCGAAGAAACTCTTCTTGTAGTATCTTTCTTGAGTAGTTCTGTTGACGACTTGAAGACCGAATTGTTGACCGTAGTCTCCAAATTCCCAGTTATCAGCGAAACTCCAAGCCAAAGAACCCATGATCTCGACAGAGTCTTGGTTAACCAGCTCTAAAGCAGCAGTCAAGAATGATCTATAATAAATGGATCTAGCCAAGTCATATTGTTGGTCTCCAAGCTCCTTTTCACCTTCTCTCCATTCTGGGAATCCGAATTCGGTGATAAAGACAGGAGAGCCCCAGTGTTGCCACAAGTAGTTCAAGTAAACTCTGAAATGCAGTGGAGTAATGTAGACATAAGATTGAGATCTGTAACCGAGTTTCCAACCATCACCATCGATAGAAGTGTCATTACCACAGTGAGGCCAGAACTCATTGGTTTGGTTAGCTTGACACAGTTCAACACTAATGTCAGTCAAGGCACTGAGAGAGGTGTAAGTGTAAGGGTCAATACCTAAGAAGTCGGAACCACCTTTAACGGAGGCCAATTCTTCAGCGGTCCAAGAGGCGTTTTCGTAACCAACCAAGTAGGTGTTCTTAACACTCTCTGGCCAGTCTTGACCCAAGTATAATGGGTCAGCAAAGATGGAGATAGCAACTTCGTTGAATCTGTCAGCAGCAGCAACATCATCTGGGTTAGAAGGATCAGTTGGGAATCCGAAGTTGTCACTGAACTTGATACCAACTTGACCAGATCCACCAATTTGCTCATGGTAGAATTTATGTAAGATCAGAGTAGCATTGATAACATTCTTAACACCGGTAATGTCACCACAACCAGCAAGAGGTTCGTTGAAGGTAACCCACAAAGGAACACGGTCGGCGTAATGGGTCATAACGATCTTACCGTAGTTGACAAACAGGTCAACGAAACCATCAATATTATAAGACTTGAAGAATCCAATTTGGAAGTCACCTACTTCAGCAAATTGTGAAGGAGAGTCAAAGTGAGTCAAAGTGATCATTGGGGTCATTCCGTATTCAATTACAGTGTTGATCAAGTCATCGTAGTGATCAAGACCTTGCTTGTTGATAGGAGAGCCTGGGTAAGCAAAAGGCAAAATTCTGGACCAAGGAATAGTGAAGGAATAAGTTTCAACACCCATTGCAGCCAAACGAGCGATGTCTTGTTTGTACAAATAATAGTTTTCATTAGTGACATAGTTCATTGGTTCATCCTCTCCAAAAGTGAAATAGTCCATGACACAAGGAGATTTACCTTCATCAGCAATAGCACCTTCGATTTGAGCAGCGGAACCGGCAACACCTAAGACAAAGTCCTTGGCGAACTTCATTCCAGTGTTTTCGAAAGCTTTAGCAACTGGGTCTTCTGGAGGCTTGATCAAGCTCTCAGTAGGAATTGGGGTAGGAGAAACAGTGGTACTGTAGATACCTCTAGTGAAGTTAACAAACTCGGTGACTTCCCAAAGCTTGGACCAAGAGTATGTTCCGTAAGGATCATCAGAGTCGGTAGCAGTGTTGGTTTCATCTGGAGACCAACTACCCCAAGTAGTGGTGGATGGTTCACTTCCAAGCAAACTAGCAAGCTCAGAATAAGCTGGAGCGTAGGTTGTGGTGGAAGTTGGAATCAGAGCTGGCGTAGCATACTCAATGGTGGTATCAATGTAGTAATGGAATCCCTTGGCTCCACCTGGTAACTTGGCCCAACCAGCACCTTGGTCAGGTTCAGGAACAGCAACAGGGCTTGCAAACGAGATAGAGGCAAGTACTGTTAAAAGTACAGTCTGTTTGAATAAAGACATCTCAGAGGAAGTTTTTGTTTCTACAATTGAAGGGTGATAAATACAGAGGTATGGGGCCTACTTATATATTGTGATATACCCCGCTGATTGAAGGGAAGATCGGGATCATTTAATTTCGGCAACAAAGTCTCGTTCGGGGAACCCTGCCCACGGTTCACAGAAGTCCTGGTAGCCTTTTTAATTGGTCAACTCCCCTCGGAGAACCAATTTAATACAATTTTCTGCAAGTCACTGGAAAATTTCATCGAAGACAATTATGCAAGTTATGCAGGATAGAAAGTACCAACAGCCTGTGCAAGATAATTAATTGTGGGGGAGGAGTTGAACAACGGTGAGAGTGAGACATACATAGATCTAATAACTGAACTGAATTGAACATGAATTGTAGATACCGATACTGAATACTTGTGGATACTTCACTACTGTCTTAATTGCCTTTAAATCAATTGATAACTTCAAGCAACTGTTCATTGAGCTCGGAAGTAACCTAAAATTCCGGGGAATTGGTCCTCCACTATCTTGGAGCAACTGAAAATTTGCAGATTCCCCCATCCTCGGAAACAATGTGCTCTAGATTTCACAATAATTGCCTCGACAAAAGAGGAAATCGTGACTTGCTGCAGAAGCATGGAAAAAATTTCAAAATCCGGGGAAATAAACTATGAAAAATCTTAATTGGGAAAGAGCCGAGTAGAAGCAGGTACGACAACTTAAAACGAGGTAAGAAATAGAGTTAAGCTCAACCGGGGCAATACATTGCAGTGGGTCAATTTATGAGAGTCAGCCAAGTAGAGTTGTAGTGAATATGTTATAAAGCTAAGAAACTCCCAGTAGACACCTTCTAAGAGTATGAACAATCTACGTAGCAAAATAATAGGAGAAGGTGCATGATATTCCGTGCTCGCAAGTAGTTGTATAATAAACGTGATTTAAAAAGGAGATAAATTACCTTTTTCTATCTTAGACGATCTGAATAAAAATTGAGTTGAAAAATGCACGCACTCTGCGAAGTGATGTTATACTCCCCACATTTTATAGGATCTGGGGAAGGTCAAACCCCTCATTTGAATCTCTGTGATTGGATGGAGAGTAGTGGAGTGACTCTAATTACGAGAGTAAGGTGATTTAGATACATAAGACTATGCAGCGGTCCATTACGGGATACAAAGTTACACGAAATGCTTGAAGTGGCTTGCAATGGCTTGCAATGGCTTGCCTTGGCTTACACTGGCTTTGACATTGACATATAGAGGCTTGTATCACAGCAAACTACGAATTCATATTTCCCAATAAAGTATTTCCGTATTAGGAATTCAAGCAACTCATTTTTTTAACTGAGCTCTATTTTTGACTCTGTTCGTCTACTAACAGTGAAGAGTCAAAAAAAAAATTTACTTCATTTCTACAGATGCAATTTTCACTCTGATAAGCTATATTTTTTCAAGGCCATTAGAAGATTGCTAAAGTTTAAAGGTCATAAATTGACAACAATGGATTCAAAGACTATTGGAATTTTGGGAGGAGGCCAGTTAGGCCGTATGATTGTTGAGGCTGCTCACAGATTGAATATCAAAACGATCATTTTAGATGCCCCTGGATCCCCAGCCAAGCAAATTAACGCTTTAGATGAGCATGTCGATGGGTCTTTCACCGACCCAAAACTGATCCAAGAATTAGCTAAGAAATGTGATTTACTCACTGTTGAGATTGAGCATGTTGATGCTGACTTCTTGATCAAGTTGCAAGAGGAGACCGGAATTGCTATCTACCCATCGCCAAAGACCATCAAATTGATCCAGGACAAGTACCTCCAAAAGAAGCATTTGATTGACCATGGGATTCAAGTCGTGGAGTCGAAGGATGTTGAGTCGACTAGAGAAGCTCTTTTGGAGGTTGGCCAATCCTATGGATATCCATATATGTTGAAGTCGAGAACTTTGGCTTATGATGGTAGAGGGAACTTTGTTGTAAAGAATGAGCTGTCTGTTGATGAGGCTTTGAAACTGTTACACAACAGACCTTTGTACCTGGAGAAATGGGCCCCATTCACCAAGGAATTGGCTGTTATGGTTGTTAGATCTGTCGATGGGTCTGTTCACTCTTATCCTGTAGTTGAAACCATCCATCAGAACAATATTTGTCACTTATGTTACTGTCCTGCCAGAGTTAATGACACAGTACAAGCTAAGGCCCAAATTTTGGCCAAAGATCTGATTAAAACTTTCGAAGGTGCTGGTATTTTCGGTGTAGAAATGTTCGTGTTACCAAATGGAGAACTTTTGATCAATGAGATCGCTCCAAGACCTCATAACTCTGGTCATTACACCATCGATGCATGCAATACTTCTCAATTTGAGGCTCATATTAGATCTATTGCTGGTTTGCCAATGCCAAAGGGTTTCACTTCTTTGAGCACCACCTCGACTAATGCTATTATGTTGAACATTTTAGGTGGTGAAGAAGCTGATTCCGAGTTGGAAATTTGTAAGAGATCTTTAGAGACTCCTCACAGTTCAGTCTACTTGTATGGTAAAACTACTAGACCAGCTAGAAAAATGGGTCATATTAATATTGTAAGTTCATCTATGGAAGATTGTGAGAGAAGATTGGCTTATATTCTTGGAGACAGTGATGAAATCCCATCTGCTGATCAAATTCTGGGCACCAGTCAAAAACCTTTAGTGGGAGTTATTATGGGATCCGATTCCGATTTACCAGTAATGTCTCAAGGATGTGATATTTTAAAGAAATTCGGTGTTCCATTTGAAGTCACTATTGTTTCTGCCCATAGAACTCCTCATAGAATGGCCAAATATGCCATCGAAGCCCCAAAACGTAACCTTAAATGTATCATTGCCGGAGCTGGAGGAGCTGCTCATTTGCCAGGTATGGTTGCTGCTATGACTCCATTACCAGTTATCGGAGTTCCAGTCAAGGGATCCACTTTAGATGGTGTCGACTCTCTCCATAGTATTGTTCAAATGCCTAGAGGTATTCCTGTAGCTACGGTAGCTATCAATAATTCTACCAATGCTGCTCTTTTGGCCATTAGAATTTTGGGTGCATTTGATTCTAAATGGTTATCCGAGATGGAGACTTATATGAACAACATGGAGGATGAGGTGTTAGTGAAGGCTGAAAAGTTGGAGACTATTGGATATGAGGAATATTTGAATAGTAAATAGAAAGATGGTGTGAGTTAATAACATCATAACACCAATATAAATAAACATCGTAACACCAAGTGTATAAGTAGAGCGTAGTCAACTACTCAACAATAATGACAATAGTTGTTAGTTGGTATTGTAAGTGGTTATCTGGTCATAACGAAATCGTCAGAGAGTTCTGGCCTTTAAAAGAGCGACCCCTAAATCCCTATCTAATCTTACCTAATCCCTGCCCAACTACACCTTAACTACCCTCGGTCTGTAACTACCCTCGGTCTATAATTACCCTCGGTCTATAATTACCCTCGGTCTATAACCCCTCAGCAATTTATCATTTTATTAACATTGAGCAATTTATCAATCCCACCTATGCGCTCTTCGCTCTGCGTACTCGCTAAGCGCTACAAAAATCTAATTGATCACACCTAATCAAAATTAACAAGACCAAGTAGAGAGGAGAGGCATACGCCAACGTAGACTAAAATGGTGCTGAATGATCAAGATTTAGCCTCTTCCGATCAATTGATGGATATTGACACCAACGTCGATCCCACCTCCAAAGAAAATCTCCTCATTGATTTACCGCCGGATCAACTCGCGCCTGAACAGGCTCCACTTGACGCCAATGAGGATGAGGATGAATTACAAGAGCAACAACCACCTCCTATTCAGCCGCGGTTATTCAAAACCACCGACAGATTGATTAGCGACCTCATAAATGACGTCAGTATGTTCGAATCAGGCTTCAATCACGGTATATTACGCCTTCCTACGATCGAATACGCCACCGCCTTATCGAGGTTCCTTCAAGGACACAACTACCGGTCTTTATATCAATTTGGAGTGATTAATAACAAAATTGACTTCGCGCCAAGTCAGGAGCTTTCACTGGATGGAATAAATATCGTCAGGGGGTTCCTTTATAAGACCAGACAGCTTTCGAATCCGAGCGAGTTCTTGAGTTCTCCAATTTATAACGTCAAGATCATCATCAAACATGACCCAACAAGGAAACATTACCCGCTTGCCAATAAACATGGGTTCCATGAGATCCCAGATGAAGAGTTGACCCCTCAGAATAGGAGAGATTTGATCGTAGATTATCAGAAGGTGTATAGAGAGGCCAAGGCAGTTCTTTCGGAGACAGAAGCTAGAATGATACAGTCACTGATACCTGATATTATCGATTATGGTACTTTTATATCATCGGCTACTAATCTGTTACTTCGAATTGAGTTGTCTAGGGGGTATTTCAGTGAGGAAGCATTGAGAAATTTCAGTGAGGAGGCTATACGAAGTCGGGTGGAAAGTTATGAGGGAGCAATGCCAGGTCCAGTCCCGGCCACCCCCACTCCATTCAATTGTTTCAATTCCCTCACCCGCATTATCCGTGGCCCTCTTACCCACGACCCCTCTACCGATATAAAGTCCATTCGTTCCGATCATAAAGTTCCAAATATAGACGTGGGGATACTATTCATGGAGAAATATCTCGGTTTCACTATAGACACCGAGCTCGGAGAATTATTCCCCCCAGATTTGTCTCTACCTTTATTAAGAGAAAGTTATATTGTGAAGTATCTCGAAGCTTTATACTTCTCTAGGTCTCCTCAAATCTCATTAGGAAATGAATCGATCATTTCTCGATTATTGAACGAGAAGGTGGAGTTCGGCCAAACAAGTTTGGAAGAGACCCGTGAAGATACTTTGGTCTCTTACATTGCATTAACTTCAAGACACAAATATACCGATAATGAGATCCGTGATCTGTATAAGATCTTGGCTCAATTGGACCCTTCGAATGCTTGCAGATACTTTGATTATTTATCGGAAGTTTCTGCTCAAAGGAACACTTTGAATTTGAAAGGGTTTGTGAGTTCTTTGAGAAGTGAGGGAATGGTCGGTTATAGAGATATTTGTGATTGTTACAGAATGTTGGAGGTACCTGCTGAGAGTTATGATACTATTGATGATCAGCTGCTTCTCCAACAGTATATTGGTCTTTGTATAGTGAAGACTTCGAGTCAAGCAAGATCTAGTTTGAGAGAACTGTTAATGACTATCTCCAGAGCTACAGGAAGTACTAGATTACTGAAATTCTTGAAATCTGAACCTGTCGCTGATGTTGCACAAGCATATGATATTCTTGATGTCAATGAAACTGTCGAAAACGAACTTATAATCACGGCTAATGAGGTGAAGAAACTGGATTACATCGATGATTCCAATTTATACGATAGAGCCTTATTATGTATTGCTTTGCATAGAAAGTCGTATGAATTGCTTGAGTATATCGAGAAGAAGTTGCCTTATTTGAATAGTTGTCTTGAGCTTGACTTTTCTCAGCTGTACCAATATTTGGGAGCTGATCAATTTGCCAATGATTTCCAAATCATCTCCATCTTCCAAGAAAGAATAGCGAAGGATCCAAGTATCGATGTTAGAGTCTTAAGACTGTATTTGAGATACATTGGAAGACAGAAAAAGAGTCGTTTGATTAGTGAGTTCTTGAAGAAAGGTATCATTGATTCGCTGTTCTTACCGGTTGAGAACTCTCCTGTTGGCTTGAACAATATTGGTAATACATGTTACTTAAACTCATTGTTGCAATACTACTTTGTTATTGAGCCATTGAGACGGCTGGTGTTGGGATTCAATGACGTTATAACTAAGGAGAAGTTCGACTCTGAAGAGATCTTTACAAAGAGAAGAATCGGAAGCAGAACTGTTGGCTTTAAAGAGACTGAAAGATCGTATCAATTTGTTTACCAACTTCGTGATTTATTTGAGGAATTGATTAAGAGTAATAGGAGATGTATATCACCACGAAGAGAATTGGCTTATCTTCTGTTTTCTCCAAGTACAGATGAGGTTGAATTTCAGATTGAGTCTGTTGAAACAATTGAGACACCGACTGTAAGTGAGATCGAGCTCAATGTTCCCTCCAGTGAGACTTGCGAGGCTGAATCGGAAGATATTGCTCCAAAGAGACGTCTTTCAAGCGAGTCTTATGAAATCGTTACTAATAAAAGTGTCCACATTGAAGACCAAGATATTGATATGTCTGAAGAGGCTAAAGTTGATCAAGTCGGTACAACTTCTGCTGCAACTTGTCAAATCTCTGTTGATCAGATGGAGAATGCTTTGGAAATGGGAAGACAACAAGACGTCACCGAATGTATCCAGAACGTATTATTCCAGTTGGAAAGTGCATTGATGCCTCGTTCGTTGGAAGAAGACGATGAACAAATCGACTTGATCAAGGAATTATTCTACGGTAAGACCAAGCAAACATTGCAGCCTTTTGATCCTAAAACATGTACAGAGATCGAAACCTGTAAAATAAGAACCAAAGAAGAGAGATTCTTGAGCTTATTGGTGAATATCGGAGATCATCCAAAGGATATTTATGATGCTTTGGACACTTATTTCAATGAGGATATGATTAGTATGGACGATGGAGTCGTCAAGAGGACTTTGACTATCACTGAGCTTCCAACTATTTTGCAAATCCAAATTCAAAGAGTCCAATTCGATAGGGAACGTTTAATGCCGGTGAAATCGATTGAACCAATTCCATTCGAAGAGAATTTGTATATGGATAGATATATGGAGACAGATGATGAAGAAATCGTGAGAAGAAGACAACAAGTATTCGAATGGAAACACCAGATCTCGCTCTTGGACTTGAAAAGACAGAAATTGCATAATAAAGATGAACAGGATTTATACAATTCCAAAGATGGGTTGACAATATTCAAGAACTTCTTGGAAGCTGAAGCTTTAGATGAGTTTGACGATTTGAAACTTAGTAACGAAACTGTGGAAACTATCAATGATCTCGTCAAAGATATTCAAACAGATGAACTGGAGATCGCTGGAGAACTCAGCACTCTTCAAAGCAATATCGCTTCTCAATTCAAAGACTTCACCAAGATTGGATATAAATTGTTTGCGATTTTCATTCATAGAGGTGAAGCTTCTTATGGGCATTATTGGATTTATATTAAAGATCCAAAGAGAAGTGTCTATAGGAAGTATAACGATGAGATAGTCACTGAGGTTACATTGGAAGAGGTGTTTAATTTTGAGGAGGGTAATACTGCTACTCCGTATTTCCTTGTATATGTTAAAGATGATGCGGAGATTAGTTATGTTGATCCATTGAGGAGAGAAATAGCAGCATAGGCTGGCTAGAGACTACATTGTCCAGTACACGTCACCATGTACATCGTGACACCAAGAAATAACATCATAACACCAATAAATAGCTATAATAGTACATTATAATAGTATATGTAGAACACTGATACAATGTACTTCACTGGTACAGTAAAGTATGCTCTAGTTACTAAAGGACTCCAAGAAACTAACAGACTAACACTATAATAGTTAATGGTCACCTGTCTTTACCTGATCCACTACGCTTCTCTCCCTCCTCATCCTGCCGTGCTCAGAAGGTAACTTGAGATCGATTACCTAATATGGTAATTGGGTGTACACGACCATTACAATTTACACATAATACTATAGATTAATAAGAGTACACAGCTGGATTAGAAACTAAGATATCTCTATTCTCACCTTCAGTCCATTCTATATCAACTGCACTCCGAAAAATCGACTCCCCTCACCATATCCTTATCCTCTTCACATCCCTCTACCCCACCTAATCCCTACCTAGATCGTACCTGAAACTTTTAATAATCTGCTCACCCTCCCCAAGTACTAAATAGCCAACAAGGACAGCACAGAAGACAAGGAAAGCAGTAGATCGAAGCGAGGTAGTACATTGAAGAAACAGCTGTTCTGACCATGAAATTACATTCGAGAGTCTTGTACGTCGTGGTATTACCACTTTTCGTACTTCTGGCATTTCTGATCCATTCTTACATGTCTTTCCATACAGTGTCCTACTCCGACATTCAACGGGTAATTAACAAGCATAATAATGTGGATCAATTTAGACAGATCCCATCGTCGAAGCCGCTGATTAGATTCTTGACATGGAATTTGAAGTACGATAAGTTCAAGGATTTTGAAACCGTGGTAGATTCCGTAGAGCTGATGTCCAAAGAGATCCCAGATATTTCCAAGATAAATTCATACAGTATGGTGGAAGAGGTCAGTTGGACTCAAAGAAGATTTGGGATTGTGAACGAGATTTTATTCAGTGACCCAGACGTTTTCTGTGTTCAAGAGCTGATGAAGAACCAATTGGACGATTTGGATGAGATGTTATCGTTTGGATGGAAATGGCTTGGTAAAGCCAGAGATGATGGTGAAACCGATGGTGAACATACGCTGGTCTTCTTTAGAAGATCCATGTTTAATCTTTTAGGTGACCGTACTATTTGGTTGTCTGATACTCCATTTGAGATTTCACAGTATCCGGGGACTATTGCCAGGAGAATCCTGACCATTGTTAGATTACAACATAAGATCACTGGAGACAAATTCTCGGTGATTAATTCTCATTGGGATCCGGAATCTGAAGAGGCCAGACAATTATCGGCTAATTTGATCAAGTATATTGGAGCCCATGAGTATGGATTACATGAACTTGTGTTCTTTGCTGGAGATTTGAACTCACCTTCCTCTGGTAAGAAAGCTACTCTGTATAATATCTTAACTGGAGATGTGAAGACGACATTCCAACAGTCCGAAGATCCGGCTTTCAACCGTGAGTATCACAGTGCTTATTTCAAGGATTTCAAATTCAAAGATTTATTGGAACTCACTCCACCCCAAGCCAGACTGGGTAACATAGGTACTGCTACTGGGTTCAGAAAACCAGCTAAAGGTGGCATCGAAAGAATTGATGTTCTCATGGGAGGTACTTTTGGAGATGAACATTTAGATATGAATAGAAAGAAGTTCGAAGTACTAAGATTTAAGACTGGGGATAACCTTTATGATAATGGTGTGATGCTTTCTGATCATAGACCTGTTTATGCTGACATTATATTTTATTAATGTATAATTGAGATATGGAGATTGTAGAGAAGAGTAGAGAGTATACTGCTTAATAGTTAGTGGCGTAGTTACCTGAATGGGTCAACTTCACCACTTCGAAAGAGATAGATTTGGGGGTCTCCCAAAGTCGTGCATTACAAATTATACGAATTAGGAAATCATATTAGATCCATGCACAGAGGAACTTTAAAAGGTCGTGTACGACTAATATCTACTAATTTGGAAACTATAAAAGGTCGTGTGCTCCTAATTTCGTAATACCCCCAATTCATATTAACTATACATCATTCGTAAAACTTGTAAATGCTTGATCCAAATCGTTTACTAAATCTTCATAATCCTCACATCCCACACTAAATCTTAAAATATTACCTTTAATACCAAAAGATCTCAAAGAATCCGAGTACAGCAGGTCAAGATTAACAAACAACGGATTTAAATTGGCCAATTCTACAGTTGTCTCTCCACCTCCTCCATTCCCACCACTTCCCGGGCCTCCAGATCCAATAGTGGAATGTTCATTGGCCCCAGATAACGATTTTGATTTCGATTTAGGATTCACAAACTTGAATCGAGTCATTAACAGCTTCGCAATGTCCATAGATACAACCTCTATGGCAAATACTGGGTTATAGTAGCCGTTCAACTGACTCTCTACAAAACTATCCCCTTGTAATGATGAATGATGTACCTTGATTACAATAGGATATCTGTCCAAATTCTTCAGCAAGTGTTTGATAAGTTGGAAAGTGTTAGAGCATTGTTGTAAAATTCTCATTTTGAATGTCCTGAGAGATCTTAATAGTAAGAAAGCATCAAAATTGGCGATATGAGAACCAAGACAGAATCTTTCCTCGATCAACTGAGCCTTCTCTTCTTTAGTCTTGGATACAATGAAACCAGCTAAGATATCACCATGTCCACTGAAATATTTAGTGGCCGAATGAATAATATAATCCAGTCCTTGTACAAATGGATCTTGTAAAGGTGGAGGAGCCAAAGTGGAGTCGACTACCAAAAGAGCACCTTTTGAATGAGCCAATTCCGAGTATTTTGATATATCAACACAATACCCTTCAGGATTCATGGGCGACTCAATTATCATAATATCGTTAGCTGATAAGCTATCATAATCTTCAAGTGAGATTTTTTGTACCCCAGTCATTTTAGATAACAATTTGACAACTTGATGGGTTCCTTGATATCCTGTATGATTAATGGCTATTTTCTTACAGTTCAAGAAGGTTAAAAGACCCATGATCGCGGAGGTTCCCGAATTATATAAGGTGACATAACCATTAGTGATATTTTCAAGAATTTTTTCCACCTTTTCAGAGTTCGGATGTGATGTTCGGGAATATTGGAAAGTGTCCATCGATAAAGTGGTTAATTGGGATTGAGGTTCTATATTGGATATCGATATGTTTTCCAGAGGTTGAACAAGTGGATTCAAATCTGTAGTAACAGATTTTGGATTCACTGTGGGGATATCATTTGGGTCTTTGAATATATCTAGAAGAGCATCATCTGAATGAATTAATCTTGTGTTAAAACCGAGCATATTTGAGGCTTGCTTCGACAGAGACTGGTCATGGGACTGATTATTATTGTTTGATATCACAATATTCGTCGGTTGTATAGTAATGGTCTGTGGAGATGGTTCATCACCTCCTGTTACTTCTCCTGATCCCTCTCTCGATCTCACTATGGCATTGTCTTGGGCTTTCCCGCTCTTACGTACCGGACCAATTCTATTCCTCTTCTTGAACGACGCAATCATTCCCGTACTTATATTAATTTTGCTTCGATCATACCCGTGGATCTCCAAATAATACTCGATAGTATACCGAATCAACTGATCAGTGATTGGGACTCCTTTGGCGGCATTCTCCGCTATGTATTGCTCCACCGATTTGATCACTTCCGGGTATTTGAGAACTGGAGTCTTCCTATAATGAATCAAATGTGGATTTTCTTCATACATAGCTCTAATTTTAGCTTCATTGACCACCCATGAAGAAAGTGTAGCCTGTGATAAGGCGAACCTATTCATGCTCCAAAACTTGTCTAAAGTCTGCCTTTGAGTCCTTCTAGGGGGGCCATTATAGTAGTCTAGAACTTGGATTTTCTGCTCCAATGAGGCTCTGGGGAGCTTGGTTGATTTGTTATTGGTATCCATGATGTTGTTAGAGCATATTAGGTGTATAATATGAATTTGTGATTGTTGTGAAGAGATGATTTATAGATGAGGTTGAGTAATTGGGCTATTTTACACGACCAAATGATTAGGAAATACTCGGCAGGGTTCAGGAGATTGGTAGTGAATGTTTACTCAATGTCCGTATCGGGTAATTACACATGGTATCTGGTTAGGGAGGCAGGGCTAGGGAGAGTCACGGTTAAGGACAGCCAGGGATGGAGGAGAGCCAGGAACAACAGGAACGGAAGACTGGTGGTATAGAAATATTACTTCAATAAAGTGTATGACTGAAACAATGTAGTGGTATGATAATATTCATACATAGAAACTATGTATATCAGTGTATACTGGACTACCACCCTTGTGTACTACTATTACTATGTACTACTACTATGCACTACTATACACTACTATATACTACTTTGTACTATTATGCACTATTAATATATACTATTTATTACTATGTACAGTTTTTCACTACTTACTAAATTGCTACGTTTTTACAACTTTTACAACTCTCCTTTAGTACTCCAACGCTCTCACCGAAGACCAAATCAATTTTTCCTTCCTCTAAAATCAAAGAAAAAACAGGTAATCAATTTGAGAAAAGCGACTTTTAAGGAGACTTTAAGGAGACTTTAAAGAAACCACTTGTTAGGCTAGAGGTATTGTTGAACTGTTGACAGTGGATACGTATCTTTTTTGGACTAAGAAATCTTCATCGAGTAGTTGTATTAGATTATGTCATCGGGATTACAAAGACGCCGTGGAGGCGGAGGAGCAAGTGCTGCAACGGTTCCAACGCCGGCGGTTAACGATTCTTCGGATGATCTTCCTTCGCATAAGATTGCATACGATCCTAATGACATTGAGGAATCAAACGGCGGGAGTCTGGGATCTTCTGGAGTTCCATTCTTGACTTTGATGGAGGAGGTATTGTTGATCGGATTGAAGGATAAAGAAGGATACTTAAGTTTCTGGAACGACAATATCTCGTATGCATTGAGAGGTTTGATCATTTTGGAATTGGCATTTAGAGGTAAGATTTCCATGATCAATGACCCGCTGAGAAGAAGATTCGAATTGAGTGATAGATTGATCGAAGTTATCGATGACAAATTGACCGGTGAAGTATTATTGGATGAGCTGTTGAAATTGATGAAAAATGATCCAGAACATTTGAGTGTTAGTCAATGGATAGATTTACTTTCTGGAGAGACTTGGAATTTGATGAAGATCAATTATCAATTGAAGCAAGTGAGAGAAAGATTGGCTAAAGGTTTGGTCGACAAGGGTATATTGAGAACTGAGCGTAAGAACTTCTTCTTATTCGATATGGCAACCCATCCTTTAGTCGATTACACCCCAAAGAAATTGGTTATAAGAAGAATTTTGAACTTGTTGGTCGACAGAACTTTCACTATTGAGAATGATAACAAATTTTTCACCGATGAGACAAGTTTCCAAAACTTGAGAACTATCTCTTTATGTTGTGGTTGTTATGCTGCTAATGTTTTGGAGAACATCTTGATCGATTTGAATTATGATCAAAGAGATAAAGCATTTGGAAGAGCCGATGAATTGATTGCAAATTATAGTGTCTTGCCATTTGGTAATGACACAAGAGCCGGTGTTGGTTTGAACTTGGGTGGTGCTGTCACCGAGGAAATTGATCAAGAAAAGAACAAAGACAAAAATGTTGATTTGAGAGTCGAAGTCATCGCCGCTGTCTTGAGTGTCTTCAGTAAAATGGACAGTATTCTTTAAATGCCTTCTTTTATAAACCATCATCTCATAGATCAACAGTCTATGTTATTGACAATCCCACATTATATACAGCTCAACTGTTTCCTTATTTCGTTATGGTCATATTTGATGACTCGTAAAGCTGGAGACCTAATAAATATTGTACATCATTTAAATTTATTGAGGCTTTAGTAAACATGAAGCCGATTCTATATAGGAGGGGTTTGTTGATTTGTGGGCTGTATCACCTGACAGTTCCCAGAAAAACACCCCATTGAGCTTCTGCCTCAAGGCATATCTACATTTGGTCTCGACAGTAGTCATATTATCAAAAGAGATCAGCACCCTCTCTTTAGGGTCATAGTAGCGACATACACCTTGTGTGGTATATTCTGTAGTGTAGGCGGGTGTCATTGAGATGGAGTTATTTGGGATGGTCCCTTCTTCGAATCTCGAAAGAGTGGCCTGTTTATCGAACAGGTGACCGAATCCTTCTGTATCGCAAAAACATCTCCCATTTAATGGTATGCCCAAATTTATCTTCGACGGGTCAATACCATTTTTGATATAATAAGAGACGGCAGAATCTCCACTAAGTATTTGTCTTTGTTCCAACAGATATAAATTACAATGGTCATCGGTGATTTGTCCCCAAGGACCGGCGAAGTCGTAGGTCATTATGTTCCAGAAATTGACATATTTGTTTAATTTGGGCAAATCCCAGCTCTGGAGTTGCCATTGACCAGCTGGACTAGCAATGGAGATCTTAAATCCTTCAGGAATTAGCTTTTCATTCAATATTTCAAGGAGGTTTTCAAGTTGAGTGCTATGTTCTGGATATTCCCAATCGATATCAATTCCTTGGAATTTGTATTTCCTGACGAATCTCAAACAACTTTCGGCAAAATTTACCATCTTAACCTTGGACTTTGTCACTGACTTGAATAAATCCGCCTTACCATAGCCCCCAATCGATAAATAAAGATCAGGTCTTTTATCTTCAGCTAAAAGACTTCTACATAAACTTAATTCTTTCAAAATCCCTTCAGCATGATGTTTAGACCCCATCAAACTGAAATCTCGAGGAATTTCTTCATCCGCCCATGAATCCATACTCAATATCTCTCCTGAACTTTCATTTATAGTCCAAAATGCATAATACAAACAAGATATTTTATCAAGAGCCAAATCACTAGGGTATTTATTAATACCCTTTGGATTATAATGGGCCCAATTAGTGTAATATAACCCTAAACTCATCTTCACCTCACTACAGCCAATAATTATCAACAAATCTACCCCAAGTCAAACCAAATCTCCACCAAAATATTCAGCCTCGAACCCCCAGCTTTAACGTTCATGTCAAAATATTACCTAATTAGGTATCATCCTAAATTGCCCCATTTAGTAATCTTATTTCAACAACAAGAAAAAACTTCACCTCGAGACAAAGCTGATAACAGTTGAAAATAAGCGCTGAAAGGAAGGTGTTCCGGTGGCTAATTAATAGAATATGTCAGAATTGGAAGTGGACAATCGTGCTGAAGAGCCGGTGTTGAAAGATGATGTTGGATCTGAGGAAGTCGAGAATGGATCCACACTGAAAGAACCATCTAAGGAAGTTGACGGCGGTAGCGCTGAAGAGGACGAAGATGACGATGGAATGGGATTGTTCGGAGACGATGAAGACGAAGAGAAACCTCAGGCAGAGGAAGATGAAGAAGATGAAGAGATGGAGGAACAAGAGGAACAGAGAGAATTGAAAACTATCGATGTTTCTTTAATCAGACATAGTAAATCACATTATTTACTGAAAGATCAAAATATAAAGTTACAAGTTCCAACTTATATTGGAATAGATAGCAAGCCATTTGATCCTAATAAGTTCTCTGAGTCTGTGGAAGATCATGCCGATACCGAGAGAGAATTGGATGATAAAGTTATTCTGGAGAATACTATCAGATGGAGATACTCTACGAACCAAGCTGGGGATGTGTACAGACAAAGTAATTCTCAGGTGATTGAATGGGATGATGGTTCTTTATCTTTGAGATTGGGAGGTGAAATTTTTGATCTCCGAGTTGGACCAAATGAAGATAACTTCTTGGTTATGACTCATGATGAACAAGATATCTTACAAACACAAGATATTTTGACCCATGTCGCCAAGATCGTACCAACATCTACCTCTTCTCTGGCTCATAAGAGGTTGACCAAATCGATTGCTCGTAGACAAGCTTTGAATAAGCAACATAAGATGAAGTCTATCGTATTAACAGAAGATCCAGAATTGAGAATCAAGGCATTGGAAAGACAAGAAGAAGAGAATTTCAGACTGAGAAGAAGAGCAGAATTGAAGAGATTACAAGAGGAGGAGAAAATGGAGAGAGGATCTCCTGGACCGTCGAGAGGTGCTTCTACCAAATACTATTACAATGAAGATGAGGAAGAGGAAGATGCTACTGGTATTGATGTTCGTAAAAACGAGTACGATGACGATGACGGATTCATTGACGATGATGAAGAAGAAGTGGATTATGATGATGAAGATGATGAGTTGGATTTGGCTGCAGAGAGATTGAGAAAGGTGAAAGAAGCAGGTGCTGCAAAGTATGCTGACGATGAAGAAGAGCCAGTCTCGAGAAAGAAGAGAAGAATCATCAGTGATGATGATGATGAGTAAACTGCTGCCATCGTTCCACTGCTGCCATCGATCCATAGCTGTACATTATATAAATTTCAAAAAATATTTCACTCTAACAAATTTTGGTAGTGCATAAAATCCCAAAACACCACGCTCGCTGCCCAACCAAAAAGTCAAAAAAAAGGTCAAATTGTCCTTTTTGGCCTTGAATAAACAAGCATCTATTGGTTGATTAGATTGAATTGAATAGAAATTCTGTTTAAAAGAAGTTGAAAATGTCTTGGAACGGTAAGTGTGGTGGTGGGATGGGGATTGTGGCCTGAGATCAGGGGTATCATCGGTATCGCTCTGTATATTGACCACCTCATCACTTGGATTTGCCCCTTGCTGCAATACTAACACTGTGTTTTTTATAGCTTACACTGATAACTTGGTTGCCACTGGCAAGATTGACAAGGCCGCCATTTACTCTGCTGCTGGAGACTCCGTTTGGGCCTCTACTGGAAGTTTGTCTTTACTGGCTAATGAGATCAGCGAGATTGCTACCGGTTTCACCAACCCAGCTAACTTACAAGCCAATGGTTTACATGTCCAAGGACAAAAATACTTTTTGTTGAGAGCTGACGAGAGATCCATTTACGGTAAACACGTAAGTTTTGATTTTAACTTTGTCATGCATTGACTGCATACTAACTTTATTTTATAGGAGGCTGAGGGTGTTATCATTTGTAAATCCACCCAAACTATTTTGCTCGCTCACTACCCTGCTGGTGTTCAACCTGGTGAGGCTACTACTGTTGTTGAAAAATTGGTTGATTATTTGATCAGTGTTGGATACTAATTATATAAATATAATTTCCATTGGTAGAGTCTTTGGATAGAATAAATTTAGTTTGAACTAATGTAGATGAGGGGATGAAAATGTAGATAGTAGTAGGTAGTAGTCACAGTATTAACCTCTTAGCGTATCAACCTATTAACCTATTAACCAGTAGTAATAAATCGTAATAAATAGTTAAATAATAAATAATATAGTATAAATACTAATAAATAAATAGTAATAAATAGATAAATAAATATGGGAAGGAAGATCACTCAAAAATGTTAGTCCTTGGCTTTCTTCTCTCCTCTAAATTCTCAAAATCAACACTAACACTGAAGTTACTTGCCCCATTGAATGGAAAATGTTGTCCAGGAATACCATCAATGTGTAAAGGATAATGATCCTTATCACGTTTTGGACTGTATCCAAGTAATTCGTACAATTTACGTTCATCAGTAACGTCCTTTTGGTAACCAACAAACGTCTCCTTCAACTTCTCCATTGGTTCAGCGGTACCCACAATCGATACAATTGACTTTCCATCATGTCTCTTACGGTAAAACTTATCGTATTGATAGACCCCAACCGCTCCAGTAAACATCAATACAGGAATAACCAAATAAGACTTGAGGATATCTTGAGCAGGAGCCAACTCCTCTTCATGATGACTTGAATAGAATCTAACTTGACTCTTAATGGAGTTCAGTTTCTTCAACAGATCGTTTCCGACTCTTCTAAACATATTCCACTATGTGTACCAAGTGTTTGTCAACCTCTATTGGTTCTAATCAATTAAAGGAGCCTCTTTACCCCGCTACAGCGCCAAAATTATTGTGTGACAATAAGAAGGTAGTGCATGAAGGCACAATTTGACAACCAAAATGTAGCGATCCATTGAAAGCGCTAAATTGGTAGTGTGTGAATGCCCAATATCCGAATTTGGAAATATCGATCCCACCTCCGCTAATCAAGGCGCCATATTAATCATCTAACCGTTAGCCGACAGTATAGATTGATGTCTAGAACGTTGAAGAAAATGGTTGAATGGATTGTTATTGTATACGATAAGCCGGGAGTTGACCGTACTGTTGTGAGACCACTGCATTTGGCAAGAATTCCGGTCGGTGTTAAGGACGGTATCATTAAGAGTGCTGGGCCAATCTTCCATGAGATTCCAAAGCCAGCTGAGGGGTTCACTCCTTTTGCTGGTAGTGCTTTGACCCTTGAAGCTAATAGCAAGGAAGAGGTTATGGAATTCTTGAAGAAAGATCCTTTCGTTGAGGCTGGTATTTGGGATTTGGACTCTGCTCTTATTTTCCCAGTAAGTATTTGTTATAGAGAGACTTTGATTTTGGGATAGTTACTAACATGATTCATATAGTATGTATGTGGTTATAGAGAGGCTAAGAGTTTGTCAGCTTAAATATCTACGAACAATTGAGTTTTCTAGACCTTTCGGTATATATTTGTAGTTTATAAATCCTTCAATTTCTCAGTGTTCTCTGGTTTGACAATATCTCTCCATTCCATCAAGTTCAGAGACATGTTCTCAGCGTAAAACTCAGGGTAATTGTCTTTAATCACTTTCATGAGCCCATTGAAGAACAGCTGGTACCCATAGCCATTGAAATGGATCCCATCCACTAACAATTTCTCTGGTGCTACACCCAACTTAGCAGCGAATTGAGTGAATTCCAGGTACAAATCGAGAACTGCAACATTGAGAGATGATCCAATGTCTTTCAATACTTTGGCATACTTCAAATTGACCTCATTGGCTCTTTTTCCACTGTCTGGAGTGTACTTGTCAAATCCCTCCCAAACTGCAGCATCGTAATATGCTGGAGTGACCAAAATCACTTTAATTCCTCTTGAAATCAACTCATTTGTGATCTCAGTCATGTTTTCTTTATACTCGTCTAGCTCAACGGTTTGATCCCCTCCTTGAGAGGCATCATTAGTACCAAAGAACACATACAGAATCTTGATCTTACGAGATTCTGGCACCTCATCGTGATCTTGCTGTAAAATTTTCTTCAAAATGAACTTGGCCTGTCTGGAATTGTATCCTGAGAATCCTCTTTGAAGAACATCGAGTTTTCTCGTGTAAGCTAGTCCAATTGTTAGTCTTTAATCTCCAAAGTTCACCTCTAAATCATTACTTACCATTAGTCAAGGCAGGGCCCAAAGCGAACTCAACTCCCGATGAAGTTTCTGCAATATCAGGGTTAAGAAGGTATGGTCTCTGGTTGAAAGAGTACTCGGTGATGGAATCACCAAATATCAAGAATTTGTTCAAATCAAAAAACATCTCTAACAGTCTAATGCCGTCTTCAAGTGGGCTCGAATGGCGCTAAGGATAAATTTCTAAGGTGCGCTTAGCGTGGGGTTTTTCGTGGGATCGCCGAGTGTGGATGAGATGAGCACAAAGTGAGGAAAATCAGAAAGGGGGCGAGGGGCTAGGGGAAAAAGAGGGAAATGAGAAATGGGGAAGGGGGAGTGACAGGGCGAAGGCGAGAGGGCGAAGGAGGAGAAGGTGAGCTGATAGTGAGAGATAGAAGAAGGCTTGAAACCCAATCCATAAACAATATAGACTCTTAATGCCTTCTATTGTGAAACTAGGTGATATTACTCAGTATTTTTTCTACTTTTAATCCCTACAATTACTAACTAGCAGATCTACATTATGGTTATTCCTCATTATACAAAGCCCAAATCTGAGCTGTAATTCAGGGAGATCTCCAATCTGATGGAGCTGTTCAGAATCCTGGTCAATAATAATTCTCTTTTTTTTTTTTTTTGTTTGTTTTTCGTGATTTTCCACCTAGACCTTCTGTATTAATTATAAATCCTTCAATTTCTCGGTATTCTCTGGCTTGATGATATCTTTCCCTTCCATCAAGTTCATAGGCATGTCATCAGCATAGAGCTTGGGGTACTTATTTTTGATTATCTCCATAAGCTCCCGGCGGAACAGTAGGTAACCGTAACCGTTGAAATGGATACCATCCACCAACAATTTCCTTGGGTTATCAAATCCCCACTTCTCATAACGCTCGTCGAAGGCCAGGAACAAATCGAGAACTGGGACGTTGAGAGCAGTTCCAACTTCTTTCACGACTTTGGCATACTTCTTATTGGTCGCAGTGGATCTTGGTCCATTATCTGGAGTTTTCGGGTGGATGCTATACCACACATCAGCATCATGATAAGTTGGTGTGACCAAGATAACCTTAATACCTTTTGCAAGCAAGTCATTTGCCATCTCAGTCATGTTGGCTCTGTATTCCTCTAACGGAACGTTTTGAGCACCTCCTGATGCATCATTGGTACCGAAGAATACATACAGAATCTTGATCTTGAGGGAATCTGGCATCTCATCATCTTCCTTCAAGATCTTCTTCAATATGTACTTGCCTTGTCTGGAAGTGTATCCTGCGTAGCCTCTTTGAACGATATCGAGTTTTCTCGTGTAGACTAATGGAATTGTCAGTATCAGATGTCCAAGTATCCCCTCTAATTCATTACTTACTAGTAGTTAAGGCAGCTCCCAAAGCAAACTGATATCCTGTTTGTTTCTTATGAGGGTTAAGAAGGTAAGGTTTTGAGTTGAAACTGAATTGGGTGATGGAATCACCAAGCATTAAAAATTTGTTCAAATCGAAAAGCATCTTGGAAGTCTCAATGCTGTCTTCAATTGGACTCGGCTGGCACGACAGTCGAATTTATATGTTGTGCTTCTGAGGGGTTTTTGTGTGATCCAAAGAGGTCATGGGAGGGGTGAATGAGACAGAGAGCACTCAGATGGATGAGGGGAAGGTGGTGTGAGACAGAGAGCACTCAAATATAAGGGAGATAGACCAGTAGGATTGGTTGGAGATAGACCACAGGGAGTTGCAGGCGCCGATCACTGCTAATAGTGGAACTCTCTAGGTCATTCCGATTGGTGTGAGATTGATCCCTTGGGTGGGTAAGGCAGAGAACACTCAGCTGCGTGGGTCACAAATATCACTTGGATGGGCGAGCGGAAGCATCAAAATGCCAAGATCGCACATGAGACCTCTAAAGTCAATTCTATAACTCAACTCATATTGATTAATCTAGAAACTCGTAGCTCGTAAATCGTACATTTACTCTTCTTACAGTTTTATATTATTGTCATTCCTCATTATTCAAAATCTCAAATCTGAGCTATAATTCTGGGAGCGGCTCTCCAATCTGATGGAATTGTCTATTGAAATATAACAACCCCCCATCTTTAGACTCCTGATTAACAATAATATCCTTCACTTCAGCAACCCAAATTTCATGATTTTCCACTCTAAAAGGTTCATTGTTTTGCTTCAAGATCAAGACTCGTTCATTGTGTTTCAAGATCGGGATTTTCAACATCTTTCCCAATATGCCAAGACCTTCATTCTGATATATACAGTAATCTTGGTCAAGTTTTAAGTCATTGAAAGGTTGCAGGTGGATTATCCTGTCACCTTGTTTCTTCATTCCTCTGCTAAAATTCCTCAGTAAACGTACACTCTCGACATCCGGACTCATGATATGGAGGGCGAAATATTGGTATTTCTTCAAGTTGGTCGATGTCACCGACGGCACCTGAAGGTTAAACTGCACCAATGGCTTCGGATATACACATAATGAGCAAGCAGATGAAAGTGTCATCCCATGGTAACTAGAGACTGGGGCATTTGCGTCAACAAAAGGTGCAGTTAAAATCATCGCCTGTGACCCAAAAGATGCCATAGACTCCTTGAATGTCTCTTGAATCTGGCTCGAGTATCTTCTTATTCCTCTCAACATCATTTTAGATCTCTTTCCTCTTCAATGCTCTGCCTCGATGTTCCTTCAAAGTTCCCTCGATGCGCCCTCGATGCGCCCTTGAAAAAAAAACCCCCAAATAAAAATTTCCTTCGAGGATTTTTCACTGTGCGAACTAAAACTCAATTTGATGCTGAAGGGAGGAGCTGAAGGGAGAAGGACGGCGATAACGGGATGAGGATGAGATATTTAAGGGCGCTGCTGTTGATTGATGAGGTGACTCATGTAAAGCCGCTGATTTTGGGTAAGAGTTCTGGGCTAGGGCGTAAGAAGCGCCCTTCCAAACTCTCTACCACTTTGCATATGCCTAGTACTTATGAGAAGGCCTTATATGGAGAGAATATGTATGGTGACCTTGTGGCTCTGCCGGTAAGAAATGATAAAATATCGAGAATGAGTGCTCCTAGATCATTGCTTCTCAAGTTTGAAGCTATTGTCTTACCAGAAATAGAAGGTGATTCCAAGAATGGGGTGTCCTTGACTACCACAGACCCTACTTTGAAGAGAGTGGTGGTGAGGCCCAATATTGACTTCATTACTAACAGAACTCTGGAGTCTTCTTATGTTTATTTTAATAAGAAATATATCAGTAAACTATTTGATCTGAAAAATACCAGATCCTCAATGAAATTGGTGCCGTTGAAGTTGACTTTGAAGAAGAAGGGTGAATTTAACTTTAAAAATGTAAAGATAGATTTAGATTTTGGATCACTTGAAGAGAAATTGGTGGATAATTTCGAACTGAAATTGGGTTCCGTTCCTTCTGAGTCTGTAAATGGACGAGATGACTCTCAAAAGATAGTGTTAGTGATACGAGACTGTCCTGTAGACTACAAGAACGACCCCACTGTATTACGATTCGATGACAAAGTGGATGATCGTTTCACTCGTATTCTTCGGGAACGCTGGCCAGAAGACCTGCTGGTCATGGTCTCTTATAATCACAGCACTAAAGATTTCCTACACCTTGCATATAGAATAGTTAATTATTATAAATAAAGGACATTTTTTATTCATTGAAGTGAGACTCTGTGTTTAATTCTGAATGGTAAGCCGTACAACACAGGAGCAGCTCCGTTAAGATATTTCAAATTGCAAACATCTCTGGATCTCATAACCAGATGTGCAATGCTCTTATTTCCCTTCAGAGGCTCGAATAATCCCCATCTCTCAAAAAGTGACACTGTAAATTTATCTATATCTTTGTCGGTGACATCCCACAAATTTACAAAACACATTGGAGAGTTAGCGATCAAATGACTATAGACTGGACCGTAAGGCTCAAGAAGTCCGTTTTCATGCAAAACACCACTAGAACATCCGATCAAAAGAGATGGACAACACCGTTCTAAAGATTTGATAGTTGATGATTTTATATACTGGTCTCCACTACCATGACCTAAATAAATCAAAAGATCACAAGTAGAGAGCAGACTTGCAAATTGTTCTTCAGAAGGTTTCTGACCAACAACTCCGTTCCATTGCTCAAGAGTTTCAAAAGTATCCTTGAAATTACCCTCTGTCTTGACCAAATCATTATTAGGGTTGATAATATAGTAACCTTTATCTACAGATAATTCTAAAGAGGGGTTTTGTCTAAGTAACTTGGTCAACATCACTAGGGATGGCATCCTAGATACTGACTTCTCTCTCATACATGGCAATGACTCCCAAGGGAAGTTACAGCAAGATTTTCCAACAACCAAAACAGTATGGTCGAACTTCTGGAAATCTCTCATGATATTGTCATTGTCATATTTGGCTACAAGCTCCTCGATATCCACATATAAGTGATCAAAATCGATCTCATCGACCGAGTTGTGTTCACCATGATACAACAAGGTATCAATTACAAAATATATCAAGTCTTCTAAGATCTCTGTGGACAGAAGAGGCGGTTTTWATTTGGTGAAGAATAACTCCAATACCAGGTCATGGATTTCGACTCGATTGTTCAGTTTCAGTTTCTTATTGAATCTTGAAGGGAGATATTGGTTTAAGATGATCTCGAACTTTTGTTTAAATTGCAGGATCAAGTTCTTATTTGCTCTACTTTGGTCGAAGATTCCCAGGAAGCCTCCTAACCAAGACGACTCCACTTTGTTGAGTAATTCTTGTAATTCCGAGTCCAATTGTCTCCTCTCATCCCACCATTGTTTTTTATCCTCCTTTGTCTTGATCTTGGATATTCTCTCGATCTTGGTGGTGGAATTACTGTTGTCGATGATCTCTTTTAATCGTCTCATAGCGGTATCGAAGGTTAACATGGCTTCCTCATTACCCAAATCATTCAGTGCAAGCCTTGTTAAAGGTAATCTTAGGAAGAAGGGCTCATTCAAGCTGTTATCGTATCTAGTAAGAAGCAAATCACCAGAATATGAGCATAAATCGATTGTGATCACATTCCATGAGCTAGGAAGATGACTCTTCAAATCTTTCATTATAGACCCTGGAACTACGGTGGTATCTACATCATTATTTAAGGGATCTGGGATCGTTTGGTGCAGGTCCTCAGGTCTCGCAGCTAACAGTCTCTCAAATTCGAGGGGAAAGAATCTCGCTAACTCGTTTTGCTCATACAATGGAATTGTAGATATGCTATCATCGACTATAGAGTGCCTTAAAGTGGATTCCATACACATCACCTTTCCACAATCAAATATATCCATATTCCGTAAAGTTTTAAGGTGAATATCATTGGAAAGGGTGTCCTGGATCAATTGTGAGGAGGAATTCAAATTATCGAGTACCTTTTTTACGATCTGAGATGCTTCATTGGTGGCTCCTGGCCTTGAAGCAGGTATCGTAACTACCGATTCCTCTACACCTGAAAGAACTGCATCAGATTGAAGACAGTTCTTGGCAGTTAATAAGCTCTTTTTCAGCAAGATGATATTCTCTTTAGCAGTGAGGTTTCCAACACCTTGAGCCCCCTGAGCCAAGGTCCTAGAGTGATCCAATTTGAAGAACCTCTTAAATTCCATATCTAATTTCATATTGTGAATCCATTCTGGCTCTCTACCAATTAACTCTGTCAATATCGAGGTGAATTTCCCTGTTGAAATATCATTCATGAAATTATCGGCCTTCTTCAAATATACAGCCTCGTTCTTAGAGTCTCCCACCATCTGGAAGTAAAACAAATGAGTAAGTAATCCTCTCAACTCAAGAAGATCTTCCTCAAAAGCGATTCCATTATAAATGCTATCACTTTTGATCATCAACTCATTTGCCAGAACGAATTTATGACAGAATAAGTAGAATTCAGCTACGAAGTAGTATACATAACAACAAGAAGCTGGAGATTCCTGATGCTGTACAAATTGAAGTAATTCTTCAACGTAGTAATGACAATTCTTGGTCATTCCACGGTGTAAATTCAAGTCTACGCCATACTTCAACAGATTTACCAATACATAAGAGATGCTCCACTTGAGGACATTAAGTTCGACCATATCGACATTTCCAAGGGATTCTATATGTTTCAGGAGGATCACTTTGTTCAACCTGATACTTCTACGGATATCGATTATGGCATTTAAGTAGTCGTGGAGGAGGGATTGGCGAAACATGGATGATAAAAGGGAAAACTTAGCCAATATATGAAGAACCTGTATGACATTGACTCTTGTGAGGGCATTTCCTTTGATATTAAACCTTTGATCTGTTTTCAAACAATCAATAATCTCACTATATAGAGTCAGGGCATGCTCCTTCAGTTGGGTCTGGATATAAATCTGAAGTTGTAATAATTTCAGGGACATCTGTTGAAGGGGTAGCTGAGTTTTTACGTCTTTAAGTACTTCTTGAGCTTCTTTAGAGAACTCAAGATCACATAAAATCTCACATAATCCGATCTGAAGTCTAGATCGTTGTGATGTGAGAAGAACCAGTTCTCTTGTGCTCATATATTCTTTATAAAGAGAGATGGAGTATGCAAATAAGTTCTGGTATTTCAAGTAGGATGAGAGAAGAATCACAAACTCGAACTCAAGGTCAAATAAGAGCTTATTGTCATTGACTGATGAGTTAGGCTTGATGCTGAGCCACCTGTTGAACAAATGAACACATCTCATTACGATATTCTGGTTCAACGAGCGATTAATCGAGTACTGAAGGTAATTATAACAGACAAGTAATTCTTTCATAGTAGAAAGAGTCGAATCCATAGGAAACATCTTCTCGTTGAACTCTTTATAATTGATATGAGTAAAACTATCGAGTCCCATCACATTATAATATCTGATAGATATATATTGAAGAAGTGAGAGATCTTTGATAGTACTTTGAGCATCGTCCATCATCTCGTTGACCAAGATCGTCTTACCATCTACGTTAATTTTACTTAGTCTTCTAAATATGCAACTGATCACAAGGGTTTGTAATTTCTCGTTAGAGAGTCCTGTCAAATTCAAAGATCTTGATGAGCTAGCTGCTTTTATCAATAGTCTAAAAGTGATATCCAAAGTTTGGTCGAACTGATGCTCGAGCTGGAGGAAGTCTCTTTGTGGGAGACCTTTTACTTTTATGTAACATTGTAGATTTTTGAATAAGAATACTTTGGCTTCGTGGGTAGCTCCTTGCTCTAATATGGAATTAGCGATCCTCTCTACCTTTTGTCTGAAAACTTTGAAGTCATTCGCCAGCAAAGACTCGCTGAAAACATTGTATTCGAGATTAATACAGTCCATCCACCGTTGATATGACTCTTGAATGTTCAAGGTGACAAGCTCATTCCCATATTTGAAGTATATATTGGATAAAAACCTGTATCTTATGATTTGTTTATGTTTACGATAGATATTAGCCAATAATTTGACGGCTTGGACTGCACTTTCGGAGAAATTTGTCGAAGAGTACATGAAATTCAGACAATAATCGGCAAAATCGGTGACTTGTTTGGAAGAAGCCGAGGTTCTGGGATTATATTTCAGTATAGGTTCGAGGATATTGGCCAAATAATCCACTTTTACTTCAAGTGAGATCTCTTCCTTCTTAAGAATCTTAGACGTCAACCTAATTAAGGTCTTGATGTTCTCATTATCTACAATTAAGTCTTTGAGATACTCAAAGATCTTAGAGATATCGGTTTTTATAGTTTCTGGGTCACTTGTGATGAATAAATCTGACTCTATATCCATATCTTGGGGGTCTGCTAGTGTGAGAGATTCATTTTTTGCAGTCACAAACCGATCCCAGTTAAAATCATCATGGATGAACAACAGACGATGAACATTCTTTATCTGTCTGAATATTAAAACACATTTCTGTAATAAATACAAACTGTTCAGACTTTTCTTCTTATTGATAAAGTTGAGTAACTCGTAGAACTGACCTGAACAATTTTGGTAGACGGATTTCTCATTGATATTAGCTATGGTTTTGGAGATTATGGTCTCTAAATGTGAAACAATGGCCTTTTCATCTGGTGAATTCAACGCAAATACCATTGATATCACCAAGTAATTGATACGGACAGAGCCTTTCGAACCATTACTGTACTGAACTAACAATTTTCTCATCATTTCAAATTTATGAGATTTCTCTTCTGGTGTTTTCAAAGAGTCAAACCACGAGATCATATCCTTATCTAGCACTTTTAAGAGGGTTGCCGGAGGGCATATTAGATGTTGTGGGACACCATTTCTCAATTTGAAATCGGTCACCACCAGTTTTACAAGTATTATATACAGAGTTGTTATATCTTTGGCAAATCCAGCACTAAAGATTTTGAAGGGGGCAATTCCAGAAAGTTGTTCAATGGCTTCCTTTGCAGATCTCACTTTGGTGGTATCTAAAGGTTTATTATGACCTTTTCTTGTTATCAAGGAATGTATACGGCGAAAATTCGCATAAACCAAGCAGACTGCCATCTCCAATGAGTCTTTGTCGGTGAGTTTTAGGTATTTCAACAGGGCGTCGTTCCTCAACCTGATCAAATTATCTCTTTCCCGGTCAGCAGATTCATTCCCATCGTGTAATATACTATCCAATATCTGAAAACTTCGTAGTAAAATGTCATGATCCAGACGAGATTCCGCTTGAAGAAGGGAATCTGATCGGAGACTTTGATGGATGATCTCTAAACACTTTAATTCCATATCTTTCTTGTCGAATTTCTCCTGATGAAGCGTTGAAATTGGTTCAGAGCGCTCAGAGCGACGTCGAGACCTCTTCTCTGTCGCTAAAACAGGCGCCTTGTTAGGACTTATGGAGAGATGGGCCAGGAACTGATCAAGAAGAGCTTCAGTTTGAGCCGCTGAAATCAGCGGATCACTCAAAATACCACCGCCCAACTCATTTTTCTCGTCTATCACACTCTCATTCGGCGGCATTGTCCGATTTAACACCATAAAACTTTCAATTGCCTCGCTGGGCCTACTTCAACTCCAAGTTCAGTTGGTCTTGTCTCTATGCTTTCCTATTTGAGATATTTGTTTACACTTTGGAGGGAACGCGACAATTGATATTTCGCTCGCGTTTATATGGAGTGAGCAGAATATTGAAAATTTGGGGGTTAGGTGAGACACTGAATGACAATGTGACGAGTCCATCGTGTTGGTTCGGTATTTATTAGTTCTACAGTCTGATAATATTTTAAATCACAATTTCATACATTTTACTAAAATTTAGATCCTAATTTAGCTAATACTTCTGGAGATTTGGCTTGCCTCTCACGTACTTCTGGAGCATCTCTTTGTAATCCTTTCAACCATTGAGTAGCATAAGATGGCTTATCGATACGTGGATCATTACGAGCCTTGACAATAGTGAAATAATCATTGTAGAAATCACCATTGTAATTACCCAAAGCTGAGTTGATGTAATAATCAGAAAGAAGGAAAGCATCGGTCAAACCGATTACTTTGTCTTTCAAATCATTGTACAATTGCTTTAAATGAGTAGATCTGATCTCCAAGAGAGTGGCGTTATCCAAAATGTCAAATTGCAAGAAGGCACCACTAAATTTCTCAATCATTGCTAAGGCATGTACTTGCAGAAGTTTGATTAAACTATCTTTGATATTTCCTTGGGCTCCTAAATCTGAATGGATCTTCTTCACCATAGTTTCCAAACTGTAGTAGTGGGCATATAATTTAGAGATGGCAACTTTTTCAACACCAAATAAGTCCCAGTTGTCATTATTCTTTTTCAATTCCTCATTCACATAAATAGCATACTTGACAATACACAGTTCAAACAGTTTCACTAATTCAGACAAGTCTTTGCAATCTTTCAATTTGAAATCCATGCTTGACTTATAATTATTAATAAATGACATATCTCCAGATACCTTCTTTCCCTTCAAAGCAGATCTGATGGATTGGATAACAATTCTACCACCATTCATGGCCAAAACATTATTGTCACCCTCCCAAGTACACTGGACAACCCAGTCGGTATACAGTTTACCGAAACCAGAGTACAGGGAATAACCGTGACCTCCACAAGCTTGTCTACATTCATCGATCAAGCCCAGGGTATGCCAAGTGAAAGTAGACTTTAAAGAAGCGGAAGATCCAAATACGTTCTTCATCATATTTATAGCAATTCCAATGCTCTTCAAGTCTTGAGTGGTTACCAGTTTCTCCAAATATGCAATTGAAGCAAAATGATCCAGACGTAAACGACTAGTGGCTGCCAGAGCCAGGTACAGGTACAGTAACAAAGGAATCAACCTGTGTTGGTGTAATGGGTATGAGATCAACTGGGTCTCGTTTCCTTGAGCACCAAATTGTCTTCTTCCTACAGCATATCTTAACAGTACAGTAACGAATCTAGCACCTGTTCTGTAAGATTCTTCCACCATTGTAACTCTTCCGGTCAATAATGCACCATATGACAATTGTTCCAAAGGAGGAATAACAACTTCACCAGTCTCATCATCAATTTGACAATATTTAGATAACATGTATTCCTTTGGAATCTTCACATTTGTGAACTGGATCCAACCATTGTCAATACCATCTCTACCCATTTTAGAGCCGATATCACCTACAGCGACACCAGGCATGAGGTTATGATCTGAGTCCCTCAATGGGACGACAAAAGTCTTCACACCGTAATCCTTGTTTCTGACGATTAATCTCAGGTATGCTACACAATAATTCAGGGAATGAGCAGCTCCTCCAATCCACCATTTGGTAGCACCAATATGAGGAGTATTGACGGTGAATTGACGAGTCTTTTCATCATAAGTCAGAGTGGTCTCCAATCCTGGAACATTGGAACCATGGGCCATCTCAGTCATAGCGAAACATCCATAGATTTCAGAACATTTATAGGCGCCCCTCTCAAAAATCCAGTACTCAAATTGTTCCTTGGTACCATTGCCTCTGATCAGGTTCAAAAACAATCCTAAATGAACACCAATTCTTGTACCAGTTTGAGGGTCTGAAGCGCTGATCAGCGTTAAGCGCTCTTGGAATTTGTCCAAGTTAGGGTAATCTTTCTCCATATAGAAAGCCAATCTTGCGATTTTCTCAGCGGTACGGTCACGATGCTCTTCTTTAGTCAGATCATAGTACTCACTAGAAGAATGCAATATAGGATCCCTTTCCAACTCGAGGAACGTCAGCTGAAGACTCTTTGACTTTTCCGCCGAGCCTTCTAAAAACAGATTCATCAGGTTCAAATCAAAGTCGGTATTCAGTCTCAGAGCCTGAATGGAGTTAGCAGGAGCAGGAGCTTGGGATATCTTCAGTTCCTTCACCATGATTGCAGTGTTATTCTTTTAATAAATTTTATCTATCCCCACAATTTTGCCCCCATGCAGAACGATGCCCCTTTATATAATCTTGCTCCTTTAGCCAAGTTTATTTTTTTCATGTGCCAAATTGAGGAGCATCAGCAATTTTTAAAGGGAAAAATCATATGGTGTTTCGGTTAGGAGTGCAGAAGGGGAGGGGGAGAACGGAAATAAAGACGAGGGAAAGGAGGGAGTTTAAGAATGTGAGCAGAGAGAAAGAGATGTGCTTGAGGAAATGAGAAGTGTTGAGGATCGGGAGTTGGATAGAATTGGACAAGGAATGGTTGAGTTTAGACATCAGAGATTTACGACGTTACCCCCTCGTTTGTTATTTGAGGATCTATTTGTTAGTGCGTTTTTTGTATCCTCGGGGTTTAAAATTAAACGTTCGATCAGCGTCGCAGCACAATACAATAAAGTATAGGAGCTTTTTTAACCGAGGGTGCGCGCACTTTTAACTAGTTGGGAGGGGAAGTCACGCAGGGTTAGAGGGCGTGAGAAGCGATGACTTGAGGAAGCGCATGTGATTGTGAAATTTCTGTCAAACAGTTCGGGATAAGATGGAAGTGGGGTGTAAAAACTTGGGGTAAATCATGGTGTACTTGTGATTTCTTTTTCTGCATCTGCTTCTGGTTTACACTCCTCTACTACTTCTTTGGTATTCTCTACCACTCCAGTTCTCTGCCACTTCTCTACTACTCCACCTCTATTCTGCTAGTCTACCCTACTACTCTACCCTACTATTCTTCTCTACTACTCTACTCTACAATACTTCTCAATATATACATGATTTATTATTGGACAAGATACATCATTCTACCACTCTTATCATACCCAATCTTTCTGTCCTTCTTAGTGTCTCTATTAGTAGTACCGTATCTATAACCGATCTGACCAACTTTGACATCAGTGAATCTGAAATAACTCTTCTCATTCAGCTTTCTCTCAGAGATAAACGACATAGCAGCCAGCTTAGTCTTTTCGGATTTTGTATGCAGATCACTGTGCTCGCCAAGATCACTCAATTTTTCCAAAGTCTTTTGAGCAGGTTCTAAACCGAAAATTTTGGCAGCCTCGATTGGTCCAAATGGTTCACTATCGGCAATAGTTAAGAATCTCGATCTTTGAGTTTCTGGAGGAATTGGAATCTCGGTCAAATTCTCCGCACTATCCTTTCTTGACTCCTTTACAGGTAACATCTTATATATCAGACGTGACATTCTAGTCAATTCTGGGGTAATTAAATTCTAAAAAACTTTGTTAGTATTCCATAAAATCATATGATCCCTAATATTTTCAAGCCATTCTCTTCTCAGCATATTGTAAAAGATTCTAACCATGTATGTTGTCTTCAAGACTAATCGAATTTTTTTTAACAGTTCATCATATAAAACTGAGAACAGCTTAAAAATAAGGGGCGGGTTTAAAGATACTCACTTTTTCTTTCCATTCCTTCTCAACATTACTCAACTTGACAATCAGCTCCAATCTTGGGATCTTCAAACCATACTTTACAGCCAGTTCCTGACTACTCAATCCCTTTGATACGATATCATCAATGATCTGTTTCTTTAACTTCACACTGAGTTGGAAATTAGTCTTCAATTGGTCATTATCAGGGAATGGTTGTAACTTTCTCTCAAGAGGAGGCTCTCTTTGTTGTCTAGGTCTGGTGACCACCAAATAATTGTCAATCAATGAGTTACCTTGATCAAACTCAGGATTAACATATTTAGGAACATGATTGGTCGAACTGTAATAGTACTTATTGAATGGATATTCTCCTTTGAAATTCTTAGGTCCCAAGAATAAGTCCATCAGCTTCTTCAAATTGGTGGTTTTATATTTTGGCTTCGATCTGAAGTTTTGCTTGACTGGGAATCTAGCATAGGCAACAACACGTCTGAATCTTACTTGTTGAAGATTCACACTGCTACCACTGGTACATCCAGCAACATTTTGCAGTCTGATTCCTTGAAACATCGTCTACTTCTATGTACAGCTATCTGTTCAATCTCGACCTTCAACTATCTTCGACTTTTGAAAATTTTTTTCAACCAAATCTGGGATCTGCCATTTTCTTGGGGACGAGGAAAGGAGCCAATTTTTTCACGTGTCAATTGACATCAGCAAATTATCAAAGATTTTATATACGAAACAAAGATCAGTTGATCTGTAAAGGGGCTTTAATATATTGTATAGTATAGATAAATATGGAGTTGAATTATAGGCCCATTGAAACACAAAAATCGAACATAAATCGTTAAAAAATTATTTTAAAAAAGTGGCCTATCATAAGTGTAGTCATGATTGTGATGTAAATTAGTTTTTCTTCTGGTAAACGTCGTCTGCCTTTAATTCAGTGCCGAAGATGACATCCCAGAACTTGGAAGTAACACCGAATCCCAATTCATAATTTTTGTAGTGGTGTTCCAAATGATATTTTTTGAGTTGAAGGAAATAATCAGGCAATTTGGAGTGGTGTAACAAATAATGAGTGACGTCATAAATGATGTATCCCAAGAAACCACCGGCAAACAGTGAACAGCCCATGTAGTAAGGGAAGATGAAGAATACCAACTTAAAGAATGGATAACACAAGATCATGAACAACAGTGGAGGCATAACGAGACGTAACTTGTCCATTGGCAAATAATGGTGCACCCCGTGCATCAAAAAATGTAAAGTGAACAGAATTTGGTTATCTGGCAAGTAATAATCCAAATGGAAAACGAATCTATGTAATAAGTACTCGAGTAAAGTCCAAACGAATAAACCCAATCCCCAAAGGAAAAAGTGTAATGCGAGAGGTAAATGGGTCAAACCTTGGTAGAAAAAGTAGAAGTTGACTGGAAGCCAAAGAGCAGGAACAACATACCAAGAAGTCTTACTTAAAGGTTCCAAAAAGTTACCAAAGATAGGAGCAGAACCTTTACCGTAATGTCTTGGTCTATGGATTTGGTCCAAATAGAATTCTTTAGTCCAATTTGCCCTAAGTACTTGCATTAATAAAGGTCTGTTCAAGTCCAAGAATTTATGCTTGGAGAAATCTTGAGTATAATCGGTCTCTACACTAAGTAATTCTTCGGCAGGTAATTCTCCAAATTCGGTCGAATCATAGTTAAGTTCTTCCGACATCTTGACCTCGATATTGTGTTTCTGCAACAACTCTCTGGCTTCATCTGGAGTGGCCAAGTAACCCACATGATAAGACTCGTCCAAAATCTCATATGATGACTCGGAATGTTGATGAGTCAAGATATCAGCCATAATCTCGGTGACATCCTTACCAGCATATTCCAAAATCAAATCTTCTCCACCAGGGTGCTCATCAAGGAACGAGGTGACGTTATAAATCTTTCTGTTGTACAAAGAGACCCAGCAGTCTTTGGAGCTGTTATGGCGGGACAACTGTTCGGCGGTGTACAAAGGCAGCACTTTGCTTTTCTGAGGAGTACCAGACATGTTTCGGTGGTTGACTTGAGTCTGAACTAGTTGGCTGATCAAATGGTGTGATGTTTATATTTTACAGATTCGAAAATTTTTATCTTTTCCTTAGTTAAGTTATCGGGAAAAGTTCCGGAAGGGATTTGATGAGCAAAATACGAAGGCACATGGAACAAATCGGGATTTGGTCAAAGAAAAATACCTGTGACGTAAATTTCAGAAGCGGTGAGAGAAAAGCACAAAGAGAGAAGAATTGGATCGATCTAGATCGAGATAGGGGAAGGGTGGGGAGAAGTGAAGTGAATTGAAGTAGGTTTAATTTTTGAGGGTTTAAGTTGATCGAAGGTTATGGATATGTTGATGGGTTAAATTCAGTTTGAATGATAGTGGGTCATTGACACTCTAATAGAGTTCACAGGTCTACTAGCGGTCTACCAGGCCTACTAACAGGCCTACTAACAGGCCTACTAACAGCCTACCATCTCAGACACTCAATGCTCCTACTTATCTCTTACCTAACTCCCCCACATAGTTTAAGTGCACTGCGCTAATTTTCTATGTCTCAGACTGTATTTTAGATACTTTTCCTTTTAATTGCGCATATTAAGAAAAGAAGTCTGAGCGGAATATGTGACGAAGAGACAATATTCACCATGGTGGTATAGTTGCTGTGGAGATGTTACAGTTGGTTGTTTTACAGTTTGTATGGACAGACCATTCTGTGATTCAGTTCTCCTATTACGCCGTACTACTCCCTTCACTTCCTCTTCTCCCTACCCCGTCTACCCCTTACTCCTTACTTATTCTCTCTGCCTATTCCTACTCTCCCCCTACTCCCCTACTTCCCCTACTTTCTGTCTTCTCTCTGCCTTTTCTGCCTTCCCTTCCTCCTCTTGCTCCTCTCCCTACTCACACTTTTCATATTCCCTCAGCGTGTAAATCCCCTAACAAACTTAGGAAAAAAATCGACAGAACGAAATTTAAGGGCGGTAAAGACAAAGATACTCGAAATAAAGCTGACAACTGGTGGTATACAATCCATTTAATTGACCTATATACGTTCCTTTAGTTAATAGCGGTCGATAATCATACCATTGGTTATCTTCACCGATCACGTTAGCATTTCCATCACTTAGGACCTTCATACACGACCACCAAATCAAGATCCGCCCAAACTCAACGGACGAGTCCCTCATTTTATCATGTCTGCACAACTCAATAGAGCCCCAAGCAAGGATCGTCTGGCTCTGCATTTGGCTTCGAGCCGATATCCTGTCCAGTCCCATTCGTCTTCCCCGCTGAATTCCCGCTCTGGTAGTACCAGTGCTAGACGGCGCTTAAGTAATCAGGAATTCCAGGCTGCTACAGATGCCGTTGAACAAGAAATAAACGTTGTGACGCTGTTGAAGAGGTTGTCTATAGGGAACAGTTTGAATTATGACCCGGATTTGCCCTATGTGGATGAAGAGATGGAGAATTCCAATAATGGTGCTTCTAATTTCCATGGTAAGGCCAAATCCAGATCACTTCCCTCGACTCCAGTCACTAAGTCACTTAACACTTTCGTGTCTAACCCCACATCCGACCTCGATACCGATGATTTGGTGCCCTCAGATCTCATGATTGACACAGAAAAGCTCTTATGGGTGCCGGCAAGTGCTCATCCCGAGATTGCACCAGAGAATTTCAAACAGCATATCCAACAAACCGTTGAAGAATTGACCCAAAAATTGAACAATAAGAACAGTCTTCACCGCTCTTCATCATTATCCACTAGGACTAGAAAGACTAGTACTGGCGATTTGCAAAAGACCAGAAGTGATCCTCATAGTAGTAGCAGCAGTAGCAGTGTTAGCAGTACAGACAGCAGTTCATCGGCCAAGACCGTAACTGACGAACTGAAAAGACAACCTTCCATCAAACAATTGACACAGGAATTGCAAAAATTGTCTGAAATGGCTGGAATGTCTGTGAATGATGCTGCTACTTTAGCTAGAACATTGTCAACTTCATCATTGGGATACACACAAGTCGAGAGAGATGCATATAAGAATAACAATAATGGGAGTGTTGCTGCTGCGGCAGCATCTGTAGACGATCCTCAATCTTCTACTTTGAAGAGATCAAGATATATGTCATATAGACGTGGATCTATGAGAGGTGATTCATCATTGAGGAGGACTAGTTCTGGAGAACCTAGACAAGGGGTTCTGTCTCCGGCACAGACTCTGCCTCTGCCTCAGACTCTGCCTCTGCCTCAATCGCTGCCACTTCAGAGACAATCTTCAGATGAGTCGCGTAGATATCAAAGGAGACCTTCTACTTCGGACACTGAGAACCGTCAAAAACTGTCTCCTCCACTGCCTTACCCTAAGCAATATCCACAACACCCACAGCAAGCTCATCAACCGCATTCTCATCATCCACAGCAATCTCATCAACCACTATCCCGCCAACAGCATTCACACCAACCACAGTCCCACCAACCACATTCATCGCATGGACCCACTACCTCTCAGCATGTTCCATTGAATTCTCAGCGAAGACCTTCAACCGGATCTAGATCCCAAGAATCTTACCCACAACAGTCTCAACCTCTTCCAAGTCAACCTCAATTCACAGATAAAGACAGAAGACATCATCGTCGTAGATATCCTCAACAACCATATCCACCGGCAGGATCTGAAATAGTTGATACTCGTGACGAAGAAGAAACTGATAGTGATGAGAAACCCCCACCTCCCCCTCCAAAGAACAGCTTACCTTATCAAAAGCAGAGGCAGCAACCGCAGCCACAGCCACAGCCACAACAGTACCCGGCTCTGCAACACCCATCTCAGTCACCAGAACTCCTAAGAAGAACAAGTAGTGGATCAAGATCTGGAGTCCCACCTCCAAGCCAAATGGCTCCTTCTCCAACTCCACGTCATGTCCAACAACAATATACTTCAGCAGCACAATTGTCTCAACAACATGTGGATTCAAGACCTGAACTTGCGTCTAAGCAGAGACCTGCGTTACCTCCAAAGGAAAATGCTTCTCCTGCCGCGGCTCCAGCTCCAGCTCCTGGTTTGGATAATTCTCCAGCTATCGACTCCAAAAGAAAGAAAGGTTGGAGCTGGTTGAAAGAGAAGAGTGGAGAAAGACGTGAACCAGAAGTACAAATCGAGCATTTTGCACAGGAATCACAAAAGACTCAAAGATCGACAAGTGGTGGAAGCATTTCTAGTAACGAAAACCTGAATCATACCCGTAATAGACATGGGAGCTATATCAGTTCCAGATCTGATGTGTCTAGTATCACAAGTAAGTCTCCACCAAGCTCTCCTCCAAGAGAAGAAGTATCAAGAGAGTCTCCAGCAAAGGACGGTAAGAGTATATTAAGTAATTTGTTCAAAAAGAAGGACAAGAAACAAGGCAAGCATAATGAATCTTCGACCAAAGCCAAATCTCCATTGCCTTCTCCACCTCAATCCTCCGACGGCTTCAAGACACATAATGATACCGAATCCGAAGGATTACAACCGGCTCTTGAATTACGTAAGAAGAGATCTACAGGAATGATGGGAGTTTCAGAAGAGCAACGTTCGTCATATCAAGATGGAAATAACCTTCAACAGCAACCACGGTCTCAAGAGCATTCACCTAAACAGTACGATGAAGAAGCGGAGAATTTGAAATCCACTTTGAAGATCGAACCTCGTCATGAGAAACCAAATCAGCCCATCAAGTACACTGACAGTGCCTTTGGATTCCCATTACCTCCACTGTCCCATTCGACATTGGTCATGCTGGATTACAGATTCCCAATTCACGTTGAACGTGCTATCTATCGGTTGTCCCACTTGAAGTTGGCCAATCCAAAGAGACCATTACGTCAACAGGTGTTACTTTCCAATTTCATGTACCTGTACTTGAATTTGGTGAACCACTCGTTGTACATCCAACAGCAGCAGATGCAGGACCTGGAGATCGAAATGACCGACGATAATACTGGTTACCAAAGTGAGGAGATCATGATGGGGTAGAATTAGATGCATCTATATATTAATGAAAAGACTGTACATATTTATAAAATAGAAAAGAAGGTGTAGAGTCCAACTAGGAGAAGTATCCAGTAGAGGTATTTCCATTGAGGATGTCCTGTATAGTCTGGGGTCAAGCTAGGGAGTCCCATATAATTGCAAAAAGAATGGGCAAGAATACATCCATAGATTCCAGAGTCCCAATTGAAGTAGACTTTGTTAGTCAAGATACCGAAGGCGGAAGTATAAATGAACTGGATCAATGAAGACACTATAGATTGAGTCCAATTACCATTGAGAGCATGAATTTCTAATAATCGACGGAAATGAGCCGTCCCAAAGAGGAGTGGTGTATAATAGGTGAGGGTCAGTTCGGAGATCCCCGAGCCTCTGTATGCGGAGTTACAGAGCAGTGTGTACACGACCTCTTCTGTTATAGGCAGGATGATATAATTTCTCCAAATGATGTTGGGGTCGTTAGTCTCGAATTTACCCAATTCTCCTATCAAGAATTGGTCGATGAGAACCCCATTGAACAACACCATGAACAACAGTAGCACTTTGAAGGAATTGATGAGCTGATTAGCAGAAACTAGAACGAACCCTGTGTCAACAGCCACTTGCCAAATCGAGCCTGCGCTAACCCAATGACTTAAATACATCAAAACAAACACCAATCCAGTTACACTCAGGATCAGCACTCGTACCATCCGTTGAAATATCAACTCTCTCTCTGGATCAAGTCTGATTGACCTTGGAGATGGGACATGAATAGGAAGATATATTGCTACTACATACCACACTGCGAGACATATCGCCACACAGTGACTCATATACATAGACGAACTCATATGGAATTGCAATATACACAATATTATAGGTTTTGGACTGATTCAAAGTCAAATGTTAGCCCCAAATGGGGTCCTGAGGTAAGAATATCATATTGCCTAATTGGGACTTTTGGTGAATTTGACACTACTGTTTCCAGTTACCCCCAATTACCCCTAATTTATTGAGTTAATTTATTGACTCAATTATTCTTACCCCAATACGAACCTCTTAAAAACCATAACGACAGAAGAACCATAACACTTATCGATCCCGACAGGATCAGAACATTGGAATAATCCATCTCTGGCTCAGGTTCCAAACCTGGTGTATGATCTGCCGGGAAACACAGCAGCTCCACTAATTTGACAAAGAGCTCATTTAAAGAAGAATACCACTTAGAAGATGTATGTACAGGCAGTGGGAGGAAGATACTCTTTGTGTACAGCTCTGGCTGCATGATAGACCGTTGCTGTTGACGATCGAGATCCAGTTTCAACAGAATGAAAACCACAGGTAATTGGTCCAAATGGGGGTATTTCTCTCGAAGATCTACGAGACTTTGGAACGAATCAGGATCCAGAGAATCGTATGCAAAACATAAAATATCACACAGATCTAATCTCAGTTGATTTTCCAATATCAGTGGCTCCAATTCACCCAATTCCTCTAAAATTAAATAACACTGTTTTCCTCCCTTTAATTCTACAGTATTAGCTACGATTCGAGGTTGAATAGTGGGAGAATACATGTCACTGTATTCCCTGCCCAAAAACAGCTCCATCAAAGATGTTTTACCACTCAGGGGAGCTCCTACAACAAAACAGTTGAAAACTGACCTATCAGTAACCCCTGTCCTATATACTTTACCTTTACGATGTCTAGTTTTCCTCAGTCTGGTGATTTTAAGCAGTGATGTCGTACTTCCATTCTTAGATTCGAATCCCAAATGCAGTAAATACAGAAGCGTAGTCTTATATTCTAAGAAAGTTACCATTGTCCATTGGGCTAACCATCCTTGTAATGTGACATATCCTTGTTCATTGCATACGACACACAGAGGAAAGTTTTGTTCTTGCCAAAATTTGGGGATACCTGGCGTCGGTTTGAATAATGTCATCAATTCTTCTCCATTTAAACCTCCGTCATTATCCTTATCGAAGATCAAGAATAAATCTACGAAGAATTTATATCCTATAGGTGACAATTCGACACTGGCATGTTGAGGAACATCATATTTAGGATAGAGAAAGTCATCACTTAAAGAGAGAGAATCTGTATAATGGAAGGACCGTAAAATTGACCAACAAGTCTCATGTCTACCACTTTCTACGTAATATTTCATCAACAGTAAGAACCCTTCGACTTTAATTCCTTCTGGGCCGAAACATCCTGGGATAATCCCATTCAATAATTCTCGAATTTCTTCATACTCGTTAATATCAAGGCTCTTTCCGAAACATTTCCTTTGAAGAGCCAGAAATTCTTTAGTATCCAACACCCCATCTTGATCTTTATCACATAAAAAGAAGATTCTCTCGAAAGCGTCGATACACAATTGCTTCAAATTCCCCTCCTTATAGTCAAATATAGGAGAAATTGGATGTGTCACAGCCCTCTGACAGATGTAAAACAGTTGGTTGACGTTATAGTTATCCTTGGCACTACATTTGACACACGATTCGATCTCTTTGAAATCCTTAAGCAAGGGAAGGAAATCATCGGTGACATTTTCTTCGGTGTAAGTGTCAGATTTGTTCATTGTTACCACCACCGGCAAATTCACTCCCATAGAACGGAACATCATGATCCAATAGAGAGAGATTCTTTCATAAGTGTAATGATCGGAGTAAACGAGCCATATGACATCGGCTTGGCGGATCTCTCTTTGGAGATTGGCCAAATCTGAAGTGGAAGTGTCGATCAAAACCGAATATGACGGCGAATATGGAGATGATGAGAAGTCTTTGGGTACCACGACTTCTGGAATCACATGTTGAATATTTGGAATGAAGGTTTCTTTGACCAATGCCGTGATTAAAGATGATTTTCCAACACCTTCATCACCACAGACTACAATTCTGATAGGGTCAGTTCTTCCAGACATGATTTTGGTTAAGCAAGTGCCACTGGTTGTGTCTGTCTGTACCTCAACTAGCTCTGCTCTTCAGTATAGTAAACAGATGTATTTTGAGAGCCTCTATATTTCCCAAAACGGAAATTTAATACTCAGATCTTGATAGTCGTCGCGATCCTTGTACCGCCCCTATATATCCCAAATAAGAAATAAAACACCATTTTCATACAATTCGTAAACTTTCAGCAAAATTCCTCGCCTCCAGTGATTCTTTTCCTACTTTTAAACGCTGATGAAAAGGAGACGTGGATACCACTTGGACAATAGATAGACTAGTGGAATAAAATGGTAAGTTTTCTTGATAAATCAGGAATTGGAAGTGTGAACAATGTCTAGATTGGTTCAAATACACGCGATTGCCACCGGATAGCTCCCTTCTAGTATCATATACTAACTATTGCCACCCTTATGGGGTTGATGACTAGACTTCAATTGGTACAGGATACGATTTGTCTAACAGTATTTTCTCGCCAGACGGCAGAAACTTCCAAGTAGAATACGCTTCCAAAGCAGTAGAGAATGGGGCCACCTCAATTGGAATAAAATGTAAAGATGGTGTCATATTAGGATGTGAAAAGATCATAACCTCGAATTTATTGGTCCCAAATAAGAATAAGAAGATTCAATCGATTGATAGACACATTGGTGCTGTTTACTCTGGGTTGATTCCAGACGGTAGAGCCCTTGTTAATAGAGGTAGAGATGAGGCTAGATCATATAAGACACAGTACAAGTCCTCAATTTTGATTCCATACTTTATTGATCGTATCGGATTATTTGTTCAGAACTACACTTGTTACAATTCTGTCAGACCATTTGGAATCAACGCAATCTTTGGTGGTGTCGATGAAAATGGTCCTCATTTGTATATGATTGAGCCAAGTGGAGTGTATTGGGGTTACAATGGAGCAGCTGCCGGAAAGGGTAGACAAATTGCCAAGTCAGAATTGGAGAAATTGGAGCTTTCCGAGATGTCTGTCAAAGAAGGTGTCAAAGAGGCTGTAAAAATCTTATATTTGGCCCATGAATCCAACAAAGACAAAGATTTCGAAGTAGAGCTCAGTTGGATCTGTGAAGATAGCAAATGGCAACATGAGTTGGTCCCTGAGGATGTATTAAAAGAAGCTATTAAATACGCCGAAGAGGACGACGAGAGTGAGAGTGACGAAGAAATGGACGAGTAATTATTTACCTTACATATATCTAAAACTAAACGTATCCACTTTTTTCCATCTATGTAAATTCATGTCCTGATAAGCTTTTAATTTGGTTACGTAGAGCAGCGTTTTGTTCTTCCATTTCTTTCATACGAAGCTGCAGGTTCTCATTCTCCAATTTACGGGACTCTCTTTCGAGTTTCCATTTTTTGCTGAGATCTTCGATCCTGTACCTTAATACACTACCCCCTTCAGGAGAGTCATGAAGTGATTGTTGCAGTCTTTGCGAATTGAGCTCATTTGTGAGTTGAGAAATCCTCAGGTTCTTCTCCTTTTCGAGTCTTTCAGCATCTCGAAGCGTCGATAAATAATCCTTCACTACTGTTTGCGTCGCATTAATATAATAATGGAAGAGAGATTCATGTAATTCTTTAACTCTTCTCGGATTCTCCAGATCTTCTGCTTCGGTTATAAATTCCTGGATCTTCAGTTTCAGATGCGATACACTTTCGTCATCGAGGATATCTTCAAATATATGCATAAATCGGGAGATGATTTTGGTATCCCCAATTAAAAGTTCTTCGTACCGAGAATTCCAAAGGTTCGCTCTCTGATCTCCCAGAATTCTGGTCTGGATCTGGTCTTTTTCCTTAAGAGCCGAATCGAGTCTTTGCTTCAATTGGATCTTCTCTGCGCTAAGAACCCGTTGCCTCTCAACCAGACTATCCAATTGGGATTTGAGATGTGATATTTCTGAATCATGTGATTTTTGTAATTGCTGGATTTCGGTCCCGTGAGAATTCCCTAATTGTAATGTCAGCTTCAAATCCAGATTCAATTTCTCAATAGTAACTTCGAGATCATTTATCCTATCACGATGATTTTGTAATTCTAATTCATATTCATCTTTTGAAGATTTAGATTTTGTTTCCACCAGTTCTTTTAATTGTTCGGTTTCTGAGAGTTTGACCCGAAGAGAAGTGATTTCTGCTTTAAGTTCCTCATTTTCCGAAGTGAGACGTTGAGTGGTATCAGTTTGTTCCTGGTCATCCTTTAAAGTTGACTCGGTTGAGGCACGCAAAGTGCTTAAGGAATTCTGCTGAGTTTGGAATTCTTTCCAAAGTTTGTCATATGATTGTATTAAAAATTTTGAGTCTGCTACATTGGTGAGTAGCTCATCTTCCATTTCTTTGAATTGAGTTTGAGATTCCTGGAGCTTCGATTGTAGTCCTTTGAGTTTATCTTTTAATTCAATGATTTCTTCGTGATTTTCTTCCTCTTCTTCCAAAACTAAAGTTATTATTGCCAATTTTACATCGATAGTTTTGTCGTGGGCCTGGTGAATTTTGTATTGCATTTTAGGACTGGCCTTCTTCTCAACTTGTTTCAATAAAGTGTCGACCAACTCTTGAGAATTTTGTACTACTAGTGACAAAGAATCGTATAATTCTGTCTTTGATTGTAATTTGGATTCCAATTCTTGCAATTTTTCATCGGTCTCATCGATTCTATCTTTATAATGGTCGATCTCTTTTCTGATATCACCATTTCTAGCCGGAGAAACGGCGAGATTCTCCACCTCAAGTTTATCCAAAAGGTCATGAGTTCCATTTTTGTGTAAAAAATCCATTAAAAGACGTAATTGTAACTGATATCCGGTCACTTTCTTTCGGAGTTCTTCCAGCTCTTGTAAATATGTAGATGACGTTTTATAGCTGTATGGGCTCTGGTCGGAGGATACTTTCGGTAGTATACTCTGGTCAAAATCTAATATATCGACATTATCATTGAGATTGAGAGTATCATTGAACCTTCTCGAGAGATCTGCCGCTGTAGAGTCGTGGATATTCTCATTAGTAGAGCTGAATAATCGGGAGTTTCTTTTCTCTCTTAACTCTAGTAAGGATCGCCTTTTGGCAGACGAGCTTGGGGATCGTATAGATGAAAGTCGAGAGGGTGTCTTTGGAAGCAGCTGTTGTTGCAGCAGTTGCAGTTGCAGTTGTCGTACTAAGAATTTGGATCTGACAGCTGGCGATTTGACAGGGGTATTGAGGAATTCTGAGGAGTCAGCCTCAGTATAATCATCGTCACCTGAGTGAGAAATTTGTAGTGCCATGTTGAGCAAACGGGATGGCTATTGCTATGGCACGTAACAATGACAGAAATGAAGGTGGTAAGGGAGTAATTGTGGTTGTGAAATCAACTGAGATGAAGTCATCTTGGATCGAGGGCGGAATGTAAACAAAGGGAAAAGATGGTAAGACAGGGCAGGGGCAGGAAGGGAGGGCAAGAGTAGATGGGGCAGGAAGGGCAGGTAGTAAAAAATGTGTGAAAGAGAAGCGAAGTCGAGAGCGAAAAAGTAAAAGGGGTCACTGGGACACTGTAGGTGCTGGAGGAGTAGGGGTATTAGAGTATGAGATAAGCAATGTTCTAGATAATACTATAGAAAAATGAGAGAGGTGTAGAGATGTAGAGATGTCTGAAACCACTTTAATACACTTAGTAAGTTGAATCTAACACTCGTAGTCAGTCATCACAGTTCTACCGTATTAGTTTATCTACTACTCTATCTGTTCTACTGAAAAATAAGTTATATATTATTTAAAGTATAAAATAAATGCGTTATTTAAGGGGAAAAGAAATCTTTAAAGTACGATAGATATAGAACTAAAAAATGAGTTAATTGGCAGTTTTAAGTGGGGTGGGTGGATATGAATATAGAAGGGATTAGAAAAGGTTTTGAGGAGGGTGGGAGAGAGAGGGTGGGATACAGTAGACATAATAAAGCCAAAACAACGAATCTGACTCAATGAGCTAGTAATCAAATAGTCTACACTACAATATCAGATCAAGATACTCATAGGTTCTGTCTTCAGATATACTCTCTTCTTTCTTCCTTCTTTAAATATTCAACCTAACCCCCACTATTTAACCACTATACCTTACTATTTCTTATCCTTACTACTGTCCCAGAATCCAAAGCACCCCTTTACAGAAAAATTACCCCCTTTTTGTCTTCCTTATTTGACCGTAATTTGGCAGACTCGCGCGCTCTTCTCTAAGGAAAATTTTTAACGCTGAACGAAAAAATTTTCAAATCGCTTAGTTAAAGGTGAAGAAGCGCCGTTGAAGACTTAGATACACCAACCTAACAGTTATAAACCACCAAAATGACTAGCGCGGTTGAAGAATTCCAAATCAGCGATGCTGATTTGCATTTGGACGACATTGATTTCTCCGATTTAGAAGAGAAATATCAAGTCAAACAACAAATCTCCTACGATTCGTTGATCGTTGTCGATGGCGCCCCTGTTGCCCCAGAACTGAAGAGTGAAGTATTGAAGAAGGTTCTTGCCAAAGTATTTACTCAAGCCGGTAAGATCAAAGACATTTACATGCCATTGGAAAATGGTAAGACCAAAGGTTTCCTTTTCATTGAATTTGTAGACCAACTGGCCGCCGATATCGCTGTCAAGAAGTTGAACAACAAGAAATTGGATGTAAAGCATACTTTATTAGTTAATAAATTCACCGATGTCGAGAACTACTGCATCAAGGGTGATATCAGTGACGAATTTGAGGAACCTCACGTCCCAGAAATGCCAAATATCGGTTATTTGGGCTCTTGGTTACAAGATGAACAAGGAAGAGATCAATTTATCGTACAAAAGAACGACATTGCAGGTGTTTATTGGAATAATAGAAATAGTGACCCAGAACCAGTCATCGAACCAAGACCAAACTGGACAAATTCCTTCATGAAACTGTCTCCTAAGGGTTCTTATCTTACCTCTATTCATGACCAAGGTGTACAGATTTGGGGAGGTGCTAACTTTGAGAAAATTAGAAGATTCTTGCATCCAAATGTTAGATTGATCGATTTCTCTCCTTGCGAGAACTTTTTGATCTCTTTGTCCCCATCTCCAATCCAATTACCTCCTATTGATCACCCAGCTAGAAAGACTTTCCCATTCAAACCAGAAAGTGAAGGTCATAAATTGATCGTTTGGGATATTAAGACTGGTTTACCAGCTAGAACTTTCGCATTACCTCCTAATTTGGAGAACGAGAATAAGATGGTTTGGCCATTAGTGAAGTGGTCATTCGACGACAAATACTGTGCTAGAATGGGTCCAGACCTGTTGGCTGTTTACGAGACCGAGACTTTCAACTTGGTAGATAAGAAAGTGATCAAGATTGAAGGAATCGTAGATTTCGAATGGGCTCCAGCCGGTGTCAAATTGGCCGGTTCTAAGGATGAGAATGGCTACGTCTTGTCTTACTGGACTCCAGAACAACAGAATCAAACAGCAAGAGTCTCGTTAATGCAAATACCTTCCAAACAAGTAATTAGAACATCCAACTTGTTCCAAGTGACAAACTGTAACTTCCATTGGCAAGATGAGGGTAGATTGTTATGTTGTAAAGTTGATAGACATACCAAATCCAAGAAGACTATCTATTCGTCTTTAGAATTATTCCAAGTTACAGAGAAAGATATCCCAGTTGATAAGATTGAGTTGAAGGACACTGTAATCAATTTTGCTTGGGAACCAAAGAGCGAAAGATTCATTACTATCAGTGTATTGGATATTGGACCTGCTAACCCTGCTATTCCAAGAAATACCATCTCTGTGTATGCCCCAGAAGAAGAGAAGCCTACTAAGAAGGGTGTTGTTCTGGCCGCTAAAGTGCTGAAGAGATGGACCGCATTCGAGAAGATTGAAGAAAGACATTGTAATACAATTTCTTGGTCTCCAAAGGGAAGATTTGTCACTATCGCTACTATCTTCACCAACAAGAAGGGACAGTTAGACTTCTACGACATGGACTTTGACGGAGCTGCCGCTTCTAAGGGCAATAAAAAGGTATCGGCCAACTTCAAGCAGATCGGATCTCAAGAGTATTTGGGATTGTCGGACTTGAGTTGGGATCCTTCTGGATTCTACTTGAGTGCTTGGTCCTCGTCCTGGAGACACGGCTTAGAAAACGGTTACAGAATCTTTGATTTCGCCGGACACATGCTTATTGAGGACTTGCTGGACGGATTCAAGACCTTCATTTGGAGACCAAGACCGGCTACTTTGTTGTCGTCGAATGACCGTAAGAAGATCAGAAAGAACTTGAAGGAGTTCTCTGCTCAATTCGACGAACAAGATGCTATGGAACTGGATGCTCAAACTAGAGAAATCATCATGAGAAGAAAGCAATTGATGGAAGAATGGGCTGCATTCAGATCCAAGATGGAGGCCAAGAAGAAGGAGTTGGGCATTGCCGACACCACATACCAAGAGGGAGAAGAGGAGACTATCGAAGAGATCAAAGAAGAAGTCTTGGAGGAGTCCGAAGAGATCGTCGAATAAACAACTGTATAGGAATAGAATTTACTTGTACGATACTTCTACAACTGTAGTCAAATAAATACTGTATAAATATAAACAAGAATATACATGCTACTCATCCTTTGGCACTCTGGTCTTCAATTGGAGTCCATGCCATTTGCTGATTTCATCTTTCAAGACTTGATTTACCAATCTGTGCTGTTTGATCATCGATAATCCTTTGAATTCGGGGCTTTCGATGTCGATACTGAACATGGATCCACAACCTCCACTTACATCTCTGACTTCCAAGTTCTCTGGGCTGAACTTCTCTTTCAAAATTCCGTAAATTTTAGCCTCATATTCATCCATAGAAGGCAAATTTGATTGGAATCTTAAGCTGAGGGGAGCAGACAACTGCGGTATACCCGGATATCTTGAGCTTGATCTCAGTAATCCTTTACTCAATACACCTCTGATCATGATGACACTTGTGGATCACTTGGAGACTCTAAAACTGTCGAGAACACTGTCCTGTTGGGAGATATCGTCGCTTAGTCATCAGCATCTTGTCGGAGAATCCGAAAAATTTTAAATGGGTAGGAAAATGATAAAATGCTGAGAAGGGAGCAGAAGTGATAAAATGCTGAAGAAGATGATATGTAAGTAAATTGATAAAATGCTCAAGAGGAGACCCCGGTAGAACGAGGTAGACGTAAGTAAACCAGGGTGGGTAGATTACTAGTGTAGTAGAAGCCCAAGAAAGATACTACATCCTACAAATGCTACATCTTCCTACAAATTCACATAGACCATCACTGTTTATTCATGCTATTTAATAACCATTCGTACCAGACATCTGTTTAATACGATCCACCTCTTGCTGTAAAGCCTTCAAATCGCTTAAAATATCGTTACTTGTGTTGCGCGAGCCAGAAGCTGAAGTATAAGAAACTGGAGTGCCGATACCGGAGCCCTCATGAGATGATTTATGGACCTCTCCATTCTTGAAATAATCGTCAAATCCCATAATTGGTTTAGACAGCACCCCATTGACTTCTATAGTTGGGGGAGGGTTATGCGGGGAGCCTAAAGCTGGGGAATCTACCAGGGGAGATCCGATCAGAGGAGATCCGATCAGAGGGGAAGAAGTATTAGAATTTTTTCTAAACCTTGGAGGAGGAGGTGGGGGCATGAGACCAGCTCGTGAATTTGGAGGTGGGGCTGCGATTTGTGCTCCACCATTGGTATTAGAGGGCACTGTAGAAGATCTGGCTCTTGGAGGCAGGGGAGGTGGGGATTTAATCGAGCTAGAAGCCGATCCATTAGTACCATTCATTGCACTAACTGCAGGCAGCCAATTGATAGAGGTATTTGCAAGTGGAGACAGGACTCTTGGAGATGACAGGAGCTGTTGCAGTGGTGATGGCAGAAGCTGTTGCAGCGGCAGCTGTTGGTGATGAGGCCATGGAGGAAGTGGTGATGACGATGCTCGCAGTCTTGGTGGTGGAGGTGGTGGAGACACTAATCCCAAACCTTGTCTCATCGATTTAGAAACACTTCCAGTTAAATTAGGTTGAAGAGGTTGAGGGCTAGGGGAATCCGAATCGTCTCTTTGCTGCTGGGAACCGAAATATTGAGACGGGATATTTGCAGGTACTCCATCTATAGATACAGAGTCGATAGTCACGTTCTGGAAATGACTTATACTTTCTTGCATATCTTTTAATTCTTCTTCTTCATTTTCATGTGGGGAAAATGAGGGGATTGTGACACCTTGATTCACAGTATGAGGCACCTTACCTAGTAACTGCTCCATTGGCAAGGAAAGGTCTAAAGGCAGAGCAGACGAGCCACCTGCACCCCCGTCAACAGAGGAAATATCGAGAGCAGGAACAGCAGGGGCATTATCAGGTTCAATTTCAACAAATTCAGAAAATTTGACTTTCTTATTATTGCTTTTCTTGGATTTCAAGGCCGATGTTGGCGCAAGACTTGGTGCAGGAGACTGAGGACGTTTTCCAGTCAACATAAACTGGGCAAAAGTGTCCAAATTTAATTTAGAATCACTTTCCTGCCTGGCTGGAGTCCCAGGAACAGTCTCAATATCTTCATCAGACACATCCAGAGTATCCTTCTGCCTCTTCCTAGAAAGAATGGACACAGGAGCAGGCACATTAGACACTTTCTTGATCAACTCACGTGAGGGAAGAGTCCCTGATACTATGGAATGACTGATAATTCTCAAGAGACAAAAGAACTGGCCAATATTCAAAGAGTTGGCACAAGATTGGAATATTTTATGGATCAACTTCTTATGTAATTCTTGAATCTTGAAGTTCCTTAAGAATCGGAACACGTCTTGTAATGTAATAGTTCTAGTACCACGTCTGGTGACAATATCGTTATACCATCTGAGATAAGTCTTTGTTTCTTTGGTAGTCAATTCCTCTACAGTGAGAGAGAGAGGGATCGCCGTGTTATCTTTGAAAGATCGTAGTATCTCCTGATTCTCCTTCTCCTTGGAAGGGTCTATAGATGCGATTGAAGAAGATGACGAGGCCAATGATGAGGTAGAGGAATGAGGTAATGGGGGACGAGTTAAAGAGGCCTGGGTGGTAGGAGCCGCAGCAGGAGCGGCTTGGCTTTGGGACAGATGAGCTCTATCGAGGCCAGCGAAAAGGTTCTTGAAATCGATTTCCGGCACAGATGTCACAGGTTGTGGATCTGATACCACGTCTTGATCTTGAGTGGCCAGCGCTTGGACGGCACCGTTTTTGGCAGGGCTTCCAAAGGAGACCGGAGGTGGGGGAGGAGTATGGGGCTGTCCGGGGGACAGTTGTGGGAGTCGTAGCCAATCGAATCCCGGTGATGATGACATGGCTGTATGATGGATGTGGCAGAGTATGTGATCTGGGGAGAGGGAAGTAATTTTTGATTTGGGTAGAGAAACGAAATTTGGGCAGTTGTTTCGGCTAGGTGGGCTTGCGCGGGCGGGATAAAGGTGGAGAATTGGTGGAGAGACGAGGAAAAAGGACAAGTCAAGGAGGGGTGGGAGAGATGCGCGCGCAGGACTAAATGGATGTTAGGGAAAAGATTGATGCGCGGGCAGGGGAGATGGGATTTTTGGCGGGGAGTTGGTGGAACTTGGGCGGAGAGAGAGGGAAAACAGGCGGAGCGGCATCTGCATCCTCATCTCAAGTACATCTCAAGTACATCATCTGAAATTTACACCAATTGATATCGTACGAATATTCATTGGAGACGATGATTTTTGACGATGGCAGCTCTTCTGAGAATGAGGAAGATGAGCGCTCAAAATTCATGCTGTTAAAAGCTCTGAAAGCTCGTAAACAACTGCTGAAACTGGTGGAAGATGCCCTGAAAAATCACGATTACGACTACGATGAAGTTTATGACTCAATTAAGGAGGACTCTCAGAGGCAAAAAGCTACCAAATCTACCAATTCGCAATATATAAGTAGTTTGGCCCTGTCAAAAGCTCAACGAGAGCTCGATAAACAGGAGCGTTTGGAACTGAAACAGAGGAAGAGAAACCTTGAGGACAAGAATTTGTATGGAGACAAAGAGACGTTTGTGACGGACTCGTATAAACAGTATCAGAAGGAGGTGAAGGGGGGTGAAAATGGAGATTCTGGACTTATAGGGGTGCCCAAACAGGTGGCCCTTCTGGGGCCCCGCCTGGAGTCCCTTCTGGGATCTAAACCTGCTCCCAAAATTGGCATAAAATTCCTGTTATCATCAGCTAAAAAACCAGGCATCAATATCAAATTGAAAAATGGGTCTGCCCCATCGTCCACCACAACTGAAAATAAACAGCCTACACCCTCAAGCTCTGACCCATTAACAGACCACTACACATATTTCATGTCAATCTACAATTCCACCACCGTTTCCGACGATGAACTCGCTAAATACAAACAGAGATATCTACAGAGAATTAACACTTAAATATATCCATTAAAATCCCAATAAAAACGCCTAGCCGCTCAGGCTTCATTAATGTCTAAATTCCTTGGTGACCTCATCGATCACATTACGTTTGTAGAATGTCTTCTTTGAAGACTGCAGTTGTACTCCAGAAGTCTCATCCCCCTCTTTATCCTTGGAGTCATGAATGTATTCTCTCTTTTTGGACTCTTTGAAAAATTTATTGATCTTAGTAGATGCTCTCCGCTTATTGGAGGTTTGAGGATACATCGAGTCGTTCAAGATTTCTTTGAGATCAGCCAGATCCATATTATTCATGGAATAAGACGAGCTGACCCAGTCTGGAGATGCCCCATTTGTTGATGGGTGCTCATAACCATTTAATGCCCTACGAAATTCGGTCCTCAACCGCTTGAACTCCTTGTCATTCTTGACAATTTGCATATTGACAAACTTGAGATTTGCCAGAGCATTATACTCCGAGTTGAGTTCTTCGATAATAGATTTATCTTTTATAGGCTGAATATGAGATAAATCGATCTCAGCAGCAGTTACTGTTTGGAAAAAATCGCGAATTCCAGGCTTCTCTAAGAGTTCTTCGATACTAATAGATTCACCATGAGGAATTGGCAAAGGATTGCTTGGAGTGACACAATCTAAGTCGACTTCCTTTCTTAAGACATGGTCGATATCAACAGCCGAAAAAAAGGCACACGATTGAGGTAGTTCCTTCATCCCCAATTGACTGGAGAACATCGCTCTTGTCCATAAATTGCTCACCTGCAAAAGAAGCAGCAGTTTATATTTATCTTCTTCTTTCACCATGTATCTAATCTCGTCATGAACAGTAATACATAACCGAGCGTCTAATTTATATAATTTGAGTAAATAGTCCATCGAAATAATCAACAAATGTAAGTAATCCACACCAGAAGATTGGATCGCCCAGTTGATTCTGGAAGGAAGGAAAGAATTCAGCTGGAGATTCAGCTGCGTGAGCAGAGCCGTTATTCCTGCACCTAACAGAGGAGTGCGCGGCGAACGAGCGATTCTTTCCAACCGGTTAAATACTATCGATTCTGATCCGCCGTACCACATTTTGTTACCATTAACAAGAGCGGATTTACCCTTGGTCTCGGCATATAAAGTCTTTGCGGTCTTCAGGGCATCGGAGTCTGATATGGTGGGGTTGAATTTTTTCAATAAAGTAGTAGCAAACTTGATTCCGGCACCGTAGATTCTACCGTAATTGAAGGTTTTGGCGTCATTTCTGGAAATACCTAAGATATTGGCAGTCTTAGAATGTAAATCGGTTCCTTCACTCTTAGTACCTTCTAAAGTCATCCAACCAATCAGAGTGCCTCCATGAACACCAAACACCGAGTCTCCTACTACACTTGCAATCCACAATTCTTCACTATCTACGTCTGCTCCAACAAAGCAGTAGCCCTCAGGAGCTTGAATCATCGATTTCAACTCCGATCCGAGTCTATTTTTCTTCAGATTTGAAGCTGTGAGCCATGTATTTTCAACAGCTCTTCTGGTTACAGTACCCATAGAGACAATTTGGGGGATAATTATCCCAAGATCATCACTATTAGACCCGAAATCCATATTTTTATGCTCATCTTTATATACTACCATTTGATTCATAATTCTTTCTCTGGCACTAGTCCAATAACTACAAGACAGTGCCAATTCCAAAGCATCTTTAGCAAGCTCAAACTCAGACGTCAATAATCCCTTCTCAAAGTGACCTAAGAATGATTTGGTCATCATACTGACAGTTCTAGCATTTGGACCATCATTATGGGGAACTTTAAAGAAACACTTTTTATATAAATAATCTGGGGGAATAAGATCAAATTTAGGATCTTCCAGGAGCTTTTCAATGGTGATATGGGTGAAGTTTTGACTTACGAATTCTTCTCTTTGGCTGCCATCTACTACAAAACACCATCCATAGGAATCTAACCAATAAATGGGATTATTTTGCCATGAAAGTTTCAAAAGTAAAGGCAGAGGTCTAGAACGAGTGGTCAATTTCAATTCATTCTTGACCACCAAATTTTTATACCATTCGGGATATCCGGGGAGCTTTTGATTCTTGTAAGGAACACCTTTTTTAGTCAAACGAACTGGAGCAATAGTCCAATCCAATTGAGAGAGCCAAGGATCAGATTCCCATGGTTTAGAAGGGTCATCTTTCATTTTTAAAGTTTCGTTAGCTATTTTATGGAGATTTTTCTCAATTTTAGAGGTACTTTCAATGAAAATCCGCTCTGCAGTCTGGATATAATCATTCCATTTCTTTGTAGTTGGGAGGAAACTTTGAGAAATGAGACGTAAGGCTGCAAAACTCACCGGGTGAGATACTAATGCCCTAAATTCAGGGAAAATCTTACCTAAAACTCTATAAGTGACGTCTACATCATTAGCACAGTAACTCATGAGATCTTGGAAATTGTCTATGAGTTCTTGTTTATCGGTCGTTGCGAGTAAATCTCGAACTTCTTTATCCATTTTGATCCCATTATGGAAATCTGCTACATGTTTAAGAGAATTCAAACTACTGAACTTGAGCCATGGATCATCGGCCAAATCTTGGGAAAACGAGCTCAATTCGAGATCCAAGATGGGATTATTCAATAACAGTGATAAGTTCTCCGATGAACCGGCTTCTGTCATGGCTCTAATACCTTCAAGGGACAAATCTTCGCCATCTTCTAAGCTTTTTTTCACTTGAGCATCTTTACTTTTCTTATATTTTAACCAAGTTCCTCTCTGACGAGAACACATTCCAGAAACAGCCACATGTAATGACATCGTATCGAGAAAGAATGCTTTGGAAGCTTGTAAATTGTACTCATTCAGTATTCTGGCACGATCATACGACACATTATGACCTACTATGATTTTATCTTTGGAAGAGGTGTCCAATGGGATCAATTGGTCGATCATCTCTGATTCTCCAGCTAAATATGGCGATACCCAACCATACCAGGCATCTGTCGACATACAAGTGGCCATAACCGGGTACGGAGACACTTTATACATGGTCTCCACATCAAATACGAGTCCATCTTCAGGTGGATACTCTACTTTAACCGGCTTTTTACCCTCCTGATACTTGTACCAACCAGATTTTCGAAGCCATTTCTTAGGTGGTTTAGGGATATTCTCTCCCATATGCAATAATGTCTCTATGATATCCAAATACAGCTGGCAATTCAGTAACCCAATTCTGTAGAAATGGTCACCCAAATTATCCCCTTGAAGGGCCGGAATCTTGAAACTGACAGGCTCACTGATCCCTGTCTTCTTACCTAACAAATCATTGTCGCGTAAATGCTGTCTAGAGAGGTCTAGAAGTTCTCTTTTGGAGGGTGTGAGTTTGGACCCTGTCACAGAGTCGGGAAACACTTGTCTTTGCATCTCATTTGAGAGGTACTGGATGCCCACACCATTGATTCTTGGTTGTTCTTTGAATTGAGTAAGGCCATCGGCGGTTGCCAAAGAATGGGAAGTAGTTGAGAAGTTGGGGCGAAACAGCGCCCTATACACGTGTGGCTTGTGTGAGCGTAGCAGGGGCCGTAACATGGATACTGGTGGATATTTACAGTCTTTAGAGCCTCTGCAGTGACTGAGTAATGCCCGTGTTAGTGCTTTTGTAGTGCCTCTGTAATGCCTCTGTAGTGCTTTTGTAGTGCTTTTGTTGTTGGTTGTGAATTTCCATTTTCAGAAAATCCCAATTTTGGAAGTTAAATTATACAATTCCCAATTAGGATAATTGATATACTTCCCACGACCATCTTTGCAGCCAAAAAAAACTTCCACGATAACGGTAAAATTAACAGGTGAATTGATAGGTTCAAGTTGGAGAATCAATTGAGGAATATTCTATAAAGTACAATATGTCAGCTCCACGTGCATTAAGCGACGGTCAAGTAAGTGTTATGAATAGGATGGTTTTTGATGGTTTGAATTGGAGTACTAACTATGGCGCTACAGGTTGCAAGTGAATTGAAAAAGATGGAAGCCTTCATCAAGAAGGAGGCTGACGAGAAGGCTAATGAGATCAAATTGAAGGCTGATGAGGAGTATGAGATTGAGAAGGCTTCTATAGTTCGTTCTGAGATTAATGCGATTGATTCGTTGTATGAGGCCAAATTTAAGAAGGCTGCTTTACTGCAACAAATCACCAAGTCTACTATTGCCAACAAGTCTAGATTAAAGGTATTGGCAGCTAAGGAGCAACTTTTGGATGAGATTTTCGACAAGACCGAGGCCAAGCTTAAGAAATTGTCCGACACCAAGAAAGATTATAAGCCAATCTTGACTTTATTGTTGGAGGAAGCTTGTTTGCTGCTTTTGGAACCTGTTGTCTATGTTAAGGTTAGAAAGGCTGATTTGGAATTGGCTAAAGAAGTTGCTAGTGAGGCTGCTAAGAATTATGAACTGAAGGCTAAGAAATCTGTTGATATTAAGTTTGATGAGGATTCTTTCTTGAGTGAGAACATTGCCGGTGGTGTTATTGTCAGCAATGAGAGTGGTAAGATTGAGATCAATAACACTTTGGAAGAGAGATTGAACTTGATAAAGGAAACTGGATTACCTGCTATCAGATTAGAGTTATTCGGTATTTCTGAGTCCAGAAAGTTCTTCGATTGAGTGGCTAGTGTAGGGCTGTAAGGCTATTTAAAGGACTCATTTATAGTTAAAAGATTTTCGAATAGATTAGTACGGTGTAGGTGTAGGATTGCTGTAGTTTGAGTAGGATTCATTCAGGGTGTTCCTTGTGATCTGAGCTCCACCTTTGGCCCTTCCCCGAGCTCCACCCTCTGCCCTTCCTTTGAGCCCCCTGCTACCCTCTGAGCCCTCTGAGCCCTCTCCTGCCCTTCTGAGTTTTCTCTGTCACTTCTTGCCCTCTGAGTTCCTTCAGTCAGGCCCAACCTCTCAATTTCTGCCCTTTCTCCTCTTATTTTTCCTCGCTAAATTCTCCTATTTTTCCTTACTTTTCCTTACTTTTCCTTACTTTTCCTGCCCCTTTCCACCATTCTGCCCCATCTGCTATGAAAATTTAAACCGCCCGCAGAAGGCAAATAGACGCCGAATCTCTTGACAACTCTCTTGACAAGCCTCTTGACAAACCCCTAGCCATCCCTCAGCTACACTCCCAAAAGGTAATACAAACAGATCCCCGTCATCATGTTCAGAGGTGCTCTCTCCAGTACCAACAGCGTGATAGGAGCGAGCTTTTCACGGGCAAATCGGAGTATCTGGTCAAGAACCAAACCTCAGTTCACGAGCTTCAAATTCCCCCAAAGACGTTTCTTAAAGATACCAGTCACAGATGCCGTGGATAAAGAGCTATATGAATCCATACTAGACACAGGATCCATCAAGGGTGACCATGTTCCAGATCTCACAAAGATCCTCAAACCAATAGCGCCGAGTGATTCCTTTGTAAGCTGTTCGATATTTGATCGTCAAGGAAACGTAGTTGCTGTATCGAAGAAGTTCCCTAAGACCAAGTTTTTGTCGGAGAATGGGTTATATCCTCGAGATTTAAGGAAGATCGATAGTTCTGCCATCGATATTATGCCGACAATTGCCGTGAGGAGCAATTGTATCTTGGTGAATCTTTTGCATATTAAGCTGCTTGTCAAAGCTGATACGGTGATGGTATTTGATACTGCGGCGAGTCTGAATGCTCAAAGATTGAGTTTATTCATGTACGATTTGGAGCTGAAATTGAAGACCCTTCCTCATCAGGGTTCTCAAGGTGGTGTATCATATGAATTCAGGGCATTGGAGAGCATATTTATCAATGTCATGACATGTTTAGAGACAGAATTACAAATGCATTTGACCACTTGTGGGTCTATATTGGAGGAGTTGGAAGATCAGATCGACCGTGATCAGTTACGTGAGTTATTGATCAAGTCCAAACTGTTGACTTTGTTCTATCAGAAGCTGTTATTAATTAGGAATGTTCTTGATGAATTATTGGAGAACGACGATGATTTACAACAAATGTATCTTACAGAGAGGAGAGAACAACCCGAGTTTATAAGAGATGATTATGGAGAAGTGGAGATGATCTTGGAATCTTATTATAAGCAGTGTGATGAGTTTGTGCAGCAACTGGAATCGTTGATAAACGATATTAAATCGACTGAAGAGATTGTCAATATTATATTGGATGCAAATAGAAATTCTTTGATGTTATTTGAGTTGAAAATTACCGTTTATACTTTGGGATTCACCGTGGGAACACTGGTTCCTGCATTTTACGGTATGAATTTGAAGAATTATATCGAGGAATCTGTATTTGGATTTGGTGCCGTTGTTGGAATCTCGATCATCATGGCAGCATTTGTGACATGGATCAATTTCAATAAATTGAAATCATTACAGAGGATCACGATGATGCTTCCTGGAGCAGAGACAAGATTGTCGAACAGTCAATCGGCACCGGCAACTAGTCAATTGGTTCCTGTATCAGATAAAAGTGCTGCTGTGATCTCAAAACCGGCTACTCGTAAAGATATCCTTCGAAACAAACTGCTTGCCAATAGAACAGCTCATGTTTATTCAGGTTTACATGGAGCTCAATTGGCTCTGCAAGGCCGTCAATTACAGGGCCGCCACAGATGGTGGCTGAGAATGAATTTCTTAAACAGAAGAAGACAATTTTATGACCAAAGACAGAGGGATATCATTTGGAAATGGTTAATTGATGGTAAGAAATAGATGATTAATGAATGATGTAAAGGTCGTGTGTGTAGAACTAAAACAGAAGAGGAAATTCGTAAAATGCTAAATGAGAAAATTTCCCGTTTAGGAATTTGTTATGGTTTTTCCGTAAACTTCAACGTGAGTTGATTTTCCACCGGTTTCCCACCGATTTCTTTGATAATTCGCTCTGGTTTTCATGGTGTGTCTGGCTCGTTCTGTGCGTGCCCTGCTTTTCTCCATTAGTACCAGGCGTGTTCGTTTCATTCTTGGGTGAAGGTCTGAGCTACTCATCCACCACAGTTACCCCCATTACACCGCAATGGAGACCATAGAAGTACGGTCCAAATCGTACGTAATCAAATGGGTAGACGCCTCGGAAAACTCGAGAATCAATTATGAAGTGAAACCATTGAAGAAATCGATAGGCTTCTCGATCTATTGTTATAAAGAGCAGGGAGGGCCAGTGTATGGGAATTCCGATTTGAATTCGTCTCAGACTCTGGTCAATGAGCTGAATGGGTCACTGGATGGGGCTGCTATGCCACCGCCGTCATTGGAGCGCCGTAGATCGAGTACGGTCGGGTCGTCCATTTCCACCATTTCATTGGATCAACGTTTGGCTAATAACAACTTGATTAAGTATGATGATTTGGGTCGTTTGAATGGAGATGATTTGTTCAAGGGTGAGATCATTGTCGACAAGAAGAACGTGTTTGCTTTTGTGTTTGATAATACTTTTAGTAAGACTACAGGGAAGAAGGTGTTGTTCAGTCAATATTCTGAACTGGAGTCGAGGGTCGATTCGAGGGCAGATTCGAGAACAGATTTGAGGGCAGACTCGAGGAAGAATTCGGTATCACAAACCATTTCTAATGAGGAGGTTACTCCTTATAGACCAGCTGCTCTTGGTGTCATTCCTTCTGAAGAAGTCTCTGCTCAACCAGTCTCAGATCCTAAACCAATAGAACGTAGTAGTACTATAAGGTTTGAATTACCTCAAAATTTCGACCATATGAACAATGGTGAGCTCACTGTCAAGGGAGGAAAGTATTTACAAGGATTTTTATTGAAGAAACGTCGGAAGAAGACCGGTAAGAACTTCAATAAGAGATTTTTCACCTTGAATTTTAAGTATGGTGTCTTGAATTATTATCTTAACGATAAGTCCAAGCATGTTAGAGGTAATATGTTTATTAAATACGTTGGAATTACGGCCGATGCCAAATCTAGGGTCATTGTATTGGATTCCGGCTTGGAAATTTGGACTTTAAAAGCTCTTTCCGACGATAGTTTACAAGTTTGGGTCGATGCTTTCAATAGAATCAAGCAACAAGACTCTAAAGAGGAGACTTCAGCTTCAGTTGCAGTTCCTCAAACTGTAGATGAACGTGAACTGGACGATTTCAGTATGGGAGATGACGGAACCGAAGAATTGATCAAGGATTTGGAACTTTTACAGTATAAAGTTGATCAAATTAAAAGTAAAAGTAGTACGTTGAAGGACAGTTTGAAATCTCCTACTGAAACTCTTAGTAGAAAGATGTCTATCACAAGTTTGAACTCTACAGCTACTCAGGGTAAAAGACATTCCTTCTGGAGAAGAAAGAGATCAGAGACAATTAGTGAGGATGGAGAAGCTTCTCTTAATTCGTCTTCTGCTTCATCTAATGCCACGGAATTACATCGTGATATAGTCGAAGTTAACAATATGTTATTACAATTGATAAAACAGCAGCAATTCAGGCAAAAAGGTGCTACAAATACAGGGGCTGTCGCTGGTAATGGCTCTTTGAACATGCTCTCTAGAAAGTCCACCATCACTACAGCTGCTAATAGTATCTTTTCACAAGAATTCTATGATGCTAATGAGTATGTCAATGAGTTAAACAGTGGAGTTCTCATGATAAATAGAAACGATAGTGAGGTTATGGCTTCCAAAGAAGATTTAGTCCAAACTGATGAAGAAGGTGACGATACTGCCTCTTCAAGTGACGAGTCTATTACGGCAGAAGCTCAAATCCCATCTAAAAGTATTAAACAAGATCTGGTTGAAGGATCCGACGAGGTCTCCGATCTCTATCCTTTGACCGAGATCACCCAATCTGTAAAACGTAGATCTGATATTAACGCTAGTTTAGGTCCTCCTCCTTCCATATTATCATTCGTTAGAAAGAATATTGGTAAGGATTTATCTACTATTTCGATGCCGGTCACTTCTAATGAGCCAATTACTCTGTTACAGAAATATGCCGAGATGTTTGAGTATGCTGGTTTATTAGAAGATGCTACGAAGGCCGACCTTGCCTCTGGAGAAAGAATATTGAATGTAGCGGTCTTTGCTACTTCGTATTTCTCTTCTTTAAGAGTCAAGGAAAGAAATAATAGAAAGCCTTTCAATCCATTATTAGGAGAAACTTTCGAAATGGTGAGAGAGGATTTAGGATTTAGATTGATATCGGAGAAAGTAAGTCATAGACCTCAGATATTCCTGATCTATGCCGATTCTCCAGAGTGGTCTTTGCAATATTCCCCTCTGCCAGATCAGAAATTCTGGTCTAAAAATGCCGAAATTATAAGTAAAGGTACCGTAAAACTTACGTATAAGAAGAGTGGTGAAGTATATCAATGGTCTCAACCTAATTCTTTGTTGAAAAACATCATTGCTGGTGAGAAATATACTGAGCCTTCTTCTTCACTTATTGTAACATCTTCCACTGGTCAAAAAGCCGTCGTAGAATATAAACAGGGTGGAATGTTCAGTGGGAGATCCGAGGATCTTACAATTAAAGCGATGTCTGCAAAGTCTAATGAGAAGTTACCTTGTTCTGTAGTTGGAACATGGACTGAAAAATTGACTTTGCAGAAAAATGGTAAAGACGTTAAAACTGTTTGGACTTGTGGTAAATTGGTATCTGATAGTGTCAAGAAATACGGGTTTACCGAATTTGCTGCTAGTTTGAATGAAATTACCAGTATAGAAAAGGGTAAATTGGCACCAACTGACTCTCGTCTTAGACCTGATTTACAGAAATATGAGGTAGGAGATGTAGATGAGCTGGAGAAATTGAAATTGAAAGTGGAGTTGGACCAAAGAACTCGTAGAAATGAAGGGGTAGTCTTCTCTCCGATGTTTTTCAATAAGGTCAGCGATGACAATTACGAGTACATCAAAGGACAGAACAGTTATTGGGAGAGAAGAAAGAGGGGTGATTGGGATGGTTTGTTGAAGTTGTGGTGACCTTCCCGTAGATAAAAAAATAGAATTAAATGTTAAATGTATATCATCATATTGTAAGTTATATAGTAGTTTATTTGATGAGACCTTTCTCTTGGGCAATGATTCTCATGGCTAAAAATTTGGAGAAATATCTAGTGATAGTCAAATTACCACCGGCGTACCAGAAATTCTCATGACCACTGTCTGTGAAGACGGCATTCAACTCTCCATCGTCATTTAACCCCCAAAATGGTTGTAATTTGGACGAGACATCTTGGCCAAAGATCTTTTCCAGAGTGGTTCTCATATTGAGATATCCTGTAGCTAACACTACGATGGAGACATTATCAATTTTAGAGCCATCAGAAAAGACCACACCGTTCTCAGTGAAATGGTCGATTTCGGCTCCTTGTTTGATATTGATCTTTCCTTCAGCAACTAAAGAAGATCCACCTACGTCGATATAGTAGCCGCCACCTCTTCTGAAGTATTTTCCGTACATTCCTGTTGCTCCGAAACCATAGTCCAATTTGAAATTCTTGGATGTCAACAGGTCGATCATCTCCTTCTCCAATTTATAGGTTTCACGGACGATCTGTTGTTGGGTCATATTGGTCAATTTGATGGGTCTGGAGAAGTTCAACATATCTGCGGTTTCGATATTGTCAGGTCCATTCTGTTCATAAATCCCGGCTAAATTCAACTTGGATCCAATGTTCACATTCATAACACAGGTGGATGATCTCTGTACCATAGTAACCTTAGCTCCTTGTTCGTAGAAATCTTGAGCAATATCATGGGCTGAGTTACAAGATCCAACTACTAAAGCATTCTCTCCTTGGAAAACTTTACCGGTCTTATGCTTCGAAGAATGTAATAAAACACCTTTGAAGTTTTCTTCGCCTTTGAAATGTGGGATATTTGGCTCTCCGCTGTGTCCTGTTCCCATAATGACATGCTTTGGAGTCAATTTGACAATCTCGTTGGTCTTTGTATCCAAAACGTCACATTCCCAGGTCTTTGAGTTAGGATCAAAAGAGGCATTTTTCAATGTTTTGTTGGTCCAGACATTTAATTCCATTGCATCGGCATAGAACTCAAACCAATTGGCCAATTTATCCTTAGGGGTGTAGATTGGCCAATTTTCAGGGAACTTCAAATACAGCAAATGATCAGCCCAAATTGGGTCATGTAAAACAAGGAAACTGTATCTCTTTCTCCAGTTATCCCCAATTCTGTCGTTCAGGTCGATGATCAAGGAATCCATTCCCATCACTTTCAAACGAGCAGCCATATTGAGACCAGATTGACCAGCTCCAATGATCAAGACTGGAGGTTGTTTCCCTTCTTCTCCACCATAAACAGCATCTTGAGCTCTCATTTCAGCCCAAGATTTCCTATTAACGGTTTGGCCATGGTTGACACCTCTAGGTCTCTTGGATTTCCAATTCTGCTCGGCGGCAGATAACTCATCCAACGAAGTATAAACTGTATAAGCTTTAGTACCTTCAGAAGTTGCGATTAATCTGACAACACCTTTACCTAAACCATAAGCTGTTTTGAATTTGACATTGATCTGTACCCATTCAATTGGGACATGATCCTCAGTGTCCTCAGCTTTATGGAACGTATCCAACAAGACACCTTCAGGGTATCTATCGTCGGCGTCAGTATCAATTTCAAATTCCTTCAATTGGAATTCAGGTTGATTGTTCTTCAAAACATCCAAAATAAGATCCAAGTCGTGGTATTGGCGGAGCTTCCAAGACAACAGCAAATGATCTCTCCAACTGGTATGAGGAACAAAGATTTTCAAAGCTTCTTCCTCGTCATCAAAGTCACCCCTATTGAGGAACGAATTAAATTTACCAAGCCATTCAGTAGCAAGTTTAGACAAACTTCCAGTCTTGAATAAGTCTGGATTCAGTTTGTAATAACCGTAAACTTCTTCATATTTGATGTTCTCTTTGATTGGTTCATAAGCAACCGGTAAGTTGATTTCTCTGGCAATATCAGCCTTGTATACGGCAGATGCAGGCATATTGACAGCTTTGATATTTCTGACTAAACTAAGAACTACAAGTGGTATGTAATACCTTTTATATTATCAAAAAATCTACAATATGGTTATACCCCACCTGAAGATGGACCCTCCAAACCGACACAAATCTTATCATTCCCCTCATGACAGATTTTGGTTTATGTCAAACTTTGATCGAGTGCCAACCTCACGACACCCCTACTGACATCGGTTTTGTAGGTGCGAGAGGGAAAAAATAACCCCCTTTTTTACCCCTCTGCATCACGATTTTATTGCTCCATTTGCTCCTCCATCTAAAGGATTGGGGGTTATAGGGAGGAGGGGAGAAGATGAGGAGGGGAGAGGAACGACCGGTGTGCCGATGAAAATTAGACACCGAACAATCGGTAGTGATAACCCCCTCTCTCTAGTTGGGTGACTGGGGGTGTAAAAGGTGTAAAGCTTAAAACTATTGTCACTACCACTAGATAGCAATAACAAAGTTATCTTTAACAGACTACCGATCACCAGATGCTACCCCTCTGAGGGGTGAACAATTTTAATTCTCGGATAACTCAGGCAGCTATTAGATTTATGATCGGCTCCCACAAGGATCGGTCTTTAAAAGCGGGGTGCAAGGTCATCGTCACCGTGCGTTTACTTAACTACCAGCGAAAAAGAAATAACAAGAATAGGCTATTTTTTTGTAAAGTACTATGGAAAGGTCGTGTGTGGCTAAAACCAGTACATTATTAGTGACCTTCTACATAAGTCTCGTTGAAACGGGCGGTGAGATGCTCTCTAGAGGTCATGATCTTACCTTCCTTATTCAAGATTCCTACTTTGTTGGAGACATGTGAACTTGGGATAGGTTCTAACAAAACATCATCATCTGCGTTAAGGAAGAAGACGATTGAGTAACGATCGTTTAAATCTTGAGGAAGAACTACTCTATGTTTGGTGGATTTGAGCAAGCCACCGGTCCAGAAACTCAATTGATCGGCAATGTTGACGATTATAGGAGCGGCTTTACCATTTTTGACGTAATTTTCGTTTGGAGATTGAATGTAAGGGATTTTTTGCCATTCTTCTTTTGTTTCGGAGAAAAGCTCCAAGCCTTCTTGACCTTCCTGTTGGAATAATAAGGTGATAGTTCCATAATCTGTATGAGCACCTGCTCTGATCTTAATGTCTGGACTTACTTTATTGGAGGAAGGATAATGTAAGAATCTCATGGCGGTGATTTGCTTGGATTCAGGCTTATGTCTATTACCGAACCATTCGGCACCCCCTGCATTTTCATCTATTTCAAGACCCATTGCTAACAATTTTAAAACAGTCATCGATAAATTATAAAATTTCTTTGTGATTCTCTGTAACAATTCTTCCTCCTTAACGAATATCTCTGGGATACCACCTTGATTATTACATTTCCCGGTAATGAAATTGAAACGACCAAAATTAAACAGCTCCTTTGGATCCCCCTTATGATTATAAGCAGGATCTAACAGTTCCTGTCCATAGTCAGTATAACCACAATCATCGGAGTCAATTGGGAATTTCTTTTTTTCTTCGGCTGGTGTCTTGAAGTAGTCACTACTTAACTTGAATAAGAGTGAAACTTCCTCTTCAGTAAAGTCGTGTCCATCTACAAATAAGAACCCTTGGGTTTTAGCTGCGTCTAATAATTCATTTGCGGTGGTCTGATTTACAGTAGAAACATCTACTACTTTCAAAGGGTTTGATTTCGACATTTTCGTCTGATACTCTAAGTGAATTGAAAAATGGACAGTTGATTCTCTGAAAAGTTCCTCCTCCACTTTTTATATCTTCTCCTCCATCGAACTGACCAGCTCCTTATCGCTTATCGAATCTCGGCTCTGGAGCTCGTTATCCGCTTTAGGAAACTCATCGCGCAAATATTACCGGAAGCAGCAAAAAGTGTCGGTTTGATTTCCTACGGAATTTGCAGCGATCGCAGGGCGGACAGGATAAGAGACAGGCAGGAGAGAGGCAGGAGAGAGGCAAGGCAGAATACGAGTTAGGCGAAGCATCAGGAGAATAACCAGGAGATCATCATCACACTTATGAACCCTCCAACTTCCCCCACTTCCTTTGCAATCGCAAGTGGTTCGACCTCCCCTCTATTAGGACCCAAATCACACCCAAAAGATTCAGAAACCCTGGTAAATTACGCGGCTACTACCTCATTACATCAGTTTCTGCTTTATAATCAACATCTTCATGGTCATAATGGTCATTCAAGTCTGCATCAGGTCCCTCAGTTCCATCTCCCCCATCATAATTCCGGACCTATCCCTCAATCTCCGGTCATTCTTCATACCGAGACTGACCCAGATCAACTTCATCATATCACCAAGAATGAAGAGGATGTGGTGGCTCTGATCAGGAAAAAGGAACGCCAAAGATGGAACTATGGGTTGTTTATCATATTCGTATCCATAACCACATGGATGATCGGGAACCAGATCATTAATTCCGTCATCAAATCCGGTGTTTATAATGGTCAACCCATCTTTGTCAGTTATATGACAGGGAGTGGGTTTTCGATTTATGCTATCCCTGAGCTGTGGAATTACATCAAATATAATTTATTTTTCGAGCCTTCTTCTGCTGCTAACAGTTGTAACGAAGAAGATGATCTGGACGGGTCTGAGGTGTCTTGTTGTTCATCTCATGAGGCCCTGAATAAATTCACATTCAGACAACTCACATTTTTGAGTATTCAGATTGCATTTATTTATTTTTGTAACAATGCTTTTGCCCTGCTTCTGCTTGAGTTCACATCTTCCTCACAGCAGGTATTGTTAACTACAGCTACGTCGTTCTTCACTTTGTTAATGGGGGGTATTCTTAGAATTGAGGCGGTCACTTTGAAGAAAATGGGGATATTAATGTCGGCTGTTCTTGGAGTCTCTTTGATCACATTCAGTGATTCAAGAGGATCTCATGGTGGACTGGTATTAAAGAATCCTTTATTGGGTGATTTCTTACTGCTTTGTGGTAGTTTTTGTTACGCTTGTTATTTATTATTGATTAAAGTGAAAATAGATGCAACTGGGGTTCGTGTTAATGAAAGACTCATGTTTGGAATGGTGGGAATTTCGACTATATTCATTATTGGTCCATTTGTATGGCTCTTGAGTTATGTGCCTTTCTTTGGACCTTTTGTAAGTCCACCTTCACTTACTGTTTGGGTGATCATAGTGCTGAATGGTGTTCTCCAACTGATTTCAGATTATTGTTCGGTTATCCTGATGATGCTTACGTCTCCAGTAGTGGCATCTTTATCCCTTACGGCTCTGATTCCAATCGGAATGACTTGTGATTCGATCTTCTATGGTATTAAAAATACTAGTATCGAATATTATGGGGGGATATTATTAATTTTTGCCAGTCTTGTAATGATTAACTTGACTGATGATACTATCGATCATGCCGTTGAAGAGGCCCTTGAAAATGCCATTTTAAAAGATGTAAAATTGAGTCCATTATTGAGTCCATTATTAAGTCCACAGTTAAATAGAGATTTTGGGAATACTGTGTTTGCTTCTTCACCTGAGTTTGAATTTGGAAGGGATCATATAGTTGATACTGAGGATTCTAGAGTGCATGAGATTTATGTCAGTGGAGGATATAATCATAAGTATAAGATTAAAGGTTTGAATAGATATTGAGCATTGAGATATTGTAGGAATTGTAGGGAATTGTAGGGAACTGTAGGGGGGTTTGGGGGTTTGGGGGTTGTGTCACTAATATGTAGAGCTAAATAATATTGTGACGCTAAATATGTAGAGCCGTTATAGTGACACTAAATATGTAAAATATTAATAAATTGCTACAGAGTTTCGCGTTCTGAAAAATCATCACAAGATCCACTCGAGACATACTTACTTCACTACCAGCATTAATGAGTAAACCAACTACCAAGAGTGAGCGGCTACTGGCTCTCAACTCAATAATAGAGACCAGTGAGAACAAACCGTTGATCCAAAAATACAAAACATACATTAACGCCCCAAACGTACGAAGCTCCGATGGGGAAGAGTTATTTTGTATCTGCCGTAGAATAGACGATGGAGAATTGATGGTACTGTGCGACGGATGTGACGAGTGGTTCCATTTCAAATGCATGAACCTTGATATGAAGTACCAAAATCTCGTGAACAATTTTTTCTGCATATTTTGTGACGGTATATTTGGTAAAGGTAAGACACTTTGGAAGAGGAAATGCCGTCTTGATGGATGTTACCAACCGGTGAGGATAAATTCACAAGCCATTGGAGAAGGATCAGTAAGTAAATACTGTTCAGATGAGCATGGCAAGATGTTTATGCAAAAGGCTTTTATAGATCTGTGTCTGGATGATATCAATTTACACCAACTTTCTAAAGCTACAGTGTCTAAAATATTGGGAGAATTATCTAGTTATGAAGATCTTTCAAGTTTGGGGCAAGAATTACCCGTATCTGATGATTTACCTACTCATATTAAAGACAAGATATCGAAATTAGAAGATCAAATCACCTCATGTGACAAAGATATCCTGTCATTACAAGAACAAGTCTCCTTAGTCAATCGTACTATCGAAAGGGCCAAAATATTTAATGAAGAAATATTCAAATTGACATCCGACGACACCACTCAAGATAAAAAGAAGAAAAGGAGAAGAAAAGATATCTGTGGATATTTATTTGAGTCGGAAATGATCCCATCATTAATCACTTCGTTATCGGATTTGAATATTTCTCACGACCAATTCGCGTCTCTGTACCAACAAGCCCAAGACACCGGGTGCACTCACATATTCGGAACATGTATTAAAGAAAAGTCTAAATGTTATAAGCATTCATATTGGCACGAAGTTAAATTAGATAATTTACATAATTGTATTCGGAAAAAACAACTCGATAAAGAAAAAGTCCAGGCCGATATTCGGAATTTAATAGCTGCTGGGTTTGATATAATTGAGAATGAATAAAGACGATAAGTATTGTATTGATAGGTAGGATTATTCTTTGGTTGGGTCTTGGGGTTGAACTGGAGCATCTGCTACTTCCTCAGCAACCACAGGAGCAGCAGGAGCTTCTTCTTCAGCAACTTCCTCCTCCTCTTCCTCCTCTTCCTCCTCTTCTTCCTCTTCTTCCTCTTCTTCCTCATAAATATAAGGCTTGAAAATCTCCAATAAATTGTCTTCACTACATCCAATAACAACATTCTCTAAATATGGTGACCATTGACATTCTCCAATAGTATTAGTAAATCCACCATGAATAAATGTCAACATTGGATCATTATAACTAGCATTCTTAGCAAATTCTTGTTCGTTAACTTCACCTTCTTCTAATTTATTGAAATCCCAAATGAGTACTCTACGATCTAAACCTGTCGACAATAACAAGTTGGCATTAATTGGGTTGAAAGTCAATTGGGTGATCGATGAAGTGTGTCCATACAATTTTCTGAATGGAACTAATTTAGGATCTCTGATATCCCAAGCTTGGATCAAATTATCGGATCCAGCACTACATAACAAATGACCAACTTCTGGATTGAATGAAACAGCATTAATATCAAAATCTCCATGGCCATTCAGGATCTTAATGATCGGAATATTGAGATCTTTAGATCTCAAATCATGAACTTGAATGGTTCTGTCATCACTACATGAAGCAAAGATATAAGGGAATTTGGAATTCCATGTCAAATCATTGATAACAGCATCATGGGTCTCAATTACTTTACTTGGTTCACTTGTGGACACCGAAAGATCCCAAAGAGCAATCTTTTTATCTTCAGTTCCAGTCAATAATTGATTAGGATCAACAGGTGACCATTCCAAGGCAAACCCATCCTTTGTATGGAACTTCAACTCGTATAATAACTTTGAATCGTCGAAAATCAAAACGGTTCCCTTATTAGTCAAGGTTGCAACCTTGGTACCATCACAGTTAAATCTAGCCTTGTTGACTTCACCTGGATGCTTGAAAGAGGTGATGATATTGACTTTGGATTTCTTAGCTTGTTCTTTTGGAGGTTCAATAGTAACACCAGATCCTTCCTCGGTCAATAAAGTCTTTGGAAACTTGATAGAACATATTTTCAATGTATCATCCAGGTTCCCAGAAGTGTGACTACCAATTGCGAATTTCAGCTCGGCATAATCACCTTCAATAGTTGGTTTTAAAGGTGACCAATGAACTGTCAAATTTGGCCATTCAGCAACGTGAGTATAGATGGTGTCATACAACAAAGGAACCGTCTTTTTCCAGATCTTGAACTCCTCATTTATCACCTTCTCATGTTCTTGGTATTTGGTGATCAACTCATCTAAAGATGGTGTTAGTATTGTCGAGAAGAAGAGTGAATGCTGAGTGATTTTTGACTTACCTTGAGCTGATACTGATGTGGAAACCTCGGCGGCAACAGACATATCAATTCGATCGGTTTATGTATCGATTAATATCTTCTGGAATATTAAGAGATTTACTTAAGTTTGTGGTGAGGTTCGAGGTGGTTTATTGACTTTCCTGAATGGGAATTTCCGTAATGGGAAATAAGAAACACCAGACATATAGTCGTGCATGTACTCTTAATTCCATATTAGGAATATCAATTGCATACGCGTTATTTAGTCGTGCACTCCAAATTCCATATTAGGAAATAGATAAAACAATCAACGAGGGGCGATTTTTGACAGAATTGACTTAAACATAAAGATATAACTTCACCCCCTACGAAGCAATCATGGTATCTAAGTTGGTTTTATCCATCTTGGCTTTGCCATGTTTCGGTTTCAGTATCTTAAACAAATTACAAAATCCCTTACAATTGGATACATCCCCATCATATGATCCTATGCTGCTGCCAGCTTTTGATAGTTGCCCAATTGACGTACCAATTTCATGTACTAATAAAACAAGTGTCTCTGATAGTTGTTGCTTTGAATCTCCTGGAGGTGTATTATTGCAGACTCAATTCTGGGATTATTACCCTCCAGTTGGACCTGATGACCTCTTCACTTTACATGGATTATGGCCTGATAATTGTGATGGTTCTTATGAACAATTTTGTGATAGTTCTTTAAATATCAAGGATGATATTCCAACAATTCTTAGAGATGCTAACGAGACTGAATTGTTGTCTAAAATGGAGAAATATTGGAAGAATTTCAATGGTAAAGATGCCGAATTATGGCAACATGAATTCAATAAACATGGCACGTGTATGTCCACTATCAAGCCGGCTTGTTATGGGAATACATATGAAGATAATCTTAATGTTATTGATTATTACAAGACCAGTGTTTCGTTGTTCGAACTGTTACCAACTTACAAATGGTTGACTGCTAATGGTATTGTTCCTTCAGAAGATCAAACTTATACTAGACTGCAAATTGAAGACACTTTAAGATCTCATTTTGGTCAACCGGTTTATATTTCTTGTAATAGATACAATGCTTTACAAGAGATATGGTATTATTATCATGTCAAGGGATCTGTTTTAACGGGAGATTTTGTTCCAATTCCTTCATTAAATAAAGGTCGTTGTCCAGAGACAGGTATTAAATTTTTACCAAAGAATTTCAAACCTGCTCCTCCTTCTCCAACTCACACTCGTCCAGGAATGCCTCTGCCTACTGGAACTGCCAAAAGAGGTTTCATTAAACTTACTGATCAATCTGGCTGTTTAATCTCCACTGGTAAATGGTATAGTAGTGGTACTTGTGCTTTCTACACCTTAACTAAACTGCAATTCGGTGGTTATAACATGAAAACTTCTAAAGGTTGGTGTGGAATTGATGAGTCTAACGAATTGGTTTGTAATCATCTGGTTGAACCTCTGCAATTCCAATACGACAAGGAAACTGGTTATATCACTTATGGAGGTAAATTATCATGGTCACTGGATGCCGCTCCTTCAAGATTCAAACAAGTTCCTGTTCATCCTGGTTATGACCACGATCTTAAGTTCAAATTAAAATTAGAAATCAAAAATTAGACTATCGTTTATTTAATTTACATTATATGTTACATTTTATTTATGGATCGTATTCGACACATACCTCAACAATTGAGTAGTATCATCAAGATCATCGAAATGATGTTCTTTGAGTGGCTGATGTGATTTCTTCAACTCATTGAAAAGTCTCCTGTTCTCATTCATAACTTTCTCGAGTTTCCTCTCTGTCTCTTTATATTGTCTATCAAGAGTAGATAATTCTAACTTGACAGACTCGTATCGATGTTTATAATAGCTATTATCTTTAGCAAGAGATTCTGATTTCTGTTGTAAGAGCAAATTATCAGCTTTTAATTGGGATATTTGGGCCTGAAGACGATGATTTCCAACGGGAGATTCACCCAATTGAGGTGAGTACCATTTAGGAGATGAATGTTGTCTTTTAACAGGGGAATCGATGAAGGAAAAAAACTCATCTTGATCACTTGAAGGTTCAAGCTTTATTGGTGAAATATTCATTGACTGATCTTGCCTCTTTCTATGGAGTAATTCTTCTAATCTTTTCTCTTCTTGAGAAGGTAGTTCATATTTTGTCAGTTTCATTTTTTCCCTCCATTTCTTGATATTAGCAGGAGGTGAAGATGGTAAAGGTGAAATGGAGTCGAGTTTAATTGGAGAATGTTTTCTCATAACAGCATCAATCGAATCAATCGAATCATCTTTCGATTTCAGATATTCATTCTCCTTAAAAACTTGGTCTTCTTTCAGTTTGAGTCTTCTCAGCATCTCTTCCTTACGTCTATTCAGTTCCAGCTCCTTTAAATTCCTCTTTTTCTCGGCTTTCTCATAATCAAATGGTGTACGAGTTAACCCTGACTCCGATAAAATCACGTTCACACTGTCTATAGTTTCATCATTAACGATTTCTTGTAACAGTTTACGGGCATCCAGTCTTTGAGTACGCAGTTTAGATAAATATGGGTCTCCAACTTCATTTTCATCGCTTGTTCTACCGAAAAACGGCATCTTCGCACTCGATAGGAGATAATTCATCTTGGTACCTTTCTTGTTATTCACCTTCTAAAGAATCGTTCCTTGTTTGTGTGCGCTTTGTAAACATAAAACACAAACAAAGAGACGCGATGCAAAATATGAAAATATTGGGACAAGGTACACTACTTTGAGCAATTTACATATTTTGAACCAGTCTTCGAGACTGGGGCTAAAGGACTGAGACTAAACGATTTAAAGATCAGGACTAGGAATACAGGTGATGGTAGTAGATAAATAAATAGATAATAAATAAATAATAAATAAATAATAATAAATAAATTCGACGATCAGATCGTAGGCTTCATTTAGATGCCGCCTCCAGGTCTCTTTTCAGTCTCAACTCCTCCAATTCCTTTACTCTCCTCTTGAAGTCAAGGTATTGACATTGTTCATAATCATGTCTCTCTTGAACACAATTCCAAGGCATATACCAACCTTCTACACGGCATTTATTCAAAGGAACCAACAATCCAGCACATCTGTCACGCCATTGTAATGGAATCTTGTTCTCCTTCATCTCCTCATGAGATACTATTTATTTCTGTTAGTATGTGGGGTAAAAGGAATGGACCGTTGCGTTGAGGGCCCTTATTCTCCATCTCGGCGGATTAAATCTCAATCCATCAATACTTACATAAAGGTGGAAGTTCACTGATCGTCATTTTGATATGATGTCCCTCGGATGAATCTTGATTGATTAGCCTAATTTTCAATGACTCCACTAAATCTTTGGGTACTCCACTTAATTTGTGTGCTATTTGATTTTTCTGACAATTGAGTCTGCACGACCTTTTCGTTTATTCCTACAAGGGTGGAAAGGAATTTTAGTCTGCGCATAACTTTGAAAAGCACAAAAGTTTAAGAATTTGTACGACGCTCTTTGGAACCGATTGACAGCTTTGGAAGCTATACATATTAGACGAACAATCCAACACGAGGTTTCACTCAACAACTGGAAATCACTCAATCGAATCAATCCCTTGACTCCATTCATTGACTCCATTCATTGACTCCAATAGGGTCCAATAACCCTAGTAAGAGCTCATACATAGACGGTTCGCACTCTATTGCGTTAAGTTCACACATCCATATTACAGTACAATCTATTAGGGTTCATAGAATATTTTTTTTCTCCGCGTTGAAAAAAAGTCTGAAACAGACGTCAATATTTGTGATACTGTTCCGAACAGTCCCCGTACATATTTCTATCTTTTGTGCGAAAATTAAAAAATAAACATGCATGAAACTTGATTTCATTGCTCATCTCTAGATCCGGTTCCCAAAGGAAGTTTAAGGCACTTCCTTTACTGGAATCTAAGATGAAGATTTTCGAACGAGACAAACAACAATAAGACAAACTTTTTTAGAGGGGCAACCGTGACATAGTAAGGCACATTATTTTTGCAGTGCATCCGTTTTCGCTTCCATGATTAGCTTGTCTTCCGCAGTTTTGTCGCCAACTCCGCAAATAGGGCTTAGGATTCTATGATTTTATTGTCTTTAAATCCATGTCTGTCAATTTTCATCTTTTGATACTACGAAAGATTTGCAATGTCATTAGAAAGAGTCGTAGTATTATTATTTTTCTAAATTCCGTTGGAATCTACACCATCCTTAAGTTAGTTTTGTTTGCTAAGGTACATTAAATCACCACAAACTTTATTTATACATAGCAAGTCATCTCAATTCCAGCCGTCTATTACTTTAAAACAACACTTCCCTATCTTTCTTGGAATTCAAGTTGAACAATAGCGTTTGTAACAAGAACTTGTTAAATACACAGAAGAGCCTCGGTAGCCAATTGAATAGCCGAGTACTAGATAGTAGGGCGCAAGAATATTTTGCGATCAACCTTAAGAGCTATTATGTTGCAGAAGCTGGCTATAATGCCAACTGATAAATATTACATAGATGGCTGGAACGGACTTAACCTTCAAAAGTCAATCCAGCCAACAACCGTATTCGGTTTCTCCCTCTTTCAGAAACCTAATGAATTCCATTAGTCTTCAAGTGCATAGACCAAATTCATCGAAGGATCTGACGTTTATCCTTGTCGTATCTCTTAGTATTTATTTCAGAGGTGCTTAAGAATAGCTCTACTCAAATAATTATTTTCTGCATCCTTCTCTCTCCATAGATCCAGTGCAGCATGCTTTCTAGAGAAGTTTGAAAGTACTTTTTCCTTCCCGGAAATCGAAAAGATCGAAAAAGATCTACGGAAAGACTGTTTTTGTAAATTGTTACTATTTGTATAGAAAGGGTAAATTCTAAACTTAAAGTGCCGTTTAGGGTGACGCTCAGTTTGGTTAGATATGCGTACAATTTTATATTTGCATTTCTGAAATAGTGTGAACTTTAAATGTTAAAGTTTAAAACTTCACCTTCGACGAAGGTCGCCATGCGTGTCTCTCATGTATCTCTCTAAACCAAACTTTGGATGTCTAACCTGTAGTGCCGCATCTGCGATTTTGGTGACACTTGCTTTGAGTCCAACAGGGCCTCTTCACAAAGTCGTAAATCCAAAAGGGTTTGAACTATAATTCCTAAATAATGGGCTCAAGAACAAACTCACTGTGATACTTCAAGTATTGTTTTGGGGATGTGGTTGAAGGATCGTCGAAAAAATTTCCAATCTCAGTTTCAGATACTATACTTGCTCTCGATGTAGAAATTTAAGGAATAGGAGTAACTCGAATTGGCCCAAACAGGATCCAAATACCCCTTTGGCCCCAGTCAGCTTGCCCTTCATTTTTTGGAGTCTAGCGCATGTGTGCAGCATTTGAACTGAGACATGCAAGAGAGAAGGGAAAAAACACAAAAACTTTTGTCAGCATACGTAAGAACCTTTTTTTTTGGTGGGGCACTGCTATTCTTTTTGGTGCCTCGGTTGTTAAATTGGGGTAGAATAATCTTTTTATGCAAAGACCTGAGTGGGTGGATTTTCACATAGGAAAGAATAGACAGTGGGGGGTCATTGACCCATCATGAAAAACGGACTATATTTTAAATGAATATATGTCCTAATTAGGAGCATATTCGGCGTGGTTGATCATTGAGCCCTGTTTCTAGTGTTCGGTGGCCTGCCACCTGCCCAAGTCACAAGGAATCTTGAATCTCGGCTAGTGACTGTTTATTATTTCTTTTTTCGAAATATGTAATGCATGGTGTAACGAGCATCAAGCATATCACACGGCCCCTTAGTAACCGCTTTGTAAAGTGCCCAAACCTTTTTAGAGGGAAAAAGTCTTCCCTAGTTTGTGTCTGCGCATTCTTGAACAGGCATGATGATAGACGAAAAAAAAAAACTTTCACACTTCGATAATCTTGATTTTAATGCCGGTCTTTAAGTGAGAGTATTTTACTTCAGCATGACATTGCAGTAAGATAGACGCACAATAGATAGGCTTTAGTAAAACGGGATATCGCAGTTCTTGTACAGGGGTCAGAAAAGCAATGTAGCCTCTCGAGATTTATGATAATAACGGGGTCTACCCATGTATATGGTGGTGCCTAAAACCAATGATGTTGCGTGTCTGAAAGCCTTCTATGCACAAGAAACACATATTTGCATAAAGCACTCAGTTCTACATCTTTTAGCACTCACTTCCTAGCTTATGGAAGAATCTTCATCTCGTAAACTTCAGGCTTAGACAAACTTATGCTGAACAAAAAAAATTCGTTTAGGTCCTACTTCAACTTCAATAGCAAATGCAGTGAAGATACAGGAAGATCTAGAACAGATCTTCTTATTGCTTTTCATACCGCTTCTTGCCTAAAACATTCGGTAGACACATATCACGCCTTGATTCTTGTGTGATTCGATCTGTCGTTAACATAGGAGCGCCCTCTAAATATTCGCCCGGAACAAAAAGATTTTTTTTCGGTTACATCATTTGGATCTCACTGACATTCCCGAATTGCTGATTTTAACAAGAGAAAAATCGTGCTGTACAGAAAGCCCTGCTTTGCATCTCCGCCTCAAAAAAAAAGATGTTCATTAAGCTTTGTATTACATAGCGTACTCCTACAATTTATGTAATACGGAAGATGGCGATAAAGCTGCTCGCCTTTGATTTTCTCTCCTTTGATATATTACATAAAACCAGTCTACTATGCTTAAATAATTTAAAATTCCCTTTCGTATTACCTTTGACCCTCTTCGCTACGAACTAGCTTTCTCCGCCTTAAAATGTATGGGCGCTAATTTTCTTCAATATGCGAAAAAAAATAGATTTCCACCTGTTAAGGTTACACATGGAAGATTTTAAACTGCTTGATCACATTAACGTACGAGGGAACTTTGGGGTCAGGCAGAAGAAGAACGGTAGCTACGATGTAGAGAAATGAAAATAGAAACCCATTAAAAATAAAAATTAAATGAAACCTAAAAATAACAACAAGTTGTAGAAAAATCATGAGCGACAGCAGCAGTGTTTTTATAAAAATCTCAACGATGGTATGACTGATACATTGGAGGCGTTGGCAAATACAGGGGAGCATGCTGTGGTGGCAGTTGCTGCATAGGAGCGACATGTGGGGGTATTGGTTGATGTTGGACACCTGCCATCATTGGTGGGACATGTTGAACATATTGTGGAGAGAACAGTGGAGGGGCTTGTGGACCTTGAGAATGGATGTGTGGCAGGTAAATTACTTGCTGATGTTGATGTTGTGGTGGTTGTTGAACTCTCATTCTATTTTGTAATTGCTGGTTCATTAAATCAAGGTGATAACCATTCATAGCCATCGATCCTGAAGGCTGACGAGGAATAGTATTATTGTAAGGACCTTGATTTGTCTTTGATCTTGTAGGTTTAGCGACTCTAACTCTCTTAAATTTCATCTCTTCAGCTGCCGCAAGAGCACCTTTTCTCTTAACCAATTTGGCGTGGTATAATCCACATGCATTACATAACGTTCTAGCACCATTTGGACCTCTTCTCCACTCGGGAGTTTCGGTTGTCCCACATCTTTGACAGCTCAACTGGGCCTTTTGAGACTCGGATCTGCCATACATGACATCAGAGCGTGGTGGAACTTGGTGAGCATGTTGAGGAAGTGGTTGAGGGCCCATTGGAGGATGACTAGCTTGATAATGTACTTGGTTGAGGAGCCTCAGTAGAATAGTACATAGGTTGTGAATGGTGAGGAGCTGGTGTGGGTACCTGACCCAGCATCAGCTGTTGTTGTGGTGGTTGTTGTGAAAGTGGATAATGCAGAACACTTTGAGCGTGTGATTGAGGCGGCGAGTAATATACTTTCACAGGTGGTGGAGAGTGGTAAGACGATACAGAATTCACAGGGGTTTGTGAAGATTCCTGTTTCGGCAGGGTTTGAACTGGCGAATATACAGGCAGTTGAGTCTTCGTATAGTTAGTCAAATCACTATTAGATCTCAACTTAGAATCTGAATCATGCGGTCTAGTAGAAACAATAGGTTGTGGTAATGTTCTCTCACTCTTTGACAACTGCATCAAAGAAGCCAGTGTAGACAGAGCATCTTTGTCTCCGGTTGATATGCTAGGTAACGAAATATCCTTTGGACAAGAAGGTGACTTCAAGTCGGGGAGACGAATACTGCTTTGTTCAGTTAATGTGGAAATAGGAGGTAAACTATTTGAGGGTCCAAAGTTAGTATGTCGAGCAATGGTAAAATAATTCGAACTGCGAATGGTACTTACCGTATGTCTGATGGGACATTTCTTGAAAGTGATAAGGGACTCATTATAGGGTCTATTAGTGCTTTCTAAATATAGTATCAATAGGTGGATAATATTTAAAATGCTATAATGTGCGAATCTGTCAATGCCAATAAGATGAAGCAAATAAGGAGAACAAATTTAAATAATGATCTTGTTAATGCGGAATACCATTAAAATATATATATTCTAAAACTAGGGATTATAGATATATATTTATATGTCTGATCGTGATATATCGTTTCACATCTTAGAGGCGAGATGGTCTGTACAGCTAAAGCGAGAACAAGATGGAAAGAGCACTCATACAGAGACAGAAGCTAAATTCGTGCATGAAAGACGTGCATCTATGCAACTATATACAGTTTATGCATATGTACAATCTGCTTTTCCTGACAATTTGCAGTCAACCGTGTTAAAGTTTATAGTGCATCATCAGAAACATGAAACTATGTATGTCTGCATTCTCTGCGCAAGAAAAAAGAAAGAAAAATGGAACACAGAATAAAATCTTGGGGAGCGAGCTGCAAATCTGAAAAAGTTAGGTAATATTCTCTTTTTTATAATAAAATGCTTTGAGAGCCTCTCAATAGGGACGAACTTTGAATCCTTGCATCTGGGGAGTCTAACTCTAATCTTTTAGGGGTTCGAAAGCTGTTACTGAGTGCAAGCATGAGCTGAACTTGAGAATTATTTCATCATATCGGATACCAAATGACAACACTCTAGGAGAGCAGTAGCTGGACTTTGCGGAACAAATAGGCCACTTGATCTACCTTCAGAAATATGAGTTAAATCTTTAGCACCTTTACGTAATAGAGAGTGCAATTTGCTATCTGTGAAGGCTCCTCCACCGGCACTAAATCCCCCACTTTATCCTGAAAATTCTTAGAATCCCCTCGGAACTTGGATTGCTCGAGGGGTTAAATGAAACAATTAAAAAAGCTTGGGAATACGAAAAGATACCACAGGCACCGGATATATCCTCCATACCTGCTTGCATTGTTCTCCTGTGGCTCTATATCTCTAAATACAGAATGTATGAGCCCTTCTGGGCAAAAAAAATCTGATCTCACTCGCTGTCCCGTTTAGACGCGGGCATAAAATGCTTCTTGGATGTAATGCCTTTCAGTAGTATCTCACGGACCTGAGTGTTACATTGAGAGCCTTCTATGGTTACATTGAAATAGAGGAGAAGGGTGCACAGCGATTTGGTTTTTCTGTCTTCCTGATCTGCTCACAAACGGAAATAATTTTTCGAATCTTTTTTTTTAATTCCCCTCTTCTTTCTGTCGGAATACGGCAGTCGTTTAAATTTCATCTAAGATTGACAGTTATTATCATGCAATAACAGGCACAGTAGTATGGAGAACAATAGGTTACTTCAAAGAGCTTATTCATTTTACTAGAATTTTCATATCATAATAGAAAAAGCCCTTTCATATAGACGGCGTTTCGCGCCTGGGTGTGATGGATTGCTTAGGTGGCTGGGCACCATTACCCTAACTTTTTGGATAGAGTTGAAGTTATTGCACCTTGGACCATATGTATGATTCCAGTAACTGGACCTATCACCAAAGGCGCCCTAAAAGTCTGTACTATTGTTAAACGCCTACCCTCGCCCCAAGCGACAAATATTATTTTTAAAGTACATAAGGCAAGATGTAAGCTGTTGAGTTAGAGATGAAATCAAAATCGGTGCTTAGAGTTTACAAAGTATGTGGAAGATGATTGAGAGCCGAAAATACGACAACTGTAGTACATATTGCATAACATATTGCGCATACTACAGCTGCATTCGATTTGCAAAAGAATTCTTGATATATGCGCATATGCATAGTCTTAGTTCGCATATTTTTCGGACCAATTTATAATATGTTTCTCAGCCTAAGATTTTTTAGTATTCTCAGAATGATCCCCTTAGACTAATTGAGGCACAAGGATCAAAGGGTAATGAAGGCTGCTCGAGGAACCAATATTGAACTAATTTTCACTAATATTCAAATCATTATATATAAGGAGTGCTCTCAAGGTATTCCGCTGACTGGCGTAATCGAAGTAAGATCTCTAATTTATCAGAGTTGGCTTGCAAAATAGAGTACTCCAGTGTACACCGGACTAGTTCATTGATATCTCCGTCGCATTAAATGAGAGCAAAATATGCATTTTGGCTTGTTCCGAGAGTTCAAAAAGTGCCCTTTATTATTTTATTGCTAAGCTCTCTGCTCTCAATTCCTTTTGTGGAGAGCTAAAAATAGTGGTGTTCTTTTTTCTTTTTTTTAGTTTCTATAATTAAGAATCTAAACTTATTGAGATCTTCTTTCAATCTTAGATCTTTGGCCCAGCGTTTTAGGTGTTTTCTATGTGGCTAATAGATCTAGACCGAAAGCTCCTCTGCGTACAGGGCCAAAGTGAATCTCTTGCTGTTTTGGGCCAAGACCACTCTGAAATTCCTAAGACTGGGATGTCTGACCCCCCTTGAGGCGAAGCATTTAGGATAAATCGTCTGCCCCTAATTGTAATACTTTACTATTTACATGGTCGGTTATGTGTATGAAGGGTTTTAATGAATAAATTCAAGAATAGTAGTATCAGGTGTTGCTTTTATGATATCTATCGATATTGTTACATGGCTTGTTCTATGCACAGGTGACTATTTTCTCTTAATGAAAACGCTCTAGAGAGCTTTCCGAGCTCACCTTTATTCGCAAGCCTGATATAGCATAATTGCTCGTGTCGTCTTTTATTGCTGTGTGTGCCTCCATCTATGAATAATAAGTTGATGTTTAGTTTCTTTTTCCGAAATCGTTTAGACCATCTCGCCTATAGTGTTTGATATAAGAGTCTGTGCATCTGCATTAAATTATTAAAGAATATTACCGTTCGTAATTATACTTTTCATGGAAGCAAGATACTTTGTGCAGGAGAGTTGAGAGATAACCTGTAGATTGTTATGGATCTTGTATTTGAATCGTTTGATGATATTTCCTGGCAGAAGACAATTGTTGGTCACCAGATACCCCCAAATTACAGGCGTTTATCCCCTATATTTCTGTGATTTCACTTCAGAAGGACCTCCATTTTTGTGTATAGACTTAGCAGAGATCCTTGCATATGCCTATCAACGTGTCACACCTATTCACCACCTCACGATATTTCTTTTAAAGATAATTGTCCCATGAATTAGTTCGACCTAGTCACCTCCACAAATTCCCTGTGTATTTATTACATTTAGCGAAATTCTGTGTCGGTTTCTGCGCTAAAATACGGACAAACAAGGAAAAAAGAAGAGCAAGCAAGAATCCGAACACTTTTTTTTCTATACAGGCGTCTCAAAGATATGTGGACAAAAAGAGATTTTGTGTGCTTTCTGCATTTAGTATAGGCCGATCATATTTTGAAGCTTTAAAATAATCTGAGACTACAAATTATACGAAGCGATCTGGCTTTGGGTTCGTGCGAGAGATTCTTCTGCACCAATCGAGGCAAGAGAGCACTTGAGGTGATTACATGAGCGTGGCCCAAAATGAAGGGAGGTTTAACCAACCGGATGCATTCTTTGACATAGCGTTAGTGTAAGCTGAATTTTTTTTTTTCGTGCAACTCTAGTAACCCTTGGCTCAAAGTAGTATCCTTTTTCTAGAGGCGTATTATAATGAAACCTTGAGGTAGATCTCGTAAATCAAAGATCAGCTCGATGTGAAGGTCACGAAGTTCGCTATTAATTTGGCGCACAAACCCGGCAGCATGTGGAGATTGCTATCAATCGAAGTTAAATCGCAGATCTCATTAGATCTCCTTCTAATCGAAAACCACGGGATCTTCCATAGAGCTATAAAAAATAATTTTGCAGCATTATTAAAGCGACAATTATCTCCGCATCTTGGTAGTGAACACTCAAAAGTTATTTTTTTCTTTTTTCTCGTCTTCGATGTCTTAAGTACACGCAATATAGTAGAATCATTGAGGATACATGACACAGGGTACTCGCAGGACAGCACAGTACAGGCGAGATCCGTCTTGACGAGGAGCGTAAGGATGTTAAGGTTATTGTTTGAAGCTTCCTGAGAAAGCATTATTCAGTTCTATCTAGGATTATATGGGAGTGCCCAATTGCAAATCAATGCTGCCCCTATCAGCTGTTCATTAGTTAGGCTGTATTGCAATGACAAAAGTGCCTTAAAGGGAAATTGTGCCGGTCCCTCAGATTTAGATACAATCGTCGATCTCCGCCTTTGTCTCACAATTCGCATTGTATTTTAATTTTTTCGCACACATATTTTATTTTCCATTTGCATTTTATCTACAAAGGAAGCTGGCAAATGCGGTTTCTATGTTTGAAGGGCTTGTTGTGTATCAAAAAAAAATGTATGGTCGCTACTACTGTTTCGTTATTGAAGTATCATGTAAAATATATGTACAATCCACATGCTCAAGAGTAACTGGATCTTCTATCCCAGATACGAGAGCCGAGATAATTAATTAAACATTGACCATCAGGTGTGCCCTGATGTGAGTTACATGGGGATCGCCTGTGCTATCAAACCTTAGTACAAAGCAATTAATTTAATGTTTCATGAAGTTAACTGTGGGAATCTTTTTGGCAATTGGGCCCCCCAACGTATTGGTACCCAGACCATTCCTCAAAACCCTTCTCAAATTCACAACCGCAAATTCGGTTAGTAGGGTCTGCCGATCTGACGCGTAAATAGGTACTCCCCTATTTTTTTTGCTTGGAAGAAAATTAATTCCCAATCAGGTAAAAATAATACACTGCAATTAACTATTCTGGGATTAAATATAGCCTATTTGAGAATAGGAAAAATGGTGGATTGGACTGGGAAGGAGATGGGCCAGGCTCGATTAAGATGGGCCTAGACTTCATGGTTGACAAGGAAGAGAATTGGACATTGACAACTGTCTCATTATCTAGCTGGCTCTACTAATCTCTCTCAGTCCATCAAACCAAATAAGGGAAAATTTTTCTCCACCACACGGTCTCGAGAATAACGTAAACATAGGAAAATGAAAATTTTTGTGTTGATTTCTTTAAATAGTTTTCTTAGTAATTATCGATAGCTTGTGAGTAGTGATATAGGATACTAAAAGAAGGGCTCATTGATATCATGGCAGCAGAATTTTACCATCATCAGAACTCATCGGCCATTTCAGCGCAGTCTACTGGTAGCAGAAGACTCTCTGCTCATAATCCTTTCAGAAAGAACGTGGTCAGCGCTACGAACACTGGGCTTTCGAACTACAGGGCATCATTTGCATCGAACTCTACACCAACTATCAGTGAGCATGCATCGGAGAGTAGAACTTCATTGAATACCCAAGCATTTGAAGCCTGGGTCCAAAAGAACCAAGAATTGGAGACTCTCTCCGATGAGGAAGAACTTGATTTCGTTGACACAAGCGTTTTCGCTAAGCCTTCGAGACCTTCGATCCCTCAAAGATCCGGATCTGATAGTTCGGTGGTTATCAGGCCAAATCTGAGAGTTCACAGTCTGAACTCGAATTCAAGCAGGTAAGTATTTTTTATTATTTAATATTTGGATAATGGTTTCCCAGGGCAAGGATAATCAGTGAACTGATTCACATAGGAACACTGTTAGAGGTAGACTTTAGAGATATAAGTACGGGAGCATGAGGGGGGTAAGAATTCATGAGAATGTAAGGTAAGGAGATTGGAAATACAGAGTGATACAAAATGATACACAGAGAAGATTTACAACGAATGGCAATATCAATATTGACTTCCCCACTGATCGAGATACCCATGTTAAAATGAAGTTCAAGCATATTTCCAATCTCTCCACAATCAGTCGTGCACCCTGTGCTAATTCTCTCATCAGTCGCGTCGATTATAGGATGGAGAAAGGACCAAAATATTGAGGGGAGTGCAATAAATGGGGCTGCGAAAATATAGTCTGCCTAAAATTAGGGGCTGTCAAAATAGAGGCTACGTAAAAAAAGGTCATGCGACGTGTTAAGTTTAACATCAAAAGGACAACTGAATATTGTCACCTTTTCAGACCTTATCAAGCTCATCGGCACTACTGATCTACACCTCCCAAATTCATGTCATCCCCCCAAATCTCCTGAAATAGCAAAAAAACCTCCTCCTGAAACTTCCTCCCTCCCCCTAACAACCCCCCAACACACACGCAAACAGTAAAACAAAAATACAAAAATTGGACGAAAAAAGCAAAAAAATACAAAGAAGGCGCTCGCTCCAATTCGAACCTACGCAACAATCTCATTTTGATATTGGTGTTTATATAACAGTTGATATCTGAACATCTTGATTATCACGGGAGTCGATTTCATTGACATAGATTGATTTGCTGAGCACGACTGTATTGCGTAATATTTAAGGAGCCAGAAACTTTTTTTTAGCTTGCTCAGCCCCCATCAAAGCAATAGCAAATATAGCGCCAGAGATATATAAACTGGGGAACCATAGAACTCCATCCAAAGGTATTCTGACAACGTTTAACTAACATATTATTATAGAATGTCCAACTACGCTAATAATCCGTTCGCTGATGCTTTGACTGCCAGTCCAACAAGAAGCAGTACTGACTCTTCTTCTCATCATAGTGCTAGTGTTAATCTGCCTTATAGATCTAGGGAATCTGCGTCACCAAATCTTCAACATCTGAGTGTACAAAGACCGCGGAATTACAAATCGGCTCCTCCACCTCCAAATAGAGCAACTAAAGATGTTCTGCCACCTTCTTATGAAGAGGCTGCTGGAAGAGAGGCTGCTGCCGCTCCTTACCGCGATGAAAAGGATAGAACTAGAAGCTCTGAACATCGTCGTCATCATAGACATAGATCACACAGTGACGGAGACCATATCAGAACTGAACGTTCCCATAGAAGTTCCGAACATAAAAGTAGTAGCCGTCACCACCACTCTTCCAGAAGTGGTAGGGAAAAGTCATCTAGAAGTGGTTCTTCCAATAAAGAAGTTGCCAAACCAAAGAATTTGGATGTTATTGATAAATTAGATGTCACAGGTTTGTTTGGGGGAGGATTCCATCATGATGGACCATTTGAGGCTTGTACTCCTCATAGAAATCAAAATAAGAAGGCTGCTCCTGTCATGGCTTTCCCGGTTGATGGACCTAATTCAAGTATTAAAGGTGGTCCACAATCTATTAAACAAGAATTGATGGAATATCTGTTTGGTGTTCCAAATGAAGATGACCTTTACCAGCAATCTGGAACTCCAGCAGCTTCCCTGGTTCCATCTCGTACAACTCAACAGCCTCTGCAAGCTGGAAGATCGGTTTACCTCTCCAATGGAAACACTAACCAATCCACCTCTACTATTAGAGCTATCAAGAATGATATGTCTGTTATTCAATTTGATTCTGCATCAAAGGCCGAACCAATCCATGGCCATGTTACCCTGGGTTTAGGTAGTTCCACCTTCGTCGATGGAGCCCCTCTGCCCAGAAATGCCGTAATTGAAGAAGCCAATAATAACACCGGTTTAGGAAGAAAGAAGTCGATAGTTCATAGAGTTAAGAGTATTAGAAGAAAGAACTAGTTCTCTAACATCTGCATTGTTTTCGTCTTTTCTTGGTTTCTATTATGTATTATTGCTTGATTGTCACTTGTCTGGTTCGAGTGGATTGCTCTGGATATCGTTTCATGTTATTTTTATTATATTCCTTGGGTTACTGATTTGATTTTTATACCATCACCTAAAAATTTACTATATAAACATATAATTACAATGTTCAAAACAAGTTTTATCCAAGTAGTTTCATATATACAGGGTTTGTTATCCGAGAGATGACTTCAAAACTTAGGTCTTTCGTTACTACTTGGTAATCTAGCGGTAACGGCTTGCCAATCGATGTGGTTCCAAACATTTTCCAAGTATAATTTCTTACCAAAGACTCCATAGTCAGGTAAGTAAGCAGAAGGAGATCCATTGATCAGCAATAATGGTAAATATACACTCTTGTTCAATGCAGCAACTTGGTATTTAGCTTCCTCGACGGTAGGTACTCTAGCGATGGTGTCTGTGTCGATGAATCCACCGGTGCTCTTCTCTCTACGGTTCAGTTTCTCTTGCAGTCTTAATTGTTCCTTCAACAGCTGTAATTGACCGGAAGATTGTTCAAAGTTTGGACTTCCTCCATTGTAAGTGTTGACTACGAACAATTTATCAAACTTTGCAGATCCAAGATTACCTTGCTCTTGTTTGGACAAACCTCTAGCAACTAACCAAGTGTAACCGTTACCTTTGATGGCCAGGTTAGAGTTCAATAATAACGTTCTGAACTCGACAATAGATCCGAAAGAGTCTTCAATCCATGCTTGTAAATAATCCTTTGGTTGATTTTGGAATTCTGTCAGTATACTTGGGTTTTCGAATATACTTCTTTCGGTAGGTTTATGGGCGATCTTGAATTCACCTGAATTGGACCCAGAACTCGATGTAAGAGAACTGATCGCAAAGAAGTTATTGTAAATCTTCGACAGTAAATTGAATACGGCATAACTATCAGGAGTAGTGACTGCGGTCAGAACTAACAGTTCCAATTGCAGTTCGGATCCTTTCAGCAGAGCAGTTTCCATAGTGCTAGTTAAACTAGCTTTGTTTTGCAGTTCATCTACGGCAGCTTCCAAATCAGCAATCGACTGTTCAGCCACATCATACCAAGCTGTATTTAATCCTTTGGCGCTATAAAGACCGCTGATACCTTTCTCTTTTTGAGAGTCGATGTAGGGGATCTCAGGGATTGAAATGAAGGTTCTTTTGTAAGCGCGGTTAACCTTGAGGTTTCTCTTAACTATACTGCTCAACATTTTCGACCTTTGATGTGGTATGGTGTATTGGTGGTGTATCGGTGGTGCACCTTTAGTTGACCAGATTCTTCGATCGGTTGAAAAGTTGGAGATGAAAAAGTCAAAAAATTTTCATTCAGTTTATTATGGGAGTTAAGGTGAGCAAAGTATGAAAATATGGGAAACAGTAAGAAAAACAGTAGGGAAAAACAGTAGGGAAAACAAGTAGGGAGAGGAAAAACAGTAGGTAAAAAAGTATAGGGAAATTAGTAGGGAAAATTAGTAGGGAAATGAGTGAGAGTGGAGGGGCTAGGAGTTAGAGGTTAGATAGGTGAGATGAAGCACATCGAGGCAAATTCAATAAGTCTAATTTTACAACGCTTCATACTCGAAAATTCTCCAGCCTGGGTCTCATTATCTACATAGAATATTACCTTTAAATCATCTGTCTTCATTCCTTCATTCCTACTCAACCCTCTAACCCTCCATCCCTTATTTGCCCGCGTTATTTTCACCTGCCAAATTCATCCCTCAGCGAAAAAATTTGACGAAAACGCCATACAAAGGCGGTTAACTCGTAGAAAATACAACGTTAGACACAAGTCCAAGAATAATTGTATTCGCGTATAGATTACAATGTCTGGTAGTAAGTTTTATTGTACGTCATAGGCGACGATGATTGTATACTGACTTTTCAAGTTCAAAACGAGGCAAAAGACGCCGCCGATTTATTGTCTTCATTGACAATTGGTAAAGATGAGCCAAAGAAAGAGGTAGTAGAAGAAAAGGTTGTAGAAGAAAAGAAGGAAGAGAAGAAAGAGGACGAAAAGAAAGAGGATCCTAAAGAAGAAGAGAAGACCGAGCAACCAGAAACAAATTTGATTAAATCGACTTATGAGGTTAAAGTCAAATTGGCTGATTTACAGGCTGATCCAGATTCTCCATTGTATTCTGTCAAATCTTTTGATGACTTGGGATTGACTCCGGAATTATTGAAGGGTGTTTACCTGATGAAATTCCAAAAACCTTCCAAGATTCAAGAGAGAGCTTTACCATTGTTGTTACTGAACCCTCCAACTAACTTCATTGGACAATCTCAATCTGGTACCGGTAAGACTGCTGCCTTCTCGTTGACTCTGTTATCTAGAGTTGACCCAACAATTAACCTGACACAGCTGATCATTTTATCTCCTGCTAGAGAATTGGCTAGACAAACTTTGGAGGTAATAACTGAGATGTCCAAGTTCACCAATTTAAAGATCCAATTGGTCGTTCCTGGTGCTGTTGAACAAGGTGCTGCTGTCACCGGCCAAATTGTAGTTGGTACTCCAGGTCTTACATTGGATTTGATCCAAAGAAAACGTATCAACACTTCTCAAGTTAAGCTCTTTATTCTTGATGAAGCTGACAATATGTTGGATCAACAAGGTTTGGGTGATCAATGTGTCAGACTTAAGAGATTTTTGAAGAAAGATGCTCAATTAGTATTATTCAGTGCCACTTTCCCAGAAAAGGTGAAGCTGTTTGCTCATAAGTTTGTTCCTAATGCCAACACCTTGGAATTGAAACACGAAGATTTGAATGTTGATCTGATCAAGCAATTATATATGGACTGTAACAGTGAGGCCCATAAATTCGAAGTCTTGTGTGAGCTTTATGGTTTGTTGACGATTGGTTCTTCTATTATTTTCGTACAAAGAAAGGAGACCGCTGATATGTTGTATAAGAAGATGACCCAAGAGGGTCACACTGTCACAGTATTGCATTCTAACTTGCAAAATGATGAGAGAGATCGTTTGATCGATCAATTCCGTGGGGGTAAAGCTAAGGTTCTTATCACAACCAACGTTTTAGCAAGAGGTATTGATATCCCTTCGGTCTCGATGGTTGTAAACTATGATTTACCTGTTGACAAGTATGGTAAGGCTGATCCATCTACTTACTTGCATAGAATTGGTAGAACTGGTAGATTTGGTAGAGTTGGTGTCAGTGTTTCCTTGGTTCACGATCAAAAATCGTACCAAGTTTTGCAAGACATTATTAATTACTTTGGATCACAAAACATCTCTATGACCAGAGTTCCTACTGATGATTGGGACGAAGTTGAAGAAATAGTCAACAAGGTCATCAAGGGATAATCAGAACACATATTTTTGTTCTCTTGTTTGGACTAGTCTCCATATTTTTAGCTGTATAGTTTTATGTATAATTTTTTTGGCTTTTTTTCTTTTTTTTTTTTCTTGGATTTTTTTTTCTTTTTGGAAGCTAAATCACTCCAATAAGGAATGCATTCAGTATTGCTTTCAATCCCACCTTATGTAGATTTTCATTGGCAAGGGCTCCATGTAAGTATCTAGATAATGAATAATAGTGAGCTTCTGAAAATCTTCCGCTAATGAGGCACAAAAGTTAAAAGTCTTGTGTTATACTATTATTCTACTTAAAGTTTGACGCGCAGCGAGCCAAGTATGAACTTTAAAGCTTAGATTAAAGTTTGCTTCTCACTAAACTATCTTCGTGTTTAACAGTGTTCTTGGTAGCAACTAGCAGACAACTTGGTAGCACTTAAAAATTCTTAGTGATGATACGCGAGTATAACCTTAAATAACCAACCTCATTGGTTCTTGGAATGTCAGTTTATTGTTAATTTAATAATATTTTAGGGGATGGTGCCGTAGACCCTAGGGGCTGCTGCGGTCTGTGGCTTACTCAATGCTACCCTAGGTAAGCTTCAGTTTATTAGAAATTCTGAACCCCTTCAATTGAATTAAAGTTGGTGGTAACGATTGCATCTCGCTCCAGAACTATAAAGCTAAACTTGCAGAATACCTTGTAAAACTCATAAATCGTAGCTATATGTAGTTGGTATTGAGTATTCCTTGGATCACTTCCGCGGAAGAATCTCATTCTTCGGAGAACAGAAAATTTCAGTTCTACAATTGTGTTCAAGATCTATGAGTTTACCTGCTACATGTTATAGGACATATCACATTAAGAAAATCGATAATTATAGTAGTCTGAGGGGTAATGCTATAGATAAATAGTGCTTCCGGAACAACTCCTTATTGGGTACCGTTCGTAGACCCCTCATCATCTCTTAGATGGATAATCAACTCTACAAAGAAGATTATTGTTGAGATTGTAATTAACACACATGAACAAACCATGAATGCAATTAACAGTTTGTATTTCCTGATTTCATTGTTGTACTTTGCTTGTCGTTCGATATCGAATGACGATGGTTTAGCTGGAAGTGGTGAGTCCGGACTGATATTTTGAAGTTTGATGTATGAACTCATTTTCAAATGCAAAGATTAGGTGTAGTGGGTATTAATGCTGTAGGTGTCTATATATAATCTGACTAAACATATGAGCAGACTTGTCTCGATTAAAATGTTGACTCAGAATTAATCCCTCATTCGTTTGGTTTTGCTCAAATAGGCAATCATCTGCCTCCCTAATCTGCACTCTAATTGGGACTTAGGTAAGACCATCATCAAGAGGACTCCAAAGATAGGGTCGTTTCTCGAAATGATACTTAAAATCCTCAAAATATCACCCTAACCTCTTCAGTCAACCACATAAATATAATATACATAGTTTTTAACCAATTTTGATTATACTTCTAATTAATTTATAACAATAAGATACAAGATGTTCATGTAAATTTATATGCAAACACTCTAAGCGGCTGAACTATGGACTGATGGGTCAATAGATTCAAAGCAAACCGCTGAAACACCCCCTCCTTAAACCTCAAGTAAGACGTCCTTCTTACCGTCAAACTCATCCATACATTCTATCACTGTTTTCAAGCTTTCCAAAGTGGAGTTCACACCAACTCTGAGTACTCTATTGGTCTTACTTTTGAATGACAAAATTAACACATTGTCATTTGTAGAATAAGATATTTGGATTTCCTGTGGTTTCAACACTGGATCAGGTTCTAAGGTCGTCTTAGCTATGACCGACTGCTTCAGTGTCTCGAAGGGCACCTTCAATTCTCTACACCAAAAGTTAGTACACTATTGTCACCAATACCTGTCCATAAGCACTTACAATGTAAACGGGAACTCTTCTTCAGTCATATCACCCAATATTCAACTCCTCTCTTGTCTAATCAGCACGACATTTCTTGTCTATCTACAAAATTTTTATCAGCTCTTTTGGTGTATATAGTTGTGTATTTAATATCAAATTCCAAATTTGGTAATCACATGCGGCCACTAAATTCCTCAAGTAGCAACAGAAAGTCGTGTGCATATGACTGATGGAGGGCCCTCTCGTTATAGGATTTATTTCCGACATATTTCTTTTTCCTTTTCATTTTGGGCTATAAGTGTCTTTCAAGAAAAAGGGGAAAATTTTTTTAGGTATGACGTAGCTGAGTGCCTGAAACTGTAGAGAACTCGCTTCTGGGAGTGATATTGACCTCATATGGGAATTATTGGGCTTGTGGTAATCACACCAAAGATACATGCAATATTGAACGTTATTTAATAAGGAGATAGCAGGCAATATGAGGTCAAATTGTTCTTTTCATCGATCTTATTTAACTAAGAACTAAAAAGAACATTGCTGAAGGAAAAGAAAGAATTTTTCACAAAAAGCAATCGTTCCTTTTTCGTACATAATTGGGCTCATCACCGCCTGATTTCACTCCAGGTATTCTTCACAATAGATTTTCTGCATGAATGTTCTCTTGATGTCTGTGAACTCCGCGCCTTGCTTTCGTACGCTTCACCGGTATGGCTATGGATGTTACATCGCCTGGTTGTGGATCGATCAGCTGCAGTATTTCTTCCGAAAGCCCAGCCTGCAAGGGTACAGCCTATGCGAACCCTAGTAATAATAACGGCCGGATAATCTATCTCTTGTATTTGAAGGATCGTAGTATTCCTCCAGAGTCATGCTAATTAGATCAACAAGTGTACCCTAAACCATAGTATTCTCCGCAGCCCCAGTTCTGTACCCTCGTTATGAATTTCCCTTTTTATTTTTGACACAGGCCTTAGTTTTCTCTTTTGGCACAAGATAAGGCAAATAGGGAAAGATTATTAGAATTAAGAAGATTCTGATTGATTAGCGATCGTGTAGTAGCGGAATCAAGAAGTGGAAATCCGCTCACTCTATCAGCTCGGCAACTGATGAGCGATAAGGGTATCTGATAAGATCTGTTTGTGCCTATCAATGCTGATAAGAGAGCGCATAGACAAGATTCAATCTGTAGAGGTAGATTAATGCTCATAATTAGTAGATCTGAAAGAAGGAGAATGGGGTATTGATATCAGAGTTCAATTGACCCATCTCTCAGCGAGTTACTAGTAAATTTCCACCCCATTGCCTCCTTAGCTTCGGATGTTGGATGTGGGGATTTGAGATCCTTACACTAATTACAGTCCCTTCATCTTGCTACCTCGGTTTTGTTTACTTTCCATCCCCCAATTTAAACTTTTTTGTGGAGTACACCCACTCTGTGACCTTCCCCTTTTTGTTAATTTTCCCTGGTGGTTGCTTTTGAGTGACAAAAATGCAACCGTGCCTCCTCCGACTTGGCTCTATCATCTCACTCTGAACATCAACTCTTATCAGCTTATCTTGATCAACCTCATTTTTGAGGTTCATTCATATCTATTCCCTCCATCACATATACTAAAACGGTCAAAATACCCCCCTGTTCGATCCCTCTCTTCATCGTCTCACCGGGTTTTTCCTTTCTCGAGGCTTTTGTGTCACTCTACACAGAGAAATTTGTGCGTCAGAAAAAAAAAAAGAAACAACAATATGACATCATTGTGCTTTAAACTACTGGTATTAAAGAGAAATGAAGGCTGTTAACTATGTATTATCCCTCTTGTTCTTTAAAAGTTTCCCTATTTCATGTAGCTCCTGCATCTAAGTATCGAAAATTTTTTATTTTTTTCACTAAACCTTCTGTTCTCCTAAAAGAAGGTTATAATAGACCCGAAAACTTTTCACATTGTCTTGGTAATCTGGAATATAAATGGTATCACAAGTCCTGTTTAGTTTCTATTAAATAATTGTAAATTGTAAAAAATCAACAATGAGTTTTACAAACGAAAAACCTGATGAAATCTTAAGACATAGTCACAAGGATGAGTACGATACCTCGGACTCGTCCTCAAGTGTCAATGACTCCTCTCTCTGGAATAGTAGTTATACTACAAAGAGACACTTGAAAAGTAGACATTTGAACCTTGTTGCCATTGGTGGTTCCATTGGTACTGGTTTATTCGTCACTATCGGTTATGGTATCACCCTGGGTGGTGCTGCTGGTTTATTGGTGGCTACTGTCTTTTGGACGGTTATTATTTTAATGTTGACATCTGCAGTAGGTGAAATGGTGGTTGAATATCCATCCCCTGGACCTTTTGTCGAAATGGCTGGACGTTGTGTCGATCAACTGTTCGAAGTCAGCTCCGGTTGGAATTTCTTCTTAATGGAGCTGTTGTATGTTCCATTTGAAATTACCGCTGTCAGTGCCATTCTTCAATACTGGAGAGATGATTTTAGTCCTCTGATTCCAATCAGTATTATTATTGTCATTTACTTATGTGCCAACATCTTCAACGTCAAATACTTTGGTGAAAGTGAGTTCTGGTTAAGTCTTGGAAAATTGATCTTGTGTATCGGTTTGATCTTCTACACTATCATTACTATGTGTGGTGGTAACCCAAAACACGATGCTTTTGGTTTCAGTAATTATGAAAATGATCCATTTGGTGCTGGTTACATCACTACTGGCTCCCTCGGTCTTTTCCAAGGTTTCCTTTCTCTGTGGTTGAGTACTGCTTGTTTCTTCATTGTTGGTCCTGAATATTTAAGTTCGGCCGTCAATGAAGTTGCTTGTACTAAGACCAGGGGGGTTAGATCCGTCATTGCTTCTGCTTTCAACTCTGTCATTTGGAGATTGGTCTTGTTCTACGTTATCGGTGCCTTGTGTGTCGGTATCTTAGTCTCATACGATGACAAGACTTTGCTTGCCGCTCAAACTCTGGGTACTTCCAATGCTGCTGCTTCTCCATATGTTATCAGTATGAACAACTTGGGTATCAAAGTTTTACCTGACCTTGTTAACGCTGCTATTTTGTTGTCTGCGTTAAGTGCTGGTAACTCTTATGTTTACTGTTCTTCTAGACAATTATATGCCTTAGCCAACAGAGGTTACGCTCCTCTGTTCTTCAAGATCTGTAGCAAACAAGGTATCCCTATTTTCTGTGTCTTGTTTGTCATGTGCTTCGCTGTTTTGTCTTATATGGAATTGAGTTCAGGAGGTGCTTACACTCTGTTAACCTACATCACATCTATCTGTACCAAATCCCAAATGATCACCTACTGGAACATGGCTATCGCTTACATTGGCTTCTACAGAGCCACCAAGGCCCAAGGTATCGATAAGAGTAAATACCATTACAGATCTTGGTTCCAACCTTACAGTATCTGGGTTGTCTTGTTCTTCTTGACTATCACCTGTGGTCTCCAAGGTTACACCGTCTTCCTTCCAGGTAGATGGTCTGTACCAAACTTTATCTTCTATTATGTCATGATCTTTGTCAACATTGCTATCTTTGTCTTCTGGAAATTGTTCAAGAGAACTAAATTCCGTTCTCCAATGGAGGTAGACTTGGTCTCTGGGTTACAAGAGGTTGAGGACTACGAATATAACTTCTACAAGAAGTTAGGTGAAGATGCCTTCGAACATAGAGATGAGGCTGTTCCATTCTACACCAAGTTGTACAGTTGGTTACTTTAGTTTCGTTATTTGTGTTTTCATCATACAATTATATATAGGTTAGGAGTTCAAGTTAATGTATTTATTTTGAAATTATCACCGGTGTAGTCAGTTTTGAAGAAAGAGAAAGTATTAAATTAAATGTAACTCATAATCAATATTATAGAAAGTGAATAAAAACATATAAACAACTCGAGTGGATTTACTCCTTGGTGATGGAGTCTTCTTGTTCCTCAGACTCGGTGGAAGAAGCATCATGCTTCAAACCAAATTGACCAGTCCAGCCGTTAGATCTCAAGTAAGCCTCAAACTTGACATCCTCCATCATCAAGTCATCTTCCTTCAAATGTGGGATGGTAAAGTAAGCCAAGATGACACCCAACAGACCCAACAAAGCGGCAATGATGAAAGTCCATCTCTTACCCAAGTTGTTTTGGATTGGGGTGAACAGCTGAGTACCAAGAACGGCACCAGTCTTACCCAACAGCAGGGAAATACCGTACATAGTACCTCTAACTGGGGTAGCATAAGATTCGGAAGAGGTCAAACCCATACAGTTACCTGGACCAAAGTTACCGAAACCGTTGAAGATACCGTAGAAGATGACGAACAATGGGACAATCTTGGTAATCTTGTCATAAGCACAACCAATGATCAAACCAATGACCAAGTAACCACTGTATCCAATCATCAAAGAGTATTTTCTACCAAGCTTATCGACGAAAAGAGCACCGAGCAAGACACCTGGGATAGAAATGATACCCAATAACAAGGTCCATTCAGCAACCTTCTCCAAATCCTTCGTGTCACTCAAAACACTAGAAATAATGGTAGAAGAGAAGATACCGTTAGGGAAGGTGACAAAGTCATAGATGAACCAACAACCACAGGTACCCAACATACGACGCCAGTAGTACTTGAAGACCAAACCGTATGGTACATTTCTCTTAATGGCAGATTTCTCGTAAAGAATAGAAGTGGCCATCTTATATCTAAAGTAGAAAATGGAAAGAGGCCATACAATACCAACACCGAAACAAACTCTCCAAACGGTCTCCAAGTGCTCGTGACCAGCAGCCAGGTAGACAATTAAGAAGACAATTAACAGGAATGGACCTCCCAAAGACAATGGAAGGTTGGTAACAAGGGCGAAAACACCACCTCTTCTCTTGGTCAGCTCATTCAGAGCCTCGGACAGCAGGGTAGAACAAGCTGGATATTCACCACCAACACCGAAACCAATTAAACCTCTGGAAACGATCAACATCCAGAACATACCAAGAACAGTAGTACCGTGCAGCAGAGTACACAAGATACCACCAAGAATGATCATAAAAGTAGTAGTAATAATAGCCCATTTTCTTCCCAAGTAGTCACACGACAAACCGGTGATGACTTGACCAATAATTTCACCAACCAACAAAGAGTTAGAAAGTCTGGTCTTCAAAGATGAGGTGTAAATAGTAGGATACTCGGCACCAAAGACAGAGTTCATCATGGTCATAACGTTATTTTGGTAACCATCACTGATCAAAGCAACACCAGAACAGATAATAGTGAAAATATCGGAGAGCGACTTCTTCTTCTTGAAACGGTCGGCTCTTAAATCGGCATCATATTTGATAGTTCCGTTTGGGTTTTGGTTCCATTCTTCAGATCCAGTAGAAGAATTGGTCTCAGCAATTTGCTGGGCCTTGTCATATTGAGTAACCTCAATCTCGGCAGCTTTTTTCTCAACTTGTTCGCTCATCTCTCTGAAATTCCGTCTTTGAGGGGTAACAAGAAAAAAAGTAATTCCTAGTCAAGAGCAATTGCGCTAGCTAATTAACAATTAAAGTTTGACTTTAAGTTCCGGGGTTGAGGAAAGGAATTGCTTTGTTTGTTAAGCGAATTATTTGATCATTAACGCGCGGGGACATAAGGAGTTTATATATCATTTTAAGATGAGAGGGAATCAGCATCTAATTTTTCAAAGACTCGCGGCAGAACTTGCATGAGAAGAGTAACTCGTAACAATAACCTCTTATTCGGCCAGCTAATTCAAGATGCAGAACTTTTATAATTAAATTGCACACATGGATTATTTAGCAAGCCTCACTAGTTTAGCTTAAAGCTTGTTTTTTTGTGTTATCTATGTGAAAAAAATACAGAAAAGCTTCCTCGTGTTCTACGATGTTCTACCAAAACGTGCGTGAAAAGTTTAAACCCGTGTTAAAACGGCACGACTCAGTAAATTTTCCGTAAGACAAAATGTAAATTAGTGAACCTTAGCTAAAGCTTGAAAAATCGGTTTTAGGACTGCCGATATCTTCTGATATTTGATTATCTGATCTCGAGCTAAAAGCTGGTGGTTATAGTTATAGCATGTAGTTTTGTTTGGGGGGTTTAGGTCATTACTTTAGCTGTATCCCCTCACCTTGTATATGAACAATTTCACACTAATTAAAACTGGATTCTGCTCAAACCCTCTAGCTTTTAAACTGCACACGCTCTTAAGTTACGTAGGCTTGTGTCTCGTTATAGCGGAGAGCGGTACAACAGATCTTTTGCTTTCTTTTTCGCGCCGTTTTGATTGCACGTGCCTCAGAACAGTAAACCACTCTTACGATTATTGCAAAATAGGTTAAATTAAAAGGACCCATGGGTGATCCCATTCACCAAGGCTTCAAACGGAGATATCATGGTTAAGTAATAACAATAGCCATATAACAACACCCTGGAAAATAATCCATGCTTTTTATCTAACTACTTGCGATGGCAGCAACAAAAAATTTGAAGTTTCTGCAATGCGGGCATCTCTCTTGGCTTTATCCCCATTTTGCTCTTTTAAGCTTTTTTTTTTTTTGATTTTCTTTCCCCTCGCAGACTATTGCGTGCCTGGCTCGTCTAAGTAATAACTTTCCTGGCACCTTAAATAACCGGTGCTGAACCCAGCCGTGGCCCAGTAGTAAAAAAAAAGTATGCGCAAACCCGGAATCGAACCGGGGGCCCAACGATGGCAACGTTGGATTTTACCACTAAACCATTTGCGCTTGAAATTATCGCGATGGTGGTTGCAAGGAGATTCGAACTCCTGCCTCTTACGAGACTCGATCTTGAGTCGAGCGCCTTAGACCGCTCGGCCATACAACCTTTTATTAAGGGGGTTAGCGATGAAGTAGGGTCACCATTAGAATGCTTTTTACAGTCGAGAAGTACGCGCTGGGGAGAGTCAAGAGAGCTCCAGATCATTGTTTTACGCCAATGGCCCCTGAATACTTAAGATCAGTAGCTTTCCTCCCAATTTTCTTACTTTTCCATCCTCAATTTACACTGCTCGCTAATTATCACCCCTTTTATGAATTTGTGTTCATTTCGGGAATCACGCGCAAAAAAATTATGAGTAGTAATTTGTTAGGAGTAAAATGTTAGGAGTAAAAATGAGTTATATAGCATTAAATTAAAGGAGAGGAAGTAAGAGACGAAGTGCAAATGGAATTAGAATTTTAAACTCTTCTCACTTGAATCAATTCCAAAATATATTCACTTACAACAGGGTCAGTATATTCCATCCCTATCTTCCTTTAAGAGCCACCTAATGCCTTTCTTCCACAGTAAAATATCAATAATACTCAGCAATATAACAATCTCAATCTTAACCTACACCAACCCTCGGATTACTCTACTAGATCACCCGATAACCTTATTCACTTGTCGGAGTTTCCTATCACAGAAAACTATCCTTTTCCTTCCCAACGCTACTCCCGTTCTTTCTGCCCCACACTAAATCTCTTATCGAGACGCTTTATTCCCGATTAGGAAGATGCCGATAAGAAAAATCCTCGATTCCGCTTTGGGATAGCTGCCGGTCGGGTGTTACTTTGGGGGCCATATATATATTGGAATTACTGCTCTTGTTGAATTATCGATCGTCCAGGACATAAGATGCTCAAAAGAAGATCATTGTTGACATTATGGAGGAATTCAGGCTTGAATTCCTCATTTACCAAGCATGGAGCTAAGTCTTTGGCTACAGCAGCCAAGAGATTGAACTATGGGCAGCTGAGCCCAAAACAACTGAGAAGAATTGGATTATCAATTCTGATTTTGGCCTCAGTTCTGGTTAGTTTGAGTTCAGAGGTCAATTTGGATACTCTGAATGTGTTCACTCCAGAGGAAGTTGCAGAGCATAACAAATACGATGACTTCTGGATTATCATTAATAGTAAGGTTTACGATATTACCGAGTTTATTCAAACACAGGTGGGAAGTGGTAATATTTTGATGAAGTATCTGGGCAAAGATGTCTCAATTCTGTTCAAGGATGTCAAAGGTCTGGAGAAACTTGTTGCTACAATGGGTAAGGGAAAAGTGGTAGGTGTTGTACTTGATTCTGATCCAGATGACACCCTTGACCCATTGACCGAGGATGATATTTTGAAATTGAACAAAATCGTGGCCAAGCCTCCACTTGAACAAATGTTCAGTGTCTTCGACTTTGAGTACGTTGCCAAGGAGATCTTGCCTTCAGTTTCCTACGGTTACTATAGTACTGGAGCCAATGATGAGTTCACTTTAAGAGAGAACCATTATGCTTACAACAGAGTCTATTTCAAGCCTAGAGTATTGACCGACACCAAAGATATCAATTTGAAGACAGAAATGCTCGGCTGTAAATCAGAAGCCCCTATTTATATTACTGCCTTTGCCGGATCCAAGGTACTGCATCCATTGGGTGAGATCAATTTACGTAACCTGGCTCATAGAGAGGGTATCATGGAGATGATTCCTCTTCAATGCTCAATTCCATTCAATAAATTTATGGAGGGAGCTCAACTGGAGAATTACTGGCATCAATTGCACTTCTACTCTCAAAATGATATCGATAACTCAATTAAGCATTTCAAGAGATTTGAGGCCAATCCTAAAATTAAGGCTGTATTTGTGAACGCAGATATTGCAGCTTTGGGATTCAGAGAGAAAGACGCAAAGATCAGAATTGAGAACGACCCTCATGGTAATATGAAAGAGTTCACCGACAACGAGGTCCCAAGACCAACGGTCACCTGGGAGGATATTAAGAGATTCCAAACCGAGACCAAGTTGCCAGTATGTTTGAAAGGAGTTCAAAATCTGGAGGATGTTGTCAAGGCCGCAGAAATGGGTATTAAGGCAGTTGTCATCTCGAATCATGGAGGTCGTCAATTGGACTTCTCTCAACCTACTCTCGAAGTATTAGCCGAATCCAAACTGTTATTAAAAGAGAAGAATTTGGATGACAAAATCGATTTGTTCATCGATGGTGGTATAAAGAGAGGCTCTGACATAATTAAACTGTTATGTCTCGGTGCTAAAGGAGTCGGATTAGGAAGACCATTCCTCTACGGTATGGCAAGTTACGGAGAAGAAGGAGTAGTCAGAACTATCCAAATCTTGAAGCAGGAAATGGAGAGAGATATGAAGTTACTTGGTTGTAATGACGTCAACGAGTTGAATGAGAAATATGTCGATGTGTCAGGATTGAAATACAGAAGCAACGGAAGTGACGACAGATTATACAATTCTCTTTATATGCCGGTTTACACTCCTAAATTCCAAAAATAGATCTAATAAATTTGCCCTTATTCGAAGTATGTAGACTTATAGAGCTATTCGGCCCGCCATGACACGTCCGGATCTCCAAAACCAGTGGAAGTGTTAGTGATATTTGCCCCATGTAAAAGGGCAAATATTGGAGAGACAGCTGCGTCAACCTGCCAAAAGCAATACAAAAAAGGGCAAAATTGGGTCCCCGTCAAAAAATAGGAAAAAAAAAGAAAGAAAAAGAAAAAAAAAAGGCAGGTCCAACTTCAAAGGGCGACTAACAAGTTGACAACAAGCAATCCGAAGTTAAAACGGAGGATATTTGAGTGAAACGAATAGCTGAAAGGCGATATTGAGGGACCCAAACGACTCATATCGATGATAAAAGAAAGAAACATGTTCAAACCGGGGGATCTTGTGTTAGCAAAGGTGCCTAGTTATAGCAAATGGCCGGCGGTAGTGGTACCGGAACGATTGGTGCCTCTGGATGTGATGAAACTGAGGAAAAACAAGAAGGAGTCATGTGTTTTTTTCTTTGGGAATGATCCTAGTTTCTTTTGGGGGGATTCTAAAAGTATAACGCCGTTGAGTGTTGCGGAATGTCGCCAGCATGCAAAGAAACTGAAAGGGTTGGTGAAGAAACTGTATCAACATGTTTTGGAGTTCAAAGGGAACTTCTTAGAGGTGTTAGGGGATGAATATCTTGATGAGGATGATGCTGAGGAAGACCTGGAAGAAGAAGAACAAGAAGACCTGGAGGAAGTGGTGAAACAAGAAACTCCACAGCGTCGAACTAGAAGGGCGGTAAGTGATGAAGAAGAGGAAAATACAACGAAAGATGAATATGAGGATCACAAAACAGAGGAAACTGAAAAGCAAATACCAAAAGAATCGACTCCATTCAATGGCATCTGGAGTGAAGAAGAGAAACACAAGCATTTCTGGTATATCAGAACCAAGCTCCAGCGAGGATTGATTAGCCGTAAAGATTACCCCAGCGAGGAAGAGTTATACATTGCATCGAACGTATTAGCCAAATTGGAAGCGTTAGACCACGAGGAAGTTGTGGATTTGCATGTGTTGAAGACTACTAAATTGCATAAAGTGTTGAAGGCGATTCTGAAAATCGATAAATTGGAAAGGCGGGAAGATTATAAATTCCATAAGAGGTGTAGAATCTTGTTGGATAGATGGTCACCATATGTGTCTATTATCAAGAGTGAAAAGATCGGGAATAGTCCTTCTCTGTCAGCTAGTTCTGAGCCTGCTCTTGTTAGGGCGGTGACACCAGATTTGAAACCCAATGGATCGACAGCCGTTCCTAGTCCTCTTAGTGCTACGGCAACATAACAAGATCAAATTGGGATCTTTTATTTGAGCTCACAAGTCATATAGTATTTAAAATTAGAAGCTGTATTAATATTGAATTATTTAAGATATCTATGTAGAGTGGTTAAGATACATGTAGAGGGATTAAGATAACCGATGTAGAGTGTTGATTACGTCATAACAATAGTCGACGGTCCTTCGAACGAGCAAATTACTTGCATTTAAGCTACATTTAAGCTACATTTAAGCTTTTGCAGTACATCTCCATCACTGTTGTTATCTATTTAATAAGGGAAGTTCGATCAGAATCTGCAAGCTAATTGGATGGTTGCGCTGCGCCTTTATGAGGGGAGGTGCTGCGCCTAAGAAAAGTAATTATTGGGGGGTAAAGGGGGTATAAAGGGGTGACGGGGAGGGGGCAACCACAATGTAGCTGGGGGTGGGGGGAATGGATGAGAAGAACAGATGAGGGGAGTAGAATAATTACAGATATCTAAACGAATCTGCGAGGCTATGCCAACTAAGATTACAATTCTATACGAACTACCGTTATCTAACGGTTCAAATCAGATCTATTGTTCTAAGCCTAATCTCGAGGGCTCTCTTCTCCGGATCACATGCTGTGCGCGTGCCCTTTTAGTTAATTAGGGGCAGATTGTGAGTGAGAGCGAGGGGGTAGTTAGGGTAGTGAGGTAGTGAAGAGAGAGAGGTCCAGACGACCCTCACCTGAGTAAGATCTTCACCTGAGAATGGACCTCAGAACTTTATTGAAATTCATACCCAAGACCACCTCTCATGTTTATTCATCCCCTTAGTCTCACTTACTTTCCCTTCCTTCCCTTTCCTTTCCTTTCCTTTCCTTCCCTTTCCTTTCCTTCCTCCCTTTCTTTCCCCAATCTGCCCTTTTTCCCATCGGCCAGGGCAAATCAAAAATCACTCAACTTTGAGCAAATAGAAATTTTATTCTGTTTCCTCCCCAATTATTAATCATAATCTACTCCACAACCAGTTCACCTAATATATATAAGACGGTGCGTTGCTAGGCTGATCCATCAAGGAGTTCCTTCTATACATCATGGAGAACGGAATACTCGCTAGTCTTTTCCGTCGGTCAAATGACAACGCCAATTATTCGTCTAGTAATGACAGCAGTAGCAGCAGCAGCGGCAGCAGCAGCTTCATAGGAAATACCCCATCCACGGTGTTGTTCTTCATCGCCCTTGCCGTCGGTGTTTGTATCGCCATATTATTCATATATTTCACCTTGAGATATTTCATCAAGACCAAATATGGTGTCTATATCCCATCGCAAATGAACAATCGAAACTTGGTCCACCCGGTTATGGGAGGTGCTGCCGGGATGGGTGCTAATGGTCGGTACGGATTTGGAGGTGCCTCTTATGCTTCATATGGTCCTTTGAATGATTTTGCCGATTATACATTTCATCGTGAGTTTAATGCTCTCCTCGTAGTTAGGGAGAGAAGATCACTGAGAAGACGGTACCGTAAGAAGAGAAAGTTGACTAAAGATGAGGTTGACCAGTTGTTCCCTACCAAGACATATTTCGAATGGGAACATGGTGGTAAAGAGCAAGATCAAGAGAGACTGAAAGGTTTGATTGTGCATGAGAATGATCTGGAAGATATGAATAGAGAACAAGATATTGAGGATGCTGAGCTGGAAGCTGCTCAAGTGACAGAAGGTGAGGCTGATATTACTGAGATGGAGGATCTTTCTAGATCGAAATCGAAGCCGGAAAATTCGGAGACTACTGAGAATACGTTAGTACAAGAGATTGATGTGACTGAGGCAGAGGTAAGTGATGCAACAGAAGGTTCTGCCTCAGCAGGTGCTGCAACAGATGCTCAAGGAACCGAGACTGAAGCTACCGAGGAACCTCTGGCCTCCAGTTCAAATAACAACACTGCAGATCACGATGAACTGCATTTCTCCTCGGGAATGTGTGCTATTTGTATCGATGATTTAGAAGCCGAAGATCAAGTAAGAGGTTTAATTTGTGGTCACGTCTTCCATCAAGAATGTATCGATCCTTGGTTAATCAACAGAAAGGCTTGTTGTCCTATGTGTAAAAGAGATTATTATATGAAGAATCAGAACGGAGAAGGAGAAGAAGGTGAGGAAGGAGACGGAGAATCCATTTTACCTTTGGATTCCTTTGCCGATTTCATTCTCCCAAGACCTATTGGATATCGTGCTCGGGAGTTATTGGATGCTTTGGAGAGTCACGAGGGAGCAAATAGACCAATTTCAGATAACGCAGAAGGAGCTGGAGGAGAAAATCCTGATGGCTCAGGCACTTCTGCTTCTCCCGAGGCCCCTACTAACGATCCTCAACATATTCCTGGAGATATTGCTATTCAAGATTTAACTGGTATTAAAGAGCTGGCTCTGCTGAAATTACCTAGCTATTTTGTTTTCTGGAAGAGACCTTTCTGGGCTGCAATGGGAATCTCCAGAGAAGTCATGTATGATTATTTGATTGTAAGGATTTACGAGGAGAGGAGACAGAAGAGGCTTCTGCGAGAACTGCAGCAATCTCCACAACCTACAGAACAACCTACCACTAACCAGCCTACTACAGGCCAACCTACCACCGAATCCAATGACAACCATACAAGACAAATTGCCGAACAAATGGTTTAATTCTTACTCTACATTAACTATGTTTATCATACAATTAAACTAAATAACATAATGCCATACTACTCATTTTTTAGTTACAACGTCCCAACCTTCAGCTTCATCAGCTACCGATAATTTAGCAGTAGATTCTTCCAAACCTGTCTCTGGTTTAGGTTGTTCTTTTTCTTGTACTGGCTCGGTCAGTTCCTCTTCATCATCATCTTCGGTAGCCAAGACACTGAAAGTAGACTTCTTTGGCTTCTTTTCTTCCTCCTTCGGCAGCTCTGGAGCAGCATTAGACTTCTTGGATCTGAATCCACCAGTAGGTTGAGCTCCACTTCTAGCAGCACCCCAATCCAAGTCAGGTTGTTGTTGTTGCGACAGTCTAGGCTTTCTCTCGGATCTCTCTCTTGGAGGCAATGGACCAGATCTAGCAGCAGACCAGTCGAACTCAGGCAGAGGTTTTCTCTCTCTTGGCTCTCTCTTTTCTCTTGGTTCTCTTGGTTCTCTAGGTTCTCTTGGAGGTAATGGACCAGATCTGGCTGAAGACCAGTCAAAGTCTTGTTCTGGCTTCTTTTCTCTTGGCTCTCTTGGTTCTCTTCTCTCTCTTGGTGGTAATGGACCGGATCTAGCAGAAGACCAGTCGAAATCTTGTTGTTCTTGTTCAGGTCTTGGTCTTCTTGGTTCTCTTGGTTCTCTTGGAGGCAATGGGCCGGATCTAGCAGAAGACCAATCAAAGTCGGCCATCAGCAGCAGATCATCAGCTCTTGATCTTCTTTCTCTTGGTGGTAATGGACCAGATCTGGCAGATGACCAATCAACGTCTCCAAATCCACCGAATCCTCCTTCTCTAGCTGGGGCAGCAACATTGACATAGACTCTTCTCTCCATCATGGTAGTGGTGGACAATTTCAAAGAATCTTCCAAAAGAGCTCTGGATCCAAACTCAACAAAGGCAAATCCCTTTGGTCTATTATTACTCATATCCATTGGAAGGTCAATGCTAAGAATATCCTCAGCACTACATAACAATCCCTTCTTCAACCAAGCACCAATATCGTCCTCAGTAACATCCCATGGGATCTGGGAGATCTTGGCCTTGTATGGAGGAGCATCTGGGATTGGGAACTCTTTTCTTTCACGTGGTTCTCTGTCTCTGAAACCACCGGCTCTTGGGCCATCGAAACCTCCTGAAGATTCACGGAATCCAGATCCAAATTGGAAATCGGCTCCGGCATCTGAGAATCCAGCACCTCTTGGGGCTCCAGAACCAACTCCAGCGGATCCGCTTGGTCTTGAAGAATCGACAACTGGAAGAGAGGTGAAATCAACCTCCTCATCAGCCCATGACCCACCGAACTTATCGTCGGCAAGGAACGAGCCCAAGTCCATTTTAATACTCTTCTTTGGTGCCATTATGTCTTAATTTGGTGTACTTTTTTCGCGCTAAAACTCTTGTTCCACTATAAAACACACGAAGATATAGGTATCTCTATATAAACTGATCGATATCCCACGTCTTCTCAACCGTTTATCACCTCTTCTTAGCGCTGTGAATTTTTCATAAAATTTTTAACGCCCATACGAAAAATTTTCTTAGGGTGCCCAAAGTGGAAGGCACTGGACAGCCCCTATTTTTTGGCACGGGGCAGATCGACTATTCATACTCTGCTCTGGAAATAAACGACCTGTCACTCGCATGCGCGCCGGCTGAGCCGGGGAAACGGCTGGACCTGCGAGGGAGACGATGAGAAGCTTAAACTTGGGAGGGTAACTGTTCGACTAGACAGAGGATCATTGGATTTAAAAATCATAGTTTTCTCATATAATTGCAGTTCCATAGTCATAATAACCTGTTAATATTTCCCGGACTCATGGTACAGGTACTATATGACCAGTTCCAATTACCACGAAAAGACCTGCTTATATTGCTAGCAGTACTGGTGGTATCTGGGTATTTACTATTCAAATATGTGGTGTTTTGGACATTTGGGATATGGGTGACTTCAATTGACCCGATATTCTGGAAATTGAGGGGTCTTTATTTACAAAGCAATGTCACTCTCGTGAGGTTTCGCAGTATCAAATTTCGCATCAACTTATTCGATTCTCACTTCAAATTATTCCATTTTGTCATCGAAGGTGTCAAGGTTGAAATTGATCCTGAACTGGTGCCCAAAGGTCGTGGAAAGTCTAATGATACGAAAACTCCGACACCTGCAGCTCCATCTGTGGGGATCGACTCCGTTCTTCACCCCATATCCATCTATCCAAAATCTGACCTTCTGAAAGTGCTGGTTCGTAATCTCATCAGATTCATTCCAAGTATAGATGTTAAGGTACAAGACATTACAGTGACAGTAAAGAATGCTCCAGTCAAATTGAAGATCAAAGATATCGTATTCACCTCGGATTATGATATTTTCAAAGGTAAATCACTCCTCGATGCCGTCGTAGACGTCAAGGTTATAGGCATAAAATTACAATACAAACAAGAAACCAGTAGTATGGGGCAAGTGCTATTTGTACAATTCAGAGGTATGGTCGATTTACAATCTGGTCTTGTTAAGGATATTTGCAGTGAATTCAAATCTTACGCCTTAACTATTCCTGTTTTTACTATCGTTAGATGTTTGGTTTATATTAAGAGTCATTTTGATATGTGTAGAAATAAGAAAAATGGTGGAAAAGAACCCTCGGCTCATTACAATGAACCGGAAAATTCTAATCCCAACTCGGATCATCTTTCTACCCCTCCCCCACAATTGCGCACTCAAAATAATGAGCTATTCGGGATGTCACTAATAATGAACCTTTTCCGTTCGTGCAGTATAAGATTCGATGATGTCGTGTTGGAAAAAATCCCGATGATGTCAACACATGAATTAATCAATATTTGTACTCATGAAGAAGAGATCACCGAAAGGCTTCTCTTTCTTAGAACGACTCTTAAATCTGTCTCTGCCAATTATTCCGTCTTAAAAGAGAATAATGCTGGTTATGATATAAATTTTAAACCTAACGATAGACCTTTCCAAATCGTGCTTACTATTATGCAATCGCTTGTTCAATTAGATCTCACAAAATCACCTCTAATTGATCAATGTTTAGATGGAAAAAACCTTTTTGAGGTGGTAAATATCCCAAGTATTACTGTGAGCGTCATCACCAATGCGTATTTTCAACTTATTAAGTCGCTCACCACTGGAGAGGCCATTTCCGATTCGGTTTTGAATTTCAATTGCTCCATATCGAATCCGATTTTCGACACTAGCACCGATCATTTGGGGTATATTATATCTCGTATAAAACTGATTATCTATGATAGTAAAGTCTATGGGAGAAATGAGACATTGGGGTGTAGCTCACTGGATGAAGATTCCCTGTCTCTGTCCAAATTGGATTCCCTCTACAAAGTTCAGTCCGCTTGGCCTGAACTTAATGTCAAATTCTTAGTTGAAAGACCAACTTTCATCCTTAAAACTCGCTCAACTAAGCAGGACTCTGTCTCTTTACTTGTTCTTGGAGTCTCTTTAGTCAATATTGGCATGTCAACTACGAAGAACATATCATTCGACCAAAGTATTCATTACTATTTAAAAGGTTCCACGTATATTTCCGACCTCACAATCTCATTCATAAAGAGAATCTCCGGTAACAATTCCCACGAATCTGAAAAGTTCATATACGAGCTTGCTAAAGATCAAAATATTGTTAAATCGAGTGAATTCCTCGGTAAATTTGACCTGAGGATCCTTCCTCAATCTCGTGTTCAATGTTCTCTCGATTTCAACAGTTTCAAAGTTGATCTCTCCAATTTGGCAATCTTGAATGGTCTCTGTGAGCTTCTCACAGACGTAGATGACCATCTTGTTCCTTGGACTCTTGAGCAATTCGAAACCCTAAGTGAATTAGCGTCAAGAAAGCCAAAGAAAACATTAGCTCAAACCCTTGAACAGTCCGTATTCAGACATTTACCTCCTTGGTTCGATAGAGTCAAGATTGGGGGTCGTAAACTTCATTTCATTGCCGGAAGTAGATCTGTTTTAATCCCAGCCGAAATTGTTAACCGGTTGAAGATCGAAAACATCATTGACAATGTAGATGGTTCCCTTCGTAAAGTATCCTTCTCAGTCCTGGAATGGACTGCTGAAATTAGTAATAATAAATCCTCAGTTGGGACTACCAGTTCTTCAGGTGGATCCTCTCAAGAACAGTCATCGAAAAATTCAGAAGATAACGTCTCGGAGACCAGTTCAACATATGCTGATAACCGGGACTTCGATGAGTTCTGGAGAACCACTCTTGTATGGAAGAGCTTCTATTTCCGTACTCATACCGAGACCTCTGGTTTGGCTGATGGTGAATTTGATAAGTATAATTTGAAGCTGTCAAACAGAGTAAAAGTAAATCAGTCTAGTGTGGTTTTACGGTCGGCTGTTGACGTCAACACTGGTCAAAATAGTTTAACACTTGAAGGAGATTGTGATGTCTTTAATATCCATTATTCTCTCATTGACCATTTCTTACTTTTATCATCCTTCCATCTTCTTAACAATACTCTTTTCAAGCCTGTGATCAAGAAGTATCGCAAGTTCCAAGAGTTGAAAAAGAACCTGAATGTTGTCCGTAGAGATACTCAAAGTCTGCTTAAAAAAGTAGCCGAGTTCCTCGAGGTATTTTACGTCAGGATCAACTTCGGTCAACTGTCTTTGAATGCTTACTTTGCCGATAATTTTAAGATCAAATTGAGTTCATTAAAAGCAGGTATCTATTTAGAACCCCACCAGCCTCTTAAACTTAAAGATACCGTTCTTAGATTACTGGTGGAATCTCCCACGGTACCTAATTATTGGACCCGATTCATGACAGTAAGTAATTCTAAAGTCCACATCGATATCCATAAGATATTGAACAAGAGACCAGATCAAGCCATCGATGAGATTGGAACCGTGGTGGAATTTTCCAATACTGGTTCCAGAGTCACCATTCCACATCAATTTGTAGTTCACAAGTTATTTGACCAAATCTCTGTGGCCTTCAAGACCCTCAAACAACTCCATTATTCACTTAAATATAACTCCAACGAGATCGTAATCTACCCCCATGCTATGAAGACACCAAGGATCCCCAGAATTAAAGTGAGATCCCGTCGGTTTGTCTTCAAAATGGATGATGACCCCTTCGAACTGGAGTTAAGTTATATATTCCAAGTAGGACTGGTTGAACTGAGACGGAGGGTGGAGAAAGAGAGAGCTTTCAGATCAAAAATTCAACATATGCTCGATGAAGATGATGATGTTGACCTGTTTATGGCTTCTCCTAACTTCAATACCGACGGCTTATGGACTAGTTCAGGTAAAGATATGAGTCGTAGAGCATTTGGAGTTATCGAGAGTGATCATAAGGCTCCAGATTCGGTCCCTGAACCCCTCAAAAAACTCTTAAGATTCCGTAGACATCTTTCTCAATCATGGATCCAAGTACACTCAGATTATAAACTGAGAATGGAGGAACTGGTAGGAGAGAACCATAAATTTGTCTGGGATCTCTTGAAAAGTTCTAGTTATCCACCAGGATTCAATCATAGACTTCTCTCTTATAGTAAGACCCCTCCATTAATGTCGATAATCATGGAATGTGTCGATTTCACGGTTCGTTCTCCTACTTTCCCGCTTGACAAAGTTCCAGAATTCATCCATGATATAGGTAAAGGTGTTCCTGTGGACACTCAGTATACTATTATGCTTCCTACTCACTTGGACTTGAGAGTTCGTGAGATGAGAATCCACCTTAGAGATTATCCGTTACCTTTACTTTATATTCCAAAGATAACAGGGCCTGATCTGGGTAATTCAAGCTTTAGAATGTCGGGAACCTTCATTGTGACCGAGAACTTCATCGATAAACCTTCAAACATCAGAAAGATCTATGTACCTCTTGTTCCATCTCTGAGTAAAGAAGTGAATGATGAATATTTCGCTTTAGAAGTACCTAAGACAGTGGCTTCGGTCAAAGTTTATACGAATCTCGAAGTCATGGTTAGCTCAGAGGCCCCAACAAGATTCACCTGGGGTCAATCTTACCAACCAGCTATCCAGCAAGTAATCTTGAATTTTGATGATTTCAGTAAACCTCAATTAGACCCCTCTGAAAAGATTGGATTCTGGGATAAAGTAAGAGCTATTTTGCATGCCCGAATCCAGTTCAATTGGGCTCCTAAAGGTCGTCTTTTGGTCTCATTGAAAGGTGGACGTGATCCATACTCTTTATTGGGAGAAGATGCCGGTTTCGTACTTGGTTTCTCTAAAAATGTAGTACTTCAAGTAAACGAAGATGATAATCCAAAGGAATTCTTAGTAGTGAAATCGAATGAAGTAACTTGGAGTGTGGCTAATCACCTTGCTTTACCATTATTAGTATGGTTCAAGGAGTCCGAGAATGCTGTATTCCTACCTTACTTCCATGATTCTTTCATGGGGTCTACAACTGGATATTCCTTGGGCCAACATCGTGCTTATGATCCAAGTCAAGTAAAAGAGTCCCTGCTGTTATTCCAAGATAAGAATAACATTGTATTGAAGGGAGAGGTTTCTTTCAAAGTAGGACTTAGTTTCGAAAGAAATGATAACGGCACTAAGACCGCAGACTTCAAACCTCACTACGACATTGAGTTATCTAATCCAGCTTTCGTAGAGAATTTAGATACTTATGATGCCTATAGAGGGTTTAGAAGTGATTTTGCTCATCTTTCTATATCATTATCTTCACCTCACATTGGAGAAATGGAGCCTGGACTCGAATCAAGAGCTGGATCAATCTCTGGGTCTATCGCTGGAGCTCCCGGTTCATATAACGTAATCCACCTCTCTCCTAAGACCTTCACCCAGTTCTTTGCTTGGTGGGCCTTATTCCGAGGTAATATGCAACTTCCGATCCGTCGTGGTAAACTCTTTGGACCTAATAAACTGTCCAAGAAGTTCTCGTCAGTCCTTGCAAGTACCCAATTCCAGTTTGTAATTTCTCCCCTCTACATATCACATATCTACCGTGAAGATGTAGAACAGAAGCTTTACAGTGATACTGTGGAATGTGTAGGGATGAAACTGAAGGCAGACTCGTTCACCGTAGATCTTCATCAACGTAAAGAAGCCGTAGTTAACACCAATTCTGAATTAGGTAAAACCTTAAGTATTCAGAAGATGAAAATGTACCTTGGAGAAGTAGATGTAACCGATGTCGATTTAAGAGCCGTCCGTCTGGTATTCAAACTTGACGAGAAAGCTGAATTGGATGAAGAAGAAGATATCCTAGAATTCGGTCATCATATCAACCGTCATGGTCGTAAGAATATCTTTTATACTTATGATAGTGATAAATCGTGGCTCGATTTTGAAGATTTTGAAGAAGTTGGGTTACCGACCTTACGTCGTCATAAATCCTTGATCAAGATTTATCCGATATTGTTCACTCCAAGGTTCACATATTTACGTCAACTTGATCATAGTCTGAGAACTGTTGCTCCGGATAATGTAGCGGCTCATGACTGTGTCTTGGGTGCTTGTAAGTTTAACGAGACTCAGCGTAGTTTGTTAGAGAGAAGATTAGAAGAGTTGCAAGAACAGCTTCGTAGTAGTAGATCAAGAACCGTAGTTAACAACTTAAATAAAGGTATAAAAAGCGTTGAACAACTTCTTGAGGCACTTGTTGATGAGGCTGACAATACTATGGAGTTCAAGAGTCCAGAAGAACCTTCGAATGAGTCTACTTTCAATAACAAGTTCCTCATTCATAATGTCCAAGTCAAATGGAATAGATATGTTCGTGATATCGTGTTCAAATATATCCATTTCATGACAATTCGAAGGGAGGTTCTTCACTATTTGAGATACCAGTCTTTTGCAACGGTGGAGAAGATCATTGAGGAGCTGGCTCGCTCTGATGAAGCTTCTGCACTTGATGCTCGTAGTTTAGAGAAGATAAGATCGGAGATTGTAGATAAAGATGCCAATGGTGGTGAATTTCAACCTAATTTCACCTATGATGACATTTCATGTGGTGAAAGATTACTGCTGTTCGATGAAGATCTTCGTGAGGTTGTAGAAGAAGCAGGCATGAGGTGTTCAGATGATTATTTGATCAAATTGTTATCACCACAAATTCAATTATGTACTGAAGATGTTAAAAGTGATTCCTGTGTTCTTGTGACGTCGCCAGAAATTGATCTAAAAATCGTATCGGTCAAACTGTCGACGGCTAAAGATGACTACGGTAATGAGATTGTAGTTGATAATGAAGATTCTACTGTGGAGAAAAGGTATGGTTCGCTTTTCAAAGATGCTAATATCTTTGTCGTATATAAAAGACAAGTCGTAATTAATGCTTTGTCATTATTTAGTGAAGATTGCTATGGAGCCACATCTAATTGGCCTCCATGGATTGGAGTTGAGTTATGTTATGATGGGGAGATGTTAAAAGATCATATGATCCTTCAAAAGACTTCTCTTGTATTCAGATACGATCAACTTCGAGAATTACTTCGTAAAACAAGTCTTAATGACCGTAAGAGGATCATTTTAGATGTTCCAACCGTCACTACTTCGTGTGATTCGAATCAATATGTACTGTTCTACGATATGGTATTAAATTTATTGATGTATAAAGAACCTTCGGATGCGGCATTCCATGAGAAGTTGACTTCCTTGGTCTTGACTACCGATTACTCTGATTTAGGAGGGGTTAAAGATCGTATTATGGAACTTCAAAAAGCTCATGCCCATCTTAGAGAGTTGGGTAATTCTTTAGCTCATAAATCTGGTCTGCTAAGTTCTTCTCAAGAACAAGATTTGATCCTTGTCTCTGAGCTGAGACATGAAATCTTCTCGGAGATCTTCTTATTGATGAGACTTGTATCTAAGGGAACTGCTCAACTGGCAGCGGCTGCTAGTTCTTCTCATTCTTCTACCGGAGAAGAATTAGAATGGACTATAAGAGCCGATTCCATAGTAGCTCACTTATTAGACTCGTCTCGTAAACCATTCATCGATTTAGCAGTTAAAAATGCCATTTTCCGAAGGATCGAGGACTCGTCTAATTCCAACTCCAATTTAGTCCAAGTCCAGCAATTAAATGCCTATAATCTTGATCCTAAACTGCAATTTTCCGAGGTGATCTCGAGTTCTGGGCTTGACCCAGGGTCTTCTACAGGTCAAGCAGTTCAGATCCAATGGTCTATGGATCCTCCAGTAGGTGGAATTAAAGTCATTAGAAGTGTAGTTGTAGATTTAAGTCCATTAATGATGGCTATGGAACAATCGACCGGAGAACTGTTATTTGATTATGTGTTCCCACCTCAAGCCGAGCATCATAATGACGATACTCAATTGACTCACCAGGAGACAGAACCGAAATTGAGAAGATCAAGTAGCTCCTCCCGTCCTCGTACTAATGTTCTTCTGTTAAATAATCAAGTTAAACATGAAGCAGATCATTATAGGGACAGAAAGCTGTTATTTGATTCTAATGGGGATGGAATTAAACGTCGTAGCAGTTTCTCCAGATTCAAACCTCAGAGATCAAGTTCCGGCTCCTCAGATTTAGAACCCCCTCGTCGTTCTTTCGACTCTGCCCTTAGTTCTCATAGTCTGAGCTCAACCTCTATAATTACCCCTCCTACGCCTACTACGAATGTTACAAATACTACGATGAAAAATGAACCGGTCTACGTCTCGGAAATGATCACTCGTCTGTCTCAATTCATGAGCATCGTTTCCCTCACAATTAACGGTTTCATCTTAAAGATCACTTTTAGGGGTGATGGGAAGTACCGGTTGGTGAACGTGAGCAATTTATCATTATCGTTACCCACCTTAGAATTCCACCATAAAATCTGGACTATTGAAGATTTGTTTAATAAGATAAAGAGCTTAATTTTGAAGCTGTTACTTTCTCATTCTGGGGTTATCTTGGCCAACAAGTTGACTCATCATAAAAAGAAGGAGCAAAGGATTACGATGAAAAAGGACTCAGATTCGTCATCTTCGTGATACAATTTATAATCAACAGAAATCAATAAAATGTAGTTTTATTAATTAATATATATATGATTCATTTCAATGTTTAAGCTTCCAAAGATAATCTAGCTTTGGCGTTAGTGACTCTGATGTTCAAAGCCTTGGCCTTAGCAACTAATTCGACTCTGTTCTTGGCAGAAACGTTGTGGGCAATCTCGGCAGCGTAGGTCTTGTTGTGCATAGTCAACAATTCCAACTCCTTCAAGTTAGCAACCAAGAAGACCTTGTGGCCGGAAGCCATCATGTGTCTAGTCTTCTTGTTGGAACCGTAACCGATCTTTGGTTGGGAGATGGTACCTCTGAATCTTCTTCTGACACAAGAGTCGATACCCTTTTGTTTTCTCCAGTTCTCGGCGACACGGTGGTATCTGTCGGAATGGTGACGCTTGAACTTCTTAGCGTGCTTCTTAACGATCTTTGGGTGAGGTAAAGCTGGAGCCATCTAAAAGTGGTGTTAGTATTAAAGTTTGGGGTTGAATTTGACTTGCTGATGAACGTTGGGTAATTTATGGATGTGAGGGTTTATCCTAGGGATGAGCTGAAGTGGGAAGTTGGATGAACTGGATGAACTGACTGAACTTATAGACACTATGATTGGATTTCTCATCTCAACAATCTCAACACACTGATCTACAATACTTATATCCCATGTACTTTCTCCTTTATAATCGAGTCGCCATCCTTGGTTAGCGCCAATACAAATACTCCTTCAATATCACTGTTTCTTGGTAATCATCTACATTCTTGCATTCTCCCATCCATTTGATATAACCACGTCCTCTTCATGTCTTATATTACCTTGTATCGAACTTACCTTTAATATCGATATTCTTTAATATGTCCTTAAACTATAACTATCAATAGGTAGAAAAATTTTTTTGTATTAAAAAAAGGATGAAAAATTTAAAAAATTTTCCTTTGGAGAGGTGGCCTAAAGGGGATATTTGGGACGAGCACGACCGAGATGAGGAAAATAGGTGGGAAATAATGAGTGAATTCTGAGCAGGAAACAGAAAAAGAAGGGACCGTAAGAGGAAGGATAAAATATGTGTGTGCCCTGTTTTGTAACACGTGACTAGGGTATGAAGTACATCGTAACACCAAGTTACATCCAAACAAAAATATACCTAAATGTATATGCATTTAGAAATAGTTTAGGTGATAGGAGTATTGATCAAGATGAGTGGTAGTCCCAATGCATATTTTATAGATAAAGAGAGTAAGTAGAGATGATTGATTGGTTAATTGGATGATACTAACTCCCATTTCAGAGGTGTATGAACCTTCCAGACCTAGTATGAGAAGTAATCTAATACAATTATATGGATTAGAAGAGATTTCCAAGTCGGTGGCAAGATCGAATCCAGATGGATCCAAAGGTGTGAAATTGAGAAAATCGTATAAGAATCATATTCAAGATCTTCCAGGGAAACATATCATACCAAAAGAGCGTAATTTATCGTACACTCTGTTTCTGCCTAGAGGAGAAATGCCAGTACTGGAAATTAAGGATTTAGACCAGAATTATTTGATGAAATGCTTGAATTTTGATAAATCTCATGGGTCTATACCAGGATTTGACCCTAACAAGTTAGGAATGCTGGATGATGAGATAGTTTCGATTACCGGATCTAAGCGTAAACTGTCTACTCCATTGACGAATGAGGACAAGAGGAGAAGATAATATAATGATTAATGAATAATAATGAAGTTTAGATATTGTAAGAAGTCATGCATGGAATTAGTTAGAACTGAGCAAATGCCCAGCCTATTTATCGAGCGTAGTCTATTTGTAAGAGGGGAATAAATCTTAAACCCTCGAGAGTATAAAGAATACAATAGATGGTGACAGGGGTGTAGTCTATGTGTTTATGTTTGGATTAACTACGTCATAATGCCTTGGGTCATTTTAAGATATTCTTAGTCAAGTCAAAAGTGACTGCTAGCCACTTTGAATTTGCTCTGTGGTAGTTAGGGGAGAGGGTAATTTTCCTTGCCCTTGCCCTTTGTAATTGACAGACGCCTCGAGTATTTTGGGCATAACGTGGGGAAAGAGAGATAGCAAGAAAAGATATGAGAAAAGATAAGGGTGGGATAAGTCTGAGATATTAACTGTTAAGTATTCTACATATCCTATGTATTTTGTGTATTCTACCTATCCTTAGTTACTGTACATGATCTGCTATTGTCTACTGTTATTCTGTCCTGCTCGGCTCTATCCTGCTGTCCATTTCTGCCCTGTCTGTTTTTTTTCGCCCTGTGTTCATCTCTTTCCCTGTCAACTCTGTCTCTTTCCCTCTTCTGCCCCTTCAGCCCTCCCTGCCCGCCACTTTTCTGCCCATCGCCTGTGGGGTCCATAGCAAAACTTCTGCACTTTATTAAAATTAACATACAAAAGAAACGTGTGGATTTCCCTCTTTCCCTCTCTATTTCAAGCAGCAGCAGATGATATTTAATTGACCGCCATTGGAATAACCCACTGAACCCAAAACCAAACACCACCGATATGATCCCACTGAGTAGGAATAACTCAGATAATCATCTGAAACATTCACCAACCTCCAATTTGATCGCCAATAATTCTAATCCTTTTGTTAGGAGCAACAGCGGTTCTGCCCCACCTGGGGTGCTGACAGGTCAAGCGCTGGCACCTCAACTGCCAGACCTGCCACGGACTCGTTCATTCCCCCTGCCATCCCCAACATCCTCCCATTCAAAGAACCCCTTCCACAAATTATTGCACCACAATCATGACTCGTCTTCAAGCGGTGACAACTCCAGAGCAGCAACTCCTCCAGACGATCATAAGCTCCGTAACAGGGCCAAATCCTTCTTGCATATCAGAAATTCGCACACTTCAGGGTCACCTTCAATTCCACAGACCCAAAAATCCCATCAGCTGTTGAAAAGAGCCAACACCGCTTCGTCTTTACATTTACCACGTCCTCCAGCTGGTGGGGCTGTGGATGGAGCCGCTGGAAACTCAATTGCTCCTCCTCGTAAACACCATGAAAAGATCGTCTTCAACCCTTACGGCCTCAACAACACCGGTCCAAGAATTGACAAGCCAAAAGACCAGTCTTTCTACCTAGAAGATTCCGATCTCAAAAACGTCTTGCCCTTACCAATCGAGAACCCTAACGACCATTTACCACAGGATATGAAACAATTACAGGTCGAACTTCATGATTTCTACGAGGTTCCAGAGAAGGCCAAGCAGAAGGTCATCGGGACGGGAGCCAGCTCAGACGTCCGGATCATCCATGAGATCGGCAATAAACACAAGAAATACGCCTTGAAGAAGTTGATTTTGTTCAAGAATGAACAACCACTGCATTTCTACCGTCGTGTGGCCGCCGAGTTTGTGATCCTGAAGAACATTTCCAACGGCTTCCATATTGTAACCACTGTAGAACTTCTCCGTATTCAAACTACCCAGGCCATTCATCGTGGTTGGGGTATTACTATGGAATTTTGTGAGGGGGGTGATTTATTCTCCTTGCTGAACAGTCCTACATGGCGTACGTCTACACTGATTGGAGAAAAGTATTGTATATTCAAGCAGATCTGTTTCGGAATCAAGTACATGCACGAGAAAGACGTACTGCACATTGATATCAAGCCTGAGAACGTGTTGTTGACCAAAGATGGGATCGTCAAGTTGACCGACTTCGGTATTTCGAGATTCGCTCATAAAGTGGTGGGAGATTTCGATAGTGAAGTCAATTATATAACTAAAAGAGTAGGTAGTGCACCATATTCTCCTCCAGAGATGATGGATTTGAGTGATAATGGTGGCTCTAGTGCCCATGCCTCGAGTCATGGGACGAATATGGGTGGTGGTTCTACTGTTAATTTGTCTCAAGGTGGATCCAACGGTCATTCAAAGCCGGTTCATCCTTTCCGTGTAGATATGTGGGCTCTTGGAGTGCTTTTGAGTGTCATGTTTTACTCCAAACTTCCGTTCAGTGAGGCCCATTCAAGAGACGAACTGTACAGAAAGTATCTCTTGTCGTTGAACTCATTTGAGAGTAAAAATAACCCGGGAATGAAGACAATTGGATTAGGACCCGGCCCAGAATATCAATTGGGAGAGAAATTCAAGTCCAAAGAACTGTCTTATATGTGCTGGAGATTAATGGATCCTAATCCTGATCGTAGATATACTTTACAAGACCTTTTCCTGGATCCATTTTTCTCCAAGATCAAGACATGTACTGATGAGTTTCTGCATTTGAAGGACACCGAGGATTATCTTTGTAATCATGACGGAGTTATTAAGGCTATGAGAGAGCGGACATCGACTTCTGAGTCTACTCATTCTAATGATTCGTATAAACCGGTGAGATCTATGCTTGATATTCTGGGGTCTGCACCAAGTGCGGGACTTTCAAGGACATCATCACTGACGTCGTCGACGGCAGCAGTTTCTCGTAAAGGTTCATTTTCTTCGTTTGGAACATCTCCTGGATCTGTAGTTCCGGAGTCAGATGAGAAAGAACAGTTGTTGGAGCTTCCAGAGGAGGCTCCGGAGGAAGCGACTTTGTCACCATTGACAGAGGAAGGAGATGTTGATGCTGATACTGATGGTGAAGCTGGTGCTGATGCCAATGGTGATGCTGACGCTTCTACTCGCTCTTCAACCTCAAGCTCCTTCCAACCCCAACCCAACAACTCCATTTCTCTGATCTCCCTTCCAAATCAAAGAATCCTGAAAGATACTAAATTCGACGACAGCGACCTGCTCATCATCGACAAAGAACATGGTCTCGTTGAAACCCACATCATCATCCCCGAGGAAGAGTTGAAAAAATGCTGTATCTACGACTCAAAGTCTAAACATAGACATGTTGATCATTAAACTATAGATAATAAATGTTATTTAACCCATTTTTGGGTATCTACACCCAACAGTTTCAAGTCACTGGTGATCTCATCTTCATTGAGATTGGCTGGTGCAGTGTAATGTTTCATCACCTTATTAAGTTGATGAGTATGGTCATTGGTCAGGAATGGAGATCTCTGGGGTACCGCATTGTTGAATCCTTGAGAATCACGAAGAGATTTCGGTAATTTGGGAGGTCTTCCCACTGGTCTTGGTCGAGTAGTTAATGGTTTACCAGACCCACTATTATCGGAGGATGTACCACTGTTAACAGAGGAATTACCAGCACCAGATCCTGCTCCACTGACAGATCCACCAGCACCAGCAATATGCATCGATCTGGTTGAAATTTGAGGAGCTTGTTTCAGGTATTTGCTCTTGAAGGATTCAGTAGGAAGGAACAGAGATGGTGTTACCAGTCCAGAAGATTTTGCCAGTCCAGTAGCTCTTGTCTTATCCACATACCTCGTATAAAGATCATAAACATTCATATCCAAGAACTCGAACTGAGCAGCGGTCAAGAGTGGAGCGATTTCATTGTAATCGGCACCATTTTCTGGAGCTCCAGCAGCTGCAACAGCTGCCAGAACCAGCAGTTGTTGTTGCAGAATTTGCTGTGGAGTCAACAGATCTTTACTTTTATTCTTTCTTGGAGGTCTACCCACCTTTCTCTTTGGTGGTTGTAATGCTAATGAGATGAGATCCGGCAGAGATTCACCTTTGGCGAGCAGTTGCAGAATTTGAGGGTTAGTCGAGCTGGAGAACGATTGCAGAAGCAGAAGCAGATGCTGTTGTAATCTGTGCTGCTCTTCTTTACGTTCCTGAACGAATTCGGGATCTACAAATGGTGCCATTGGTTTACCTGTTCTTAAAGACTCCAACATTCGATCAAAATGAAGTTCCTGTTGATTCTTCACTTCACGTTCCGCTTGAGCTCTTCTCAGTTTCAAAAAATTACCCAAACTCTCCAATTTCTTCAACGTCCGATCTTTAAGTTCCGTATAAACTTCTAAAGTGTCATCATAATACAATCTTAAGTTCTCGTTCTTGTCATAATTACGGGCATTTCTCAATTTTGTCAACTGGAAATCACGTAACTCTTCTAAATCGGTAATTATCTGTACACTTTCATGATCTTGGCCGGTAACCAGCTGCTGTAATTCTTCTACTAACTCCTCTCTCCTCTCTACATACAAGTCGTCTACGTTGTCCTGGAAAGATTCCATCAATAATTGGTACTTTTCCAACACAGAAGCCTTGATATTCAGTCTTCTTTGTAAGCTGTTCTTGAGATGTAGAGGGTTGATTTGGACTAAATGCTGACGTCTCGTGTCGTACTTCCACCTACCACTCAAATCAATGTATGGAGGGTACTCTTTATGTCTTATTTGAGTATAATACGTATCGAGATCGGCTTCTTTCTTGAAGTAGTATTTCTCCATACGTTTACTTATGAACAGGAGTTCGTCTTCTGTTTCTGAGTCGGGATCGTAGAGGAAATATCCTGGGTTTGGGTCTTGAGAGGATCCCAGAGACTGACCTTTTGAGGTCTGGGTCACCTTCTCAGCATTATGCATCTTATACAACTCACTCAAACAAGCTGCTGCATCATAATAATCTCGATCTACTTCATCGAGATGTTCACTAGCCTCTAAAAGTCGATCTAAATTGTCAGATTCAACGTAAGGATTATGAGGTATCAAACCTTTCTCATTGGTATTAACAGCGTTGGGAGGTGGGAAGAACGGTAATAACATAAATGGTGGGATGGGAGGAACAAATGGGAGAGGTTGTGGGCCTGGGAGTATCATTGATTGGTTTTCATTTGAGTATTTTCTTTTACGAGATGGGGTGTTTGTGGGATGGTCTATGGTCAGGCCGATACTCAGATCTACGGCAGGTCCTAAAGCCGGGTCTATAGTCGAATTTACAGTCAATCCCACAGGTGAGCCTACAGTCAGGCCCACAGGCAATCCCACAGGTGAGTTTATCAGAGTGATAGAGGATCCGATAGGCTGGTTGGCCAGGCTCATACCGGTGATTTCGGTTGCCTCGGGTCTTATGTCTCTGTCTGTGTCTCTCTGTGTCTCTCTCTCCATATTTCTCCCCACATCTCCAGTCCCAACTCCATACACCGTCTCTTCAATAACCGGAGCAACAGCCAATTCAGGCACCTCAGACACCTCCAGAACCTCCTGCCCAATCTCCGGAGCCTCAGGACTCCCAAGTATATAAGCAAGTGTATGTGAATTCTTCCTTGGATTCGAACCACTCTTCCATTTCGAATATTTGCCTGGAATATTTGGCAGATCAAATGCTGCTGATGGATCTTGAACCGATGGAGTAGACGATGAAGTGGTAGATGAATTGACGATGGGTGGAGATGATGGAGCTAAGATCGAGCTGATCCCCGCAGTGGAAATATTTGATCCGGCATTGGCCCCACTCGACGTTGTCACCATACTATTGGCAGCCGCACTAGCTGCCGCCGCCCTCATCAGCAGTTTAGTAGAACCAGGAGGTCTTCCCACACTTTTATGACCCTTACCTTCAACCCGGAAGGTCAAAATACTCGGCGTCCCATCATCTCGGCTTCTTTGGCTATCTTCTAGTACTGGTGAAGATAATAACGCCGCCCGCAGCGTCCTTTGTCCAAGACTCCCCTCTTCCAGAACCCCCATCGGTGTGAAGACACCTGGTTGGGGGGGATAGTCGGTATGAAGGGGGATAATATTGGTTTCATTTGGTTCATTTAGGCCATTTCCATTGTTCTCGTTCCTCTTGGCGTCTTTTTTATCCACGTCAAATACATTGAACATCCTGCCTTTTTACTGTCTCTTCAACCTTTAAAGTTACCCTCTTCTTGACCAGGGATTTTTCTTGATTTTTGTCTATTTTTTCCTTTCATTAAGGGCAGGTTTCCTGATCGGGCTAAGGTAGGGAGAGCAAGATACGAATAAACAGTGGATGAATTTTGTGCATGCACGACTTTATGCACGATAAATATTTGGAATTAGTTACACGACTTTTGGTGTTTCAGATTTGAGTTGCTTTACACGACGGAATATGCGCAGAGCAGAGCAGAGCAGAGGCACAGAGCCACTGAGCCACTGAGAGCCATTAAAGACTACCAGATCTACAAAGTTACACCTACAGATCCACATTCTACAGATCTACGCACCCACATCCTACATCACACAAATCTTCACTCCACCATGTCAGAAAGAAAAGTAATAAACAAATATTACCCTCCAGATTTCAACCCCCTAAAGATCAAACCATCCAAAAAGATCAAGAAACAATCCACCGCCCTTCAAACTGTCAGGTTAATGACTCCATTTTCAATGAGATGTTTGGCCTGTAAAGAGTATATTCTGCAAAGTAAGAAGTTTAATGCGAAGAAAGAGGATACAAATGATAGATATTTGCAACAAAAGATCTTCAGATTTCATATAAGATGCCCCCTGTGTAATAGTGAGATAGTGTTTCGTACTGATCCTAAGACTAGTGATTTTGTGATGGAACATGGAGGAGAAAGGAATTATCAAAAGAAGGCTGAACTGACCAAGTCAGGGGTCGGCTCAGAAGTCGGTTCAGGGAACACCTCTGGAGTCGAATCATATGATGAAATCTTAGAAAGATTAGAAAGAGAAGATCAACTTGAAAAAGAAGAGTTACTTAATAAAGATGAGAAGAATAAAATGACCAAAATTCAGGAATTGGAACTGAAATTAATACAACAGGAGAATCAAGATAAGATGAATGATGAGTTAAATAAGCTTTTACAGAGGAATATCAGGAATGAATCCTCTGTACTGGTGGCTAAAGGTGATAAATCAGCTGAGGAAGATACAGAAGAGGATGAATTTGCACGTATTGCTAAAGAGGAGTTTCTGAAACTCAAATCCCAAGCAACTTTAAATCAAAACACTACTCCTCCTAAAGTATCACTGTCGTTACCTCCACCCTCTGATCCTCTTCCTCAACCTTCTGAACCAAAATCAGTAAAAATACCTGCTAAACGGTCTTTAGTCGCTGCATATGACAGTTCTTCCGATGAAGAGGACCTGGAACCTGATCTCCTCCCTACCCGTACTGTCAAAATCCAAAAATTCGCATCCATCTCCAACTCCACCCCCACATTTAAACGACTTGTATAATGTCATCCCCATCTACGATGGGTCGTGTATAAAATATCAATTTGCATACTTAAAATTTTTATCCCTACAATTTTTTTTATTAGCGAAGAGCAGCAAGGAAGAGGGCGGTTAAGTAGAAGATACCAAGGATAGAGAAGTACTGAGAAATGGATCTTTCGAATCTATCAAGTAACTTGCCACCTACAGTCCCGATAACGGACGAATCTGTGAATGAATTATCGAATGAGATCACCAGGAATTTTAAAGATCTGGCCAAATCGGTGCTGGCGCTTTACCGGATCTCTCAGTCGAAGAACTCGTTGTTAATCAATAAGGGGTATTTAGACTGTCTTGATGATATGGTGAAGGTGATGAGTGAAGGTGGTGACTTGGAGAACTGGGTATTAATGAAAAGAAATGAATTGATGAATATGAATAGGAGAAATGGAGAGGGTAGTGTGAAGGCAAATTCCAATGAGGTTTCCTCAGAGTTGAACCAAGATCCTCCTGTGATTGGATATGGGGAAGACTCTGGCGAGACAGAAGACGTTGATGACGAGGATGAGACTAGCCAGGGAAATATCACTAAAGAATCATTGGAAAATGCAAAATTCAAGATGGACTCACCTCTGCCTTTCAAATTCCCTGCTGGTACTATACCTTTGTCTTTGGATTACTCGAATATCCATGAATACCGTAGTCATCTGCATACTTATAACACCAAGAATCTGCTGCTGCTTCTGCAGTTGGTGCTGAAGAAGAAACAACAAAACAGTGGAGTCACCGATGACGATATCGAAGAATTCGAAGAATACGAAGACTACCAATCCTCTGATAATGAAGAAGGGAAAAGAAAATCACTGTTAGCTCAACATCTGGAAAAGAGACCAAAGTTCATCTAATGACTGCATTCATGTTTATATATTTAATAGCATTTTAATGATTTTAATAATTTGCTCATTGTAGTCGTGTACGAATGCCTAATTGCCCCAGTATGTTATAAAGTTTCCCAATTAGGAAGTGTGCTTTGACTTGCTTTGGCTATATCATTTCCAATTTAGGAAAGACCATAATAAGCTGGGTATTCTCGAGGTCGGCAAACGAGTAATTGAAGAGATGGATGATGTACAATTGGAGATATGTAACAAATGTTATATGCATTCGAATCAATAGGATGATGTTTATGTTTATTCGAGTTTTAGCGACTTTTGTAGTTGTTTAGTTTTGGCTAGTGTGGGGCGATGGTGCTCAGGGGAGGGCAAGCCATGTGCAGACCGAAAAAAGGTATCTGAGAGTCCGCCAGCTGCGATCATTACCTGATTCACCGTACAATTTTATCTCATCTTACCTACCTCCGTCTTCTTTCGTCTTCTCTCCCTCAATTCCCTCCCTCACTTCCCTGCCTTCATCATTTCCCTCCCTCCCTCACCTCCCACCATCGTCCCCTCGGCTCTGTCCCTCTGCATAAATATTTCTTTTTTTCTTTTTTTGCCCTTATTAAAGCACCGTCAATTGTTTTCTTTTTTTCCTTCTGCATAAAATGTATAAATATATTAGGTATTTCATAATTTCATTTCAAGTTATAAATATATCCTATATTGCTGTATAGAATTTTAGTTGAATCCTATATTGAAACGATATTTGATTGAAACAGAATGAAGCTCAGAGTTTTTAGCCATTTGTTCCAAGTTATCTTCTTAGCTGGAGCTACTTTGCTCTTGTTGTTAATTGTTCTTTCCGGTTCGATTGACCACTTCCCAATTAACAGATTTTACTGGATTGAGGCCGACACTTCTGGAATTGACAATGCTCCAAGTTATTCTCGTTGGACTTTCTGGGGTATTTGTGAGAAGGACGGTGATAAGAATGTAAACTGTGATTACCAATCCCCACTGTATCCATTCTCTCCAGTTGATAACTTTGACACCACTTCTGGTGTTCCAGATGGTTTCATCAACAACAGAGATGTTTACTACTACTTGACTAGATGTTCATGGTCTTTCTTCCTCATTGCTTTGGTCTTCATTGGTGTCTCCTTTGTCTCTTCTCTCTTTGCTTGTTGTTGGTTTGCCCTGAGAAGTGTCTTGACCTTCTTTGTCACCATTGGTTTAATTTTCGACCTGGCTGGTATTTCTTTGCAAACTGCCGCCATTGTATTGGGTAGAAAACAATTCAAAGATGCTAACTTGTCCGAAGGTTTGGGTACCAGTTTAATTGCCATTGGATGGGCCTCTTTCGTAGTTGTTGTCTTGGCTTGGTTCGGTACTTGTTGTGCTCTGCTGTCTTCTGTCTACCAAAGACATAAGGAACACATCGAAACCGAAAAGATGATGCGTGATCAACAACAATACCAGGCTCCAATTATGCCACCTCAAGCTCCAATGTCTGAGCCAGAAGCTCTTGAATCTTCTGCTGCTCCTCTGCAACCAATTGCTAGTGCTCAACAAGGTCAAGGTACTTTGGTTTCTAACGAAGGCGGCATTAGATTTTTCAAAATAAGAAGAAACAACAAGACCGATGAAGAGTCCGAGTAAGAGATCTCTCACCCTAATCTCTTCCTATTGTATCACTATTTTTTAACTACATCCTACAAAGATTGTTATTACTAAACTTTGGCTTTATTTCTTAGTCATTTTTCCCCTCAATAACAATTCATATACCACTTTTTTTACCTTGCCGTCTATATACGGTTTATAGTTGTCTAATTTAATCTAAGCTCAAATCTAATATCATTCGTTTGTATTTTGACCCAAACTTGCTCTCCTTGAATCTTTTCCTCGAGCACCCCCTCGAATGTCTCAATCTAATTAAACGTACAGATTTTGACGAGGACGAGCTAAGATGCCCTTTTTTCCCCTAATTTCTCAATTGGGGACAAAGATTGCTTGTGTTTGTTTTCCTGCAAGTTGCTTTTTTTCCTAATCGGGGTTAGTGCAGTGGAGCATATGAAATTTGGGGACGAGGGAGACGTTTCGGGGGAATACTTTGGGGAAGGTTAGGTGGCTATTATAGAGCTATTGATGTTATTGTTGGAAGTTTTGATCTGTTATTGGAGTTCAGGGCTTCAAAATTGAATTTTTCTATTTTTAATAACACTGGCACTGCCCACCATCTCATCGCTGTCAATATCAATTGCTTAGTCTCGGGCTGCTGTGCAGCTGCTTTTTTGCTGCTGCCCTCCGCCGCTTTTCTGTTTTCGACTCAACGTTGCATAGAATCCTAAAATGGAAATTCGGCTAAAATAGGAAATTAGTTATTGACACATAGTTTGGACAGATTTAATGGTCTTTGGAAATTTTGGCAGATAACGGATCAAATCCTAGATCAAATCCCGTTACTTAACTAACTCGATACCTCATCGGTAGATCTTAGTAGATACACAATTGATAATATATGATGAGACTGTTTACAATTACTCCAATACGATGCAATACGATGTTGAGAACATTGAATCGAAACAATTCGTCGATCCCAAAGGTAGCTCAATTAGGGTTCAAAATGTTCCATACCACCAACAGGATCAATGCCCCATCGATGCTATCTCTTCAAATCAAGCTGGTGTACCAAAATAAAATGCTCAATCCACTGCAAAAATCGAATCAAATAATGGCCATGTTTGCCCAACAAGATATTCAAACTTTCATCGATCCAAGGTACCAGCAACTTCTACAAGACATTAAAAATGATCCAAGCATTGACAAGAATTTTATATTTGAATTGAATCAAATTTTAGAAGCCGGAGCTCAAAATGACCAACATCAAGATAATTTCCAATTCGAAATGGCCGATCCTTCCAAATCTAAATTGAACTTCAAGTTTTTCCAAAGACCAGAATGGGTCAAAAAGAATTTATCTAAATCGCAACTCCTGATGTGTTATTTTGCTGCTATGGGGTCAATGTTAGCAGGCATCACCTCATATGGCATTGAGAACATACAAGGTTTGAAATTAGTAGGATTGACAGGACTTGTACTTTGGGTGAGCGTAGTATTCAACCCCTTTATTTAATACCATACTAAAAATGACATGATTATTTATGAAAAATTTCTTATTTGTGTGTAAAAACCTCCCCACATAATAAATTTCCTATAGCTGCATTATTACACATGTAGAGGTGTAAGGGAAGGGGTAACACAATTGTTACTGTAAGGTTTTACTTGCAGGTGAAGATATCTCGTTATCATATAGTGTAGATATGCTTTGTAATCTAAGATCGAAAGCGGGCAGTTGCCCCTCTTTTACAAGAAAGCGGGTTATCTCTACCTGAAAATATATTTCCCACCAGTGGGGTTGAATGTGGAGTAAATTAGAGTCACTTCGCAGCACAGTGAGCAAATGAGGGGAGTGAGCGGGCTTTCCCAATTTTCTGAGTGATTTGTTCCCACTCTTTTCTTTTTCCCCATACTAAAAGCCACTTGCGCTCCTCAATCACTCGGGAGGGGAAGAAAAAAATAGGGAGGGGGAAAAACATCTGATCTCTCTTTTTAGCCCCTGCTCCTCTTTTTTTAAAGTTTGACCCACAATATCTTTAGTTGGAGACAACTTTATTAAAGTTGCATCAGTAAAAGATATATAAACTAGGTTTGCTCCTCTTTTCAGGTACAAGTTAAAGTTTACAAGAATTATATTTAATTATTTTTTAGAAAACCCCCAATATGCTCCTTAGACCTCGTGTAACCCCCTTTAATGTATCTAGGGTCTTTGCTACATGTCGCCCACATTATAGATGCATTTCCAACTCGACTGTAAATTCGAAAGCCATCGACATTTATAACGAGTTGGTAGGAATACACGCGGATCAATCAATAACACCTAGCTTGAAGCAACATATTGTTCGCAATATCTTCCATTCTAACAATATTCATGATATGTCTAACCCCGTCTTACAAAGGTTGAACAGCATAGTTAGGCAGGATCCTAACCTTGTTGAATCCACTAAGATTGATCTCATTTCCACCATAAATGACCCACAATGCAGTTCAGATTCTATTGCTGCCGATATTAATTTCCATGCGGAAGAAGCAGCTGCTAGTATCGAGAACTTATTTGGTATTCATTTATCGGCATCTGAGATTGAGGGTTTAAAACAGGAATATATTGAATTCACAGAATCAATTCATGACAAAAGAAACCGTAATTTTGCATTGGCTGCTGTATTATTATTATCAGTTGCCGTATTTTCCACTCATCGACGGGGGTATCAACGTTCTTAATACTTTCGTCATTTCTTGTGGGTGGTTGCGGTCGGTGAAATGATACCAATTGGGTCCATCTTGTTTGGGTGGGCTTCAAACTTATTCTACGTCTATTTATTGAAATCACTTTTCTGTTTGATACAGAGGAGTGACTTATTTATTGAAACCTGATTTTTCAGGCTTATTTATCTATTTATTGAGACCACTATTTGTGGCTTATTTATTTATTTATTGGAATCATTCTCCTGGTGGGTTTGACCTATTTATTGCAACCATTCTCGAGCAATTGCATTTATGCATAGATCAAGATTGGCTTATTTATGCTCATGATTTTACGAACTTTAGAAACAATTTATGGTTGATTAATTTCAGATCATGACACTTACCGAGATTTTAGCAGGTAGTTAGTGGTTTGGGATTACATCTCCATCCAAATAAAACTAGAATAATTGAAGATATAAATTGTAGTATTAAAATATCAAAGACTCCCCATTCAGAATCTTACGCTTCTCGTCGGCTAAGAATTCTTCGCCTTGTCTTCTAGAAGCTGATTCGTTCAACATAAATCCGGCAGCGAGAGCCACGACATTCAAAGCAAGACAGAAACTGAATCCCGAATTCGTGTTTCCCGTACGATCAATAATAGCTGAGGTGACAAATGGACCGATAAAACTAGAAGTTTTGTTAATGGTGCTGAAAATTGCAAAGAAGATGAATTCTTTACCTCTTGGGCAAACTTCGGACATCATTGTCGAGGAATAAGCGTAATATGGTGAGATAGCGAGTCCAAAGAAGGCATTGTAGAACCAGACTTCCCAGAAATTGTGGAAACCAATTGCATTTGTCCATGTTCCAATAAGTCCATAGATGGTGAACAAAGTGATAGAAAAACCAACCAGCAAGTACATGGTCTTGGTGGAAAGATTGTACTTCTTTTGAGCATACCAGAATACCCCCATTCCAATGATACTGGCACCTGCTTGAAGCATGTACAAGTACGAAACACTGATCATATCATAAGATATAACCTCATTCTGGAGGATGCTTTCGATATTCAAAGCAGTGTTTAAACCATCTCCCAATAACCAGTAACTGAAAAGATACAAAGCAGTTTGTTTCAAAGTCTTGAAGCTCTTGAAACAATACAGTAACTGCTTGAATCCGACGGTCAAGTAGTTGGATCCTGGGGGTAATTTTTGATTGGTTCTCTTTTTCTCCAAGAAGAACCAAGGAACACCGAAAACAATCCAGAACACATTCAGCCACATAATACACATAGAAATACCCCAATTGTTGTTTGCATCAGAATCTCTCGAATGTAACAGGTATAAAATACCAACAGAAACCACGTACACAATAATCATTCCGACATTAGAGAAAGCCCAACAATAATTTGTGATTTTGTTCCTGTAATAAGAATCCAATTCATGATAATCTGATTCCGTTATTTCTCCATTGAGCATCTTGGTTTCCAGTTCACGTACTTTAGGTAAGTTCCTAGCCAATCTTGGAAATATGGCAGTCCAGAATGACTGACAGCCCTGATATCCCAAAGAACTCAAAACAGATAACAGAAACAGAGCAAGATACTGGTCACCTTCATGTACGCCCAAGAACCCAAACTGGACACCCCATGACATGATAGATAATCCTATCAAGACATAAGGACCACAAGTTCCATAATCAGCAAAAGATCCCAAAAACAAGAACACCACAGTTTGTAACAGAAATCCGATTCCTTGCAGAATCAAAACCACAGAGTCAAGAGATTTGACAGTCCCCAGGAAATGGACCATACAGGTGGCTGTCAGGTCGGTACATGAACCTCCCGTTACTGGATCAAACCCAGCTTGGTTCAATAAATTTTGGAACAGAGTTGGAGTGTACAGATAAGGACCAGATGAATTATTAGCAAAATAGTACAACAGGTATCCCCATAATTCCCATTTGTCAGTCATTGGTTGTTCAACAACCTCGACTCTCTTCATTTGAACTCCATCAGTTTGAGTCACGATATATTCACCATCTCCAGAGGCATCCGAAGTTATATTAACAACGACATTGCCTTTTTTGGAATGCGATGACCCTGAGGACATGGCTCCTGCAGTGTTATCGCCGGACATTTTCTTAACTACCGATCTGATTAAGGGATACAATCCTCTCTTATGTCCTTCTATATATATGGGAGCACAATCTTGGTCCTGTCATGTTGCCGTGGAATATCTGATCTTGAAGCTCCATATTTTTTTATAAGTCATTTGAAGACATTGGAAGCTTGATCCGAAATTTAAGTTTTAAGTGACATATTAAGGCAGAAATTCATGCAGGAGAAATGCTTATCTACCTGCATATGGTGATATCTGTCGGTATTTTTGTGGTTTGCCTAAATGTGGAAATTTGCTTTGCGTAATAAGCGACCGTGCTGATCAGACATTGCTGATGTGAGTCGGTTCTGGGGGTGGTAGACTATAAGTTGTATAATATTAGTCAGTCAGTCAATACCGCGGTGCGAGATGGTAAGTGGGGGAATCTCCCAAAAGATAAGGCATGAGTGCGGCAAAGCTACACACTAGCGGTAAAGAAACTTGGTTAGCGGCTACGGAGTGTTATTCAGTGATAGGCTAGTATGATGCTTTTATATTGTACCCTTGTTTATCGGTGTTGATGGTAGGTCTTTCCGAGTGTAACTTCGCAAGCACTTTTTACTCTATATAAGAAAAAAAAGAAGTATGCTATGCTATGTGCCACACAGACTGAAAGGTAGTATAGAAAAGCGCAAATGGTTTAGTGGTAAAATCCAACGTTGCCATCGTTGGGCCCCCGGTTCGATTCCGGGTTTGCGCATTTTTTTTATTTTTTTGTTTTTCACCTGCGAACCAAGAGGGTTCAATGGTCGAATGTATTCAGCTGTGGGCCGTGATTGAACGTGAAGAAAGAAGTCGTAGGTAGGTATGTTTAGTGATTACATTCCTGATGCAATATTTGTTTTAAATTGAAGCTCGATATACAACATGACTTGAATAATATTATGTATGGTATAATTAGAGGCGCTTTCCTGCAGGCGGAGAAAGATCCTCTTTCAGAATTTGTTTTGATTTGAGAATGAATTCTTGAATCTTCTCAACGTCTTACTCAATCTTGAGGAAGATTTTGCTTCTGGTGTGTTTTGGCCATTTTGCTTTCTTTGCGTAGAATTTGTCTTTTGAGATGGCATAGCACTTGAAGGGCCGGCCTTGGCTGCGAATGCACTGAATGATCCGATTGATGACAGAGGAGAGTCCATTGCCATTTCATCTGCATTGTCAGATAATGTCATTGAATTTGGAGATGTAGATACAGAAGAACTTGGGGATTTGTTTCTGTGTCTAAAGGTGGATGTAGTTCTCTGAGGAGGGGTTTTCAAAAGTTCATGATCCAGTGAGAGGAAGATAGGAAGGAAGGAACGGCTTCTTTTTCCCATATGAGTGATTGTGGTAGGAAGCAAAGCATCTTCGTTTGCATAAATCCACTCACTAAGACCAGGCAAATGAGAATCAAAGTCGAAATCTTTGGTCTGATGGAACATTTTATCTATCATGATGTCAAAAAACTTGGCCCAGCAGTACCTCAATTGTAAATCGAACAGATCGACAAAACTCAATTTCAATAATTCAAGACTGATATACTTGTAGTTTATATAGTCACCTTCATTGATGTTGAAGAGTCTGATATGAGCCGAACCTAATTCTCTATAGTAAGGATCCAAGTTATCTAAATTTTCCAATGACATCATTGAGATCTTGATAGTTTTTGTAAGACAAGTAGACTGATGATAACTGAAAGACATGTTCTCATTTAAAAGGTCAATGTCATCTTCTTCCATCAATTCCGATATCAATTCCCAAAAAATTCTCGATTCCATCAGGTCTTGAACATTAGCATACTGTTTTCCCACGATTTCCTCTGGGAATTGGGGGTTAAGAGAGTCAAACCATGACAGCTTGAGCAATTTGATCTCCCTTTCATTGAGTTTTTCGTGAACACTCAGAATACTTGCGGCACCACCATTTCTTTTCTCGAAACGGTGGCTAATTGTCTGTACTGCGGTTGTCATAATGTGTATGAATCTAATTGATGAAAATTTGAAAATACAAGGGAAGAGGGCGGATTTTATAGAAGTTAATATTTGACTGAGAATTAACTGGTATGCATCCTCCGCATCATTGGCGTGCCTCACAAATCTGATCCAAGTGCAACAGCACTCAAGGATTTTTTATCCCCGGTGCACGGAATTCTACTGTCTATGGCCGTTTAACTGGCAATATTTTGAATTTTGGGTGAAAAGATGCACTGCGCCAAATTCGAAAGGGGGTTGTACGCCTTGAAAAGTTTAACTTGTGGTTTTTCGCTTGTAGTTTAATTAGGAAAAGACGCATGGAAAAGGTAGGGTGGAGCATATAAGGGCGCAGAGAAGAATATAAGGTTGTGCTTCGCTGGAATTGTGTAGTCATGGTATCGTTTAGCGTTGGGCATAAGAGCGGTGAAGCGAGGGGTTCTTAATTAGGTGCATATATTAGTGACTAAATGTCGGTAAGGTTTCAGGACTAAGTTTGATCTCTTGGAGAATTGGGTTAGTGTGTTGGATCAATATAGAGCTAGTCTATATTCGAGGATCTAACTCTAGAAGCTGTAATGTATTGTAGTGGATGATACCAGGCTTACTGAGATGAGGTGAAATGCACAACATTTAATAGGGTGCATATTGTAACAAGTTACCCTGTCTCGGTAGATTAAGTGCGCAGGGTCGTAGTGCTCTTTTTTACTCTGTTTAATTATGAGCGGTACTGATTTTACCTGACTATACAACAGAAGGGACTTTCCTAGTCAAGCAGACAAGCAGACTAGCAGAAATGGTCTGGGTTTTGCCTATCAGAAACTTACCTTAAGAGCATGAAATTTTCAAAATGGAGTCTCCATCATCTACAGATCACTCAAATATCTCTGGCTTCCATACTAAGTTATTCCATACTCAATTACTCCATCCTTGAATCTTCTTACCCCCCTTCTATTGCTTCGATCTTTCACTCTCCTTACTCACACTAGCCTCTCCTAAGTAAACAGCCATTTAGATTTTTTCCTTTTCGAATGGAGAGCCTAAATAGTCGTGCACACCCAAAATAAGGTCGTGCCCATCTGCATACTAGAGAAAAAATTTTCTTCAATTTCAAAAGATTCAACGACAATTTTTTCTTTTTTTTTCCCTCTCAACTTTTTTTTAATTATATATAATCCCCTTTTCATATAGTTCATTTTATAGTCCTATAGATTATATATACATAACATTCATTAACAATGGCTGAAGAAGATGTAAGTAGCTACTGTTCAGGGGATTTTGGGAAAAGATTGGGTTGAAAGAGGTACTGGAGAGACAAGGGTGGCCTTTGCCAAACAAGCGCCTTCTTTGATTTCTTTCATTCACGGTTACAGCCCTATCCTCTTTGAAGAATATTTCAACTTTGAGTCAATGGATGATATTGGATGAGAGTCAGCTTGAATATGTGTTCAAGGCGCTACAATGATTGTGTCTGTGCGTTACAATGTTGTTGTTTGTGGAATCAGTGAGATGGTGAACCTTGAAATTTTTCGTCATCTTGGACGGCGAGACCTTTCGGAGTGACTTTGTTCATTCTGGAGTCTGGGCTTTCCGAGTGGGTGTCTGCTTTTAACATTACGAGTCACTTGTATGTTGTGTCAGATGCTACAATTTGCGAGATATCAGGCCTCTACCTCCTACTCCTCAACGTAAACAAACAAAAAATTCCTCTTGGCCCAACCCATTGCTAGCCCTGGGCTTGTATTTACAGCACATCTCTACTAAATCCTGAGCGCAAACAGAACACCAAAAATTTTTGAGAGCGAAAAATTTTTTCGATTTTGTGATCTGTGCACGACTTTTTTGACCCAAAGAAGATTTATTCATTGTTATATGAGAATCAAAGTACTAACTATTTCGTTTTATAGCACACTTTCGAGACCGCCGATGCCGGTTCCTCCTTGACTTACCCAATGCAATGTTCCGCCTTGAGAAAGAACGGTTTCGTTGTCATCAAGGGTAGACCATGTAAGATTGTTGACATGTCCACCTCCAAGACCGGTAAGCACGGTCACGCCAAGGTCCACTTGGTCGCTTTGGACATCTTCACCGGTAAGAAGATGGAGGATTTGTCTCCATCTACCCACAACATGGAGTGCCCATTCGTTTCCAGAACTGAGTTCCAATTGTTGGACATTGACGATGGTTTCTTGAACTTGATGACTCAAGATGGTGAGACCAAGGATGATGTCAAGGCCCCAGAGGGTGAATTGGGTGACAAGTTGCAATCCGAGTTCGACGAAGGTAAGGACTTGTTGGTCACCATCATCTCTGCCATGGGTGAGGAGGCTGCTATCTCTTTCAAGGAGGCTCCAAAATAAGCTTCTTAATCCTACTATCCCTATTAATTCAAACCTCATTTATTTAAAAATAAAAAGAGTAGTCTCTTTCTATTTTTTTCAGGGAACTATTCTTTTTACGTATAAATGAATTTGCACATATTTCGTTTATATTATATTATATTATTATATATCACAAGTTTTTTTTATATGTAAATCCTGGATTCCAATTCAATGAGCTCCAACTTTATATTATAAATGATTTGTTGTAGATGACTTATTCGAGTCTGTCCAAATAATGAATTCTTTCGAGTACTGCAGCTTTACTGGTTTCTGATATCTCGCCCGCGATGAATATCTCATCCATTATTTGGTACACCTTGAAGAAATTGTACACCAAATCCAACTCGCACACGTTATTAAAGAACGAGTCGAGGATCTCCACAAAGAGATGAATGCTCTCCAAATAACTCAACTCATCATCTTCCAAGTCGATACATAACACAAAATATAACCCGGCATACCTTCTGTAGCAAAGCTTCTTCTTTTCAAACTCGATAAAATTAGACTGATATTTATTGTCTCTTGATGAGATCAATCTATGGATCACGTTCTTGAGTCTCGATTTCTCTTTTTCGGTTATATCATTATTGTAGAATTTGGCGAATCTTGCCTTTCCTTGTCGATTGAGCGTTAATAAATACTGGATTGCCATGTTATAACGTGATTTACGTGGTCTCGGAATCTCTCGCTACCGTGTCGTTCCTTCTTAAAAGAGAGGAAACGGGAGAAATTTGAGAAAATGATGTTTGTTCGTAATTTGCTCAGATATTTTAGGGGTGTTTAAGGGGTTATTTTTGGGGGTTATTCTCGATACATTGGCAGTGTATTAATACAATTATTTACAGAAGCGTCGTTCTACCTCCGATATCCATACTGGCCGTTCCATCATTTATATTGGCTTCACGTCCTTTAGGGTTTAAAAATTGGTCATAAATATTTTTCAACTTGAACTTTTCCTTTTGTGAGATCGATGGTTTTGTGTCTTGAAGAGCTGACAAGAAATGGTCACGAGAAATTATAACAAGTGGCTTTGATTCCTCTGAGGTGTTGGAATTATCCTTGGATGCTTTGGCGTCGGTCTTTTTGGCAAGAATATTATCTAATTGTTTGGTCAATTTGACCATATCAGAATTATTATGGTCCGAAGAAGATAATTTCAAGAATTGTACTGAATCAGGTTTGGATGCTTTGGAGTTTTCACTTTTAGAGGCCTCACTCTTGTTCAGAGCATCCAATTTATCATGCACAGCCTTTAAGTATGCATTATAACCCAACAGTTGTAAATCTGCCCCAGAATAATCAGCAGTCAGAGCCCCCAATTCATCGATATCGACATCCTCAGCTAAATCCATCTTTGCAGTGATACATTTAAGAATATCACGGCGATCTTCAAAGTCAGGAATATCACAAATCACACTTTTGTCCAATCTTCCAGGTCTAAGAAGAGCACTATCGATTAAATCTGGTCTACTTGTAGCCAGGAGCACGTAAACTCCATCTAATCCTTCGGCTCCGTCCATTTGAGTCAACATTTGGTTGACGACTCTGTCTGTGACACCTGTAGAATCGTGACCTCTCTTTGGAGCAATCGAATCGAACTCATCAAAGAACAATATACACGGTTTGGCCAGCTGAGCTCTTTCGAACAACTCTCTAACCGATTGTTCCGAGGCACCAATATATTTATTCAAAATTTCGGGACCTTTGATGGAGATAAAATTCAAGCCACATTGACTCAGCACCAGAGACAGTAACAAAGTCTTACCACAACCAGGATACCCATATAACAAGACACCGGATCTCAATCTTAAAGGACAACTATTGAAAATTGGGGCATATTTAGTTGGCCATTCCAAAGTCTCGAGTAAGATTGATTTCAGTTCTCTCAATCCTCCAATATCATCCCATTTTACAGAAGATTTACTCAGTTGTTGCAACTTCACTCCACGTAAAGATGAAGGGGTAAATCCTTCAAGGGCCAGAGTGAACTGTGGCATCAGACACTTGGAATCGCCTGATGCCATTGTATGATAAAGTACTCTGTCCACTAATACTTTCAAATCTCCAGGTAAATAACCCTCTGTATCTCCGGCACTAACCTCATCTATACATGACTCTAATTCTGTATCTATTTCTACATCAAGAGCTTGCTTGATTAACTGTTTTAACATGAGTTTTCTCAAATGTTTATCGGGCAGCTTCAAATTGTAATCATCCTCAATCAAATGCGAGTTTAATAAGATAGAGTTTACACTGGTCTTAGCTTCCCCTCTACAGGTGAATAAGACACCAACCTTTCTTCTTCTCATCACCTTATTCAGCAATTGAGATACCAAGAACTCCAGCAACTGCCTCGATGATGAATTCAGACTCAGTTGCTCTCCATTTTCTTGTTCTTGGGGAATAAGCAGATCACAATTCTCCAATACCAATACAGCTGGAGATCTCCAACTTACGGACTTGAAAACTTGGTCCAATTTCTTCATTATAGATGCTACGTTGGTCTCCATGGCAATTGATTCACAATTCATAGATTTCACATGGACTCCATAATCTGAATGTAATTTACCAGCTACTTCATTACTAATTGTGGTCTTTCCACTTCCAGAAGCTCCATAAATAAGAACTCCAGTATTACATCTTTTCAATTTGTTTGTGATACGAGAAACTAAGTCCTCTTGACCTACGATAGGTTGTGGGTCCAACTGAGAGTCATCGTCTACAGTATCTGTTATTTGGACAATTGGGGATCCCAACTCAACCGTCTTTATGTCCACATTTTTAGACCAAATCTCTTTTGAATGGTCACCAAATTCAATTAAACCACCATAAGGCAAATTCTGTGGGTCAAAAGAAGCAATTTGAGTATAGTTGGTTAAACATGCTGTAGGAAATAAGTTGTGGGAGTACATAGTATTTAATATCAGTTTACTTTTCAGTTCTTTTTCTTTCTTTTCGACCAATTTCAGATCCATGTCCATTGAAATGGTCTTTGTATCAAGAGATTTGGATTCTCTTATGTACGGGTGAACAATAATTTTCTCGATTTTAGTAGGATTGGACAGTTTTAAGTTCTGTAAGACAATCAAATCACCCACTTTATTAGTGATTCCTAGTGCTTGTGCTAATAATGGAGATATTCCTACATGCGAGGCTGGGGCCCCGGTCAAATTTACAATTTTAGCGCTAATTGAGGTAGCCAGCTCAATCTTAGAGTCGTTCCCTTGATCGTCATCCTCCTGTTTCTTGACATTCCTATCAGGACCCAGTAAGACAGATACATTTACAAAATCTGAGGCCAAACCTTCGGTTCTTGATTTTGAAAGGTAGACCTCATAGCCTTTAGGGTCTTGAACAGAAGGATACATTTTATGAGGAAGAAGAATACCTCTTAATAAAACTTTAGGTTCGGGTTGGTCATTAACGACCCTCGAACGGGATCTGGACCGAGATCTAGACCGAGAACGGCCATTGGTGGAACCATTAACACTTGGCAGGGGTTCCCTCGGTGATTTCTTCAGAATCTTTGGTTTGATATGGATCTCAGTCAGATTAGAAATCTTTGCAAACTTTGAATCATCTTGTCCGGTCTCAAATTTCAATACTTTTAACTTGGCATTTGTGGTATTGCTTGGATATACTACGATGGTTTGGTCTTGAAAGACACATCTTGTCTGAAATAATAAACTATTTTCCAATACTCCGGCATTTAACTCTACCAATTCCCAATCAGCAGTTGTAAGAGGTTCTAATTCGACGGTATTTGCTACCGGAACTACCAGAGTTGACCCAATTTTCAAATTGATGGTGACTTTCGAACCCTCTTTAAGTTGCAATGTAGCGGCAAACAAAGGGTCGATTTCCACACAATTCTCGGCTCTTATCGAAGCCATTTGCAGTGCCAGGTATCCTGACCAACCACAATAAGCACTGGTTTGCGTGTTGCCCCTTCTAAATGAAGATCCCCCTCCCCATACTAACTCACAAATCACATCTTGGGAGTTGATATTGGCATTGTATAACATAGATACCATTGAGGAAGGTAACGAGACAAAGTTTGTCCGAGTCGACTTGTATACAACCTGAGACTCTATGAATTCCATTGTAACCTTATGACGTACTATCCAGACATCTACCCAGACAACTACCGAGGTCACTTATCGACGATGAGTAGTCATATGTTAATTGATAAACTGCTCATGAAATTCGCTTATTTGGATGAGTACTTACTTTTTCTCATAAAATGCTCATCATTAGCGGTCTTTTTCTCCTCTCCTTTTCCGCTCATCTTCTTTAATTTTCCGCTCGCGACGCGAAATCATCCCTTAAAATATAAACAAATAAACAACCGCCATCGGATATATCAAACAGTTGAACCCATCATGCTTAATACAAGGACGAGTTTTTGGGGCTTCCAGGCGCCCAAAACCAATGGCGGTTCATCACAATTCATCCCTGGGACCTCCAAATGGGTCTCCAATGAAATGTATGAAGCCAATAAACTCATATTACAAAGCTCCAAATACTTCTCGACTATGATTAAGGGGGAGTTAGGATGGCTTGATAAACAGATGGTGGAGCTTCTTCAGATGAAGGAGGAGGATGGGGTGGCGAGTGTGTTTAGTTCTCCGATTAGAAGTCCAAGGGAGGTGAGTGGCGTTATAAATATGACAGATAAATCTCAAGATAATTCAGATGGATCGGTTTCAGAGAGATCGGGACCGGAGAGATCAGTAGCTGAGAGATCAGTAGCTGAGAGATCAGTAGCTGAGAGATCCGCCATGTCTGCTCCATCCATATCATCCCACAATATATCCAGAGACTCATCTCTGAACAAGTCTATATTACCTGACAAATCACTTAATTCATCCCAGGTGATAGTGAATAAATCCCAAGATAAACAACCGAATATACCATTGGAATCTAATGCAAAGGTTTCCAGTCTGATATCTCTGGAGACTACTCTGGCTGCTGTGGAGACTACTCTGATCGCTCTGGAAGGTAGTCTGAGTCCAATTCTGATCCCTCAACAACCAATTGAAAAATCTCCAATTCACAGATCATTAACACCTGCTCCACCTCTCACTGATCCAGTTCTGCCATCCACTGACTCCGCTCCAATCCTCACTGACTCAGTTCCATCGCTTACTCTGCATCAAAAACCTTCGGCAACTACACCTGCTGCTCCTTCTGAAGTGAGTCTCATGTTACAAAGTGCCGAGAAATTAGGCCAAATTGAATTCTCAAAGGAATCACAAAACAATCTGTACGAACTGGAAGAGTTCGATGAGTCGTTTGAAGCTATTGTAAAAACAGTTAAGACTGGTATGAAAAAGATGTCTGAATCTGGAGCTTCAAGGCTCTCATTATTTGCATCGCTCCCATCAAAGGAGCCTCTTTCCATTAGAAAAAGTGTCGGTCCAAGCTCGTCATCTTCGGATAATGTTGACAAACGTAAATTATCATTGTATCCCAAGTTGTACCCTCCTTCGAGCAAAGGAAATCAGTTATTGGTCGATGAAGACTCTCCATTCAAGGTTTCAGAGAACAAAACCACCAAACCTTGGGTTCCTCCATCTCCTGAACGAGCTCAAAATCCACCTACTAAGAAAGATTCACCTTTAAATGCGATATTTGCCAACGCTATTAAAAGAGCTCGCAGCTTCTTGTCACCTACAAAGGAGTCTCAAAACAAGAAACAATTGAAGACAAGTGTGACTGAAACTGAAGATGATCAAGATACAACCAAATCTGTTAAGAGAGTAGTGGCTTCCAAGAGCTCTAGAGGTAACTTGATAGAGAGATTGACAGCTGATACAGAAGCAAGTGCTGCTAGGAATGTGAAGAATGTCTCTTTACCTCCTACTAATAGATTGTATCCTGATCTTGAAAGTCCTCTTTCTAAGAGAAACAGACTGAGTCCTACTCCGTTAACTAAGACTGAGACCAGCAGACCTCCTATCACTATACCTGTTCTGCCTGTGTTCAGACCTTTGTCATCATCGAGATCACCAGTTCGGGTATCTAAATCTCCTGTGAGATCAGTGCCTGTAAAGAAAGCTGCCAAAGCAACATCTCCAGAGAAGTCAAAGAAACGTGTCGCATCACCAGAGAAAATCATCACTAGAGAAGAGTTATCAAAAGTCACTGGTAAAACAATTGCTCAATCAACTGCTGAGATTCAAAGGAAACGTCTTAAAGTACAAGAATCATTGACAAATTTACCATTGACGAACAAAGCTTCGTCTTCTACCACCAACTCGCATCATCTGATTAATAAGAAAATGGCAGAAGAAAGACTGAGAGTGGAGAAATTGAGGAGACAAAGAGCTTCCAGCACACATAAAGTTGTTTCTTTAGATGAACAATTGAGACAACCATTGCATAAGATGAGAGAGAAATCGATGAAGGCCGCGGATGTTATTCCATTGAATGATACAGAGGTTGAAGAAGCCAGTACAGGCAATGTTCTTCAGCCTCTTGATGGAGAATCTTTGAATAAAAGAAAGACAGAAGAAGCTCCCGCCGCATTAGATCAAAAACCAACTAGATTGACTACCGGGACAACAGTTTCCAAGACCCAAAAATTAATGAGAACTGCTAAATTACAGAGATCTCGTATGACCAAATCATCTACACCATCTACATTCCAAATCACCGATCTTTCTAATGGATCTCGAAAGTCAGGAGCTGCCACTATTGCTCGTTCTTCGATAGGACCTGCCGACGCTCCTGTAGTTTTACCAGAAATCTTCTCGGACCCTGAAGATGATAACGAAAATGTATTACAAAGCTGGGCTCAATCACCTGAGTTGAAAAAAATCCTCATTCAACAAAAATCCATCGATCCAGATCAAGTATTCGGACCAATTGCCCTGTTGAACATGGACGAAATCTTCCGGTCATCAAGAAGAGCTGTCTTCCGTTCCAGATCCTCCGCTCGTTGGGCTACTAATGATCTGCTTAGTCATAAAGAGCTGGACAACTACAATAAAAAGATGGGCTGGAACAAATAATGTTATATCTGTATTATTAATCTAATTCTATTTACGTTTTTCCAATGCCTTGGACTTATCCCATGTCTTTAACCATCCTTCAGCTTCAACCTTAGGTACAAAGTAAATCCTTAAAGCGTTATCGAAAAGAGGTACTTTGATCGTTGGGTTCATCAAACATTCATTGAGAGGTACTTTCTTACCGACCTTAATTAAACCACCACTTTCTGTCTCCATGTAAGCTTGTAATTTGTTTGGTCTGAAATTTACATGTCTAGGATCTTCAAAGTACTCCAGAGGTCTGTTCATGATCATCTCCATCAACTCAAATGGAGTACTCAATTCACTGATCTCTGCTACGAAATCGAATTCATCTGTCGTTGGATACATGATCAAAGCTGGGAAGATTAATTGGGATTCTTGGTCTTTAGGGTCTTCCAATCTTAATTTGGCCTTTTCTAAGAACTCAATAGGTTTGGATGTGTTCAATAAAGTCATTTGTCTTCTGACGATGGCTTGAGCCAAGTTCAACTCCACTTCTTGTTGTTCTCTCAATCTCAGTTGTCTTCTTTCTTCGATTTCTCTTAATTTCAGCAGTCTGTCGTCGATTTGTTTCAGTAATGATTTGAGTGAGACGTTATCAGCATCAATGCTGAACCCGTATTTCACAACTTCAGCCAGTTCTTCAAGTTGATCTAAAGCCAATAACAGTTTGGCTGATCTAAAACATGCCTTGACATTAGTTGGATCATATTTTAAACATGCTTTACAGTCATTGATACAACGTCTATAATTCTTCAACTCCAAATTACATGCTGCTCTATTCAAATATAAAGCCGCAGTAATCTTCTCATCGGGACATTCCACCGCAATAGCCTTATTATAATATTCAATAGCGTCTTTAAACAGCTTGGCTTTGTAGCAGTCGTTGCCTTGGTTCTTGAAATTGGTAGCAACTTCATCTGGTTCTCCCTCATACAGTAACAGTTTCAACAGCTCGATCAGAGTATTGTCTTCCGCATCATCTTCAAGCTGAGTCATGAAGAATGGCAAGTTATTGATATCTTCCATCACCTCATCGACCGTTTTATTGCCCTCGGCTGCTAATTGAGGAGGCAATAATGGATCACCTGGTTTAGGTCTGTATCTCAACTTCTCCCATTGACTTACGGTCTCATCTACCATCATATCTTGATCAGGAATTTCCTCGATTTGGCCCATCTTGTATACTCTTTTAGACTGCTTATCCAATGTCTTGACCTCTTCTCATCTCTTATTAAAATTTTTCACATACTAAAAGGGCAAATATGGTAGGTCAGGAAAGGAGGGCAGCTTGTGTTGAGCAAAATACGAAATAAAAGTAACTTAGGGGTCGTATTTTGATATTCCAGGGGAGTTATGGGGATAAAAATAGGTTCAGTGGATAGCCAATAGCTGTATTAGTGATCTTGTTTTCTTTTTAGTTGAAGATATTGTTTATATATGTTTTTATCTACCCCCTTGTTATTTCAATTATTTAGTCAGCAGTATAATTTTAAGCGATGGCCCCTCGACGCTCATGAAAAAGGGCACAAAAAGTATGCCGGGGCATATTTGAAGGAGAGTATTCCAATCGAAGATTGACTGGTGATCAGATAGAGAGTGGTATGTGGATACTAGAATGTGTGTCGGCTATAATCGTGGTTTTAGTGGGATCATTGTGGTTTTTATGGTCATCAAATTTAACTAAACCTTCCAGGACCACCTTCTTCCTTATCCGTCTACTAAACTTCTTCTACTATATGAGATCTTGGATCTTTGACGAGGCATTGGGAGATGATATCAAGATCGAAGAATTATGGATTTATCCGGTTAAATCTTGCAAAGGGATAAGTGTTGACTCGGTATTTGTAACGCTGAGAGGATTGAAATACGATCGAATGTACATGTTTGGAGTATGGGACTCCGAGAAAAAGCGGTACAAACCGATCACACAAAGAGAATGTCCCAAGATGTGTTTATTAGAGGTGGAATTGAAAGAGGATTCGATATTTGAGATCAGCTGGCCTGGTCTGAAGCAAGAAGAGCATCTCAGATTCCCAGCAGAGGTTTCTGAAGAGTATTTATCGGGGAATTCTCAAGAAAATAGACCAGTTCATCTTTGGGAAGTGGCATTTGAAACTTGTGTATTGAATCTCGAAATTCCTCGGAATTTGATCAAGTTTGTAGGGTTTCCAAACGATGTCAAGTTGTTATATTCACCCGATGGGAAATTCGTGAAAACTAATACACCATCAGCCTTAAGCAAGATTCGTAAGACCAAATTTCAAGACTATTTCCCGATACTTTTGATGGCTCAACTGGATCTACAGCATTTTAAGAATAGATTAATGGGGGATGAGCAGAAGAAAGATATTGGTGAAAACGTATCTTTCTCTAACTTCAGACCCAATGTGGTGGTGAGCGGAGTATCAATACCTTATTCGATTGACACATGGAGCCAAATATCAATTGGAACTCAAAAATGGTTAATTGTTAGCAAATGCCCTCGTTGTTCAGTTCCCAATGTGGATCAAACTACAGGTACAGTAGACTCGAAAAGTGTAGTTAGTAAAGAACTAATGAAATATAGGAGAATTGATCCAGGAAATCCATATTATATGTTCCTCGGGGTTTGTGGAGTCCCATTAGATCTAGACTATCATTTAAAAGTGGGTGATCCAATCAAAATTCATCAAAGACTGATCAATTATTATAAAGCTCTTGAATAAATAGGCGATGAGCCACAGAAATTTCTCACGCGCGCATCGTAGTTCCAAATCTGCAAACTTAATTTGCATATCTTACTAATATAATTTATCCCTTTTTCCTATTTGGGGAATGTGACTAGAGAGAGGTACTGACGGGGACGGAGAATAGTCATGAGATGATGTCATAAAAAAATAATTGCATCATATTCTAATGATATTCTAAGGACATGCAGTTGTGTTTTATGTGGTTTCAGTCCCAAATCATCCGAATCACTGTCTAAAGCATCACCAATGTATCCCTTTTAATTAACCCCCTTACTAATAATCCGTACTCATCTCAACTTTCCCCGGCAAAGATACCTGCAGGAAACACAATATAAATAGGAACCCCTCACATTCTAATTATCAATTGATTAAATCTTCAAGAACAAAACCAGAATGTTGAAGGCAGTAGCTGTCCTCTTCGCTGTTATCTCCATAATCTTAGGAGTTCTGTGGTTCCAGTTTAAAGATGTAAATTTGACCAAACCATCAGATCGTACCTTCTTCCTAATTAAGGTGATCAATGCTTTTTACTATATGAGGGGGGGTATCATAAATGAGAATTTGGGAGACAAGATTGAGGTGAGCCAATTGTTCTTATATCCAATTAAATCCTGTAAGGGACACCCCACCGACTCTCTATATGTCACTACTACGGGTATTAAATACGATAGAATGTATATGTTTGCCTTTTGGGACCTGGCGAGAAACAGGTATCAAATGATTAGCCAGAGAGATTGCTCTAAGATGTCATTGATCGACGTAGATGTTGTAGGATCAAATTATGTTGTTAGCTGGCCTGGACTGTCAAAAGATGAGATTTTTGAGTTGCCCATGGATGTATCAGATGAATACCTTCTGAAACATACTGATCAAAATAAACCTGTTCATATTTGGGGGAACGAATTCAAGACGGCCGTTTTGAACCTTGAAATTCCTGAGAGTTTGATAGAGTTGCTGGGATTCCCAATAAATGTAAAGTTATTATATTCGCCGGAAGGTAAAAATGTCCTTGTAAACAGTTCTGCTCCTCTTGGTATGATTAGAACCACCAAATTCCAAGATGGTCACCCTGCTTTGATTATGACCGAAGAGGATGTTCTGGATTTGAAATCTCGATTCTCCAAGCTGGACAAAGACCGAGATCTGAAGTTGGAAGTTGGAGAACGTATCTCTTTCGTCAACTTCAGGCCAAATATTGTTGTGAAAGGTGCTTCCAAACCTTACTCATCTGATACCTGGAAGAACATTACCATTGGTGGTCACAAGTGGTTGTGTGTCTGTAAATCCTTAAGGTGCTCCATCCCAAATGTGAACTATGTCACGGGAGATCGCGACCCAAAGAACTTTGTCAGTAAAGAACTTCTGAGGTATAGAAGAGTCGATGCTGGTCGGCCATATGAGCACTTCTTGGGGATTAAGGCCGTTCAGGAAGATGTAGACTTTTACGTTAAAATCGGAGACTCAGTCCAAATCAAGAGAAGACTGATTAGTATTTACCGTTAATTAATTATTATATAAGAATTTCAATATTGGACACTATGCTATTAATTATCTTTTACGTCGTATAAAACACTATCAGTACTCAAGTAATACACCAAGTTGTCAACTGTACCATCGTCTTTGACAGACTCCGGGAAACCTGCGATCCCAATTGGTCCTTTGTCACAGTCAGAGCATACAAGTAATCTTTGAACATTAAGGCGGACTTTATCACCTTCAGTGACAAGCAATACCTCTTGATCTTCAGGCACTTTCTTAGAAACTCCAATATTATCAAACAGCCATACATCTTTGATCTCATAAAACGTCTTAGTACCATCTGAATTACTTGACAATCGAAGCATCGTAGGAGGGTTCTCAATGCTCGTCAAATTGGTGGGAAGAGCGGAGGATGGGATGACCCGGCTCTTACAGTTGGGAAAAGCACACCTCACTACAAATTCACTGCCTTCTTTCACTTCACTGGATTTCACCAACATTTTGAGTCCATTCACAGTACTTTGTTCCCACTTCAAGTCTGCTGTTGAAGTTTGTAAATCCTTCGATCTCATCGATGTCTTAATTAGCAATTTACGAATATTCCTGTTGGGAAGCGAAAAAAAGAATAAGAAATGGTCCCTAGCAGGATCGAACTGCTGATCTTGGCGTTATTAGCACCACGCCTTAACCAACTGGGCCAAGGGACCTTTTTCTTGAAAGGGATACACAATATTGGCAATATCTAATAAAAACTATATTCACTGATGATTTGATAAATTAACGATCACTTGAGATAGTCTACAAATAATACCAAACCCTCATTAAATAATTTATTCATTATATCATCTCTTCCATGCTGGACGCGGAGCTGCATTATTTGTCTTTCTTACAGGAATCCGACTATTAGAAGTATTGATGGTATCTGAGGAAGTGCCAAAATCGTTCTTTCTTTTCCTGGAAGATGCCTGAGGATTCTCGACGAAAGAATCGTTTGTCATGAAACTAGCATCTGCTAAGTTAGTGGTACCAGCGGACTTCTTGGCTGGAGTTTTCACCTTTGGATATTGTAAATGGCTTGTCTGTTCTGATTGTTGTTTTGATAATCTTGATAATGTTGCCTTCGTAAGAGGCTTCTTAAACAGTGTACTGTACTTAGATGGATTGAAACGAGAGGTTGATCCCAGATTAGCAGCTGATGATGACCCCACTGTGGATCCTAAACCAATATTCTTTCTTTCTCTCAGTCTATCAACTTCCATTTGCTGAACAAATTCGTCAATCTCTGCCTGTTTCAACCTTATCTGTGTCATTAAATCCAGTTGAGACTCGTCAAAGTGCTCTGTAGTTGGCAGCTCGATGAACTCAGTGCAGTAAGAGTTTGTCAATAATCCATAAAGCAAACTTCCAAAACTTTCATTGAACTTCACGATACTCTCGTTGATGAGATTCACCTTAATTAAATTGTCATCCAATACAGCATACGAGTCTGCAAGCTCTAAAAACTGCTCTTCTGATAAAGGAACAGAGCCATCCACCTGGAAATGTTGCTTAGGAGATTGCAGTCCCAAAGCAGGGCGGTTGATTAATCTGTGCGGTGTCGAAGGCCTCGACGATGATCTTTGAACAGATGACATACTTTACTCGCTCTTCTCTCTTTTAATAATCCCTTTCATATAAGCAAAAATTGATCGCGTCTTGTTTATTTTTATTAGGATTTTTTAGTGTTGATGAGCAAAATATCATTTGAGGGCGATGAGAGACGTACCGAGGGAACGATGGATATGCATAATACGAGGGCGACAAGGACGGTTCAGTAGCTCGAGATTCTTAAGCTTGCCACGATGTTTAAGAGTCAACATTTGAAGAGATACGTATATATGTATACTCCACTAAGGGTAGAAGAGTCTCATCAAGGTGTTATCTCGCAGATAGTGGATAGAGTCAGCACTACACTTGATCGAGATGAGATATTCAGAGTGCGATTTGGAGTGGGGAAGAGGGATTCCGTGCTGTTCAAACCGATGGTGAATCAAAACTCTTTCAAAGTTGATATAGGACCACATATTTCATTAACACATTCTATAGCATTTCCATCTGTTGGACATCAGCAGAAATTTACACAAGAGATTGGAAAGATTAGACACTACAGTAGACTTAAGGACCGATCACAGAGTCCGGAATTCTCAATGCTAGGTGGAATTGTGGGTGAAGATCATATTTTGAAAGTTACTTTCAAACCTCAGTTAGTACTAGTGCCCTCAGTGGACCTCCAACAAATCTATCTTCTGCTCCAAGTTTCCAAAGATACCAGCTACAGATTGAGTCTTCTATCATCGTATGTGAACAGCTTGGTCAAGAAAGGAAATCTGTACGGTATTGAATTGGCCTCGAAGTATGTCCCCTTTGATCCCCTGAAGTATCATTTATCATTGGCTAGTTGGGTCCCCGGCACAAAGCCCAATGCCTCTACATGCAGGTCCATGAATGAGACTCTTATGAAGAACATCCAGGTTGATCAACTGCTCACTGATTTATTGACATTCGACGTCGAATTTGTGTGTTTGATGTCTTATCCTCAGAGTATCTCACGTATATACCTTCCTTAGCTATTTACATATTTCTAATTGAGGTAATCTAATTATCTACCTCTACTCTTTGATCTTCAGACCTTTGTAAGACAACTTAGGGGGTTATAATCGAAGAAATATGAGATTTTTGTACTTCTACACTCTTCAATAAAGACAATATGAGAGTTTTATTATCGATATCCTTCTTTGGGTAATATTTGAGGAGTATTTGGAATGTTATTGTGGTATTTTGTAACTTTGTTTTAAATATTTGATTCAGACCTCTCTTGTTTCTCTTCTGTGTCTCATTTATGAGGTATATGAGATATAAATTATTTAATAAAAGAGTGGATGTGAATTTTAATTAGAGATTATTGGAGAGTGAAATGGAGCTACTAATCAATATGGTGGATCTGGTGTCAACTAAGTATTCCTCTAAACCTTGATTTACTCATCCTCAATAATGGGTTCGATTTACCCCCAATTGAATAATACATTTAATAAAATGCTCAACATTATTAGTTTTAGCGTAGCCAAGCAAATTAATAATACCAACAGATTGAGTGAAGTAATTAGTATCCTCAAAACTGCAATGTGTCTGACATGTCAAGAATGCAAATACTATGCTATTCTATGATTACATCGTTGAGACACTATTAGTTAGCTCGTATCCCTCAATTCTTAGAGAACTTCATAAGATTATTATACCACTTCCCTAGTAATTACATAAACAACCTCAATCGATGCACATTCCCGAAACTACAATTCCCAATTGATACAACTCCCTCTTCAATCTAAGCCTGACAAAGCTCCCCCGAGAAGATACTACCTTCAGTGCCACAGCTACCGTTGTCGTATATTTTGCTTCGACTCCCGCTATTGCCTAAAAAGGAAATTTAATCTCAACACAAGCGAGAAATTCAAGCATAATTTCTTTTTAGTACTTTGAAAGACTGTTTACATATTTCCAAAAGCGGTAATTTTGATAATAAAAATTGTGCAGATGATCCGTTTTGTAGAGACAGAGAGTTCCAGATGGGTTGATGAAGAGAGGTAGAATTTGGAGAAGAGGCATAATTTAGCGGTGACAGAGAGATAGTAAAGTAAAACATTATAGTAATCTATCAGTTTTTAATTTTTTTTTATATATTATTGAATTCTCGTTATAAGATATTAATTATCATATCGATAAACCCCCTTTGCTTCAGACGGTTGATATTAGCATCAGCATTCACAAGATGGTTGCCCAATACAGTATTCATCAGGACAACTCGTGGATGAGTCGTCCGGCATATATCAATCCATCCCAAACACAATCTGGAAATCGCAATTTGGAATCCGACCCATTTTTTGACCCTCTGCCATTGGAAGTCACAAGTTCAGAATTCAAACCAGTGCCTTTACCAGATGATGATTTCGAACCTTTCTTGGAGAAGTTCAACGATATTGACAATATGCTTAGCGAGTCTTTGGCATTTCAAGAGTTGGATATCCCAAGTGGATTCCACCATCAAGAATTTTACGACGGTAATAGTTATAAATCCGATAACACTTCAGTGAAGAAACACTCTAGAAGAATCAGTGGTAGTGCTATCTTTGGATTCCTGAATGGTCACACTCACCAATTATCGATTCCTGGAGTTGATATCACAGAGGCCAGTTTCAAGAAACTGAATGCTTCTTCAAACAATGACTTCTTCTTCAACAATAATCACAATAATGGTCCTCAAAATAATAACTCGAGTCAAAACTTGCCAATGGAATCATTGCAACAACAACTCTCAAAAGAATACGCTCTGGAAGCTAAACATAGTCCTAAGAGATCTATCGAAAACCCACCTGAGGCTCAAAATGATTTCATCATTACCGGGAGAACTCCAACAGCATTCAAATTTCCTCCTTCTAGATCGGCATCTCCTGTGGAGGAACCAGCTGTTTCACAACATCAAGAGAGGGGTCGCCAGAGAATCCAAGACTCCGAGGAATTCTTCTCAGATGGTAGACTGTACTCACCAGAACAATTACAGAGCCTGAAACAGAATTTCTATCTTCTTCCTCCAGCAGACCATTTGCAACTGCAACTGAAGCCAATGTTGACGCTCCAACAAGCCAACTTGGCGTACTCATCTCCCGAAGAAGCTGAATTCTACTCATCACCAAACAGCTCCCCGATCTTACCTCACAATATGTTTGTGTCACCACAACATAACCCCCCACTGGTGCCTGAGCTTCTGACCCCTCGTAAGATGATGCTCCCTCCTCTGCCTCGTCTTCTGCCAGATTCTCTGCAACAACTGACACCTAAGAAGTACACTATTGTCTCGAAGAACCAAAATGACATTGCAGAGAAATACAATTATGACTCGGGAACAGAGACACCTCAAAAGAAGACCCAGCTGGACGATGACAGTATTTTCTGGACTCCTGTCTTGATTAAGAAGCAAGACCCAGATAGTGCAAAGATAATACAAGACCAAAGGAAGAAGCCAACTTCCCCAGTGAGGAAGGAAACCAAGATCACTTCAACTTTACCAAAGGGACATTTGGACCAATTCTTCGTTGGTCCAGATGAAGAATCCAAATTCACTTGTACTTTTGAAGGTTGTGGAAAGAAGTTCTCGAGAATCTCAAATACTCGTGCCCATATTCAAACCCATTTATCTGACAGACCATTTGGATGTAACTACTGTTCTAAGAGCTTCGTACGGCACCATGACTTGAGGAGACATGAGAAGTCACATTTGGACTATGATTTCGAGTGTCCTTGTGGTAAGAAATTCCCGAGACAAGATGCCCTCAAGAGACATAGAATTAGGAACATTTGTATCGGAGCTATCCCAGACGATAAACCTGTTTCTCCAGATAAGATGGCCGTAAGCAAGCCTGCAAAGAAGAAAGGGCGACCAAAGAAGGAGGAGAATTTACATGACGGTATGAAGGATAAGATTCTTCAAGACTTGAGGGCTTTAGGAGAACCTGTAGGAGATGACTTGTACTTCAATTCTTATTTGGACCCTTCCAATGGTGGTGGATCGGTGGCAGACTCTAACTTCCTTTTGAGTAATTTCCAAGGCCATGAAACCCACCATAACACCCATCATTTACAAAAACAGGATCAACCAGACTCTTCTCAGAACCTCAGCCAATTCTACCTCGATAATTTCAATTTACAAGTGTGACATAATCTAGAGACTCGTGTATAATAATATATTAAATTGAGCTATTAACTAATAAGGAATACCATTTGTAAGACGTTGGAATTCATCGTAACCTTTGGTAGCCAAACTCTCGAAAGATTTACGGATCAATTTCCTCATATAAATCGAGGCAGCCTTCTCAGATTTGCCTGGTACAAATCTGTTACGCAAGTTGTTGATGGTGGAAGGTTTGAAGCATGGTAAACCACTGTCCAGCATAGGAGCGATACAGGCAATGATAGTGTCCATATGTGGTCTTACCGATAAGAACAGTTTGACACATAACTCTTCGAACCATTTATAGGCCTGTGTCTCGGTGCTTCCACCCATCACATCGACCATCTCTTTGGTCAACTTGAATGGACTTTGCTCGAATTTAACTCCTCCAGGAACGATATCAAAGATGAAACCAAAATCGATATGTAAAATATGACCTTGATCATCGTACATGATATTACCATTATGACGATCTTTGAACTGGAAGATATATGAGATGACCGAGTATGCGGCCAATGACTTAACAAAGTTATTACGGGCATTCTGGAATTCAATAGATGATTCTGGACCGAACTTATTAATGAAATATTGGTATAATCCATTAACAGCCTCACGACCTAACATATCACGTGAGATCGAGTTAGGCAACACATCAATAACACCTTGACCAGGCGCAGTTGCAGTTACTCTATATGGGAACACATACAAATCGACACCGGCATTCATCCAGATAGTTCTGAAGATCGAGATCAATTGTAATGTCAATACATCTTGTCTACAATCGTCACCAACCTTGAAAATAGCACTCATCCAATGGTCTTCATATTTAGTTTCTTTGGTGATATCACTGTCTTCCTCTTCCTCGTCCTCATCGTACAGTTTGACTTCTCTTCTGATCTTAAAAGTGGCCATGAATGGGGCCTTAGCATGCGACTGTAAAGGTTTACCAGCTTTTCTGCTAATATCTACCACGACACCATCAGGATTACTTGGTAAATAGACGTCTTTGAGAACTTCGATTTTGGCCATTTCTTCATCGATTTTGGCCTTCTTTTCAGCTTTAGTCTTCTTAATGTATGGTTTCAACTTTCCTGAGATACCAGTGACTTCCGAGAAGAACGAGAATTCACGTTTGTAGAAGTCCAAATCTTCTTCGGAGAATGAAGAAGTGATTTTATTCTGGACTGCATCCAAAGTAGGTTTCAAAGAATCCTCGATTTCTCCTTCATCTCCCAAGAATTTGTTGGCATCCATATTCCAAATAATCTGGTGAGCAAACAATTGTGACACTTGAGCTGCATCCAAGATGAACCTCTCAACATATCCACCTTTATCGTATCTTAACGCTTGAACGATCTGAGGAACGTAGAAGAAACTTATGTCGATGTTTTCGGACAAGGAACGGACACTCAATTGGGTCAGAATAGGATCAGATGACTTACGGATAAGTAAGTTTATGGCATCTGGGACATAGATGGATTGGTAGAAAAGTAACACATGTGGTAACTTGGTATTCTTCAGCTTAGGATCCATAATATAGGAGATAGACTCAGGCGAATCGAATGCTTTGAGTGGCAGCTTCAGAACAAGCGATTCCAACAAACTACGGGTACTGCTGGAAGCTGTGAGTTTGTATCTCAGAGCCAAATGGAACGCAAACTTAGGATCTAATTGGTACAGAGTATTAATCATCTTATCATTGACCTCTGCAACCAGGTATTTACCCGAGGAATCATGAGAATCTAACGGATTCAAGAAACAATTGATATTATTAACCTCATCATCCAAGAACAGGAGTAAGATGACTCTTTTGATGTCCAATGTCTTGGATGAGAGACGCATAGCAGCCATAGTAGAGGCAATATATGAGAGCAAGTTATAATCTCTCTTTATCTTAAGTTTATTAGACCCACGAGGGAACCTTGACTTTGTCTTGAAGAAGTCCAAAGAAGCATCAAGAATGAGTTCCAAATTCAATCCACTTCCAGGAAGGTTGAGTCTATTCAATCTTAACGCGAAATGAATCAATTCGAACCGAGCAAGACGAGCAAATGGATGACGACTAGCCATATGGAAATTCTTCAAGGCAACTACCACCATCCGGGCAAAGATAAGAGTGATATTATCACTTTGATAACGAGTGGCCTCAAAATGAGACTCAAGGAAGTAGATGATCTCCAAATGAGGACGCAAACCTCTAGACAGCACTAAAGATGCATGCTCAACCTCTTGTTTATCTGAAGGAGTGTACTCCATCGGACAAGCTTCAGGATCTTTTAAGTCATGTTTAGTAGAAAACAATCCCTTTTGTTGTTTAATAGCACACTCCCATTCGGTAGCCACGGTCATAAGAAGAACCAGAGAAAGCTCTGGACGTTCTTTGATGACAGACATCCATAAACGAACGGCTAATTTGAGCAGAGATGGTGTGAAAATCGAGAATGGTGTCGAGACAAGGTAATGTATCAACATTCCAGCGTTATGATCGGACAAAATGGCCAAGGCTGCGAAATTCTCCATGATCTCGGTGAATTCGCTTTCAGGGAGCAGATGATGACCATGTCCACTCACAGTTACAGTTTTAAGACGGGCCATATCAGCACGAATACGCTCGGAAATGAAGGCAGTTTCATGGAAATGATTTCTAATCTTCTTGAGCAAATCATCAGTGTAACTGTTCGACCAACTGGTCAAGAATCCACTCACAGTGTTAACTCCACTTAATTTGATGTTGTTATCCGGAACATTAGACCATTCTTTATCGGCATCAATGATCATAGAACCCATTTCCAAGGCAAAGGAGACACCGAATTGAATTGGACCAGAATGGTGAGTCTTTTGACCGAATTTTGGAATGTACAGTTGTAAAAGAGCCTTCATATCTAAATTAGCCTTCAATAAAGCTAATTTAACCCATTGGGAGGCACTAGAATGAAGCCTTTCGAGAGATTTACGTCTCCATTCGACAGAATCTGATAATGTGACACTATCAGATGAGTTGGAAAGCTGGTAAACGAAACGAGGATCATAAATGTTGGTATCAGCATCGACAATACTTTGATAAAGCAAAGTCAACAAATCTAAGAGGGTGAACAAACTTGAATGATGACAAAGAGACGAAGGCAAACGTTTGATGAAGACGTCAGCACATTGGAAAGCAGCATCTTGGAGTTCAAAATCACGATGACAACACAAGAGCAAGATATTCTTCAATTGAAGAGCAATGTTTTCCATTTTGTAAGCTGATTGAGCACCAGTTTGAACTAATTTGATGAATCTTTGAGTAATATATAACGATAAAGAACCGACAAATTTTTCTACACCAGAAATCTCAACTGTAGGGTCTGAAAAGTATAATAAAACTGTTGAGCAATCACCAGATTCCACCCTCAAGATTTCGACAAACAGGGAAGCAGCCAAGAACATCATTTTGGCAGTTGAAAGAGTTCTCAATTCAATAGTGGAAGTATCGAAAATGTCATCCACGACATCCCTTTGCAGTTTGATATTATTGCTGGACGAACCCCTACGAAGTACAGAGTTCAACTCGATGGAAGTCTCAGTTCTGTTCCAGAATTCCTCAGAAGCCAATGGAGGTGAACTGTGAGCAATTCTTTGCAATGTGGAGTAGTGTTTCTTACCCAATTCTGAGCTTACCGCGTACCCGTGGATGACTAAATTGTACCACATGTTCTTGAACAATTCCACAGTTTGAGGATTAGTGAACTTGTGAGGAGGAGCATCACAAGGTGGTAATAAACCAGCCAAAGGACCTAAGAACAGAGCAATTTCATGTCCAACCTCGGAAATCTCAGTATGAGATCTGTGTTCATTCTTTTGGACATCTCCACGATTGATAATTGCCCTTAAAAGTTGATCCAAATAGAGCGAATATAAAGAACTTTGAGGCCCTTTGGCGACAAGAAGCTTAGAGATATTACTACGGGCCTCTGAGACTGTAGTGGAGATCTGTTTGTTCCTTCTACTACGATCACTCAAGTCTGATAAAAGACGGGTAAGACTGACAAATTCACGGTCTTGACAATACGGAGCACAACGAACTAAACCATCAGTTAACACTGGGATGAGATAATTTGATTGTTCAATTTTTTGTGACAACATAGTGACGACAAGAGTAGTGATTTCAGGGTCGTTATAAGTCTGAACGATCTCAACAGCCACATCTACAGCATTCTTGAAAATGACATCACAAACAGCATAGGAATCAGAGCTGAAAGAAGAGTCGACATTATTGATCGAAACACTAGACCCATTAGAAAGTGGGTCAAAATTCAGAGCAAGACGAGCAGCCCTTGGTTTAATTGGTACACCATCAGCAGAAGCCGAGATCAAATTGATCACAGAGTAAAGATAACTGACCACGACATCTTGTGGTAAGACTTTCATCAGTAAACCTAAAGAATGAGCAATACTGATGGCGATACGCGAGCTTAATTCAGGTGTGGAGACTAACAATGAGCATACATTTACAACCAAAGATGACAACTGAGTCTCAGGATTCTTATAGATGATAAGACCTGATAAACTGATCAAAGTGGAGCTGAGAGAGTAATCATTCATACCATGTGGATGAGATAAACCTGAAACGATGAATTTGTTGAGTTGTTCGTCATCTGGGTCAACATAATCTTGGAATATATTCAAAGCAAATGTTTGCAAGGCCAATGATTTAAGCGAGTAGCATAAACTGAGACGCAGAGTAGTAGAAAGAGAGAAGAAATCAGCACCTGAATCGATTGCAGAGACGATTCTGGCACTATGAGCTTTCAAATCACCGATAAGTGATTCTTGGTCATCAGTTAATACTAATTTCTCACTTACTTGAGAGTCATAAAACTCTCCATCTTCAGCTGTGCTATCTTGCAAACTGCCTATATCGCTCATCATCTCCTGCTCTTTTTGATCGTCATGGACTTTGGCCAATGTTTGTAATAAATGAACAGATAAAAGAGGCAGATTTGGACCGGAGATGGTGCCTGACAATTTAGAATAAAACGAGACAATTGTCAGTTCAATTCTTTCCAAAATAAGCAAAGATGAAAACTCAGAAGTTGATGTCAGATAGTTAAGTAAGAACGAGGAAGAAGAATTGAAGACGACCTCTTCTAATTGTTTCAAATAGTTGTAATCTGAATCTTCGACAATCGAGACTAACCTAGTCAAGACGGCAGCAGAATCGGGACAATTGACGAAAAAGTCCAGATTCTCTTGTAATCCACATACAAACCCGTAGAAAGAATAATACTGTTCAATTTCCGAGGATGGAGCTGATTGAGAAGTCAAGAAATTTTGGAATAATTCGACAACCTCAGGTGACAATTCTGGGAAGTTAATAGCTAACCAACAAAATCCGACGGTCAATTTCTTAGTGAGGAAATCCCATGGATTTGGAGTAATTGAAGAAATAACACCATCAGTAAATACCTGTCTGTGAACCTCCATAAAATAAACCTTTAATTTGTCGTACATCAGACGAGCTTTCTCGATATCGGACACGAAAATACACGTGTCTGCTAAACTGACCAAGATTTCAAACTCCTTCTTGGTCATAGGAACAGAAGAGACATCATAATTGGAATGGATACCTGCTGATATGATCTCGAAGTTTGACTTTTGTTGAGGTTTTTCACATACGTTCAGTAATGATTCACTTTCGGAACTCAAAGAAAGCTTGACCAATTTAGTCAACGCTTTGACTCTAATGGAGTCTCTTTCAATGCTGGAATGGGATGTTAGTATGGAGTGTTAGGATTATGAAGATTGGGGACTTACCCGTAGAAATCCATTGGAGGTGCTGACAGTAGTCAATGATTGGAGTGGTGGTTGAAGTTGAATGGGGTGTTTGGGTGGTTTTGGTTTGGACCAACACAGCCGATTGCAGGGAAAAGACAAAGAGCGGAAAATAAAATGAGCAAAATATGAAAAATGAGATGAGCGTGCCAAGTGGGAAAGGGGGTAAAGGGGGAAGGGGAAGTGGCGCTAAGGCAATACAGCTGAAATTAACGTTGAAAACACGGTCAGGTATAGCAATGTGACACGGGAGTCAGAAAATCACTGTAAGAAGCGCGGAATTAATCAGCGCTAAAGTAGAAACTTGAATTGTTATCAAGAAATTGACCAAATTGACCGCCAATTAATGCCCAAATAAATAGTCAAGTTGATTAAAATTTGATTCATATTCATTCCTGGATCATTTAGTATCCGTGTAGCTGTATGAACTGGGACGTAAACGCTTGAATCTGCCCGATTGGACCCTATGCTCTCCCTTCATTCATCTGTATTTGAATAAGATTGAAATAAAAAGGGGCAAATGAGGAAATGAACGCAAGGGAGAGGAAAAAGGAGAAAAAGGTGAACAGAAGAGAAAAGGGGGAGAAAGGAGAAAAGGGGAACAGAGGAGAAGAAACTAGAAGAAAATTATCCCAACCATTAAGCGCTAAAGGGGTAAAGAATTTTCAATTTCAGCTCAAAGGGTTACAAATCTTACGATGAGGTGGTAAGGAGAAAAGGATCATGAATATCGATTTAAACATATTTTTATCAATTGACAGGTCAGTATCACCAGAATAACGACAATCAGGATTCAGTAATTCAAACCTCCACCCCAATCACTATCCCCACTACTCTACTCATCTACCTTAATCTACAATAAATACAACCAAAGGCTGAGATTAACTATCCTAATATACACATAATCCGTCTCAAGACCGTAACAATCAAGAGAATGCAAAAATATCATCGAAACGCAATACAAAAAAAATATCACGCAGTTTAAGAGTAAGTTTCAATCAAGGTGTCACGCAAGTTACCGGAAATGGCATCAGGCTGAGCGTCTTGAAGACGGAAAATGCTTTCTATGACGGAGAGTTCTGGGGCGGTGGTATCCAACCCAGAAACGGCCAACCAATCGTTAACAACCATACCAGCACCAACGACACTGGAACCACGGTTCACGGTACCAGCAACCAAAGGTACTTGTAATAAGGATGATAATTCTTCTTGATCTTGAACAGAAGTTTGAGCATGGACTAAACCACCTTGGTTAGACAAGGCACAGTAAGATCCAACAAGGACATTACCAGCAATAGTTTGTCTGAATACTTCGACACCCAAAACATCGGCGATCAACTCTTCAGTTTCTCTTTCAATATCTGGATGAACTAAAGCAACGTAATCATTACAACAGATAACGTTACCCAAGGCACTTAATCTCTCTTCAACTCTTTGGATCTTGACAGAGTCTGGCAAACTGTTTCTCAAATGCATCAACTCTTGGTCAGTTGTTTGTGTTGGGACTAACAATCCACGACGGTTACCAGCAGTCATTCTACCGACAATACGGGTTCCGGCAATGGTGGTGTGAGCAATTGGAATGACATCTCCTAATTCGGCTTCAAAAGCTGAGTAGAAGTTCTCACTACCTCCAACGGCAACAAGACAGTAAGAGTTGGTCAACTTCGAGAAGACACCGACTTCGTTAGAGTTTTCAAATTGGGTTCTGGATGCCATATCTTACAAATAACAATACTTTCTAACTTCTTTTTATCACTTGTAAATGATACTATCTATACCTTGTATGTCATGTAGGTAAAGTAATTAAAATTTTTCAACTCATCTGGAAAATTTTTTTTCCTTTGCAAAAAAATTTTCTTTGGGAGGCAAATCTATGGAGATAAGTGTGGAGGGAAGGTGAGGGGAGGGGACTGGAAGTAAGAGGGAGACATGCAGTTATGGTTGAGAGCGGACCAGATGACTCACACCACCTAAATACCATTTTAAAATCATCAGTAGTTGATGTAGTATATGTTAACCTTGACTACATATCACAGCCATTCTACCTCATCTCGTATTAATCTACAACTCTTTATGTATCGAATTCGTAACTCTCCAAACAAGAAAGAGGTCCCTTGGCCCAGTTGGTTAAGGCGTGGTGCTAATAACGCCAAGATCAGCAGTTCGATCCTGCTAGGGACCATTTCTTCTTTTTTTTTTTTTTTATTTTGCGTACAAAATAACTAAAAAAGGGGGTAGAAAAAGGCATAAAAGGTTGACAGAGGGTGCCTGGCAACCCAGAATTGACCTTTAGCTTCTTTTACTGAATTTTTGTTTCCATTGAATGAGGACTACCAATTTGGAAAGCAATTACCTTCAAATTAAAAATATCTTCAGCACCCAAGACAAGGGCATGTCTCAAGTTAATTAATAGTTATAAGACAATATCAGGAACTATTTGCTGAAAGAAAAGAGTAAAAAGAGTGCTTCCAAGGTTATTTAAAGGAACAATCACATGGTCTCCATGTATTATCTATCCACAAATGAAAAATCTCGATTAGGAAGTCATTGTCTTCTTTTGAAGTGTTCGACTTTTCTTGACTACCAATGGGCATAAAAGAATGTTTCATATGTTGGTTGGTTGGTTGGTTGGTCAAATTCTTTAGATATCAGTCACCGACAACAAAAAATAAAGCAGATATCCATATCCAAGGCATATTAACAACCTCTTACGACCTCTGGATCAGAAATAAAAAAAAGAACGAATGGTCCCTAGCAGGATCGAACTGCTGATCTTGGCGTTATTAGCACCACGCCTTAACCAACTGGGCCAAGGGACCTTTTTCGTGTTAGCAAAAGAGGAAAAAAGAAGTCAGATATTGCATGCAAAACTGAGTATATTTCCTTTATGGGGGAGAAAATACTGCTTAAGGAAGTCATTTAGTGCGGAAAAATTCCAAATCTTGTCTTCTTAAGTGTTTTTGAGATGGTCAAGAGGTGAGAGAAGAGACGAAGTTACGGAAATAGGGCGACATGTGGAGATATAGGACGCTACAGCATTGTTTTACTGGTACGAGAAATGGGAAAAGATTCCAAAGTAGTAAATTTGATAAGTTCTTTGTTCTTCCTCGGACGGGTGATAAACTGCTGGATTCATTATCAAGATTGATATATTCACCTATAGCATCGACCAATACAAGGGGATCTGCAGTGGATAAAGGAGAGAAATTACATAGTATTGGAAATAAGAATGCCAAGACAGAAAAATTCTTGAAAGGAATAGTGGAGAAATTCCCATTGTTTGTGTTTCTTGAAGACCAGTCACCAAGCTCATCTCAAAGCTGGAACGAAATTCAAAGGGATTTTATCGAGTTGAACAAGAGTGCCAACATAAAATTACTAAGAGCAACGACCGAAGAAGGAAAAATGATAGATCCCAATTTGATGATGAGACTTTATGACATCCTAATGATCAAGAATATGGATCTTCTAGGGTCTGTACTTGGGAACCCCAAACTACACAGAAATAGACCAGAGCATTCCACAAAAATCCTGGTGATCTCATCGCCAGCCTTGTATATAGCCAGTGATGAGTTTTTCGGGATTCTTAACAAATACAACGAATATTACAGCATGAGCATGGTAAGGATATCCAAAGATGCATTGGACTACTCCGCACTCCAAAAGCCAGGTCAATCGGATTCACATACTAAATCTTTAAGCTATGAAGGACTTCTTCAATATGCTAAAGACCAATCAGCACAAGCTAAGAAAAGAGCCCAAGATATGCAAAATTTCCAAAATGAAAGCAATTATAGTGATCTCTTTGTGCATTTAGCCGAATTAGGCTTCGTCAATATATCCCAAAGGTCGGGATCCGTTTATCTTCATCCATAATTTAGCATATCTCAATACTGATGTCCAAATAGTAGTGTAAACTTCACCAAAATATATTTAGACTTTAATGCACGACCAAATCAAACCCTCCCTGCGTAGCACTAAGACTTAAATCAAAGGGTTTACCCCACGTATTTGGCTGGTGAAGGTAACACTGAAAATGTCAAATTTGTTCTTATTTGGGAAACGAATCAAGTCCAGTAGGCTAATTGCCTACATAGCGATTGCAATTGTCCTCTTTTATGTGTTTTTCGGTGGGTCCGGGGCAGATGACGATCTGGATCTGGATCCCATAGATGAGTATGGGTTGATTGGGGCGGGCAAAGGCAAGAAACTGGGGCCAGATGATTTGATGGATCGGATATATCAACAGCAATTGAAAAAACAGCAGCAATCCCCTGAATTAGGCACCAAAAACAAACACCCTAAGAAAGGTAAATCTGTTTGTGAGAGTTACTTAGACTATTCTCAAGAAAAGCACCTGCCGTTGTCTGAAGGGCCATTGAAATTACCATTTATGAGACCTCCAGAACAATGTCGGACGTTCAAATCGGAAGCTGTAGAGACCTTGATCGAGAAAACTGTTCTGAAAATGAAAGATTTGGATCTCCTGAGGATCTTTGAGAATGCCATGCCAAACACTTTGGATACTACGATTTTATGGCATAAGAAGGGGAAGAAGCTGGGGTCTGACGGTCTCTTGGTGAATGTAGATGACTTGGCAAAGACTTTTGTAGTAACAGGAGATATCCATGCTGAATGGTTAAGAGATTCGGCCCGTCAATTATCGGTGTATCAACCATTGATATCTCAGGATTCTGATTTGAGAGAGATGATCAAGGGAGCTATAAATTTACAAAGTTGGTACATTCTTAAGCTGCCATATTGTAATCTGTTTCAACCTCCACTTGAATCCAAAATCAAGAGAGAGAAATCGGCCATCGATACAGTATCTCCAAGACCACCTTGGAAGACGGTGTTCGAATGTAAATGGGAATTAGATTCTTTACTGTCATTCTTGACCTTGACTAATGAGTACTATGAAAACTCTGGCAATGATAAGAGTATCTTCAATGAACTTTGGCTTGATCTGTTCGAGATGATCTTGACTATCTTACGAAGACAAAGTTCTCCTACATTTGATAGTGAGGGAAACGTTTTACCATTTTATTATAAATTCCAAAGAGAGACCAATATTGGTACCGAGACTTTACCATTACTGGGGACTGGTAATCCGGTTAATATGAAGACAGGATTAATTAGATCGTCATTTAGACCGTCAGATGATGCTTGTATTTATCAATTATTCATTCCTCTGAATCTGCACATGGTGACAGAGTTGAAGAAAATCCGTCCGGTCTTGAGTCAACTCAAGCTTGACCTGCTGCTCCTTGACCTCACCGACAAATTTATCCGTGATATCTCTGCTGGAATCGAGAAATACGGCATTGTAGATCATCCAGAGTTCGGAAAAGTGTATGCTTACGAAGTCGATGGGTACGGATCTCACAATTTGATGGACGATCTGAACATTCCTTCACTTTTACTGTTAGCTGACATGGGCTTCACCTCGGTGGACGACCCAGTGTATCAAAATACCCGTAAAATGGTATTATCACCATCTAATCCGTACTATCTTCGTGGGAAATACTTCAAAGGAATCGGAGGACCTCATATCGGGATCCATAATGCCTGGCCAATGTCTCTTTTGATCCTGATAAGAACTTCAGACGACGACCAAGAGATCATGGAGAACTTAAATTTACTCAAGACTACTACAGCAGGTTTAGGATTGATGCACGAATCAATTAATGTTCATTATCCAAAGGGAATGATGTATACTAGACCATGGTTTGCATGGTGTAACAGTGAGTTTGGTAAGACTATTTTGGACTTGCTGGATAGGAAACCACATCTCATTTTCTAGCTGGAACTTCCTCCTCCGTTTATGTAATTCAATATATTTTCAGCTGTCTTAGAAGATGCTGTTTTAGATGTAGACAGACTCAGTTCTTGGTATCTTTGTTGCAGTTCATCGTCTCCTTGTAATTCCGAGTTTCTATCCAGAGCCAAAGTATATGAACGATGAGGTTTAGCGATATCATCGTCGGAGTCGGAGAAATCCGATAAAACATCGGCCGAATCAAGACCCGAAGATGCTGGTCTCGAAGACTCTTCTTCTTCTTCTTCTTCTTGTTTCTTCTGAGCTGCTTCCTTGGAGATACCCAAATCTTTCATCAAATGGTTCAAATTCAGTTCTTTATCTCTCAGTTCTTTCTCCAGTTTGGCCTTCAAAATCTCTTCTCTTTCTTTTTTATAGTACTCATTGTATTCTTCCACTTTGTTGTCGACGGCATCCAAGAACTCGTCGAACCCTTCTCCAGTGTATGCTGAACATCCAACCACGTCTAAAGTGGAATAGAATTCCTCCAACATTAATGACATCGAGTTCACTAAAGACAGCATATATCCACTACCACTTGAAGTTTCTTCGTTGAGTTCCAGATCCAGCTTCAACAGAGTTTGGAACAGCTCGAAATCACTCATCCACTCTTTAGCAAAATCAGCCTTCTTCAAATCGGTCTTATTGAAGACCACAATCATAGGTAATTTGGTCTTATAAAGAATAGAACAAGCATATAACATATTGGAAATGAAGGTGGTTGGAGATGATGTTCTTGGGGTGTCAATAATATACAGGATAACTGTTGGGAAGGTACTCAGCATCAGCTCGGTAATAATGGCTCCAGACAGCGACCAGATGAAACATTCGATTTGACCTGGCGTGTCCACTATACAATGCTTATAATTGGAGCTTCTCTTCTCGACCAACTCTACCACTTGATCGATCTTGGTGGAGAATAAGTTTAATGACGTGACAATAGCTCCATTAGGTCCAAGTTGGTACTGTTCCATCACTTTTTTGTAGTTAATCGAGTCTCTGATATCGATATTGCAACCAAATGGTACTTTTAATACCAGAGGGTCGAGGTTTATCACGTATGGGGGTTGTTTTTTCAGGTGTAAATGGGAGTTTAATCTTTGCATGAAAGTGGTCTTACCACTTCCGGCCATTCCAATACATAAAACAGTCAGCGGCATCTTGGTTGGTGAGAAGGTAGAGGTCATCTCTTTGGATTAGTAAAGAAATAGGAGATTGAAAAATTTTATTAGGGAATTGTAAGGATGTGCACGACCAAGGGGCAGGAAATTATAGAGGGGAGGGGTGTGAAAGGGCAAGTGCGCAGGCAAATGGTGGGGTGGGGCAGATGGGACGCTGGAGATGGAGACGATGGAGAGGTGTAGATGAAGAGGTGTAGAAGTCGAAACGGTACAAATTCACATTACGTCAAAAATTCATGAAGTTCTTTCGGAATGTCCTTTAAAAGTCCCCTTTCCTCCAAAAAATCGACCGAATAAAGTTTATTGGCATACTTAACCCCAGAATCTGGCAGTAAAGTGACAATATTTGATCCCTCAGGTAATGTACTCAGTACCTCCAACAGAGCAGCAACATTCAAACCACTACTACCACCTACAAAAAGCCCCTCTTGTTGTACTAATCTAAGTACCATTGTCAGAACCTTGAGATCATCAATTTGTACCAGATCATCTATATAGGAAAGCAGCAGACGTAAATTCCCTGTAAGAGAAGGCTTACCTACTCCTTCTACTATAGAAGTGATACCTTCGATATTGGCATATTTACCTTCTTTGATGTAAGAATAGTTAACAGAGCCTTGACGATCAGCAAGTACAACTTTACACTTATTTCCCAACTCTTTTTTCAAATATCGTGAAATACCGGCTATAGATCCACCACTTCCCGACGCACATACAAAGGCATCGACGTTATGAGGAAGACATTGGTTAACGATCTCAGGACCAGTAGTTTCAAAATGGCTCTGAGGATTCAGTGGATTGTCGAATTGATTCGTAAAAAAGATTTTTTCCGGAGATTCCAGAGCATCTTGTTTACATCTATTAATAAAATAAGCAGGATCGGTCTCTGGAACCAATGGAGTTCTCTCGACTTCTACCCCCAACTTTCTAAGGACGTCACATTTCTCAGCTGCAATATTCAGGGGAACATAAAATTTACACCGATACCCTTTAGATCTCAGTAATAACAGTAATCCCATTCCGGTATTTCCCAGAGTTCCTTCCACAATGGTCATTCCGGGCTTTAAAACTCCCCTTTCCTCGGCGTCTTGAAGCATATATTTAACACATCTATCTTTGACCGAACCACCAGGGTTCATGTATTCTAATTTGACCAAGATATTCCGGCCCACTTGCTGAGACAAGCTTTGGAGCTTAATCAACGGCGTTTGGCCAATTACACTACTAAGTCTATTCATCGTGGTTTTACCTTGAAGAATAAACGGAAGATCTACAGGGGAGATGTATAGTGAAAATATTTTTCGTAAATTGCTCATGAAAATGGGGGTTACGAGGGATGGGTGGGTTATTTTTGGGGGTTATTTATGGGGGTTATTTATAGATCATGTATATATTATATATAAATTATGGATTACGTATCGACTATGTTCCATATCCCCTAAACATGCTTCAAAACTTCTAAACTACCAACTACAATAGCTATAGTCGTAGGAAGTGTAAGTACTACATACCCCCAAAATAATACCCCAGCCATTTCCTTCTGATAAATCTCATTCAATTGACAAATTTGACTCAATTGAATCAGTGGTGGGGAGATAGTGAGAATAAACAGGACAATCAAAAAGATTGGGTCATCCAATACACTGATAGGAAGGTACTTGACACAAAGAGCAATCACCGGTAATAATATAAATGGAGGTAAAATCATACGACTGACCAAAGATGAGATAACTATTTTCAGGTATCTTGGACTCAGTGGTGGGATTTCTTCAGAAGGAGCCAAGTTGGAACCTAAGACGATCAAAATCAATGGAATCGAAACACCACCCAATTGTTTAATCAGTAAAGATAATGTGTTCTGTACGAATCCGTTATCTACGAAGAACAGTCTTTGTAATGGTCCAATCGATGCCACAATAACAGACAGTAACATGGAATAAAGAGGTGGATTCATCAGGTTGGTGAATTTAGTACCAAGAATCCATAAATTATCACTTACAGATTTGGAACTATAATCCAGGATTGAAAATTCGGTTGAAACGTCATCGGTTGGTTCTTCCTCTTCTTCTTCATCAGTTGGTTCATCATGCAGATGAGATGCTCGAAGACGAGATTCCTCATCTTCCAACTCATCCAATGAATGACCCAGAGTCAATTCTCTCACAGTCCTCTTTCTCAACAAAGTATTATAACCCCAAGACCATCTTAACACCTGACCCAATTGTTGGAAAATCAATAAATACAAGATACCACGAGAAGCGATCAATTCTGGAGAATCTTCTCCATCTAAGTCTTCCCAATCCAAATCTGGTAAAGTATAACTTAACAGCAAGGTTAAAGAAACAGGTAAAGAATTGGAGTTACCAAATGCAGCCATAGCAGTGACATAATCAGTCTCCAGTTCATTCAAATTGGCAAAATAGCTACTTGAAACCAACGTTGAACACAGGTACGAGACCAGAGTTGAGATGGCAAAGAAGATAGGGATAACAAATAAGTCGACCAACTTCTTGAATGACAACGAAGGAGCCAATTTGGAGAAGATCAAACATGGTGTGAATAAGTTGACATTGAGAATCGATATGAACTTCTGAGATTGCGGGCTAAGGTAACCAATTTTAGCCAGGATGAACCCAGCAAAGCAGATGATGATCACTTCTACAGTTGCCTGGAAAGTGAGGAATGAAATGTCCAAGTAAGATAAGTTGTCGTTGACCGGCGGCACCATGGTTTGACGAGAGTAGAGAGTAATTGAGTCTTCGTCGACTTATCTCTATATAAATAAACGGTGCCAAGCTCCACGTTATCAGCGTTATCTGGGAGGCACAGCGAGCACAAACAGAGATGACGGAGGTAGTGCGCGTGCAGAGGGAAAAAATCGAGTTGAAACGCACGAGGTTGCTGCTTGTATTGTGACGAATCAAAAGATTAGGAGAAATAGGGGCGGTGAGGAGACTGAGCGATTTAGAGGGGATAACAGGTGGAGGCAATGAGAGGCACAGAGGTTTTCGAGATCTAGAAACTAATGAGAAGGAATAGGCGCAGCAAGTGTGCAAGGGGTATGGAACAATAGAATGAGCAATATATGATATTATGAAGCAGTTAAGCTGCTCAGATTGTACTCGACTGTACTCGATTGTACTCGATTGTACTCGATTGTACTAACCGATTGTACTGTCACTTGCTAGCAGCTTACACTAATTACTGTATGATGTCATCTCAGATAATAACAGATCTACCTTGAGGCCAGCGACGACAGATCCAGACAATTCAAATATTCGAAACATTTAAGCCACACCAAAGCATATGCACGTCCAGACCTTCAAAAAAACATCCTCCCAACTACAACCCCACAAGGAACTACATACTCCGCACCTCTATATACACAAGCAACACCTAAATGTCACAATTCCCGTAGGAAACATTTTGCCTCTCATGCGTCTCTTAGTAAAAAAAAAGCTAGTGCAGTAAAGCTAGTGCAGAATCCAAGCTTGCCTAGTACGAGATTTTTTTTTTTTCCTGATAAGCATTTATTGTTCTAGACGTGAATTTTATTGTGGGCTTCGATATTTTTGGATGTGTCAACTGCAGATCATTTCATGCCTTGGATAAATAATGCACGCAAGTTGGAGTAACAGATCAAAGAGCGAGGAAGGGACAAAATTCCAAAATAGAGAGAAATTGCCCCTAAATCAGCAACTTGTTTATATGAATTTGGCTGAGTGTCGGGGTTCCTCTTCGATCGAGACGAGGGCTTATTTTATGGACTATTTGATGAGTAATAGAGGGCAAAACTAAATACGCACAATCTCTAAGGAAAGAGGACGCTAACGCCTGGACTCCCCAACACTGACAACGAAGCAAAGAAAACATCAAAAGAAAAGATCTCAACTCTCCCTTCATTAAACCTCCTGAAATTGTCTTAGTCTCTCTTGATTTGAAACATAGCGTAAATTACACAAAGGGCAGCAAACGCTCTTCGAGTGATTTTGTCTCTTTCATTTGCCCTTTTAGTATTTCCACAGCGCAGCTTCACTATGCAAATTTCCCTTTTATGCAGCTAAATTGGCTGCAGGATAACAAAAAATTATTTCGTTTCTTTTCTTTGTTATCTCTTCTGCCCTTTTCGGGAACTATGTGCAATTAATTTATTATCACAAACCTTTGTAGGACACACCGATCTATATATATATAGTGGGATATCTATGTGAGTGTGAATGTAGTTACAAGTTGAGAGTTAAACTTCATCATGATTCATACTCCGTTCAAAGATTATTCCGAGAATCATCCGGATCATTCTCCGCTGATGGCCTCGAATGTGAGTTCACACCAGGTGTCACATCAAGTGTCACACCAAGTGAATTCGCACCAAGTAAATTCACATTCACTGAATTCACTCCCAGTCTCACAAATCCCAACTGCATCAACTCATCCAAGAATCAGATTACCATCTTTGATAACATCTCCACCATCACACCCCCATTTCAACCCCTCCCAAAATATCCCTGTGCCTCCTCCTCCTGCTTTCCAGCAACCATTTTTGATCACTCCACCCCCACAACATCAACACTCTCTTTCACTCTCACAATACAGTTCACAGTGGACTCCAATGCATCTGAAATCTATCAGCTCCGATTCTTATTTTGTTCCCCAGACTCCCGCATCTTCCATCTCCTCCTCGACTCCTGCCAAGAGACATCGCTCTAATAGTGGAGTTGAGCCATTATCTTCGAATACCAGTTATTACGATATCAATTACCCTGTGAGAAGCGCACCTCATGACGTGGTGCTCTCCTCAGTGACACCGATCCCTGATGCTTCTCAGATCCAAACTAAGAAATACTCAACCTCCATCGACGAGAGGAGTTTCATCACCGTTTATGAATACCAGATCGAGAACAATTGGATCATTTGGGATTACCATACCGGTTTAGTTCATCTCACCGGGTTATGGAAGTCTATCGGTAACAAGAAGCTGGATATCGTCAAACTTATAGATTCTTCCCCAGATCTCGCTAATGTAGTTAGAAGAGTTCGTGGTGGCTTCTTGAAGATTCAAGGAACTTGGATCCCTTACGATATTCTGAAGAAATTGCTGAGGAAGTTCTGTTACGATATCAGATTCTCTTTGATTCCTTTGTTTGGTTACGAATTTGTCGACGAATGTTTGAGTCCTGATCAAGCTGGATTTGGTATCTTACGTATGGACGATGGGTTCCCTCATTCTTTACGTCTGATGCAAAATATTCGTAAGAAACGTGAACAATTATTACAACAACAACAACTTAATCATCATCCTCATACTCAACATGAGCAACAACAATCACCATCGCATCTCATTGAACATCATCATCACATTCTGCCACTTCAAAAGCCTCAGAATTTTCTCATGTCTCCATTGGAACAACCACAACTTCCAAAACTTCACACTTTTACCATTCCAAATACTGTAAATCTGCCAACTTCATTCTTAGATGCTGCTTCTCAACTGTTGCAAATGAGTGTTCTTACGTCTCGTAAACAAGAAGAATCGATTTCTCCCAAGTCTTCTATCTCTTCTGCTTCAACACCTATCATTGCAAAGAAGACTCTTAAGAAAGCTCCTGTCATTCCTAAATCTCCAATGAAGCCTCAGCACAAGAAGCTGAAATCGACTTCTTCTTTGAGTGCTGTTTTGGAGCTGCTGATATCTCTTAGTGGATCTCCTCCTGCCGAGGAAGAATCGTCACCAAGCGATGACTACAATTATTACTATGATCATGGATATGATAAGACCGTAATAGATCTGGCAAGTAGTCTAATCAGTGTAAGTCGCACCTGGAGAATGTCGAATTCTTCTCCTGACGAACCTCGCGATGAACCTCGTCCCGTCAACCGTGACAGTAAGGGAAAGATGGATATCAGTGGTCTTTTATCATAGTTCAGCTGCTGGCAGCTGTTTACTCCAATACCTTTTTTATGATTTATACTTTTATTATGCTTCTATTGGTTACTTCTTTATTTTTTACATTTTTATTCGGGGAAAGGCATCTCTTATAGTTCAGTTTATATACTTTTAACTATATCGTTGAAATTCAACTCGTATACTGTAGATAATTCGGTTATAGATTCTTGGAATCCCGTTAAAATGACGTTATGTAACCGATAATCGTATGTCAGTACAAGTTTATGGGAATTTATTGGCTCTGATTGAGGTAAATCCTTCATAACAGAGAGTACTCTCTTAGATTTAGAGTCAAATACTGCTAATTGACCCAGTAGAGGGTTATAAATTAATACGAGATCATGTTCCAGGACAATTAATTTAACATCGTACCAGTTATTCAATTTCAAATCTTTATTCATTTGAAACCAGATCTCTTTCTTGAGGTCGAACCCCCAAATTTCACTAACAATTTCATTCTTCATATGTTTACGACCATAAAGAATAAGATATGATTCTTCATAATCGACTATCTGGAGATCTGTTAGACCTGCTGGAGTTTCAGAAGAAATTGAACGAGCAGGTATACATCTCCAATTTCTGGCAAGTGGATCCTGTTCTGTTAACTCGATTCTCCAAAGATCGGAAGTATTATTGTTAACCCCTCCATAAACATAAAGATAATCTTTGTTAGAATGGAAATCATGGGTGTTAACGTACAGATGGGTATTACCAGTATCAGGAGGTTGAATTCCTCTATCTGTCATATCCCAAAGTTCCCATTTACCACTACCGGAATCGAGAACATAAAGAGAATTAAGATGCTGAGTCAAAGGGGATGTATCCCAACTTTGATGATGTCTTCTATCAGACCAGATTCCCAATTTCCTATGGAAGTATTTCCCAGAGAAATCCTTTTGATATACACCTTCTTGGAATTTATGAGGAATGGCTGTATATGAAATGGAATGGTCTTTCTTCTGGTTTACTTTGAATTTGATCCTCCTCAAATTCTGAAACTCATCGTTCATATTCCAACTAAGCAACATAAAGGATTTATTATCAATCCAATGGAGCTCCGAAACTAAAGAAATCATTGGGAAAGGTGAATTTTCTAAATTTCTTGACTCCAAATTGTCGTTTCTATGTACGGTGTTGTCACTACTTTGTACTTTTGTAAGAGAATGTGTACCACAAGACAGGGAATGTTGAGGTATAGAGGAGAGAGGGAAGATATCCTCTCTGATATGATGAATAAGATGACATCTATCAGGTTTAATAATCAGAAATGATCTGTGGTTTTGAGATTGAGCCAACATGATTACTGTTATATTCTGTAGTAAAACTTCTGAAAATGTGGGGAAAATCACCCCCTTTTATATCGTTGTGTTCTGACTGGAAAAAGTGGTCTGTATAATGAATAAACTGGGATGACCAAACCTAAGGAGAAGTGGTTATTTGCAGAGGGAGAGTATTAGAGTATTCATTTATGATCTGAAAGTCCCTGGCCGTGAGATCTAAGATATTGATATTCCAAAATGATCTGTTCCCTTAGATAAATATAAACTCAACCGCCTCAAACAAACCGAAAACGTTATATATCTGTTATACCTTACAAGAATTGTCCAACTCCATAGGTAATTCTATCAGTGTAGTATCTGATCCATGAGAAGCTTGGAATCCGAATTCTGAATACCCATTTCTCACATTCCCCAGATGGCATAAACTTGAAATCCAATATACCAAATCAAGACACCTGTCATTTAAAATAAAATGTACTTACGTTCAGATCTTTTTCCTCTTACTCTTATGATTAGGCACTATGGCCGAGCGGTTAAGGCGAAAGACTTGAATTGAGTTGTAAAACTTAAGCCATCTTTTGGGATTTTCCCGCGCAGGTTCGAGTCCTGCTGGTGTCGTTATTTTTTTTTTTTTGCTTTCAGTTTGGCATGGGTATTTAACTATAGAGAGTAGAGAGCACTTCAATTTTAGAGAACATGATGTGTGGAGCACATTGGCTCTCAAGGACTTGTTTTGTAGACACTCTCATATAGAGAGCTCACGTAAAGAGAGCATGAATTGTGGAGATTCCAGAGAATCTGTAGACTAGTCTGTCTGGGGTTCTTTCTCTCCAAACATTTGTTAAATAATGTGAAAAAAATTCAAGTTGCATATTTTTCACTGCCCAGAGCAAATCGTACCATTTCAGGAAGGGGGCGTTTCCTCAAATCATGTAGGAACACTTATTTAATAGTGTGAAATTAAAAGTGAACATAAGGTCCGTTTATATATAGCATCAATCGGGGATGATTGAATTATTGAACTGCCGTGTTTTGCTCCGAAGATGAGAATTAAAAGAGATAAAATCGACCCACAGTTCATTGAGGACGAGGAATTATATTACACACCTCAGGTTATCACACCACAGAAAATAGATATCTCTCTTCATCTCTCACCTAGAGAAATTGCAATGGTTAGAAAGAGTTGGGCATTTATAGTGAATGGTTGTAACCAAGAAACCAGTAAAGAATTCAATACCCTGTCATTTGAGTCTTCGCTCTTCTGTCAACAACTATACAACAACATGTTTGAGCTCAAGCCTGAAATATCAGAATTGTTCCCCAACATTAAACATCAACTGGTATCATTTGCCAGTATTTTAAATATAACAATGAATAATTTGGAAGATCTGTCGGTCTTAGAGAATATTTTAGAGCATTTAGGAAGGACACATAGCCGAATATTGGGGATTGAAAAGCCCTTTTTCGAGCTCATGGGTGATTCGTTTATTATCACTCTTCAAAATACCTATATGAATTCAGTTTATGATTTTGATTTGAAATTGGAGAATTCATGGATAAAAGTTTATAGCTTCTTGCTGAACTCGATCCTTCAATACGGGATAGATCCGGTGTTACGTGTTAAAGAATTGGCAAGTAGAAAGGCGAATTTGAGTCGGCAACCGTCAATAAGAACATTGACACCAGTTTCGTCATATTCGATGATAACTAGTAATAGCTCGGTGAAATCACTTTTCAGTCATGATACAGACCATACTTTGAGTTCTAAATTGGGTTCTAAATTGGTGCATAAAAGAGAGGGAAAGGGGAATGAGTGTAATATTATGTGACTGCCCTACAACAGATACTACGATACTAGGATACTACAACACTACGATACTACGATACTACAACACTACGACACTATGCTATAGATACTATATTACAGATACTACACATAATTCTACACTGGCCGCCGACCCTACCCCACTACTATCATACCCCCACACCCTACACATAATTCTTTCTCCCTGCTAACACAAATCTCCCCTTACATTTTCCCTAACAAAAAAAGGGATAACCACCGCAATACACACACTAAATCAAAGCACCTAACTAATACCAACACAATTATACCTATATCTAAATAATACTTATAAACCAATACACTGAAGATATGAGTTGAAAAATCAATACTTAATCCAATAGAGACTGATTTCCAGCTCATTCAGCTCACCCCACCCCAATCCCAACCTTCTCTACCATCCCTCTCATCCCTCCATCCCTCCATCCCTCCCATCCCTATATCCCTTTGGTGTTATGATGTTCCCAAAAGAACAACACAAATTTTCCCTCTTCATTTTCCCTCTTAATTTTCCTTAACTAACGCTAAACCATGGGCGCTAAGTTAAAAGACACTCGAAACACGGCTTTGAGGTAACGAACAAATACGTGGCAATTGCACAATGGAGTTCGTATATGACTATGACGATGATGTAGGAGTAACGAGTAACCTGAATACCTCGTCAGGGTACCAAAACTCCGAATCTCAAGACCTCTCCTCGATCAATCTCTTGCCGATTCCTGCCCCTCCTTTGAATTTGTCCAATTTGAACTTGTACCGAGAAGATTTGAGTCAGAAGTTCAGCAATTTGAACATCTTGAAGAATTTGCAACAGAAGCAGCAGCAGTATCAACTGGGGTTCAGCAGTACGACCGAGGATCTGCAAGAGGAAGAAGAAGACACCTTTGAGAACACCGAACAATCCCAACTACTGAAGAATTATGCCCGTTTATCATTGGAATTGATCAATAAGGATCTGAAATTGAACAATTACATGCCTGTAGTGGCGAGTGGGAATGTTGATCTGGCACTGAATGGTCATTCGACCGCGGATCAATCGAAACCTGCCGCGGTTTTATCCGCCAGACTTTCCAGAGTATTAAACACGTCAAATTTCGACTCGGGGATCGGTGAATCTTTGGTATTATTACAGCAACATATTAATGAGCATCGTGTCACCACTTCCGGCAATCCTATTTCTGCATCTTCTACCAAGACTACCGGGTTGGGAGTCGTGGATGAGCCGGCCACGTCATCTGGAGCCGCACCGGCAGCCCCAGATCCATCAGATTCACCATTAGACACCTCAATTGCAAACTCGACACATCAAGGCATCTCTCTTGACTATGATACTCTCACCGATACAGGGCTTATTGGGTCGGTATCAAGACGTAAATTGAGAAATGAGATCGAGAACGATTTACTTAGACAACAGTATCAAACATTGAAGGCATATCAACCAGTAGTGAAGAAATTGACTGCGGTGAAGGAAAGACTTGGGAAATTGAACCAATTAAATGATCAGTTGACTGAGAATTTGGCCAATTCAAGCTCAAAATCGAAACCATACACCGAAAGTGTGAAACAGCTCAATAAAGAGAAGGATTTGGTGAGCTTGAAGAAACATTTGCTCAAGAATTTCCAGGCCAAGTTCACCTTATCACGTTACGAAGAATTCCATTTGATCAACGAAGATATTGGTGGTGAATATCTACGGATTTTGGATAAGGCCGAGCAGATTTACAAGAACTGTTCGATCTTATTGAGTCTTGATAACCAAGAGCTCGGTATTAAGACAATGAATGAGATGCGTGAACTTATCCAACTCGCTACGAAGCGTATCATCAATTTCATCAAGAAACAGTTCCAGAATTTCTTCTTGATGGGGAATAATGGAGATTTGGACTCAGAGATCTTCAAGCGTAGTGTCGTGTATATCATTAAGAACCAAAGGGAGCATCTCGACGATATCAGAGCCGAGTTAATCCAATCTCGTTCCAAGATTCTTGTCGACGAGTTCATGAACCAAATCAATGGTTTCGAAGACCAAACAGGAAAGGTGGAGAACAGGAAGAAGAACAAAAACAAGAAAGACGATTCACGGACATTATTAATGTCTTTCTACGACTCCAAGAGATTCTTATCGGACATCTTACTGTATTTGCATGATATAATTGTGACAGAGAGGGAGTTACTCAATAATTTACTCGACATTGACGACAGTGTGATCTCAAGTTATCAATTCGATGAAGGTGAGGGAGAGGAGAAGGACATTGAGGTTCTTGTGAACGATATTATTCAGGAGAGTTTAGAAGTGTTATTCAAACCGATGCGGTCTAAAATCGAGCAGATAGTCAAATCTGAAGTGAAATTGAATGTCTTACAAAGTGTTTATCAGTTATTTGAGTTATACAAGTTGATGTATTCGAAGCTGTTAAAGATTGAAGGAGAAAGTGAGATTGTAATTGCTATTGATTCGCTTGAGAAATTGACAGCTAGTCGGATGTTATCGATTATTCAGTCTAGATTGAACTCGATTCAGTTCAAAAATGATGAGTATATTGAGGAGATCGATGATACTTTGAATATTCCAGAATGGTTGATCGAATTCTACGGAGCCATCGGTCCATTATTTGACATTGAGGATTTGTCGATCTTTGATTCCTCTTTCGAAGAAATGATTTACGATAAAGTTGTAGAGATCTTGGAGGTTCAAATGAAACAGAATAAGATCAAGGGAATTCCTAAATTGGTTTTCAAATTAAACAGTTATGATTTCATCTCGACAAAGTTAATTATGATCAAGAGTTTGCAAGCGAAATGGGAGATCTTAAATGACCAAATCACAGAGTTGAAGAATGAACTTATTAAATCACAATTCGAGTTACTTTTGAAGGAAACCAGTCTCCAAGATATCTTCAATTTGATTAATATGATTTTCAGTTTGGATAATGACTTCTTTGATGTTTCAATTTATGAGCCGATCACCGAGAATAAGATGTTCAACTTCAAATTCTTCAAGGAAGTGAATTTCAAGTTAATGGAAGTGATTCCACTTCTGTTGATGGTGTATCAACAGCATGATTTGGCGAAGATTTTGTCACCTTCGATCTCGAATGATATTTCCATTGGATCTTCGGTTGCTTATGTGAATTTTTATCAGAAATTGTGGCTTATTACTAAGGAATATCTTGAGGTTGGTGGTAATGAGGTGGATCCGAATAATTTTGGAGAGCATCCAGTCTTCAAATGGGGGGATATGGAGGTAGCTACGTTACTTGGATGTGCTAGTGATTATGAGATACAGAAAGATGAGTTAGATCGGAGTGATAGTGAATAGATGTAAAATAGATAGAATAACCTGTAGGATGATTGTAGGGATAGAAAGAGTAGAGAGGATAGAGAGAGGGTAATAAGAGGGTGTTTAGAATAAGCTAGACGATAGCTAGACGATAGTAGACGGTAGTAGAGGCTAGTTTACGGCACTTTACAATAGTTAGTGAAATCTGGTATCCCATTAATATACACCATACTTAATAAATAATAAATAAATCTTAGATCACTTCAGTATCTACTTCACTACTTCACATTAGAATGATCAGGCACCTTCCCCCTTCCATACCCATCTTTACCATAATAATCCATAGGATAATAATTACTCTCCCATTTACGATCTTGATCTAACATAACCATAGTTTCATAGGGGGTTAGAAGGGGTTTATTGAAGGCATATCCCCAATCTATACTTAATCTTGGACAAGCAACTTGAACAAATGCATCGATATCGTCAAACATTGATAACTTCTGAGGGAAGATCTCCGATAAAATGATCTTAACAACAATACGACCCGATTCCGAAAGTCGTTTCTCCAAATTCAGTAAAGTTGCACTACTACCTTGTCTTCCTAAGGCACCTAAGATCAAACCCACTTTTTTCAGCTTGGAGGCAACATTGATAGCTTCTTCTCTGATTTGTAATAATTGTTCTTGGTCATAATACTCACGAGTAAACTTCCTAGAATATGGATCATATCTATACAGTGGGATCTCTGGGTTATGGATCATGGAGCTCTCTAAATGGAAACGACCATCTCCTATATAAATCATGGCATTAATCTGGGTCTTGTCTAATCTTTGAGATGTACATCCTAGCACCTCACCTTTGGAAAGCGGCATTATTTGGGGTGGAATCACATATATAAGTTTATCAGTATCTGGATCCTCCAATTTCTTCTTAATACTATGGATAGCAGGGTTAAATTGGATAGTTCCAAAGACCAGAAGTTGGTCTCCTTGGTTGAAATTACGTTTTATAGTATTTACAAGGTGTGTCTCGTCCATTGTAATGGTAACAAACACATACAATACCTTAATTAAGGTGATATCAATCGGAACCAAACAAGAATGAGCATAATGTACAATGAAATCACAGTCTAACGATCTGGCAGTGTAGTCATCGATACAACAGGCACCGTAAGACACATCTCCCATCACAATGGTTTCACACTCGCAGAATTGTTCCAAAATATCGCTGATAATAAGTGAATATATCAATAACCCTTCAGGCATTTGAAGCAGTACCCTCTTAGCGTTTTGCTTACGAATATTCCATACGGTTTTATGGATCTCAAAGTTATAATTAGAGGGGAGTAATTTGATCAGTTCGTTGAGATCCTTGTCATGAAGGATATCGTCCGGAATTTGGTGTATGATTCTTCCCAATCTTGGGCGTGATTTCTTCACGATAGATGTTCCTTCCAGGGCATTTGCCTTTGAAGAGTCGGTGGAGTCGAGGGGGGAAGTATTGGGGGTGGTTTCGGATTCTTTTTTGGTTTTTCTACCAACGAATCTTCTTCTGGGTTCTTCTAATGTCATGGGGTGAGTGAGTTGTTGAGTAGATGAGTAGAAGTGACTCGGCGGGTGGTGTGGTGAGAGGGAGATTTTAGCGGTGAGATAAAAATTTTAGCAAAGGCTAAAATTTTTCTGCCCTAAAGGGCAAGGAAGAGAAGATATGGGAGCAAAATACGATAAAAGTAGAGGAAAGAGCATGAGAATTGAGCCAAAAATAAATTAGACAGGGCAAGCAGAGCAAAATACACAAAAACAAGAGAAGAGAAAGAGAAAGAAGGGCAGATTAGGCAGCTCAACTAGGCCCAACTGGGGCAGAATTCACACTGAAAAATTTCACCCCCGAGACCAAGAAGAGCTGAGAAGAGATTAAACACCCAACTATAACACCCAAATAACACCTAAAATGATCACTCCAAGATTCAATATCGATCAAGATGATGAATTCGTGATCATAGACATCAAAATTACTCATGCCCGCTTCAATTCCGCCAATGTTGAGATGGTAGTAGAAGATAACTTGTTCATCTTCTCTTTGGCTCCATACTATTTGAGATTGAGGTTACCTAAAAGTCTTGTGGATGACGAAAGAAGTAGTGCTAAGATGAACGCAGCCACTGAAGAGATCAATATTAAGATTCCTAAGTTGAATAAAGGTGAGTTTTTCGAGGATTTAGATATTCATGCCAAGTTGTTACTGAGGATTGGGGATGTGACAGGGCAAGAAGCCAGGGAGGTGAGTGGAGGTTCTGAATTAGGCTTAGGTTCAGGTCCAGCAGTTTCTAAGCGCCCATTAATAGAAGAAGTCCTGTTAGACGCCAGCACCATCGATGCTCAAATTAATAGTCTTGCCTTAGATCAAGGTGAGCTGTTTGATTGGGAGATCCCTCAAGAGGAAGAGAAAGAGGTGAGCACAACGGGTCTTGGGGATTCCCAGCTCCAACCTAATTTCAAATATGGATTCAATGACCTGTATTCTGTCATCGTTGGAAGTTCTATCGCAAATGGTAATGATATCAATGAGTTAGCTGACCCTGAACATACCTCTCCAGAGCAAAGAATAATGGAAAGATTAATCAAAGAGAATATCAAATTTGACCATGAATATTATGCTGCCGACTATATAATGCAGACTTATCCTCTGGAAGATGACGATAAACAGTTCTCCGAGTTGTTAAAGTGGGTGAGCCCGACTACTAAACTCTACCAGAAATTTAAAGCCAGTAACCCCTCTGGAGCCAATTTCCCTCCAATTGAATTCACCAAGGAGGAACAAGATCGAATGGTCCAGCTTCCTAAAAGACACTTCCTCGTAGACCATCCAGTTTATTGGCATAGTAGTATTGTAGCCATATTGTTTGCTTATTGTTTTGAGGTGAGACAGAATATGGGAGAAGATGAGTTGACCGTAGAAAGCGCTTGGACCGTAGGTAAATTAGTTCCTCAAATTGCAATGTTGGATAGTAGGATTATGAGTAAAGAACAGACTACCGAGTCATCCAATATCATGGACCTGCTCGTCCTCACTTGTACTCGTCGTCTGCTTCTGTACCCTCTTCATCGTAGTTTCCCTCTTACTGTCAAAGTATGGGACGATGTATATCATTTATTACGTTGTGGGAAACGTCATGTTCTCCGGGCTCTTTTGCTGTGTCGTGAATTGTTCCGTTACCATGATGTGTATTATGTGTATTGTAAGATTTTGTTTGATGATTTGATCTCATGGTTTGTTCATGATGTTGGAGAGAATCTGGTGAGACTGATACTGCATGAATTACATAGACTGAGTAGGGGAATCACTAAGAGGAGTGTAGTATTTGAGAAGGTGATTAAGGAAGGGGAAGGTGAGGGACAAGGAGAAGGAGAAGACGAAGACGAAGACGAAGAAATGGTCCTGCTCGATTTACAAGAAATCGAAGAAATGACTGAAGAAATGTATAGAAATATCTAACCTATTAATCAGAATGACATTATATTATATACTCGTACAGAAATTACTTATCCAAGGATATTGGGATACTTGGTCTTCTCTTCAATTTTCAGCCCGGAAACAGCTTCAGAAACCTCTATAGATATGCCTTGAGCAGCGCTACTTTCGGATCTAGTCCTATTATGAGAAGTTATGAATTTTCTACGATCATCTGAGCTGGAAGTTGGTGCGGAAGGGCCTGTTGCCGAGGTTGTGGCTGTCTCTGATCCACTGATCTCATCACTAGATGATCTTCTACGTTTATGTGTAGGTGTGACATCATCAGCAGGAGTCCAATGATGAAATTGGATCAATTGGTGTTGAAGAATCACTGGTTGTGACAGAGCCAGTGAAGTTGACAGAGATCTACTATGTCCAGCATCTATGGCATTTTGCATACTTTGCATAGATTTGGCTACATTGGTCGAGACAGATGGCATAGGTGGTGGTTTTGGGGCCGTTGGTTCTTCTTGATGGAAAGAAACAGCCGATTGTTCAGGAATAGAGACCTTTGGAGGGAGAGATGAATGTCTCAGATGTCCATGGACTGAAGGAGACCCCCCGGAAGAGTGGTGGAGTGGTCTTCCCATAAACCTTGGATTCAAAGAAGCTACAGCCAGAGCACCAAGTTTCAGAGGAGATAATTGACGTTGATGTCTCTGTTGTTGTTGAAGAGGGATATGCAATTGACTCATTGGAGGTTGTGACAGGGCCAGAAGTTTTTGGTTCAAGCTGCGAGGAGGTGTAGAAACAGCAGCTGGAGACGCAATGTATGGCTGTTGAGGTTGGTTTATGAAATGAGGGGGATTCAGACGAGCACTTTGAGGTGATGTGATTTCGGGACCTGAAGGTGGGCCCGAAGGATGACCAGAAGGATGACCTGAAGGTTGACCGGGAGTCTCAGGTTTAGCAGAGTCTCCACCGAATCTGAAATTTGTAGGCATTGGCGGTGTAGAGAAGTCATCCTGCTGTGGCTTTTGATATTGATATCTAGGCAGATTGAAAGGTTGCTGCTGTTGGAATTCCGAAGGGGTCAGAAGAGTCAGGCTACGACTATGAATGAACGGACTTCTACCAAGAGTATTAGGTTTGGAGATATTATCGGGAGTTTCCGGGGGTTGTTGTGGATGTCTTGGGATCAGTTGCATGAAGAGTTGGTTTTTAGGTTGGTTGACATTGTGTTGTTGTGGTGGTTGGGGGTGTTGATGTTGGAGTTGGTGCTGCTGCTGCTGCTGCTGTTGCTGCCTATACTCCTCAAATATAGTACTAATTTGTTCTTGACTCATACTTGGACCGGCAAAAACCACAGGTATCAAATCTGGTGGAATTTGCAGTCTCATCAGATGTTTAAGTAACTCTAAAGACCTAGTCAAATTCTCAAGTTTGTAATATTCTTGCTTGGTCTTCTCTTGTTCCGCCTTAAGATTGATCAGATGCACTAAAGAAGTCTCTGTGAAGGGCCAATCAGCAAATTGAGGACCTAGAAGATCCACCATTTTCGATTTCTTGGAAGATGGAGACCCTGTCAGAGTAGTCTCACTTTTCTTGGAACCGCTCCTCTCGAGTTTCAGCGAAGACCCGCCTGTTGTTGCAGCAGATGCAGAAGAAGAGGCCGATTTTTCGTCGAGATCCATCTGGTTCTGCTGGTTAATTGTATGATTATCGGGCAATTCTCTTGCCAGCAGTGCTAATTCAGAAACAGCTCTGATGCGTTCGGATTTAGATTGAATCGCGAGTCCCGTCGATGTCGAGGTTGATCTCAGCACCATCATCTTTTTACACCTTTTTAAACTGGTTTTTTCTTAGTTTGGGAAGGGGTTTCCGTTTTGGGTAAAATTCGTCCTAATTTGGCAGTACACGTCAGGGGAGTGATGGGCAGTGAGTGGGAGCGAGGTGGTGGGAGTGAGCTGGTGAGAGCGAGCTTGGTGTTATGATGTTAAGCAGATGTTGAGTGGATGACTAGATCTGATTATTGACTTGGATGATCAGACAGTTGGATTGGACAATCGAGTTCGGTCTGCAGGCTCACTGGTTTAATCAGACTATCTCTTCAATAAATCTCTCTATTCTTATCAGTAGCACTTTATCAATTTGATAGATCTATTATTAGTGTGCTTCTTTTGCGTTCGCTGCGCTCTATCAAAGTTCTGTTATGGGGCTTTTATTCCTTTGAGGGTTTGACCTATACTTTGAATGGAGAAATAAACTAAACCTTTGAGTTGATTCAGATCATATCTACTGACATGTTCATTTTATATTTCCAACGTTAATCCCTTCACAATTCCCACTTGTGACATATCTGAGATCTGTCTGTCTTTTGTTTGTGACTTGCCTAAAATGGAAATCACCATAGAGAAAAATTACCCCCTTTGAGCGGTCATTTGGTAACCCCTTTGGGGGTTAGTCATGTGAATACGAGGTGATACAGACGAATGGCACAGACGAATGGCACAGACAAATAGCACATGCTTTCTGTAAGCAGAATATACAGAATTTTGTCATATTCGACTCAAACTACTCCGCATAACCAAATTTTCTTAATATTTATTATACATAATTCATTTATGAAATCCAAAGCCAGATTTTATGCCAAATAGACAGATCCAGACCCAATTCTCCATTCTCATCGTCAAGCCAAATCGAACTTTCTACTCTCTTTCTATCACTATCAATATCAACCTCCTCAATTGGGATAATGAATCTCTTTTCTCTGTAATAGATTTGGAAGACAATCCATAAAATAGCAAAAATGATCAAAGAAACGTACAGGGTAAAGAATCCAGATGCTGTGAAATCGAAGAAAACATCATATCCTTGAACGAAAGTGATCAAAATGATGAAAAATGCAGTATAGTAGTCTCCGTATTTTAAGAATTTCCCCTTGAATGGTAATGAGTCTCTTGTGTTTCCTTGAAGTGTTAAAGCTTGTACAAATCTGATATGACAAAGTGGAATAAAAGACCAAGCAATCAACCCAGCTACTGTAGAGATGTTAACAAGCCAGTTAAACAGTGTGGTACCACTAGTAGAAACCGAAAGGTACAGCAAAGCTCCAAATAACAGAGTTGTGAGAACACTGATATAAGGAACACCACCTTTAGTACATTTTTGGAAGATTTTAGGAGCAATTCCCAGCTCTGAAAGCCCATAAAGAACTCTTGATCCTAAATAAATATCAGAGTTAGCTGCACTGATAACAGTAACCAAAATGACAGCATTGAAAATATGAGGTAAGATTGGGGTTCCAGAGTTAACAATTGCAATAACAAATGGAGAACTAGAAGTATATGAAGCGTCACTGCTTAACAGGGAGTCATTATATGGGACAAGTAAACCAATGAAGAATAAAGAAGTGATGTAGAAAAATAAGATTCTGAAAAGAACCTTCTTGATCAGTTCAGGAATAGTCTTTTGAGGGTTAGCACATTCTCCCGATGCAATGGACAGAGTCTCACAACCTTGGAAAGTGAACAGAGCATTAATTAAAGATGATACCCAACCGAGGAATCTGTCTGTATTTAAATTCAGTACTAAACCAACTCCATCACCAACAACACCAGGATTTCTCCAATATCTGAAACCTATAGCTCCTTGATCACCAGCACCACAAACCATACAAAGAGCAAAGATCAACCATCCCAGAATAGCCAAGATCTTGACACCCAGAATCCAGAACTCTGTTTCACCGTAAACTTTGACACTACACAAATTAGACAGAGTCACAAGGATCCAGAAAATGGTGATCCAAACCAGAACTGGAACACTATCGGTCCAAAGATTGATCAAACTAGGAATGACTGATAATTCAACAGACAAAGTGATACTCCAGTTATAGAATGTCATATAACCGTTCAGAGCACCCAAAGGTCTTGAAAGGAATCTGGTACAATACACAGTGTAAGATCCAGCAACTGGAATATATGTTGACATCTCTCCCAAAGCTTGGACAATAATATAAACTAAAGAACCCATAAAAAGATACAGGACCAAAGAATTGACTGGTCCAGCATCTTGTAATGGAGTCAGAATACCAATGAACAAACCAGTACCAATGGTACCACCCAACAGAATCATACTCAAATGACGAGCTTTTAATCCACGTTTAACCTTAGTTTCCTCAACTTCACCATTGATATCTTCAGCTTCTAAGCTGGAAGAACTCTTCAATGTGGTTGATCTCAAATTATAATCATTTGGAGAAGCCTTGCTGAAACCTGTAGAAGCAGATGTCGATGCAAGAACATCAAGTTCTATCCCTTGTTCCCTGCTCATGTTTTATTTTTCAAACTTAAAAACATGACAAATATACTACGGGGGTGAGATGAGGTTGGTAAATATATTAAAAATTTTCTAGATGATACTACAAATTTTTAACGATATGCATGCAAGTGAAATCGCCGGTTCAGCTCCGGACCAGCATATCCAGCATCACCTGAATTCAATATGATCCCAATGGCAGTGTAAAACTTGTACCCAAATAGGTTACGAAAGAGACCGCGAGGCAATATGGGGGGTTAGTACTCTGTGAGTTTCCCGCAAGAGCGTTTTTTTTTTTCATTATGCAGGAGCTGGGAGCAGTTTCTTTTTTTTTACTTAACGCCTTTTGACAGATTTGTGCTGTGAATGACAACTGTGAGCGAGATCACGTGATTACGGAGAGATGAGTAGACGGTGAAAAAGGGGTGGAACTGGTCGATGAATAGATAGATAGAAGATGTATCTTGTGTAGATGGTTTGAGGAATTGAGTCATTGGAATGAGTTAGATACACCTAGGGATTTTTATAGAATACACACGATGTTTTACGATTATGATACCATTACTAAATGATATGGTTGAGATCCCATCCTAATAGTAAACTCGCACAAAAAATCAACCTATCATGAACATATCTCTCAGTTAACACCAAACTAACGTCTTCCCATTCTCCACTTCTCACCCACTTAACCCCTAACTCACCCCCTCCATATCTCCCTCTCCTCATCCCCAGATAAAAGTAGTGTATTATTCACCAAAAAATCAAGACGCGTCTTTTCAAGATCCTCTTTGAAATTCTTCAGCTTGTCAATCGAAATAGTCAAGTGAAGAAGGAGTTATCTATCAGAAACATCACTATCTAATCTCATTGATACCTGTCATTGACTTCTCGAGTATTGATTACCCGGAAAGATCACTAAAACCCATTTGATCCTTAGCATTTCATAGAGCGCCCTTCAGAACATCCCATCCCCAATTACACCATGAGTATTGTGTCTCTTTTAGGTATTAACGTGTTAAACAATCCTGCGAGATTCACGGATCCATATGAATTTGAAATCACTTTCGAGTGTCTTGAGCAATTGAAGGAAGATTTGGAGTGGAAATTAACCTATGTGGGCTCGTCTAGATCTTTAGATCACGATCAGGAATTGGATTCGATTTTGGTAGGTCCAATCCCAGTTGGTGTTAACAAATTTCTTTTCAAACTGGACCCACCTTCTCCTGAATTGATTCCACTGAATGAATTGGTATCTGTGACCGTCATACTATTGTCTTGTTCTTATAATGACCGTGAATTTGTCCGTGTGGGTTATTATGTGAACAATGAATATGACACGGAAGAGTTACGTGAGAATCCTCCTTCCAAAGTTCAAGTGGAGCATGTGGTAAGAAACATTTTGGCCGAGAAACCAAGAGTGACAAGGTTTAACATTGTCTGGGATAACGAAGATGGTGAAGGAGATGGTGCCGATGGCGTAGGATATCCTGTTGAAGAAGAAGGAGTCGATGAATTAGAAGACGATGAAGAAGAGTACGGAAAAGATGAAGAAGAAGAGGAAGAAGAGGAAGAAGAAGATAGTACATTGACAGCTCCAGTAACAGGAAAACGTGCACGTGAAGACGATGATGAAGAAGACGAGGAAGAAGAGATCGGAGAGGATGATGAAGAAGATATCGGAGATGAAGAAGAAGATATAGAAGAGGAAGAAGAAGACGAAGAAATTGGTGAAGAAGAAGACATCGAAGAAGAGGAAGAGGATGAAGAAGAAGCCGAGGCTCCAACGCCGAAGGATTAGTTTATTGAAATGCCCTATTAAGTTTGTTTTATATAGTCTTAGATTCCCAATACTTGTTTATTAGTTGAAACACCACCGTAATTTTAGAGCTCAAATCTGGGTCCTGCTCTGTTAAGTTCATTCTTTTATTCATATTATCGGGATGCCACCTGATTCTTTCTTGTTTCCATACCGATAGATCTTGTCCGAAGAACCCAGCAAGATTTATTTCATCAATTTCATTAAAGTCGTTAGATTTAGATGGCCATATCATATCTGAAGAGGAAGCGATGGTCTTTACATTGGCCCATTTTTCTTTATATTCTTCTAGTGACATGTGGTCTGATTTAGGGTGATTTGGAATGTGATTTGACTTTCTCCCAGTTTTCCACAGTTCATATGCTTCTAACGAGCTATATCTATCAATTATTGGTTGCTTACTTTTTACAGATGGGGTACTGATTGGAATATCAGACCCAAATGCACTATGGACTCCAGCAAGGTCTTGATTTATCATTGTTTCACCCAGTAACATACGATATCCATTGATATATGGGCCAGTTTCTGTAGAATCTGCCATTTTGTGATGATTAGTTCTTGATTTTGAATCATCTCCTCGCACTGATCTGACATTTTTATCAGCGTTTGTTCTAACATTTGTACCAACGTTTGTGGCAGGACTGACTCCAAGATTATCACCTGGTGAACTAGAGACCAGCTCTAAATTCCCAACAGTTATACCAATTGAATCCTTCTGACTCCATTTCTGTTTAGTATTTTGAGTCATTTTCTTCTTAAATAACGACTTTCTCCCGCCCTTTGACTTCTTCTCTACTCCTCTTCCCTTCTCATCACCAGAAACAGAACCCTCAGCTCTAGATTTAGGGGCAACTATATTGCTGTTCTGCCGTGTATTCGATTTATTATCCGCTCTAACATCCTTCACAGTCCTCTTCAAGTTTCGAATATCAACTATCTCATCCATAATACAGCCCTACCCTCTTTTCGCCTACCTCTCTCATTCCTCTTATTCCTCTCCTAACTAGAAGAACTCCCAAGGTCATCTGCTTACATAATCATTAATAAACTGCTCATTCTGAAAATCGTAATTAGCTCTGGAAAATTTTTCTCCCTATATAAAATTTAACCTGCAAACGATTAAGAAGAGAGGCAAAAGTGACAGGAAACAGGGTATTAAGATATATTAGGGCCATGTATTCTATGTTAGGACGAACTAAAGTGGTGAAAGAGCTGGGCGGGTTGTGTAGGAGTGGTCTTTGCTTTGGAAAGTTAACTATCAAAACCCCCTATATCATCTCATCTAGCTCATCTGCGCCTTATAAAGTGAATCAGGGATTTCAAATATTGCAGAGAAGGGGATATTCGATTGAAAATGGGGCTTCTGAGTCTAAAAATGAGGAAAGTACCAAGATACTGACAGATGATTACGATTTCACAAATTCTTTCAAGACTCTTACTATCCCCACAGAGCCCCTTGTGAGTGATCATTCTATGCCTCATTCTTATATTATGGGGTCGGAAACATATGGTCAAATAGTGAGAGATTTTGATTACGGCGAAGGTTTAAATCAAGAGGGTAAGAAAGTGAGGGTCATAAGTTTTGAGGATCAGAATAAGAATATGAAGCAAGGATTAGAGCATGAGATAAATGACCCTTCAAAGCCAGAGGAGGCACTCGATGAAGAGATGCTGAATCTTACAGGTCAAGAGAAGAAGATATCACCGGAAGTACTCCAACTGCGTGTAAATAGACGTCAAATCAAGGTTCCAAAGATCATTTCAGATACTATCAATAACAAAATGCTCCGTTTTCATGACCCCAAGAAATTGAAAATGAAACTGTCACAAATTTATGTTAATTTGAGTGAGACAGGGATTCAAGAGCCAAGTAAAGACTCTTCATTGGATGTAGATGCAAATATCGCTCTGTTGTTCGTTCAGAATTATGCAGAAGTATACCAAGTCTTGCATGAGCTCCAAAAGCGTGTAGGTATTGACGAGTTCAAGCCCTCAAGAGTGTTAGATGTATCCTATGGTCCTAGTACTGGAATGTTACTGTTAAATGAGTTAATTGGTGATGATTATACGGCATCTGTGAAACATTCTTTTGTTTTAGGGTCTTATGAGATGCAAAAGAGACTGAAAGTGTTGTTAAGTCGTCAATTATGTGAATATAATGGCATTAATCTGGAGAGATCCACCCCTCCACCATTTGAAGAACTGGAATCTGAGAAAATGGCATATTTTGATGACGGTTCAAGTCATGAAATCGATACAAAGAAGATCAAAATCAAAACCAAACTCTTGTCATACGTTCCCGAGACAGCTCAATATGATTTGATCATCTTATCTCATCAACTTTTGACCTCTTTCGATAAATTCCCTCTCGAGATCGATGAAGTTCTTGATGAATATCTTTGTAAATTGGCTCCTAATGGTCATTTAGTAATTGTAGAACGTGGATCTCCATTGGGATTCGAAAGTGTTCTGAGACTGAGACAAGTACTGATTAGACCAGAGAATCAGCTTACCTCAGCTCTGAAATCCCCAAGGTATCCCCAATTATATATCCGAGGATCTAAATTCAAACCTAAAAATGATCTTTCCTTAGATAAGCCAGACTTCTATCTCCAAGTGGTGGCTCCTTGTTCTCATCATGGTGAATGTCCATTGCAATTGAAAGATCTCGAACCTTATTCTTTCGGTGGGAAGATCAAAAGTAGATTACAATGGTGTCATTATGGAGCAGCAGTTGAGAGACCAAAATTCTTACAAGAATTGAAGCGTGGTAAATTGACTGGAGCTCAATGGGACGATGAAAATTGGGGGATCCTGCCCAAACATACTTCTTCTGGTGGGAGAGGTAGATCCTTTGCTAACGATTATGAGAATGTCTCTTATAGTTATTTAATTATACGTAGAACTGCTCTGGATTCCAATACTATAACTGCTATAGAGAATGGTGAATACCAAGATTCGGAGTCTCTGCTTCCAAGAGTAATGAGAACCCCTCTTAAACAGAAAGGTATGGTGATAGCAGAAGTATGTGCCCCAGAATCTGGATTACTCGAGAAATGGATAATGCCTAAATCTATGGGCAAACAGATCTATCGTGATCTGAGGAAGCTTAAACTGGGAGATTTATGGCCATCGGGACTGAAGACCAAACTTGAGAGTTCGAGAAATGCTTCGAAATTGATAGAACGTATCGAGACAAAGAAGAAGAATATCAAATTGAAGGAAGCAGAACTTCGTAAACTGGCTAAACTGAATCTTAAAAGAATTGCCGAGGAGAAGAGACTGGCTTTACAAGATGTCGAACCAACTGAAGAGAATTTGGAAGACAGAATTGAATCGATGGGATTAGATTTGGAATTGAGATTACAAAGTGATCCAAAGGTTCAAAAAGTATTGAAGAGAAAGTATAAGTACTGAATCATCGATACTACACCTGTATATACTGTACATAGACTTACATTATTTATAAGATAAATTTTCATTTAATAAGATTAAGCTCTATATAGAGAACAAAGCGAATGCCCAAAACTGAAGCGAACAGTTGAGTCCTTCGAAAACAATGCACATGGAAGTAGGCTTAACTTACAAATCGGCATCATCTTCATCAGGCAATGGCAATGCAGTGGCTTGCTCCATCTCCTGTTGGTATTTCTCCATCAAAGCGGCATCGACTTGGACTTCTGGAGGAGCCAAAGCTGGAGAGGCAACAAACTCCAATTGAGAGTTACCGACAACCTTTCTGGCCAACCATAAGAATGGCTTCTCAAAGTTGTAGTTGGATTTGGCGGAAATGTCAAAGTATTGCAAGTTCTTCTTTCTGTGGAAAGTAATAGTCTTGGCCTTAACCTTTCTCTCCTTAACATCGACCTTGTTACCACACAAGACGATTGGGATGTTTTCACAAACTCTGACCAAATCTCTGTGCCAGTTTGGAACGTTCTTGTAGGTGATTCTGGAGGTGACATCGAACATAATGATACCACATTGACCGTTAATGTAGTAACCGTCTCTTAAACCACCGAACTTTTCTTGACCGGCAGTGTCCCAGACATCGAATTTAATTTCACCGTAGTTAGTGTGGAAAGCCAATGGGTGGACTTCGACACCCAGAGTGGCGTAATATTTCTTCTCGAATTCACCAGTTAAATGTCTCTTGACGAAAGTGGTCTATAATGATTAGTTAGTATGTATATTTTGATAGGAAGAGGTGTGAAATGGGGTGAATCGATGGAGTTGTTGACTAAATCAAGATCTAATGAAAATATCTCATCGATATCACAGTTACACCACTGGTAATTGATCAATTAACACTAAATTCTTTAATTGATCCACGCTGATCAACTCATCGACTAATGATTTGGTATCCAATCCATTGAAAATCTGACCTAAACAAAGCGCAAATATCTTCCGGGACATCGACAACACCAATCCGATACTTGATTACCAATATTTGATCGAAATTCTCAACATCGCCACCAAAACATTAACCGCTCTTCGATCCCCCCTTAAAGCGCCGATACTTCGCCACTATTCCACTTTAAACACAGTTTTTACTTACCTTACCGGTACCACCGTCACCGACCAAGACTAACTTGAAAGTTGGAACTTCTTGAGCCATTTTGCTAATTTGATTCAATACTATTAATGAGGTTAAATCTCAATTCAATTAGACAAGTATTAAAAGAGGCCAGTTACAATTTCAAAACAAAATCGATCAAAATTTTATTTTGCTTTTTTTCTGGAAAAAATTTTCTCATGGCGTTTGAATGCCGTATTGGGGATTACTTAATTGGGGATTACTGGTTATGGAAGGGGTGGGTAGTGTCCGGGTAACCAAAGGCGAGGTAGGAAGGGACAGGAAGAGCAGGACAGGAAGGGGATGAGGTGGTACAGATCTGGAGATGGGTGCTGGGATACAAGTACTCAAAGGTACTGGTATACACAGAGTCTTCTACCCTCTTTACTTTGTCTTTAATTTGCTTACCAATTGTCTTCAGTTACCCCAATTTCACATATTCTACAAACATTCATCACTAATATACATTAAATTATTCATTCATCTCTTTAAGTAAATCAATAGATTTCAGTTTCAATTCCTTAAAATCATAATGATAGACCGAAGGTGGTGGGTTGGGTAAGTTCGGTAACGTAGGAGGTGGAGGTAGTACTCCATGTTTGATAATCAAATTTGAAGATGCAGATTCAGTTTCATTGGATCCCGTAGCACCTTCTGCCATCATCTCAATCTGTTCTAAATCTCTAGGGTCATCCCAATCTTTAATCTTGGTGGAATGTGGGATACCTTGAGTCAAATGACCAAAGTCTATACTATATGGGAGATCGGATTGCTCCCAAACATTTTGCAGTTTTGCCTTTTCTTCATAATAATCACAGTAATATTTAAGATGGTTCTTTCCCACAAGATGTGACTTTCGTACACTCTTAGAGTCGTGTGTTAAATACGCTAGAATAGTTAGTATGAGCCGAATAGGTGGGAGTGAGAAAAATAACAAAAAAGGTGATTAAAAGATATTGAAATTCAATAATTTGATACAAATGATCGTTCAATGATAATGATCATCACCTCAATCTCATCTCAATCTCTTCTTCTTCTTTGTTAAATTCTCTTTTCAAGCTTAAGATTTGTACTTACATCGACAATATTCACAATAATATTTGGGCATGATGAAAAGATGAGTTTAAAGACACTTCAATATGAAATATTCCATCCAAATCTTGGTCCTGATCACAAACTTCTCTCTCTTCACTTCACCCTTTAACCTCCCATCTCTTCTCTACAATTTTCTAACTCAAACAGTCTATTATTGATCGTAAATACACTACCTTAACAACCAATCAGATCCTTCGCACAGTACTCCTTATTATAGTCGTGCACCATATCCCAAATTATTTCCGTGCAATCACAAAGAGGGAAAATTGTTGAATTTTTTTCTTCAAAATTCAAAGCGACAAAACAGCGCTTTACTTTAAAGCTATAGCTTAAGTGTTTCGACTAGATTCAAATACAGAAATATAGTATAGCAACAATGTTCTCTATTGTCAGATCTTCGGTATGTATATGTATTGGAATGGGGAAATGATACGATTGATGATGGATGGGGTTTGAATTATGTTATGATCAAGTGGGCAGATTTTGGAAAAATAAATACCACGGGGTGAGGAAGTTGATGGAGTGTATGAGCATTGAGGGGGAGAATTGGATTTGACTGATATATTGAGATGGGTCAGTATAGCGAAAGGTTTCAAATAGATGCATTTTAGCGGCTCATATTAAGTTTGACCCGAAATATCACAACGATAATACCGTTTAAAGATCTCAATCATCACAATATCATTGTAATTTGTTCAAATACTAACAATTTTATAGCGTGTATTGGCCCAAAGAGTCAACACCAGAGCCTTCACTGTCTCTGCTTCCCGTGCTAACTTGATCACCGATTTGTATGTCAAGGAATTGAAGGCTTTCAAGCCAACTCCATTGTCTGCCGCCGATGCTGAAGGTAACACCAAGAAATGGGCTGCTCCAGCTGCCCCAGCTGCCCCAGCTGTTGAAGGTACTGCCGAGGACTTAGCTGCTTACGAAGCCTCTGAGATCTCCACCGAGGCTCCTCTGGCTGCCGAAGAAGGTGCTCCAGCTGTTGAAGAGGACTGGTTCGTCTTCCCAGAAGAAGAAGACCACCACCATTAAACAATAAAAGATTAATTTCAAACCATAACGCCCCATGACTATTCGCCATTTTATTACGATAACAACGAATCAAGCGGTTTTAGTTAGATCACGATAAAGAATACAATATTCCGTCAAATAGTGTAGTAATGTATAGACGTAGGGTGTATGCAGGGTTCATTTGGACAGAGATTGGGCCTGTGACCTCTAATCGGTCCTGCCTTGTATGTGGTTGTTTACTCTGGCTTCTCTGCTTGCCCTGCCCTGCCTGCCCTACCCCCTCTATGCTCAAACTCCTCCCCTTCTGCCCTCCATACTAAAGCCTTTAGAAAGGTCGTGCATATTGTACAAAACGCGTTCCTATTAACACGCCTTAGGCGCTTCTTTACTTAAAGATTAAGTGATCAGATTGAGTGATCAGACCGACTGTTGAAAATACTATGGACCAGATCAGAGATGGAGCTAGGCTCGTGAATGAGCTCCTTCATGACAAGGGATACTTCAACGATATCAAAGAGGACCGGTTATTATTTCTGACCATTGATTTGAATGAATTGTTAGAGAGAGAGCGCGATGAGATTGGGGGTGACGGTGATGACGGGGAGATTGGTGAGAATGATGAGAATTCCGAGACAAGAAAACAATTCTCTCCAATTGAGATCACAAAGACCATCCTAAGAAATGATAGAAATACCATTAACGTGATTTATGAGCTTTTGGATACCCTTGACCGTAATAAGAAACTAAAAGAACAAGGACTAGCCCAGCATATGGACCATCAACATGAAGTTTCTAGGTTGAAGCGACAGATTCAGACTTTGAAATCCACTGTAGAATCGCAGAAATCTCAATTGAGATCAAAAGAAATCGATATAATAAATCTTAACCAACAACTAAAAGACTCTCTGTTAGAGAAACTGTTCATTAAGAGGGAGAGAAATCAACTACGACAGGTACAAGAAGGTATTAAAGAGAAACATAAGATGGAATTAAGACGGAAATTGATTGAAATTGATGAGTTGAAAGATAAGTTGATCTCAAAGATGGGAACTAATGGGATTAATGAGACCTCATTACCTGCTGAGAAAATGCCTATTCAAATCCGAGAACTCATCGATGGACAAACTCAAAGTCTTTTGGAAAGCTCATCGAATCTCATTTATGAATTGATTTTATCGAATGAATTGAATCTGACATTCCTCAAAGAATTGATCAGATATTTTGAGGGTCTTAATGACAAATTGACCCTTCTGCATAGAGGATCCACCTCTGATGATACTAATATACTTCATCAGATAATGGTACCGTTGAATATTCATCAGTTTGTACTGGATTTAAAGAAGATTGACAGCCGTAGTGTCTCAACTAAGATGGAACAGAAACAGCAACTGGATCAAGGCACCAATATCGACTCACTGTTAAGTAATATCTCCAATTTTGGTGAAATGAAAAGTCGGTTCATCTCAAGTGTTCAAAAATTCGATCAAATTATTGATGAAACTATACTGAAAAATGGTTCAAAGTCTCTCAATACTCAATATACATCACAACCAGATCCTTCTCATACCAATGATGGATCACTTTCGATCGCTGAATTACAACTGCAAATCTCCCTCTTGAAACAGAATTGGGCCAAACTGAATGAAAATGCCGAGAAATGGAAACAACTCTATCAAGCCCGAGTCCCTTCATGATATCCTACACTGTATAATATTAATGACCATTATCAATTTTAGCTTTATTGAGCTCAAACAATACATCGAAACCTTCGACACTACCTCTTTTTTGGATATTTTCGACCGAAGTCTTTCTAGTAGCAGTGACACTACTCCATTGATTGCTGACATAAGGCTTGTAGACCTGTTTCTTAGTCAGTCCCGATGAGACAGAAGCGTAGCGCTCACTCAAAAATGAGGAAACCTTCGATCTTTCGAACCCGTTGACCGGCGTGTATTTAGTAGTGGTTGGAGGGTTTGGAGCGGCAGTTGGGGCTGGGGTTGATGAATTGGATGATTGAGGGGATTTTTGTTTCCCCACTACTGCTGACCATTTCTGAGGTTTTGACATGATGGAGGGGAGTAGTTTGGGTAGTTGGCTTAGATGGAATAGTTTGAATGGGATAGTTGAAGGGGAAGTGATCGTTTAACTAAGAGAAGGAGGAGAAAAGAACGCAAGGAAAACCAGAGCGAAAAATGAAACTCGAAAGGGAAGGAAAAGGAAAGGAGGACGAGACCGTGCTGAATTTAATTTCCATTTACGGAATTACCATATAAGGAAATTTATTTCTCTAACCCCCAAAATTGGGGGGTTTCAATTCTACATTCATCATTTAAAATAGTAAATAGATTATAATGTATAGATAAAAAACTCAAAAAACAGAAATAAAAGTATAATCGAATTTAAAGGTCAAATAAAAAATGGAATTTACTCCTTCTTCTCAGACTCACTGATAACATCATTGATGTTGTTAGTCTCTTCACCATTGTAAATCTCGGCAGAGATTTGAGATCTGACAGCGTGCAATTTCTCTGGGTTCTCCTCTTGCCATTGCTTAACCTTGTAACCTTGACCAGTCAAGTCCCAGTACATACCACGGAAAGTGGTGTAGATACCGTAGTAACTCTCGTACAATGGGTATACAACGATCATCATAGTAGTCAAGAAGATCCAAATAATGGAGACAATGACCCATCCGGTGAAGAATCCCTTAGAGAAGATGTATCCGGTACCGTACATTGGCATTGGCCATAAGATAACCAAAGCAAGAGTTAATACAATAACAAGAATACCAGAGATCTTTTGCAGCTTCTTCAAAGTGGCCTCATCCAGCTCAAGAAGCTCAGCTTTTTGAGTAACGGCAATTTCATGAGCAATAGACAAAGTTTGAGACTTGACCAGACTCAAAGCAGCTGGAGATTCTGGGTCTTCTGTAACAATGTGTTCCAGTTTCAAGATCTCTTCAGTCTCATCAACTCTGGTGATGGTCTTATAATTCTCCCAGTCAAAGTCTTGAGTACCAAAGATATAAGTGATCAGAGGACTGAAGATCAATGGAGACAAAAGCAGGACAACGTTACCGATCAACATTGGATCGTCGGCGAAAGTGGTGTCGACATTGACGGAACCCTCCAATTTATAGGTGGAAACCAACCAAGACAAGATCAGGAAGAAAGTACCAAGAACTGGAGAAAGACAAAGAGCCAACTTACTTTGTTTGCTCCATAAAATAGCGAAAGCCATTGGAAGAACAGCAGCAGAGATAATAATACCCATTAATTCGTACAAGTAACCCATGGAAATACCAGCGTAGAACAAACCAGTAGCAAAGGCAGACATAATGAAACCGAACAGAGCAACGGACAGATGGGAAATGGTGATCAAAGTCTTACCACTCAGTTCTGGGTTAATGTAGGTTCTGTAGATATCATAGGTGACAATGGAAGAAACGGCAACCAACTCAGCAGACATAGCAGAAGTACAAGCCATGAAGACAACCAACAAAGACAGAACAGCACCACCCTTACCCAACAACAGGTACAGAGCATTTGGCAAGGACAAACCAGCATTGATTTCCAGAGTAGTCATAGGGTTAGGGTAGGTTGGGAACAGAGGGGTGTCTTCCAAAGTGATACAAGCCAATCCCATAGTAGTAGCCATGGTCCATGGGATAGCGAACCAGGACAAACCACCAGCAACGTATCCACTCAAGACACTGCTTGGAGAACACAGCATAATCTTAGCAAAGTAACCGTTATCCAAGAAGACGGTACCGAAGTTACCAACAATGTTGATAACAAAGAAGATGAAACCACTCTTGGATCTCAAAGTGACGTACTCACCACCAGCATTACCATCGACTGGGCTCTTGGCAGCGATTTCACGTAATCTGTCGTAAACAGCAGCTGGGCTTCCCAAAGTCTCATTAGTAGTGAAAGTGGAGAACCAGAAGACCATGATGACGACAAGGATAATGATGGTGTGGAGATAATCAGTGATGAAAGTAGCCTTCAAACCACCGAAGATGGTATACAAAATGACACCAGTTGGCAAGAGGAAACAAGCGGCAACAGAGTGCATTCCGGTCATATCGTTAACGACGGCAGAGGTACCGGTAAGTAACATGGCAGTGACAAGGACGTTGGTCAGAAGGGCAAAGAAGATGTAAATACCGTGACCCAGAGAACCGTAACGAGTCTTGATCAATTCCAAGTAAGTATGCAGAGATGGAGCCTTCAATTTCAGGGAAATACCAAGGTAAGCAAACAAGATAATTTGAACAGTGGCACCACACAGGTAGGTGAAAGCACCAGCGACACCCTTGGTACGAACTTGAGTGGTAGAAGTCAATAAAGTCAGGGCCCAAGTCCAAGAGGAACAAATAGAAGACAGCATCAAACCGGTCTTAACTGTACGACCAGCGGTAGCGAATTCTTCAGCAGTGATAATTTCTTTTTGGTAACGTCTCAACATGGAGGTGATCAACATCATGATAAGGGCAAAGACGAAACCCAAACCGACGACGACGGCATAACCCAGACCTTGTGGTAATGGAATCATTTTGAATCTAACTTGAACTAATTAATTGAGAAGGTCAATGGCAATTGAGTATCAATTGAATTGTTAGTTGTTCGAGTTGTAGATGAGAAAGTGATTGCAGATGAGATGAGCGAGGTACCCAAGTATATTTATATGCAGTTAATACTCGGATGAAAGATGGAGATGATGAAAATTTTTCACCTCTTGTTTAAGATGTTAATGATTACAGAATTATCAAGGCCAAGTACAGCCGATATAAACAAAGACGCATGATGATGTTCCATACTAAGAAAACGTCTCGTGTAATAAGACAAGAAATCGGTGTCATCACAAGAAAAATTTTCCTCATGCAACCTTAAAAGTACCCTAGTAATAGTGTGATTAGCTTCAGGGCCTATCAGCATGGGTGACTAGATGGCTGCTGCAGCAGGGGGAGAATAAATTCCAGGCTTAATGCAGAGATATATCGGCGCGATGTTTCTCGCCAGAAGCTTCTAAACCTTAACTTGATAGTGAATCTGCAGCCAAACGCAACTGCATCGGTCTAAAAAAGTTAAAATGCCTGGCACTGATAAGAAAAAAGTTTTTTTGTGCTTATCAGTGCGTTTCCTAATCGGGATATCAGTACCTAACAAAAAATGCACTGAAGCTCTTGTGAGTGCTGTCAGAATTAAGAGAAGCGAGTAAATACAGCATAAAAAATAACGAGCGCAAATGTCGGCGTAAAAGGTCGCCGGTGTAGGGGTCAGCGATGAGAATAAAAATGGCACATAACGTTGATTTAAAGATAGGTATTTGTGTATTTAGCTATGAGATGACGCTTATCTTATTTTGGTAACAGCAACCTTATCTATTGTATCTACCCCTCTAGCCGTGCTCCACTTGCTTTGTATCCTTTTAGGCTCGAATACCCGGGCCTTATTACTTACCAGCCATCTGATTACCTAATCAAAGTACCTGATTCCCCTGTTTCGCTCTCTTATTGGCCCCATAATTTTTTTTCTTTCTCGCTAATGCCACAGAGTGCGCTTCTTATTACCTATTTGCTCTTTGTTTATGTTTTTCTTTCATTTTGGTTGGGCCTCAGCTTTGATTTTCACGCCGAAGTTTCGGCGCGCGCGCTTTGAGTGCTTTTCTTCTTATCTGTTCTAGAAGCTGCACATAATGCGGTCATCACTAGAGCATTGCAACTGTGATGCTACAAGGAAGATGAGGACTCAAGTACCCGCCTTGTCACATGTGAATGACTCTTTGGCGATCCATCCCCCAGTGCTTATCGACCTTTTCCGGACTCCCCAGTTATAGACTCTCCTATTGTGTACCCCTTTCATCTCGCCGACCATGCGCATTCCACACTATCTAAATCTCCGGGTTCCCAAAACAGGTATTGGGATAATATACACTACTTGTTTTTTAAACCCCCAATTTCACAAAGATAAACCTTTTACATAACCCCTAATTTACACAAAGTACATCTAAAATTAATTAATTAACCTAACATAGTAACTCCAATAAAAATATCAATAGTCTCAAATAAGAATCGCATCTAGGTAAAATGTCTTCCGACCCCACAGGTACCAAGTAATAAAAATGTACACAAAACATCCCAGATATACCACAGTAACATAATTCATGTTTGACAGAGTAGCCGGTATGTCGTAAGGTAAGCTGAAGAAAATGAGACAGAACAGAACCCAGAAGCAAGTAAGGTAATTACAGACTAATCCGAATTTTCCCATCCAGAAAGGACCAGGGGTAACATTCTTCCTCTTCTTCACCAGTAATAAGCAAATAGTCGGGATCACATAAGAGAAATACAAAATCTCGATACTCAGAGTGATAATTGAGTTGTACAGCGTTGAGGATCCGAGATACACTAAATTAAAGCACATCCCAACCATACAGCTGAAAAGATGAGCCTTGATCGGTAAGCCACCATCATAAGATTGGTCCATATTCATCTCCACCGAAGCAGAATCAGCAGAATCGTCGGAGTAACGTTCATTTTTCAACAGGAATCTCTTATCTGGAGTCTCGGTTGATATATCTCTCCACCATTTACTACCTATAATTCCATTGTCTCTGGAGAAAGACCAGCAGATTCTCAGCAGCCACGTATGAGCACTAATATTACAGAAGAACAGAACTATGACAACTAACAGCTCTAGACTAATCAGTCCCAGCTTTGAGTATCCCACCAGTTGATAAAATATCTCTAAAATTGGTAACGTCAGATTAGCTACCAGATCCTGATCCTTGATGCAGAAAAACATCAGGACAGAAAATACAAACAGTGTTCCGGTTCCAATAAAAATAGTAAGTATGATCAGTTTCGGGATAGTAACACGGGGATTAGGTAACTCTTCTGCCATATGAGTAGCCAGATCCAACCCCAGTAATGCCCAAGTTGGCAGAGTCAACATCACAAGATAAGTTATGCCTATCATTGATTCATCATCAGTGAAGATTTCTGCAAAGACAAATTTCAGAGATTGAAGATCATTACGGCTAACAATTAAACATGTCACGATTGACACTAAGAACATGATCAAACTTGTAAGAAACAGCAATGTAGTAATAATAGGTAAAGGTTTCTGGAATAAATTACCAATTGCGGCTAACCCCAGGAATGCCATACTACAAGCAACAACATCATATCTATTGGTCTTATAATCCGGGTGCATCAACTCATAACTGGCAACAATCAGCTGGGATGTGGTAAGCGATACCGAACTACAAGTGAAGACGGCACCTAACCATCCAAGATTTCCTGCCATATAACTCAATAAACGGTTACCATTACTTAACTGATAAGTCCAGTAATATTGACCACCTGAGTTTGGGTACATCGATACCATCTCTCCTAAAGTTATACCGACTGGAAGCACAAAAACACTCAGTGTTAATATCCCATAAACGACCATGAAGGGACCTCCACTGGAGATACTATCACCCATGGCCCCTGCAATGCCAAGCCAAGAATTAGTTAAACCAAACAGTACCCCAAGTAAAGACAAGAGGTTGAAATTACGACTTAATTCGGGTTTGTACCCGGTGTCGACCAAGAAAGAGTTGTCCATGTCAGTTCTAACCGTCCACAACTGTAAATCAACAGGACTCACCCTGATTTAATATAAAACTGCTGCTCTTCAGATGCCGCTGCGGCTGTACGCAAAAAGCCGCAAAAACGGTTGTAAAGCGGAGAAGGGAGAATCAGCAAATGGCAGTCGCGAGACTAACTAATTGGTATTTTGCTGAGGGGTCGGTGGTGTAATGATGCATGCTACAGCGAAAAATTACATTTAGTTACCGAGGAAATAGTCAGGAGGTGCGATAATAGGGAACCATATGCCGCGAAAAGCCTGGTGACCCAAGCGGGCTGTGATTTGTTGAGGTTAATTGGCGTTGATATGAGGTTTCTACGGCACGAAGTGATTTGTTTGAAGTGGGAATCAAATGTTTGCCCTAGTTGAGATCAATTTTAAGTAAGAGATTTAGGGTAATGGAGAAGAAGAGTAAAAAAATGTCACTGTCAAACGCCCCCAATTGCAAAACTCCCCATATGTTATAGAACCTAGTCAGTAGACAGTTGACTGCTGCAACAAATGAATATTTACCTGTTTCAGATCAGATCGAAAGAAGTGAAATTTAAGGAGGGGAATCGAGAAGAAAAAGAAATATTTTTCATCTAGTTCGGGGCAAAAGGGCAAGTTATAGAGTGACACAGTCTTTTTTTGGTGCTATGAGAGAGGAATAAGGAAACTCGAATACAAGAGTGTTCGAGTGCATTATGAACAGAGCATAGAGCAGTCACAACAAAGTCTCTCAAATATCATAGTCGTTGCAAATTGGTGAAAAATTGCTCTTGTCGAAGATCCTCCGGAAAACTTGCCCTTCCACCTCCCTGTGCCCCCTTGCGCTACTATAGAAACACAACATGTGCTCGTATCCCTTTGCAAGGCTTTTTTCCCAGAGAAAAGGCAGATTGTAAATAACAGGGATGTCGAATTCATGCGCATAGTGGGAGGGGACAATAGCAAGGAAGAATAGAGAGGCATACAGATCTCTGTATTAGAAGGACTAGAACCTGGACGTTGACGATGTGATGAAAAATTTTGTGTTTGCCCTCAAAATGAAATGCCCTTGATCCACATCACAACCTCGAGGACAATACACTCGAATCAGTTTCCTTTTTAACTACATTTGGTGGAGTATGAGACAATTACCCCAATTTGAATAAGTCTTAAAATTATTAAGAGCTTAAAAGATGCTCGAAAAAGGGCAAAAAATCATGGTGAGTCAAAATTCTATTTGTGTTTTTTTCTTTCCCTAATTAAAAATATCGTGCTATGTAGTAGGTGGGTACTATTAGTGTAAAGAATAAATATGTAGAAAAAGATAGGGGGAATAGTACCCTGTGTTTCGACGATCCCTCAAAAGGATCCCTGATTCTCGTTCAGATATAGGCACCGATTTCCCAGCACCGTAGAGTACCCCAAGATATTTGTGCCCGGCCCATCTCCCATCAACAAATACCCATAACACCATGTCTTGTTGTTACTTGTCTTGGCCCTGCCGCCCTCCCCGTCAAGCCCTCAAAACTGATGTCATGTAATTTATCGGTAACAAAAATAGAAAAAGAGGCAAATTTCGAGACCAAAATTGGAAGCAGATCGAATTCGCCCGTGTCCAAAAATAGTAAAAAATTGCTTTTTTCTCGCCTCTTGCCTTTTGTCCTGGTACTTAATTGGGGCACGTCGCGAAAGTATATAAGAAGTTGATTCGCAGCAACGTCCAAGGATTGCCAGGATTAGTTAGTTTTTTAACGTTTTTGGGAGCAGGGATTCGATATTTTACTTGATCTGGATTAAGTAAGAGTGAGTCTTCCCAACGAATATATAAGGAACTGATCAACCATTCTTTTTGGCTTATATCATCGAACAAATCATCACTCGCTGAGCTTTGTATTTCTTTGATCGTTGTCAGTGATATTAGAATACACCATGTCTTCAAATACAGAACTTCTTGCCCTGAAACCTGTCACCTCCTTACCTCCACGTAAGAGAGCCAAGACCGAGGAGGAGAAAGAGCAACGTCGCATTGAAAGAATTCTTCGAAACAGAAGAGCCGCCCACCTGTCGCGTGAAAAGAAGAGAAGACATGTCGAGTTATTGGAGACTCACGTTTCCGAGTTGGATCAAATGATCTCTATCCTTAAGTCTAGAGAGCAACAATTAGTCGATGCTTTGAAGGGCGCTAAGATTGATTTTGACGTTTCTTCATTGCCAGGCTTGAATAAGTTGACTTTGGAGACTCTGGATTTATTGGAGACCAACAAAAGATCTAATAGAAAAGTCAAACTGACTCCAAAACCAAGACCAATCGTTCTTAAGAGACGTATGAGTGAAAGTGAGGAGCCACTGGATCAAGACTTTGAAAACGATGATTACTCCAGTGATGAAGATATGGATATGGATTCACGTCAAAACAGTATGCCAGAAATCATCATTAAAAAGGAACATGGAAGTGGGTCTATGCCAGTGAATATGGGTGATCTCGATCTGGATCTTTTGAGATCTCAAGAGACCATTAACAAAGTGTATTTGTCTCCACCTATTTCTAACTTGGACTCTAACTCTCCTCACTCCATGGGGGATGATTCATCTCCTTCTGCATCGGTTGTCAGATCGATTCATACTGACGACCTGTTCATGGCCGAGCCACTCTTTGATGACTTGGACAAGAACGATAACTTGTTTAGCACAAATTTACAGATCAAGCATGAGGATGAAGACGAAGATCTTTTACTCACAAACTTGCCTGATCACTTATTTGTGCAAGACACCCCAAAAACTCAACAAACAGAATTCACAACGAAAACTGATATTTTGGGAGCCGGCGGTGCCGGTTCTGTTGTCGACTCTATTCACAATGACAACAGCCTTAAGTGCGATGTAACACTCGCAGGATTATCTGAGCAATCGGGTGATCACGACGATAGTAGTAAGAATGGATTTAAATTGATGCATCATCCAGCAGTGATGATGAAGCTGAGAAGAAGAATCGATCAATTTTACAATTGTACCGTTTCTCAAATAGTTGCCTCCATTGATCTGAAGGTTTTATTCGGTAATGGACCTGTGACGCGCGGATGTGGTCAAGTAACGAGCAGAATTCGACGGCCTTACTTCAGTTGTATGTTCTTCAAGAGAATTGAAAGTCAGATGACTTTGTTTTCCTGATGGATGTACACCTGGAGTAAAGTAGTCTCCACTCCTTGACATCCTCACATCTGCTTGCAGGCGCGGTCCCCCTTTCAAGATATATTACAATGTTGAAGGAAACTCATTTTGAAGAACCAATTGTCTTTTTAGTTTTTCGTATTCAAATATCTCTCAAGCTAACGGTCTGCAGCACCATTTAATGCCACCCCTACTACTACGTCGTCATTCGATTTCTACGATTTCGTCCTTGTGGACGAGTAAATGATAATCTTTCCTGATGTTAACATCGCCGCGAAATACGTGGCGCGCCAATTTTTAATCAATTATGACAAATCGATCAAGACACTGATCAATATCTTATGGTTGTTTTTTTATGTTAATCTTGTCTCTTTTACCCCACAGAAAATACCCTCAAAAAGACCAAAAAAAATTGAAAAACTCTAAAAATGTCAAAAAAAAAAAAGAAAGAACAGAGTGATCCAATGGAAGAGAGATCCATTCTCTTCACCAACAGCGTGAAGCGTTTGAGTTTTGAGGGATTTTAACAAATGGTTAAGTGAGATAGGACTAACAGAAGAACAAGCTACTTGATTACGATTTGTATATTTGATTTTGGCTGCGACTGGTTTCTGCGCATACTTTAGGCTGGCTCGTTTATAGTGAATCTGAAAACGACACAGTCCCCTTTGACAGTTTGTCGATTGCTCAAATGGCTAGTCCATAGGGCTTTCGACTAGTTGCAAAGGTCTCATATAGGGTAATTTTTTGCATTATGTATGTGATCTAGGTGTACATCTGTTCAATAGATACCTTCAATTCTGATAATCTAAATGTAGGAAAGTAATTATGTTTCTGATGATAATGTTTGATTAGCATCGATCTCCTCTGATAGATCTTTGTCTGTTTGGCTGTGCTTCTTGCTCATCTCATCCCTTTAGGTTGATCTTCTGCTTGTTCAAGACAGCCCCTGTTTTCTTGTGACTGTGAAATTTTCTCACCGTAGTTATCCCAAATAGGAAATATTTCGTCAACTCCAAAATCCTTCCCCAAAATTGATATTTCCACAGCATCGCAAATTTTTCAGGCCTACACTGCGACTGGAAAATTTTTTACTTTTCATATAGATAATTGAATTTTGAAGATTTGTATAGAAGGTGATAGTCTAACCAAAACAGATCGAAAATGAAGTACATTCAAACCGACCAAATCTTGGAGATCCCAGAAGGTGTCTCTGTCAACATCAAGGCCAGAATCATCAAGGTCACCGGTCCAAGAGGTGAGTTGACCAAGAACTTGAGACACATCGATGTCACTTTCTCTAAGGTCAGCGACAAGGCCATCAAGATCACCGTCCACAACGGTGACAGAAAGCACGTTGCTGCTTTGAGAACTGTCAAGTCTTTGATTGCTAACTTGATCACCGGTGTTACCGTTGGTTACAAGTACAAGATGAGATTGGTTTATGCGCATTTCCCAATCAACGTTAACTTCATTGAGAAGGACGGTGACAAGTACGTTGAGATCAGAAACTTCTTGGGTGACAAGAAGGTCAGATTAGTCAAGATCCGTGAGGGTGTTACCCCAGAGATCTCTTCTCTGCAAAAGGATGAGTTGATCTTCTCCGGTAACTCTTTGGAGGATGTTTCTCAAACTTGTGCTGACGTTCAACAAATCTGTAGAGTCAGAAACAAGGATATCAGAAAGTTCTTGGATGGTATCTACGTTTCCGAGCGTGGTAACATTGTTGAGGAGGCCTAAGTTATTTACTTAGATTGACGAAAACTACTTAATCATTTAATATAAAAATTGATATAACAATTGAGTATCTGGATTAAGCTGGATACGATGTAGAGAGTAGAGAAAGGTGCATGTAGTTAGGTAATTGGTAGAGATCAGTCACATACTAATTAACCTCTTTTCCCCTATTTCCACTCAAGATGGCGGTCAGTCTTGAAGGTCATGATTAAATATTTCCATATATAGTATGTGAGTAGTGTTACTTTATTAGGCAATCAAAATTGTTCTGTGTAAGTGTCGTGCTCTTGGGAAATTCTCCTACCTCAAATTGAAAACGATAAAAAAAGGGGGTTGGAGGGGGTTGAAGCAACTCTTTGAACGGATTCATATGTAATCATATTCAATGCAAATTTCAGAGACGTATGGAATAAGTGTAGTTGTAGGTCCTGGATAAGTATTCAGCTTTTGGAGCTTTGCATCCTATTTTTTCAATATATAAAAGGGGATATTATAGTATCATGCTCTGCAGTATTTAGTCTTGTGATTGGTGGATTGAATGTTGAATTGCAGTATAATCAAATACAATGCATAATTTCTAGAAACATGTAACAGTTGAGTCCATTGTTGGAGGTCTAAATTATTGTGGTGTGGAGAGATGCATTTTATTTTGTTTATGTGTAAATGGCAGTTCAATTGCAAAATATGTTAGATTCTTAGTCTGGAGCAGCGGTATGGTGGTTTTTGAGTTATCTCATAATGAAATACAATGCAACCTACAGAAAGGTTGTAAATACATACATTGGTGGCTCTAAAATCAATATATAGTGTTTCCCAAAGATGCATTCTATTTGGTTCTATAAGCGACCCAAATGTAATACTGGGTTTAGGGTAATCTGGTTAGGCTCTCAAAAGGTGAGAGTGGAGAATTCATTTATGAGATATCGACAATTGGAACGTACAATTTGAGGTAGTGGCTGAGAGTAATCTAGTCTTTTCTATTTATATAGTATATACATGATTAATTGAGGAAGTTGTTAGCGAAGAAATGACTGCTAGTTTAGGTGCGTCGTCTAGAATAAGAGTTTAATAAGAGTTTAATAAGAGTTTAATATCTTGTTTTCAAGTTATATTTGACAAATGAAACCAGCCAACGATTTTCTGATCGACAGTACTTTTAAGCAGAGTATTGAATGTAACTGAGTTTCTAAGAGACTTTGCAGAGTGTATTTTGGAGTTTCTGGCATCCAAAGCTTCAATTTCTTTCAGCCAATTCTGCTTTTCTATAGTAATTTTTTCCTCACCTTAAAGGCGCACAGAAAATAGCACCAACTAAGCTTGTGTTCCCTTTTCTTAGTAAAGATTTTCTGAGTTCTTTTTTCGTTTTTCTCTTTTCGCTCTGCGTTTGTGCCCTAAGAGGGGAGGGACTGGGGGGTTAGTATTTAGTGTGTAACGAACATATTCTTCTAAATTAGATGCTAAAAATAACTTTACAATTGGGAGAAATATTATACAGCAGGATATAGATTTTGGTTGCAGCAACAGTTGTCTGAACTCATTACCAACTCGACTCTTCAATGTAGTTCATCCCCACGTTTAGTCCCACTCTCATGATGGTCAGTACATTATCCCTCCTATTATCCCTTTTAGTACCCTTTCAGAGAGCTTAGCTAAGCCTCGAAAGCCTTGAAAAAAACTCCTCGGTTTTCATCGTTCCTCTCGCATATACTTTACTTATTCAACCCTCTTCAAAATAAATATTCCACCTCGTAGTCATCTCCGTAATTATCGGTAAATTCCATCCCCCATTCATCCCCTATTCATCCCCTATTCATATGCAACCTCCTGGTCATTTTCCTCCCCTGCTCAGCCCACCTTTGTTACCCATCGATTTTCTGCCCCTGTTCATGCTTGTTTCGCAGCGCCAACGCTGCGCGACCCGATCTCAATCTCCCAATCGGGTAATTGTTTCTAAAAAAAAATTACGTGCCCTCGCCCTAACCAAAATAAAAAAATATCACGGCGAGATCATTCTCAACGAGGCGCGTACGTATCAAAGAGATCATATACTTGGGGGTAAGACCGCACTTTTCAGCGTGATTTGGAACGACAGTAGTGTTAAGGTCGACTATCTGATAGTATCACCATGAGTTATCCCAACCAAAACTCATACAATGGTTACGGCGGTAACGCTAACACTAACCGCGATCAATACTATGCTAATCAGAACGCGAACAATGAACATTCACCTCAAAGAGCTCAAGTACCCGGTCTGAACTCAGGCCAGTACAATGGACAATATCAAGGACAATATCATACCCAGCAGACCACCAGATACACTCCTTCTTCTTCACCAGAGAGACGTCAACCATACCTGAATCAGACTCAATATCAAGGACTGTATTCTGTACCACAAGCACCGTTATCACAGGGTGTGAATAATCAGCAATCGGCTCGTTTAAGTGATCCGTTTGCTAATCCTGTACCTCCTGCTGCTTCTTATCAAGCTCCATCATTCAGCAATCATAATTCACCTATGGCGTCACCTATGGGATCACCTTCTCGCCAATATGGAAGTTCGATGCCCCAGCAGCAGCAGCATACTCAAAATTCTTATTATTCAGGTCAAGGACAAGATTATTTCCCACCTCAGTCGACTGCCCTGGCTGATCCCTTCCAAGCCCCACCACGTCATCCTTCTCAAGCTCAAGGCCAGCATAGCCCAAGAAATTCTTATGTACCGTCTATTGAAGTTCATGAGGATCCAATACAGAACCCATTCCAAGGAGGATCTAATCGTAACTCGGCCGTTCAGTACCCAGCTGATACCTCCTACCTCAATACCTATGAGATGAACAATATGAATGGGAATGTAAGTAATACTAATATTCCGTTCATGGGAGGAAACTCCACTAGTTATGGTGGAGCTCTGCCTCAACCAGTAGGACCCACAGACAATTACGCAGGAGGATACTACGACAACTTATTCGAGCCTTATCCTCTCGAAGATGTAGACCCAATCGATAACGATTTCACTCCATTCCCAGTCACTGGAGATGCCTATGAAATCAACGCATACAATGATGAGCCAAGTTTTGACGATGATGATGAGAGTAAGATCACTGACGAAACTGATCTCTCGTCCGTTTTACCTGAATATTATGAGACACCACGATTCGGAGACCCAGCTGAGGCCGAGGCTGAGGCCGCTGCCGCCGCTGCTGAGGACCATCCTCGTAGAAATAAAGGTATCAAGGTCAAAATGATCGATGGAAATTTGATCTTGGATTGTGAGGTATCTCAACAATTATTACTGAAGTATCCTAACCCAGTAACATCTCAAGATAGAGAGTTCCGGTACATGAGATACCAGCTGCTGACCTGTGATCCCGATGATTTCGGTAGACTGAAGTTCAGTTTGAGACAACTTTGTTATTATCAACCTCGTCAGACCGAGATCATGATCGTCGTTACAATGTACAATGAAGACGATGTGTTATTACTGAGAACTTTACAAGGTGTGTTCAAGAATATCAAATATATGTGTTCCAAGACCAATAGTGATACTTGGGGTAAAGATCTGTGGAAGAAGATCGTTGTATGTATCGTTAGTGATGGACGTACGAAGATCAATCCACGTTCGCAGCTGTTATTACTGCTGTTGGGAGTTTATCAAGAGGGATTCCTGAAGAATATGGTCAATGAGAAACCGGTAGTAGGTCATATCTATGAATATACCACTATGGTGGATATTAGTAAGGTTAAAGATGGAGCTGTTAAATTGACAACCCAAAAGACGGTACCTGTACAACTTTTATTCTGTCTTAAAGAAAAGAACCAAAAGAAAATCAACTCTCATAGATGGTGTTTCCAACTGTTTGCTCCAATGTTACAACCAAATGTCGTAGTTTTACTTGACGCTGGTACTCAACCGCTGGGAGACTCGATTTATCAACTTTGGAAACTGTTCGATCGTGATCCAAGTGTAGCTGGTGCTTGTGGAGAGATCAAACTGATGCTTAATCCTGTATGGTATAAACTTATGTGGGATATGATCCGTAAACCTATTGTTTACCTGCAAAATTTCGAGTATAAAACGTCCAACATTTTGGATAAACCCATGGAGAGCGTATTTGGATTTGTTACTGTGTTACCGGGAGCGTTCAGTGCTTATCGTTATGTACTGCTTCAGAATGATGTCAATGGTGTAGGTCCACTTCTGTCTTATTTCAAGGGAGAAACATTACATAGTGGTGAAGCGGCAGGAGAATCGGGACTTTTCACTCTGAACATGTACCTTGCTGAAGATCGTATCTTATGTTTCGAATTAGTGGCCAAACAAGGCTGTAACTGGCTTCTTAAATATGTCAAGAGTGCTAGTGCAAAGACAGATGTTCCAGAGCAACTTCCAGAGTTCATTTTACAACGTAGACGTTGGTTAAATGGATCGTTCTTTGCTGCGATTTACTCTCTTGTCCATTTCTTCAAGATTTGGAGAACTTCTCATTCCATTCCAAGACTTGTCCTGTTCCATGTCCAATTTCTTTATCAGTTGATCAATTTGTTGGTGTCATGGTTCTCATTGCTGAGTTATTTCCTTGTCTTCCGTATCTTGACAGTCAATTTATCTGATGACTCATTACATATGGCTACAGTGGGGAATGTTCTTTCGGTGTTATTCCTTTGGTTATATCTTCTGTGTATTGTTACGACTTTCGTGTTGGCCTTTGGTAACAAACCGAAGGGTACCAAAAGATTTTATGTGGTAATTGTTTGGTTCTTTGCCGTTTTGATGGCTTATATGATCTTCGCAGCTGTTTATATGCTGGTTTATCTGGTTAAAGACATCATATCTGATAACGGTGGCACCTTGACCTTCTCTTTAGTATGGAGTTCTTCAAGATTCCGTGATTTGATCATCCTGACCGGGTCTACTTATCTGTTGTATTTCCTTGGTCTGTTCCTCTTCTTTGATCCATGGCATATGTTCACCAGTTTCATCCAGTATATTTTGTTATCTCCACTGTATATCAATGTTCTTAATATCTATGCATTCTGCAATTTACATGATATTTCATGGGGTACTAAAGGTGACACTGGAGTTAAATTAGATTTAGGTGTACTGAAACAGTCCAAATCCGAGGGTAAACTTTTCATTGAGATCCCAACCACCAATCAGGAAGTCGATGAACTGTATACTCGTCAAATCAACATCTTGTTGAATCCTGAACCAGAGAAGGAATCGGCTCCTGATCCTGAAGAGAAGGAGAAAGATTATTATGCTTTTATCCGGTCTATGACGGTTCTCTTTTGGATGGTATCCAACTTTGTGATCATCGCCTTGGTCTTAGAAACTGGAGGTGTCAATCAATTGGGATCCACTAGTAGTACCACCAGTGACTCTGTGCTCTCAAGTAACTCACAAGTATTCCTTACAGTGATCTTATGGATCGTGCTGTTCATGGCATTGTTCCGCTTTGTAGGGTGTGTGTTATACTTACTCTTACGTTTAATAGGTAAATAGAAATAGTCATTATAATATTACGAGCATCAAATTAATGTAGTATCCATCTGGCCTCTATTCGTCATAATCATTTACAGGTGGTTTCAGGTGATCGGATCTCATATACAAATCGATCAGGGTCGAGAACAGGGCGAAACCGGCACACCCTACAAGCAGCAGTTGAGGTCCACCACTGATGGCAAGACCACCTCCTGTGATACAACCAGCAACTACCCCATTATAGATATCATTTTTCAGTCTCAAACTCTCGACACAACATTCTACACCACTGAAAATCAGTCCAATGAATCCGAAATTCTTAGCACTTGACCATGATCTTCTTCCCATGTCAGAAAATTGTAATTTCATCTGCTGTTTGAGGGGAAGATCAGATATATGTTTGACAGCACCTCCTGCAACTCCCCCAGCACCTCCTGTAGCTGCTCCTACCGGTACATCATACAGCATCGATGCCATGAATAACCCAAAGAATCCTCCTAACAGGAAACCACTGACTCCACTCATCGCTGTTTTACCTGGACAGGACTGCATGAAGTTGATCATCAGTTGCAGTCCCAGCTCTCCCTGCTCTTCGGCAGTCATTTCACTGAATGGTTTGGACATAATGTGATGTAGTGGTTATTTGACTGGTGGTAGGTTGAATCTTAGGGGCGATCTGGCTGAAAAATTTTGTATGAAGATGGGGTCGTGTGAGAAATGCAAATAATTGGAATGGATGGCAGGGGCTCTGGGAGAAGAAAATTGAGGAAAAAGCTCAGGCAGAGCGCAGGCAGAGCGCAGGCAGAAAGCTGAGAGAGATTTGGCTCAGCTCTGCGCAGAGGCTCAGGAACAAGTTGAAAGGTTTAAAGAGGCGAATGACTAAAGTGATGGAGATTGAAGGGGGTCAATAAATGAAGAGATATTGATGATCTAAACCTCTCATAACACTTGTTACATTCCAATATCGATAATTTGTCATTATTAGCCCATTGTTACCCCATTTCACCACACATTCATCACAATGAGTAACGGTTCTTTTGGAAGAAGAACTTGGGATAGAGAAGAATATGCTCGTCGACTGAAGGAGTCACGGGAATCGAAAGAAGAGACAAAAGACCAACCTAAAACCTCAACTTCACGTCATGATCTTCATAAATCACGTTTGGAACAGTTAGATGCTATAGCTTCTGACTCTGGGTCGTCATTCCTCATCTCCCAAGATCAAGCTGCTAGGACAGGAAAGCGTGGACGTGGGATTGGTTTTTACTGTGAAGCGTGTGATTTGACATTCAAAGATGACTATGAATTGGTGAGTCATTTGAATTCCAAACAGCATTTCCAGAATGCCGGGGTTGAATATGTTGACACGAGAGATATTACCCTTGAGATGATCCAGAGTCGAGTAGAACTGCTACTGCTGAAGAGGCTGGCTGCACAAGAACTGCTGCTGAGAGAAAGTGGAGAACCAATGTATAATATTGAGAAGAGGATTCAACAGCGAAGGGAATTCCAACAACGACTTGCTCTGAAGAAGAAACAGAAACGGTTGGCCAAACAACTGCAGAAGCTGACTGAACCTGTCGATCATCCTCAAGATGAGCAGCTAATGCTGGCCATGGGATTCGCTGGTTTCGGGTCTACAAAATCATAGTCATTAGTGTATAGTATATATTGAAGTTATTACGATCTAGTCGTTATCATCCTATCATCCTATTATCTCGTCATCATCCCGTCACCCCACCACCTCATCATCTCATCATCTCATCATCTCATATAAAGGTAGTGTATATTTTACCAAATCGAGTCCACCTCCATTATATAGAGAAATTATCCCACCTAAATTGAGCCACTTTATCTACCAATCCCTACAACAATCACTATCAAATCGAAATGACAAGAGGTAACCAAAGAGAGTTGGCTAGACTGAAAAATCTGCTGAAGGAGAAGAAAGGTGGTAAGAAGATGGAAGGAGATCCAAAGAAGCGTTTGGAAGAACAAGCCAAGCTGTTACAAGAGAAGATTGCCAAAAAGAAGCTGGCTGCTGAGCTGGCTAAATAATTAGAAACTATAATGAATTGAATGCTATAAAAGACTTTTAAATGTAGTTGTGAGTGTTTGGGTGAATTTCAGCTATTTCCTACAAACTTTAATCCACCTTCACATGCTCTCTATTCCCCTTTATCTTTGTCTTTCTTGGTCCTTTTCATCGTCTCAATGAGCACATGGAGACTGCGCACAAAATGCTTCTATGGAAGATTCTATGGAAGCGGTGAGCGGAACATCATTACACCAAGGGAGTAAGGTGGAGGGTGAAGGGGTGGTGAGTAAGGTGGAGAGGTGGAGAGGTGGAGAGGTGAAGAGGTGGAGGGGCGAAGAGGTGGACAGCCGGTTGATGACAGCCGGTGTAGATCGCTACTGTGTAATTTACCTTATTTCTTAATGTGCACTTTATTACTCTTTATATACCAACTCAAGCAGAAGAAGCAGCTGTGGCAGTAGCAGTAGCAGTAGCAGCAGCAGTCTTCTCAACATCATACTTGAAGTCGAAGTAAGATTTGTCAAAAGTATGAAGTCTGATATAACCATCTTCACCTCCCGACAGGTACATAGTTCCCTTTGGATGAATAGCAACACAATTTAATGGACCGAAATGACCCTTTACTCTACCGATTTCGTCTTCGAAAATCTTATGGTAGAATCTAGCCTCGAATTTACCTTGTTGAGACGAGGTAGTTGTAACTTCTCTGGCTTCTTGACCTCCTCCCAAAATGACAAAGTCTTTAAGTGGGGTAATACAAGCAGTGTTCATTTGGACATCCAGCTCATATACCTTAAGAACATCAAGGTTATCCACATCACAGATCTTGGCAGTCTTGTCCTTAGAAGCAGTGATGAAGTAAGTCTTATCCTCACTCATTTGAATGTCGGTAATATTAAGCTCGTGTAAACTCTTGGAGGTAATAAGCTCACCAGTAGCAGCATCGTATTTTGAGAGACTTCCATCTTGGTGACCAGCAATGATGTATTTGCCCAGGTAAGACCAAGAGGCACATGTAACCTTAGGAGAAGTCTTTTCGATTTGAATACGGAGGATAGGTTCATCCGGTTGTACGACAGAAGCATCAGTAGCTTGCAGTCTGTCAAATGAATAGATAGAGATAGCACCTGGCAATCCCATTACCTGATCAGTGACAATCAAGAACTTGTCACTGGCATCTCCAGGTACGAATTCAGCCCATCTGGCTGGGGTGTCGGTCTTCCAAGTCTTGTAACACTCACCGTTAGACAGTCTCCATAACTTGACACTGAAATCAGCACTCAGAGTTACAACGAACTCGGTCTCACGGTCGACATCTAAGGACCAAATGGTACCAATGTGGCCATCAAAAGTCCCAATACGCTCTCCGTTGGATGAGTACCAAACCGACAGAGTCTTATCCTTGGCGACACTGAACAATAAGTCACCTTCACGGTTGAATTTCACCTGTGTCAACGATCTCTCGTGTCCCTTCAACAAAAGAGGTCTCATTATTACTTTCCTTGATCGATTTACGGGGGTATAAGATCCTCTATTCTTAGTCGTGATGGCGCTTAATAAAAGTTTCGATCTCTGCTCAAATTTTTTGGCAGTTGAAAATTTTTCGTGGTCGTGTATGGAAGGTGAATTTTTCAGGGGATATGACGCGAAGTGGTTAGGGGGTGGGAGGAGAGATTGGTGGGAAGGAGGGGTGCGCGGGCGGAGGATGGGCAGAGATTTGGGCGGAGATTTGGGCGGAGATTTGGGCGGAGGTTAGGCGGAGGTTAAGATGGAAATACGGTCGGAGCAGATCTGAACATACTTATTCACAACTTCACCAATATCCCCATTTTATCTCTACAAACTCCAGTTAGACATCTACATCCTCAGTGCTTACTCCCACAATACTCCAGAAGCCATTCCTCTTACAAATTCTCACATTTATCCTTCATCCACTACTCACTCTACTATATATTTATCCTCCTCACTAATAATCTTCAATGTATTATTATATCTCACTACCCAATGCATTATATTTCCACAATAGGTCCAGCCACTACACTTCTCCATCCACGCATATCCACTTGCCAATCACGCCATCTCAAAAGTCTGTCTCTGAGATCAGCCAGAGATCCCTCATCTCCGGTAAGATCGAGATCGTGGAAGTTTTGGAACGATGGAGTCTGAACGAACAGGCGAGGCTCTACCCCACCTGTAGGTTGAGGACTCACGGAAAATTCACTATTATAATCACTATGGTAAGCTGGTTGATCTACCTTACGCATATTAAGCTTTCCGTTCAATCTTTTGACGGTCAGTTCCAAAGTTTCGATCTTCTCCATCAAATCATATTTCTCCATCTTCAATTCAGTGGTTTCTTCTTGTAAGAGTTTTATCTGGGTTGCTTGTCTCAGGATAATCAGTTGAAGAGATTCTGGATCAGATTCTTCGGTAGATTTTGTTTCAGGAGCCGGAGAGTTAGTCGATACAATCAGAGGTTGAGAAACTGGTTCAGGTTCTGTGGACGGTTGTTGAATCTCTTCAAGCCAAGAACCGTTAGCAGTGGATTCATCTTTCAACCAATCAGGCTGAGATTCCAGTGGTTTATCCAGAGAATCTTCTTTAGTAGTTTCAGTTGGATCTTGGTCTTCCAGTTCGATCTTATTTTCAGATGTTTTTGGTTCTTTCTCAGTAGTGACATTGGATACTTCTTCTACTTCAGGTTCCTTTGATTCGCTCAGATCCACTTCAGATTGTTCTACTTTGGCTTTCAGATCTGCCTCAGTTTCCTTTGCTTCCTCTTCCTTTACCACTTCCTCCTTCACTTCCTCTTCCTTTGTTTCATTTACTTCGTCTTCCTTCTCCTTCTCTTCTTCTACCTCAGCTTCTTTCTCTTCCTCTTCCTTCACTTCCTCTTCCGTCACTTCCTCTTTCTTCACTTCCTCTTCCTTCACTTCCTCTTCCTTCTCTTCAGGCTCAGGTGTCAGACTGGCAGCCTTTTTCTTCTTGTTCTTTTTCTTTTTCTTATTCTTCTCCTTCAATTCCTCAAACTACTCCATCGTTAGTACCACTCTCATCAACTCATCCCTCACTTAATACTCACCTTCTTCTTAGCAGCCTCTAACCGCTCCTCCTTCGTCATTTTAACTTCTTCTTCCGAATCAGACATCTTTCAAGCTATCTCAATGGTCTGGATATATCTCAAATCTTGAATCACAATCCTTCAATTGCCGCCCTTGGTCTTCAAATCTGCCCTCCATTCATCCAAAATCGCTGTCGGATTTTGTCCATTTTTGGCTTTGTTGTCATTTGATATTCGTATTTTGCTCGGGTGTACCCCCAATTTATATGGGGGTTAGTGAGGGATGTTGGAGGGTGGTTCGGGGAAGGGAGAGCAGGTCCTGGAAGGGTAGCCCGAGGTCGGAGAGGTAAGAGAGTATTCAGAATCACTGTGATAGTTACGGTTTTCAGATTTTGGGATTGACTTAGAATTTCAATCGTATTGCCGGTAGTTTACTATGTGTCTACCATGTATCTAGTTCTTTAGTACACTAAGAAGGGTGCATTTGGATGGTGAGCCTATCGGAATTACATAATTATATCGTGATGAAGAAATGATTCTGTCTACTCTTCCTTGAACAACTCCTCCGGAGTGTGGAATATAAGTCCTGTTTTAGATGCAAATTCCTTATCACTATCACTGAAATCAGACTTCCTTCCAGCCGCGTCTCCACAAAAGAAGCTTTTGTCGAAATCTATTTTACTCTCCTCGAGACTCAGATGTTTAAGGAACAGTTTCCACATACCAGCATTGGGTTTGCGATACTCTGAATGTTCTTCAACACTAGATATTTCAAATCCCACATTCTTACCGCTTGGTCGTTTTGTTGACGCAAATACCCATAAGAGATCGCCCACTGAAGAGATCAAACTCCGTTCACAACGACCTACAAAATTACTATACGATTTCTGTCCTATACGAGCTACGACTCCACCTTGATTGGTAAATACTACTAATAAATAACCTTGCTTATGAAGGTCGAGTAATTTCGGCACCACAAAGGGGTTAATCCATTTCCAGTCGTCTGGTCCCATCGCGAATTTCCGAGATTCGATTTTGGGCTTTATAAGGGTTCCATCGAGATCAAACAGGGCAATTTTGACTTTATTTGGATTTCCAGGCGTGGTCGTCTCGTCATTAGTTTCATTGGTCAACGATTGAGCCAGCTGATTTCTATTACTCGGTAATCTGTACACAAGATGAGTCTTCACTATAGTCCAATCACTTGACGTGGCGGTGGTAGAGGCAAGGGACAGCTTCAGCCGTTTCAGAACGGTCGATACTGTGGCCTTGGCAGGTTTCAGAACCTTGAAAAAGTCGTCCAATTTAGCCATGGTGATACTGTTTTTGAACGAGATAATCAGTCTCAAGGCGCGTCTTTTCGATTTGGGCGGATCGCGGGCGGAAGTTCCTGCGGGGGGACTTTTTTCAGGCAGAGACTCGGCGGAACTACTTGTAAAAAGCCTACAGTTGTACAGTTTTAAGTTGATAAATTTGATCATGTTTGTCTATATACAAAATTGAGCCACCAAAGGCAACTCATTCATTCCCTTACCTGGCTCTACAAAGAACCTCACCTTTCAATCCTCTACGAGCGGCATCTTGCAACTCCACCACCTCATTATCGGAGGTTCTTACAAACATCACTTCTCCTGGTTGTAATGGCTCGATTAACCTCACTTTCAATCCCGAGGCCAAGTGTCTAATCTGCTCTTGGTCCAAATATAATCTTCTGTTTGGTTTAGAAACCAATGACATCTGTCTTAAAACCGACTTGGAGTCTTTATATTTCAATCCCAACCACAATCTTCTAGTCGCGATATTGTCTGGGGTGACTTCCGTTGGGACTTCATCTGGACCCAGAATCGATCCACGTTGAATCGACGACACAAATCCATGTTTGTATAAACCTAAGGAGACTTGTAAATGCAATCTGGTGAGAGGAACATGAGCTAATGGCAAGTTAACTCTGGTGCAGTTCTGCATATGACTGCAAAAATTGGCTAATTTGACAAGAGACATCGTTTCAAACACCTGTGGAACAGTATAATCCTCGAATCAATCAATGCAATACCTTCTTCAGCTGGTCTCGTTCACCTTCTGCTCATCAATCGGCGCTTAATCGATCGTCGCTATGAATTTTTCGAGAACGAAAATTTTTCTTCATAAATTGCTGATGGAGCTGATTAGAGGTGAGCTTGGTATGGGCAGAGACTTGGGCCAGGAGTCGGGCTGGGAAAAAGTGGTTTCAAGCTGGTGGTCCGGGCAGAACTTTAAGAGTGGGACGGGTTTTGAAGCGTTGGATAATTAGATATAGAGGTGGAAAAGACACGTGGAAATGATGAGAAGTTTGAGGGTTTTGCGCGGATCAGTCGCCGCTGCTAACTTCAGAGCTAGATCGAGTATTGTAGGCTCCCGCTTGCCTTATAGTACGTCTTCTTTTGGGGGTAAGAAAGACTCGGGCTTCAATATGATGAACTTCGTCGTCGTCCTGTTGGTGGGTACTGGTATCTTCGGTGTGGTTGTACATAAAGTGGACAGTCAGGATGAAACCAAATCGATGATGAAACGTAAGAACTCGTATTCCGACCTGGAATGGGAACTGTACATGAACAGTATTAAACGTAAGGTGCTTTTATTCAATGCCAATGATCTGGATTTGTATTTGGTGCCAGACTATTCAAAGGACGAGCTGAAAGGGAAGAAAGTTGTTGACCAGCTTGCTCTGAAACATGTCATCGATTTGAATGAAGTTATCAGAGATGAGATTAACTCTCACCCAGAACGTTATGGTACTCTTTTGAAGACTCATCTTGTTGATGAAGAAAAGCTTCAATTTGATGGTCATTTGGCTCCTGGAATTTTCACTAAATTGATGAGATTGAAATTAGAACAATTCAAGAGTACAGATTCCGAGTCCAAACATACCTTTGCCCTCCTCAACTTCCCCCCTAATATTAAAGAAGCTATTAAATTTGAGTCAGATGTTGCCGTAGTCAAACAATTGGTCAAGTTCGACTCCAAATCTAACGATATCGCTGATTACTTCGCTACTGTTGACAAAGTCAAGGTGGTAGAATAAATATTTATCATCATCCTGTATATATTATAATTTGAATCGATCTATTTCCTATCAATCTATTTCTCTTCAAGCGAGAATACCACATCTTTATCGGTCAGCGGATTATATTCTTGGAGAAGGAACTTGGAGAATTTCTTCAAGTTGTCCAAACCTCTTACTTCCATTCCTAACAAAGGCATCTTAACCAAGTGGTAATCTTCGTATAACTCATCCATTTGAGATAAGTATTTCTTTTGCATCAGCCATCTGGCCTTACACCTCTTACATTCATCGTCACCTTCAGCGAACAATAATTGGTTAACGACAATGGAGTTGACGTCCATGTTGTATGAGATCAACTCCTGGATCAAACGTTCGGTCTCATAAAGAGACAAGAACTCAGAAATACATACACAAATGAAAGTAGTGAGCTCTGGATCTTGGAATTGGACATTTACCTCGGCAACTTGTTCTTGGATCTCCTTCAATTTTCCAAACATATCTTGTTGTTGATTGGCTCCTCCCATCAATGATCCCAACATTGGTCCCAATTTACCGGTCAATTCACTGAACTTACCCAATAATTTCTCAAGAGTAGTTGGCAATTGCAAGAATCTCAAAGTATGACCAGTTGGTGCGGTATCGAAGATAATGGTGTCGTACTTGATAGCGGTGGAATTCTCGTCAGTTTGGGACTTGATATGCTTCAATACCTCCATGAAAGACAACAGCTCATCGATACCTGGGATACTCAGAGTCATATCTCCCATCATCGACTTTAATGGATCATTTGGATCGGCGTTGGCCAACAATTGCGAGTTGCTAGCGCTGTTTTGTAACTCCTCCATCGCCAGATTTGGATCGATCTCCATACAACTCAAATTGGACAATCCCTCCACTGGACGAGCATCTTTACCGAACTTCTGACAGAACAGATCGGACAAATTGTGTGCAGGATCAGTAGAGATCAACAAATAGTTTTTCTTTGGGTTCAGCAACAGTAACTGGATCGACACCGAACAAGACGTGGTAGTCTTACCTACACCACCCTTTCCTCCGACGAAGATCCACTTCAAGGAGTCGTGTGATACGATAGATTTGAGATTAGGGTCTAATTGGAAGTCCATTTTTTATACTGATATGACTGAAATAGCTGGTTATGATATGTTCGAGATCCCAGTCACAGCTTTGATCCCTCTTTAAAGTGGCCAAGGGGGGCGGCGCTGGCGCTTTTTTGTTCATGCAAATTCGTATATTGCTCGGCGATGATCTAGAAGGTTCGACGAGATGAGAAGAGGGGGGTCGAGTATAAGAGGAGGTGGAGTACACGAGGTGGCGGAGTACAAGAGGAGGTATGGTAGGTAAATTAAGGTTTATATATGCATTAGAGTCCATCTTGGTACGTCCAACCATGAGTTAGAAGTTCCGGGTCCAGTTCCGGTTTGGAGACTAATTTCAAATATATGTACATAACTGGCACTATGTAAGATTTAGAGGGTTCTACAACACCCAATTCCTTTAAATGTTCCAAAGTGAAAGGTTCATCATCACCTAAAGGTCCAAGTGGAGTGTCCTTTGTTTCATTTTCCTGGTTTTTATGTTTATAGTTTGGGTTGACTGTTGTCACCACACTACTAACTTTATTATATTGCACGAAAAAGTCGCTCTTTTGGAATTGGATATGGTCACCTTTAGCGTTGATCAGGACCTGTTCATTGTTGGAAATTTTCAGTTTTAATAATTCCACTATAGCGAGCAACTTCTGGAGAGAAGATGACCCCGAAGACGCCACCAATAACACTCCAGATTCCTCTCTATTCTCCGTTCCTATTAGCTGTACCACCTGGTTGAGTCTTCTCTTTATATTGTCATTTTTGCGTACTACCACGACCTGGCTCGAGTTAAAATTCAACTTTTCGAACAGCGAACTCTTCAACTCATCTTTTAATTCTTCTGGTAAGTGATTCATATTTCGTTGTAGCCACTTTATCTCCTCCTTAATTGACCTCTCGTTAAATCTTTCTATCGCGATCTGGCTCGAGAATACACTATAAAATTTCTCTGTATATAATTGATATTTTGCTACGAACACAAACAGAGATTGGGGGTGATATTGGGGGCGATTTTGTAAAGTTAGAGTTATTATGAGCAAGGTCGCACTGAAATCGGTGCACTCTTTTCAATTATGTGCGATCTGTCAAGCTTGAGAAGTTGTTATTATGCTTACAAAACTAGCAATTTCGAAAGCTTATTTGCTGTTGAGGAGGAATCCTTCGATGAGAACCAGTTGATTTCATTTATGAGTCTGAGCTCGGATGAGAATTATTGCTTAGATTTGACTGAGAATAATTGGTTTCAAGAAGACAAAGGGTACTCTGATTTGTCTAAAGTTAGTACTAGTGTTACTCGCTCTGTCAAATCAAGACTTTCTATTTCACATTTTTTCTCAGAACTCTTAAGTGCTTCATCGTTATTCTCTCTGAAGTCAAGTACCACAGAAGGTTCTTCAGTTGAGAAATTCTCGCCGAGTTCTAGTTTTGAAAACTCACCTAGAAAGAGAAAACGACGGAAAACAATAATACATCCCCATGACATAGCAACTAACTCGATTCTCAAAACAAAACTTAATCAGAACTTTGAGTTGGAGAAATTCAGGGTCAAATGCTGTGACGACACTGACTTGAAGCAGTTTTTAGAACAGTTTGAACTCAATCAACAATTAAGAGCCGTTCAAGAACCAGAACTAAGCCGTCTTCGCATGCAGCAATTGGAAAAATATTATTCCTGCCGCTAATAGAAACTCTACATGTTGGTATAAAAGATTAAAGGCCTGATTTTTAGGTAATGCTAATGTTCACCGTTGACAAATACAAACTGTCTCCAACTCTCTGCCTCTTCCGTAGCTAAAATTTCCTTATTTATCAGCTTGTCGACATTAGAGACCAAATTCCTAATACATTTTGCAGATTCCTTCTGTTTTTCAACCACTTGTTTGGTATCTGTTTCCTTGGATTTTTTGTTAATGATCTTCATACAACGTTCTTTGAAACTGGTGAGTAATTCCGGGTCCTGGAACAACGAATCTGGTTTCAAGTTGACAATTTTTACAATAATAATAGAACTGAGTTGTACCACGTCATTGTCATCCTTCAATCCCTTCTCGATACAAACCTTAAGAATTGACATATGGTTTAAATTTTGTTGAACCAATGTAGTCTTCAAATTGACGCTGTTCTCAATGGTATTCAACAAGGTATAAATGACCTCGTAAATGGATTTACGCAAGTCCAAAGCATTGTCGATTTTGTGCTTAAATGGACCAATCTGAATAGTTTCTATGTACTCTTTACGGATCACCAATTCCTTCTCCATCATAGTCGACAATAATTGTGAGATAATAGGGAGAGTGATCAATGATTTATTATGTAATGAACTAATTAACAGCTGTACGGCGATTTGTTTCAACTGTAAATTATCGTTAAATATCAACAACGAACTCTTCTCCAATAATTTTCCGAAACTCTTGTCAAATGAATCATTATTTCCAATTGAAAGAACTGAAGAGTAATTGAGGAAGTATTTAATCGTAGACACGATGGTGTATTTCAATGATATCGAAGTCGTAGACTCGATGGAGTCTATTAACTCTGTAATTTTACGAGGGGATTGAAGCACTGCAATGAAAGTGAGACATTCGGCCACAGAATTGAAGTCTTGATAATCTTTTACATCTCCATGCTCGGCAATACCCAAAAGAAGACTCCAAACTTGTTCATAATAGGTACTTGATATTCCTGGAACAACAGGAACCACACGACCATTGGAGATTTTGATCTCCAAAATCTTACGGAGAGACAAGATTAAGGTATATTCGGGGCCTGGCAGCAGTTGAAGCAGCTGAATAATCTTTGGTAATGTGGAATTAATGTCATGGATTCCAATATACCCGATAGTTTCAGCAATTGAGCTTCTTAATGAGCCATCAACAGAGCTTGAGTCAATAAGTAACTGCAAAAATGGTTCGATACCACATTCCAATGCTGTTTGTTGTCCAATGACACCCAAGAAATTAATATGGAAGGCAAGTAGATCCTTAGAAACCGAATTCAGTCCAGTCGATGAAGTCTCGAGCATGAACTGTTCCGATTGCTTGATCTTGTCGTGTCTTTTAAGAGCGACAGCAATGGAGGCCAATATAGCAGGCAGAGTTTTTTGGGAAATTTTTGTGGTAAATTTCAGAGAAGCCATTTCATATGTTTCAAAAAGATTCGAATCAGTACTATCTCCTGCAACGTTCAAAGCAAGAACATAGACAAATCTCAAGAAAATCGAAGTATCCATGGAATTCGTCTTTGGAACAACGATTTGAACAAGAGTCATGAAATCTTCGGTATTGAAGACTTGAGATATCGAAGGAATAACACTGGTCAAAATTACCAATAAACTTACAAATTGTTTAATTGGTAAGTGAGGGTCGGACTTGAGGAGATTAGTCAATTTGGCCACCAATTGCAACTGACATTGGTTATCTACAGCAATAACAGGAGCAGCTGAGGTGATTACAACAAGACATTCAAGTACCGAGTTTCTCAATTCTGTTGTTCTCAAATCGAGCAACAGCATTAATCTACTCACTATGGAAGTAAAATCCTGGCTAATGACCAAATGAGGTACGATCTGAGTCAATTCCCCTAAAGAACTCTCTATCAACTGCTCATAATCCAAACTATGTGAATAAACCTCGATAAAAGATGACAATTCCTCTGGACTAGTAAACGAATTATAACTAATAAGTAATTGAGCAAGAGTTTCAAGACATTTCATCTTAGTCTCATTAGCAAAATCCTTAGAAGTGGCTCTGAACAGAATTATCCCGGCAAGTTCGATAATTTGTGAATGAGACGGAGAAATATCTTTTAACTTATCAGAACCCATCAGCTGGAACAAATCTTGAGCCGTACTAAGACCCTCCAAAGACAACTCATAGTTGGAACTATCAGCTGAGCAATTTATAATTATCCTAATAAGACTATCGAGCTGGTCACCAAATTTGGATAGTTTGTTGGTGCGAATTAACTGAGCATATAATCTCAAAGTATCTACCGAATCGTTCAACTTGAGCTCCAGATTATTTTTTCTCAACAGCAGCACTATCAAATAGGCATAATTTTCTGGTAAACCCCCCTCTAAAATGAGGGTGAGTTGGGAAATCAATTGGAAAATGGAGCCAAACCGGGACATATTCCGTTCGGTAAGAAGACCATTCACAATTTTATGACAAATATCAGGGCTATATCTATATAAAGTGTAATAAGGGTCCGAATCGACCCCAGACATGGAATCTTCACCATCTTGGGCCATTTCTTCGCTACCTCTTCTTTTCTTCAAATTCGAGGTGATCAGATCGTAAAAAGTGATCGTGTAATAAGAACCAGATCTAGAAGTGGCTGCAATGATTTTAGTCAACGTATTGATCAGTTCATTAGAGACATTTGTAGACGAGTCTAAGAGACTTTGTACTAATACTGAGAAGACAGGCGATTCATAAACTTGTTTTAAAGTCAATGGCAGTTGCTCGACTAATTTGCCCATCAATTTAGCACTGTTTTTTCTCAATGACCAAGAGAAATCGTAGTCATTGGTATCTTCATCTTCCGGCTCGAAATCGAAATCGTCATTGTCTGAGAGTGAGAAGGAATCGTCGTCACCATCGACATCATCGGCATCCATTTCGTTATCTCCATCGGAATTCGAGTACGGGTTGTATCTCATTAATTCTTCTACAATAGATAAAATTTGCAGGCTATACGGAGAGATAGTCTCGAATCCCACACTTTGAACTATCAGTTCTAAACATACAAGTGCATCATCTCTGATTTGGTCGATTTTAAAACGTTGATCGAAATCTTCATCGTCGTAGTCTTGGTCATTGGATTTCATTTGCATATTACTAAGACAATCGAATACAATCATTAAGACTTGAGGTAAGATATTTCCTCCGATATGGGTGGTATCATTTTTGAAGATAGTGGTGAAAATTGAGAATCTGAGCGTGTAGATATGATAATGCAGTTCGTCATCACCAGCTAAGGCCGATGAGTTGACTCCAGAGGTATTAATAGTACCTGATTTTGGATGTTTAGATAATTGAAGTTCAAATTGTTCATTAGTTAAACTCAAAATCACCAGTAATTGTCTCTCATCGGTATATTTGACCAATTTTCCAACTCCTTGTACTGACAGTTTGCTTATAGTGTTCTCAGCAGTGAAAACTAATGGTATCAATTGAGTAAATATGTCAGTTACTTGCTGATGAGTAAGATATTTGCCTAAATATTCAATTAAATGATTCAAAATCTCGATGACATCGATTTTAGATCTCAATACCTCGATATTCAACACATTTCCGAGCAAAGGTTCAAGGAAATAAGCCAGTTGGGTGTCGTCTTTGAGTCTTAAATTCTCAATGATCAGTTTGATCAGCATAGTATAGACTGAGGAGACAATGAGCGATGCTGATGTATGTGTAGATATCGAAGAACGACTATATGCTCCATAAGCTCCCGTTGAACTTGAAGCGCTATCTAAATCAATTCCACTAACACTTCCTTCACCACCCATCAATCTCAAAACCATCTTCAAGATATCGTCGATGCGTAACATTGGCAGTAGCAGTACGAAACATTTGACCAGCTGATTCTGGATCTCTGAATGCAGGTCATCAAGCAGCTGCATCACAAGCTCCGCATATGCCAACGTGGTCTTGCCATAGTGGGGGAAGTTGTCTGGAGACTCGGTGACTATTTTATCCAAGTCATTAAGAGCCATAAATCTCAAGTCATGATCGGTGTCTTTGGCAGCATCGAACAATTTGTAGATTTGATTCACGGTATAGGGGGAAGACGAGTACATTTTGACCGTCAATTGGTGTTTTGACCGAGTTGTTAGTCTTCTTAAATGTCTGGTGATAAGTAGAAATGGGATGGAGGTTAAGTATGTGATTGGGAGGTAGTGCACGACCTATTGAGATTTTGCTAGGTAGTTGTTTAAATTACCTATTTAAGTAATTACTGAAATTAGAAATTATCAAATCTATTCATGCTAATGGTAATATACAAGGCATCAACTGGACTTGTCCTTGGCCAGTTTCAGTTGCAATTTCTTCTCTTTCTTCTCCAGCTTGGCCAGTATCAGTTTCAGTTTCTTTTCCTTCTTTTTCAGTTTTTTCAGCCGTTTCTTCAGTTCTGCAGCGTCGGTATTCTCGACAGCTGTAGAATTATCAGAAGGTACTGGAGCAGGAGTATCTTTATAATCTTCCTCAGTGACGAAATCGGTGACTTCAACTTCTTCGATGACCAAATTGGATCTTGGAGTTTCAGAGTCCTCGATAGGTTGAGCTTTTGGTTCCTCTGCTTCCTCTGGTGCTTCTGGAACCTCTGCCTCCTCCGGAGTATCAATACCCTTCAATATAATTCTCTCACCAGTCATAGCTTCAATCAAAGTTCTAGCTCTAACAACATGATCATGCTCAGGAGTATCCTTCTTTTCTTCCTCTTCTTTCTTTTTATCTTCCTCTGTTTGTTCGGTGACACCTTCTTCTAATCTCTTCTGGATCTTCAGTTCCAACTCCTCAGCAATCTTATTCCACTTCTCTACAAGTTCCTTCAACTGTTCTACTAATCTATCCTTAGAAGCCCCCTGCATTCCACTCAAATAATGCAGCAAATGTTGGCCATACTTCAGCTCATCGATCTCATAAATATTCTTCAAGATCCAGTTCTGTTTCGACTTGGAGAACTTCCAGTTCTCTTTATCCTCGGAATATTGTCTCAAGTAAACCAACTGATCTTTTTCAGGAGGAGGTGGTCTTTGATCTTTCGGAAGTTTTTGTCTCTTTGGTTCTTTCTTCGTCGCATCGGCGGTTACCTCATCTTCCTGATGAAGCTTTCTCTTCAATTTCTTCAGCAGTTTGGCCGACAACTGGTCCAGTTCCACCGTAGTGGTGATCAGAAGTGGATCTTCACTTAGTTCCTTCCTTACGGCTAACCCAATACGTTTCCAAGCAGGTACATGCGACATCTTTCCCTTCTCTTCTTCAACCTCTTCGCTCTGCTCCCACTAAAAAATTTATTTCTACAAGATCTTTTTTTCCCGCCTATATGAAAAATTTTCCCTATTAAAAATTCTCAATTATAAATTTGACCGGGTAGGTAAAGGGGTTGATGGGGAGGGAGTGAGAAGAGAGATGAGAGATGAGGAGGGGATGATAAGATGGGGAGATTTGCGTTTCGGTGCTTTGTTGAATGTATCTGAGACGCTGGATTTCTTATACTTTGAGTCCCTTTCTGTATTCTCTCTCCCTCCAATCTACCCCCTTAACCACCCTTAGACGTAGTGATGATTTTATATTGATGGATCAAGTATTGTTACATAACCATTTTTATAGAATTGTGATTACTTTTGTATTATTGCAAATTTCGCATGGCTGTCAAAGACGAGTTCCTTCGATGGCCATTGATATTCATTTAACCTATCATTTTGCTATATAAAACCAACCCCCCGTTGTTTGAGTCATCTGACGAGCTTTATTTACTTGCAGAAGATATAGAAATACGGGGACAATTGTAAATCAATTAGACTTATTTAAATTGCGCAGTTCTCACTTCTCACTTCTCACTTCTCACTTCTTAAGGCAGTGCGCGATCAACTTCTTTATATCGTCAAGTCCTTGTAAGAGACTGTCTACTTCGATGTACTCATCGGCAGCATGGGCTTGCAAGATAGATCCAGGACCGTAAAGATATCTCTTGGTTTGTGGACCTACTTTCAAATAGCCAATGTCTGTACCGTAGCTGAACAGCTTAGTAGCGAATCCTTCGACATCATAGTCAAGATATTGAGGAGGAGATCCCACCTGGTCGACAGTAATGTATTGAGAAAACCCAGTATCCTCTATGATTTGAGAAATTGTAGCTGTGATGTTGTCATAATCTTGAGCTACTCTGATTGACAACCTCAGTTCCAGATAATCGGAGATCACATTTGCCAGGACTCCACCGCTGATTTTACCAATGTTAACAGTCGATTTACCAAGCAATTCATTCACTGGGTAATTGGCATGTTCAATCAGGTGCATTATATCGATGAGAATCGCATTACTGTCCCTACCTAACTCTGGGTAAGCTGAATGCAGCGAAATTCCTTGAACGGAGATCTTCAGCCCCCAAGCACCTTTGTGACCTAAGGCAAGGTAATTGTCAGTTGGCTCCGAGAAAATGACCGACTCCCATTTCTGTAAGACCCCATCGGCAGTGAAGATTTCGTTGGCCGTTTGCATTCCAATGGCTGAACTTTCCTCTCCAACCACGATCAACAACAGCACATCTCCCTCAGAGAGGTCCATCTCTAATACCAGAAGTACTTGAGCGGCAATCGACAGTTTCAGGTCTGAAGTTCCACGTCCATAAATCTTGTTACCTTCCCGACGGTATGGCTTGTAAGGTGGTACTGTGTCCATGTGAGTAGTAACTAAGACCTTAGTTTCTCTGACATCTCCATAGTACAGGAACACATTTGGAGACCTATCACCTCTATTGGTCTCCTGCAATTCTACTGTCATACCATTGGATTCTAAGAAATCCTTCAAAAAGTAAGCCAAAGTATGTTCGGTTTCAGAAGTGGAATCGATATCTATTAAACTTTTATGGAATTCTACCAAGTCATATTTTGGCAGGTCCAATTCAAGCTTCAATTGTGGGACAACAGATGCCATAGCGAACGACAAAGACACTAAAATATATCCTAATACTGATGATAATAACATTTTAATATCAATTTTTCAAAACTAATATCCAATGAATCTTCTGTCAATATCCCCACATTATATACGCCATCTTATTCCACCCCCAATTACAGTTTGCCTATCTGCAGTAAGGGACTGTGTCAATTCAGTAACGGCAGACGTTCTGCAGCTGTCCAAAAACGGAAGTTACAAAAGGTCGTGTATCACACCCCATTTCTCAACATTAAATTACCCTACCTACCACAAACTCACTAAACCACAGACGATGGGAAAATTTTTCAGTTTTAGGAAAAAATATAAAAGGGGGGAAATCCCCTGGATAGTTAAATTTTGTTAACAACAGTAGAAGAGTAAAAAGATTCGATATCATGAGAGGGATTCATATTAGTGAATAGCTTTCGAGATGTTGATATCATTCGAATGAGGTCATTCGTATCATTTAATTTCTATATTGGAGATCAAATTATACTCAGTCTCTTTTGCAATCATTTTTGTTTATATGACGATAGAAACGCTGTGCACCAGTCTGACTATGGAGAAAATGTACTCTCTCCAGTCTCTGAGGACCAAGTATACCCAAATTTCTGATCAAACAAAATTATTGATTGCTTAAGATTAAGCTATAACAGATCTTTTATATATAAATTAGGTGATTTGTAAATCTAGACTTTTCTTGTAATGTTATCTTGTAATATCATCCTATAGTGTATAATATCATCGCTCGTAAGCGCAATTTGCTTCTAGAAGAGTTTACCGGCGCGAAAATTTACGCTGTAGAGTTATAAGGAGGTGCTGCTCACGTTATGGAACCTGATCTGCAATGCAGCCAGGGCTAATAGTCAATTTTCCCTCCCCTATAAGGTGGTAAAAAATGGGCTGGTTGTGTATAAGATGCGAAAACAAGGGGTGTAGTTAAGCAGCGGTGCATCGACATTATAATTTGAGACGGTCATCAATATAGGTAAAAGATAAATATACATATAAAATCTAGATATAATCTGTATATAAATTAGAGACGCGAGGAATTGGTCAATTTAACTTTTTGAACCCCCCTAATGATGGCCAGAACTGAAAGTCGTTCTAAAAATGTTAAGAGGCCAGTGAGCTGGAGACTCAGAAAAGCACGTCACAGAAATGAAAGCAGGAGCACATTAGATCTTCTGGAAACTGTTCCAAGGTCTAGTTCTGCAGAGACAAAAGATGACGAGCAGTCGGAGGAACAAGTTTTAATTGCCCAAGTCATCGATACAAATCCTGTGGAAACGCTAATGAATAATCAGATCGATGAGCAAAAAGATGCGGCATTGTCAACAACATTAGGTAAACTTGACTCGGATAATGGTAAATTAGGACCTCCAAGGATTCCATTACCACCATTGCCAAAGGTTCTTCCTGGAGAAGAATCTACTGAGCTCATGAGTGAAGAATGGGTACTTTCTGTGTTGAACCCCTCTGCAGAAATAGTGGGATCGATATATACAGGCATTAAGAAGAGAGGGAGTGTTAATCTGGGATTAAGTGATATTATCATGGGAGAGATGGAATTGGTGGATTGGCAGAAGAATGAGGAGATCAAACAAGAAGCATTAAAACGTCATTCAAAACTGATCAGCGTTTTATCGAGTTGCGACTCATCGAGAAGAAGTTCTGTTCTTAGCAAAGAGAAGGAAAATCATGTATAGGATGATAATGAATGAATATGAAAGTGATTTAATTTTGTATTGCGGATTGTGTATTTGAGCAGAGTGCTACGAACTGAGGGTATAGATTAGTGACATGAATGACGGACATGGGAAAGAAGGTACGATAAAATATATCTGATATAAACTATGAGTGGTGGAGATGACGGAGATCTGCGCATTAGTTGAGAATGTTAAGACACTCACTAAAAATAGGTGACAATCTACAAAGATAGACGAATTTAATAAGAAAAGAAGAGCTTTACAACCATAGAACCTTGTTGATACGGCGCATTCAATAGTCACTTGATTCCTATACTTAGTAAGAATTCAAACCTGTTTTGTTATTTTTAGTTTTCGATTTCTACAGATATGCACTAGAAAAAGAAGATACACAAAAAATATAAATCAGTGATTTGCTCAAGAGAAGAAACTCAGAGACAACTCTCGTAAAATTAGTAAAAAATAATATGCAAACAGGTGAGGTACCAAAGACGATCCTATTCTTATGATAATAAACACTGAGAGTGCATTCATATCCTCCATTGAAATGTAGAGTGTTGAGTAACTGTATGACCATTTGAAGCTGGCTCATCACACTCAAGATACTTCTATTTTAGGCAGTCAAATGGACCACATGAAAAATTGTGCCCTGAATTTGAACGCGCGTGCATTACAATAGACGTGTAATATTGCCGAATTGGGATATTTGTTTTTGTCTCCGATGAGAGAACAATTCCAAGAATAGAGCATCCGACTAAAGACAATCACCGCAGAGAGCAAGCACATGGGGATGTGATTATGGGGATGCGATATACGATAAGGGAATTTTGGGCCGAACTTCTCCCAGTTTCTCCTCATTAGTAGTCTTCTTTTTCTCCCGTCTGATATCCCACTTATCCCCCCCTCTGACCAGATCCTATCCATCCACCTCTTCCGTCCTTTCCTTCTTCTCTTCTCTCTTTTTCCCCCCTCGCTTCTGCATAAAGTAAAATTTTTCTCCTACAAAACCAAAATTTTGCGCGTCTTCCAAAGACAAAAATTTCACTCTTTATAAATTTGATCGGGATTTCGATTTAAAAAAAGTTGTAATTGACAAGTCAGCGCTAAAGCCGGTTGTGGTCGAGATACGATGTCAAAACGATTCTCGATGAACAGTGTCGACCCAGAGTCTGGGGTCAACAGGAAACGGTCTTTAGTAAGACCACAGCGTCATCCCTTTTCTTCCACCCCCATCACTTCCAACGGTGGTCCAGCGGCCGGAGCAGGAAATGCTATTCAATTGCAAGACATTTCCCCGGCTCGGGACTCTGCCGATTACGGTCAACCTGCTCTTGGAAAAGAGATCTATGGACTCAATGACGAGAGACCCAAGAGAAGTAAGAGTTTACGGAGTAAGAAGGGGAGAGAAGACAGATCTACCGCCTTGGATCTGGATGAAACAGAGAAGGCGTTACTTGGAGACAGTAGTGTCGGTATTGACAACAGCGCAGCAGTTGCCTTGCTGAAAGCCAAAGCTCAGGCCAAAGCCAAAGCCGATAAATCGGAAGATAAAATGAGCGCCTGGCAATTTTATTGTTATGTGATCACTTTCTGGGCTCCAGGTCCAGTTCTTAAATTATTTGGATTCCCAACTCAATCCCGTCAGTTTGCTTGGCGTGAGAAGATCCTGTTAATCAGTATCATTCTTTACATTGCTGCTATCGTGGCCTACATTACATTTGGTTTCACAGCTACTGTTTGTGATACCGAGATCACTAGACTTAGAAACAACCAGATCAGTTCTGGTTATCTTATCATTAATGGTAGAGCTTATGATTTGACCACCTCTACCCATCCTAAACTGCTGGGAATCAGTGCAGGTGCCAATATTTTGTACCCTCCTATTAATGCAGGGGGTAAAGACCTGAGTTTCTTATTCCAAAATGTCAATGGAAATTGTAAAGGTCTTATTAAGCCAAGAGATAACACTACAATCCCTACAGATGGAGAAGAATTGGCTTGGTATATGCCTTGTAACTTATTTGATCAAGACGGTTCATCTTCTCCTAATTTCTCCACCCCTTACTATAACGGTTGGGCCTGTCATACATCGTCTTCTCTGAGAGAACTGTACTATGGATTGGATGCTACTGGAGATGTGTTTTTCACTTGGGATGATATCAAGAATTCGTCGAGAAACTTGATAGTCTACTCTGGAGATGTCCTCGATATGGATTTGATAGACTGGTTGTTGACCGATGATTTGGAATATCCAGAGTTATTCGATATGTTGAGATACGATGACATGATGCTGGGATATGATGTTTCCATGTTATTATCATCGAGTGAACAACGTCAACTGGCTCGTTGTCTTACCGAGATCGTCAAGGTGGGTGTTATCGATTCGAGTACTTTGGGCTGTATCGCTTCTAAGATCGTTTTATATCTGTCTCTTATCTTTATTTTGGCCGTTGTATTTGCCAAATTCTTCATTGCTTGTTATTTCAAGTGGGTCATGCTGAAAAGACAAGGTTATAACCAGTTAAGTGTCAAGGATATGCAACAAAGAGAACGTAAATTGGACTCGTGGTCTGAAAATCTGTTCACTTTGGGTCCTATCAAAGATGCTCCAAGCCGTAACAACGCCAATACTCATAAAAGAGTCACTAGTAGGATGAGTATGTTTGGCGGACCTCGTTCTAGACAATCTTTAGGAGGAGATAAGACTTTTGGGAGTCCATTTGAAGAGGAAATTGGTGCTAATGGTGCCGCTAATGGAACTATTGGTATTTCCAACTCGGTCTACCGTCCAAAATACATCACTATGGGTACTCAAACTCTGAAATATGCTCAAGAAATGGCCCAACAACAAGCTCAACCTAACCGTCGTTCTTTCTACGGAGTCGAAAGTAGTCTGGGCCACTCTCGTAACACTTCCATGATCTATGGTAACCCATTCGACAGTAACCATAGTTTACTCAATATTGGTGGAGCCGCAGGTTCTCCTGCTGGTGCAATTGACACTTTAGCTGTCGATATAATCCACCCAGATGTTGTTCCTCAACCTCCAATCGACTATGAACCGTTCAATTATCCTCTCGCCCACACTATATGTCTTGTTACATGTTATTCTGAGGATCTGGAAGGATTGAGAACCACTTTCGATTCCATCTCAACATCAGACTTCCCTAACTCCCATAAACTTATCTTTGTAGTATGTGATGGGTTAATTAAAGGTCATGGTAATGATATGAGCACCCCTGATATTGCATTATCGATGATGGATGACTTTGTCACCCCTGTTGACGAAGTCCAACTGTATTCGTATGTATCGGTAGCTCAAGGTACTAAGAGACATAATATGGCTAAAGTTTACGCCGGTTTCTATAAGTATGACGATGCTACTGTTCCTGTAGAGAAACAACAAAGAGTTCCAATGGTTACTGTGGTCAAATGTGGTACCAGTGACGAGATGTCTAGCTCTTTGAAGCCAGGTAATAGAGGTAAACGTGACTCTCAAATCTTATTGATGTCTTTCTTACAAAAAGTAATGTTTGATGAGCGTATGACACTGTTAGAATTCGAATTACTCGCTAATATTTGGAAAGTCACAGGGCTCATGACCGATATGTATGAATTGGTGTTGATGGTGGATGCCGATACTCGTGTTTATAGCGACTCTTTGACTCACATGGTAGCTGAGATGGTGAAGGATCCAAACATTATGGGACTTTGTGGAGAAACCAAGATTCTGAATAAACTGCAATCGTGGGTTACTCTGATCCAAGTGTTTGAATATTATATTTCTCATCATCAACTGAAACTGTTTGAGACAGTATTTGGTTGTGTCACTTGTTTGCCAGGATGTTTCAGTATGTACAGAATCAAGTCTCCAAAGGGTCAGAGTGGGTACTGGGTTCCTATTTTGCTGAACCCAGATATCGTAGAGAAGTATAGTGAGAATGTTGTGGAGACATTACATCAGAAGAATCTTTTGTTATTGGGAGAAGATCGTTACTTATCATCGTTGATGTTAAGACATTTCCCTAAGAGAAAGCAAGTGTTTGTTCCTAAACTGTGTTGTAAAACTGTGGTACCTGACACTTTCAAGGTTCTTTTATCTCAGAGACGTCGTTGGATCAACTCGACGGTTCATAACTTATTTGAATTGGTTTTAGTTCAAGATTTATGTGGTACTTTCTGTTTCTCCATGCAATTTGTTATTGCCATTGAGTTGATTGGTACTTTAATTTTACCTGCTCTGATTCTGTTCACATTTTACGTCATCATTTTCCTGATCGTGTCGTCACCTACTCCAGTTTTGACCTTAATTCTTTTGGCCATCGTTTTAGGACTTCCTCTGGTACTTGTGGTTGTTACTGTCAGTAGTTTGAAGTATCTTTTCTGGATGCTTTGTTATTTGCTTCTGTTACCTATTTGGAATTTCGTATTACCACTGTATCTGTATTGGAAATTCGATGATTTCAGTTGGGGAGACACCAGAAAGACGTCTAGTGACGTCAAGGGCAAACTGCTGGGACATGATGATGCAGACGGAGAGTTTGACGGATCTAAAATCGTACAAAAGAGATGGGTTGATTTTGAGAGAGATAGAATTAATGGAGTTGGATCAAGTGATGGCCCATATGTAGCACCATATGCTACGGTACCAGCAGGTGTATGGGATCCTTCTAGATAATATTTAATATTTAACATTGCATTTATTAGTTTATTGGTAGTTTATATCAGTTGAAGTATCTCGGTAATGATCTCTGCTAACCCCTCGGATTTGTGTCCATACTTTGCCAGATTGAGTAAAAGTTGGTGCACAAGAATGGAATTTTTGAGTTTTTCTTCGTCGCAATTGCTGACAAACCGGAGATACCCGGTGAGAATAGTGCTTAATTCCTGAGCAAATAATGAAGGAAGTGGCAGCTTGTTGATGATCTGATTAAGAACTAAGAAACGACGAAGGGTGACGGCTAAACGGATTTGGAGGATACTCAGCAGTTTAGAAGGAACGATCTGCGCAAGATCGATTATTTTATCGAGGTTCATCCGACGAATATCAAGTCTAGTAGATGGCATCATTTGATAGTCATTATCACATATAGAGAGGATAGTTTGATCGGAATTATTATCGATAAGGAGTCTATCGACATCACCCAATTGATGCCAGAAACTTGCTTCGAAAACAATATCGATGAAACGAGGAAGTAACAGATCCAATTCTGGTACTTGACGATTATCGATAATGAGGTTATGTAAGAGGTGTAAATATTTAAGATCCACTTCTTCAACCACTGGGTCTTGAGTGTTGTAGTTGCTCAAAATCAGTACAAGTTCGATAACCAAGGTCCAGAATTGGTGTTTTTCTTTGGAATCGGTGAATTGGAGCAGCAGCTGGTTCAAATCGGTCAATATATCGAGCGATTGTATCCAAAGAGCCGATTTTGTGGGGATCCCGATCGCGCGCGCACCGATCGGTTCGAAAAGAGACCTATAAATTTTGAAAAGAACTGGGGCCGAGACCGTACCGGAGGGGAGTTGTTTTAATTGTGACTGTAATAAATCAATGGTTTTATGAGCTACCGAAACGAAGGTCGGGATCTTGACGGCATTCAAGCTGCGTTCGAGTTTCTCACGGATTTTGTCACGGGTATGGAAGGGAAGTGTTACAATTGAGGTGAGCTCTTGTAAGAGGAGGGAAGTAGTTGGGGAGGTAATTTTTTCTCTGGAGCTGCGCAGATCAGTGTCTTCTGGAGTCTCTTTCTGAGTGTCCGAGCCCTCCAGATCATCCTGACCATCACCCCCACTCAACAACACAAGATTTGCATAGACAGATTCTTGTAACCTTGTAGTTCTTAATTTATCACTCGATAAATGATCCGGTAATACAGGATACTTAATACACGAATTCAATACCCCAAGAAGCTCTTTATACATCTCAACAGTGACGATGCCGTGAGTATTCCAAAGTGGGAATAGAAGTGGGAACAAGTCCATGAGCAGAGTGAGCATTTCTTGATATAAATTAGGGGATACAAGATTGTAAGTAATTTTCACGGAAGTAAAGAACTGATATAAATCTTGAAGAATAGGTAATAAATGTTGATGAGAGCCCAGTTGAGGTAAAACTGTAACCAATTCCTTAACTAAACCATACACTTTCAAACTTAACTCATCACTTCCCAACATGATTAATCTTCTACAAAATTCTACTAATCCTCGCCAATATCTCACTTTCTCGTCTCCATCAACATTTGAAAATGAGCTGGAATACAATCTTACGAAACCATTTAATGTTAAGTAGTAACAATCGTGGAAATTGTTTTTAGTGTCCAGTTTATCTGCTCTTTCGGCCAGCAGCACTTCAAACAATTCATGTTCGAATATAATGTCATAGATTGATGACCAATATTTAGGTTCCATGATACTGTTGGACTCGAGGATATTAAAGAAGGTCTGGATAGATCCGTTACGGACTTGTAAACGAGGATCTGAACGGATACTTTCTGAAAGAGAATAGAGGGAGTAAATATAGAGGAGTTGAGGATCACTTGAGGATGATACAAGATCAGTGAGCAGAGAAGAGGTGGATGCGATGGCGGAGCCAACTCCAGATGAGTCATGTTCGCCAGAAGAATCGGTTTCTGTGGTATCTGCACTCGCACTTCTCAAGTAATCACTGATCAACCAATAATAACTGATAGAATTCAATGAGATATTCAAATCGACCTCCTGAGATATAAAATTAGAAATACAATCTATCAGAATCTTCAATTGAGATCTAGGTAACGAAGATAAAAACTCGTCCAAAATCATCTTTAACAGATCAAAAGAAGAGTTAATTACAGGGACTCTTCTTTTGAGTAAAGCCGTAGAAACTGTGGAAGCTGTTGGACTCTCAAATGAAGTGTTAATGATATTAAATACAAGATCCCAATGTTGGAACCGAACTCCATATTGATCTAAAAGAGATTTCAAAGTGTCTAAAATCATAGATTGAATCTCAAGATCACAATTTAACACAAATAACAGATCTATACCATCACGAGACAGGATAAGTTGAGAGATAAGACGGTCGAGAGAACTCAAGACTTTGAATTCGGTCAGTCCTGAAAGCTGAGGCAGTTTTCCAGAAGCAGCAAATCCTTCGGATGCCATATTTTGTACTACCATCATAAGATCTTTAGCAAGAACCAACCTGATTTCTTGACCCAATTTACGATTACTGATAAGTTTATAATAATCATCCCAAATCAAGACCCAATTTTCTTCTGGTTGGATCAAGAATTTGACAGCATTGATACATGAGATTTCCCTGATTTTGACATTGAACAGGATTCGATTGTATCGGCTGGGGACGATCTGGAATTTATGAGGCTCATTCTTCTTACTGGAAGGAATGATTGGTTGTCTATAGAAAGTGCCAGCAGTCATCATTTCATCTGAGAGCTGGATCAAAGCTTTAAGAATCTCGGTATATACAGAGACGGAATAAAAATTGATATTTTCATAGAGTTTTTTCACAGAATGAGCTACTTGAGCAATATCCGACTCCGAAAGTGATGGCAGAGGTGCTGAATGGAGATGAGCCGAACTTTGATTAGATTTCGAAGGTGAATGATGAATACTGGTCTCGGTGTCATCCCCTTCTTCATCGTCATTAGAAGCTCCATTGACAAAATATTCCATCCATTGAACAGTAATGAAAATTAATCTCCAATTATCCCTCTTCAAAATCGTTCCTAAAGAAATCAGTAAACTGATCAAGACTCGGAAACAGACGACATTACGTGGGTTGATATTACGTGGGTAAACATTATTTGACAGGATCAGCAGAGCCGGTTGGAGTGCAGAGGAATTCTGAGTCAACAGTTGGTTGATAGTATTGACAATACTCTCTCCAATCGAATACATGGAATTCTTATACTGGAAGCCGGACTTGCCCTCAAGGTTTAGCGTCAGTTTGATGAGCAAATTCAAGAACAAGTCACGTGACTCGGTCTGTCCTACGATCCCGCTCAGTTGGCAGAATTTTTGGTATGCGCGGATGAGTCTGTCGAATAGCTCCTGATCCATGGTGGAAAAAAGAAGTGTGGAGTAAATGTTGTAAAGGTGGAGATGATTTTGGGAGATGATTTTGAGGGCGGTCGTGTGGGAAGTCCCATTTTGCGATTCGGTAAGGTTTGCCGTATAGTTGTATAAACCTTCACTAAAAGAGACCAAAGTGGAGAAAATTAAGTATAATAGGTAGGTTTCATGGACTTGAGGGGGGTCCAGTTTATCTAAAAGATCTATGAATTGGATCTTTGCGGAGGATTTTGATTGAAAGAGACCTGGGAGTTCAGATTCGGAAGCCATTGGGGTGGAATTCGTTCCATTTGTTCCATTGGTTCCAGAAATAGATCTGGCTCGAGGTGCCGATTGTAAAATCTCTCCAGTATTCAATAAATACTTATTATCATTGATTAACTCCCAACAATTACCCCAAAATTCTTGAAATATCTTAGATTTGGGTTCATCTTGGTAATCAAATTCCATGAAATACAGGTCGATGAGCTCGAAATCCATGCAAACGGCCCTGAAGATCTCCAAAGCTAAGATTTTCTTCCAGAATGGAGATGATGAGTCTTTAGTTAAGACATGATTAAGAAGAGACAATATGACTTGAGTTTCCAATTTCAAATTGACAAACTGTTCTTTAATTAAGAGAAGAATTAACCTGGACAGACGAACCAAATTTAAAAAATTCTTGGAAGAACTGAAACATCTCAATAAGATGGGCACGATCTTAGTACGTAAAAGATAACCTAATTCTTGATGGGATAAGAAGATCTGTCTGTTAGTCTTGATACAACTTTCGAGGATTTCGAAACCGAAATTCTCATTTATGACGGCTCCTTTCAAATACGTTGGGGGTTGATGTTGTTGTGGCAGTTGTTGCTGTTGTTCTAAGATACTACAAAGATCCAGAAGGATACGTTGACCGTCATACAGATTCAACCCCACCTTCAAACTACCATCGTCATCTATTGGCACCGTATATGATCTATCCAGCTCCATCATCTGATTATTTTCTTCGTCGTTTATCTTCTCAAATACAATATTAATCAATTGAGATAACGTAGCTGAGGCCGTATTAACGACAATATTGGATTTGGAATTCTGTAGTACCGAGCAAATCGAGAGCAACTTGAACAAATTCTTATCATTGATGAAGATGGAATAGTTTTGGAATAAGAATGGAAGGCATTGTAAGATTTTGAGTTGGATTTCCGCAGCCAAATTCGATGATTCGATGAACAGATCAAGTAAAAGTTCCAATTTTGTAATGGGGATGGATTCCGATAAGATCAATTTATGAAAGCATGATATCGAGATTGAGATATATTTGGGGTTCCGCGTCTGACACGATAATAAAAATGGGGTAATGAAGTCACCATTCTTACTCAAGTTCTTTAAGAACAGAGACTCAGAGGTGATGGAGCTGTTGTATTTCTTTAAAACTTCTAGGGATTTTTCAGACAGTTGCTTGATATCGGCGTTTCGACGCTTACTTTCCGACAGTAAGTTTGAAAGCTCGAAATTGAGCTGGTTAATGGTGTTCATGGTGACTATCTGACAACAATAGAGTACCACTCAATAATATGGGAAATGTATGACACGGTATCGTATGAAAATGTATGGTGAGGTATGGTAATTGGAGTTGATATAGGGCGATTGGGCAATGTGTGTGGAATACAAGCTCGTATCGATATCGGAAGTAGTCAGAAACCAATAAATACCACTATCTACAAATGAAGTAAATGGTACCTTATCGATTGGTGAAGTGTCTTTTTCTAGAGAGTAGTGTATGAAATGCTAAAACGTTCAAATAAACGGATTAATATGGAGAAATACAGAGCTCGGATAGGCGTTAGCAATTTATTAAAATGATAGGGCCAGTGGGTAGAGCAGTGGATCACTAACCACCAAGACTGACTATTAGGACACACTATTAAGACTCGTTGGAGCAACCACTGAGCCACCACTGACCCTCACTACGCCGCCATCTCATACTCCACACTACTACTCTTCTACTCCCCTCAATTAACATAATACATTAACTATACACTAACTTCTAAACACATGCTTACATGATGAACATACATAGAATAAAATCATACTAGTATCCTTTCTACGCTGTTGACTCTGGAAAAATACACAGTCTCGTGTACCACAGGATGGACACTCTTTATCAGAGCGGGGCAAAGTTGGATCAGCATTAATATCTTGGACAACACCAGCTGTTTCTCCAATATTGGTGATCAACTCATGTCTGTATACCTTTGGATTATCGGCGATTTCAGTGTAGGCACAGTTTCTACAAGAGAACAATAATCTCATGTTGTCTTTGTCCTCTTTTGGGTACAACATGTTGTTGCTAGGTGTGTTAGTAGGTAGATTAACTTGATATGGGGGTTGGATATGGGGTGTGTATGACAGTTCATTCTTGCCTCTTTCCATTCTTGCCTCTTTACCGCTGTTAGCATACTCCATGCTGTACTTATTCGTCAATCCTTCCACCTATAAACAATCCCATGAACTTAAATATCACTTACCACTCGGTGCAGAACCTAAAAGATGCCATTTTATTCCTCCGCTTCAAATATAGGTCTACTGGTCAACTCTTTACACCTCCTTCTAAAGGTGTATTTCGCTTTGAGTTTGAAAAGTCGATTTTCTTCAGAAATTGGGAGTACACGACTTATTGAGGAAGCTGAAAAGAGTAGTGTAGTCAGGGTTTTGGGACAAAGAGGAATCCGGGGTTTGATTGGTCTGAGATCGAAGTTATTCTGAACGAATGCTACTTTGTCATCTACTCACTTTGACTCACCCCCAATCATCTATGTTCCCCACCAAAGCCTTCTCTCCTTTCTCTTTCCCCCTCTTACTCACCAACCCCTCCCTATAAATAGTCGTGCATTTCCTCCTAATATGAAAATTTTTTGTCGTTGAAAAATTTGTTAATTAATTGGATTTGTTGAGATTTGAAGAACTTCATTAGCAGATTGACCAGTGGATAAAGATAAATACAATGTTGAGAAACAGTGTCAGAAGTATAAGACCAGTCTGCAGAGTCTTGAGTCAAGGTAGACCACAAGTTTCAGGTGTTATCACCCGTTTCAACTCGACCGCCGCTGCCCCAGAGCCAGTCGATCCAAAGATCAGTGCTATTGTTGACCAAATCTCCACATTGACATTATTGGAGACTTCCAAATTGATTGAGGAATTGAAGAGCAAGTTGAACATCGCTGATATTGCATTCCCAGCTGCTGGATTTGCTGGTGCCCCAGCCGGTGGAGCCCCAGCTGGTGGAGCTGCCGAGGCTGCCGAGCCTCTGGCCGAAGAAAAAGCCGAAGAAAAGACTATTTTCAACCTTAAATTGGAGTCATTCGACCTGAAGTCCAAGCCTAAAATCATCAAGGAGGTCAAATCTTTGTTAGGTTTGTCATTGGTTGAAAGTAAGAAGTTTGTCGAGAGTGCTCCAAAGGTCTTGAAGGAGAACGTCACCAAGGAGGATGCTGACAAGATCAAGGAATCCTTGGAGAAGTTGGGTGCCAAGATTACTCTTGAGTAAACCTGCTGTGCCATGTAAATAGAGTAAATATATCAGAGATCTAAAAAAAAGAAATACTGTAGTTGAAAAAGCGGAATATATCTATATCTGTATTATATTATTATGTATATCGTGTACATGTCGTCATTAATATCTGTAAGTAGTATCTGGAGGGGTCATAAAAGAATCTTGAGGTCTTACGGATGAATTCGAGGAGGAACTCATTCCGGTGGCCATATTAGTAGGAGCGTTATTGTTGCCAGAGGTGTTGCTGTACCTGAAAGTTTCTTGAATTGAGGGAAGCACAGGCTTTTGTTGCAGTTGTTGCAGTTGTTGTTGCTGCTGTTGCTGTTGCTGCTGTTGTTGATGAGACTGGTGGTGATGGTGATGGTGTTGTTTCTGTTGCTTTTGATGTTGTTGTTGTTGTTGCAGTTGTTGTTGCTGCTGCTGTTGAAGTTGGAGCTGGAGTTGAAGTTGAAGTTGCTGCTGTTGTTGTTTCTGAAGCTGGGTCTGACTAAGCTCAGAACCATCCAAAACTTGGAGCAATTTCACATATATAGACTTGATTTCTTCTTCATTATTCAAATTACAGTTCAATCTGAGTAACGAATTATTGAACTCCAACTGAAGCTCATTCAAACTTTTGGAAGTAGTTGTAGGAGCAGGCAGTGTAGCATTATTTCCATTGGTGAAGTTATTGGAAGCACCATTAGCAGCACCTCTCTTATAAGAAGAGGTCGGCAACGAAGGAAGACGAGAAGAGTATTGGTAATTTGGAGTTGTAGTTCCAGGTGTAGTTGTAGTTGTAGAGCAAGATGAACCTGGGGTAGTGGAATAAGCAAGATGGGACGAATGATGTTGATGATGATGGTGTTGATTAGAAGGTGGGGTTGGGACAGCAGCTGAAGAAATGGAATTATGATGACTAGAACCAGTATTGGAGCCGGCTCCAACACCACGAGAGTCTCCTGGAGGAGTCAAAACACCTATAGCAGAACCAGAAGTTAAAGCTGAGCTGCCAGCGGCAGCAGGAGTCACCACAGTAGAAACAGTAGTAGCCAGTTTAGGACGAGGGGAGCTACCGAGTGGAGAAATGGCCATCTCCTCTGGAGATGAAGACAGTGGCGAGAGAATAGGATATAATGCGTGATTATGAGTCTCATTCACCACCAGCAATGACCAAGACTTCAAACGATAACTATAATTGGCTCTAATACGGAATGGACAGTTGAACTTCTTCTTTAATTCTCTTATGCGTTTCCTTTCCTGTACGATATGTTCTTGAGAGTTATGTTGATGATGATAAGGGTTCTCCTTCATCATCAATTTGCGCTGTTGCTTGTATCTGATCAACTCTTCCTTATCATTATAAGAACATTTGCACTTGAATACAATCTTGCTCTCATCGGAGCGCTCAATGACAATATTGATACCGCGCACGGTAAGTTTGCTCTGAAGCCATGGCTTGATGAGCTGTTTGTCCTCGAAAAGCTTTTTCTCTTGGGCAATAAGAGCCGAAATAGGTTCCATGATGATATTAAAAAAAATTATAGGGGCAACCTTGACCTGGTCTTGTAATCAATCAAACTTGGATGGGAGACGAAAACCGGGGATAAGTGGGGTAGATTATAGAATCTGAGTAAGTTGAAGTTGCACCAACGATAATGAATATGAAGACTAAACAACCTCTTCAAGTATATCTATGATATTTTACCTCAACAGACTTTTAGTTACCAAACTGTGAAATGAAATAATGTATTTTTGCACCCTCTCGTCTATATATAAAAAGTCCGATTCGCAATTTAGGCGGAATCCGAAAATAGGCAAAAAAATTTTCTTTGTGTGCTATCAAAATCGGAGAAACCAAGATTTAAGAGCAGAGCAGAGAAAGAGTTAGACCAAAACAGAGGGGTTTTTTGTGTCTTTTGTGTAATAAACCGGAACGCTTTGCAGAACCCACCCCGTGTCTCGGAGCAGGTGATGCATAAGAGGTGTAAAAAGAGCCACGGACGGTGAGTCCCCAGCTGCGTTTCTTTTTTTTCTCTCTCAATTCCGATTCCCCTCACCTGAGGCAAATGCGCAATTCGGCAGGACTCCGTGAGGGGTAAACAAAAGGCAGTAAACAGAGGGGTAGTCAAGGGGGGTAAACGTCTTTTTCATATGCCTGAATCCCCTCGCTTGGATCTTGTATTTACCTTTTGTGCTTCTATCGCTTGCTTCCCCTCTCTATATAGGTACTCCTCAATACAGACACCCTCACTTTAGCCCCACCTGAGGCTTCGAAAGATTGATTTACGACTCATGATGAGTTTCACCTAGGCTGTTTACCGTAGCCGTTTTGATTTTTTTTTCGGTGTTGTCGCATCTAATACTTATTGCCCGGGTTGACTATACATTAATTGCCGGATTCTTATCGGGGATTTATTGTTAGTGCAGATGTGGCTGCGGTTATAGTTGACTCCTCTTGTTTTCTCTCCCAGATATCTATTTTTCTCAAATTCATGTGCTTTATCTTTCTCCTCTCCAAATGTCTCCACTTTACAACAACCCTCATACCGTGGATCACACTTGTATTAAGCTACTTGTTCATTTGTCTAATCTCCCTCCTTCCCCTCGTTTCCCAATATCTTATCTATTCTGTTATCGTGGTTGCTTCTTCTCCTTCCACCATTTTACCCACCCCATGCTTCTCTCGAAACTTTATTCCCCCTTTATTATTACACCCCTCTTTGACACCCCAACGCACTACCTCTTCCCCTGAACCAACTAATACTTCTTTGGAATTGCCTTAATAGGCAATCCAAATATCCAATCAGATTTACACGACTTTTCCCTGATTTCTCTCAGCCTCGCTCTTCTCTACTTGATCTAGACCCTTCTACAACGGTGTCTAACAACCATCACACCAAGTATATCCACCATGTCTACTGTCATAGACCACCTTTATAACTGGTTGGCCACATTGGAGTGCTCCGAATACTATGATCAATTCCTTCGAAATGATATCACTTATGATCTTTTACCGCTGTTAGATAAGAGCATTTTGGATGAGATTGGAGTTCAAAAGATTGGGGATCGGATCAGGATCTTGAAAGGAGTACGAGACTTGAAAATGCTGGGTCTCTCTGTTCAATTGTCTCAGATTTTGGACTCTGATAACTCCAATCTCCTCAAACAGTTACAGGTCCCTTCATCACTGGGCCACCCTACTACATTGGATCCGGCAGCCAATTCAGCTTCATCTCATACATTGATTTCATTCATTCTTCAAGATGGTTCTTCTAAAAAGGTTAATGTTGAAGGATGCTATAATGCGGATGCCATTAAAAGAAAGGCTTTGAAAAGAATTGGTATGACTTCCACTAGTAGTGATTCATGGACTACTTATTTGGTGGATCCGATTTCGTTGAAACCTCAAATGATGTTTGATATTGAATTAGTTACAGTATGCCATTCCAATTCCACCGATTCTAATCTGGCAAAATCTAGGATCATCTTATGTCCTGCGGATCTGCAACCGTCTCCTGCTGCTATTGAACTGTCTAGTAGGATCTCAGCTAAACTGATGTCATTGAAGAAAAGTAAGCAAAAACAGATGCCTGGGAGACTGCTGCTGGTATTACTGCTGCTGCCACAGACAAGAAGGTCCAAGAAACCAGATCAATTACGTTCATTTTTTGGCCATCGTCCTCCTTCGGAATTGATCTCCTCAAATTTACTGGAATATTTCCCCGATACTCGTCTCGATGCTTTACAAGAAACTGTACGTAATAGTGTAAGAATGTCTCGGTTGATGAGTAGTCCACGGTTTAGCGTGTTGTCACAACTGCAAGATAGACCTATGTCGATCATATCGACGTCTTTAGCTACATCTACTTTGACAGCAGCATCTGCCGCTCGTAATTCAATTGCAACGTCACTCAACTCTTCAGCTGAAATTCAATTAATTGATGAAGAACTGGATGAACTTACAGCTGAAGACCAATCTATTTTGAGTCTGTTGTCATTAGAAGACGAAAATGGACCCAAAAATTGGCTTAAAGGTACCAAGATTGGTTCCGGCTCATTTGGTAGTGTGTATCTTGGTATGAATCTGTTAACTGGAGAATTAATGCTGGTTAAGCAGGTCCTGATTCCTAATAGTACAAACAGTACGAGCTCCAATAACCATCTGAATCTGATGGTTGAACTGTTAAAACAAGAAATGTCCTTATTACGTAATTTGCATCATGAGAATATTGTCAGTTATATCGGATCCAATAGTGACTCTCAATATCTCAATATTTTCTTGGAATATGTTCCAGGAGGTAGTGTGACGTCTATTTTGAACAATTATGGACCATTTGAAGAGCCCTTAATTCGTAACTTTATTAAGCAAATTCTTCAAGGTCTTAATTACTTGCATGGAGAACATATCATTCATAGAGATATCAAGGGAGCTAATGTTTTAATAGATATAAAAGGTTGTGTAAAGATATCAGATTTTGGGATCTCTAAAAAATTGGGTGAAGAGGAAAATGAAGGAGGGTCATCTGAACTGCTGAGCAGAACAAGTAAGCGCGCATCACTTCTGGGGTCTGTTTATTGGATGGCTCCAGAAGTTGTTAAACAAACACTGTATACACCAAAGCTGGATATTTGGTCGGTTGGATGTTTAGTGGTGGAGATGTTTACTGGGAAACATCCGTTCCCTGATTTTTCACAAATGCAACTGATTTTCAAGATTGGAACACATACTAAACCACAGATCCCATCATGGCTGACCCCACTGCTGCAACTGTTTTTGAATCAAACTTTTGAATTGGATTATGAAAAGAGACCATCTGCTGAGGAATTATTGAAAGAGGAATTTGTTCAGATGTTAATTATGAGATAAATTGAATGGTGTTTTTCTGTTTGTGTCAATTCAGTAGATGTATGTTTTGGTATGGAGATCTGTTGGTGTTCTGTTCCCCGCTGTCTCTCCATCCTCTCCTCTTTTCTTTTCTCCCTCTGCCTCTGCCTTCCTTCTCCTCTCCTCTCCTTTCCCCCCCCCCCCCCCCCCCCCTGTCTAACCCCTTTAATAAATTCCCAATTGGGAAATTTCTCTCCGCCCCTATACTTCCTATTATGACACACTCTGTCTCTGCCTTTCTGCCAATTTTCTATTTTTCACGTGCCAATAACTCCCTCAATTAAGCTCAAAGTAAAGTGAAGAGTTCAAAGAGTTGAAGAGTATAAAGTGATATCGATAGCTTTGGGGAATCTCATATATAATGGATATCAAGGGTATGCTTTCTTCGGAGCCCGATTCGGGACTGAAATCCAATCAGTCTTCGGTATCGTCGGCTTCAGTTCCCGCCCAACCTCAACCAACTCAAGCCCAAGCTCAGCTTCCCGCCCAGGCTCAGGCTCAAGCCTATCCTCATAAGCCAGATATGAAGCCTCGACTTTCGATTAACAATCTCATGAATCTGCCTGAGACACCTTCGGTTCATCTGATGCCTCAGCAGTCTCTGCTTCTGTCACTTCTGCAACTGCTGCTGCATTTATCTCCCACCGAAGGTTCCGCGGCCACCGCTGTTCCCGCCCCACCAGCTCAAGTGGTGAGAAATCGCAGTAGTATTATCAATTTGACCAACGACGATGATGTCGACATCCGGGGAAACGTCACCCCTTCTGTAGTGAGAAGATATAGTTCCAGTGAGCAAGTGTCTCCGGTATTAAACTCGGTACATAGACCTCCAACTCTGAGAGACTCTGTGTCATCGTCTCCTTCGACGACCACTACGAGGAAATCGATCCTGGATGAGTTACATATCTTTGATGAGCTCGAGAAAAACAAGAAAAAGAAACCTCTTAAGCATAAGAAACCTCCTGTATGGGCATTGGACTGGATTCCATTGATGAAGAGAAGAGGAGGGGCTGGGGTACCAGCTGCTGGTACTGCCACTATGTCTATGGCCAGTGCAATTGGATCTTCTGGTGTCTCTAAACCTTCGACTCGTTTAGGAGAACCTTCTCTTTCGGGAGTCGAACCTTCTCATGATCTCGAATACAGTGTGGCTAGTTGGGTATATGCGATTCTTAGTGATATTTCCCCACTGGAAAAAGATCATCTTGAAATTGAATTGAAATTTGGACAAATTTTCACCAAAGAGTCCGATGAAAGACTTCAATTACCGGTGAACACGGAACTGGTGTTGAATTTGGATTTCTTCCACAAAAATTGTTACTTCAAACCAGGTTTACCTCAAGACGTATTTGGTAATGCCCAAAAATTCTTGGAACTGGTGTCTCTGAAAAGAAAGCATCAATATAGTGTAGAAAAGTCTAATCATAGGGACAATTTCTGGGCCAAACATGAACGTGGAATGAAACCAATCGATGCTCGTATCACTTATGATATCGAGACTTCACGTAGAGTCGAGCTGATCCATAAAAGAAGAGTATCTGATTTATTTATCTACTCACCTCTGACTCATTTCGATTTGAGATGCTCTATTTCTTTAGAAATGCCACTTCAAGTATCGGAAGAAGAAGAAAAGAAGATGTCTAAATCTGTATCTATGATCAGAGAGAAGCTACGGACCTCGTTCTACCACCTGCCTACTTTGACTCGTGTGGATCTTACCCATATCAACACTTTCGATAAGAACCATGGCTCCAATAGAGGCAGCAGACCTGAACTGAGCCATGAGTTGGAATTGGAAGTCAATTGTAAGGAATTGTACGCTAGTTTTTCGAATTTGACTTCGGATTCCCAATACTACTATGATATAATCAAGACATTCTTGTCTAATGCTAGGTTGATCAACAAGGAGTTGAGTTGAGGTGATGTGTATATTGTAATATTATGATTAGATTAGTTAGTGTATTTGGTTACTGTATTTGGTTACTGTATTTGGTAGTTACGTAATTGGGAAGTTATAGTTTGCTGAGCTGAGCACGCTGAGCACACTGAGCACACCGCGCACACACCGCGCACAGCGTACAAGCCCGCACTCATTTGAAAAGTCGTGCACATATCCCCAAACTAACCGACGAACTTCGTGTTTTGATTCAGATCTAATAATAGACAACCCCCCAAAAACCAGCACCCACCATCTCAAGCTATATATCACCATTGAATATGATCGAGAATACGACCGAGATTTGGAAAGTGGCGGCAGGCGTCATCGTCATACTCATATCCCTACTGTACCTGGTGTTATACCTCTTTTCTCACAAGCCAAGAGCTCCATTTGAAAGTGAGTTGGAATATGTCACGACTAAAGTTGGAGGGGGGGTTAGTGAGAGGAAGAAATTACCACAGATGATTGTCCCAGTGATGGCTAATCCTGACACCAAAGAAAAGCGCTCAGATACTGCTATTAAGTCCAATGACGACTCCGATACCTCCATAGATTTAAGTGTAGTCGTGCCGTGTTATAACGAGACAGAAAGACTCGAGCTCATGTTCAAAGAATGCATTGAGCATTTGAATACTTCTCCGTGGACTTATGAGATCATTGTAGTTGATGACGGATCTAAAGATGGGACCCTGGGGTACCTGTTGGAATTACTGGATAAGTTTGAGTTACTGCCTGGTCAATTAAGAGTGGTTCAGTTTGTTAAGAATAGAGGTAAAGGTGGAGCCGTTACTCATGGGATGAAATTCATTCGTGGTCGGTATGGTATTTTTGCCGATGCAGATGGAGCTAGTAAATTCTCCGATGTCGAGAAATTGTTACTGCTGATCAAGAAATTGGAGACATCCAAGTCTCTGCCAGCCATTCTGATCGGTTCAAGACTGCACATGGTCAACACCGATGCCGTAGTTAAGAGGACGTTTATTAGAAACTTCCTCATGTATTCTCTTCATCTGCTTGTTTTTGTATTTGGAATCCGGAATATCAAGGACACCCAGTGTGGATTCAAGTTGTTTAACCGACTGCTGATCCGTCAAATCTTCCCCAATATGCATACGGAAGGGTGGATTTTCGATGTGGAGATCTTGATTTTACTGGCCAGACATCAGATCCCGGTTCTGGAATGCCCAATTTCATGGCATGAGGTGGACGGGTCCAAGATGGATTTACTGAGAGATAGTATTGATATGGCTGTTGATTTGGTGGTCACGAGATTACTGTATATTGTCGGGATTTATAGGTCTAGTGCGGTCAAGCAGAATATTGAATAGCATTAATATACATAAAGTAAACTGTACTCTGGTGTAACGATGTTAGTAGTGAAGGAACTTGGCTGGTAAGTTCTCTGATAACCAGTAAGTGCTTCTCTTTTTCTTTCGCAGTCTCTTTCTTAAGCCATCTGGCAGAGACAGGCCCGTCGACAGTTGTTTATCGCTTGGAACTGGGCCATCTTCTTCGACATCTTCTGCGGTTCCATCGCCTTCTTCGTCATCCTCTTCCAGTTGCAGATCTAAGAAATCATCTAATTCTTTGATCACTTCTTCTACTGGTTGATTATATATTTCACAAGTACGTTCGATCAGTTGGCCCACTTTTAATCTTCTCATAATAGTTTTGTTGTTCTTAAGGTGGATTCTCCATTTGGTTTTATACTTCAATTCCATACTTTTCAATGAAGGTTGACCTTCGAAACCTTTGTCGTATTCTTCCCATAATTTCTCTACGCTTAATTCACGATTATCACGGAGTCTAATCTTTGGGACTGCTCCTTCAGGCACCGAGTTTGAGCTAGAGTTGTCATTGGAAGTATTAGAATTAGTCACAGAAGTTACTGGGCCATGACTTGTACTGGAACTGGAGGTCGGGTTTGAAGTGTCCGTGATGCTGGTAGAAGGTTGGCTTGGTTGTACCAGTGGTTGATGACTTGTAGCTGAAGCCAAGATGAGCTGTTGGGATGGTTGAATACGAGAAGGTGCTAATGAAGCATTGGTCGATGTGTCTTTACCTTGGACTGCTGCTAATGACAGTACAGGGCTTCCGGAAGCAAGAACAAGTTGTGGATGGCCAAGGGAATGAATCTGGTGTTGTTGTTGTTGTTGTTGGAACAGACCAATTCCAGAAGCAATTACCAGGTTTACAAGTTCTTGATTCTGAGAAGCCATGAAATTCACCATCTTTCTCAATTCTGTCACCTCTTGCAGTAGTTTCTCATTCCAACTATTGCTTTCTTCTAGTATTCTATCACCTCTTTCACCAAGATCGTTATGGTATAAGCTGAGTAACAGATTTGTTCTTGTTATTGATTCTGCTTGGATATGAAGATGTTCTTCTAGCGAGTTTAGACGAGATTCAAGATGAGCTATATTTGATTGGTGATGAACTGGAGTCATTGAGAGGTCATTTCCAGATACTGCGGCTGCTTGTGCTTGGGCTTGAGCTTGGGCCTGGGCTTGGGCTTGAGCTTGGGCTTGCGCCAGTGCTTGTGCTTGTGCTTGCGCTTGTGCTTGGGCCTGAGCTTGGGCTTGAGCCTGTGCCTGAGCTGCTGCCTGAGCTTGAGCCTGAGCTTGAGCCTGAGCTGCCGCCAGTGCTGCCGCTTGGGCTGCTACTTGAGCCTCCGCCTGAACCTGAACTTGCACAGCCGTCAAATTCCCACTACCATTGAGCTGAAGAGGAGAGCCCGTCAGTTGAGAAGGTTGCTGAGACTGCTGTTGCTGAGACATAACCGACTGGTTAAGGTGGAGATTCCCAAGTGAATTCCCATTACTTTGAAGCATATGAGAATGCGGAAGCTGCCTTTGTTGATACAGAAGTTGCTGTTGTTGTAATTGATTCATACGAAGATCATCCAGATGTTGATGGTGTGGATGTAGTGGGTGAGACTGATGAGATTGATGTTGAGCCTGTGATTGTTGTTGTTGTGGTTGGGTTTGTGGTTGTTGTAATTGGGATGGCAGTTTGCCTATCGAAGTTTCACGCTCTCTAACCATTCTTAAAAATTGTTTGACGGCTTTATCACGTGGATGAACCCATTGACCAGCTCTTGAAGCGGAATTAGATCCCAGAGTGGAAGATGACGATGATACTGAAGAAATAGAGCCGGATGTCGAGCCTGGAGCACCGCTACCACCGGAAGTACCATCGACAGACCCAACCGCCGATGGATCAGGACCGCCGCCATTGGATCCATTGGCGGTACCTGTTTTACCCCTTTGATCCTCATCAATCTCGGGTCTCGTAGGGTATTGACGCCTTTGGTCCTCATACAATATCACCAACGAACTGACGTGTTGTTCATAGAAACTATAAGAGTACCTTTCGCCGTTGGTCTTGCGCCTATACAGATCGATGAACCGAAGGAAAGTATTGAGTCTCTTTGGGGTGACTATTTCTCTGTTGGGTCCCGTGATGGAGGTGGTTGAATTGGCCCATTCTTTGAAGTTTCGAATCAGCCGGTTGTACGACTTTGAAGTCCGTCCTGATTGCTGCTGCCGTATCATAATAAATTAAATTACAGAGGACAAGTAAAGGGGTGGGGTTGAGGGGAGACCGATTCGATTGAGTGAGTTGGTGATAATATTGGGAATTTTCAATTGGCGATCAGCAGTGTTGCTGGATTCCGTTTGGTCGGGAAGTGTTTTCTTTGGTTTGTCCGAGATATTTGGGCTTTCTCTTCTCCGGCCCCTTTAAGATTAGATCTGTTAGATTTCCTTAAGTTTTTCCTAAATTTTCCCTCTCAAAAATGAGTTTTTCTGCTTAGGTTTCCTTCTTAACTTTTTCTCCTTAACTTTTTCTCCTTAACTTTCCCTAACTTTCTCACAATCTTTCGCTCCTCAACTTTTTCTCCCTACTTTTTCCCTACCTTTCTTATGCTTTTACTTTTGTTTTATTAAATTTTCTTGGAGTTTCCTTTTAGGGGTTGAAGGGGTTTATAGGGGGGTTAGGGGGTTTGATAAGAAACTTTTGGTGAGTTATATGAGATAGATAGGGATAGATAGGGATCCACTTGTGATTTTTTCTTGCTGCTTAATACTTACTACTTACAGTGCTGTGATTAGCTTCTGTTGCTACTTCTTTTTACTTCCTTTTACTTATACCCTAATTATTACCTCCCCCTAATTATTACCTCCCCCTACTTATTACCTTCCCCTACTATTCCCTGTCACTTTTTTTATTTCCTTCTAACTTTCTCTCCTCAAATTCAATACCCCTTCGCTGCTCTCCTTTCATTCTCCTTCAGTGTCTGTTTTCTCTTTTCCCTCTCCTTTTCTCTCTCCTTTTCCCTCTTATTTTCTCCCCTTCTTTTTGTATTTTGCTACAAAAACTACATTTTGATCATCTATCCACGACTTTCAAATAAAAGGGATACTCTCACCCCTATTTCTCACCCCTCTTTCCCTTCCCTACACTATCCTATTCTATCAAATGCATTACTATACAATCACTTCTCATCCTCAGTATCATCTCCATCATCACCAAGGAACGAAGTAGGAGGTGAAATCTTTCCCTCCCAATTCAGTAAACTAGCCATCTCATCATCATTCAAAGACGTCAAGATCGAACTATCATCCACACGCTGTTGTGCGAATCCAGAATGCAGAACAAGAGGCGGAGATGACGCTATTTGCTGTTTCTCTCTCTTCAGTTTCTCTCTTTGCAGATTTTTATGATGATTTTGAATCAGCTCCATATCATCAATAGGGGTTTTATCCTCATCTTCTTCAGCATGAGAATAAAGCAGCCACTTCTTTCTACTTGAATCCCCGTTTGTACTGCCACCAGTGGCTTCTGTAAGCTCATGGAATGATTGAGCCAACATCTTCTCAAAATCAGATTGATCGTCAAGAGGTTTGATGTGAATAGGAGCAGCGGCACCAGATCCAGCTGGTGAAGGCACTGGAACAGAAACTGACAACGTCATAGGCAGCAAATGCTGAGAGCCTTGTGATTGCTGTTGCGGTTCTGGTGCCACATTCTCCTTATTTTCATCATCCATATCGATTAACGTGGTATTTAATCTCGTCAGTTTAGAAGGAGCACCGGCCAATTGTTCGTCTACAGGTGTCAGTTGCTGAGGTAATGGGTCAATATCAGTCAATGGACCGCCAAACCTAGCAGCATCGTATTCTACGGCAAATATGTCATTGATATCCACATGACTTAAGTTAGGGATTCCTGGAGATGACGATACAAGGTTACTTACTCCAGGTGATGATGCAATTTGAGATTGAGACTGTAATGGTTTCAGTGGTCTCAGTGGTTTCTTCATTTTTGTCGATTTATTTCTATTGGCCTTAGCTTTAGTGGAAGATACTTCAGCCATACTCTTAGATCTTGCGGCTTTCAGTGCTTGAGTCTGCTGTTGTTGTTGCATTGGAGAAATTCCAGACCTCAACATTGAGCCATTACAATCATTACACAAAATACCAGTCTTGTACTGCCATTGTACTAATGGTTTATTAACCACTTTCCAAGTTTTGGATTCATTAGTTCCACATTCAAGACAAGTTGGTTTCTTTTTCTCGTCGGAGGTGGATTTAAAACGTTTTGGTTCTTGGAAAATCTCAATAGGGGATGCATGATGAGTTGTACTTGACATAGTTCTATACGCCAATGGCAGGTATTGAGATGAAGGTTGTTGAGGTTGTTGTGGTTGTTGAGCTGGTTGGGCTTGTTGAGCCTGAGGTCTCTTATTATTATAAGATGCAGGTAATGACATAGTTCTAGACAGCAAAATAGGATCTTGACTCGACCTTTTATAGTATCTACCCTGTTGCTGAGGTTGTGACTGAGGCTGAGACGATACCGTATTAGCATATTGCATCTGAACACGTCCCAGTGGCAGCACAAACTCACTATAACTATTCTGTTTATAAACTTTAGAGAACTTAAGTCTGACTTCCAAAGTCTGAGTAGATGCGGAAGCTGGACCGGATCCGGTACTTTTAGCAATCAAAGAACCAAATGACGAACATACACGGCCAGGAACTAAAGTTGATTCGGAAGATTTCCAAAGTTTTGACACGAGTCCATGGCCTACAAATGGCTCATCTTCCTCGGAAATATCTTTATAATAACAACTATAATCAACCGAAGGATCAGCGACTAATTCTGGACTAGAATTCATCACTACTTCGAGGCAAAGAGCCAAATCGACGATTCCAAGTTTAATTCCTGACGGCAGTTGTTGTTGTAAATCAACAAGAGTCACCGGGACGGGGAGTTGTGAGCGCCCGAGGAAAGCTGTCTCATTATCAACGGTGTATAACACCTTTAAGTTCATTGTGGACGACATGGGCAGCAACAAATACAACAGTGTTTGTTTATCTCGGTAGCGCTGGTGGGATTAAAGGTTGAAGGGGTAAGCGCCGATTGAAATAAAAGAGTGAAATGATCGAAGATGATCTGGCGCGAAGTAGGTGAGATGCTATATGGATGTGATGGGCAGTGTAGTCGTTACGGGTCACCACTTCAGTCCTTAACCTTATTCCTTATTCTTTGGTGTGTATGAATATGTGAAATTCAATCGAAATCTTTATAAAGTTTTAGGGGCCAAAAGCTTCGTGTTCCCCCTTTGGTAATTTGTTTACTTTAGGGACGCGACGCCATAGGAAGGCGCGAGGGACGCGCGAAACGGTAGGGAGAAAAGGGAAGGAAGGGAAAAAGAGGAAATATGGAGGGCAGAAAGAGGAAGGGGCAGAGAAGGTGAGGTAGGTGGTGAATAAGATGGAGAGCTAGCAGGTGAGGGAGGCGAGGTAGGTGAGATATTGATGGAGGTGTGGTAAGTGGTCAGCCGAGGTGAGTAGATGATGGTGATGTAGATACAGAGTGATTATGTGTTGCCTCATACCACAGATACTGTAATTCTTCACTCATGATTACACACGTTTATAGAGTGAGCTATTTGTGATCTGTCTGCTTTCTCTGTTCATGCCCTTCTTTGCCTTTTCTCTTCTTGTGATGCCCTTCTCTGCGTATGCTCTTCTTTTCTCCCTTATTATGCCGTACAATTTTCTGTACGATTTTCCCTACAATTTTTCCGCTATATCGCGCCAGAAGATGCACTAATCGCGCACCATACTGAGCTGCATATATTCGTATTTTGCTCACTATTTATTACCCCCAATCAATTTACCCCCAATCAATTTACCCAACCAAATTACCCCCTATTAAATCACCCAGTCAAATTACCAACCAAATCACCCCATTTGAATAACTCAACTATCCTAGCTTACAACCTAATCCAGAACTACTTATATTACCCTACAATATCTCACCATAATTATCATTTACACTATCTAAGAATGTCCCTCATATTTTCCAGCAATTGTAGTCTTTACAGTAGGAACAACTTTCCACTCATCATCTTCAACAGCAGAAGACTCAGCTTGAACCCCTCCAGTGGTGAATGGATCCTGCTCAATTTCGTAAACATTCTTACTATACAAAGATTCTTCCAGAGATACAACCTCACTCAAAGTGAATTTGATTTGTACTCCATTTTCGGCTTCCTTCAGTAATCCATCAGTAGCAAATCTGGCAATAATTCTTTCTTCCAATTTGTCAGAACTGAAAGTTACCGCTCCCTGATAAACCCAAGTGATTCTTCCCTTATCTTTGTTGAATGAACCAGTTGGTCTTGTAGCAGCGCTTTGCAGATTCAGACCGGAAATGGCAACAGATACAATCAAATTACTCAAGACAAGTTCAGTGTCGCTGGTCTTTAATTTCAGCAATACTTCTTCACTTGGTTTGACACTGATCACTACACTCAGTTGGTGAGGTTCGAATTTCCAAACTGGAATCACCGTGATAGCCGGTTCTTTGTTTAATGGGTAAGTGAATTTGACCAGACCTACAGTCTTCAAATGAATCGAGCCTACATCGGTGATCTCAAACAGCAGAGGATCAGTTTCTGGTTCTGGTTGTCTAATGAACTGGTGATTAACAATCAAACGACCAGCTTGTGGTTGCTCTAACAGTTTTTGCAGATGAGGGAATTGTAATTTGATTGCAGTTGGTAACTTCTCAGAGTCATGTCCACTTCCGTCTGGAGCATCTCCACCTCCAATGATGTAACTCATAGCCAATTCAGCCACGGCATTTCCCTTGACAAATACACCGTCTTTGAAAGTGGCATTGACAACTTCCAGAATACTACAATTCAAGCCTGGGTGGACTAAATCTGGGTGAGAGAATCCGGCGGAACCGAGAACGGTACCGGTATTTTGTCTTTGAAGAACGAACGAATTGCCAGTGGACTGTCTTTGTAATTGATACAGAGGTGGTTCAGAAGTTACTTGAGGTAATCCAACAAACATGGCAGAAGTGATGTCCTTTCTTGAACGAGGAGGAGCTGGAGGTAACAGGCCATGGCTAGTTGTATGTGAAGTAGGAGCTGGAGCTGGAACTGGAACAACAGATCTGGCCAGAGGAACAGGAGGAGCTGAAACTTGTTCAGGTTCTTCTTGAGTCTTCAAAATCTCAGGTTGAGGAGCAGGGTATTCTTCTTCTGGAACAGAAGTTGATTGAACTTGGTTTGAAGGAGGAGTGAAATATTCCTGGCCTGAAACTTCTTTCTTAGAAGGAGAAGAAGGAGTTAAAGGTTGACTTGATAAACTGAGAGGAATGGCAGCAGCAGCAGCTCCAACAACACCAGCAGTACCTGCAGCGATTCCAGCTGCTGTCGTTCCACTTATACCCTCACCTTCAGCTTCGGCAATAGGACCTGACAGAGGTGCCGACAGAGGTGCCTTTGAAGATTGATAGAGATCAGAAGTAGCAGAAGATCTTCTTCCAGATTTTGGTTCCTCTTCAACTACAGTCTGAGATAATGGTAAACTAGATCTTGAAGCTCTAGCCGAAGCATTGGTGGAGACCGAAGGTGATTCAGAAATAGTCAGTTGCAGCAGCAGCAGTTTGGCATTCTTTCTTTCCTTTCTCTTCTTTCCGAAGATGGAACCAACTCTGGACTTCAACTTATTTTTGTCTTTAGATGGAGAAGAAGAAGAAGATATCATAGGCAGATCTCTCAGTGGAGTCGAAGTGAATCCATTGTTCATTAAAGTGGAGTTGGTGGCAGTAGAAGCAATGGAAGGATTACGTTGCAGCAGCAGAGGAGTAGCTTTTGAGGAATGTCTTGACATGAAAGAATGATGTTTTTTCAGTGGAACAACAGCTCCAACAGGTGGAGCAGCCCCAGTTTTAGTAGGACTCTTTGGCAGTCCAGCTTCCAAATCAGATTGATCAAAAATCACATCTTTACTAGCAGCTTCGTCCCCGAATCTCTTAATCTCATCCAGAGGATCGAAGTTCAACACGAATTCCAACGATTTCTCGCTCTGTTTAACCAACTCAGGCAATGTGTCCTGATTAGCCGATTGTAAGCTCAAGAAGACATCCTTGAGAAGAACAAACCTATTGAAATCATAATTCTCGACAATATCGACGAAGGAAGGGACTCTCTGCTCATAATCACGAGCCAATTGATCCAATTCAAGGTTCTGCAGCGATGTACGAGATTGGTTAGCTTGTAACTGTTCCATACGATGGCACATTCTTCTCAAATTATTCAAATTCTCAGAGTTGCCCTTGTACTTTCTATCAAAGTGACGTAATTTCAGTAAGACGTCAATGTTGACCGATTTTGCGCGGGAATCGACCACTTTCAACTCGGTGGTGATTTCTCCAATGAAAGAGTTCCATACAGGACTGAAATAACCCAAGGTTTCAACGGCGGGATTGAATTTAGAAGTGTCGTCAAACAAAGTAGACCCTTGTACCAGGAGCTCATTAAGGCGTCTCAGGTACTGTTCTTGAGCTTTCAAAAACTGCTCAAAGAAGCCAATCAACGAGGTGTTGATCTCACGGGACTCGTTCAAGCGCATTTTTATGAACTCAATCGATTCTAATGGCGTTCTTGAAGTGAGGATAGTGGTGTTGTAGACGGGTGGCAGTTGGTGTTGGGCGCCATTGAAATCTGGACCGCCCTCAACTGACCTGACACCTTGAACTCCAATACCACTTCCATCACCATCAATGCTTCCGTTTCTGGTACTCATGATATTTTTAATTTTGGTTGCCTTGCAATTGACTGTTTTGGTTATGGGTTCTTCCTGGTCAATTCAATTTTTAACTTTAGAGGATTTGTACGAGACCGCTCGAGTCCGATTAATATTACTGTTTTGGGAAAGAAGGGGGTGGTGGATAATGCTGAGCCCGTGCATATGGATGGTGTAGATTGCCTAATTGGGAAATAGTGATAGCATCCCTTTTATTAAGAGGGGTTATCGCTTTACCAATAGGGTGATTGTAATACCAATAGGGTGATTGTAATACCAATAGGGTGACTTCTTTCTTGAGAGGAGTGCACTTCAAAGTGTCTTCACAGGTATTTAGTGAGGAAATAAGACAACAACTTGAGATATCCTTAGCTTCTACTCACTTCATCAAGACAGGGTTATTTGCGTATTCAAAGTATATAAGTAGTTACTCAAGTCATTCCAAAGAATTCATAGGTTATTCTAGGTTTTCCTGGTGCTATTCTTGACTCATTGACTTATAGCTGACCTCTTCTTAATTGCTTCTTTCATCTTCTCAGGCTATGCTTACCTTATTTTTCAGACTTTACTTAGGTCATTCTTGTTTTTGGTTACTCTTATCTTTCGTTATTGGTCACTCCTCCTGACTGAAGTCCCTTCTAACTAATTTCACCTTGAATGGTCTTGGCTCTATCAGAATAGATCGAGGGTCTCTATTCAGAATTAAGGGATCTGTCTCCATACAGTCTGATTCATTTGAAGGAACCTCAAACTCATAACGAAGAATCATCCTCACTAATATAGTGTACATCTGCATCTTCAGTAGCTTACTTCCTGAGCAATGTCTGCTACCTAATCCGAAACTAAGGTGCTCTCTCAGCAGTCCAGGTTTGAGCCTTCCACATCTATCCAAAAATCTTTGAGGTCGGAATTGGTTAGGTTCATTAAACTTCAAAGGATCATGATTCCCACTGTAAGCATTCATAAAACATATAGTGTTTTGGGGTATCTTTACAGGCTTCCCTCTATTGAGGATGACTTGTTTGCTTGTGACTCTAGGTAATCCGAGGGGTAAGACGGTGAAGTAACGGAGAGTCTCGTAAATCAATGCTAATATTATTGCACAATCTTGTTCTTCATTGCATCTGAACCACGCCAATTTACGAGTTGCGTACCTCTTGATTATCTCACCATAGCATTTATTTTGCAAAAGTTTATTAATAGCCAACTCCCCTATGCAATGATCCAAATTTAGACCGACATTATCTAACCCAGCTGACACCATAGAGAGACATACGCTTGACAATTCCTTATCGTCTAATCCAATTTCTTTAGCATCTTGGACCATTGACCCATCTCCTACTGCCTTTTTCATCAATAGTTCCATATATGCAGCCCTTCTATCCCTCATTTCAAGAGACTCAATCTTCTTCTCTTTGTCCCCGATATATCTCCACAAGGAGAAATAATCCAGGATATTAGAAGTGTGAGATCTCAATTGGATTATCCGATTTTCTACGGTGATTATTTCATCCATTAAATCTTTTGGGATATCTTCAATGCCATAAGTTATTTTCAAGCTGATTCTGAGAGTATAATATTGGAATTCTCTTAAAAGACTCAATTCTGGAGTTTGTTGAGATTTATATCCAATTTCTGAATAAGTCCTCGTCAGTTCTCTGTCAATTTTATCCAGTATCCCTAGACTCCGTAAATTCCTATTATTTAGTCTTCCTGAAATGAATTGTTTCTTCCTACGGAATTCCTTATTGAATGGGGTCGTCCCCACTGTGTATACATCTCCTCTTGATAGTAACTGGTGAAATGTATAGAGCTCGGGTCTAGACTTAAGTCCCGTCTGACTCCATAAATTAACAATCAGACAATGTGAGTTCAGAACTACCACTATCTGATTTCCCATGCGAACTTGAAATATATCGGTTTTCCACTTCTTTCCCCATTCAGAATATTTGATGCTAGGGTTATCCAATGTCTGAAATAAACAACCAACAAATGGATAACCCCTCACGATTGGCAAATTTTTAATAGGGCGAGGAGATACAAATAGAAGCATTTGATCTGCCACAATTACAAGCAATATTACCGTGGCTAGCACCACCACAGCTTCTTTAATCATATTACTATCTAATATTATCTCAAATAAGCTACTCCCCCTGTCTTGGTATCCCCCAACCATTGGCCATGATGATCAAAATACCTACACAAAAACCCAAAAGGGGATACACATATTAAAATTAGTAAAAAATACACTACGAATTGTAATTAAGAGTCTGACCATATCTAATATTTATTGGTATATTATGCGACGGGGTTGAGGCTGAAGGTGAAGAAAGGCAGTGAAGCTGTAGACACGCTGACAAATGAGGAGGTACAGCTGCGAATATCGGTCTCCCAAAAATGCGAGTTATTGGCAGCTGATGGAGATGGAGGAGTAGTTATTCTCAGCTTGTGAATTTCTGATTGCTTTTCAGCTATGAGAGTCTTGATATAGATGGGGAAGTACTTCTCAAGATGTGAATTATGAAGGAATCCTTTTGATGGAAGAGGCATCTTAGCAGAAGATACAGACGCCAGGGACTCTATCCCTGTTGACGATGAAAAAGATTCTCCCCTTTCTTTATGCAAAGCCAGTTTCAGTTCTTGTTCCAGAGCCGATAAGCTTCTCATATACCGATGATACATGCTGTCTCTTCTCTTTCTTTTTGTTTGTTGCTGGTGATGATGAACAGGCTGCACTTTCTCCAAAGCCAAGTCTTTGAGGATTTTTGTGAGCATTTTGCGGATACGTGCAACCTCTTCGGGGGTATAGTTTTGGAAGAGATCTGAACCGAATTTTGGGGGTTCAACTGCTGATTTTGAATGAGAAGACTTCTTTGATGAAGCTTTACTTGCTCTATGGTTACCCCTCTCGATACCCCACAGTTTCAATACATTCACGTCCAAACCGAATTCTGCACTTAATACCGCATTTCTAGATCCAGATCCCGAAGACATAGCCGCTGCCTCAATTTCAGCTCTTAACATATCCCTAATGCTCTGTTTTCTCCAATTATCAATACGAGTCTCTAAATCCTCTGACCAATAAGCCAGCCCTCCAGAACTACTTGCACCGCCAGCGGTAGCCTTAATGTAGTCATCATCGAAGGACTGGACTATAAATTCATCCAAGTCGGACCCAGACGCGCTGCCAGACTCGGAATATTCATCTTTGAGTCTATCTCCGTCTTGCTCCAGCTCCCCAGATGTAGATAAGATATCGTCTTCATTCTCAATAGTGGATGGGGAAAACAATATCCACTCACTTTCTCCCAAACTGCTATGTATATGTGGTGTATTTACAGAACCACTCTCAGTTACTGACCTCCTAGTATTACCAGCTGAGATATCGGTTGTAACCAGCTGCTGAAGCAGCAGCGGAGGCTTCATTTGTGCACTTTGCAGGTTGAATGCCATCTTGATATGAACCCTGATCTAGGCGGTATAATCTAAATGGATCTGAAGTCAAAAAATAACAAGATATCAATTCCTGAATCTATCAAGTTAATTAACTAAAATCCCATCTAATTTATAAAAGCTTATCTTTAAGATTAGCAAGAGCAAAATTAAGCCCCTGTCACATTTTACCCCATCCGCTTAGTTGCTTAATTAGGAAATCATATTAATTTCTTTTGATGACTTCCATTAACAGTATTTTCTGTTGTATGCTATTTCGGGATAATTTTTGGCCACCCTCTTGCTCTCATCGTTTTACTGTACCAATTCGCGCTCGCAATTTACCAAAAAAAAATATTTAGATGGCTCCGACCATCACGTAAATTAATTCGGTATATCATAAGATAATTTAACGTCAGCTAACACTGTATTTACTATTAATAAAACAAAATGCTTGCTAGAAGATTCTTCTCTACTACTCAATCGACTAAGTTCGCCAAGATGACCATGATTGGTACCATTGGCTCTGACTTACAAGTCCAGACCACCTCTACTGACAAGAGCTACTTGAGATATTCTCTTGCCGTCAATGGTAAGAGCAAAGGTGTTCAGACTACAAGTTGGTTCAATGTTGCTGTTTTCCAACCTCTGCAGATTGAATTCATGGAGAAGTACTTGGGAAAGGGAGCTAAGATCTACGTCGAGGCTGATGCTTCTAATAACACTTTCGAGAGAGAAGATGGATCCAAGGGTGTTAACTTGATGTTGTTCCAGAACAGCATGGAGGTTATTCGTTTCCCAAAGAGAGACGAATCTGAAGGTTCTCAAGAGGAAGCCACCGCCTAATTATGACAGTATACTACCGTTTTTTTATATATATTTTTATACTAAATTGATACCCTTATTTCTGTTTATTATTTATATAGTCAAGTCCTTATCCGTCTACCTTTTAGGATTCGAATTGAAGGTAGAAAAATGATCTGAATGAGAACTCGCGGACCCTTCTTGATCTTTTCTCAATTCCATCTCGATATTCCTCAAGAAATCCTGATAGTATTTATCACCTTCTTTCCAATCTCCTGAAGTCATATTCAGATTGGAAAGATCAAGATCAAACTCCATACCGCTCGTTCCGGATTGAGACTCAAAATCATAATCATTGTATTCTTCTCCATCGTAACTATCGACATTTCTTGCTCCCTGGTAAGAAACAGAACCCAATTCTACTTCTTCTTGTTCATCAGATTTATACAGCTTCCTCTTCTTGATTAGTCCTAACTTCAGGAAGAAAGATCTATACATACCAAAAGCATCTTTACCCAATCCAAATATGAAAAATGTGATATAGGACAATCCACAGGTGGTCCATCTGTCAATACTAGTCCGTGCATCGGTTATCAGGGAAGGGGTCATCCCCCAGAACAAGGAGTCATGAGCTGACAGCCAATTGAAGTTGCCAGTATAGCTTAACAGACTCACAATCAAATAATATAAAGATAAGGGGAACATCACGAATAAAACCAAACAGCAGAAGATTAATAATCTGGCAAACCTCCTGATACTCAAGCCTGAACTAGTGGTCTTCAAGATGTTTCCGATCTCTCTTCTTTTCGAGAAATATTTGAACAAGGTTAAAATACTCAACATTGTGGCAATTAAAGACCATATTACGGGCCATAAAGCTATGAGAACACAAACAATCCAGCTATTATAATAACTAAACTGACAACCATAATATTTCAAGATGACATACCTGAAATCTGAAACTACAAAATCAAGCACCATCACCATAATTGGGGTAATAAGACATACACTCAACTCTATCAGATTCTTCCTCCATTTCTTATTAGGATCATACCAAATCAGAGTCAATTGGTTCAGTGAGAGGATCAGGAAAAGATTCCATTGGATCATTGTCACGGCACATACAATCCCAGAAGAAGAGCTTGCGTAAATCTTCACCATAATGTCGCACCATATCTGACCATTCCAGGCCTCTGCGAAATTATCACCACCCCAGACACAAGCATCCACTAGAGCTTTAATACAGAGTAATAATAGCCATGTGATAAGTATAGTTAACGGGATATTGGCGGTCTTCAAATGCCAGGCAAATGGGGGGATCAAAAAAATCACCCCCAAAGAAAATAATACAATTAACAAGACCTGAGTGTTCATTAGGGGCTTGTTAAAAAAGATATCAGGTCATACTCTACTTAATTTTGAAATAATATGCTTCTTTATATCCATAGATGGGGATTGCCCCAAAAACATCGCCCTTTCTATCCCCATACTGTTATCAAGGTCGGACGAGCATCAGAATAACCCCCCATAGAAGTCCCGATTAGGAAATCATTTTACGTAAACAAAAAAAAATCTAAAATTACATTAATTATCTTATGGAGGAGAGGGAGTAGAAGATGAGGGAAAAGACATGGGGTTGACAACACAACTTATTTATTATGTTTCTCTCTCCATTTAGAATTAATCTCCTCTGGTGAAGCCGACATATTCCGTTCACTAAGTGGGATATTTCTATTTGCAAATCTTCCCTTACCATCTCCACTGTTTAATACTAATTTATTTGTAAATTGCTCAACTGAATCGTAAGGCAGAACAGCTACCTGGTTCATCACATCGAACACCATAGACTTTAAATTGTAGTCGAATAATTCTCCTTTAAAGAAATGATTAGACTTTGCTGTCTTTGGAGTCACCTTAAGAGGGGTCCATTCGACGTCATCGTCAAATTCACAGTTGTATAAAATCAAAGGTATATCATGCAGCATAGTGTACTGAGGTTTACGAGGATATTTGGAGGTGACATCTAACAATTCTTCAATAATAGATGGTTTTTCGAATCCTTGTCCAACCATTAACAAAATCGCTACCATACATCTCACTTGATGCCATAAAAATGCCCTACCTCTCAAATTGAAGATATAATAATTACCCTCTTGTTTGAAAGGAAGGATTTCTGATTGGAAAATCTCCCTCTCAAAATTGGTTATCTGTTTCAGACCATCCACTTTACAAAAATTACGGAAATCATGAACCCCTACGAATTTGGCCAGCAGCTCTTTCATCAGCTCAATATTTAAATCATCCCCACAGAAAATGTACTTATAATGGCGCGCTCTACACGAAAATCTGGCATCAAACCCCAGGGGTGGTCTAAGACATTGGGCATGGAACCTGATGTCGGGTGGTAAGATTTGGTTCAAGATATTCACATAGTCAATTTCTTTGGAGTCATTGATAGGGTCCAGTCTTTCATCTTCAGTGAGACTCGATCTGACTCTTAACGAAATGACTTGGTTCATGGCACTGACACCTTTATCTGTACGTCCACATCTACTGAATTCGCAGTCATTAACGTCTTTTGAAGGAATCAATTTGATATGATGAAGCAGGTCTAAAATCTTCCCCTCCACAGTCGGCAAGTCGGTTTCGTCCTTCTGAATAGCCAAACCTTGGTAATTCCATCCCAGATACAGGAATTTCAAACCGATATGACGGGTGTTCGATGCCGTGAATGAGAGCTGTTTTTTCAGCTTCTTTTGAGCAGGTCCAATTTCTGTAGTGATTGGCGCAGAAGTCTGTCCTTCACCGGCCGAAGACTCCGTAGAGACAGAGCTCGGCAGCTCTTCAGTGATTCCACCACTCCCGGCCAGCTTCTCCATCTCTTTTAACTTCCGTATTAACTGTTTCTTAGACCATTTCTCATAGTCCACACGGGGATCCTCTCTATAAACACTCATCGAATTATGCAACAATCTTATACCTATGTGTCTATGACCTCTAATTGTAAGCACTTTAGACATTCAAAATTTCCGGGCACTTTAGTTCACTTTCCTTCAGATACACTTCCCAAAATCTCAAAAACCTGTTCAGTGTACCAACACCGGTCACTCGTTTGTCCTCTTCTATTTCCACCTTGGTCTTCTCTTGAGCTGAAAAGTTTCAACTTTTCGCTAACAAACTTCAGTTTGGCAGGGAAAAAATTTTCAGTAGGAGATAAAAATTTTGGGCCTTTTGATCAGGCGATGAGCTCAAGAGAAGAGGCGAAATTGGATCAAATAGTGAAGTAAGATGGGAAGAGATCCGTTAGATTGGGCTAGTATTGGATATGATATGCGTCCGTGGATTATGGACGCACTTAAGTCGTTGAATTTAGTTAGACTGACCCCCGTTCAGGCATCTACTATCCCGTTATTATCTATGAATAAAGATGTGGTGGTGGAGCTGGTGACAGGGAGTGGAAAGACATTGCTGTTCAGTATACCGGTACTTGAGAAGGTTGAGAAGTTCATCAGTGAGGGAGAGTCGTTGAAAAAAGGTCATTTTGTAGCTGTCATTGTACTGCCTACTAGGGAACTTCTGAGTCAAATTAATACAGTTTTGGGAGATTTATTGAAGTTCAGAGATGGTCAGGAGTCGGGGAATGCTATTAAAACTCAGCTTGTCGTGGGGTCATTATCGACTATGAGAGAGGATTTGCAGTTGATTCTTCAGAATAAGCCTCATGTCTTGATAGGTACCCCAGGACGGTTACTGGAATTATTTGATTCTCCTTACGTTAAGACAAAAAGTGTAGAAATTTGCATATTGGATGAGGCTGATAAGTTGTTGGATTCAAGTTTCGAACTGGATGTTATTAATAGAATTGTAAAGCTGTTGCCACGTCAAAGAAGAACAGGGTTGTTCTCGGCTACCATTTCTAGTGCTGGTACTTCTGTCTTTAAGACTGGTATGACCAATCCTGTTAAGATTGTGGTTAAGAGTAATAATAAAAAGCCGGTCAATGGTGTTGGTACTAATAGCTCGGTGCCTACAGCTTTAGGATTAAGATATGTTACCACCAAGACGGAGAACAAGCTCAAATATTTATTGGAAATCTTATTACAGACCAAGTCGAAGAAAACGATCGTATATTTCCCTAGTTGTAATGGGGTGACATATTTCTACGGGATGTTGCAACTGATTTTACGTGGATTAGGTCTACTGGATGAACTTCATTTATTCTCGTTGCATGGGAAATTACCAGCTAAACTGCGTTTGAAGACTTTGGATCAATTCACCAGCTCTATGGAAAAGAGTGTGCTATTGACAACCGATGTTGCCGCAAGAGGTATCGATATTCCTGATGTAGAATTAGTAATCCAGATTGATCCTCCAACTGACCCAGATGTCTTTTTACATAGATGTGGTAGAACCGGGAGAGCTAATAGAGTCGGTATGGCCATCGTCATGTTGAACGAAGGAAGAGAAGAGGATTATTTGGATTTCATGCAGGTCAAGGGAGTTGAAATGAGTCCTTTCGAATTCGAGTACGGAGTAAATATTGATGATAAGAAGTACGATGATCTTACTCATAAGTGGGTCATGGGTGATAGAGCCCGATTCGAGCATGGGACCATCTCCTATGTTAGTTTTATCCGTTATTATTCTAACCATACTGCTAAATCTATTTTCAGAATCTCTTCCTTAGACTATGTTGGCTTGCTGAAGATGTATGGTCTTTTCAGACTTCCAAAGATGCCGGAACTTAAGTATGTCGAAAATTTAGCTGAAGGTGGGTGGATTAATGGTGCTGTGATTGATATGGATAAGTATGCATACATGGACAAGCAGAAAGAGGCCTCCAGGTTAAAACTGTTGGAAGAGGCCCGGACCTCAAAATCTAATGAGGCCGATAGAGCCAAAGAATTGGAAAAGAAGAAAGAGAAGAAGAAGAAGAACGAGTTGGCTTGGAGTGATAAATTGGAATCGAAACAGACTAAACTGCAAAGGAAAGAGAAGTTGAAGAGGAAAAGAGAGGCTCTGGAGAAACTGTTGTTAGAAGCACTGACAGATGATGAGGATGATGTCGAGGTAGATTGGAAAGATATGGTACGTTCTAAAAAGAAGAAGAAGCAACAAGGAGATATGGATAATGGGGGTGGTTTCTTTGATGACTTGTAAATGATCATATAACTTAAATTCATTACTAATTCTATATTAAACTTTGAAACATTCTGTATGACTGATGATTCCATCAAAGACTAGAGTGTTATCTATTGGTACATACTGGCCTGTGATGAGCTTCAATGCTTCTTGAGAGCCTATTCCACCCATCAAAGAGGCTATATTGTGCAATTCTTCACCTCCTGACCGAGCGAATTCTTGTAGGAGACCCAATAATTCTGAGTCTTGTAGCAAGGATGGGGTTAGCTTGTGTTCGGATATTATAACGGATAAGACTTCTAGGAGAATGTTCATATTCTCGTCTTTTGACATAGATTTCAATTGCTTTCCTGACCTTCTCATCTTCTCCATACACAGGAATGCAAGATAAATCTTATGGTAATGACCTTGGTAATGGTTTGTATCATGGAGGTCATGAACTAAGGATGATCCAACACTGTTATTGAACCTACTATGAGAACCTTTTTGGACTTTAAGGAAACGGGCATTTTTACAGAAAATCCCCAGCAGTTCCTCACTGATCTCATCCGGTGATCTTCCGATTTCTTCCATTATGAGTTGGACTTCCTTTAAGAATGCTGTCTTGTCTTGATCGAATCTATGACGGTAAATTGACTGTAACTTGATATAATTGGTCGTGTCTGATACCATGTCAGGTAAAACTCCAGATAACGGTAACATTCCACGATTTTTATTCATGAAATTTTCAAGGGCTTTGACATAGATCCAGAATACTGGAGTCGAAAGATCTAAGTGATCAGGGGCAGACGAAATCACCTCTAATACAGTACTATACAGGATATTCAAGGGCAGCAGAGCTCCAGTATCCTTTGGAGGTCTAATGGTCGCCCTATGTGAGAATTGTATGGCCTCTTCGAAATTAGGAGGGATGCTCATTAATTTAGAATCAAGTGCCATCTGTTCTATAGTTTTCTTGAATGAAGCTCTTGAGCTTGGAGTCGGCAGTTCATTGTTATGTTCCTGTTTCCATTTCTGGACCAGCTTTATCAAGATTATCACATAGGGAACATGGGATAACTCTGTCTCATCAAGTTGATCAAATCTGATAGAGTTAGCATAATCTTGAAGTTCTTGCCATTCTGCATCTTCTAATCTCAAATCTACCAATGACTCCGGATGTGTCTCTACTATGCAATGTTCCTTCACGATGATCTGACACAATCCGTAGAACCCATAACTCAAGGTCTTGATTACGGGAATGTTGGAGTGCCAAAAGAAATCCATCAACTTCATCCTCTCCGCCACCTCTAATTGGTCAAGAGAGTCATCAACTATCACAATGCTAAACTGACTCCAAAATTGTGAGTCCTTGGATTTGATAAGTTCACCAATTCCACAATTCAACCACTTGCCTTCCACTGCAGGGTTCAACTCGTGGAGATTCTTCAAGATGATCGATGTCGGATCTACATCATCGAGGGGCTCCCAAAAGAAATTGGTTGAGAACAAGGCGGTAATGTCACTGCTTGAACCCTGAACATCAGATATGATGGTGAACTTGCCACATCCGGGCAAAACCAAGTTCTTCAATAACTCAAAGCTCGTCGTGCTCTTTCCAATCATACAGATGTGGCAATTTTCAATATTGGCCTGTCCATTGGAAGCCCAAAGTCTGAGCTGACGATCATATCTGAGATCCTTCTGGAGACTGGAAATCTCGGACATTTCCATCTATTACAGCTTGTTCACGCCAATTTGAAAGCTTCCTCTCCAGGTACTGTCAAGCTCTTAGGGATTTTGATTTTATGGAGAGCCTCTCTAGGAAAAAATAATGATACTCGATTAGGAAATTTTAGATCACGTGATCAGTTTCGAGATTCGTAAATTCATTCATTAATTATTATATATAGATAGCTACTTTACATTTATTGTATCACACATTTCTGTTCAGGTCCATAGACCAGCTCAAACTGCTCCTTGGCTATCTCCTTCTCTGTTTCTAATTGCTTCATCTTCGTTTCATGAGGGAAATAAAGCTTCAAATACTCAAGTCTTGCAAGATCTAAATTATGCTCATCGGCACTCATTACCACATCCGCTCTACACAATGGACAGTGATCTTGGCGCTTTCTTTGCATCTTCACAAGACATCTAACACAAAATACATGTCCACAATTGAGTCTAATAGGTTTGAACAGCACGGAACAGCAAATAGGGCATGTATAGTCATCCAATTGCGGGATGATATTCAATAAACGACTGGCTATAATTGCACACATGGTGTGGGCAAAAGACATCTTGATAAACGGATCGTTAGCGATTAATTTTGGGAACTTCTGCTTCAGAGTCAAAGACGTCTGTTTATCAAACTTTTTCAAGATCTTTGTAATGGCAAGCTTGTTATAATTCTGGAATTGAAGCAGTTTTAATAACTCGAGGTTGACGTTGTAGAATTGTTGGAACAGCTCCGCTGATCTTTTATGGTGGAATTTCTTTATCAATCCCGTTTCTGTGATTCTCTTTAAAAATGTCGCCAATTTAATCTTGGATTCTTCCACATTTCTCTCACCTGGGTTGAATTCCGAGGTGCTGAAGAAAATCTCCGCATCTATGTACTCCCTGAACAACTCCCTCCAAACAAAAAGATCGGTTCGCCTTTTGTTAGGGGTAGCTACACTAGATACATCTTTGCTAAGGCTCTGAAGTTGGTTAATCATTTTGGACTCTTGGGAGGACTTGAGGTCATCCAAAGCCTGGAGCTCCTGATACAAGGTATGGAAAAATACCGAGTCCAGAGACAAATTAATAATGACAGAAGTGGTCTCCAGATCGTCATCCACAACCTCAATCAAAGTATTCTTAGGTATTATTGAAGATTCTGTAGGACTCTCGCTCCCTTCCCGGATAAACTGGTCCATTAACTGATTAATATTGTCAAGCACAATATCAGATGCGTTACGTGCGTCTTCCTTATTCTCTGAGCTCTTTCTCACAGTAATAACTAACTTGGGGTCGAATTCTTGTTCTTGTTGAGAGTTGAACGTGTATGTAGCAGATACATCAGGAGAGTCATTGTCGAATATCATTGATAAGGTCTCTTTTTCGAGTCCTAATCTTTCCAACTCTATGACCACCTTCCCGATGCACTTCTTTAACAGCTTGTATTGAATGGCTGTATTCAACCACTCTTCTGGAAGCTGCTCTTCCCTTAACAGCAGTTCGAATACTTTTGCAAACTTCATAGTGCCAGGGGCCAGTCAATACCAAACGTGTCTTTTAACAGTGATGTTTAGATGAATATACGCCTCTTGTTAGTGAGCCCTGAGAAATGAAAAAAAAAAAAAAGAAAAGAGTCTAAGCAATTTTTTTTTTCTTCTGCTTTAGGGAAAATATAACTAGTAATTTGCAACACGTGAACTTCAGCTCGATACCAATTTTCTGGGATGACAGGTAAGGCTGAAGTCTTGCAGGAACAATAAGCTAGAAAAAACTCGGGGATTAGTGGATCAACCAATATCAGAGCTTCAAAACACTGACCAGTCCTTCTGTAGATACTGAGTACTACACATCTTATTTAACTTATGAGCAAATAGATGTAGGCTTCTAGCATTAGTTCTTAGTATTTCTAGTTCTTCCTGCTTTATGTAGTTCTGTCTCCTTTATTATTTAATACTTTATATATCATATTTTATCATCAATCAATATACTTTCTCAGTTCTCGAGAGTGACTTCAACGTCAGATTAGGAGTGTAACTCAGTGATATTCTCTACTATCAAGGAGCTGATTGCCTTAGCCTCCTTGTCCCTGCCTTTAAGCTCTGACAACATACCACTGTTTTGTATAGAGCCTTCTCACTTAGAAAATATGTAAAATGCTAAACTGAACTAACCGTAAATTTCTCAGACTTTTTTTGGCTTTCAGCATTTGAGGTGCATATCTGCATGTATGTAAAGAAGAAGCGATCAAAGTATATATATTTGAATAATGATTTAGAATACTGCTTTACCTCGTGGTAAGTAGATTAAAACTAGAACTGGAATAATTACCAGTTTAGAAACTAGAGGCAACATCAGAGAGTGAATATTAGCGGCCATTCAGCAAATTTGTAGGCCCTTGGGTGAGTAGATGCTAACTTACGAGAGCTTCAATATGACAAGATAAGATATTTTTGTAAAATATAGTTCCTTTCTTCATAAGAAGAAGGACTTAATTGGTTGTTATTGTTATTGCTTTGATTAGACATAATAAATGTTATTTCTTGATCTATGTAGTTTCTACTTATCTCACTGTTCTATACAATTTGGATATTCAAGAGRATATTTCTTCCTCTTTTATATTCTTTAAGTTGTTTCAGGTTCAGCCTCAACAACTTAGCCAAGACCTTCTTTAGTGTAAACTTCAGCCTCAACAACTTTAGCCAAGMCCTTCTTTAGTTTAAACTTCATAGTAATAAAGTTTGTTCTCATATTAAGCCTAAATAAGGTTTGTTTCATGTTGAGCCTCAAACCAAGATGCTACGATCTTATTGTCTGTATACTTCTGTATACAACAGATATAACCAACATGGCAAATTCGACCAGTTCCTTGTCATCCTGGCCCAAGGCCCCAGAAAGCTGTGTTGAAGCTGCAGGGTGAAGGAGATCGGGCTAACATATGACAGTAATACCCTGAGCGGATTACGACATATCTCTTGCTGACATTCTTATCATAAGTAATATAGGAGCCGCCTACAAAACGAAAAGATCCATTAAACTACCAAGTAATGTGCAACGAATAAATATTTAGGAGCATTACTAGGATGCTATTTCCTACGGACAGATCTCTGCCTCTTGCAAACACTAGAGTCTCCAAAATCTCCAAGCCTGTAGTAAACTAGCAACTAATAAATTTCGTTCCGCTGTTATCGATTGACCCTTTCCGAATTAACCACAAGCGGAAAGCGAAGTATGTCTCCCAGCTTCAAATATTCCTTAGCCATGTAGCTGGTTTCCAAATTTCCTCCTGCAGCATCCAGAGTCACCCCTCGCCGAATAGGAATTTAGACAACCAACTACCAGCAAATGCAAAAGAGGAAAGCCAAACTGATCTCTGCATCAAGAATTCTTATCAGACTGCATCGTCACTTTCTATCTTCAAAGCCAAGACGAAAGAAATGACCACTCAAGACCGTCACAAACTTCATGCAAGCTGACAGAACTTATACGGTGACAATTAAACTCTATACTTAATAACTAACTAACCTAAATCACCCTATGGTGGAAATCGCTGAGATTATGACAAAATCATACAACACTTCACAGATATATTCCAGCCAAGAAGAGCACTGTTTCAAAAAGATTCTAGTAACAACATAACAGAAGAACACGGATAATTGCCGATAGCCCCTTTTCACCATCCTTCTATCTTTACTACAGAGGGAAAAGCATTTTTTGAAAAAGAATACATTAAAAGTCTATTCATTGAAGAGGGATTTCATAATAATTAAATGCAACTACCGTGGCAAATAGATATTTATAACAAACTCACCCCACTGGCATGTCGAGATGTAGCAGCCAGACTAAAGTTGACCCAAAGCTTTCGAAACTTCAATGGTTTTTAAGTAATGCATTAGAAATTCGATCATTAGCTCGCTTACATCTTGTGGGCCGCAAAGTATGAACCAGTATGAACAAAACCTACAACCCATCCACGAGGGCCACTTCGAAAACAACACATCCGCCGTCGTACAGAGTACCAAAGAAGAACTGTCATGTCCAAGCATTCACAAGCGGTGTTGCTGTTGAAAATAACATGATTCACTCTAAATATGATTATTCCTTTATTTTGAGTCCCGGAGATACTAATCAGGCACAAAATATGAAGCATAAAGGATAAAGTCTCGACATACGACAGCAAACAGTACAGATAGAGAGCCACAATCCATTTCTACTTGATGAGATTGAATTTTGACCTCAACTCGTCCGACAGTCTGTAGATCTCTTCCACTTCGATATTTACAAGAGTACAAGTTTGGTTTCACGAATAATTTATAAGGATAATCAGTAATAACAACCCAGTAGAGAATTCCATGCGCTGTAAAAGCTGTTTCTGTGACCAGTAGTAACCCAAACGTCGAGCTGGTTAATCTCCACCTCCACCAACACAATTAATGCACTTGAGACATCGGTTTAGGCCATTTCAAGAAAATTACCGCTTCACTTTCCTTGCCTGCAATAATCGTTTTTTATATCAGGCTGCTAAAGATGAATATGGGTGCGCAGCGGTGTAACTTTAATGGAAATGGGGGAATTAACTTAAAAGATCTCATTTATAGGCAATAATTCAAACCACTCGCTGTGGACTAGCTGTAGTGTCTGACGTCAAAGTCAGTCAGCTGACTACAACAAATGCCACCGCGATATGAGTGGTGTAGTGGCTGTGAGTGGCCAGTTTCGCAAGAGTAATCTTTTTTTATTTTGTATTTGAGATAATATAATTAAACTACCAAGCTTCATGGCCAAATTGATCAAATAGCACTCTGAAAGGAGCAGTTATGCTAGTCAAAACCTCTTTCACCATTGACGGGGTTAGCTGAATCTAATTCGTAGGTTCTAGTTTACTCGTAATTAACAGGATCTACCTGTATGTAATCCATTTGGTCTCTATTCGTTGCGTAATTGAACTAAATAAAACTTTTGCAAGCCCGATCTTCGAAAAAAAATGATTAACTGTTTATCTTATACTTGTGGAGGCCTTCAGTGAGTTGTACTGGATGCAGGATCCTCAATTCTTCGGCATCTGGTTATCACCATTCCATATATTCTGTTTACACCTCTAGCGCTGGTCGGTCTTCCAAAAATTCTCAATTTCCTCTTCAACGTCCTGTAATTTAAAGCAGTAAAGTCTATTTCCGCAATATCTATCCAATGAGATCCGGTGGCAGCCTTGTTAGCCACGCTTAAGATAACGTGAGACGGCTAGCTACTATTGCATATATATGGTGGTGAATCTTCTTGATCTAGACCTAATCTTATCTCTGGAGTTGTTGCTAGTAGTCTTGTACGCACTTTTCTAGAAATATATTACGAAGTTGGCTGATAAAAACCCAAGGGTCTCCCAATTCCATATTTCAACTTGTGCCTTTTCTATCTTCTACAAAAATGGCTGTCTGCACATATGCTGGCGATACTTGCGAGGTGTAAGTGAGTTGGAAGGCTCTTAATAAGAAATTGATGAATATTCAATCTTACCAGCATACGATTTAGCTAGAGCACAGGAAGCGTCAGACTTCCCGGCTTCGCTTTATTCTACTCAGGACAAGACTGTATATATAAATTACGAGACTTGAAAGATTTAAATTGGTAAATCCATGGTTTATGATTATAGATATAAATTAAATTTGTTAGAAAAGAAGGACGAAGGATTTGCTTTGCTTATCCCCTTTTTTGGATTTTTTATGTACCTCATTTTTTCTCTTTTTTTTTTTTTTTTCTGTGTGCTTTTTTTGTGTTGGTTTTTTTTTTTTTTTGCTTAGAGCCCTTCCAGTTACCTATAATTGGGATTGACTCACAAATTTAGTAGTTTGCTAATAGAGACAAAGCATCCCCTTTTTAACTGCCACGGCATGTTGGTTGGCCTTAAGGCTGGAGTAAGTTTGCGGAAGGTGAGTGAGTGGTTCCTACATCAACTGACATCTGTATTCTATGAATTTTACTGCTGAATGAGTAACTCCAAGTTTGTAGTCAAATTTTTATTAATGTTTAAATTCCTGTCTTCTTTGAAATAAGTAGTAGTAAAAATGAAAATAAAAATAAAAATAAACTTCTAGCAGTAATTATTAGAAGTTATATATCACATATTATTTTTTTATTAGGATGATCATCTTTTGAAAATACTTTGAACGACCGACCTTAAACCCGAACCAATTCAATGACTGCTTACCTACGATAATTATTTTAAATTGGCCTAGGAAGTTTTATTATAAGTAGCATAAAGAGAACTTTGGGTGGTCACCCTAGTAAGGGAAGAGATGCTTAGGAGAAAATCTGGAAATGCAGCTCGTCTAACAAAAAACTCTTAAAAAGTGCATTTCATAAATCAAGAGCAAATAGTACCTACAGGGGCAGGTCGTCAGGATGGACACCAGTCACTACAGTTTATAATTGAAAATGAAATCTATCATAACATTTAACTATACTTATAAAAGGAGCATTAGTTCCGCTTGAAATTAGAGTGTAACTTATTTTCCCTCATGAATAATGCTGAGAAATAACCGATAGAGACAGTAATTAAACTGAACCAGAAGGACAATTTACATCCGTCACCGTAACTATATCTTAACAGCTTGGTGGCCCATTCTGGTGCCTGACTAATGTACTTAGAGCTCAGTAAAGCATTGTCTATCACCTTCAGGACGTCTTCCTTGGAAATCTTCTCAGAGGCAGAAGCAGCAGCAGCAGCAACTCTGGTAGCCAAAGAGGATTCCAATCTATTTTGGAAAAGAGCGGAACCCAAGGAGACACCAATAGTCGAACCAGTCAGTCTGAACAGATACTGAATGGAGGTAGTGGACAGCTGGTGTTCGACTGGGACAGAAGAAATCAATGCTAAAAGTGTCACAGTCAAGACAGAGGAATATCCAACACCAGGCAAAATAATTAAAGTGAACTGGTTGAAAATGTTGATATTCTCGTCGATGGTCAACAATCTGGCACATCCGATCACACTGAAGAAACCCATGAACACTGTGAGTGTCTTGTACTTTCCAGTCTGTTTCATATAAACTCCGGTACCAAAAGAGCCGAAAGCAATGGAGAAGAAGTTAGGAAGTAATCTAACACCTGTCTGGGTTGGACTTAATCCTAAAACGGAGCTCAACCAAATTGGAATGTAGTACATGTATGAGAAAACACCCAGGGTATAGAACCAGTTCAGCAAGGAAGAGGATAAGACAGTTCTAATCTTGAATAATCTAACAGGAATAGTAGGTTGTTCTGCAATATACAGCTCAACATATCCGAACAGGACAAGTAAGGCCAAAGAAACTGCAATCAAAATGAAGAATCTGCTTCCATCGTAAGGTAACTCTTCTTTACCACCGAATGAAGCAGCGAGCATGATACCAGTCAAGGAGAGGACCAAGCAAGTTGAACCCAAGAAGTCAATCTTCTTGATCTTACTCCAAATGTCATGATCGGTAGTACCCCAACCAGGAGATCCTGGTGGGAAGGTGAGGTTTCTCCAAACTAAAAAGCAGACCACCAACAGGTATGGCACTTGCAAGTAGAATACATAACGCCATCCCAAATAATCATTGATTAATCCACCAATGACACCTCCACTAGCACTTCCTAAACCGAAGAAGATATTGGCGATACCTTGGAACATTCCTCTCTTTCTTAAGCTGACTAAATCAGACATGGTGATGGTACCTAAGGTGGACATACCTCCTCCACCGATACCAGTGATAAATCTACCAATGACGATAGGCCAAAGAGAGTTCGAGACACCACAAATTAAACAACCAACAGCAAAACAAATGTTACAAGTCATAATCAAAGGTTTTCTACCGAAGATATCACTTAACTTTCCAAACAAAGGTTGGAAAGCGGAACACGAAAGTAAATAGGATGTCAGAATCCAAGAGGATCTCTGTAACTCACCCAAATCAGATGCTACTTCAGTTAACAAAGTAGTTAAGACAGTGGTATCCATGGCACCTAAGAAGGCACCAGTGTACAAAGAGGCACAGACATAAAAGAGGTCTCTAGCAGGGATGGCATATCCATCATTTTCCTCCTCATCTGTCTCATCTAACTCCTCCTGAGCTTCTATAGCACCATAGTTTATAGGTTTGTTGGTGTCGTCATAGGACAACTCATTAGCTAACTCATTGGCAATGAGTCCAGCACTTGAAGAAGATGCGTCTTGTATTACGCTTGGAGACAATTGAGGTCTCAAAAGATTACCGTTATCTTTAACCATACTAGCTTGCCCTAATGGAAAAAACCCTCTTCAACGGGAGATATTTTTTATTTATATAAAAGTAAGTACCTTATCGTTGATTTTTCTTATCGTTTGCGGATAACACAGTATCTCTTGCCGATCATTATGAAAAAACCCCCTAGGCGAAGAGCTTCATTTTCGCTAAGGTAAGGAGAATAAGGACCATACATAGATAAGGGTAGAGGTGGCGGTAGAGTGGAGAAGAGGAGCTACCATTCTAATTCTAAGAGTTATATAGCTACAATCCACTGTAAAATGAAGTTTACAACCTCATCGACTTCAAGCTGTGCTTGGATTGGATGAGGCATCGGCTACATTTTAAATTCCGAGAGTGCAGAAAACTCTTGGCGGTTGGAAATACTCAACCGAGCTACTTTCAAAAAGATAGCAAATTATCAAAATAAGCAGATGTCCCAAAAGGGTTAAAATTACTGCCTAATTCACGATTTAATTAGAGCTCATTTAAACTATCAGACATATCTGAGATCTCCATTATTCTTGATATCTGGCACATATATAGCAGCCAGATCCAACTTAATCCAATTAATTTACCACATCTTTTCCTGCTGCTTGTTGATCTTGGACCCTTTCCAAACCCTGTTGACAATCAAGAAGATCCTTTCGATCTGTGCTTATTATACTAAACGATTTAGTCGCGCGTCAGTTCAAGAAAATTTTTATTTTTTTTTGCTTTCCTACTTGGTACCGAGCATTTCAGCTGCAGCATTTAGAGTGTGAAGGCGTACGAGACAGGAGTTATATAAAGAGAGAACGAGAGAGATAGAGTTGAAGAAAGGTATCAGTGGGAGTTTCAAGTTACAGATATCGTTGACATATAGATAGAGGTTTTGAACGAATTCATAGACACAAATAATGTTCTTGGTATACTTTAGCAGACTGGGCCCAGCCCTCGTGGCCTTATCGTTTATATCGATATTGGTTACTTTATACTTTAATGCTGGTCCTGTTGTGGATCAACTTTCGAGGATGAAGCGTGATATGAGCGATAACTTCTTGTTAGCTAACAAGGATGGTAAGACGACTACATCTCCTAATGACAACTTGAACCCTGGTCTTAAAGATCCAAAGGAGATTGAGTTGGACCCTTGTACAGTTATCAATCCGCTGTCAAATGGGTTCTTTGACTTGAGAGAGCTTAGTAATTTTGATCATGGTGATGGAATTGTCCCAGCTTGGAATGCTAGAGGTTGGGATTATGGAATGAATTTCACTTTGGGAATCTGTTCCACTCCATTGAAGAAGTCGCTTCTTGCGGAGAATGACTTCAGTGATATTGCCAACACTTCTCTTGTAGGTGGCTATTACACTGACTTGAACAATGTGAAGCATTCCATCGGTCAATTCTCTACTAAGCCTCAGTTCAGGGGACGTAAGTTGACTTTAACTTATGAAGGTGGATCTTTCTGTAGAGAAACCCCGGACGGAGAGAGATTGAGAAAATCGACCATCTTATCGTTCAGTTGTGATAGGAACATTATGTCAAAACTGCAAGTATCTTTTGTCGGTGTTTTACACGACTGTGACTACTTCTTCGAGGTGAAGACTGTGCATCTGTGTCCTACCCTGCTGAAGAAAGATAACTTAGCACTTGTATGGATCTTCCTCTTGATCGTACTTGCGGCATTGTTCGTGTTCTGTGGGGCTGGTACTTTATACAGAAGATTCGGACGCAGAGGCAACTGGAGACCTCTCCCACCTGCTCACGGTGGAATCATGCATCAAATCAAAACTATTGTCTCCGGACCAGTAAGTGAATATTAGGACTATACATATATAAAAAGAACATTATAATAACACTGAACTACAGTTCCGTAAAAAGAAGAACAATTCTGGTCCTGTTAATTTGGATATGAACGAGTTCTTGGATGTTTTGGATGACGAAGACTATTAAGAGGCCGATGGGCTATGGAGACAACCAAGATCCTCGAGATGCATACAAGACTGAAACTTTTATGTCAGGAATGGGAAGTCTCAAAGCTCTTGTCACATTTGATGGAGGACCTAGAAGATGATTCAACTGTCAATTGCGTTTCAGCAGAAATGCTAATATGAAATGAACGATTGGCTCAAGCATGTCGATATTAAAAGGCTCAAGTTGGCTCCTTCCATTTAGCTATCATAAACAATAAATACCGAGGATTTTAGATTTAACATTAGTTAAGATATATGTAGGTTACGGATGATATGTAAGGTTGTAGTCCTGATAGGTCCACAAATTTCTTGTTTTTCGCTTCTACCAGTGATTTACTCAGATAGGCTTTGAATCCCTAGGGGGTTTCATTCCTATTAAGAGGGATGCACAGAATAATTGTGTCTTATAAGGAAGAGGAAGAGGAATAAGAACTGGTTTTAAGGGTCGTAAATACTGAGGAACAGTACGAAGATATCCCAATAAATGCAATTGAGCAAGCCATCTGTCATCAACTGCTCAAATGCAAGGAACATGGGTAATGCCTCATAATTACCTGTCAATTTCCAAATTCAGAATTTTAAGGACGTGCACCGAATTCCAATTGATCTTCTACATCAAAGGTAGTGCACAGGCCCACCGTAAGTTACGTTTATTACCCTACCTTTTTAAAAGTAACAAGCGAACAACGCATTCGCGCAGCTGAATTTTACGTAAAATCTGCCATTTTTAAGTCAGGGTAACCCTTGAAAATTGTATGCAACAATAGATGAAACGTTCAAAAAAACACCGATTTTACGTGCAAATAAAGAAACAAAAATTTTTTTTGCTGGAAAACCAAATTTTTCTAGCCTCTGCTCGCCCCCTCTGCGCAAAAACATTAGGCGCTGGCTGGTAATTGATCGAAATTTGGTAGAGATGAAGTGAAAATTTTTTTTTTTCGCCCATTAAGTTGGGAAAAATTGCTAGGAAAAAAAATTAATATATATAATCGATTTTCCAATCTTTTTTTAATTGTATTTTTAATACTTAATTAATTAATATTTATATTAAGTTTGTTATTCAATTAAAATGGGTAAGGAAAAGTCTCACGTTAACGTCGTCGTCATAGGTCACGTCGATTCTGGTAAGTCCACTACTACCGGTCACTTGATTTTCAAGTGTGGTGGTATCGACAAGAGAACCATTGAGAAGTTTGAAAAGGAAGCCGCCGAATTAGGTAAGGGTTCTTTCAAGTACGCTTGGGTTTTGGACAAGTTAAAGGCTGAGAGAGAAAGAGGTATCACCATCGATATCGCTTTGTGGAAGTTCGAGACTCCAAAGTACCACGTTACCGTTATTGATGCTCCAGGTCACAGAGATTTCATCAAGAACATGATCACTGGTACTTCCCAAGCTGACTGTGCTATTTTGATTATTGCCGGTGGTATCGGTGAATTCGARGCTGGTATCTCCAAGGATGGTCAAACCAGAGAGCACGCTTTGTTGGCTTTCACCTTGGGTGTTAGACAATTGATTGTTGCYATCAACAAGATGGACTCYGTCAAATGGGACGAGTCCAGATTCGATGAGATCTGTAAGGAAACTGCTAACTTCATCAAGAAGGTTGGTTACAACCCAAAGAATGTTCCATTCGTCCCAATCTCTGGTTGGAACGGTGACAACATGATTGAGGCTTCTACCAACTGTCCATGGTACAAGGGATGGTCCAAGGAAGTTGCCGGTGGTGCCGTTGTCAAGGGTAAGACCTTGTTGGAGGCCATTGACGCTATCCAACCACCATCCAGACCAACYGACAAGCCATTGAGATTGCCATTGCAAGATGTCTACAAGATYGGTGGTATTGGTACTGTGCCAGTCGGTAGAGTTGAGACCGGTGTCATCAAGCCAGGTATGGTTGTTACCTTTGCCCCAGCTGGTGTCACTACCGAAGTCAAGTCCGTTGAGATGCACCACGAGCAATTGGCYGAGGGTGTCCCAGGTGACAACGTTGGTTTCAACGTCAAGAACGTTTCCGTCAAGGAAATCAGAAGAGGTAACGTCTGTGGTGACTCCAAGCAAGACCCACCAAAGGGTTGTGACTCCTTCAACGCTCAAGTYATTATCTTGAACCACCCAGGTCAAATYTCCTCCGGTTACTCTCCAGTTTTGGACTGTCACACCGCCCACATTGCTTGTAAGTTCGACACCTTGCTCGAGAAGATCGACAGAAGAACTGGTAAGAAGTTGGAAGAGAACCCTAAGTTCGTCAAGTCTGGTGATGCCGCTATCGTCAAGATGGTTCCAACCAAGCCAATGTGTGTTGAGGCCTTCACTGACTTCCCACCTTTAGGTAGATTCGCCGTCAGAGACATGAGACAAACCGTTGCCGTCGGTGTCATCAAGTCTGTCGAGAAGTCTGACAAGGCTGGTAAGGTCACCAAGGCTGCTCAAAAGGCTGCTAAGAAATAAGAAGTTTCAACCTAGTTGTTTAAATTTGTTTATTTCTTATCTTCTATATAGTTTTTAAATATATATAGCCTTTATTAATCGATTGTAGTTTTAAAAGATGCCCAAAGTTTGAACTGAAAAATTTCCAGTCGGTTCCTTCCGATAAGTGGCTGGTCGAAAGGTCGTGAACAAAATATCATTACCCAAAACGGATTCTGTTGTCTATTTTTTTTTGTTAAAGTTTTTGCTGAGGGCGGCCAATAAAAGTTGGGTATTGAAGAGGATTAGAGGAGGATTGATAAAGGAAAAGGGAACCCTTTTAAGTCTAATTATATCAGAAATAGAGAGAATATCAGAGATATAATGTCATCGAGAAAGAAGACGTTTTTGAAGGTGATTATTTTGGGGGATTCGGGTGTAGGTAAGACGTCGTTAATGCAACAGTTTGTGAATGGTAAATTCAGCCAGCAATATAAGCTGACTATTGGTCTGGATTTCCTCACTAAAGAGATGACAATTGATGACCGTAATGTCACGATGCAAATTTGGGATACTCTGGGACAAGAAAGATTCCAATCTTTGGGTGTTGCCTTCTATAGAGGAGCAGACTGTTGTGTATTGGTTTACGATGTGACAAATGTCAAGTCTTTTGAGCAAATCTCGTCTTGGCGTGATGAGTTCTTGGTACAACTGAATATTAAGGACCCTGAGAACTTCCCATTTGTGGTAATTGGAAATAAGATCGATGTAGATGAGAATTCAAGATTAATCAGCAACAAGAAACTGACAAATTTATGCAATAACACGTTGGGAAATGTACCATATTTCGAGACCAGTGCGAAAGAGCTGGTGAATGTTGCTCAACTGTTTGATGTGGTGGCTAGAAATGCATTGCTGCAAGAGGATGGGGAGGAGTATACTGAAGATTATTCTGATCTGATTAATATTCACTTAGACTCCGAAGGGGGATCTTGTGCTTGTTGATCAAAAGATATAGAAAGAGTGGGATATGGCTCTCCGGGAAAAGTGAAGTGCGTTTAAGATGCAGGCAGACAAAAAGGGTGATGATTTTTCAAAAGGACAAAGGGAGAAGCATATGGCTCAGAGCTGGACTCATGTTAATACAGTGTCTTGTATACCTTCTTGTCAGTCTGTTCGTCTTAAGTAAACCAACCTCCCGGCCAGTCAGCTCAGTCATATATAATACAATTCAATTCATAATTCATCAAAATTAATAGTGCTTGTAATTTAATAAGGAGAAAATACACCTTGGAATAATTCTTATCAAGGAGCCCTTGATTTAAGCTTGTGCATACATTGCTCGTGACCTTGGGAAGAAAGAAAGTTGTTCGAGGAGGTCGGAAAGATAACGGCACACGAGTGAGCGGCTCCTCAGAAAGAATGACATTGGACGGCGGAAAAGGATCTGCACGACCAAAGTGAGCACGAGTTTGATGCCCTTCTACGATAGTGCATTTTTCTCACTAACGCTCATGTATTGCGTGGAGAAGAGGGCACGTTTTCAGGCTCAGTTTACACGACAAGCCTCGGTTCTGGAAAAATTTTCCCTTTAAGTCTATGGGAAGGTCCACGTGTGGGAGAAAAAGGGGGAGGAAAGGGAGATCGGGAGGAGAAATTAGAGAGATGAGAACAGATTACAGATGGAATCTTAGTTAACCTTCAAGGCATTGAGAAAAGAGAGTGCTCAACGAGATCAAAATCCACCACTTTCTTGATAGGGCAGACCTACAACATAACGCACGAGGTGTCATGGGCGCCTTGTTACATGCCAACATTAGTTTAATTTTGAAGTATGCAAGTAAGTTACATGCCTGTGCTCTATCATTACCTGTTCCTCTTACTCCTCACTCCGTTCTGTAGTTGCTCCTCCCAACCTGCTCCTCTCCCGACCTGCCCCTCCTTTTCTTTATTTCTTTCTTTCTTTCTTTCTTTCTTTCTTTCTTTCTTTCTCTCCCATCTGCGCATTCCCTCACCTAACTTTCCTGTAGCCTGTCTTGAAAAAGCGCAAAGCTTGGATTTGTCTTTTAAGTTTGAAGATTTGAAGTCGACCACACAAATAAACGTGAATTTGTATTTATCTTTGAATTTAGTTGACTTGTTGTCTCTTGATGGAAGTTAGATACGACGAGCCATGAATTTGTCAGTGGAGAGCTCTCCCAACTTATACAACGGAGGAGTTATAGATAGCCATACTTCGTCCGTGTCGGGCAGCGCTAATGGTGTTGCTAGTACGGGTACCGTGGCTTCTATAATGAGTACTCCTGCTTCCAATAGCAATACAAGTAATGTCAATATCACGTCGCGGGTGAATACCGGTGGTAATGTTGCTACCAATAAAACTAATGATCATACTAATACCACGTCTCAGTTGAATAGAACTGATGACGGTTATACTTACCATAAAGGATTTGTACGAAACGAAGAAGCTGAAGATATGAATCAACAGATGTCATCGGGAGTGTCGGTGCCATCAGGAGTATCTCTGCTCCAACAACAGGCACAACAAGTACCATCAAATGTTATGTCCCTGCCCCAACAACCAGATTCTTCCGCTACACTGGAAAGAATACCCGTACAGGTAGTGGTGCCCAAATCATCTTATAGAAGAAGCAGTTTTTGCTCTTCTTCATCATCATCTGGAAGTAGTATATATTCTTCTGATGGGTTGACACCTAATTTCCAAGGACTGGGAGCACAGGTTGCTGTACTGACCCAAATACTGCCTCAACTTCAAGCTAATAATGCAGCTGTTCAACAACAAACTCTGCCCCCTCTCCCTCCTTCTTCTCGCATAGTGTCAGGATACACCGTCATTCCTATGAATTACAAACACTGCTCTAGGGATGACCTCATCGTCATAATATCTCGAATGTTGACTCATATCATCTCTCTTAATGATGAGATGAACGGAAAGATTTCGTCGCAGCAGTTGACCCGTTTCCACTCCAGAGCGCCTCCTAATATCTCAATCTACGCTTATTTATCGAGATTACTGCATTATTCGTCATTGGAGAACGCTATTTTGATCCTGGCCGTGTACTATATCGATTTGTTGTCGCTGACGTACCCTGTTTTTTCTGTCAACTCTTTGACGGTCCATAGATTCTTGTTGACTCTGACCACAGTTGGATCCAAGGGGTTATGTGATTCTTTCTGCAGTAACCAGCATTATGCAAAAGTTGGAGGAGTTCATATCAGTGAATTAAATGTATTAGAGCTGGAGTTCTTGCTGAATGTTAACTGGAGAGTTGTTCCTAGAGACTTCACTAATAAATCTGATGAGCAGACTGGAGGTGTACAGACCGACGAGCCTAGACGTGACTCAGTTACCGGTGCCTCTTTTGATTCTGTGCAATCAGGCGTGGCTTCCCTGGAGGAAGTATTAGAATTATATTACAGAAGAATGGTAGGTCTTTTCGGAGCTAATACTTCTGAAGACGTTCCAGATGTACCAGACCTGCAAGTCAGATATAGACTTGAAGACAGTATACTGTCGGATGGTGGTTTATTGCCTACAAATATAGGAGCATATGCTGTATCTCCTGGGTTTGCCTCGGTAGCTGGCACCGTTGCATCTCCGGGATCAGAGCTTTCTAACACGTCTGGTCACTCTACTCTGATAGGAAGACAGCTCGTAATAGAACAACAGAAGAAGAGAAGTCTCATGGATTCTCAAAGCGAGGACTCCCCAAGTGGGAAGAGACGTAACGATAAGTAGTTATTTAGATCCTCGGTAATAAAATGTAAATTCATTAATGAGTATAAATATAGGGAAAATCGCTCTAAAGAGTGGTGGATGTAGCTTCCCTGGCCTGTATGTCCAATACTACCAAAAATCTCTCCTCGATAGCACTCCCTTACCACCCAATGACATCCCGCTCAAATTCCGGATCTCGAACCCGATGCCCCTCGCTTAAAGTTAAAGGTTGGCGCAAGCAAAAATATCACCTGAAAAGACCTGAGTGCCATTGGAGCGGGTATAAAAGGGGCGCACAGGAACCGATTTGACAAAAAGGTCACGATATTTGTGAAGCAGGTGTGAAATCGGAAGTTAACAATGTCTCAAGAAGATGGCCTGGAGCCGCTTACTGGGATTTATAAGGAGATCGAATCTCATCCTTTGTACAAGTCTTTGTTAGAAGATGCTGAATATAAGAGGGTTTCTCCTCTCTTTGAGAAAGTAGAGCCTAAGAAAAGAGAGGTATTACTTACCGGGACTACGTTGGCAGGGGAGGATGCAATTGCGCCAAGTCCAATTACATTCGCAACTCTGGAAGAGTCCGATAACAAGACCGAGTACAATGAGTTAGTATGCATATTTTACCTTGGGAAGAACCTCTGTGGTCATCCTGGAATTATTCATGGAGGTCTTTTGGCTACTTTATTGGATGAGAATCTCTGTAGATGTGCATTCCCATTATTTGAGTCTGGACTTGGAATGACTCTGTCTTTACAGGTGACATATTTGCTGCCATGTTTTTCGCAACAATTTGTCGTTCTTAAACTGAAAGTTAAGCAATTCCATCATAAGAAGAAGATCACTGTCGAAGGTCATATCGAAACGTTACCACCAGTACAAGAGGATGGTACTACTAAGGATGCTAAGATTTTGGCAAAGCTGGAAATATTAGTTGTCGAACCTAAATCTGTCACTTTATGATGTTTAATAATCTAGAATTTACATTATACTAACTATTTATTTTCTTATTCTCCACTTGTATTCATCCCACCTCATCTTATCGAACCCTTCCTTCACTTTGTGATCTCCCGTCCCTACTCCCCTTATCCCAAACTTTAGTCGTGCATAAAATCCCAAAAATGCACCCTGATCTCGCTCATAAAGCCCTTCTCGTACATAATCAAACTAGAAGATTCTCGCCGCCGCCCCCAGCCACGTCCAAAAATTTTCACCCATTTTTTTTGGTCAAAAGTAAAGATCAGTAAAGGGGGAACGATAAGGAGACCAGGAGCTATCGAATATTTAAAAACGTCAAAATGAACCCAGCTGTTTCGAATTTAGTCTTGATGCTTGTTGGTATGCAAGTATCCAAGAGACTTGATTGGGAGAACCCAAACACCATCTTGTACCTGAGAATTGGTTACGTTTCCTCTACTTTATTGGTTTTGGCCATCTATTTGTATGTCAGATATATCATTAACAAGAAGAACGATTTGACTACTTTGAAGTACGTTGAGCTGCCAAATGCTATGCTGGGTCAAACCGAATCCCAAATGGTTGTCACTACTGTTAAGGATTACGATTTACTGCAGATCCAAACCGCCATCAAGGGTGTTTTCACCGGTATGGCCATGATGGGTTTCATGCACCTTTATATGAAGTACACCAACCCATTGTTGATGCAATCTATTTCTCCTGTCAAGTCTGCCTTCGAGTCTAACATTGTTAAGATTCACTTGTTCGGTAAGCCAGCTACCGGTGACTTAAAGAGACCATTCAAGGCCGCCTCTATGTTCGGTGGTTCTGACAACAAAACCGATAAGCAAACTATCGAGCTGGCTGAGGTTGCTGGTACCGGAGGTATCAAGGAAGAGTAAAATGGGTCTTAAATAATAAATACATTTTCAACTTATTATCCTTTTAAAAGTAGACGACACTGTCATGATCCGAAGGTTATTTCCGATTAAGGTCGTGCATAAAATTCCAGTCACTGACCCCTCTGCGCAGAGGGCACATATTCTGGCGCACTGACACAAAACAGGGGCATAACAACAGAAGATCGATCGACTTGTCAAGACGAGTGGACGGACATCAAGTAACCAGCATCTCACCACAATGGACCAGTCAAGCTACACCCTTCCCGGGATCATGCATTACTTGCAGAACCAGTACACATTGATCGAAAAGAACCGCATCTTAAATGAATTGGAAAAGTCCGAGCTCAAATTGAAGATCACCAAGTTGGAGAGCGAAAAGAATATGTTGTATACTGAGAATGAGAGACTTCGAGCAGAGCTCAATGCATTGAAGGGAGGACTGAAACTGTCGAATGGAGAGAAACTGAATGGTCACGATATTGGCCAATTGGACTCGAATTTGTCACCTGATGTGGCTAATTTATTGAAGGCCAAAAAGTTCCTTAAAAACACCACCAATGAGATCTTACTTCTACTCAATTCTCCATCGTTGGACAATTCTGATCCTTTGGGTTTATCAAAACCCGAAGCTTCATTTGCATCTAAGCTGGTTGCTGAGCCGTCGTTATTTGTATCGAATGATAGTTGGCTGATAGACGAGAAATCCACAGGTCCAATCAATGCCGAAACTGATACTGAGACCATTGTAGATGAAGGAGAGATGGATGAGGATCTCCAGCTGGTCCAGAAACCAAGTATCATCGAGTTATTCTCACCGTCTATCCAAGCCCCAATAGACGTCTTAAAAGTAGATTACATTAACGATATAGTTTACTCATTGAGCTCTAAGAGTCAAAAAATGGAGACTTATGACTTGTCATCTGGTGATCATAAAGTTCACCAATTGACCCTCAATCTGTCTCTGGTACCACAGAAAGATCGAGTCAACGCTTATGCTGTTGACCATAGTAATAAGACTCTCATTCATTCCCTGGATAATAATTTATACATTGATATGGTCAAAGTCCATCAATTCAATTCCCAAATCACTTCATTGGACTTGAACCAATCGTCTAAAATGGTCAGTATAGTACTTGAATCTGGAGATATCAAGCTTTTCGACGTATCTGAACAAGCTCTACTCGAAGACTACTGCCAATTCACCGAATTACCCACCGATTTCACCCCATTCCTCGTCCGTTTTAACAAAGATTTGGTATCCGAGTCACGTGACCTCACCTTATTATCACAAGATGGTAAAATGATCAGATATGATTACAAAGGGGACTCGATAGTGTCACGTCGTAAGATTGGGAACAATGTGACGTTGTCGTTACTGAATTCCCGGTATGCATTTTCGTCCGAATACTTCATTTACGTCCATAACTCGACTACTTTAGTTCTTTTACAGTTGGCTACTGAAGATGTGGGGACGTTTATAGTGGATCAGCTTTTCCAGGTGAGCTCTGTGACTACACTGGGAGATTACTTCACTTTGAATTACTCGAATGGGTTAATAGAGTTATATAGACTGTCGGATTTGATTGGAATAGATGGTAATTCCGTTGGGGGAGGATCTATTTCTCCACTTAGTTCTTGTATTGGTTCAGTTCAGTATTATGAGGAGGGTAAGACTTATTTGGTCAAGGATATTTGTGTGGAATTGGTTTGTGATAGTGGTAAGGTTGATGTTTATATTGCTGGGTCGGATATGTTGGTGAAGAGATGGAGTGTGGGGGTGTAATACTCGGGAGAGAGGACAAAGAAGTATTCTTCAGCTTCTAAATAGGTTACTCAACAGGTTATTAGGAGATAACTCATAGTTATCTACATATAAATATCTACATAATCATAATCAGATCATCATTTCTTTCCTTTATTAACTAACTTCTTCTTTAAATGCTTCTTCATCTTAGTCTTTCTCTTCTCACGAGCTTGATCTTTCTGTTCCTTCTTACGTTTCAATTTATCTTCTTTACTTTCGTATTTCTTACCTTTTAACAGTTTCTCTCTCTCGGTCCATTCACGTTGAGGGTCTTCGGAATCTTCATCTGAATCTTCCTCACTGTCGGTTTCATCAGAATCATCACTACTTGATACTTCTCCTCCTCCCGGAACAGAATCAACTACGTCTAAAGAAAGTTGTTTCAAAGTACTGATATTTCCCTCGGCATATTCTTCGAAATCCTTCTCTTCCAAATGGTTCAATGACCTCACCAAATGGATAGACCTGAAGACCTCGTCCTCTAAATCCTCTTTATATGACGAGTCTTTGATAGGAAGACGTTCCAAGAAGGCGAACCATTTCTTTTCTACGTCATCTACACCATTTTCACTAAGATCGTCTCCAATCGAGGACAAATCCAACTTCTCCTCGATCACAAACTTGAAGATCAACCTCTCCGGATGAACAGACACACCCTCTCTTCTGAAGAAATCATTTACGTTCTTAATATCCATTCTAAGGAAGTCTAAAGACATCGGATGCTCCGGTTCCACACTCTGAGAAACATCAAATATGTAAAGCTTCTCATTATGGATGATGGAATTATACTCAGAGAGATCGGCATGGACTAAACGACACTCCTGGAACAATCTACGGATATATATTAACATCTGATGGTAATAGAAGGTGAGCTGATCTAAACTTTTGAAGTTGTAATCTCTCAATTTAGGAGAGGGATCTCCGTTACCCTCGGTCAAATATTCCATGACCAAGACATGCGATTTTAACTCGTACGGTTCAGGTGAAGGTATCCCACTCATATGCAATCTCTTCAAGTTACGGAACTCTTTCTCGGCCCACAATTTGATCATCTTTCTAGGATTATGTTGGTTCTTCGAATGTCTGAACCGGAACTCTCCGTCCACATATCTTTCTCTGTCTTTAAACACCAAAATACTCGTCTTGTAGATTTTGATGGCGTATTCTTTGTTGGTATTGGAGTTGTATGCATGATAAACGTTCAGTTCTTTACCTGTACTGATAGCTCCATTCATTTCTGTGATCAATCCGTTATTGAATACCTTCTTGAGGAACCTGATAGTTCTTGGATCCAACACATTATCCACTGTAGCTCTGTTGGCTCTGTCATTGGTCGTTTTGGCTACTTTGACTTTATCATTGTTGACGAACTTCTGGTACTTGTCCACGATCTTCTCTTTCTCTAATAAGTCTGATCTTTTGTTGCCTGATGTGTTGCCGGAGTTAACTTCCTTCGTGGAGACTGCGGACTTAACAGACGCAGCTGATGGTGGTTTGTATGGTGTATCGATGTTGATCTTCCCTCTGATATCTATTTGGGTATCTAAGTCTGAATCCGAGTCTGATTCAGAATCAGACACAGAATCATTCCATTCTTCTTCCTCTTTATTACTCATGGCTTCGACGAGCTTGTTGTGTCTCTTCCAATCGTCTAAACTTTAGTCTCTTAACTAGGGCTACCTCATCGCTTTGAAAAAAATTTTTCGGACTGAAAAAAAAATATGTGATAAAATCCGATCACAGCACAAACTTCTGGGGCAAAATATGCACACACACACTCAGTCCCAAAACTATAATTTCCGAGCGGATTTGTGCAAAGCTTAGTCTTAGTAATTTGTGTCTGTCACCTGTAAGCTTAGTAATCTTGCCAGATGCATTTGCGGAGAACCCACCACTGTTTATGCAACCGTGTTAATCTGCATTATTATCTGAACCTTTGAAATTTAATACCGCAATTGAACAATATAAAAGGGTCCTTCGTTCCCCTCTCGTCTCCAACGGTTTCTCTTTCTCGCCGCACTAAGGAATCACGCCCCCGATCTACTAGTAGATAAGCACAGATCCGAAGCAAATTTAACTGTACAATTTTTCACTACCAAAAATCTTTTTTTATTAATCATTAATCATTAATCATGCTTAAGTTCACTAGTACTACTGCTTACAAATTATCCACTGGATACTCAATTCCCCTGGTGGGACTTGGTGTTTACAAGACCGAACAAGATCAGGCCTTCGATATCGTTTACAAACTGTTGGAGAAGGGATATCGTCATGTTGACTCAGCCGAATTCTACAGAAATGAGAAGGAGGTTGCCGATGCTATTGGAAAGTTCTTGGAGGACAATCCTTCCATCAAGCGTTCTGAGATTTTCTACACTACCAAGTTAGCTCCTCTTGGTCTCGATGGTAAGGGCTGTGTCAACCCTGAGCTGCTTGTTGAGGAATCCATCGAAAAGGCAAAGGCCATTGGTTACATTGACTTGATGTTGGTGCATTCTCCATACAATTCTAAGGCTGACAGATTAAAGAACTATGGTCTGCTTCAAAAATTCGTCGACTCTGGTGACATCAAGTCTATTGGTGTCTCTAACTACGGTAAGCACCACATCGAGGAATTGTTGAGCTGGGAAGGATTGAAACACAAGCCTGTCATCAACCAAATTGAATTGAACCCTTGGTTGACTCGTAAAGAGTTGGTCGACTATTGCAGAAGCAAGGACATTTTGCTCGAGGCCTATTCTCCTTTGACCAGAGGTTTCAGAGTTGATGATCCAGAATTGACTGCTCTTGCTAAGAAATATGGAGTAAGCAACGGTCTGATTCTTATCAATTGGTCTCTTCTGCTGGGATTCATTACCTTGCCAAAGACTGCTACTGCTAGTAGATTGACCGAGAATCTTGAGCTGGCCAACTTCGAATTGAGCAAAGAGGACTTTGACTCTCTTACTCATGATGATGCTTATTATGTCACCAATCCTAACTGGGATCCAGTTAAGTTTGAGGCCTGAACTTGATGTTCATCCTCTTAGGAGTTTTTAAGTAATTCACTTCTTTTCTTCAAATTTTGTAGTCAGTAACCCCCCTTCCACTGTCGCTGTGACACCTACGGCTGTACTAAGCCAAGAGATTTTATGCGCGCTCGAAAAATTTCCCCGTTCCCCAGTCTTTAGTCAGCATTCTCCATAAAATAAAGTTTATTTTTTTCATCCACTGTCACCGTCAGTGACCACTATGATAAGGAACTTTAAACTTTAAACTTTAAAGTCACCCCCCAAATGAAACAATTCAACAGTTCATCAACTTACCAATTATCCACCGGTTACTCAATTCCACTGGTAGGACTCGGTGTCTACCAAACAAAGCCAAACGAAGCTTACGATATCGTCTACAAACTGTTAGAGAAAGGTTATCGTCACATCGACTCTGCTCAATTGTACAAGAACGAGAAAGAAGTTGCTGATGCAATTGCTAAGTTTTTAGAAGACCATCCAACTGTGAAAAGAGGTGATATCTTTTACACTACCAAGTTAGCTCCTACTGGTCTTGATTTCACCAAATGTGTTGATCCAGATCTGCTCATCAGAGATTCCATAGAAAAATCAAAGTCCATTGGTTATATCGACTTGATGTTAGTACATGCTCCATTCAACAATAAAGAAGACAGATTAAAGAACTATGGTCTGCTCCAGAAATATGTTGACTCCGGCAATATCAGATCTCTTGGAGTTTCCAACTATGGAAGAAGCCATATTGAAGAATTATTCAATTGGGAAGGTTTAAAACACAAGCCTACAATCAACCAAATTGAATTGAATCCTTGGTTGACTCGTGTAGAATTAGTCGATTATTGTAGACAGAAAGGCATTGCTGTAGAGGCATATTCGCCTTTGACTAGAGGTCATAAACTCGATGACCCAGCTTTAGTTCTGATGGCTAAGAAATATGGTGTCAGCAGTGGACAACTTCTCATTAATTGGTCTCTTCTGCTGGGTTTTATCACCTTACCTAAAACTGCTACCGAGAGTAGATTGACCGAGAATCTTGAACTGGCCAATTTTGAAATTAGTGAAGAAGATTTCAAGGCTTTGACTCATGATGAAGACTACTACATTGTCAGTCCATCGTGGGATCCTGCTACCTATGAAGGTTAGTATTTTATAGACGATATTAATAATTGGTAACTTTTATTTCATAATTGTAGAACACATTATATCTATACCTTTAGTTAATTTTGAACTCCATCAAGTTATATACAATATCTAGATCAAGAGGTTGAAGGCAATAACACCCAAAATTCCTGAAATACCAGCGACGGTACCAGCACCACCAGTAGAAGTAGAAGAGGTGGTTGTAGCAGTAGAGGAGGAAGAAGAGGAACTGGTGGAAGAGGCAGACTCGGAAGTGGTCTCCTCTTCATCTCCGTAGTCAGAGTACGAGTAGTAACTGTTGTCAGTAGCATTGAAACAGGATAAGGCATACTCGGTGGTCTTGAAAACACTCTCCTCAACGAAAGTGATATCAGCACAAGCGTAATGAGTCAAGTTTTGGTCATCGTCAATGGCCATATACAGCAATTGGATAGTAGCATTATCACCGGACTCAATAGAACTTGGTTGATCTGGCATATAGAAACAAGTATGTCCAATAGCGATATCATTAGTGACATTTCCACTGGCCCACTCGTCGAAATCATCATTGGTAGTAGGGTTACTCTTGTAACTGATTTTCAAAGAGACAGACCAAGCATTGTAAGACTTAGCGACCAAGGCGACGAAACCGTCATCTAATGGGAATTCAGATCTGTTACTACTTGGACCAGCAGCACTACCACAAGGAGCGACCAACTCGTAATCCTCACTCCATTCTCTGTCGTCTGGGTACAACATGGCGATCTCACCCATAGTAGTGGCATATTCGGAACCGTGTTGGTCGGCTTCGGCTTGAGCCATGGCGAAGGCTTCAGCAAAAGCTTCCAGATTGGCAAATGGAACAGCCTCGGCATCGGCAGAGACCTTGCCAATCATACAGGCAACAGCAGCGATTAAGGCAGTAGAAAACTTCATATTAAAAAAGGGGGTTATCGACTTGAACTGGGGGGTAATTGGGAACACGAAAAAAAAATCAGGTGCACTTTTTCTATATATATACGAGAAGATAGTCTGAATGGGATGGTTCTCCCTGCAGAATTACCATCTCTTGATATGACCACTGCAAGAAGAAGATGGGGCGACAAGGCTGGAGAAGAGATGCTCTATGAAAATGGGATTTTTGATGTCCACATGCACAAGTAGTGCGCATTTGTACACGATACTTTACCTTACTGAAAATGAAATTTCACGCACTTTAATCGGCCCACGGCGCTCAAAAACAAACACAAACGGCCACGGCCGACAAAACCGAGTCGGTCGGTTTGGGGAACGGAGAGAAAAAGGAAGGCCAAGAAGAGACGAAAGGATGTCGATGAAGGACCGGGGTGCGGTTGGAGTGCGTAATAGACAATAGGAATATATAAGATATATAGTGATGAAATGACAGGGATTGACAGGGATAGGAAATGAACGGAATTAAAAACCAATCAAAATCCAGTCAATTACAATAATTTATAATTGTTCAATAATGCACTTCTAAACTTATTCAGAATCCAAAATTTATCCATTTACCCCATAACTCGTCCCCGCGGTCCCAGACCCTCTCCCCCTCCTCTATCACCCCCCTCCATCATCCCTCATCCTCTTCCCCAATAAATCACCCCTAAATCCACAGCAATTTATTAATATTCTCCTCAATTCACAAATAGTCGTGTACTACCAAAATGTCAAACGAAAAACATCAACCCTCTAAAGAAACGCCACTAACGCGAGTCCTTAACGAGACCCTTAAGAAACCATTACAACATGTCAGTAGTTCCTATCAAGATCAAGCACTCTGGAAAAGTGTATGACATTGAAGTGGATTTGGAAGAGCCAGGCCTGACTTTGAAATTACAAGTTTATTCGGTCACCAACGTGCCTCCTGAAAGACAGAAAATCTTATTAAAAGGAGGTCAATTGAAAGATGACAGCGATGTTAAACAATTCAGTTTGAAGCCGGGACAGGTTGTTATGGTGTTAGGTACACCAGATGAGAAGATGGTCAAAGGTCCTCCAAAGGAGAAGGTCATTTTCCTGGAAGATGTCAAGGATCTGAAGGGTTCAGGTGAGTCAGCAGAGCCTTCTGGCTTAGTTAATCTTGGAAATACCTGTTATCTTAACAGTTCATTACAAGTTTTGTTCACTGTTGATGAATTGAGGGATATGTTGAGTAAATTCGAGAAGAAATCTCATGATCCTTCTAATAATTTGGTGTTCTTTTTAAAACAATTGTTTGAAAAATTGAAACTGAAGGAGGTTGATGTTCCACCATTGAATTTTTTGACTACATTGAGATTGAGTTTCCCTCAATTTGCCGAGAAAGATCCTCAAAATGGGTTTTACAAACAACAAGATGCCGAAGAAGCCTACTCTCAGATCTTAAGTTTGTTAACTACGAGCTTCCCTTCATTGCTGAATTACTTCAGAGTCGAATTAAAGACCCAAACCAAATGTATTGAAGAATTACCAACTCCAGAAGAGCCAGTTATTGGATTTGAAGATCTCAATAAACTCTCTTGTCATATTAACATTAAGACCAATTTCCTCAAGAACGGTCTTACCGAGAGTTTGAGCGAGACTTTGACCAAAAATAATGACCAATTAGGTAGAAATGCCGAATATCAAGTATCAAAGACTATTACCAGATTACCAAAATACTTGAATATCAACTTTGTTAGATTCTTTTGGAAAAGAGAAACTAATAAGAAATCGAAAATCTTAAGAAAAGTTCAATTCCCATTCCAATTGGATTTGGCCGATTTATTAGACGAGTCTATCAAGTTAGAAAAGACTCAATGTAGAGACAAGATTCACGAGGTAATAAAGGCTAATGAAGACGAGTTCAGAGATTATCATAAGAACAAAAAACCAAGACTTGATTTGGATCTGCAACTGAATATGGAGAAGGAATTGAAATCTCAATTGACTCTGAACGTTGCTAAGATTTTACCGGAAGGATTCGATCCACTGAGTGGTGAGAATCCATCTTGTTTGTATGAATTAAGACTGATTGTCACTCATCAAGGAGCCTCTCTGGATTCCGGTCACTACCAACTGTTTGTCAAGGATGAGAATGATTTAAATGGCGATAAATGGTGGAAATTCAACGATAACAAGGTGTCAGTTGTCAACAGAGAGAAAATCGAACAATTAGCAGGTGGTGGTGAAAGTGACAGTGCTTTGATTTTATGTTACAAAGCTGTTGGATTATAATTACAGACGCAAATATATCGTCATATATATATTAACTCTATGTGTAGTCAAATATGTAAGGTGATCTATAAAGAAGCCACCAATTTCTTGAAAGTTTCAACCTCATTCCAGCAATTTAAAGGCTTACCCAGGTTGTCTTTCAAACATTTTAGTACTTCAGATTTCGATTTGATTAACTCGTCACTTAACTGAGGTTTGGAGTTGTTTAAATTTTGTAATTTCTTAGTGATCAGGTCCAATTTGGCCAGGGCAATGGAGCTGGATTTAGCAGCTTCAGCAGAGGCTTCGTCACCAGTTGATTCGGCAGCTTGGAATGACTTGTTCAATGATTCAACGGCAGATTTGTTGAGGGATTTTAATTCTTCACTGACTCTTTGTTGAATGTAAGTTTCCGCATATTGAGAGCGAGTGTAATCGGACTGAATATTGTTAGTAATTGGTGGGTTAATGTTTGTCTTGACCGCGATTTAACCGCGGTTTCAATTAGCACTTACTTCGACAGAGTTGTCCAACTGAGTCAATAAAGATGAACTGAATTCGACTGGAGTTTGTGGAATGAAGGTTTTGACTTCACCTTCCGATGGTTTAGATGCAGATGAGCCCATGATTCACCGAGTATAACCGTACTGTTTAGTCTTGTTCTTACCTTTTTTTAAAGCTTCCTGGCGTTTTTTTTTCAATTGTCGCTCGGTCAAAGGAGAGTGAGCGGAGAGCGTTAGGAAATTTTTTACAGGATTCGATTGGATGGGATGATTACTTTAATAGGAAGGTACTTAAAGGGGTAATTGTATAGCGGTGATTGATGGAGGGGTAGGGGAAGAGGGGTAATTAGGGACTTGAAAGTGAAACACAACTGCAAATCTATACTACTTAATCAACACTCTTAACAAAACTAACAACACTAGATGTCATTAATGGAACTGCTCCAGCTTCAGATCCTGGTCCAATCGAATGTTTGGCTCCTGTAACTACCTTGGAATATGGACTCCAGTACTTAGGATCGACTAATTCTTTCCAAGAATCGATTAACTCCTGCTTATTGATATGAGGAGGAACAGTTTCATCACTTCCAGAGTATAAAACTAATAATGGAACGTCAACTTTTGAGAAGATCGATTTCAGGTACTCTGGCCTTGCGTCTGAGCTGAAGAAATCATCATCTCCTTCTTTCTCAGCCAACGATAACCATCTGTAAGCTGTGAGAGCACAAGGAATGAAACGGTCAGAGTATTTCTTAGCTACAACTTCTTCGAGATCATCTTTATAAACTTCACGGATCTCTGTGCTCAATTGATCGAGTTCTTCTTGAGACATCATCGTCAAGATACATTCACGATCAGAAACTGGAGCCTGAATGATAGCACCATCGATTTGTTTCTTGGATCCTTCAACTTTACGTTCATCAAATTTAGTAATGTACTGCATCAGATCTTGACATCCTGTGGAGTGACCCATGAAAACAACTTTTGATCTAGATCCTCCTCTTGCAGAACGTAAATATTCGACCAGAAGTGAGATCTCCTCCAGATCTCTCTTCAAAGAGCCAGTTCCCCAGCCATTATAAGAAGAGGAGAACACTATCTGAGCCAAAGTCCATCCGACTTTGTCCAACTCAATTGACAATTGCTGTAAATATGGAACTGTGATCAAACCATCAGTTAATCCTCCAACAAAGAGGATAACTTTATCACTTTGCTTTCCACTAGGGTTCTTGAACTCGAAACCAGCCAATCTTGGGGCATACTCAAAAGCAAATCCCTCAATTGGCTTCTCAACGGTAATAGGTGTTTCAAACATGGGGTAATAATTAAAGTTTACTGTCGTGACACTGGAGTCAGATGTATTTTTCAAGCTGCACGGTTTTATATATCGGCCAGTCGTGCGTCAAAGCCCGAGTGAAAAGTGCACAGGGACACAAAAGCAAAAAATGAAAAAAACAGACCAGGGACTGGGACACAAAGGCGAAGCGGAAAAAAAAGCACAGGTGGGCTAAAATTAGAAAAAAGTCAGTTAACAGAATTTGACAGCGCCAGTGTCATAAAAGGGCAAGATATAATAATACAGAACCAGTGTCACCATGGGGATCAAAAAAATGTTTAGAATGAAACCTGAACCAGAGGTCACTCCGGAACAGAACAGAGAAGAGTTGATGACTCAAGGAATCGAAGTGAAATCAGATAGGCAGAGGAAACAAAAGTTTGGCGCCTTCAAAGATTATGCCAGGGATAAAAATGATAACAGAGAGGATTTAAAACCTCGTATCTTGGATCCAAATAGACCAATGACTAATCCATATGCAAGTTATGACAGTTCACGTGATACCCACCTGGGCAATAGATATGGGCAAGATGATGTCCAGTCTCACAGATCTCAACAAGCTCCTCCTCCTCCTCAACAGCAACAACAGAGTCCATACACTTATAACGCAGCCTATCATCCGGATGAAGAGTCGATCTACCGTCTGCCTACCGGACAATCAAATGGTCAACAAATGTACCTGGATAACGCCACCATCCATACAAATCTCAATGAGACTTATCAGAACAGACACGCTTTAATGCAAGAGGAAGAGGAAGATTTAAATGAGATCCCAGAAGATCATCTGCTGGAGCTCGAATTAACCTCGGCTGAATTGGAACAGTTACGTCTTCAACAAGAAGAAGACGAAGAAATCAACTCGATCAAGCTGGATATCAAATTCACCAAACAACAATCGGTGGCATCTACACGGAACACCCTTCGTATGGCCGAGGAACTGTACCTGTCTGGTCAGAACACCTTGGGAATGTTAGGTTCCCAATCGGAAAGATTGTACGGTATCCAACGTAACTTGCTGTTACTGGACGTTCAGAACAAAATGGCAGAAGACAAGACTAAGGAAATGCAGAAACTTAACCGGTCAATATTTGCGGTGCATGCGTCAAATCCTTTCAACTCTAAAAGGAGACTTCGTATGCAAGAGGAAAAGATTAAACAGGCACGCTTAAACGAGAAAATATTACTGGACCAGCAGCGTCTGGAGTTACATTCTTCCGAGAGAAGAGTCATCGATGGATTACGTGATCCAAATAGTGCTCATACTCACACTACTGGAGGTGAGCTTTACAATAAATACAATGATAAGAAGATCCTCGAGAATGCCAAACGGTACCAATTTGAGAACGATTCGGAAGACGATGATATGGAGAGGGAGATCCATCATAACTTGACCCTGATCCATCAACATGCTGGTAATTTGAAGAAGATGGCCGTTACTATTTCGAAGGAGACTGATAGCCAAAATAAGCGTATGAATGATATTGAGGAGGATGCTGATAAGTTGGATATTAGTGTACATATGAATAATCATAGACTTAATGGGATGAGATGATATGGGGGTATTGAAGTGATTGTGTAGGAAAGGGAAGAATTAGAGATGTAAAGAAGTAAAGACGTAGAGTAGAGAGGTAAAGAAGTAGAAGAGTAGAGAAGTGAAGAAGTAGAGGTGTAGAGGTCTGCCTAGATGACTGTAAAGGAAGTGACTCTGGTTCTGCAGTACTTTGTAGTATGTTCTGTGATGCAGTCAGTGCTTGCCAGTGCTCGTGTCAGTGCTTGCCAGTGCTCGTGTCAGTGCTTGTCAGTGCGTCAGTGCGTCAGTGCGTCAGTGCGTGTCAGGACGTCAGTGCCCATCCCTTACCTGCCAGTGCATGTGCGCGCACACTATAACAACTCCCTCACTTTTTCCAATTTACCCTACCTTCCACAATGGATTTCACCGTGGATTGGACGCCTCTAACCACGAAGGAAGAGGCAGAAGATCACGTATTTGAGTTATATTCGGTCAATGGAGTGATATCAGAACTGAATTTGGGGTTCATCAGCTCTCTGCTGGGGAAATTAGTCGTCACCGTGGGAGATGAAGAGTACCAAATAGAGCAGATGCCGGCACTTTTAAAGTCGAATTCTTTGAGCTCTACTACTGGGTATGTTGCTTGGAAGGTGACTCCATTGTTTTTAGATTGGTTTAGGAATCAAAATTGGGTCAATTTCAATATTTCAGGTCCAGGAGATGCTGATCAGTTTGATCCCCTGGCTCCACTCAAGACAGCCTCTATTTCATCGATCTTAGAATTGGGATCAGGAGCAGCTGGTATTCTGCCAATGTTTCTAGGACATCGAGTATCTCATTTCATTGCCTCAGACATTGACCACACCATTATAAAGCTCCTCAAATCCAACATTGTAAATAACGTAACCAATCCCTTCACTTCTTCAACTATAGACACAGCTTATCAAGGCCAAGGAAGAAACTCTAAAAGTAAAAGAAAGACAGGAGGATCTAAAATATCTAAAAGTTCGATCAATGTCATAGAATTGGATTGGGAGAACCCTGAACAAGGCATATCTTTCATTGAAAATTCGCTACCTTCGGCTCCGGATCTCGTCATTCTGTGTGATTGTATCTACAATGAGTATCTTATTCCTCATTTTATATCTACACTTGTACTGACTAAAGCTGTTCATATATTAGTTCTGATCCAATTGAGAGATACAGATGTCATTGAACTGTTTCTCTATGAATGTATAAATTATAAGGAAGATTTGAGACTTTGGCATATAAATACTGAGTTTCTAAGTGAGGATCTTCAGAAGGGGTATGGGATTTATTATATGAGGAGACAAAATTGAGAGAAATAGCTTCGTATACTCTCTATTGATCATTCCCTTCGTAGGCAGTCGTATACACACTAGCTTCTACTCACCCTGCCTCTATTATTCTGTCGTGTAATCGCCTATTGCATTTAATGAAACAACTCATAATATGTAAAGTATTTAGTGAAATATCAATTCATGTCTATTTTACATAAAAATGTAAGTTCTTCCAGTACATCCATTACTTCTTACTGTCCTGAACAACGTCTCTTAGACCACCTCCAATGACCCACCATAGCCCACCATAGCCCCTAACACCCCCTTCTCCCCCATCACCCCCATTTCTTCTCATACTCCTCTTAACCGTACAACCTCATCACCCCCGCCACAACCGGACTCACAATAAAGTCGTGCAAATCATCCCAAAATCATCCTCCAATTTCCTCCAAATTTCCCATAGATAAAACTTCCAAATGAGTTGATGATTTGAAAGGTATCGAGCGCCACCAAAGACGAACCAATTGGACTAATTTTCACCACCACCATCATCCTGGGACCAGCCAATTTCATCCCATACCCAATTCCCACCTAAAAATCCCACCATGTCGTCGGCGTTTGGACTCCCAACGTTCCAAGGAGCCGGTCAAAATCAGAAACAGCGACCACAACAGTCTAATACTCAAGGTGGACGTAACCCAGGTGGCCAAAATGGAGGTCAGCAATCAGCTAACAACCAGAGAAAACCATCCCGTCAACAGCGGCGTACTCCGTCCAATAATAATGGACCTAGACAGGGCGAAAGAGCTGGAACCACTTCAAATAATGGAAATCATCCCAATCAACAAGGAGGAGATGGCCCACAAGGCCCAAGAAGGACCAAAAAACCGAGTATCCCAAATAAGAATCCCTCTCAAACCATATCTCAACCTCAAAATCCCAACCCCCCCTCTCAAAATCCACCTCAAAATCATCCAATTCCATCAAACCCCAAATTCATTGATGGACCATCCAAAATTCATGACCAATTCATAGGTCCATTACTTAAGAATGCCAACCAAATTGGATACCAGCCACTTCAGAGCCGCCAGAGTCACCAACTACCCTCATATTTGATCCAGGAAAAACGTATCCTCCTATCAGAATCTTCTCCCCATTTCGATCAATGGGATTTAGCCAACCAACAACAGATGATGCAAATTGCGTCCTCATCTGGCGACCAGAAAGACTTAATGGATGTCCTTGAATCGATGAGAGCGAAAGAGAGAACCCAAATGGAGAATAAAGGACTCGTAGACCGTCTGAATGTAGCCAAAAGTTTGAGTGATCTGATCGTCTTCAGAGGAAGTTGTCTTTATATGTGTCCTGTCTTTGAGACGGTAAAGAGGAAGTTCAATGGAGATATCAGTAAATATGAGAAGCCCAAGGCCGCCTCTACCTCCGAAATCACCATAACCTCCATAATCAGCTCGGCTATCAAGACTTTCTCCAGATCAGAGCTGGGCCAATTACCCCAATTACCCTCCGATGTTCGTCCTCCTCATATCCTTGTCCAGACCCTCGATTACATGATCGATCACTTGGTAGATCAACTCCCCGATCTGGAACTGTTCATATGGAATAGAACTCGTAGTATCAGACAAGATTTCACCTACCAAAACTATTTCGGTCCGGAACTGGTTTATTGTACCGAGAAAATCGTAAGAATTCATATCATCACATTGCATATTATGGCCGGGAATGACGTTGAATACTCTCAGCAGCAGGAATTGGAGCAGATGAACAAATCTTTGGAGACTTTGAACGAGATTTATGACGAAATTAGAGCTGCTAATCACATAAAGACCCCGGAAAAACTGTCTTTACTTACAAATGAGGCTGAATTTCGTAGTTATTACTTACTTTCATACTATGACAGGCCAGAATTGAACCAAATGATCCAGAATTTACCCTCTGAGGTTTACAATCATCCATCAATTCAGCAACTGATCCAACTCCGAGGTTATTTATTACAAAGAAAAGGTGTGGGAAGTTTCAACTACTTTTCTGGGTTCTTTTCCACCGTGTTGAAGAGCCAGAAGATCTCATTTTTGACTCTGTGTCTTGTAGAGACTCATTTCAACGACATTCGTTTCAATCTGTTGAAGCTGATGAGTCAGTCTTATCACAGTGGAGGAAAACCTTACTATGCTCTGAGTTTACTGGAGATGCTCGGTTTTGATTCGGCGAATGATCTCTTGAAGTTCGTGACCTACTATGATTTGAAGGTAGAGAACGAGGGTGGTCAAGAGTGTGTGTATTTGTCACCTTTCAAGTATAATTCCGTCAGAGATAAAGAGAGACCAAAGCAACTGTATACTAAGAAATTGGAGACCAAAATGGGTGGATTAAGTTATAAAGAGATTATTCATGGGCTGGGCAAGGGTAGTGAGATGTTGGAGAGTGTTCAAAATATGGCCAAGCAGTCGATGCAGATGCTCGAGAAGTTGGAACCGATCAGTACGGTTGATTTTTCACTGATCCAAGAGCAAGAACTGGAGAAATTGAAGCTTAAAGAGCAACAAAAAGCACTGGAAATGCTGAAATCTGCCCAACAATTGGAAGCTCAGAGGGCTCTGGAACTGCAAAGAGCTCTGGAACTACAGAAAGCCGCGGAACTGCAAAGAGCTTTGGAGCTGCAAAGAGCTCTTTTACAACAGAAGCAACAGCAAAAGCAACAGCTTCAACTCCAAAAACTTCAACTGGAAAAAGAACAGAAAAATTCCGAGCAACAAAGGCTCCACAATGCTGCCGCTGCCTCCATTTATGACGCTCTTCTTAGAGAGACCATTCATGAGCTGCTTATTACTCAGATCCTTCCTTCCCTGGTGGAGAATGAGATCCAGACCCGTCAACGTGGCGAGCTTATCAACCTGTTCAGTAACGAGTTGTACGCTCTGTTTGTTCATGAATTGACTGCGCTTAGCGTAATGGAACTGAGCCTGGAGGTATTCCGTAAGAAACAACTCCAAAGGAAAATCATCCACGCCGTTTCCCCCGTCCTGCAGCGAGCCCTCCTCAGAGCTCAATCGAAAAAACGTAGAATGAAAGAGCTCGAAGAGTTCTCAGGAAGATTACCGCACCTGCAGCTTGACTCCAAGCTTGTGCAAAGGAAATTGAAGAGAGCAAGACTTGAGACTCAGCGTAAACTGGACGAAGAGAAACTGTTCTTGATGCCTATTGATATTCAGCACGACATCGTAGCCCGTATAGGAGGTTCTTGGAGATTACAGATGCTTTTAGTAGTTCAGGACTGGTCCGCGCCGAATTCCCAGTGGTTACTGACCAAATTGGGTCTAGATCAGACTGCTTACGAACGTAGAATTGTAGAGGCTAAAGAGAATGAGTCGAAATCGTTACGTATACGGACGATCCCGGCCGATTTTGACGAACGTCGTTTATTCCATAGATGCGGCTTAGTTTTATTTGAGTTTGGGATCGTTTCGGCATCTCTGCCTGTTTCAGAGGACTCTTTAATCCTGAAACTTCGTCTAGATAGCAAGGTTTTACTGAGAGTGCTTTCAATGCTGCAAAAGAATTCGGTATTCTCTCGTATACGAGTAGGTATTCTTATCTATGGAGGAACTAAGGTGTCTACAGAAGAAGAATTGAAGATTCCGCAATTAAAAGAGCAATTCGGGCCATTTTTAGACTCGATAAATATTTATGATATGCAGCTCAAGACTTCCACAACCCCCAACGTCAACATTGCAATGTCCGAATCGTTGACTACTTGTTTGGCTGATTTGTCCACGACTTTCCAACCTGAAGAAAAGGCGACGAAGCAAAAATCGTTACCCCCTTCGCTTCCTCTGCCATCGGTAGTGGTCCCGGAGAAACAAGTATCACCACAAATGCTCCTGTCTCGACGCAAGCGTGTGGATTTCCTCAGGTCTTCAATTCTGCATAATAATGGAGGAGGTTTAAGAAGTTCTCGCAGTAGAAACACTTCGTTTAACAACTCCACTTCATTCCAGACCACATTCTTGCCCCAACCTCAAGGTACAGGGGCTCTCCAGTCGAGACGTCGTATTTTCAGCATCAACAATACAACCGCAGCCGTTAACACTTCCGGGATTACTTTGGGACCCTCTTTAGGTGCAGGAAATCACGCGGGAAATATTAGTCGGAATGTTAGCTTCAGCAGTACTAACAGCGCCGGAGGATCTAAGCTTGCAGATTTACGGAAACTTACAGCTTCTATTTTGAGTAAGAAACAATAATCTAGTCAGTATAGGCACCGGTAAGGGTTTAGGCATTGCTAGTGTCATCGGGTCGGCATCTATCGACATCGGCATCGGCATTTCCAATGCCACAAACCTTCCCATCAATAGGGGCTCATCGCATGAATCAAGATCGACCTTAACGGTTTGCCCTGCTTTTACCTGCTTTTGTTTGCATTGTGTGCCCTTTGCCCATCTCTCTATCGACTTCCCACTTTGGCCAAATTGCTCGTCTGACCTAATTTTCTCCACGACGGAGAAAATTTGCGAAAAAAAATCACGCACCCAAATCTGTAAATCCATTTTGGGAATCGGTTGCGCCGCGGAAAGACCACCTGTTTTATCCTAAAATTCCCAAGAGCAAATTAGAATATTTGTAAAAAAGATTAGCCGATCTACAGCGGACTGCCGTACGGAGACGGTGCGAATAGTGACCCGTATAGAAAGGTGGATATCTGAGACACGGATACAAGAAAGGATACAAGAAAAGATACCAAGAAAACGGCACGCTAAGCCAGTGCCATACACCCACCTGTATATTACTATATCTACAATTGTATATTATTATTTACTACGCATTGTATATCCTTTATCAGCTCCCCTTGTATTTTCTTTATCACCACCCCTGCTCTATTGTTTATCACCACCCCCTCTATCATTTATCTACATCTATCACTTAATATTAAAATTTTGTATTAAATTCCCAAACGCCTTCCTAAATAAATATAAATAATGAGATTCAATTCAATTGAATCAGGGGATTTCCACCCATCGCGCAAACAAAGCTTAAGCAGTGACACTAACCCATCTGCTCTCACTTCCCTTGCTCATGCATTGACGTCCAGACGATAACCCAATGATATTATACAGGTCTTGTCTTGGAGGTAACACCACATTAGACCACAATTTCTCTCTCAGTAACAAAGCCATACGGATATTACTTGATTGTGGAATGAGATGTTGATTATGAAGGTAGTAATCCAATTCCTCATCAGAGTAAATTGAAAGACCACCATTAAGTTTTGATGAATAATCATGAGCGTAGATACGAAGGAATTTCGAGTTGATTCTGGTCTCACGTTGACGTAATAAACAACATGGATCCTCGATTTCAGTAACGGTGCCGGTGTAGTCATCTTCGTCATCACTTATGAAATCATCGTCTGACATTTCTTCGTCGGTCTCGCTCTCATCTTCAACTGCGATATCAGATTTGAAGGTGACCATTTCTGTCTCCATAGTTTCTTGGATACCAACCTTGCTCTTTAAAGATTTGGCACCTCCCATACGGAACTTGTCGTCAGTAAGTCTCAGATTAAATCTAAGCATATCTTGTCTAACTAAGAATGAAGACTCAGCAGTCGATGAAGTTTGAAGTGACCATTGGTGAGCAAGATCAGTTACTTTCTTGAAAATCTTACTCAATCCAGAAGCTGCCAGCAGTGGTTTAGTAACATCTTTGGTATTGTTACCAGTAACAAAATCCAAATTAGTAGCACTCTTATCGTGGTCAAATGTTTCCTCCAAAATATTGATATGTTCATCAGCCAAAGGATGGTCGTCTAAGGAACAAGGAGTGAAGCTTTGATTCCAACTAAGAGATGGGGTATCCAGCATGCTATTAACACTGCTACTTCTACTGCTTTGCTCATCTTCAGCACACATATAATGGTAGTAATCTTCTTCGTCTTCTTCGTCTTCTTCTTCCGTTTCATTAACGGAATAACATGCGGTACGGACCAATCCGTTCTTCTGCAGTAATACACTGTTCAATGATGGTGTAAGAGCGAACATAATATCGGTAGTACCACTTGCCGAGGAAACACTGCCCTTCTTGCTCTTATTAATAGCGGACTCTTCAGTCATAGACATCTCCGACATATCAGCCCAACTCAGATTATGAACTAACTCATCGATAGATGTAACCGCCAACGGAACAGTGGTCGTCTTCTGTTCAATAGTATTGGTAAGAACATTAAATTTGGTAAGGTATGTTGTTGTGGAAGCCGCGGAGACCTGCGCTTGGCCATAACTAAGGCGCAAAGCATCGGATGACAAGAGATTATCCCTGTCTCTCATATGGGTCGTCTCCGTAAAGCAACTATTATGGATAAGCATCCTTTTTGTCTATATAAATGCAATGAACAGAACCAAATTCGATTACTGGTTTTATCTTCAACTCTGGGACCCCACCGTATTAAATACCCCCTTTGTTAAGTGGAAAAATTTCAAACAAAGGGCGAAAAAGAAAAGAGAGATAGGAGAAAAAACAACCTGCAGGAGTGGGATAGGAAACGGCAGAGAGAAATGTAAACGCAAGAGCGATTTAGAGCTTAAAGGAAGAGCGAGTGTAGGAAAAAAGATAGGTTGAGCCGAGGGAAAATTGTCTGAATTTGGAAATGGGCTTATAGGTTGAGAGCGAAAAATAGAGAGGGAAGGAAGAGTGACTGGCATTATGATGGGGGAATTAGGTGTGAGGAATTAGGTAGCGACGGGCGCGAAATTGAGGCGAAGGGTCATAATTTGGGGTCATAATTTGGGCTTTGAGTCCAGACTTCAAGTCCAAGACAAGTAATAATTCAGGGCGATCAATATCTGGCTTCATGCTCGGAGCCCCACAGCTGTCCTTCGCATTCCACCGCTTCTCTTTGCGCGCTACAAACCCTACACGGAACTGTGTGCCGGTCCTTGTCTAATAACCTTTTTGTTACTCTTTTCCTTTTTGGGTGTTTTCCTTTTTCATAGCCTTTGGGCGCCTACACATTCCATGTCTATTTGTGGAAAACTGAAGCGCCCATCTCCAAAACCGTACTCCTATTTTTTTTCTTTCCTTCCCGCGCAGGACGTTGGAGAATCCAGTGACCTCTTACATGAACACAAGGATTTTTCGACGGCATAAAATCTTCTCCAAATTGGAGAAAAACTCAAAGCCTCAAAAGTTTCTAAAAACCGCAACTACGAGCGCTGTTTTTTTTTTTTTTGCCCTTTTTTCTGGGGACACACTATTTGAGTTGTCCCGAGGCCCCTTACGGTGGAGCGCGGAACCATCTATTGATCTGACGGTGGATAGTTCCGAGGGATCAAACTACGGCATTTTTTATTGTTAATCATATATTAAGACTGGCATATAAGCGAGACTATTTACGAGTTCATTCCTGCGGGCATGTATACATAATGATTGACACTTCTTTGGGTGGTTGAGCTGTAGTTGGTTCCTGGTTCTTCCTAGTTCTCTTTCTTTCCGGTCTAGATCGAGTACTAGATGATTTCTTCCAGCCTGTCCATTTCCATATTTCTGTAATTATCTGACTCCTTTCCTCTGTCCTTTACCTCACCGATGACTTCACCTTCTCCACATTCGTCGTGTACTTCACCTCAAATAATCCGTTTCAGCGGAATTTGAAAAATTTCTTTCTCTCCTGTTGTCCCACCGAGATTTCCGTTGATCCTCATCACTTGACTGGAGACAGCCGAATTGTGATCGATTCCAAGCGGATATCAAGCCCCCCAAAATGTCTCTTCCACAGGCTTTAGTCAACTTCAATTGGGTTCCAAACCCACAGGTATTCAAGCTGCCTTTCTTTTCCGACTATGAGATGCCTCAATCTCCGTTCGACCAAGAATGGTTGACTAACTTGTTCTACTCTTCTTTACTGGGTCACGTCCCAATCGTGATCCTGCTCGTCTACTTTACTACGGTACACCTTTGTAACAAGTACGTAGTAAAGCCTAGACTTCACGCTATCAAAGCTAAGAACAGTTCTCCTGCTACTGTCGCCGAGTTGATCCCTTATCCAATTGCTAGAACTTGGATCTTCAAGCAGTTTGTCATTTTGCACAACGTCGCTCTTTGTATTTACTCTGTCTGGACTTTCATTGGAATGACAACAACCATCCATAAGTTGTCTCATAGAGTGTTGCCAGTCTTTTTCACCGATTTGGGCCACAAACAATCAAACAGTGCCTTTTTCTGGCAACTGATTTGTAACTTGGAAAATGGAATCTGGTCTCCAAATCTCTACACCGAGCAAAGTCTCAAGGGATTGGCTTTCTTCAGTTGGTTCTTTTACATCTCCAAGTTTTACGAGGTAATTGATACTATAATCATTCTTTTGAAAGGAAGACCTTCGTCATTATTGCAAAGTTATCATCATGCTGGTGCCATGTTGAGTATGTGGAGTGGAGTCAGATTCCAATCTCCTCCAATCTGGGTCTTTGTTGTCTTCAACTCATTTATTCATAGTATTATGTACCTGTACTACACTTTGCTGTGCTTCAAAGTGAAAGTTCCTAAAGCATTGAAACAATCATTGACCACGATGCAAATCTTGCAATTCATCATTGGTGGCTCTTTGGCTGTCTGTCACTTGTTCGTCGAGTATTACGATATGTTTACCGGCTCTTTCAAGAGTTGTATTGCTGACCTGAACCAACTGATGCTGTTGTGGATCAATGTCATTTACTTGACCCCACTCACCTTATTGTTCGGTCTGTTTTGGATCGACTCTTATGTCAAGAAGAAGAAGGTAACCCTGGAGAAGAAGAACAAATGATATAAAAATATTACGAAGTGATTAGAATTAATTTTGAACTTTAAATACGATAAATTTAAGTTTGATAGAAGGTGATTAAAGATGATGTAAAAAATCAAATCAAAATGAAATTGATGTAGCTTGTAGAAAATCAAATCAAAAGGTGAAGTTTGGTGTATCTTGTAGAGGATCAAATCAAAAATAGATCAATATGCAAGTTGGTAACTGTAGTAACGACATCTCACCTGGCAACCAACTTCATTACAGTTTTGCAATTCAACTCACAACCAATCCAATGCAATTATCCTCGCTCATATGCAGCTCCTCCACTTATCTCCTGCACAATCTCAATTAAACTTTATTAGATAACCCCTTTTCACTTCATATCTCCGCGGCAGATTTGATCTACCCCGAATCTCAACGGAATCGCGCGCCTTAACTATGTACAGCCCCATTTTCTCATAACCTGCTCACACTACTGAAAAAAAAGTCCCCCCTCCTTGAGTGCGTTTCTTCCCCTGTTTTCCCCTCGATACAACTTTAGAAACATTACCAACAAGACGTGATAAGCAGACACGCCAAGAAAGGTTAATCTGTAGACGATTTCGCTGACAGCAGATACATTGCAGACGATAGACCTGAAGTCACAGAGCAGTTGAGCTGAAACGCGTATCATTTGCCCACTACAACAAACACTTCAGCGGAGCAACTCACAATTAATATTAAGACAGGGTACGCATAGAGTTGATAGAATAATACCGGGCAAAAAAGCACTGCGGTTTATAGAGGACAAGACGAGCACATATTACTTGAACGACTATCCATTCGTCACTTATAACTTTGATATTGCCACCATCAATTTGGCCAAAAACCATACCAAGATATCACCAAATAAATTATGACGTCATCGGGAGGTCCAAATTATCAACGATCAGAAATGGAAACGGGAGTGACAGATTCAGGGGCAGGTAGCGAAGTGAGGAACCAGGATCCATTTGCCGAATCTGACGGGTCAGGGTCAGGATCAGGATCCGTTTTTTCCGAGATCGAGATGAAACCAAACTCTCTGAAAGTGATGCATCACCATCATTTCAAGCCAACGACAGAGAACCCATTTGCGGACTCAGCCGACGCGGCCGCACTGGCCCTGGGTGGAGCCGCTGCTTCTAAACTGCGCTTGAGCTCTTTCAACAATAAACCCGAAACTTCGTTTTTCGATGTCGGCGACCAGGGGGGTGAGGAATATGAGCTACACGGTTTAGACGGGGATCTGAGACGGTTAAGACGGGGGTCGAATGATGAAGATCAATTTGATGCCGAAGCTGACGCTTTTATTGGACTGGATTTCGATACCATTGTGTCTGCTTACCCTCAAGTGAACTTCCACTCACATCCTGAACAAGGTGTTTGGTTGAAAGGCATGTCTTTACTTTATTTTACCTCTCTGTTTGTATCTTTGGGGGTGTTTGTGTTTGGATATGACCAAGGAGTGATGTCTGGAATCATCACAGAAAGGACTTTTGTCCAATTTTTCGATGAACCAACCAAACTGCAAATAGGAACCGTCGTACTGATCTTAGAGATCGGCCTGCTTTGCAGTTCACTTAGTGTAGGAAGAATTGGAGATTCTCTCGGTCGCAGAAATACCATTTCGGTCGGACTGTTGATCTTCGTAATCGGAGGACTCATCCAATGTCTTAGTAATAAGATTTGGGTGTTAATTATAGGTCGTGTCGTATCTGGAATTTCGATCGGATTACTCTCTGCAACTGTTCCAATGTATCAGACCGAGATTTCTCCTCCTTCTTCTAGAGGTAAATTGGGATGTATCCAATTTTCCGGAAATATTTGTGGATATATGCTGTCTGTTTGGGTTGATTATTGGTGTTCTTTCGATACTTCACAAATCTCTTGGAGAATGCCTCTTTTCTTACAATCTCTGTTGGGATTTTTGCTTTTTGTAGGAGCATTTTTCATCGTTGAAAGTCCTCGTTGGCTTTTAGAGAAAGATCGTGATACCGAAGGTTTTAGAGTCTTAAGTTTGTTATACAGTGACTCAAGAAGTATCCTGCTGCCTCCTCAACTGGTGCAAGAATTCCATCTTATCAAATCTTCAATTCTTGAGGACAGAATCAAATCTCCTCCTCATCTTCGTACTTATAAAGTCATGTTTAAGAAATATTGGTACAGAGTGATGATCGCATGCTCGCTGTTGATGTGGCTGCAAATTAATGGTATCAATGTAGTATGTTATTACCTGCCAATGTTGTTTGAGCAGCTGGGTTTCAAAAGTAGACTGCTGTTACTTGTCACCGGACTCAATGCCATCGTATATTTATTACTGACGATTCCATCATGGTTCCTCGTAGAAAATTGGGGCCGGAAACCTATCTTGATGTATGGTGGATTTGCAATGGGATGTTGTTTGATGGTGATTCTGTTCCTGGAGTTCATCGACAAACCTTCTTCTCCTATTGTTGTGCTGGTGTTTGTAGTATTATATATGCTGTTATTCCTGATGTCTTGGGGACCAATTCCATGGTTGATGTGCGAGATATTGCCATTACAAGTCCGTGCCAAAGGTCTGTCTCTTTCCACACTGACAAACTGGATCTTCAACTACCTTGTAGGTCAAATGACGCCTGTATTAATGGAGACGATCAAATACAAACTTTATTTCATGCATGGATGTTGTTGTTTTGGCTCAGTGGTGTTTGTATGGAGATTCTTTAAAGAGACAAGGGGTGTAGAATTAGAAGATATGGATAAATTATTCAATGATGGAGGGGTTTCTGCCGAAGATACCGATTATAGTGCTTTGGGGGCTCAAAATCATGGAACAGATCATGATATTGTAGTGGGAGATGATCCGCTCAGTGATAATGAGAATCCTTTCAATGATGGAGATTCCGATGATGGTAGAAGGAATACACGTAATGTGATTTAATGACTCCCTGAAGTCCTGAAGTTGGTGAATTGGTGTAACCCCCTTTGAGAGTCGTGTACGTATCAAAATCCCCAATTAGGAATCGTAATTACTTTATTCGCTAAATAGCTGCGCTCGCTACTTAAATGCGGCGCGCAAGGCAGGCGGTTTCCTTATTAGGAAATGTATAGCTTAAAAGAGACTTAATAGATAAAGTGAGAGTAGCAATGAGGAGGGAGGTAGAATGTAGATGGAGGGGAGAGAGGAGAGGGGAGAAAGGAGCTTCAGATTTGGTTAAGTGAGCGACCGTTTGCATTTCCCAGCCCCAAACTCCCCCCCCCAATTTCCCCCAATTCCCCCAAAATTTCACACATAGTTCCTGCCTCAATATGTGGCTGCTTGCTCCGCCGATTGTACCTGATTACCCAATTAGGAAAGAGGTTCATTTTTGCTTCCCCCCCAAATTTCATATTAAGATTGTGTCGAGATTAATTCAAAGTTTAGAAGGAGAGTGAATTGAGAAGCAATTGAGATTGACCTGAATATGAGTGAGGTACTGTCGCCTAAGAGTGACCGCAAGTCATCATTGAAGAAGGTTGTCGAGTCCAATAAGAAAGCTAGTACTGGAAGTTGGGTCTCACCTTTTAGAAAGAACAGTAAGAAGGTAGAGAAGAAGGTTGAGAAGAAGGTTGAGAAGAAACCTGAAGAGAAGAAAGAGAAGGTGAAAGATGAGGATAAGGTTGAGGATAAGAGTGAGGAGGTTGCTGAGGAGGCTGCTGAGGAGGCTGCTGAGGAGAAGGGCGAGGTAGAGGGAGGTGAAGAGAGTGGTGAGGTTGCTGAGGCTAGTGAGGTTGCTGAGGCTAGTGAGGCTGCCGAGGCTGCCGAGCCAGCCACTGAAAAAGTTGAAGAATCAGCCACTGAAGAAGCCACTGAAGAAGCCACTGAACCAGTTGAAGAGCCAGTTGAAGAGCCAGCTGAAGAGCCAGCTGCCGAACCCGCTACTGAAGAACCTGTCGAACCTGCTGCTGAACCTCTGTCAGACCCATTGGCAGAAAAATACGAATCTCAACCAAAATTACTCAACAGATACTATGAAAACGTCGAATTGGCCACCAATTCCTTAGAACAAAAAGGTGTATCGAACCCAGATCGTGTTGTCAACTTGGGAGCCGGCTTAAACTTGACCGAGGCCCAAATTATGGCCATTCTGCAAAAGAGAGTCAAGCCAATCTTGAGCAACATCGACAAAACCGTCCTGAAAAATGTGGCTAGTGACGAGAAGAAACAACAAGAACTCAACACCAAGTACACCCTGCAATTGGAGTCGAAACTGCAAAAAGAGTTGAAGAAATACCAAGGCAAGATCGAGAAAGAGAACGTCAAGATCAATGCCCAATATGACCTGGAGATCAAGAAATTGGAGCTGAAATTGGCCCAAAACCTGAAAGATCATCTGAAATTCTTGAAGGATACCAAGAAGCTGATGGAAAAGTATGACTCTGATGCCAAGGAGACCGAGACAAAGCTTGCTGGGGAGCATGAGACCAAGTTGGAGTCGATTAAGCAAAAACTGATCGACTTGAAGGAGTCCAAGACCAAAGCTATTGAGGATCTGAAGCTGAAACAAGAAGAGGAAGCTCAATTGGAGCTGAGTCTGTCTGAGGAGGCCCTGCTGAGCGAGAAGAAGCTGGACGAGCTCGAACTGGAGATCGAGACCGTCAAGCTGGACTTGGAACTGAAGCAGGCTGCTCTTGCTGAATTGGAGCTGGAGAAAGAGCACCATTTGAAGGTGATTTCCGACTCTCAACTGCAGAAGGAGAACTTGACCAAGAGTCTTGAAGAGCTGGATGCCAGTTTGAAGACTGTTGAGAAGAAGCACTCCAAGTTGACTGGCCATGTTCTGTTGTTGGCCTCTACTTTGCTGCTGCACCAGGCCAAGTTGTCTGGGTTGACTGGAGACGAGGTTTCCCAAGCTCGTTCTGCTCAATTGGATGAGCTGAAGAAGACCAAATCCGAGTGGGATCTGGAGCAAGAGCTGATGAGAATTGCTCTGTATAAAGAGCAAGAGAGGATCAAGTTTGAGAACGAACTGAAGAGATTGAGAGAGGAGGAAGAGGAGCTGGAGAGATTGGAGAGAGAGAGGATTCTGAAGGAAGAGGAGGAGCTGAGATTGGCTAAAGAGAGGGAGGAGGAAGAGCTGAGATTAGCCAAGGAGAAGGAGGAAGAAGAACTGAGATTGGCCAAGGAGAAGGAGGAAGAGGAGCTGAGATTGGCCAAAGAGAAAGAAGAAGCTGAAGCTCGTCTGGCTAAAGAGAAAGAAGAGGAAGAAGCTCGTCTCGCTAAAGAGAAAGAAGAAGCTGAGGCCCGTCTGGCCAAAGAACTGGAAGAAGCTGCTCTGAAAGCCGAGCTGGAGAAGATCAGAATCGCCAAAGAAAAGGAAGAAGAAGCCGCTAAAGCTCTGGCCTTGAAGAAGGAACGTGAACTGGAACTGATCCAATTGCTGGAAGAGGTCCTGCTGTTGAAGAAATTGAACGAATTGAAGCAACAAAAGGCTGAATACGAAAGACAATTGGCTGAGCTGGAACTGTCTCTTGTTAAGAAACAAGAAGCTGAAGAGGCTGCTGCTAGAGCTGAGCTGGAGCTGGCTGAATCTGCTGCTGCTAGAGCTGAGCTGGAGCTGGCTGAATCTGCTGCTGCTCTTAAGCTGAGTGAAGCCAAAGCTGCTGCTGCTGCTACTGCTGCTTCTGAGGCTGCTAAGGCTCCTTCTGCCGTCACTCCAACTGCGAGTAAAGACTTAACTGGGGAACAGAAGAAGTCTTCATCTGCTCCAATTGCCGCAGCTGTTGCTGCTGGTGCTGTCGGAGCTGGTTTGACCGTTGGAGCTGTCGAAGCTTCTGAAGCTACTGCCAAATCTGCTGGTATCAAGGCTGTTTCTGTTACTCCAGTCAAACTGAAACTGTCGTCAAAGCCAGTCGAGAGATCTTCTAGTTTCAAATCGTTTAGAAACAAGTTATTTGGAAAGAGCGAGGCATCGAAGGAGCCAAAGGTTGTGGCTAAGAGTCCAGTTAAGAGTAAGAGTAAGGCACCAAAGGCAGCTGTAGCTGCTGCTACTACTGGGGCTGCTGCTACTGTTGGAGCTGTTGCTGTTGCAGCTGATAAGGTGGAGGAGCCAGCTGAGACTGCTCCTGCTCCAGAGGCTGAAACTGAAGCTACTGAGACTGCTGAGACTGCTGAACCTGAAGCTGCTGAAGCTGCTCCTGAAACCAAAGAAGAAGTCTTTGAAGAACCAACTGTCGATGAACCTGTCGCCCCAATCACCGACGAAGCTGCTCCATCTGAGTTGGAGAAAGAACCTTTCGTAGTTATTGATGGAGATGTTCCTCAACCAGAGGATATTCCAGTTCAAACTGGAGCTGAAGAAGTTCTGGAGGCTGTTCCAGAAACTACTGAAGCTGCTCCGGAAGCTGCTCCAGAAACTACTGAGGTCGTTCCAGAAGTTGCTCCAGAGGCTGTTCCAGAAGCTGCTCCAGAAGCTCCAGAAACTACCGAGGCTGCTCCAGAAGTTGTTCCAGAAGCTGTTCCAGAAACTGAAACCAAAGCCGTCGAACTGACCGAAATCCCTTCAACTCCAAAAATCACCGAAACTTCTCCAGAACCAATCTCCCCTCCTGCTGAAGTTGCCAGTGCCATCCCAGTCACCATCACTTCTGCTAAATCCTCCAAACAAAAGAAGAATCTGAAGAAGCGTGAACTCTTCAAATTGAAGAAGAAGTCCAAGAAAGCTCTGGACAAGGCTGCTCCTGTCGACACCACCCCAGCTTTAGTAGCTGCCGCCGTCACTAACACTCCTATCTCGGCTGTTCAGGAGATTACTGACAAGGTGTCGGAGAAAGTCACCGACAAAGTCACCCCTCAAGTAAGCTCTTCTGAGTATGATGAGGTTACCACTTACGAGACAGTTTCTGACTCGGAATATGAAAAGCACAAGGATGATCCAGATTACCTTGAGCTTTCTGATTAGTATTATTTGTTTAAATTAAATGTGTTGTATTATTGAGGATAGAAGTAGTGGTTAGTAGGTAGGTTGTAGGTAGTAGTAGGTTGTAGGTAGTAGTAGGTTGTAGGTAGTAGTAGGTTGTAGGTAGTAGTAGGTTGTAGGTAGTAGTAGGTTGTAGGTAGTAGGTAGTAGAGTACAGTAGATGTAGATAGTAGGTAGATTGCGATTGATAGATAATAAATGATATGTAAACTTTAGCGAATGCACCCTGAATATGTGATGATGCATGAGTGTTGATTTGAGGGGATACTTCAACTCTACATTATCTCCAATCTATATGAGAATTTTCTCGATTCAATACATTTAAACTATTACTGATAATGCACAGACTCAATTAAAGTTTAACGCATGAACTCCATTCAAATATTAATTATGCACAATCTTAATTCAAACTCAATTCCTTTTGCAGTTAATTTGAGACTAAAATTGAATACGAGCTATCAGTTAACCCCTCTAGCTCCTTTTCATTTAAAAATGATATAAAAGGCAGAAATAACCCCTTTAGCATATATCTTTTTTCAAGAAAGTAGGCTATTGACCAGACAATTGATATTAGTTATAGTCAAAGTCACCACTGTCTTTCGGTGACGATATAGACGAATCAAAGATGGTCCACAAGGTGATTCTTATAAATTATTGAGATCTTATTGATTCTCTGTTTAATTATGACTTAACTTTCTTTTACCAGTAAACTTCTCGTAAAGATCAGATATCATTTACAGTAAAATTTCGCTATGACTTCCATTATTTTCATATTCATGATTATTTAGTAGCTGGAGGAGCTGGTGGTGCAGGTCTTACAGACGGAGGTGGGGGAGGAGCAGGTCTACCAGTTGGAGGAGCCGGTGCTGGAGGAGCCGGTGGCTTAACAGCAGGAGGTGGCGGTGCTTGTTTAGCTACAGGAGCAGGAGGTGGAGGAGGCCTGATAGGCAGTGAGATAGGAGCCGGAGGAGCCGGAGCCGGAGCAGGTGGAGCAGGTGCTGATACCACCGGCACAGAAGGTGCCCCAACAGGTGCCATTCCAGCAGGTATATCCAATCCCGGAGGTCCTTGCCTCACCACAGGAGTAACAGACTCACCATCTTCTTTCCTTTTCTTAAGAGGAGGTTCAAGGTCTTCGCTTCCCTCTTTATCACCCTCCAATTCCATTGGAACTCCCGTCAAATCTTGCATAAACAGACTAATCTCATTATCAATGGCATTATCACCACCAACAGCACCTGTAGAACCGGCTGCTCCAACATTTTTACAATCTCTCAGGATATGACCCGTGTCACCACACAACCGACACACAATCGCGGCCATGGAGTTAGCTCCAGTACCCACAAACCGAGGTGAATCTTTCTCAGGACATGCCCATCTACGATGCCCAGGCAACCCACACAACGTACAAGGCCTACCATCATCATGGAAGACACGTAATGTACCGTTCAATACGGCCAAGTCACGAAGCTGCGACCTTTTCAATTCGTTCTGCCCTACAGGTGCATTGATCAGTTTATCGATCACTTCTTGGACTAACTTGATCAGTATTTGAATCTTCGATGGTTGATCGGCAATGATAACCACATGAAGTGGTTCTTCCTGGTTATTATGAATGACACCTCCATTACTGGTAGTCATGGCTCCACTTGAACCTGATCCATTATGGTTTCCTTTAACGGAACCTTTCCCTCTGATTGCAATACGAGCCCCACTGTTCTGTTGTAACTGTTTCAATGTGTTACCTCTTGGGCCTAATAACTGTCCTATAAAATTGATATCCGGGTAATCTCTCAGAGGAATGAAAACCTTCTCTACTGTCTTTGCAGGCTTATTATACTCTGCTGGAGGCAGGTAGCCTGGCAAAGTCAGAGCTAATTCTTGTACTAGCACATGTCTTTCTTGCTCAAGACTTTTCCTGAATCTAGCCAGACGGGTATTAGTTCTCTTACCATTGGAGTCATACTCAGGCAGAGGAGAAGGTGACCTGGCACGACCTGCCATTGAGGCGGCAGCTTCTGCCACGGCTAACAATTGAGAGTCGCTTGATTGATCAAGCTTAGCGCTGATTTCATTGACACGGAAAAGTTTCTCATAGCATGAAAGTTGCTCCAATGTCAATGCTCCAGTTATCTGTGTTGGCATACCTTTCCCATCACGACTTACCTTCTGCCATTTGTTCACAGGACCATTGCGACCACTCCTTCCACGGTTACTGCCATCTGCCAGAGGTGGCACATTTCTGGGGCCATTAGGAGCACCTCTTTGACGATCTTTCCCACGATTTTCCAACCGGGGCAGATCTCCAGGCTCTGGAGATCTTGTTCTTCGGTATAAATCACTCATATCACAAGTGAAAGTGTCTTTTACTGATCACTTTGAACTGGCACTGTCTCTTCTGAAGTTAAGTCAGCTTGGATTAAAAATTTTCTTTACCTTAAACGGAATCACCTGAACAGGAAGTCAAAATTGAAACTTTTGTAATGCCTCAATAGGTAATATTCCATCTTATACTACATATAGTAATTATATACAAGCCGAAAAAATTTTCACTTTAAATTTTCAGTATAAAAAGGAGCAGATCTCTCATAGAATTCAATTATAAAGGGGTCAGTAGATAGACGGTGTATGATGAGAAGAACGGGTAGGGGGACTCATTAAACGTTGAATACACGTTCTAAACGTGTCAGAAGACAGTTTACAGGGTGTATTCATGAACAATGTGTTATTTTGAGTACTCCTGATCCCATCTCTCTCCTCTTTCACCTTGCCTACCCTCCAAATATTCAGCTGGAGAACCCATTTCCAAACTCCAATGCTTCACAGGTGATCTACCCTTCGTCCATAAGTTTATGGTTTCGTTCATAAATGTATATCCCATTCAGATACTTAATGATGATTAACATAATGCGTGAACAATCTCTTAGTATAAAATACTGTGAGGAGAAACATGTTGCCTTCCTACTGACAGATATTTGAATGGGATATAACATTTATGGAAGATATGATGGGGTGGATGTAATGTTGGGTGCACTTTAAATATAAGTAGGGGTGTAGTGTGGTCATGTAGATTCTCGATCCATCACCCTGAATATCCTTTACTATGGGCCATCTATTGCGCACGTAAATCTTTAACTATGAGCTTAACTATGGCGCACTGTAAAGTTTTAACTATGGGCTTAAGGTAGCGCACTCTCTGACCATAACAATTCATAATCTGCTAAGTAGTGCACACCCAAAACAACACCTCATATCTAACGGTCCAAATTATTAACCTATTCATACAATCTATCCATTGATCATACACAATGTCATCGCAATGGAAACCAACTAATGTCACACCCGAGAATGTGGCCGATTTCTCAATTGATGACGAAAATAACGATTTGTTAGATATCAATGGCTCTAATAACAATAACTACAATTCAAATCCGTTCGAGGCCGACGACGATGTGATGATCGAACTGGATGAGGTCAGCAATGTTAAGCCGGCTAGTGATTCTGGATACGTTGGTGGTGCTACTACGACTACCAATACTGGAACTGCCAACGCTGATTCTTCCAGCTCCGCCGGTGGATTTTTCGCCAACTATACCAACCCATTTTCAGCTAATGCTTTCACTTCCTCGCTTAATAACGAGATTAACTCTACTATCAAGACCCGTGAACGTCAATTTAGCGGGGGAAATACGCTTGACGAAAGTGTATTACTGACAATTCGTCGTGATGTCGATAAAATCGGTTTGAAATTACTTCATATCTTTTGGCCTATCCTGTTAAGACGTAAATTGGTGAATGTACAAAAATTCGCCAGAGTTCTGAGGAACCAAGGGGCCGAAGAAGATGAAGAAGAGGAGACTGAAACTGGAATAGGTGCTTCAGAAGCTGAAGAGATTTCTGCTGATTCAATTATCAAGATTCTCGACTGGGATTTATGGGGTCCTTTGGTCATCACCCTTCTCTTCTCATTAACTATAACTTTCCTTCAAATTAGATCTCTTGATCCTAAATATGAGACCAAGCTGTCACAAATTTTCAGTGGATCCTTCTCTTTAATTTGGGCCTCCTTGCTGGTACTTGCAATCAACACACAATTACTCTCTCCATTCCACGACAAAAGCTCTGGTTCAGCTGCTGGAACTGGAACCATCTCCCTCTCCCTCTTCCAAGGTATTTCAATCTTTGGTTATGCCATCTTCCCTATAACTGTGCTGCTGATAATCTCGGTATTCGTTACTATCAAACTTGTGAGGATTCCAATCTTCGCCGTTCTGTTACTGTGGTCAATCTATTCCACTTATCTCATCATTAAGATCATCAATAACTCTGGTGCCAACAAGGGTAAAGGTGATGACCGTATTTTCTTGATTGTTTATCCAATTTTCTTGGTCTTTGGAACCTATAGTTGGCTCTGTATAATTAGTTAGTTCTATATATTAACTTTAAGCTATAGTGTTGTAATGGTGAGTATGTATTGTTCAAGCTAAGTGACTACTGAACTGTGAAGGGGTGATTTGGCGTAACCAAAGGTCGTGCACGAACAATTGCCTAATTAAGAAATCATATTACAATCAGAAGTCACAAAAGTCGTGCATTACTAATACATACTAATTGGGATAAGCTTACGTAATCATCAAAGGTAAGTTTATATAAGATTTAACATTGTCTTCAATAAAACCCGAATCCCTGTTGCTGCTGTTGTAATTGCTGCTGATAGAGCAGTTGTTGTTGTAATTGTTGTTGTTGTTGTAATTGCTGCTGCTGCAACTGTTGTTGCTGTAATTGTTGCATTTGTTGTTGCTGCTGTTGCAGAAGTTGACTCAGAATTTGCAGTTTCTGCTCTTCAGTAATTGCAACAGGTGAACTATATAAATCTGGACGTTGATATAATGACATAATAGTAGATTTATCATAACCAGTAGCTTGTGGGATCTGCAGTTGCATTTGTTGCAGTTGCAGAACAGAATTTTGATCTAAATATTGTTGTCCAGTTATCGGATCTACATAAACAATTAAACCCGTAGACTGATCTAAGAATGGTTGCAATTGAGCACCATTAGGCAGAACCATTGACTGAGCCTGAGCTTGAGATTGTTGCAGCAGTGGTTGTTGCAGAGACAGACCAGGATTATCACTCAACCAATCAAACTGTTGAGCTGCAACATTGCCCAGAACACCAGTCTTGTTACTAGAAAGGAAATTCTCTCTTCTTTTAGGTAATGGAGGCAGAGGCAGATCATCCGATGGTAAAGATGAAGATCCATTGCGTTCTTGGTCTTGTAAAACCAGTTCCACAGCAATACGAGAATCTCCTCCAGTTAAAGCCAACAGTTCGATCAACAAATCTTGGTCTAAACCCATATCACGAGCCAACCGATAAGAAGCCAGATAATACTTCTTCTTATCATCTATTGAAGGAGGTAAATGGGACAATTTAGGAATTCTTCTAGCAACAGATGAACCTCTTGAGCTACGAGAATGTCTCGAATCACGTCTTGGATAAGAATCTTCAGAATTGTCATCGTAATCATCTTCATATCCTCCATAACCATCAGCACGCTTGAACTTACCCTCGACGTATTTAGCCCTCAAATAACGATCAAGCAGACTAGAATCATCATCCAGCTCTATTGGGAACGGTTCTTTAGTGGCATTGTAAAGTTTGTTAACTCTACGGTTACCCCATTTGGATAAATTGATAAGGTCAGCTTCATGCCAAACATCCAATGATAACGATTTGACCTTGGATACATTAGGACCCAATTTGCGATGCAGTCCAGCACATCTACCACATAAAAAGATACCAATATTGTAGGAGGCCCACGTTGGGTAAGTGGAGCCACATTCCCCACATTTATTCGAGTTTTCTGGGGCGTTTAAAAGAGAGATCAAGCGTCTTTCTGTTCTTTCTTGGTTACCCATGATGATAGAAGGTAATTGATGGGGATTGCAGTATAAGAATTGGCCTTAGTGGTATTATGGGTGATCCGGAATTGAGGAGTAATATATGGAAAGATAGTACCGGAAGGGGAATTGGGGGTACACGACTAAGGGGGCAGAAAACGCAAAACTGAGGGCACAAAAAGAGGAAAAAGGCAAGGCAGGGCAAGGCAAGGCAAGCCTGAGATAAGAACAGAAAGCAGCTCGATTCGCTTTATCGTATAGTCGTATAGAGGGTCGTGTGAGTGGTGCGCGGAATAGTAAGAGATAAGAGAAACAGATAGACACAGCATAGACAGCATAGACAGCATACACATTTTATATAGTATAGATAGTATACACAGCAGACACAATATACACCTTACATAGTATAAACCTTACATAGTATACACCTTACATAGTGTACACATCATACAGATCATACACAGCATACAGAATACACACCTTATATACATAGTGAAATACCTTACACTTCTTTCCTCTCTCACTATATCCCATCATACGCACCCCCCCTCTAAATTTCTCTCCCTTTATGTTTCCCTCTGTTTTTCCTCTATTTTTCCTCTATCTTTCCTCCACAGTTATGTGTCACTCACCTTTCCCACATAATTTCTCCTCTTACGCTCACACTATAAATTAATTTTCTTTATTTTGCTACGAGAGTCATCTCATTCAAACGCCTAGTGATCCGATCCAGCTTGATCTGCCCCACTTTCTTCCTCCTGACTTCGCTAGTCTTCTCGTACTGACACCTCACCCCACTTCCTCACCCTAAATCTTCCCCCTCTCATCCCCTTACCCCCCTCCTTTACCTGACCCTTCCTTTTCTCCTTTTCTCCCTTTCCCTCTCCCCCTTCTGCCTTGCCCCTTTACCTTTCCCAATTAGTCACCCTTATCGCGCCATCACAAAAAAAATAATAAAAACATCGCCATCGCTTTAATTAATTAACTCATCCGAATAGCATACAGTGTACATAGATACTACACAGATCGCTATTAAACAGAGCTGCTGCTCAGATAGACAATACTGCGCTTAGCACGTTCAACACAGTGTCGCCACTGGTATTGTAACTTATATTTATTGACCACACTTTTGACCCTTTAAGGGCGCTTAATTCAATTTGACTATAAGGAGGTTTAGAACTCTCAGTTAACTTCACCTGTCAACCCGCCGTTGCAAATAGGCTTGAAAATAGATCGCCAACCACCATCGCCCATCTGTGAACCACCGGTGAACCATCCGTCAACCACGCGTTACCCACTTGCCACCCATTACCACCCTTATCTCCCCATATAATAGCCCCTTTAGATCAACCATGCCAGAAAAACAAGTCGGCCGTTTCATAATCGGCCCGGAAATAGGAAGAGGTTCCTTTGCAAACGTCTATAAAGGATATGACTCCACCACTCACCAGCCTGTTGCCGTCAAGTCGGTCTTCAGATCCAAATTAAAGAACAAAAAATTATTGGAGAACTTGGAAGTGGAGATTTCCATCCTTAAATCGTTGAAACACCCTCATATAGTGTTACTTTTAGACTGTCAACGTACCGAGCAACATTTCCATTTGTTTATGGAGTATTGTTCGTTGGGTGATTTGTCGTATTTCATCCGCAAACGTGACCAACTCACTCAGACTCATCCATTGATTAAGAACATCCTTGAGAAATATCCATCGCCACCAGGTTCTCATGGTTTGAACCGTGCTATAGTTATCAATTTCCTCAAACAGTTGAGCTCTCTGTTGCGGTTTTTACGTGACCTGAATTTAGTCCATCGTGATATCAAACCTCAGAATCTTCTTTTGACCTACACCCCACATACGAAGCTGGAATTCGTCGCCCTGGGTTATTCAGGTTGTAACCCTGATCTCCCCATTCTCAAGATCCTGGATTTCGGGTTCCTGAGGATCTTACCATCCACTTCCTTGCTGGAAACTTTGTGTGGTTCTCCTCTTTATATGGCTCCTGAGATTTTACGTTTCGAGAAATACAATGCTAAGCTGGACTTATGGAGTGTTGGAGCTGTTCTTTATGAGATGAGTGTCGGCCATCCACCTTTCAAACTGTCGAACCATGTCGAACTTCTCCGTAAAATTGAGAAGACTAAGGATCGTATTACTTTCCCACAACTGTCCCAAGTGGATGAGGATGTGATCCGCTTGATTTGCGGTTTATTGAAATGTAATCCTACCGAAAGAATGGGATTCCAAGAGTTTTTCCTGGATCCGTTGACTTCTGATGATGACGGCAACTTATCCGGTGATAATTCCCTTACTGAGGATCCGCTTGTAGTACAAAATGTCGACGAGAGTTTGTTTATTAGTGAGTATTTGCCTCGTGAGAGCCATAAGAAAGAAAGAGGGGAACAACCACTGGTTTGGGAAGAAGAAGATGATGATCACGAGAAGGAACCTGAGCTGCTGCAACAGCTGAAATTACCTCATAATTCGTCGGTTTCTCCTGATGATTCTTTACTTGTTCCAACTCCCAAACGTAATCCTAATCTGTCAGAACTTTCCTTCGAGAAAGAGTACGTCGTTGTCGAGAAGAGAACTGTCGAGGTTAATCTGTTAGCCGATGAGTTACAATCGGCTGCGGTTGCTAATCAGGGTGCTGACAGATTACCTGTACTGGTTCCTGGAGCTTCTCAAGGTGCTATGCGTAGATTTTCATCTCGCTCGTCTTCAGGAGGAGCTGCAAATGCTTCTGGAAGACGTCCATCGATGAATGAACGTCGTATTTCCATCTCCTTGAGTCCAACTAACGCGTTAACAAAGCTGCTTGGTGTCGCATCTACCAGGTTATTTGGCCAGCAACAGATATCACCTTATGTGATCGAAGGCCAAGGAATAATCACCGAGCAACTGCCAGTCTACAACCAATATCAACCTCAGTTGGGTAACACTGACCATAAACTAACTATTGGAAGTTCTTCTAGACCTATTTCGAGATCAATCTCTCGCTCAGGATCCAATAGCAGCTATGGAAGTAGCCCTGCAGCAGTCTCGGGATCCCCTGAACCTATTTCTTCAGCCGACTACGACACCATTATCGCCTTGGAATCACTTCTGACCAAATCACATGCCATCATGTTGTTTGCAGATATCAAATTCTCGCAATTGATGCCTCTTCCACCTTCACTCACAAACAGTGGAGTGTCACAAGCACAACAACAACATCAAGTGGACGATTTACCACTGGCAATGATCTTGACTATCAGTGAAGAAGGAATTCTGCTCTACATCAAGACCCTCTCGTTGTTATCACGCCTGATGAAGATCACCACTGCTTGGTGGAGCCAATACGGATCGTCCAGACAACCTCCTTCACGTCTTATCAGCCTCGTTCAATGGATTAGAGAACGTTATAACGTGGCCTTGGAGAAACTGGAGCATTTGAGAGCTTGCAAACTTAGGGCCGGTCCCGAGGTTTCTGCAGCTTCAAAGAAGAGCAAAGTAGTGCCTGAGAAATTGATCTTCAACCGAGCATTGGAGATCTCCAGAGCTGCTCTGGAAGATGAATTAAACGGAGTCAGATTAAGCGAATGTGAATTAGCTTACTCGACTCTGATTTGGATGCTCGAGCTGGTTCTCGATGAAGACCCAGCTTCCTCAACCCTCGAGAACGAAGAAAATGGTCCTCGTCTCGACCCAGAAGATGCTCTGACTGTAGAGAGTTTCATCGAGAGTATCGGAAAGAGACTTAATATACTCAGGAAGAAGATCGAATCTCAACAGCAGCAGCAACTTATTGCTTCGGGATCCCCTGTCTCGATGCATGAGTAATCTGGCCCGGTTTACGATATATTTCAATACTTATTACTGGTTTTATTTATGGAGCATTATACATTATATAGCATTAATCAGATACTGTGAAATGTCATTGTAGTTCAATTATACCCATAGAGGACCTGTTGCTTCTCTTCATCACTAAGTAATATGAACAGTGGATCTTCTCTCTTGGAATGATTTGGGGTCACCCCATCTGGAAGAGGAATATCGTTGACGAGGAAGAATCGTGACACACATGACCATTTATGCCATGTGAAGTCCTTCCGAGGACGACAATTACAATGTAATTCACGACGGATGTCCCCTTGAGGTGGACAGTTTTGGTTTGGACGGTGGTAATATCCAGTATTATCGAAGTACTGGATCTGATCAAGAGGGAGTAACAATGACAGCAGCAAAGTATGGACGGGAGCATCGCCCCATCTCTCGTAGAAGAAGCCACCTTTTTTATCCAAATGCTGGAAGAACAGTTCATACTCCTCACTCTGGAAGAAACTGAGTCTCAGAATCTCAAAATTGGACCAGAAATGACAAAGATTATACGAGTCACCATTGTTATCACTGATGAATTTTATATTGGAGTCTGGCAGTAACCATTCTGGATGCTGATCGAAAAAGAACTCTCGTGTCAGAGGCCAGAGTCCCTCTATAGTATTGGAAAGCTCCTGCATCAGCATATTAAATCCGTAGGTTTTGTTGTGATCCACCATCACTTTGAACGGATCGTAGTTAATATCACATTCGAATCTGATATCAGGCTCGACTCTCCAGTAGAATTCGTACGGTTGGAGAACGTCCATCTTGTAGAAAAACCCGGAATTGAACCTGCACATATGTCTATAACTCTCACTACCCCCGTACATGATCTTCTTCAGTTTCATTCTACTACGACGTTCGGCCAGCTTGTCTTGGTCAATGAAATCAGGGTATGACCAATAGGCTTCTGGGATCTTCAGAAAGATGGCCCTCCCACTTACGGCAGAAGACACTTTATTTTGAAATTCTTCGGTGAATTCTTCATCATTCATGAATATCCAGTCATAATGAAATTGATGGTTGAACCTCTGTTCAACATATTGTATAGATTGGAGCATCCCTTCGAGGTCCGAATTTCGCACCAACGACAACAAGGTTGCGTTCTCTCTATTGTCGTCGTAAACCTTGGCCTTTTGGCCGGCATTCTGGCCCTCATCATCACTATCAATATACTTGTAAGTCCCACTCAACCATCCACTGGCCTTCTGGGCAATCTGCTGCACCATAGGATGGTCTATAATCTCCAGCATCATTGCTCCTTCCCCGGCCTCAACATAGTATAAGGTAGAACCTAAAGATACCACCACAAGGGCGAAAATGGTGCCGAAAACGACCACCAAGCGTTTCCTAGACAATTCCATACTGCCACGCACACGTCCGGATTCTATTTGTCCTGGATCCACTCCTAAATCTTGTCTTTTTCAAGGGTGCTTTCTCTGTGACCATCGCCGTTCTCCTCATTTCGGTGAATGTTCAAAGTTTCCCAATTAGGAAATCGCTTAGCGCCATAAACAGATGATAAGCCTTGGGGGGCGTGGTAGCCAGGAGAATGAGCTGGCGATTCAGGTGGGAATCAACGGGAATCGGATCAGATCAGAGCATCTCGACCAGACTTTCTCAATCCAAACCCCTCCCACTTCTACTACTTCCCCTCCATCGCTTCCACTTCCTCAAATCTCACTAATGCATGTTTGAGGTACCTGCAGCATTTTACAAATTCTATGCATCGATCTAGATCACCAGATCAATTCGACAAATCTGAGCATTTTACGAACTATCACCACCTCCAAGAACCCCCTTAAAGGGTCATCTTTACACCCTAACATATATCATACACCTTTATTCACATTATATAACTTGACTCATGTCCACTTCTACCTCTTCATCTGCTGCAATATTCCAATTGTAATCGAGTTGTTCCTATGAAGTTTTCCATTATCCTTCTTCTGTTGTCTCGAGGTATATTGGGTCTCCAGGGTATCCTTACCTGCGTTCCCGAGATGATGCAGTTTAGAGAATGGGATCACCATAGCTTCTTTTGCGTAATGATTTTTATAAGTATCAAGACTTCCCTTCTCAACGTGCGCCAAAGGTGATGGTTCTGTAGCCCCCTTTGCTCCACGAATAGACTCACCACCACGACTAGACCCACTTCCAGAGATAGTCGGATGGATTTCACCTTTAATAGTCTCCACAGACGATGTCATTTGCGCATCTCTTCCTACCCTTGGTTGAGGTCTTTCTCTCGGACAGAAAAAATCTTGCTCGTCAGATGATTCACCCGACGAATCACTACGTTGATGTCTTAATGGTGAGGACGAGAAGGTTGCTCCAGCTCCCATCTTTTGAACTGGAGATTGTAACTCGGGAATGAACCCTTGGAATTCCGCTGGCAAGTCTACACTATCGTTATCCAGTCCATCAGGCATCATTAAAGATGACGGAACAACATACTCACTAGCACCATCATGATAAAAGAACGAGGCGGTCGAATCATCTCCGTTATTAGCCTCATTCAAGTCACTAAGAGACATCGCAGGTCTCATTGGAGGACGAGAAATTCTTCCAGGAGGATGGGCAATACCCGAATAACGACTACGTCCAAACAGGAAAGTCAATTCCTTATCACTATCCTCATCATCGTCATCGTCGACATCAACCTCGGCCTCTCCAGCCCAACTACGTCTTGAACCACGAACTCCTCCTCCAATTATATTATCACTATCAGCATCACTGTCATCTTCATCATCTGAAGCCTTTGTGAGGGAGAAAAACGATGCCTTACCACCCTTCAGGGCTGGTTTATCGCTGCCGTTAACACCCTCAGAACGAACCGATGTCTGCTTGAGTGAAGATGTCGAAGAACAATGACTGCGGGTCTTAGAACGAGCTGTACCTGTTCCGGTTCCAGTCCATGATGAACTTGAACCAACAGACCCAACAGAACCGGTAGTATCATCAGGAGCATAGCTCAGTAATTCCCCAGCATTTGAATACCGCAGAAGAGATGAGCTTCCTCTCCGGAAACCGATCGGAACATACAGACTTACGTCGATCACAGTATCATTAGCATCGAGCGAGTCCAACGAGGCAAAACTGGCCGTCTTACGGACATTGGTAGGTGCCGGTGTCGGTTCCAAAGTGGGGTCTGAATTGGATGCCGATTGAGCATCAACCAGTTCCAGTTCAGATGAACTCCCCAGACCATATCCACTGCTTAAGAGTGAAAGTGATTCTTGCAGCAAATTAGGTTGCAGTTTCTCGAAACTTCCCTCTACAGTCTCATGAGTCAGCACAAGATCCAGAGATGGTCTACGATCATATGGCGATGACGGTTGTGATGAAGACAGCGATGAGGAAGATTGCGTTGTGTGTAACTGCTGAAGTCTACGAGCCATGACTGAGAATCCATGGCCATGTCCTTGGCTCTGAGCATGCATTTGTGGACTAGGAGAAACCAGCTCCGAGAGTAACAAACTACGAGTACTAGTGCCAACAGACTCGTTCAATTTCAGCGATGACGACGACAGCGAGGAATCAAAGTCAGAAGTAGCGTCAGACGTAGTAGAACTAGTCCTCAAATTTCCATGTGAACTATGACGAGAACTGCTATTACTGCTAGAAGCAGCAGCCGTCGCAGCAGCTCCATGACGTTTGAACAGAGCCACCAATTTACGTTTTATCTTACTTCCAATTCCAATGATCAGCAGACTATTGATCTCCTCATTGGAGACATACAATTTCTCCACGTCAGTCTTCTCCGGGAAGTATTGCAGTAACTGTTCTTGAGATAACCCATGAAGGAAGAAATCATGTTGTCTGATCTCCGGAATATCGATTCTTTTAGCCGGGTTCTTCTGTAAAAGCTTCTCAAGAATATCTACAGTAAAGAGCCATTCCTCTTCTGTCACATTCTCACTGTCAACAAGTGTCGATTTGTCAGGAATTTGTAATGGCTGAGTATTAATGACTTCGAATAATTTGAATTCACTTTCTGAATTGAAGGGAAGTTTACCAAAAAGAAGACAGAAGAGGGTGACTCCAAGTGCCCAAATATCGATCTTATGTGACACAGTCATTTCCACCTTGTCATCGTCTGCTTTATGTACGGTGGTGGTGCTGTTATGCCTACTTCCAATAGAACTTGTCCGACATAACTCGGGTGCCAAGAACAGTGGAGTACCCAGAGTCTTACATAACTCATATTCATCATAAGAAGGCACAAATGACACACCAAAATCACTGATCTTGACACTCCCCGACAGTGAGACCAACAAATTAGCAGGCTTGATATCTCTATGAATAATCCCTTGGTAATGCAAATACTCGAGACCACAAACTACGTCTCTGAAGATCTTTTGGACCTGATGCAACTGTAGAATTGGGCGTGGCTCATTCTCAGTAACATTGTTCTCATAACTCTGCCACCTCACCTCTCCCCTCTCAAGATACTCCAATACCATATAGATCTTTCTCGAGGTGACATCATCCAATACCTCAATCAACTTCACTACATTCGGATGGTTACATTTCTTCATGATAGCAATCTCTTTACGGATCTTTTCCTCCTGTGAATTCTTATTGCCATTAGCAAAGTTGGACTTCCCAAGCCTTTGTTTCAGTTTCCTGTCCACTATCTTAATCAGTACAAGCTGATTTGTAAGCATATCTTTACCTAACTTGACTTTTCCATGCTGACCACGACCCAAGTCCTTGAGAATCTCATATGTGTTCAATACTTTACGTCGACTGATAGGATCGTAGTCAACAGAGACATGCTTTGTCTCTTTCACGTCCGCTGATGAGGCTGCAAATGATTCACATGTCGGTGATTGCACACCGGAACCGAACCCTGATGTCGTTCCAACCGAACTGATCCCTCCTGTATGTTTAATATGCCTTGTCATTGAATCCAGAGCTTCATTTGAGTTCATTATAGCCGATATTGGGGGGCTATTCACAGGCTCTGGGCCTGATGCCACGGGCTCTGAGACTGATACCACTTTGGTTTCGGCGCTTCCGCCGTTCTCTTCATTCATATCTCTCTCTGTCTCTCTTCTCACCCCAGTATCACTTGGTGGCTGCTATGGGCTCTCTTCTTAGCGCCGTTGCTTCTATATTTAAGTCCGTATCTGGGTATATACGGGCCAGGTTTTTTCTGATTTATCAACTTTCCAGACCTTATCGATGACGTTTATCCAAGAAAATCCCCTACTTGCCATACAATTATGCTCTCTTTCAACTCCTTCAATTCTAGGCCACCTTTCAACTTTTGTCATCCAACAAAAATTTTCTTTGTCATCTTTTGCTTTGGCAGGGCGCCCCGCATAAACCGGACACAGGGACTATCGTGTGCGTCTAGGGGTGGATGTGCGGATGTGGAATGCACGGCTATACCGGGGGTTCAATTACATCAGTTGACCGGCAAGTTCGGAGGATCGGTAAAACGTTGGGGGGAGATCATAGGAGGGCCAATTAAGGTTTGTTGAGTGTGTTACAAGTATCGACATTGTGATTCTCAGCTTTTACTGCTGTGCGACATTTTGTCCCCATTGTGGATCCTCTAATGGTCGTCTGACCCAAAATTAGGGGCGTTTGCTAACCCCTCTACCACTCTACAATTTTTATATCTCAAGATAAATATTACATTTATTTTACCGGTATCCTATTCCTTCCCTAAAACCACCTAGTCAAGATCTTTTTCTGTTTCTTCCCCAGACACGACTCTTTTTCTAGCACTTTGCATCATCTTTCCTTCGTCCAAGGTGACGTTTGCGAGATCATCATCCTGGTCGATCATCTCGAATAATTCGTTCATGTATTCTTCATTTTGTCCAAATATATGATCCACTGGCTGTTCTGGTTCAGTGGTCTCCTGTTCAAGATCTGGGTTCATCACTCTTAATTTCGATCTTCTCTTGGACGAGACCAAAACTTGAACGTCGAGTCCGAGTTCTGGGTCATCTTCATCGGTGGGTACTACATGGTTCTTACTTCCATTACGACTACTTAATTGACTCAATTGACTCAATTTCGCAGGCTGTTGAGGTGTGAAATGGAATCCATGATTAATATCTTCTGTACTTGGGAACTCTCCTGTAGCATCCTCATAATAAGTGGTAGCACTCAAGATCGACTTGGAATCTCCAAGGTGCTGCTTCATAGCGTAATCCTCTTCGATAAACTGTAAAGTGGATCTAGATTTCTCATTAGAATTGTAATAAGATGAAGCACTGGACATACTAGACTCCTCTTGAATATTAGGCATAGAGCTCTTCTTGATAAGTCCCTTGGAGAAATGGGAGAATCCAGACAAGCTTCTTTGCATAAGTGATTGAGATCTCGATGGAGTTTGTTGCATTGGTAACTCAGGTAAAGCTCTGTTAGGCGAAGAAACAGATCTCTTAGAGTTGATAGCACGGTCAAATTCTTCTCTCTTTCTTCTCCAGGAATCAATCGAGAGATTATCGTTATCCTCATAATCGTTAACCTTGACTTCATCATGGCCATAATTTACAGAGTTCTTCTTGGATAAGTTGTTATAGAAGTCCATGACATCGAAACTCTCAAAGTTATTCGTAACGTCTTTGTTGTTCTGATGTCTTTTGTAGAAGTAGTAACCGATTGCTCCAATAATCAAAAGAACCACAATAGGAACCACAACGCTCACAGCGATGATCACGCTTTTGTCACTTTTACCACTCTTAGAACTAGAAGAATAGTCCACAGAATCAATCTTACCAACATTAGAAGAAGAAACATCGAACATGGAGATCGAGTATCCAGAGCTTCTTCTCTTAAGACTTGAAGAAGAATCAGTGAAAGTGATCAAAGTCTTGTAAATGACACAGCTTCCGATGATGGAATTCAAATCTAAATTGTCCAAATCATCATCAAGAGAGCTCCAATTCCAAGTAGTGGAATTCAATCTGATCACTTGAGGAGTGGAATAGTCATCGATCAATTCTCCTCCTACTAAAATAGCACCTTCAATGGTGGTTCCAGAAGAGGAACTTCCACCATTTTGGATCTCTTCTGATTCCAGTTGACTGAAAATTGGAAGCAGTTGAGCAAATTTACGTGAATTAATATCAGAATCCATAGAAACAGTCTTAAATGACCATGATTCATATTGCCATAAAGCCAACTGTTTTAAACTAACCCACCCATTTGAAGCTTTACCCCCAATGACCAATTGAGTATTATAGTTAATCAACAAATTGGAAGCGCCATAGAAATTGGTAGGTGATACTGAAGTAGTGATATTATCGTTGAAAGTTGAAGAAGAAGTATCGAACTCCAAAAGTCTAGTAGTAACATCAGAACTGTTGTCCACCAGAACTCCTCCATAAATATACACCTTTGAAGGGGAATCTAAAGTGGTCAAATAAGTAGAATAATTGTAGAATTGGAAATCCGAATCGTTAACAACATCCATTTGCTCCCATTCTGAGCTTGAATTGTCCGGAGATAACTTATAAGCTACAATAATCCCATCACTATCACCTCCAAACGCATATAAGTAGTCACCTACAAGAGTCAAACTGGAATTCACCGGTGGTGACAGCAACTCTTTATACTTTGAGGACTCCAAAGATGTACCTGAGCTGAAATCCTGGTCAAATGCCACCGATATCAACTCGTTACTGCTCATCCGAATATACAGTTCTCCCTTGTCATAATTGTAAAGTGCCTGTTGATTAGCGGAGGAAACCGTCGAAGCCTTAGCAGTTAAAGCCGTGAACAAGAGTCCAAATATTGTATAAGTGATTTTCATCGTGGTTGTTCTAGTATCTGTTCAACTTGAGTCCTATCTTCACGTTTGTCTTATCCTTCCCCTGATCTTCTTAGGTCTCTGTCTTCTGCCTTCATCTCCAGAACCCCCCGAAAGTGAAAAAAAGAGAGGTGCGTTGTTTATGTTTTTCCCGATTGGGTTAATAGTACTTTATGAGAGGGATGGGAGGAGACGGGGAGTAGACGGAGAAACGAGGAGGGGATGAAGAAAGGAAGAGGATGACCGTCAAAGGTGAAGCATGACCAGTAATATCTTACTGAACCATTTTTGTAGCTACCAGAATTTCAGAATCAAATCTGTTAATAAGTGAATTATTTTATACCATTTGGTGTTATGATGCTACTTTATATTTTTTGGTGTCACGATGTAACATATCTTTTGGTGTAACGATGTAACTCAAACGATCTACACTTGTTCATCTACTTTTAATCTCAATTTCTATCACTATATACCTTACAGAACAACAGAACGAGCATAGTTTCTAGATTGTTGCATCAAAACAGCATCGGCAATAACCAAAGAGGCCATAGCTTCAACAATTGGAACGGCTCTTGGAACAACACTTGGGTCATGTCTACCTCTAGCCAGTAAAACACCTTCCTTACCATCGTAAGTAGAAGTAGATTGATCTTGAGAGATTGTCAGCAGCGGTTTGAACAGTACAGAGAAGTAGATGTTCTCACCGTTGGTGATACCACCTTGGATACCTCCAGAGTTGTTAGTCTTAGTTCTCAATTTACCGGTTTCCTTGTCCAAGTAGAATGGATCGTTATGCTTAGAACCTGGGATAGTAGTTCCGACGAAACCAGAACCGATCTCGAATCCCTTGGTCAGTGGAATACTCAACATCAGGTGCAGCAACATGGCTTCCAATTTGTCGAACAGAGGCTCACCTAATCCAATAGGAACATTTCTAATGACACAGGTTACGACACCTCCGATAGAATCGTTTTGATCTCTGTAGTGTTCAATTTGCTTGACCATTTGTTCTTGAATCTCAGAATCTGGACATCTAATAGGACCCAGCAGGTCGACTTGTTCTCTTGTAATATCGTTAAGTAAACTGATGAATTTTTCAGATCTTGGGTCACGGTCCATCGAAACTGGTCCGACAGCACTTACAAAGGCAACAACTTCGACATTGTTAACCTTAGTTAAGAATTTCTCAGCAATAGCACTGGCTGCAACTCTACCAATAGTCTCTCTAGCAGAAGATCTACCACCACCAGACGACAGCTTAATACCGTACTTCTCCAAGTAGGTGTAATCGGCATGAGAAGGTCTTGGGTACAAGTCAGTTTCAGAGTAATCGTGAGGTCTTTGATCTTGGTTCTTGACAATCATCAGAATTGGTGTACCAAGTGTCTTACCATGTTCGGTACCAGATTGGATCTCAACTTTATCCTTCTCATCTCTTGGGGTGGATAACTTACTTTGACCTGGTCTTCTTCTGGTCAACTGAGGTTGAATGTCGGCCTCGGTCAATTCCATTCCAGGAGGAATACCGTCGACGATACAACCGACGGATTTACAGTGGGATTCACCGTAAGTGGTGACACCTGTTAATGTTAGTATTCGGATAAGTTAACACAAAGAGGCGGTAACGGTAGCACCAAGTGACACCAAGTGGCACCGAGTGCACCAAGTGGAGAGTAAGTACGCATTAATAGGGTATGGTAACAGGACTATGATCAAGATAAACGCAGAGCACAATAACTTGTCATTCTCTTGTCTTCCCTTCCCTGATCCACCCCTTAAATCACCCCTACTGACCCCACAGGGACCCATCTCTCACCCCCAAAACACCACTTTTCAATTCATTTCCAAACCGCCCTATCTCTTCAAACTCTTACTTACGGAAAATATTACCAAACGTAGACATCTTTCTTTCTAATTATCGTTCAAATGATGGTCTCTTCGATGGTCTTCTACACCTTCAAGATGACTCTAAGTCTCCTGATAAAATTTTCACTTCGATGAATGATTGGGAGATTTTACACGACCGATGGGATCTTGGGGATAGATTGGATTAATGTACACGACCTTTTTATTCGAGGTCGACGTAAATTAGTTTTTTGCGCACTACTTTTCGGATCTTTATAAAGTCGTCCAGGGATCAGGTACATTTAAAGGTCATATCAACTCATTGTATCATTATGGACTCGACTAACTTGATCATCACAGCCGTTGCCGGGATTTTCATCTTATTGATATTGATACTATTCACAAATGGAGTGTTCTCAAGTTTATTAGGCTCCGCCTCCTCCAATCAACACCTGTTCCTCATTCTGGGACCACCAGGAAGTGGAAAGAGTTCACTTTTCCATCTTCTCACCACTGGTTCGACACCTAAATTCAACCCTGTGTTGTCTCAGACTCCTAATGAGATCACTAACTTCGTGGCCGATGATTCCATCTCTGAAAAATACCTCTTGAGAGAGTATCCAGGCTCTACAAAATTGACCAGCTTATATTTATATCGTGATCTCGGTGAGAGGAAGTTCTTGAAGAAATTGAAAGGGATTGTTATCGTGGTTGATAGTTCTGTTTCAGATTTACAACCAACTCTGAACTTGGTCTACAATATCTTACAACATACCGAGTATTTACCTACTGGTGTTGATATTTTATTGCTGTGTAATAAGCTGGATTTATTCCAAAGTAAACCTGTGTTCAAAATCAGAGAGATTTTGGAGACCGAGATTGCCAAATTGATCGTCTCTAAACAACAGGGACTTGGAGAAATCGATCATGATCTGCTTAAGGCTGAGTCCACTGCCGATTTCTCTGATACTCCAAGGTTGTCATTGGACTCTTCAGGTCGTTTCAAATTCGATAGTATTGAGGGAAATTTTGACTTCATCGAAGGTTCGGTCACTAAGAACAAAATAGATAAATGGACTTGCTGGATAGCCGAGAGAGCTGTTAATTAAGCTCGGGCAACCCAGCTACACTTGGGAAATATCCTTCCTCTTGCATCCTTGCCAGTCTCTCTTTCTGTTTCTCGATCTCCGAGTATCGTTTGAGTCTCATTTGGAAATAATGTGCATCTAATTGATAATGTCTTGATTTCTTGAGTAGAGAATCTAGTTCAGCAGTTACTTCTTGTAATTCTTTCAGTATCTCGGCTTCTGTATCTTCGAGGTCCTTCCCGCTTTTGTCCTCCTTCTCATCTTTCTCAGGCTTGAATAAATATCCCATCACCATGTCTTTGGCTGTCTTTTGGAAGCTTGCCAGGGCATCTTTTTGCAGTCGGAGCTTCAATTTACGTTCATTGAGCTTGAATTTTCGCCCTTTCAACTCATTGATCTTGGAATTTAGCACTTTATAAGCTTCTTGGTCTTCAATATCGTCAGGAACGAACTTCTCACTGCAGAAATTCGAGTCCAAAGTATGTGATTTGCAAATGTAAAAGAACTCTTGTGGAGACGAGAATAATACCCCTGTTGTTGGTTTATAACAGATGTAACATGCTTTGGAATCTGTATCAGCCACAGTTCGGAGTTTGTATATATTGTGAAATGGGAGTTTTCTAGACATGTCAACTGACCTAGTAGACATTTATGACATCAATCAACTTGATTGAGATTAAATGTAATAGTCGTGCAAGATAGGTTAATATTCTATTTTAGGAATTGTGTGGAGAAAGCCGGGTAACAAAATTTTGACGGGATGGCCAGGTGATGACGGGATGGAATGATTTGTATGGTGGAATTGAGGTCGAAATGACCAAAATGGAAGTTTAGCCGTATCCTGTTCACCGAATTCATCGAGTCCACGCATTGTACGGACATTTCCCGCACATCTCTCATCCGATTGCCACACCCCACTCACCTTATCAGCCCATCAACAAGGCAGTGGCGATTTAATCTGAAACAGGAAATTATCAGTAAAAATTACAAGCGACAGCACAGCTCTTCGCGCGCGCCGCCTTTGCATAAAACTTGGCTGCTCTCTTGGTTATGAGTCACTGCACCCACCGGAAGCAAAAAAGGCAACTTGCTAAAATTGGGGGGATTGACAGATATTTGATAGGCCAAGCCGTGAGCTCGTACGGGGCAATTCAACAATGTACAGAAGGTGTGGCGAGCAGTGCTGCTTACTAGTCTACGGACCGTCATTGATCGTTTAAATGCTCAATATTCAATTGTAAATTACGTGTTCTTGACAGCAATCACTATAAATTTGTAATTAGCTAAAGAGATAAGAGCAGAATAGAATAATGGCTGGAAGGGTCCTTACCTCGCTGTCTACCTCGTCATTCTAGGCAATATCTAAACTAAATAACCATCTACACAAGATCCCAATACTTGTCTACCCTCAATTGACCTTCTTTCATTCCCCATCCCCCTCTTTTCTTCACCGTTCACCCACCCCTCCACCCGCTACTTCCCCCCCTCTCGTAATCGCCCCCCTGCAATTCCCCCTCCCTACCGTGCCTCCCGTATAAATTCGTCTCATTTTCCCGCTCACGTCTCAAAATCACAGAGAGAAAAAATTTTCTCCTACAAAAAAAATAAAAATAAACAAAATTTGGTTATTAATTAATAACTTTGTCTAAATAGATCTTGAGATATAGGTATATAAGAACCAGCTGATCCATCTTGTAGAGTATCAGAAGCGAAACCGGGAGTCGATATTACATATAGATTGATTCAACTTTTCAAAAACACGGTTTTATCGTCATACGCTCTCCCCCCATTTATACACCTATTAAAGCGTTTAAGTGATAAATATTAACGCCGTCATCACATCGAGCAATATATCTCACGGCGCCCATAATGACCGATCAACAGGAAGCAGACATAGATTCTATCATTGATAGATTATTAGAAGTAAGAGGCTCCAGACCAGGGAAGCAAGTACAATTACACGAGTTTGAAATCAGATATTTATGTACTAAAGCCAGAGAGATTTTAATTCAACAGCCAATTTTGTTAGAGTTGGAAGCCCCAATCAAGATTTGTGGTGATATTCATGGTCAATACTACGATTTATTAAGATTATTTGAATATGGTGGATTCCCTCCAGAACTGAATTATTTGTTCTTGGGTGATTATGTCGATCGTGGTAAACAATCTTTAGAAACCATATGTTTGTTATTACTGTACAAGATCAAATACCCAGAGAACTTCTTCATATTAAGAGGAAATCATGAATGTGCATCAATTAATAGAATCTACGGATTTTACGATGAATGTAAAAGACGTTATAATATCAAATTGTGGAAGACATTTACCGATTGTTTCAACTGTTTGCCAATCCTGGCGATCATCGACGAGAAGATCTTTACTATGCATGGTGGTTTGAGTCCTGATTTGAACACGATGGAACAAATTAGAAGAGTCATGAGACCAACTGATATTCCTGACGTTGGATTATTATGTGATTTATTATGGAGTGATCCTGATAAAGATATTACAGGATGGAGTGAAAATGATCGTGGAGTATCGTTCACTTTTGGTCCAGATGTCGTATCCAGATTCTTACAAAAACATGATATGGATTTGATTTGCAGACTGCATCAAGTTGTCGAAGATGGTTATGAATTCTTTAGTAAGAGACAATTGGTGACATTATTCTCTGCTCCAAATTATTGTGGAGAATTTGATAATGCCGGTGCTATGATGAGTGTTGATGAAAGTTTGTTATGTTCTTTCCAAATCTTGAAACCTGCTGAGAAGAAACCTAAATATTCATCATATGGACTGCCTTCACCAATGGTGGGTCAAGGTGGAGTCCAACAACAGAAGCAAAAGAAGAAGCCTGCCAAATAAATTGGAATTAAATAAACTCATCTTTGCACCAGGAGTCGAATTTGAGTGTTTAGTTTCTCAATTGTGTTTTTTTTTATTTGGTTATCTTCATTTCTAATGCCTGTCATGATAGTTTGTTTTTTGTGAAGTTCCTCGGAGAAGAGACAGAAGAGGCAGAAATGGGAGTTTAAAGTGATAAAAAAGCAAACTAGGTCGAGGAGACAGGATGTCTCCCTTTAATTAAACTGCTCCAAACTGAAATCCATCTTGGTCTCTTTCTCATACCTTTTATTTTTTATTACTATATAACTAACTAACTGGCTCTATCTACCTTATATGGTATAACCATATGACTTGAATTGATTGATTTGATTGTTGAAAAGTGTAGAAGATTACTTAGAGTTGTGAGGGAATGTAGTTGTTCCGTAGCATGTACTTGTCCGCAGTGTGACCGTGTCACCCTATCAGCCTGATCCTCCCCCTCATCTCATCCTCCCACCTCATCCACCTCACCTGCCTGTCACTCCCTGCCCTTCTTCATAAACCCACAGCGCGACTCCAAACCACAAAAGGAAATCACAGTCACACCCTCAAAACTGAGGCTGCCCACCTCCCGCGTAATTTTCATCACACCCTCGTTTCTTTTGCTTACATAATCATTTCCAATGCATACCTCACAAATTGTTCTCTCCCGCACTACTCAGCACTTTACAATATTTCCTCCCCAATTCTCTACTGTAAAATTTTTCACTGAGAGGGAAAAAATTTTTCACTCAATTCCTGATGGTAATTTTTTTCATATTGAAGGATTCGTTAATATATTTGTAATAGTTCCGTGTTATAGTAATATAGAAATTACAGATTAAATCAGAATGGTATGTGGATATGATAGCATGTAGAGTGAGATGATAGAATAGATTGGATGAACAAAGTGGAATGGATTATTGAAGAAAGAAGGGAACGTAGATATGGAATGAAAGGAGAATAAAATGGATATTGAAATAAGAATAGAATGGGAATGAATGGATATGAGGATATAGTAATTCAGTGGATTCATTAAGAGTGACTGTGAGAATAATAGAATGCCCGTCATAAGGGATATGAATATTGAATAATTCAAGAAGTAAATGGAAATTAGAAGTTAACCAGGGAAGAGGGTTAAATCGAACCAAGAAAGTATTGAATGCTCAGAAAGAAGCAGGTGATAAACACCTGAGTATGATCTTAAATGACCTCAGACCTCCAAGATATCAACGATGGCCATACCCGTACTTATATCAATTCCCACAGTGTCAGAACTCCAGTCTATCCTATCATTAACTACTCAATTTATTAGACCAAAATACTAACTCATTTATAGGTTTTAGTTCAAGATTTGTTAAACCCAAACCCAGCTTCTGAGGCTAAGCAACACAAGTTGAAGACTTTGGTTCAAGCTCCACGTTCTTTCTTCATGGACGTCAGATGTCCAGGTTGTTTGAACATCACCACTGTCTTCTCTCATGCTCAAACCGCTGTTCAATGTGACTCTTGTACCACCATCTTGTGTACTCCATCCGGTGGTAAGGCTAGATTGTCTGAGGGATGTGCTTTCAGAAGAAAGTAAGCTCAATACCTGAATGCATGAATTCAAACACATACTCATCTAATGTGAACTAAACGTGTTTAGTTTATTTATCCACCTCCATCCACTACCTATATAAATAAAATAAAAATACAGAATGATAAACATCGTAACACCAAGTAATATTCACTACTCAATGCTTATTATCACTGCAATACCAACTACCCCACTATAGTCACTGTACTACCCACTACCCACTACATAATATTCTCGGTTCTTGCTCCAGAGATTCACCCCTTCATCATTCCTTAGTTCCCTACCCTCAGCTCTGTACCCTTAGCTCTGTACCCTTAGCTCTGTACCCTCAGCTCTGTACCCTCAGCTCCCAATTACCCCTATTTTGCGCACTCAAACGCCATTTTTCTGTGCCCTGTGCTTTGAGCTTTGTGCGCTTTGTGTTAACTATGTGTTAACTATGTGTTCACTGTGTGCTATAACTGTGCGCTTCACCTTTGCTCGCTTACTTCGTCTCCTTGTGAGTGCGCGGTGTGCACTCCCAGCCTACAAAATCCTTTCTTGCCCTTTCTGACAGACAATCACCGATCACATCCCACCACTACTCTTCACTATCCACTCGACTCTTAACCATCCCCTCGTCTCTTCTTCAACTTACTCCACCCCTCCTTCTCCTTCACCTACCCCACATCGTCCAATCCCCCAAACCTTCTCACTTGCTCATTCTTACACCCCTCTGTCACTTCCTCTATCTGCCCTCTACCTGCCCCCTATTTGCCCTGCCCTGCCCTCCCAGGTCGTGTACTCCCAATTCCCAACCAAAGACGTGTTTGTTTTCAGATCGAAAAAACACCAAAATCGCAACGTTAAACGCTGTCGAGTCTGTCGAGTCTGTCGAGTTTGTTGAGCCTGTCGAACCTTACACAATGTTGCAATTTACTCATCTCTTCACCCTCTTGATACTGTTCCTCACTACTCTGGTTCATCTGCACCATAACGTGTTATTACCCCCAAATGGCAAGCACTGTTTCTTCGAAACCTTGAAAAGAAATGACGAATTAGCTGTCACATTCCAAGTCGGTGATAGAAATCCTCAAAGTTCTTCTCAATTAACTCTGGATTTCTGGATTGCCGACCCAAGAGGCCAAATCGTCAAGCAATTATCCGACGTTTCACACGGTGACACCTCTATTAAGGCTGCTAGCAATGGAAAGTACACTTACTGTTTCTCCAATGAGAGATCATCATATGATACCAAAGATATCACATTCTATGTCCATGGAGTAGTTTACTTCGATGTTAATGATGAGAGTTCCGACAGTTTGGAGGTTGCTATTAAGAAATTGACCGAGTTGACTTATGACGTTAAGACTGAACAAAGTTATATTGTTGTTAGAGAACGTACGCATAGAAATACCGCCGAGTCTACTAATTCGAGAGTTAAATGGTGGTCTCTTTTCCAATTGATTGTTGTTGGACTGAATTCTGTATTTCAAGTTTATTATTTGAAGAGATTTTTCGAGGTTCGTACACCTGTTTAGTGAAGTATATAGTTCAATATATAGTACGTCAGTAGAACAGTACATCAGTAGAGCAGTACATCAGTAGAACAGTACACCACTAGGACAGTACACCAGTAGACCGTACACCGGTACACTAGTACACCAGTACACCAGTACACCAGTACACCAGTACACCATCAGTAGACCTCCACACATCAGTACAACAGTTTTTAGTAGAGTATAGCAGAACAAGTCCAGTCTACTGGTTTAGTCTACTATTTTCTCCTCTACTTCTCTACTACTCCCTCCTCTACTACCCTACTAATTTCCTCCTCTACTTTTCTACTTCTCTACTACCCTTCATATAATACATCCATTATTTATACACTCACTCAAATACATCCCCCCTATCAACCTCCCCCTCCATCTCATTAAACATTTGGAAATGTAATGGACGATGTTTAGCATCATAAAACGATAACGGAGTATTGATCTTCAAAGAATATCCCATCTCCATACTGAAATTAGCCCCCATAAATGCATAATTCCAAATCTCATCATCAGGAACCATAAAGAACCCAGTAATACGATCAGAAACCAACATTTGACTAGTAGAAGCGGCGGTGGAGAGCTGGTTTTCGTCCAATTGCTGGAGTAACAGCAAATCTTCGGAACATTGCTTGGCTAACTCACTTCCTTCACCGGTTAATCGGTACAGAGTAAGAGAAACGGAACCGGGAGTAAACAGAACGTTCATACAAACCAAGTCACGTGCGATCTCGTCACGTGATTTTTCGGATTTTTGGTCACGTGACCCAAATCTATAAATGTTCACTAATTCATCACCACTAACAGTTTTTGACTCTGTCAGTTGGGTATGAATCCAACCTAACAATTCCATCCCCTCCAACATCTCATCTTCAACTGCTGGTGCCATTTGGATGCTATGGCTATTACCCAACTGAGGTACCAAAACTACCAGTCTGATCTCTTTGACTTGGTCGTTATCTTCAGGAGATGCACCATACAAATACAGACCAACTTGACATCTCAAATCGGAGATTTGAACGAGTTTCTTCAATAAGTTCTTAGGCAACACATAAGCTATTTCATTACTCTCGTCAGCCAAATGAGTATTCACATAAATGTTCTTCAATCTATGGTGTAATTGGACCAGGGAAATCAGTCTGTTTCTCCACTCGGATTTTGAGCTGAACAGTTGTTGACCGTAATTGGAGGTGGTAACAGTGGTTATTTGCTCACCATGAGCATTGAGAGTGGTTGTTTTGATAGCCGTGAGGTCGGACAGATGTTGCTGCTCCAACTGTTGTTGTTCCTGCTGTTGTTGCTCAGCAAGTTCCTGTCTTTTCACCGATGGCAGTCTTATATCTTGTCCCAATATGATATCCCTGATCTCAGTCTGAGTCAACGACAGAATATTCACATTGTACTTCTTACCATAATCGTTCAAAATCAAATCTCTCAACTGATTCTCCACCTCAATCCACTGGGCATCGTTCAAACTTGGCCAAATATGATTCTCCCTAGTAGTCACACTCTCGTCTGGGGTCAATATCTGTTTAGTTCTCATCTCATCGACATTCAACCCCCTCAAGATCAAGATCAACCTCGAAAACAGAGTGTAAGAAGAGATACTCTTCAACCAATCGTCATACAAATTGAACAAGATCATCTGAGGTTCCTTCAGCTTCAATACAGTGTCACTCAACTTGTCGATCTTCATAGATGCGGCAAATGGTAACCTCAACTCCGATGGCCGGATGCTAATGTTAGGGAAATCCAACATATGAACCTCCAATGGGTCCATCATACCTTTTCTGGTGACGATCAACTGCTTAGGCTGCTCTTCAGTAGGTAACGAACGTACTAACAGAGCTACTTCTTCGGCAGTCTTCCATTTCAGCAACTGTCCAAGACGTTTCTGACCAGCCCAGACCGACGTATGGATCACTTTCAAGAACAACTGTCCCGTCTTTGCATTCAAAATGAATATACACCCATTTATAGGTTTGGTAGTGACATTACCTTCGAATGTCTGATGAACAGTCACTCTATACACGTTGGTATCGTCGATGAACAACTGAGTATCGTTACTGAACAACTCAGCATAGTTATTGGAGTTCAAAAACAGCTCCTGGGGTTGCGATTGGTACAATTGTAATCCCTTACGGATACGTTCTCGAAGAACATACAAAGCAGGGTTCAGTTTCATGATAGTTTTCATCAGGTTTTGCATCAATGGCTTAAGACCAGGGAACCAGTTGCCGTAAACATCGTACATGTTGTACAGGAGATCGATACCCACGATTATACCGGTTGGAGATGGGTAGAAAGACTGTTCATCGGTGGTATAGTCGAGGAATTTAGCACGAGTATAACGGGAGATGTCATGAGAATCATAGTCACCGTATCTGAGTTGGACATCGATCCAGAATTTGTTACCAGCACCAGCATTAGCACTAGACCCTGGCCCAGCACCTGACCCTGACCCTGACCCATCTTTATCATACAATAACGAAGGTCTACTAACCCCCCATCTACTCTGTCCAACCAACACAATATCAGCACACGAACTGTTCATCTTATAACTCTTCCTTGGATGAATCAGCTCCTTCTGAACAGTATCAATCCCCAACACCTCCAATTCCCCATCAAATACCTGACAAAGATCAAACACCACACTCTCATGGATCTTCTGCCATAAATGAGCCCTGAAAATCTGGATCAACGAGATCTTCAACGTCGGAATCTTACCGTGCAAGAAGATCCCCGTCAAGTCCAACTGTACAAGGAACCCTACATACACATTGGCTCTATTGATAGTCGGAGACCACCACAAGGTGAACCTTCTGTTAGGAATCTGGCTCAAACCAGACCGTTGAGCATTGGTCAATTTCTTGAATTTCAACGAATCTTCAAACCCACTCAGTTTCTCCCAAAACAACCCTTCCCACGAATCGAACCCGGTCCCCTTGAACAAAGTATGTTCCAAGATGGTCTCGATTCCACCAAGCAGCTGGATCACATCGGTTCTATAAGCATTCAAGTTCCATAACTTGCCGTCATGATGGTTAGAAGTCCACCAGAACGGATTATTACGGGCAAGTGAGTATTGTTTGTACTCTCTACGGATTCTATGGCCCTTATCATACAGCAAGGTGTGTCTATCCTTCTGGAAAAGTGTACTAATACGAGGCAAACCTCTGTCCCAACTCTCTTCCAAGTCTTCAAAGGCAAGTCTACGGTTTTCTATGGCCAGCTGTTGTCTTTTGAGAGCATAATCGGCCCATACTCTCTGGGAATCGATGAACTCGTCTTCCCAAGTGGTGATGTATCTGAAGATGGTGGGGATGATCTTGTCGTCGTCATGAGACATACCTGACCGGAAGTGAGTGATACCTGTGTCGGTCTGTTGAGACCATCTCAAGTCACTCAGAGGGATCAAGATATGAGAAGCACTCAACATCCCGAGACCACCGAGCTCTTTTGGAGTGTAAAAGACGGCAGGAGGGAATCTTGAGGGCATCTTGGAGTTCAATCCAAGCTTGACTCGGGTTTGGATCTTGGTCTCCAGCTTAACGAGACTATCAAGTAAAGCCGGAGTGGAGATCAGCAGCTCTCGATAGTAGACGAACATTGAGATGAGGGCCGTGTTCCATTTGCTGGCTATTTTGGTGAAGGTAGTTGAGCCTGAAGACATGAGGATTTGACGAATTCGGTTATTGAATTTGTCGATGTGGGGTTGAGATACTTGGAGGAACAGTTTCAGGGTACGGTGTTTAGTGGTGAAGTTGATGAGGTCCCAGCACCCCTCTGTGCTCTGCAACTCTGTGCCCGGCAATGAACTTGAGCCGGACAGAGAGCTGCCAGAGTTGCCGGGCACAGAAGCCGAGCCGGGCACAGAACTGCTAGGCTTAACTCTAATCTCAAACCCTCCCATACTCATCAAAACATTAGGATTATCCTCACTATACACCGACAGCATCGTATCCTCCCAATTCATACTAACCAACGACCTAGGTACCCTCCCCTCAATATCCCAATACACAGCCCTCCCCAAATTCACATCTCCTCTCATCAACCTCATCCTACAATCACGAGGCCAACATCTACGGTTATTATACCCTACGATATTCTCAAAGTTGGGGTCCGGATGCATCGAGAGATAGTCCAGGACCAACTCCTCAGCCTCCTCCAGCTCAAACCTCAAGAAAACATACACCTTGTCGATATATCTCAAGTAGCCTCTGATAGGATGTCTTCTCTCGGTGGAAAGATCACCAAATTGAAGCAACTCGTTCGGCAGTCCAACAGGTCCAGCTATATCGGTGGCTCTCTCAAGTCCAAGGATCAACAAATCAATAGCCAACCCATAATACTGAACTATAAACGATGAGAATTGAAGTCCTCGAATCAACCCATACTGATTGACATGGCTCATGTCTTTATAAGTGAGTCCTACATTGTTCTTCAGAGTAATATAGTCGGCAATATTGGAGTCGACGACCAATCTCAACAACCTGTTCAATAAGGTGAGATCCACTTTCTCACAAAGTTTGTTCAAATTGGTCTCGAACATGACATTCTTCTGGCCCTTTGAAATATCCCAAACCTGATCAAGGTTGTTGATCCCCTGGCACCATTTATATACCAACAATGGAGTGATCTCCAGGTCGGTTGGTTTGACCCAGTTGGGGAACAACTGTCTCTTATCACTCTCATACCATAAGTATTGATCCAAATACAGATCGGTGATCTTCTCCAATGGGTCTACATCGTAGCAAGGACTGAGATGGCTGTAATGGTCCATCATTTCGATGCCCACCTCTTTGAATACTCGCTGGGTTAAGAGTAATTTCTTGATCCTTGCGAGACATTCATGAGGATTATCGTACAGTTGCTCGATCAACAGCAATTCCTCACGTTGACTGGCATTCAACCGGCCCTTGGCCGAGTAACTCTCCTTCAACCCTTCCAAAGCAAGTACAAGTAACTTGGTGTCATGTTTATAACTCAATGGAGGGAATGGGATCGGTTGGAATTGTCTACTTTCCAACCAATGGACCATCGTTTGGAATACCAGAACCAGTTCTTTAGCAGAGACGTAGGGACCTTCTTTTTGGAAGTTCTTCTGTCTCTCTTGCTCGTTCTTGACCCATAACCGAGTCAATCTCCCCAAATTCTTCTTCAGAACAGCCTTGTCTACGGTAGCTCCTCTTCTTATTCTCTCCCGATTGTATTGAGCAACACTAATCCACCCATCCAGCTTCAGTTTCACATACTTCTCAATAATCAGCTTCACAGGCTCGGGCATCCCAGGAACATTCCATGGAATATTCAGTTTCCAACATCTCCACAGTTCACTCAAATGCTGAAGAACCACTTTAGATTTGTCCTGTTTCATTCCAGCCGGCATCATCTCAATAATGTCATGTAATACCGAGGCTCGTAACTCCAAATCATAGTACGAATCCACACGTTGCTTAGTGATCGTCTTGGCTACACTCTTGGACTGTCTTCCTTCGAATTGTCTCAGTAATAAGTTACCCAACCATCTTTCGAGCAATGGGATGATTCCTCGAACAAAGGCTATCCAGACTCTCCAAGCTGGTTGCCAGAACCCGTTACCGGGACCCTTCCCAACCTCTTTAGTGTTGAACATATAGTACAATACATGCTTGAGGTCTTTACATTTACGGATTTGATGCATCACCTTGTATTTGTACCGGTAGATCCCTGTGAGTTGACCCAAATGGTTCAAAATGTAGTGGATCCCGTCGGCAAGTTGGTAAGCATCGACATTACCCAACCGGAACTGAACATGAGTGTCTACGATCAACTTCAATACTCTCAAGAGCTCTCTCATGAGATGGAACAGGTTCCCGAACCTCGATCTTTTACGTTCTTTGGTCGTCAAGGTCTTGGTGGGTTTGAGATTGAAATTGTAATCCAAATGAAGGTAAGTGAGACCTTTCCTGTGGATGAGAAGGTTCAACATATTGAATCCTTGTTGGACTACTTGGAGACCGGCTTCTACCCAGTCGACAGTGGTCTCTTGGAAGTATTTGGTGTTCTTGAGGGTTTTAAGAAGCGAGATTTTATGGTGTTTGTTCTTCTTGGTGTGACGTTTCTTTAACTCGTTCAGGACATGGGTTTTGAGTAACTTTTGATATGAGACTCTCACTTTGACAGGGTAGTCGTTGACTTGACGGGAGGTGTACCAGTTTTTCAGGAGAGGGACGTCTTCAGCTCTGATGGTCTTACCTGTGTGAGAGTTGAAGGGATGAGGAGCGAATAAGAGTTGGAGGGCATCGGGAGAGCCAGAAGGTTCGAGGGGAGCATCATTAAGAAGAGGGATGGGGACTTCGTCGTCATCGTCAGTGTCCGCATCCTCTGTGCCCGGCTCATCACTGCCCGGCCCATCACTGCCAGCCCCCCCTCTTCTACTTCTGCCCGCTTCTCTCCCTATCACATTCAACTCCCGTCCAAACTCAAACCCACCCTCTCCTCCCATCCTAACCCCCTCATAATACCTACCATTCACCACCCCATAAACATTCGAATTATACAAATAAGGAAACAGAACCTTATACTCACTCCTGATCTGAGTCCTGAAGAATATCCTATCGATCGAATTGAACTCATTGAAATCCTCTTCATCAGGATTAGTCTGGTTCTGAGGCAATGGCTCAAACTTCGGCCCCCCAGGAATCGCTATATTCAACAGTTTAGCTGTGAGAAACGACTCAGTATCAAACAAGTACTTAGGGTCCAGATCCGATAAGAGGGGTGTAGAAAGACGGTACAACGTGGCCAATTTGCCCAAACTCAACTGCCATTCACGATAAGACTCTCCGTTCACCGATTTGGGGTCGTCGACTAACGGTCTCTCGTCGTAGATCCAGTCACTCACATCACCGTCTTCCTCGGTGTCCAAGTCTGCCATGATAGGTTCCGGAGGTTGGACATCCTGGATGTTATCACTCCAATTGATAGGAGGTTCTTCATCGTCGAACAGAGGGAACCTCATTCTCTTGAAATGCTTTCTGGCCAGCTTCTCTCTTCTCATCAGCTGCCACATCGTAGCCCATTGAGCTGTATATACAGGTTCGATTACTCTTGGAGTCTCGTTGACAAACGTGATGGCTCCCGTGATGTGATATAGCACCTTGACTTCCTTCTCGGCTTCCCATGGTTGAGGCATGTTCTCGAGTAACTTCAACACAGCATGAGGGAGGTACTTCAAAGAGCCCAAGTACAGTCTCTTATCGGCCGAGAATCGTTTCGATGACAAATCTCCATGCTCTTCCATGATCTTTCTGAGATGCTCTGGAGGCATCTCCAGTTTGGTGGAATGGACAAATGATGACCCTGTAGCTTTTCTTATAGATTGGTGTCTTCTCTTTTGTAATTGAAGCCATTTGGCTTTCCTCAGATCGAGATCTTGGGTTGAAATGTGTCTTGAAGTGTGAGAGGAGTTAGCTCTTGCTGCTGTTCTGAGGGGAGGAGGACCAGATGGTGTTGTGTCAGGTCTTACTCCGGGTCTTACTCCGGATCTTGGGACATTAGGTTTTGGTGGAGGTGGGGCGACCCCTGATCTTGGCGGTGGTGGAGCTCCAGATCTTGGTGGTGGGGCAACTCCAGATCTTGGTGGAGGTGGGGCCACTCCAGATCTTGGTGGGGGAGGCGCTCCTGTTCTTGGTGGGGGAGGCGCTCCTGGAGGCGCTCCTGAGCCGTTAGTTCTTGATGGAGGCGCTCCTGACCTCGTCAGAGGCACACCTCCTGGCCCTGAGGCACTCGTTTTTTGCCTCTTAGGCCCATTTCCAGGCGGTGGCGGTGGTGGAGGAACCATATTATTCAATTAATCTCCGTTTCCCGTTTTCCTTCCTTGTTCAGCTTAAGTTGTCTCTTGTTAGTAGTTAAAATTTTTATATCTTTTTTCAATTAGAAAATTTTGCTACTTATTTATGAAAGGGAGGGGACCCATAAAGGGGTACAGTAGGGGGTAGACGTAGGGAGGGAGGGGTTAAAAGAGGGGGCCCTAGAGAGAAGGAGTGATAGTATAAATACACAATAATTGAATCGAAATGAGATTGTGAATTCTATACTACTGTGGTGCTAATATATAATTATATACATTAATAGAGGCTAATAGAATGCATAGTGTACGATAAATGATATTACTTGATATGATGTATTGGAGGGTATTTGATGGTATTTATAATTATTTCTAATTGATCTTGGCGCAATTAGTTGGGAAATTAGAGAAGGAAGAGAAAGAGAAAGAGAGGGATAACAGAAAGGGGGAAGAAAGTGTTAGCAGAAAGGGGTCAACAAAAAGGGGAGTGAAAGGGGGCAGAAACGGGAAAGAAAGGACAAGGAAAGGGGGGACAACACTACTCAGAAGATCAATTGTAATCTAAATAGTAGATGACCCAGATGTCGAGTACACTTATTTATCTCGAGAGGTTTAGTGATGAGATTATGTAATGATATTAGTGATTATATACCGGATAACTAGGGAAGTTAAGGGTCAGTTAGGGGTAAAGGGGAGCGAAGGGGTGACCTGAGGAGACTTAATGGGATCGAAATAGAAACCAAATCTAAAGGATACCTGAAACGATATCACCAACAGATATACCAAATATAACTCTGCAGATGACTCTCTACTATAACTACTTCTCTTTAGTTGAACCCCTCTATAGTAAAACGAGTCCACCTAACAGAACTCTCCAGTAGAACTACCAACCTCTACAATCCTAACCTCATCCTTTGTTTGTCCTAAAAAATCGTTAACGACGTCCACCCTGCCGTCCTCAGTCCATCCCATGTCTTTTCATCTAACTCAACCTGAATATGTTCCCATCTTAACCAAATATCCAATCTTGAAGGATATCCCCCTCCCTTTTCTAAAGGTTCTCCATAATTAGACACAAAATCAACCCCAGTGAAATCCCAATTGACACCTTTCGCTCCAACACGAGGCAAACATTCAAATTCTTCAAATAATTCTCGTGTACATGGTTTGAATTTCGCCATATTGGACCCCCTAAAGAAATCAATACTATCTAGTACATCATCAACCAAATAGAAACTGATGCCTTTGTCATAGAAATTGAAGGTGATTGTATTACGCACTTTATGAACCAGATTAGGATCCGAAAGTGTACCTATATCTATTCCTAGCAGTAATAAATGTGGATTTGTCTTTAACGAGGTCAATTTTTGACCAATCAACTGCAAACAATCAATCATATATTCAGCGTTGTCACTTTGATAGGTTTGTATTTGAGGTTATAAAATTTATATACGAGAAAATTTGGAGGAGAGAACACAAAGAAGGGGATGGAAATTTGGGGAAAATAAAAGAGACAGATTTTGACAAATTGTAGGGATTCTGATCTTTATTTAATTGGAAATGGATCTAATACGATCTGAGAGTATCAAGTCATCCTCAAATAACCAAATACCTTATCTGTACTTCCATTCATCTACCCCCCTTCTATCGCTTCCATCGCATCTCATCGTGAGCACTTTACGATTTTAATTCTGAAAATTTCTCAAGCTCCTTGGCCTTATTTGATCTCTCGCTGCGCACTTCAAGGTTTCGGAAAGAATTTTTTCTGCTGGGTTTCCCACTGAGCCGATGATCCGGAGAGATGACAGAGGGATGAGAATGGGAGGAGAATCAAGTGAGGGGAGAATAGACGGGAGAATAGAGGAGAGAATAGAGAGTAGAGAATAGAGAAGATAAGAGATCGCAGAACAGAGAACAGCAGAGACAGAAAAAAGAGAGAACAGATTTTACCCTCCTCCCCTAATATTATGCTCTGAAAACCTACAATCATTAACAAATCATACCATATATCGTATTTACTACTTCTTTCTACCAAATAATCCACGCTTCTTCTTAGTAGTCTCAGCCAGAGGAGCTGGTGCAGTATAGACCAGTTGTTGCTGTGCAGGAGCCTCATATTGTCCATACAGTGCCAGTGATACACCGCCTGCGGCGTCGTACGCACCCCCACCATATCCGTTATCACCGTAGTTAAACGAAGATCTTAATCTCCATCCCAACTGGGGAGTTTCCAACTGATCACGATAAGAAGGGTCTCCTGTGATCAGATACTCAAACGAACGAATAGTATCCATTGGTCTTTCATCTCTTGATCTGGTTGGATTCGAAATGTCCAGATTGATAATAGGATTACCAAAAGCATCCTTCATACCCGACAACAGATTCAACGAAGACATACGTTGATGTTGATTCAGATTCTGCTCGAAAGGTTGCAGTTCGTTCACCAGGGATAAGACCGGATCATGAACATTTGCAGAACGGAACTTCAAATTCCTTTGATCTTCCAGAGTGATCTTGTTGTTAGGAAGATGTGCTCCGGCTCCTCCGGAGCCTTGACTGCTCAGCGAGTGTTTTCTACCTAAGATACCCATAGTTACACGATAACAAGTTGTGAATCCTGATAAACTATCGATAGATCTAAATAGTTTAGTTTAGACACGAAGTCTTTTATGGGAAATTTTTTCGGGTTTTTTTAGAGAGCGAAAAGGGCAGGATTTGATGCATAGCCTTGTTTAGAGTAGGAAAATAGGGGGGATGTGGGGAGGGCAGGTTTTTGTTAGGAAGGGGGGAAGGGGGATATAGAAAGTAAACAAATTTGAGACAACAAGATAAGATGGGATGTGATTTTGTTGATATTGTTTATACTGTTTAGTGCTGATTGGAAGCTTTGTAGACTTAGACGTTTGAACGTTCCGACGTTGAATGGGTGTGGCTTGACGTGTGTAGACAGGGTCGTATGAGGCAGAATGCAAGCTATATAAGCGCAGTGAGGATCGCGCAATATCGTGCGCAGAGGCACATGTTTGGACGGTGGGGAATGAGCAGAAGAGTAACAATAGGGAAGGGGGAAAAAGGTGCGAAGTACCGAGGGAGTGATGATGAGGTGAGGAGGATGTAAGACAAGATGAAGAAGCCATGAAGCCATGAAGCCATGAATTAAGCATGTTGAATAACTAAGGTAAATCTCCACTCAAATTTCTCCCTAGACAGTCTCTGTTCAATAGCTGTAGACAGCCCCTGTTTAGTTTAACCCTATCTTGACAGCCCCCGTTTATACTTCGCTCCCCTTTCCCCTTTTAGGCAATGAATTGCTCCAAAAATTAACTACTGCCGAACCCTCGGCTATAACTCATATAAATTTCAGCCGACATCGATCAACTCATTTATACACACATCATTTGTACGCTTATCAATTCTCATCATGCCATTCACCACCGACTCAACTACCAAGACTTTCGACGGAAAATTACTCAAATTGTCCCATGACTCTCTGACAGTCAACTCTAAAATGAACGTCAACGTTTACTTGCCTCCTCAATATGATGAGTCCAAACCTGAAGCAACCCCAGTTTTGCTCTTCTTATCAGGATTGACTTGTACTCCAAACAATGTCACCGAAAAAGGTTTCTGGTACCCCTACCTGCTGCAATACGGTTTCCTGTTGGTCTTCCCAGACACCTCTCCAAGAGAAGTCGCTATCGATGGAGAAGAATGGTATGTTGGTACTGGCGCTGGATTCTACGTCGATCTGACTGAGCCGGAATGGTCCAAGAATTACAAGATGTATTCCTACATCGACGAAGAATTGCCAACCAGTTTACTGGCTGAGTTCCCAGGTTTAGATTTCTCCACCAATTACTCGATCACCGGTCATTCAATGGGTGGTTACGGAGCTCTTTTACATTACTTCACCTCTAAAAAACATTCATACAAATCATGTTCTCTGTTTGCTCCACTGTCCAATATTTACTCCAACACTTGGGCTGAGCTGCTGCTTGCCAAATATTTAGGTGAAGATCGTTCCCTGTGGGCCAAATACGATTTGGCTTCTATCATTGAAAACTACAAAGGTGACCTTTCTGCTGACGTTTTAGTTCACGTCGGTTTGGCCGATAACTTCTACGATGTGTTGAAATGTAAAACCCTTGTAGACCTGAGCTCCAAGAATGATTTATTGAAAGACAAAATCAAATTAAACGAAGTCGAAGGTTATGACCATTCATACTTCTTTATTAGTTCCTTTGTCAAGGACCATGCTCTGCACCATGCCAAACACCTTGGTTTGTAGCAAGCGAAGCTTTGATGGAGATTTATATAATTTTCTATCCCATATGCAATAATTGAAGTCTAAGTCTGTAGACCAATTCCATGTTCTTTTGAGTAGCCACTTCCATCTCCAGAGCGAATCTTTCCATGTCTTCGATTCTCAGAGATGGGATGAAATCTGTCCTTAAAAATCCGGTGTTATGGTCGAATTCATTCAAATAAGTGAGACGGAAATCGGCTGGTCCACTAACATCGTCGGTACCCAATGACCCAAACATGTGACTCAACCCTGTCAGTGAAGTATTATGAGCTCCCATGAATAAAATACCTTCATGATGATACTCGGTCAGAGCTCCAATAGGCGAATTACTGGTGGAAGTATATGGGTAATTTTCAGGCTGAATATTGGTCAAATTGAAACTGGTAATGGGAGTCTCATGAATGTCTGTCAATTTAACACCTTTAGTTAACAATTTCTGTTGATCTTCAAATACCGAGTCCAAGGATTTGATCAAAATTTCATTGAATAATAACTGTTGACGTTTCTTGAAAAATTCATAGATCCGGTACAGATAACACAGATGATAATTGTAAAGAATCGAGTTCCGTTTGAAGATCTGTTGATAATTACTGGATGAGATACCTAAAAATTCCATACTGAAGAAGAAATTAACCTCTGGGAAGATCAGATGTAACGCTTGCAGAAGCAGAATGTAGTAACATCCAACTAATCTTTTGGTCTCTGGCATTTCAAAATCGATATAATTCAGGTTAAGTAAATCGCTTGGGAGTATACTGTACCATCTTGTGACTAAACTGTACATAAACGACAGATCATACGTACTCAACCTGTTCAGATTGTGTTTTTTACTATCAAGTGCAACAATCAAATCTTCAACGAATTGAATCAACGAATGGAATTCTTTCAAATCTTGTGGGATCGATCTTAAATTACCTAGCACTTCGTTCAAGAAAGTATAATCATATGAGGGCACGAACACGGCCTTGAAAGATTGGATGAGATTATCCAGCAGTACTATCAAATCGATGGTATTTTTACTGGTTTTATTTTGTTCTTGTTGCATTCCATTGGAGATAATAGACAACATTCCCGTAGTGAATGACAGATATTGTGATAATGTGGATTCCTGGTAGATTGTACACCAACTTAAAATCATGGTGGACGATGTCAAATACAGATAATGTCTTGGTGTGATCTTTGTAATATTGGAGATCAACTCTTTTTGGATCGAAAGAGACTTCCCAAAATATCCCAACAGTAATGATTCATATGTGGCTCTATCATGTAACAGATGCTTTTTCAAGTAATTACATGAGAAACTGGAGAAACTCTGGAAATAAAGATCCAGCAAAGCACTCACCAACAACATCTTAATAAGATGCAGTTCTAAGAATTTGGTGTGGTTTTTCTTGTCCATCAGGACTCTTCTGTCGGTCATCAGGGCATTTTCTAGCTGTTCAAAACTTGCGAACTGTCTCTTGAAGAAAGGAGACTTATTTGCGAGGATAATGAAATCATATTGGCCAGCCTTTGTATGGGCGTTTAATGGTCTTCTTTTCTTCGATGGCCCAGCAGAGGGGCTAACGTTTGGTCTTGAATCTGGCTGAATCAGCTGCAGTTTCTTCCTTCGAAGCAGTTCCAACTCTTCAGGCGAAAGACTGAGGTACGAACATGGGGTCAACTCCAGCTTGGTCGCCACTTTTGATGACTCCCATTTGGCACAATTATTACATTTGGGGAGAGTTTCATCACATTTAATTCTTCTCAGTTTACAATTTTGACAACCGAAATGAGAGTTCTTGTGTTTTCTTCTGCGAGTCTTGGCCTTCAATTGTTCCGCGTTCATGATGTTCAGTTAATGAGTCCACAGTCTGTCAGGTAACTTCAATTCACCTGGCAATTAATACCTTAAAATACTTTTTTGTGCTCGCCAGATTTTTATTGTTAGGGCTTTCTTCCGTTTACATCTTTCACCTGCGGGTCAGAAAAAGTTGCAGGGGCAAGAAGTGAGATGTAGAAGGATGTAGGAGAAGGAAGGGAGGAAAATGGGGGCAATAATAAGGGGCAATTATGAGGGGCTTTGAGGGGGGTGAGTGCTAGTGAGAGGGGTGCTGGAAGTAGGGAGGGAGGGAATATAGAGGGAGATAGAGAGGGAATAGAGGGAGATAGAGAGATTGATAGAGAGGGTGATAGAGAGATAGGTAGAGAGATTGATAGAGAGATTGATAGAGAGATTGATAGAGAGGAGGTACAGAGAATGTAACACTAGCCTGTTAATCTAGGGCACGGATCTGAGCGGCAGGATCTATAAAGGGCGGGATCTATGAAATGCTTATGCAAATCTGCCCGTCTAAAACAGGTAATTCTAAATAATATCACCTTTCTGCCCCACCCCAAGAGAAAACGAAAAAGTTAATTTGCCGGAGTTTCTCGTCAAACGTACTCAAAATATTATTAGCAACCACCGCATACTCTAAAGTAATTACCTGATTTAAAGAACAAAGCAAACTTTTGTACATCTCGGCACTCTTTAAGACCGAAAGCGCACAATTACATGCAAAGGAAAACTTAAAATCAATAGAATTCACTGCGGGCTGCGCACATTCCAGCCCCGGTGGACCAAGGATCTTTACCGCTTCGAGTGTCACGATTCCTTGTTATATTTGACTAGACGGTTGACAAGGGTATCAAAAAGAGAACGCCTTGTTAAAATTGACGAATTTCGATTTATTTCTTCCACTGAAAAATATGTTCATCTCATACATCTTGTATCTTTATCTCCTCAGATCTAATCATGTGAAACAAAAAACTCCCACCGCAAAGCCCAAAGATTGTCGATCGTGGTGATTCACTTGTGAAATCTGGCAAAAGGTCGTTGCATGCGCGTCGTCACTCACAGATTTTTTGCGCAGGAAAAATGATTTGCCCTTAAAAGATTGAGTGCAAGATAGGTAGGGTGTACGTTTTGTATTTTAAGTTTGGTTTTTTTGAAACTTTGAGATTACATTAACTGCGCGGTCGGTTTAACCTCGGTTCAAACTTTGTCATATGGAGTTATGTAGTAAAGGATAGATGTGGGGGGAGAGTATTGGTTGAGAATATCACAGGAACATCACATGGCAGCATCACATGAAAATACCACATGAAGATACCACATGAAAATACCACATGAAAATACCACATGAAAATACCACATGAAAATATCACATGAAAATATCACAATCTTAGTATCAGTATTGCCGTATCACCAGCCTATCCATCTACTCACCTCTACCGACTCTCATCACTTACTCTCTATTTTTTCATCTACCACTGATATTCCGCTCCCTATTTATTTCTGCTCGCCAATTACAAATTAATATTCCGCTCATCACCCTAACCAATAGAATCTAAGAGAAAATCACCAATTTCTCTCCTTGAATTTCTCACAAAAAATTTTTTCTTCATAGAGAACAAAAATCAGTATATTTTCCAAGTTTTATACACAATCCATAACTGTCTTTTTAAAGTCATCGATTTATAAGATAAGGTATGTATATATGAGATAATAGTATTCCCAAAATTGGAGATACCGGAGCACAAGGGTTGTAATTTATAGATTTTGGATTGAGGAAGGGGCTCAATTTATGACGGGGGTTTGGTCAAAGTCACAAGCTTACAGATGGAAAGGAAGGGTTAGTATCGTGTTAATATTCTGAATAGCGCATAAAATTGAACTGGCCGTTCCAATACGCATCGTATGCATTATAGTCGTCATCTAGACATCAGAATCTCACTGGACAATCAAATACCACAACAGCGGTAGCGATACTCGAACAAAGCCCGACACATCAATAATTCAATGGGTATGATATTATAAGAAAAGAAATACAAACGAATCTACATCGTGACACCATAATAATCCATCACAATGACCACTGAATGTCCCAAATGGCCTAACCCCAATCAATGGCATCACTACAATCTACCATCAAAATCATCGAATCACAATTTAAATATTTGTAACACACGACAATCACGCACAGATGAACACAATCCAATCCACCGCCGTTGACACTTATACAAATTCCATCTCATTCAGAGCTTCACTGCGCCAATCACCACAATGCCCAACCCTCCTTCCAGCTCTATCATCTTTCAACCCCCTTTTAACCGCGCCCTCCATATCTCACCTCTCAGCCAATCAGATCCCAGAGAATGCTGATTTTCCCTCCCCTTTTTTTATAGTGAAAATTGGTAGTTCCACGCACGACCTTCCGATTTTACTATGGGGAGAAAATGATGTGTTTTTTTTGTCTCGATTTTTGGTGAGGAAAAATTTTTTGGGGAGAAATGAAAATTAGACCGATTAGACGACTAACAATCGATATAGAAAGCCGATAAAAATGTTGAGAACATCGTTCAGACAATTACCAAGCATCACCAAGGTCGGTATCAGAAACGCTTCTGCCTTGTCCAACGCCACTGTTGCCAACTTGGAGAAGAGATGGGATGACATGCCATCTGGCGAACAAAAGTCTCTCATTGCCCAATTAAGCACAAGACAACAATTGCCATGGAAAGAGTTGACTGCTGCCGAGAAGAAGGCTGCTTGGTACATCTCTTTCGGTGCTTGGGGTCCAAGAAAGCCAATCCACACTAAGGAGGACAAGTTGTACATCTTCTGGGGTGTCGTCATTGGTTTGAGTATTTCTGCTGCTTTCTTCCTCAGCTTCAGATCTCAACGTTACGTTCCAAAGACTATGAACAGAGAATGGCAAATGCAATCCGACGAGTACTTGAAGTCCAAGAACGCCAATCCATTCTCCGGTTACTCTCAAGTTCAATCCAAATAATCACTTTATTTCTGACCCACTCATATCGCATCATCACACACACATTTCCCGATGCACACTTCAACTATAATTAAAAATAAGATCCAGGGATCCTTCCGGAATCACAAACATCCCCATTTAATATCTGTTTGATTAGCAGATACATAAATTAAATTATTATTATTATTATTTTATTGTCATTTTATAAAGCAATAACATATTCCGTTTGATCAAATGTAGGGCCTAAATGAGGCTAGCAACACTCTGACTCAGTCCTGTAGCTTATCTGAATAATCTCTGTTTGTCAGCTCGACCCGTTTCTCCCCCATCTTTCCATCCCATCTCATCGAAAAAATTTTCCATTCAATTTTGATTTTAATGGTGTTGAAGAGGAAGACGAGAGAGGTGTCGACTAAGTGTAACTAAGATCAAAAATGTCATTTTCGTTCGGGTTCTCCAATGAGGACTTCAGTGACGATGAGTTTGAAGCTGGAAGTGTCGTCAACCAGACTCCAAATACCACCGCTCCTTCTAAGAGTCCATTGGAATCATTCGAAGTTGCCGATGAAAATTTGCCAGCCGAATGTCCACTTAATGAGACTTTACTGTCACTTGTTGGCCATAGATTCACTTTCAACAAGGTTTCCATCGATGGAATCGATATTTACAGAAGAGAGTTATTCGATATCAAGCATCAGTTGATGCTTGAAGAAGAGGAAGAGTCAACTAAAGCAGAGTTCAGTATATTGATTGGAGAAACCCAAGAAGATTTAAAAAACCAAGTATATGAAGGAGGATTAAAGAGTTGGGAATGCTCTTTTGATGCTGTAAAGTATTTGTCAAAGAATTTACCTGCTTTGACTGTCCCTGAACAGTATTTTATTGAGTTGGGATGTGGAACTTCATTACCTTCCATCTACCTCTTCATTAAGAATTTACAAAACCAGAGTAAAAACCATTTCATTTTAACCGATTTCAATAGAAGTGTACTTCGGTTGGTTACTGTGCCGAATTTGTTGATCAACTGGAGTAAACATATCTTATCTATGGAAGAATCATCTTCCTTACAGAAGAGTGTTAATCCTGACACTCCTATAGTAGAGGATGAGTTAGAAATCACCGAAGCTTTAGTGGAGCGGTTTAAGAAAGATTTGGCGCACAATTCCACCACGCTCAGATTAGTTAGCGGATCATGGTGTTCACAATTCTTACAAGTTTTAAAGTTGAATCCTACAATTCCAAGATTAGTCGTGTCCAGTGAAACCATTTATTCGCCTCAAATTCTTCCTGTGATTAGTGAGGTCATAATTAGCATTCTTAAGCATGGAGAAAACATCGATAACACAGGTGCTGTGGTAACTGCGAAGGATATTTATTTCGGTGTGGGTGGTACAGTAGGGGAGTTCTTGGATTATCTTTCGAGTAAGAAAGAACAAGGTACCGAATTGGTTTGGGAGGTTACTAAATTGGATAGTAATTTACAACGTTCCATAATTAGTATTAGATAGTAATAGATAGAGCTAGTTTGAAAATTTCGGTGTAATGATGTAGAAGTGTGATGAGCTACAAGCTACTCATCCGGATGAGTGTCAAAGGGTCCGGCCGAAATGCGCATCGCAGGCGGAACTTCAAAGGGGGTTCCTGCTAGTGAAAAAAAAAATTGGGCGGAGAAAATTTTTAATATAGTTGAAGATAACGACAAGATACACAAGATACCCCACAGCGATATGAGTGACGAAGATGATGATCATATGATGTCAGGACCAGTTATGGAGTTTGATTTCATCGAAGTTGAACCGGAAATTCCCCTGGAAGACCCAGTTAATGACGAACAAGAATATGAGTTCCCCTTATTTGGAGGAGGAATTAGTGTAGGAGATGATAATGAGGCAAATAATGATGAGAACCAACAGGAAGTGCGAAATGTGATCAAAGTTTCACTTAAAGAAGATGAAGAAGAGGAATATGTGCCGGCAACTCGCCCGGAAGACTACTATTTTTACCATTCTACCACCGAGATGAGACTGCAAATAGAAGCCAGTCTGATCTCCGGAGAGATGGTGCTTAAACAGAGCAGAGAAAAAGATGCTGATGCGCATCCATGGAAAGTTACCCAATTAAGTGATAAGATCGCAGCATCTGCCGCTGAAGAAGCGGCAATGGTGAAGAAACGTAAGCAAAGACCGGGAAAGAAGAAACGCCAACTGATAATCCTGTCTAGAGAACGCAAAGAAGAGCGGCTGAAGACCCAGAAGAGATTGGAGAGGGCCCTGAAGAAGAAGTTGATGAAGAAATTGTACCATAAGAGAGGAGGGAAGAAGAATAAGAAGGGAGGAGCTGCCGTTCCAAAATTCTCTACAGAATAAAGTCATTTACGTCAAATTTAAGCATAAAGTCAATTCATTTAAGTATTCCGATACTATTTACCATCATTGTAATCTCTAAACCATCTTTCTTGATCATTCCTTGGTAATTATTATTGAGGAGTTCGGTAATAATGGAGTTATTCATCTCCGAGTAATGCAGTTTCAAGTTCTTCGACACAGGTCCACCTTTCGTATAGATTTTTTTCAAGTTTGCCTCGAAGAATTTCAGTAAATCACGGTAAAATATGGAGATGAGATTATTTGAGTTGGGGAAAACGATCTCATTCTTGATTAACAGGTACTGGATGATCAAGATCAATTTCTGGTACTGTTGCAGCACTTGCAGCATCAGTTGAGAGAAAGTCCTTGGGTTAGTCAACGTCTTTGTAAGGGTATTGGTGGAGATTGAGATGTTGGAATTGACCAAATCAACAACCTTCTTGGATAATAATTGCACATCATAATGACTGTACAGGACCACCAAATGATGGACCAGAACATCTGATGAAGTCGACCCACTCAATTTACGGAAAGCTTCGTTCAATAAATCCTGGGTTTTGAACTCTTTTGTTTGAATTATCGTATCATATTCTTTAATTAATTTCAAACTTTTCAAGAAAATGGAATTGGTCTCTTTATAACTCTTCAATGATTGTAAATTCTTAGTCAATTTGGTCAAATGTTTGGTCGAACTATCCTCTAGACAAGTGGATAAAGACTCTTCTAAATTTTGTACCAAGTATAAAAAGAATTGAATACTTCTTAATAAGATGGATGTAGTGTAGATTTTTTTGAGCAGACCATGTAATTCAAGTGATTCATTGTATGGTTTTAGTATATCCTCGTCCAATTTGTCGAATGATTGGTTCAAATCATTCAAAGATGGTTGTAAAACACCGATCAGATCTTGGATTTTATCCACTTTAGTTACCTCATTCAACAAGATCTCATAGTTATTACCCACCAACTTGCTAAGACGCTTATCGATCTCCACCAAATCGAAACCCAATCTTTTGGAAGGCGTTGTTAAATCCAAATCGTTATTTGAAGCTGAGGAATTGGTCAGTAAAAGTAAGGTGTTGGCGAATTCGATAGCTGAGAAGTCATCAGCCACGAACAGATCAAAATCTTCGAGGTCGGCATCGACCTTTGTGGGGGTAGCGCTGGTGTCAGGAGAAGGCATCACTGGCAATGACTATAGTATGGCTTGGAGATGGTGTCTTGTCAACTGATCAACTTCAGGCCAACTGTAGAAGCCACGCATTAGGGGAGGGTAAAGTGATAAAATGCTGAAGAGCAGAATCTGTAAATTGCTAAGAAAGTAGACACAAAAGTAAGGTGAGCAATATACGAAAATAAGTATAGGGGTGATGATACGAGGGGGGTGATGGGATATGGGATATGGGGATGGGATATGGGGATACATGTCTACAGTAAATAAGTACTATCATATTCATTCCTGATCATCAACTATAAGAAGTGCCTTCCTTCTCCATTTCCGGCAACGAGTATATTTAGAAAGAGAATCTTCATACGAAGGTTCAGACCATGTATTGTCATAGTAAATCCATCCCTCTGGATCTTTATTCTTATTATATTCATGATCGATATTCCAAGAATTTTCAAGCCATCTCCATTGATGATTTCTAATTTGTGGAGGAGCAAAGGAGGTGGCTAAATCGAATTTGAACTCGGTTGGTGGTTGACATTCCAATAATTCCGTCGTGGTGAAACTACTACGTTCATAAGGTAAGAGATGCTCGGTCCAACCCAACAGTAGCCATCTTCTTTGATTTTCCAATACTTCAAATTCGATAATTTTACCCTTTTTTGTTTCTGAGATGGATTCTTGTTTGAGTATTTTGAATGGATAAAGAGATTTAGGGGTCGAATCCGAGACTTTTGAATGAACTGCCAATTTATATTGACCCCCAATTAAAATTGTAACCAATCTCCTAACATAAATACTACGCCATAGTAACCTTCTAGTCAGAATAAACCATGGTGAATAAAAACAAAATGCCAATATGAGTAATATGACCCCCAGATCTTGTATGGATATCACATATTTGAATAATAAAATCTGGACAGGGGCTATCCAGATTGAACATAAGGCAAGTCGCACCGTACTGAGTCTTTTAAGATTTTGGAATGGCTCACAAAGAATCTCAAAACGAGTCAGGATATTTTCTAAAGTATCAATGATCTCATGCATAGTAGGAGTGACGTAATTGTCTTCAGATCCAGGAAGACGATTGGAACTTTCTCTCATCACCGATTGTACCGGCCAAGCAAAGCATGAGAAACTTAGCGCCATCATCATTGGGAATAGCCCATATTTAACAATAGTATTCCCACATTTGACTATAAGTATCACACAGCTGCAACATATTAAGAAATTGTAGTAAGGATCGTCATTTGTCCACGTGATGAAAGAGAGCAAATTGTCTATCAAGATCAATATGGGGAAACCTTGGCTCAATGCTGATGTGATGATGGGGGACAAGTTCAGAAGGTCATCCTTCATAGTATGAGAGGGTGTTTTATCAGATGAAACAAAAGCTGCATATACTCTTGAATCATCATCTGCGGATGATTTATTGCGATCGTCACGGGAGCCCATCTATGAGTATGGCGATGCTATGGGAATGCGATGACAAGGCTGTGAGCGTCACTTTAAGAGAGCAATGGCGTTTCTGAGGGGATAAGGTAGTGTATGAAATACCAAATGTGGGATAGTTCGAAATCCACGAAAAAGTAGTGCAAAAAAGTCCAATTTAAGATTTAAGGGCAAAATGAAAGAAAAGGAGGCAAAAGGAGTCGATAGTAGTTAGGTAAAGGATACAACAAGGGTCATCATGTCAAGTAACGGACAAAACGGAGTTGCCGGCGAGAGTACCAGTAAGGCTGTTCCAGAACAGAAAACTCAAATGAAATCTTTGGAAGAAGATGATGAATTTGAAGATTTCCAACAAGAAGGTGAGTGAAGGTTTAAGGAGGATATAAGGAGGGTGTAATGAGGAGGGATATTGAGAGGTTGATCTAGTTCAATTGCATAATAATACTAACTAAAATAGATTGGAACGAAAAAGATACGATTGGAGCGGAAAAACAAGACCATTTTTGGGAAGAAACATGGGATGATGATGATAATGAGGATGATTTCGTAGCTAGATTGAAGTGAGTATAGGAGATGATTAGGATAATGAGGAATTACTAACATGAATAGATCTGAATTGAAGAGTCATGAGAAGGTTGCTAATTAGATGAGTGGGCTGAAATGCTATAGTGGTGCTATAGTAGAGCTATAGCGATGCTAATAAAGCGATGTGTATAATGAATAATCAAGATTATTATAAGGATAATGTAGAGATATTTAACACAATAAATGGAAACAGCATGCCCACTATATAGCCCTAAGAGTACCTCCGGAGTATTCTATGACAATGCTATGAGTATTCTATGACAATACTATGAGTATTCAATGAGTATTCTATGACTGTATTGTAGTGTACTATATACTGTATTCTACCATACTATGAGTTTTCCATAGTGTTCTTAACTATGGGTATACTATAGTGTAAACTTTAAGTATAATCTATGCTTTACCGGGCACAAGCTTTACCGGGCACAAACTTTACCGGGCACAAATCTTAACGCACAAACCTTAAGGGCACAATCTTTAGTCGTGTACCGCCCCTGACACGACGCCCTGAGACACACCAAAAAAGTAAACAAAACGAAAAAAAAAAACACCTTAAGCAAAAATCAATAGACAAAAAACAAACAACAAGACGGCAAGTGCTCGTTTAAACGGTAGGACAGTGTATATTAGAGGAGATTGTATATTAGAACGCTGACTCCGTGACTATGAGTGATCAGAGGAACGAGAAAAAGCGGGTCTTACAGTCACCAGGGTCCTTCAGACCCTCTTCTTTTAACGTGTTTAGTACGCCAAATAAGGGCGGTAAAAAACAAAAAGAAGTAGCTACATCACCATGGAGTGTACCAAAGGAAGAAAACGTGAGTCCAAGCACTAAAGTATTGACCAAGAAGGCCGCCTTGAAGAGAAGTGTGGGACTTTTGAACTTATCCATAGGTAAAGGCAAAGAAGATCTCGAGACAGACGTTGCTCAAGGAGTGACAAAGTCATTTAATGATTTGAATTTCGAGAATGATGAAGAAAATAACGACGAACCAAAGAAATTCACTTCTCCCTATATCAATAGACTCAAAAGACCATTGACAAACTCCAATTCATCTACACCAATCTCTGAATCTCCATTTGTGATACCAAAGAAGGTTGAAACAACGACTGGAATCGTTGAATCAAATAAAGAGAACATATTTGTGGCTCCTACAACTAAGAGAAGTTCGAATGATGGGTCTAATTCACCAAATGATTCACCTTCTAAACCTCTTCGGCAGAAACCAAGATATAATTCAGCCTCTTCACAGATATTTAAGACATCCAGACTCACCAGTAGTACTCCTATTGATTCAGAGAAGACATTATTCATAACTCCATCGTCATTTAAATCGGTTAAACCATTACAGACACTGTTTGTTTCAGCAGGTTTACTTAGTAAGAAAACAGCTAAGGTCAATGCCGTTAAACAGATGCCAGAGACTCCTTATAAACGTCCTTCGATGCATTTATATGCGGACACATCATCGACAAGTTCAAGCCTTGCAAATTCGGTCATCTCTGCCACCGATTGTCATACAAGTACTATCCGTAAAAGCTCAAGAGGGAATGGAGAACAATTACAACATAGTCTTCTTCGAGCAACTACTAGCATTGGAGATCTTGATGATCTTTACGTTCAACATTCATTAAGCTCATCTGGGAGTCGTAATTCATTGAATCTTTTCTCCAAAAGTGACCCTCCAGATGGTATGGATCTTGATAATTTCCATGCTAATAATGATGATAATGACTATAATGACAATGAATTTGACTATTTGGACGATGAATATCCCGCAACACCTACAAAATTCGGTAATATCTCACTTGGAGATGTCGAAGAGACTCCTTCAAGAAGGTTGAAAAACTCCAAGAAGAATTTCATGAACTCGTTACTTGGGACAGATGGACCAAGACAACCAAATCTGATTAATATCGATACTTCAATGACACCGTCAGCTGGTGCAAAGGCTCAATTGACTCCTAAGACTCCTATAGATCCAATCTTTGCCAATTGTACAACGTCACTGGATTCTTATAATAATTCGATGATTAGTATGAACAATTCCACGGCAGCAACAGATGTTTCATTCCAATTCTTCCCTCCAGCACGTAATCCAACTCTTGATGATGAACATTTAGTATCAAAATTCAAGAATGTACAACTCATTGGTACTGGAGAATTTTCACTTGTATTTGCAATGGAGTTCGAAAATGTAAAGTATCTGGTCAAGCGTACTAAGCATCCATTAACAGGACCAAAAACTCGATCTCGTAAATTAGAAGAAGTTGAGATCTTGAAGAAATTACAAAAAAATGAGATTGGCGATTTCGAAGGTCATGAATATGTTCTCCATTTCATCGATAGTTGGGAATTCCAAAGTAACTTGTACATTATGACCGAGTATTGTGAGAATGGTTCATTGGATAAATTTTTGATCGAGAATGGTAAAATTAGTAAATTAGATGAGTGGAGAGTATGGAAAATCTTGATCGAAGTATTAATTGGGTTACGGTTCTTACACAATAATGATATTTTACATTTGGATTTGAAACCTGCTAACATTTTTATCACGTTTGAAGGATCATTAAAGATTGGAGATTTCGGATTACTGACAACATTACCAATTCCGCTGTATTTTGAAAGAGAAGGAGATCGTGAATACATTGCCCCGGAGGTAATTTCACATCAACAATATGATAAACCTGCCGATATATTCAGTGTTGGGTTAATTATGGTTGAAATCGCAGCCAATATAATCTTACCTGATAATGGAGCATCATGGCAGAAATTAAGATCAGGCGATTTAACAGACGCTGGTAAATTAAGTTCTACAGATTTATCGAGTTATTGTAACCCTCTTCAAAATATTGGTCGTGGTGTCGGTAGTATTAGCAGTGCAGGAAGTGATGGTACTGGATATTCTTCACATCCAGGAAGTAGTAGTACCAGTGCTTTAGAGGCGATCAAAGAACTTCCGAATTGGGCACCATCTTTCTTAGTAGATGGTAAAGGTACTTTAGATAGTCTTGTCCATTGGATGATTAATCCGAATCCTTCGTTAAGACCTTCTGCTGAGACGGTGTTGAATACAATCGAATGTCAAATAATTGAGACTCGTCGTAAATGTGGTTCTGTTATTTATGAAGGAGATTTTGGGCCACTGCCCGAAGGGAATGATTTACTGGATGAATTGAAACTTAAAAATGAATATCCACTGATATTAGATGTTTGTCTGTCTAGGAGTTCTGTTAGTAATTCGATTATTCGTGGGTGAATGGTTAGAGACGATAGACAGTATGTGTAATGTAATATTATGACAATGAATGAAGAGTTGTAGAGGGTAGGTGCCCGGCACTGACTAAGTACTATGCTGAGTACTATACCGGGCAGTATACCTGGCAGTATACCTGGCACTATGCCTGACACCAACCGACTCGGCACTCTGTTGCCGATTCAAGCGAGATCGCTCTGCTCCGCTCGCTCGCTCGCTTGATTTCCTTCGTTTTAGGCTCCATTCGTTGGTTTTTTCAAGTAAAAGTAAAAGTTATTTAAATTGGTCGAGAAAATACTCTCATTCACCTCGCAATAGTCTCAATATGAAGAATCATCCATTTCTACACCCATCCACCCTCTAATTCCTTCAATTACTCCTCCCATTTCCCTCAAATCACCTCCCACCACCCCAAAAGACGTGCACAATTTACCAATTTTCTCCCCCGCACAAAAAAAACCCCATAAAAAAACCCACACCAAAAGGAAGAGATAAATAAAGAAGGAGAAGGAAGTAAAGAATTAACTGATCAACATCAGATCAATCCATCTAATTTTGGTAGTTTTTCATCAGTGGATACGATGATCCGTGGGTTAAATGCACAAAGAGGAATTCTTGGGGTTCGTATGTTCAGTGGAGGTAGAGTTGTTGGTGTGTTACAACCTACCAAAACCGTGGCTGCCGCCTCCGCTACAAGTATGATGACGGCGGGTAGCAATGCGACTCACTGGCCACAGGATTTCAGATTGCCTAGACCAAAGACATGGGAAGAGTCCAATGAGAGTGCATTATCGAAGCTGACTAAGTGGTATTTACTCAGTGAAATGTTCCGTGGTATGTGGGTTGTGTTGGAAATGTATTTCAGACTGCCATATACGATTTATTATCCGTTTGAAAAGGGTCCAATTTCCCCACGTTTCAGAGGAGAACATGCTTTGAGAAGATATCCAAGTGGTGAAGAAAGATGTATTGCTTGTAAATTGTGTGAGCTGATCTGTCCACTGCAACTGATTACTATTGAACTGGAAGAAAGAGCCGATGGATCACGTAGAACTTATAAGTATGATATCGATATGACCAAATGTATTTATTGTGGTTATTGTCAAGAAAGTTGTCCAGTTGATGCTATTGTTGAGAGTCCTAATACTGAATATCTGACGGAGACCAGAGAGGAACTTTTATACAATAAGGAAAAGTTATTGGACAATGGAGATAAATGGGAGCAAGAGTTACAATATCTGATTGATGCGGATGCTCCATTTAGATGATTGGATAATATTAATCTAGGGTATTGGTGTTATGATGTTGATTATTCAGATTCATGACCTCCACTGTTCCCATTCATTAATCTCGACTATTAGTCAGTCACCTTATTTATTTATTTATATTTATTTATTTATTTATTATTTATTATATTGAATTAGATGTAGATGAAAGTAGAGAGTAGCTAATGGCTGGTTAGTGGTGGCCAGTGGTAGTGGTAGCCAGCGGCAGCAAATAGCAGCCCATGACGAACCATACCCCTACATTCTATAGACAAAACTCACACTACAACTCTACTTACAAAATACATATACAGATACAATGTAGAATACATTGTCTCATCTTACCTTATCAAACATCATAACACCAATTCATCCGGAAATGTTAACCGCTCACACCATTTAATAAGCACCGGTAATTCTTGCCCTTTGTATTGTTAACCCCCTTTAAAGTTTGTCAGTGCGCTACTAAGTTTAGCGAGATTTGAGACAGAGAGAATTTGATTGCGAGTGTTAGTAGAATTTCGCATAAGTTCAGGTACAGAATATTATATATATGGCCTATAGTCAGCCCATAGTCAGCCGATGTCAAATCACCTCCATTCATGCCTATCCGCCCAAACCCTCACTATCCCTGCCATGCCCTCCGTCCTAAATATAGAAAAAAATACTAACCTTCTCCCCTTCCTCCACGCGCATCCCCCTACATTCTCCTGCCCATCCTGCGCATCCTCCTAATTCTGGGCCTGGCACTGAGACGGTCAAAAATTTTCCCTCCTTTCGTCAAGAAAATAGTGAGGGCAAGGGGAGATTTGATTTAAGAGCGAGTCAGGTAGTTGGAAGAAAGGATAGAAAGTGGCGACTCTGTGGAAAATAGCGTCTGTTAAGTCGATTAATATCACTACTGGATCATAAAATTACACCTTTCATTGTCATTTCAACTCCATACCCAAAAATGTCGATCAAGGACAACCCGGACTTGACGGCGACTTCAAATGGTATCTTATACAATACTCAACAGGGGGAAAAAGCGAGTCTATTGAGGCTCTCACCAAGGAAGCCGCGAAATATGAAGAATTTGTCTCTTGATTTAGGAGAAGAAGCTCAAAAGGATAAATTTCAAACCCCCACCACCGACGACTCCCGTCAAAGATCTGTCACTATCTCTCATATTGAATCGTCTCCAAATGCTCAGCGGCTGGCACCAAAGCTCACGACGCCTCCCACTTTGTTCAGATCACGTACTGGATCATCGTCACTGCCTTTCAGACACCCATCTTTATCTATTCATCGTCCTTCAGCAGGTTCTTCGGAGGCGTCTCTGCCAGATATGGCTGATGGTACAAGACCGGGACTTCAAAGAAGAAGAACAACTTTGCTGTTAACGATCCCAAAATCAAAGGACTCTAGCATATCTACAAAGCGTGGTAACAATAGCCCCACGACACTGATCACACCAAGTCTCGCACCACATGATTTCCCTCCTGTAATGGATCAAATGACACTGTCGATCCTGAATATGAATATTAATATGTTGAATATCGATTTGAGTGGTTCATCGTACCGTCCAGGTGCTTATCCAGATGGACCTGCTTGCATTATTGAGCCAAATTTACTTTACCTTTACTCCGAGCCCACGTTGGATCAAATATCGAAGTTTGATTTGGTCATCAATTGTGCCAAAGAACTTAAAGACTACACTTCACAAGTACTGGAACTCCCCACACCGAACAATACTGAATATGTATTCATTCCTTGGACTCATACTTCACACCTAGTGCAGGATTTACCCGGCTTGATGTCGAAAATCGAGAAGCACTTCAATCAAAATCATCGTATTTTGATCCATTGTCAATGTGGAGTCTCCAGATCACTGTCGTTGGTGGTACTGTTCATAATGAAGTTGAAAAATTTGAATCTTAACGACCTGTATAACGAGGTTAAGTTAAAGCTGCCTCTTATCTCTCCAAATATGACGTTGATATTTCAACTTATGGAATGGAATAATATTTTGCAGGGCAATAATTCCAATCTGACTTCTCCAATTGTGGAGAAAAGTTTGAATAATGATAAATAGGAGACAATGTATGTATAAAGAGAAATGTAGAGATGATGAGAGAAATTTAGAGGTAGTGTAGAGAGGTGGGGTTTCGACCTACTGCCATTCAGGTTTTGCTTTTACCTTCCTGCCCATCCTCTACTAAAGCCTTACCCCATCTTCACCTGCCCTCTTCACCCTCATTAAGTCGTGCACATAATACTAATTATTGAGATCATTTAGGTAGTGCACAAAATTCCAATCTCTTGGTCGTGCACAATTCCCAATTTAGGTTAGCACTTTACGAACAAAATGTTTATAAAAAATTTATTAAGCGGCGGTTAATCACTTTGAAAGGACCAGTTTAGACCAAACAGACTCGTTCAAGAGGCCCAAGATCAAGCTATAATTGCAAATTTCGAATCATTATCGCTCTAGAATCGGATTAAACCTTGTTGGAGCGTTGAATTAGACGTGTTTTTCAACAGCGCTTATCCTTTGTAGAGTTACTTATAGCAGAGGCCAGACGAAGGATGAAGAAGTCGACTATTTTTGGGTCCCTGACCGGTTTAGGAGCTCATAACAATCAAAATAGTGGTGATGGGGATGATCACAGCTCTCGAAAGCTGTCGGTAGCCGAAGAGCTGGGATCCAATACGAAACGATCATCTCCTGGGCCCACTTTGAAGCTGACAAGTTCGTCATCTATTTTTATTCATAATCCTAATAAGGAGAAGATCAAGCAGAGGTCGAGCATTCCTATTTATGGAAGCAATGGGAAGGTGATAAATGCAGTGAAGAGGGAGGAGAATCAGACAGCGAGCTCAGAGAGTCAGAAGGAGAAGGTGAAGGAGAATGAGAAAGCTAGCGAGAAAGAGGTGTCCGCCAAGAAAGATAGTCAGAAAGATAGTCAGCAAGAGAAGTCGACAGAGAAGGAGAGCCCCAAAGAGAGCCCCAAAGAAACTCCTACCATAAAGAAAGAACCAACTAAAGTCAAACTGGAACCAATAGAAGACCAAGATACCGACTCAGAAGATGATCCTCCCGTACTTTCTCACAAAGGAAGAAGATTAATACGGAAGATGGAATATGATGAAGAAAGACGGGCCAAAACAGAGTCTGTGACCCCTCAACCTGATCTGAATGATACTGGAGATGAGGGTGATAAGATTGTAGTGAAGAAACAACGTGTTCAGAACCAAAGCCGACCTTCAAGATCTGTTTCTCCTAATAGAAAAACGTCCCGTAATTTCAGTGCTAAAGATGCTCTTGGCCGTACCAAGTTACAGAAATGCTGTATTCGTGGCAATTATGAGATGGCTAAGGAGTTGATAGAGCAAGGAGCCAATGTTAACCAGCCAGATCATGCTGGAAATACTCCATTACATGAGCTGGCATTGAATGGTCACCTTGAAATCGCTAGATTATTACTCGAGAATGGCGCTCATGTCAACGTTCAGTCCGGTGTAGACGATTTGGACACACCTTTGATCGATGCTTGTGCTTATAATCATATAGAAATCATCAAATTGTTATTGGAACATGGCGCTGACCCTACATTGAAGAACCTGTCGGGCCAAAATGCTATGGATTCTATTGATCCTGATGAGGAAGGAGCAGCTGAGCTGCTGAAATTATTGAAACCTCTGTTGGAGAAATTTGGATTCACTGGGGCAGCCACCCCTGGCCTGGGTTCTCCATCTCCGGCTCCAGTTCAACAAGAAGAACACCATTATGAACCGTGGATTGATTTGACCTCGAAAGAGGGCAGAGAAGAGATTTATACTCGAGCTCTGGAAGGAGATGAGCTGTTTGTGGGTAATTATCTTGCAAATGGAGGTCGTCCTCACCCTAAACTGTTGATTATTGCAGCTAGACATGGCCATACTAATGTGGTGAGTTTGTTATTACTGTTTGGAGCCAAAATTGAGAAGTCTGTCGATGGTGAGACAGCATTGATGCAAGCTGTCGGTAGAGGCCATTACGAAACTGTAGAAATGTTATTGACCAATGGTGCTAATCCAGTAAGGGTCGACAACAAAGGCGTTGGTGTATTGGAGAAAGCACAGGATCTGAGTCTGATTGTTGATGAACGTGAAATTGAGTTATTGACTAATGCTATTAATAAGGCTAAAGCTCTGAAACAAGCTTCTCTGCCTAAGAAGAGATCTGCTGAAGAGGAGCGTAGTGTCAAGAAGGAAGATGATCTGGAACGTTTGCAAAAGAAACGTAAGAAGTTGGCTAAGATGAGTAATTTGGGGTCTGTATCTCCTCGTACAGAAGTAGTTGCTATTGAGTCGAGTAGAGAGGGCACTCCTGGTCCATCTTCTTTGGGTAATGTCACAGCTTCTGCAGCTCCTGAGAAGGAGAAAACTCCTGAACCAACTGTAGAAAAAGTGGCACAAGAAAAAGTGGTGCTGCCAGCTCCGCCTCCTGAACCTGTCCCACAATTAACTCCAGAAGAAGAAGAAGCCAAACGTCAAAGAGAAGCAGAATTACAGAAACAAAGGGAGCAGTGGGAGCAACACAAGAAACTGCAGAGAGAACTGAAGGCTGCAGATATCATGAGAAGCATCGAAGAAAACAAAAAGCGTCGTGAAGAAGAAGAGAGACGCCTTCAAAAGCAGAAAGAAGAAGAGTTGAGACTTCAGAAAGAAAAAGAACAACAACTGAAATTGGATTTGGAGAGACAACTGCAGAAAAGCTTGATCGTTGAAGAAATCGAGAGACGTAAACTGGTTAGAAATTTCTATGTTCCAGGATTAAAAGCTCTGCAGTTCAACTGCAAGAGATCAGTCGAAGATCTGTTGAATTATTTGCCTCTTTGTTGCGTCACCATCAATGACATCGATTATGTCACAGATTTACAAGTGATGTTATTGTTGGGTGTTGACAATTTGTACCTGCGGTTCTCTAATCTCTATAAAGTTCTGTTGAGTGATGAAGAGAAACTGAAAATGTGGCGGTTCTTCTTCCCAATCATTGGCTATGATAGGTCGAGATTCTCTTCTTTATCCACCGAAGAGCTTGAGTCTTTGCGCGTCGATGGCCTGTCCAAGTTCCAATTGTACCAATTACATTGGATCCAATTGAGTGATGTCTCCAAAATAATCAATGAAGATAAAGATTTCCAGCATTTGAAAGAGGCTACTCTGATCCGTTGGATCACCAGAGTTGAGCTTTCCAAGGGGTCTAATACTCCAGTTACCGCTCCCTCTGCATCCTCGTCTTCAACTCCTCAAATTTCCAACTCCTCATCAGTTGCCTCTTCTTTGATTCCCCATAGATTCAGAGGTAATAAGAGGTTCCAAGACCTTCTTGAGCTGAGAAAGAAAGTCTTTTTCTAACGCATGTATATGAAACCTGTATTATATAGAACCAAATGTATTTTTAGTGATCCTATTCTTAGTGATCCTATTCTTAGTGTAGGTGGTTATTTGGATACTTATTAGCATATTACGAATATTGGCAAAATGACATTTAAAAAAAAAGAGGAAGCTCGCACTCAGGATTGAACTAAGGACCAACAGATTTGCAATCTGCTGCGCTACCACTGCGCCATACGAGCAACAATCTCGGAAGTTCCATGATTTTTATGAACTATATGTTGCCTGGTGAATAAGGCGGAAAAGTTCTGTCTGATATGTTTACTTGAGATATGGAATTGGTGAAGATTTGCCACAAGCATATGGAATGAGAAGATCCATATAGAGACTGGGACTAAAAGATTGGTTCGATAAGATTGTAAACAAATAACTTCCACGGTAATGGTAAATCGTGAAACTCGGGTATCTCATTAGACCTCCCTTATCCGGAATTTTCTTTAAAACCGAAAAAAGTGCTAGTCAAAAAAAGCGTAGGAAAAACGCAAGTAGGGAAAGACGACAAACAACAGGAGATTTTCTGCGTTCTCTGATCGCTTGGCATATTTTAGCTGTTGACCCTGAACAACAACAACAGCCCTTATTATAGGGCTGGGCTATTTTGCCCTACTTTTTATTGTGGGTGTCGGAAGTATCCCTAATGTTAATACAGATACGCGACTACACTATTTTAATTTTATTACCTTGATTCTATGTCAACCTTCCTTAAGTTCTTGCAGATTATCATTTACCAGAATGGCTTACCTATTAACCATGTAGATACACTAGACAAGGTGAAACTGGAGCAGCCAAAAAATGGGCCCGTAACTTTGAATCGGTGCAAATCACTCAAGTTTCTTTTTTAATCTTTGGGAGTCTGTTTCAACGTGCTCAAGATATCATTTCCGCGAGTACAAAGAACAATCGTCGCCAGTGGTACTCATTTTCCGCTTAATATGAAACACGCACTGCTTCCAAGCAAGAATTATCTACAGTCGGAAAAGCTGATGCATTTCCTTCTGGCCATAGCGTTTTATTCAGGGAAATGTACAGTTTTTTGCAATCGGGAAAGAATCCCTTGGTGCAGCCTCCACAAAATTTAGTCGAGTTTTGAGCAACCCGGTCTAAATCAGCTCCATGTTGCAGGAACTCAAAAACCTTAAAGTTTATTAGAAGGGGCAAACTTGCTCAAACTATGCCTCAAAGGGTTGTGCCCTTTTGCTTTATACTCGAAAAATAAATACTTGCATGAATATATGCATGCATCAAAAAAGAGACGGAAACAGAAACCCCTGTTGCTTCGGAAAAGTCAGGAGAACTCCATTTTAAAAGCGCATGATGGAGGATCATTGCCCAATAAAGGGCAAATTTAAAAAATGTGAAGGGGGAGCGCACAAGGAAGATAACAAATGTTACTTAAAAGATGATAAAAAGAAACTTTAAACACCACACGCTGGGCACACGTCTATCTTCAAGAAGCAAATGGAACAGCTGTCCAATGGACTAATAGCTTACCGTAGTTAGAGTCGGAATCTACTCTCTGATTTCTAAGCTAAAAAATAAAAAACATGAGGTACAAAATTACCCACCAAAGGTGTCCCGCATACATGAAATACAAGAGGCCACTGTAATATCAGGGAATAAGAGCTTAGGTTCCGCTGCAATGTAGACCGGTGGGCGAAGAACGAGGCTGTGATGGTCGGGGAACCCCGATTTACTCCAAGATCTCCTTGCTGGGGTCCAAGTTAGTACTACACCCTTCCGAAAATATTTTTTAGCGTTGGTCCGACTCACGCAAACACAATATCAGACACAAAAGCCGGGCCAGAAAACCTAAAACTTAAGAGCCTGCCTTAGAGCTTATTTTTAAAAGCGAAGTGCAGAAGGGCAAACAGTTGCAGCTTTCTTTTTCACTAAAACGAAATCTTAAAGCCGCAGGAAAGAGTAAGCCGAGGAAATGTTTTCGGGCCTCACGACCTTATTCTCAGTAGAGCATATCACCCACCTGGTGCATGCAGGTATTGAGTATTGTCATAAGATGTAAAGGAACTAGTTGCCCAAACAGGATTAGTACAGTATGTAGGGATCTAATTACATTGGTTAGGTGTTTTAGTCCGGTGGTTTGTATACACCGCAAAAGTCGATGGTTCATCGTAACGTTTGTGGCTCGTTTATTCTTGCGCCTGAGGCGACTAAAAACAACGTTATTAGATTCTATGCTCGGTGAGCTAAAGCTTAAATAACATTTAATTCTCCACGTAATCATGTCACCGTTCTTCTTGCGCATCGAAGATGCACTGTTGCTTAACGGATTGCGGGTATTGGCTTCAAGAAAAGAAACGATCATCATAGGCAACGATTATCATCTATCGATGATGTTTGATGATCAGTAAGGGTTTTCTGGCAGTTTGAAGGACAACGTTTGCGCCCTGCTAGTAGAACTGAGTGCCGGAAATTATCTGCCCTTCTGGAAACTCAAAGCCTAAGGTGAGGATGTTACATGCTCACAAGCCTAAAATAAAATGCAAGACGCTGGACCCGGCGGATACAATTGCACTGAATACGATCGTTGCTAAACTACAAGGCTAATCATAATAGAACGGAGAGCATTCACTACAGAGTGTGAATAGGATGCCCAGACTTTTGGGACAAGCCAACAGCGTGCTAATTCCAACAAGATGTGTTGCTGTACAATAATCTGCCTATTGAAATAAATCTTAAAGTTGACTATAAATCTGATAGCTCTTAGATTTGCTTTAGTTTTCTCTCGTTTCTTTTTCCATGATCCCTCGCTCAAATGCAGACTTGACTGTATTCAGGTTGACTTATTTGAACATCTATATTGAGCTGCGAGTTTATGTCCTATTTGAGTTCTTATATTGCCCAGCTAATCATCTAGATTCCTACACATTTCTTTTCTTTTTTTCGGTTATAAGATTACATCACAAAGCAAAATATCACGAGTATAGTCATGTCGGTAATATATCGTTCCGCTCGACGTTTGTCTTTGCATGTTCATTCGCAAGTTCCGGACGGCAAACAGAGGAGCTTCCAACCTTCCGAACGCCGCGACCTTGGTCGTAACCATTACGAAATTCCTGATATTTCAAGAAAAGGGTTCTATCTTTAAGCAACTAGGCGAGTGACGGAAGCGAGGATCCGAATTTCCCACGCAACTCAAAAATTCTCCTTTTTGGCTCAAGATTTTGTGTTCACTTGGGGAGTGAGAGTGCACAGGAGAAGTAGAGGGGGGACGGGGAAGAATTCAAGTTTCCAGATAATTTTGTAACGCAACCTACGTCTACGTAATTATAGAGGCGGCATCTTATGGAATCCTGGCCTAAGCTTCACAGCCGGCACCATCATCTACGAACAAATTATTAGATGGAAGACCTGGCTACAAAGATAATAACACATTTTATGGGAATAACGAAATCTGAGACATAGAAACCTTGTTTTCAGCCGAACAAACGGAGATATTTATGCCCCTGGTCCCACCTAAAATTTGAGTATAAGACGAAACTTATTTGCCCCTCAGCTGCAAAAGATGCATATTTAAGCTGCAGGTATTGCATATTGTTGTGTTTCTTTTGCGTACAGAAAAAATCACAAACCTAATCAAGGTTGTTTGAGCTCTCACGCATGCACTTAGGGTAGTAGTATCGACCAAATGGAAGCTCTAGGTTTGTTTCTTTTTTAATTTAGAACTGTAATCTATATAAATCATTACCAAAATCCGAACTTTGTAGTTTTGTTTCCGATACTATAGCTTTGACTAAATCAATTATATATTTTTAACATGGCCACTGAGGTATCTTCTTATCTGATACCGCCAACTATGCAAACAACAGAACCCCGCCAAATGATGGGAAAGAGCGATTTGATGCAATATCAACACCAATACCATCTGCCACCTGTCCAGCAGCCCCTTTCAGCGGTTCTGCCTCCAACAGGCTACTATTACTACCAGGGTCTGCCACCATCACAGTTAGCTGCCAGTCAGCCACTGCCTCAATACTATGCTGGGCACCAATCAGGACCAGAGCGTGTTCATGCTCCGTCCTCAGCTCCAGGAACTTTACCATCTCTGCATCAACATCTTGCCTATTATCCTTCCCAACAGATGCCGATCAAGAAAGATGAGGAAAACAGACAGAAGTTACCTTCCATTAAATCCTTATTGCAAGACTTACCGGCAATAAATGCCATTCCACCTCAACTGCATTATACCAGCACCGTCAGCGGCTCTGTTGGTTCCACCACATTCACTGCATCGATTTCCTCTGTATCGTCATCATCATCTGCCACTTCTGTGAAGTTGCCAACTATGATCCCATCACTCACTATTCCTCTGGTTGATGGCTCGGTACTAAATGCTCAGAGTCAACCTATGGTTAGCCATTACCAATCCCCAATTTCTCCTTTAGGCAGAGATTCGATGACAGGCGCATCTTCCTCCTCTGTTTCTACCGCTTCATTGGCATCCAGTTCTCCAGGTGCTGTGCCTCTGAAACCGCTGAAGAAACACGAGTGTTCGGTTTGCCTTAAAACTTTCACTACTTCTGGTCATTTACTGCGTCATACAAGAATTCATACCGGTGAAAGACATCATGTATGTCCTTACGACGGTTGTGGTGCTAGATTTTCCAGACAGGATAACTGCATGCAACATTACAGGACACATTTGAATAAGAATAGCAGACGGAGAAATAATCTGGCCAAGACAAATGGCAAGAAAGTTTTATAGTTGGTCATCCCTATTGATAGTCATTTAACTCTACAATTATGCTTTTCTTTACACTATAGCTTTTTTTTATCTTCCCATATACAGTTTTAACTCTGATAACCTTTCGCTTAGATAGCATTTATTATTTACCTCAATGTAGAAATCGACACGCCCCTCTTTTGAGAAAGTAGGGTTCAATTAAGACTGTGCGGCTCTGCAACCGGGTAACACCTCTCTTATCGGGATCTTTTTCGAACCCCTTTGCAAAAGGTCGTGTACAAATCCGAAAACTATATAAAGGGCAGAAGCTGCTGTTTTTCTCAACTGTTCCGAGGTTACTCAAATTGATCTGTTTAAATGGTAAGTTATGGTATCAACAATGGCGTTTGCGACAATTGATGATGATTAAATAACAACTATTGAATTTCTTCGACTGAACTTCCATGTAGAGAAAACATATTTACAGAGCTTTTTAACCCTGATAATTGTCGCTCAAGTCATCATATTGATGAGAAATATACTAACTGATATTTGTATGTATAGTCATTTTAATAGATAAATTAGAGACGAAATATTGTAAGATTGTAGGTATTTTAGTGAGTTGTGGATTGGAGGAACTGCCAGACTTCAAGGCCATGATCTCTAGATCCTAACCCCCATTGCTCACCTTCCCCCCTTCCTCCTCCCTCCCTTCCCCCTTCTCATCTGGAAAATTTTTCTTTACAAAAAAATCAAAAAAAAATTCAGCTGAGCTTAAAACAAGTTTAGTAAGCGCCAATAGAACTCGATAGTAGATAACATAACTGAGATGGATCAAGAGATTCCGGCTGTATGTGACAGCTGTTTAGGACCTAGCCCATATGTGGAAATGGTGCGAGAACGTTTGGGAGACGAATGTAAACTTTGCACAAGACCATACACCACTTTTGAATGGCGTTCATCGCTAAGAGATAAGAGGCGGAAGAAGACCATTATATGCTTGACATGTGCAAGATCGAAGAATTGTTGTCAAGTTTGTATGTTAGATCTTACATATGGGTTAGATTTGTCATTGAGAGATTCTATATTGAAGATGGCTGGTGAAAAAGACCCTGAAGAAGGAGAAGTAGAAGGAGATGGTCCAGGGGCAAATAGGATCTCCAAAACATATAAAGCAGACCAATTAGACTATCAGTATCAAAATAAGCTTATCAAACAGGATGGAGAGTTAGATGACCCAGTCAAACTGACAGATATCTTGAGAAAAGTTGCCCTAGCATCAAATCCACAAACTGCAAATGAAACTTCCAAGAAACACAGACCAGCTAAAGAGATAACTAAACAAGATTTACAGAAAATAATCTCGAAACTTCCATTGAATGGAAGTCTCAAATCGGACCAAGAACTTAGTTCAATGTTCATATTTGGATTTGACGAAGACTTACCTGTCTATGTGGTGCAATCATATTTCCTCAAAAACTTCAATGTAACATTACAAAATTTATCACTTATTCATAAGCTGCGCTGTGGGTATGTGATGTTTCAAAATTCCAAACAAGCGCAAGAAGTACTGAAGAAAATTTTAAAGGGATCGGGGAAATCTGAAGACTACACACGTCCGGTATTGGTGTTGATGGAATCGACTCCCGTACGTATTTGTTTTGGTAAGGCTCGTAATATTGGAGGGACTAATGAAGAATTCTACAAAATAGCATCGGTGGTTCGTAAACAGATGAAACATCTTGCAGACAAAGATGCAACGTCATGACGAGTCATCTATTAAAATTTAGTATAATAGTATAATTTTTTGTGTATAGAATGTACATTTCTATAATGATTCACTTGTAATAGCGTTTCGATTCGGCCCCTGTCTCAGAATGCACCCCAAATTATGTAAGCGATGGGGTCGTGTACGAACCAACTCATCTCTTTTATTCTCCCCGTTTCCAAATCGGGGAAAAGGTAAACACAGAAAGGGATGCAATTTGCATAACCATAACGACGGGAAAGGGGAGGGAGTAAATAAGGAAAAATGAGAAATTGGGATGGGGGGATCAGGGGATGAGCGAGTCGGATCGGCCAATGGGATGGGCACAAGGGGTGGGCAGGATGAGGTAGATGAGGCGGGGAACCTCAAATGAATGATTTACATTGTAGATCAGTAGACAACACCAATCATGCAATTCAATACTGCGCGATTGACTGGTGTATCTCCCCTATCTCTTCACTATCGTAGTGGTATCCAAGCCGTCTAAATTCCATACAACCTTAAATTTCTGCACCGAATATCAAACATCCACGTCAAATAGAGGTGGTGGTCCTTTAGTATTTTATTCAAGTGATAAAGATCTACTTAAGGACTCATCTCAGAGGGAAATATAAGTTGTCAGTTATGAGTATCCTTCGACTACTCTCCCACATCCTCCTCACCTTACCCCTAAACTCTCTTCGCTTAAACTCTCTCTCCTTAACTCTCTCCCCTACAACTCTCTCCCCTACTCAAATCTCTCCCCCTTTCATTCCCCCTCATCCTGAAATTTCTCCCACGCCCTCCCTTTGTTTTGATTTTTCTACTTTTTGCTCCTTTTTCCCTTTTGTTTGTTTTCATTTCGTTTTGATTTTGTTTGTGTTTTTTTTCCGCCAGTTCAATTCACTTCAATTCGATTCATCCTCTGTACCATTAAGACGGTAGACAACCCCAACAACCGACTCGCTTAATCATTTGATTCACCCGACTCACTTGATTTATAAGGACCACTCCATACCCCCGCCAAATTAATCTCCATCCCATTCTTTGTGGAGTTTTTTTTCGCCCCTTTTCCTTAACGCGGTCACATTATTTCATTTGCATTCAACATTCACCATGTCTACCATGGAACTGACGCCTTCGTCGACACCATCCCGTCGTAGTTCAATGGCTGGCTCCAAATCATCCTCCAAAAGATCTCATCGTGAAGTCCGTTTCGGTTCTTATGTATTGGGATCGACTTTAGGTGAGGGAGAATTCGGTAAAGTCAAATTAGGTTGGCGTAAAGATGGCAAAGCACCTTCTCAACTGCTGATCAAGTTGATTAGACGTGAATCGATCCCAAGAGGCTCGGAACGCGAAAGCAAAATCCATAGAGAGATCAACTCCTTGAAGAGATTGGCCCATCCAAACATCGTAAGATTAGAAGAAGTATTACAAAATGATAAATATATCGGAATCGTATTAGAATACGCTTCTGGTGGTGAATTATTCGACTATATCTTGGAACATAGATACTTAAAGGACTCATTACTGTGTAAATTATTTGCTCAATTACTCAGCGGTGTCGATTATATGCATTCTAAAGGTATTGTTCATAGAGACTTGAAATTAGAGAATTTGTTATTGGATAAACATAAAAATATCATCATAAGTGATTTCGGGTTCGTTAATAGTTTCAGAGAAGGCAATGAGTTGATGAAGACAAGCTGTGGTTCTCCTTGTTATCTGGCTCCGGAATTGGTCGTTAGTAGTGAACCTTACGAACTGAGGAAAGTCGATGTTTGGTCTTGTGGTATCATCTTATATCTGATGCTTGCCGGATATTTACCATTTGACGATGATCCACAGAACCCTGATGGCGATAATATAGCAAGATTGTATCACTATATCACTCATACTCCATTGACTTTCCCTGAATATGTTCAACCAATGCCTAGAGATTTGTTGAGAAAATTGATCGTCAGTAATCCAAAGAAAAGAATAACTTTGAAGGAAGCAAGATCTCATTCATGGTTGGCTCCACATGCTCCATTCTTAAGTGTTACTCCACAAGAATGGGATAGAAGCTACAGAAATGCTAGATCAAGAATGCATTCCAATATTGATCCAAATGTCGCTGCTAATAGAAGACTTTCTCTCATGGAAGGAAGGTATTCTAACAATTCTGGAATTGGATCTGCTTCTTCTGGTTCCTCTCCTTTCTTTTTATCCACTTCTGGATCTGGTATCCCTGGACAATCCCATCACAAGCGTTCATACAGTACTCAAAATGTACCTCTGCTGCTTTATTCCCATCCACTGGCACCTCAAACATCATCTTCACATCTGTTAGCTATTCATTTGGGAGAAACCGATTCGATTGCAGGTCCATCTTCACCTCTTTCATCAACTTCGTCTATTGATCTACTCAATAAGAATACTCATGGACCGGTATCTGTTTCTTCGAATCCTGGATATGCCTCTGCTTCTGCATCATCTTCTTCAACACGCCCTAGAACTCAATCTGTTTCAAGTGCTTCTATTCTGTTACAAGCGGTTGTTCAAGCAGATGTTGTGGAACGTTCTCATCGTGCCGCTGCCGCAGCAGCAGCCGTCTTAGCAACTAATTCCGCAGCCGCAAATGCAGCTGCCAACGCTCAAACAACAGCTGAATTAGATGCTCTGATGACTTCCACTGCTTTAGAAGCTCTGAATAGCACAAAAAGAAAAATGTTACCACCTTCAGCTCCTAAATCTGGAGGAAGTGTTCTGAGTGGAACGTCAATGAGATTGCCTGGTCCTCATAACAAACCAAGACCAACTTCATACCATCCAGGATTATTCTCAGGAACCACAAGTAACTCCACAGAATCTTATTCATTGTTACCATTCCATTTAGGTACTTCTGCTGCATCATCTTCATCTTCAGTAACTCCTATTAAAGAGGAAGAGCCACCATCAAATACTTCACTTATATCTTTATCTCTGCTGTCATCTGTTATTCATGAGGGTAGTAGTCCTTCCCGTGATAAGAGACATTCTTGGTCAAAGATTAGTGAACCTCTTGTTGATATGAGCAGTGCTAGTGGAATGTTGAGTTCAAGTGATAGCAAATCTGAGAAGAGGAAATCGGTTGCATTAGATTCATTGTCTAGTGCAATTGAGACCTTCAAAGAGAATGTGGAGAAGAAAGAGGGACTGGAGGCCTCAAGTCAAGTATTGGAGGTTACGGCTGGAGAAGAGAAATCTACGGATGAATCTCAAGTCGCAGCCGCCGAGGCCTCTACCGAAGTTCCTGAAGAAGTTCCTGAAGAAGCTACTGAGAAGACTTCAGAGAAGACTCTTGAGAAGGCTACTGAAGATAAAACCAGACCTGCCGAACTCTCGACTACAGTTGATCTGGATCTCACCAAAGAACCTAAATCTACGACCGTTGAGGCTGCTATCCAAACAATTGAAGTCAAACCTAATACACCTGTCACAAAAGTACAATCTTCCGATTCTACTCAATCCAAAAAAGAAGCATCTCATCATGATAAAGAGAACAAACCAGCACCTGTGCAACCTCGTAACAAAAGATTCTCTTTCTTCTACTTGGCATCTTCTTATTCCAATTCATCTCCATCTCCTTCTACTTCTCAACAACAGGTGAGATCTTCAACTAACTCGTCTGTATCTTCTTCTGGAAGAAAGATCTTGGAACCAAGTAACGATCTGAACATTATCAGAAAACCAGATGATCAACATCAATCGACACGGAAACTGCATAGAATATCGATGATTGCAAGTGCTGCTCCATCGTCCTCATCTCCATTGACGTCGACACATGGCACAGTTCCACCTGCACCATCTTCTGGCTCACTGCAATTGAATAAAAATAAAGAATCTAGTGCCGCAAAGAAAGTTGTGGACTTCTTCAAGAGAAGAAGTATGAGAGTTTAATATATAAGAGATTAAGAGCATCGAGAGCATTAATATATGGTTAGAAATAGTGAGAATGTAGCTTCTACGGATTGTAAAGAGTAATAAATATAATAAATAGGATTAGATCCAGATAAATAAATAATAATAAATATAATAAATAGTGAGATGAGTGGGAGGTGTCTCAAGACTTGTAACCTGAGTCTACCAATATTATTGTACCCCTGCAGTTATCAGTGTGCCGATAGTGCTATCACATACCCCTGATATAGCTCTCCTTCAACTCCTGGTACTGTTGATCAGTAGTTGGATTATACTTCAGCATCATTTTCAGAGGTGTATTCTTCATGATCAAATGCTTACGTAAAACCCATGGCTTCCAAGTATTGGAATATGGCTGGAAAGAATTGGTCTTGAACAGCTCTTGCAGAACAGCGTCATCACATTGACCTCTAAATGAACCAGTCAATCTTAAATCACGTACAGCAAAATACTTGTCCCATTGATCAATATCATATCTGTTTCTGATATAATGATGGATCTGCTTTTCCTCCTCGGTCTCATCCTTGGAATAAAATTGAGATTTATCACGGCTAGAGATCTCACCTGTAATTCCCGCATTCATAACCATACCGCCTAACCCGAAACAGGCAAACATGATTGTGTAGGGGATCAACCCTTCAAATGGGATCATTTTCAACAGCAATAGAAATCGATTGGTTAGCTGGTTTGTATCAACTATCTGGATGGGGTGCTTGTTAATAAACAAAATTACCCCATTTTTTAGCTTCTCCTCACAGAGGGTTAGAAAGAGGGGTAGACTACTTTTTTTGGTAATGCTGTTTTAGGAAATTTCAAATCGAAAGATTGTGCCTTTCTGCACTACCTTTGTTGAAGATTGTTCACCCAAGAGTCAAGTCATAGAGTTCATACCAGATAGCAGACCTCAGAATTGGATACATTTTACACTCTACGCCTTCTACCATCCACTTACATGTCATTCAGTCAAACAGATTGATTATTTTTATATTAAAAATATATATGAGGTTGTTTTTGTTTCTTTGGTGTCGTGAAGAGTTGTTTAGATGTTGGATGGATATAACATGATTCTAACACTAGCACCGAAAGTCTTAGCTGGCAAGTTAGACTTGAAGTTAGCTCTAACCAAACCGTTGTTACCGTGGGTTCTTGTGACCTTACCCCAGATAACTCTGATCTTCTTACCAGTGGAAGCTCTGTAAACGTAAGCAATTCTCTTACCCAAGTAGAACTTGGCATCAACTGGGGAACCAACGTTCTCGATCTTGATCAAAGAAACATTTGGGTTGTTGACGTTCTTGGAACGTTGGTAGGACAAGTGCTTAGCCTTAACGTATACTATAAAAACAATTAGTTAGTATCAAAGTTTCTTCTTAAATTTTATCAATAGATGGATATTAGTGGGACAAGACTAGATATTCAAATATAACTCTGTATCATTCTTCGGTCATGACAATATTCTATCTGCTCCCAAATGAATCCCGAATTCAATAACTGTCTCCATTCATAATAAATATTAACATTTATATCCCATTCTTGATAAATTTTCATCGTCAAAAAAATTCAACTAATGGTTCTACTTGAACTCTTCAGGGTCATTTCTTCGTATCATGTCTTCTCTCCATTCATATCCATCTTCTGATTCTTTCGTGATAGTACATACATCTATGAGATTCAGCCATTGTATCTATTAAACTTGATTGTTGTATGATCAATTAATATATAAAGATATACTAATATAAAAATTGATGAAATATTTTTTCTAAAGAGAAAGAAAGGAAGAAAAAAAAGTTCGTGAGGAAAAAATTTTCCCACTCATTTTGCCAGTCTCTTTTCTCTTGCCTAAGTAAATTCTAGGGTTAATGTTTTTTTCTCTGCAGGATCTGAGTAGTTGTCGTGTATTTTGTACTGAAGATTGTATTTTTTTGCTGAGAGAGGGGGTAGGAAAAAGATGGGATGTGACTGTTTGTGCGCGGTGATAAACAAATAAGATAGTAGCCCTGTGCACAGTCACGTGAGATTGGTTACATCATTACACCATCTAGACATTTGAGTTTGACAACTTTTGTAAGATTATTTTGTATTCAAAATGGAAATTTGTATAATGCCCTCAGAGGGGGTGATGTCAATACAATAATAGATGGCAATGACGACATTGACTTGAAAAGCAAGTAGGAAAAGGTTGTCTGACATCTTTAACAACTTCAGCAACATTAGGTAATCCATTATAATGTTTACAACTCCGCATAATCCAATCATACTCACAACTACACCATTCAACTACCCCTTAACTACTACAGCGCTTCACAATCCAAATTGATATCAATCCATTTCAAATTCTTTGAGCTACATTCTCTTCAACTGACTCATATCCACTACAGTTGACCTGATAGTGTCTCCAGAGAAGTATCCAACCATCTTTCAATCCCCTCCAAGATCACCCCTAGGAGTCACCCCTCACGTCCACGCCCTCTCGGTACCCCCTTTCCACTCGCTCCCTCCCCCATCTTATCGCCTTCGAGCCCCCGATGAGCCTGGAAGGAAAAAAGAAAAAAATAAAAAAATTTTAAGATTGAAAAATTTTAGAGCCTCAGTACACTAAGGAGCAGCATTAGTAGACTAAGGAACTGTTAATACCTTTAAAATGGCTACTATTATCCCTCCACCATCAAAGAAACAGAAGAGAGAGCAACAGAAGCTGAAAGAGGTGGATCTTATCCCTGACGATGTCCCAAATGTGTTGATCAAATTCCAAGCATCTGATACAGGAGAATCTGTAGGGGGTTCCATCAGGGTCCCAGGATCTATTACCGAACGTCAATTGGAGGAATTATTGAACAATTTACTCAAGTCATCTGGTAAAGGTGATGATGATCCAGAAGATGTCCCATATTCCTTCTCTCTTTTGGGTGACAATGATGACAAAACGACCACTGTTGATATCCGTGATAACTTATACACTTCTGTATTGAAGCCTGGGATCAAGACAACAGAAGATTTCATGACATTGGTATATACCCCAAGAGCTGTATTCAAAGTAAAACCGGTTACGAGATCCTCAGCTACTATTTCTGGTCATGGAGCCACCATTTTACTGCTGCAATTTGCTCCTAATACTTCCGCAAAAATGTGCACCGGAGCTGGTGATTCCACTCTGCGTATCTGGGATTGTAATACCCAGACAATTCAACATACACTTACTGGTCATTCCAATTGGGTCTTATGTATTGCTTGGTCTCCGGAAGGAGATGACGTGGTGGCTACAGGAAGTATGGATAACACTGTCAGATTATGGAACCTGAAGACTGGAAAACCTATTGGAGATCTGTTGAGAGGACATACTAAATGGATTTCTTCTTTGGCTTGGGAGCCAATGCACTTAGTTAAACCAGGAGACAAGCCAAGATTGTGTTCTGCATCTAAGGATGGTACTGTAAGAATTTGGGATACTCTGCGTCTTGCAAGTGTTACTATTATGTCTGGACATGCATCACTGGTATCATGTGTTAAATGGGGAGGAACTGGAGTCATCTACTCTGGTTCTCATGATAAGACAATCAAGATGTGGGACTCAAATAGCGGTAGATGTATCCAAACGTTGAAGAGTCATGCTCATTGGGTTAATCATTTGTCACTTTCGACCGATTTCCTGCTTAGAATGGGAGCTCATGATCATACCGGAAAGAAACCTACTGATCAACAAGCTCAACTGAAAAAGAACTACGAAAAGATTGCTAAACAACAAGGCTCCATCGTTGAGAGAATGGTGACTCTGTCCGATGATTTTACTATGTATTTATGGGAACCAGAAAAGTCATCAAAACCTATTTGCAGAATGACCGGACATCAAAAATTGGTTAATCATGTTTCCTTCAGTCCTGATGGAAGATATATTGTTTCTCTGTCTTTCGATAACTCAATCAAGTTATGGGATGGAAGAGATGGTAAATTCATAGCCACTTTCAGAGGTCACGTAGCTCCTGTCTACCAAGTACTGTGGTCATCTGACTGTAGAATGCTTGTCAGTTGTTCCAAGGATACCACATTGAAGGTTTGGGATGTCAGAACCAAGAAGCTCAGTGTAGACTTACCAGGCCATGCAGATGAAGTATATGCTGTTGACTGGAGTTTGGACGGTTCCAAAGTTGCAAGTGCCGGTAAAGACAAGAAGGTTAGACTCTGGTCTCATTAGATCATCTTGAGCAAATTACAAATTTATCGCATCCCCCATATCCAAACGCGTCTCTATAGAAAAATTATAGTGTGGAAAATTTATATAGGCATTTCATAGGTTAATTAAGTCATCTCTGTACATTATAAGAATAAAAGTATGACACGTCCACCAATCTCACTCATAGTACTGCTGTTAGTTCCAAAATTGGGAATTGGATACAAGGGAAGTCTTCCTTGGAGACTTAAAACTGAGATGAAATATTTCCGTGAGGTGACCACAAAGACTATGAATCCAGATAAGAAAAATGTGGTTATTATGGGTCGTAAGACATGGGAAAGTATTCCTCCAAAGTTCCGTCCATTACCTGGACGTATCAATGTTGTGCTTAGCAGAACTAAGAATGACCTTGGAGATGAGTCAGATGTTCTCTTGTCTCATTCTGTCGAGGACTCGATCTCCCAAGTCTTGCTGAAATATGGTGTAGATTCGATCGAGTCTGTTTATATTATTGGAGGAGCTCAAATTTACAATTATTGTGTACGTCATGGATTATGTGATAATATTTTGCTTACCGAAGTCCAACCTGAGTCAGAATCTACTACTGTCAACCTCGATACTTTCTTGGATATCCCCATCTATGATCAAAAGCAATGGCTGGAGTCAGATTTACTGAGCTATTTACAAGAAAGAAACACTAGTGATTTCCAATTGGTGAATAATATCGAATCTGGCTTCAAATACTCATTTAAACTCTTCACCAAAGTTGACTCCTAATAAATATTCTAGATCTTCCCAATTATTCATGTACTTCCAATCATTCATCTGCTTCCAATTATTCATCTGCTTCCCATCCTTGCTCTGGTCTTCTCTCCCTTTGTAATCCCGAGATCGCTTCTTTTCACTTTTCTTTTTTTCCCTACTGATTATTAACACACAGATGATCTAGATTGTAGTAGGGGAAAAGATATATAAGGAGGAGAGGATACTTGACAGGAGATACGGTTGTATAAGCCAAGTAACGATAAATCACTTAAATATGTCAATTCAATCAGGAAATATCGGGAAAATCTCATTTTTACCATTAGACCAAATCAAAAGACCAATTCCCCCAGTTTTGGATTATGCCAAAATCGATGCGATGGCTCTGACTTTGAATGGTATCCCAACACCATCAGCCACTTGTCCAAATGTTAGTGATATCACATCGGGAGAATTGCCCCCAATCGATGTTATGCATGTGAGAGATCAGGGCAAAAGTTATTATTTTGCCTTTGGTGGTTGCCATAGATTCCAGCTGTACGAGAAAATAGGAGCCTCCAGCTCGGAGCCTCCTCAGGTCAAGTGTAAAATTTTGCCCCTGACTAAAAAGCAATTAAAATTATATTTAGGTAGTTCTGTGGACAGCTACTTCCAACCTCTGCAGACCGAGGATTCTGCTTGATTAATTCTCCTCCATGATAATGACCCAATAGACTAATCTATATAGAATTTAAGAAATGACGTTCATCTTTAGCTGATTATTAAAGAAAATATATATAGTAGATAATCTAAACATTATAGTAACTGATCAAAGAACAGTAAGATGTCGGATACAATCTGCTTTGTGTCGTTAATTTCCAAACAAGTAAGTTAACTAGTTCTTCTCATGATGTTTACTTGGGTGTGTTGGTGTCACGATGTTTACTAACATAGATAGAACAATCCTTTATATATTCATCAAGTCACGGATGATGTGCTAGGCGACAGCAGCAACAGCTCGCTGGAACTGAACAAATTCCTCAAATATAACTTCTTGAGTCACATGTCATTGGATATATTCGAATCTCCATTCGCTTCTATGTTACTGCAACAACTGCAAAATACCAATACTGCTAATAACTCATTGTTATTCATCCAAGATGGTGTCGGGGTCTATGGATACGAAGCTAATACCGGATTGAAAATAGTCATTGGATCGGAAACAAAAGAGAACATCAGTGAGCAATTGTATGATGTTTTTCGTAGCATTCACAAATTATACTTGAAGATTGTGTGCAATCCATTCAATGTTGTTAACAGAGACGTAAATGATCCGATCGAGAATGAAGATTTCGATAACAAGTTAAAGGATATTGTTAATTCTTACAATGAAAAGGTAAGGGCAAATTAGAGATTATTCTTATATATAAATCATTTCAATACGACATTAGCACCACGTAATTCCAAGTATTGTTGGTCGACTCCCTGTCCCAAACTCTTCACTATTCCATAAACTTCCAAGTTATAGAAATAAAGTCTATTAGATGGAGACTTGTAGGTGGTCGGTAATCCTGTGATATCACAGTATCTTTTCTGTGGTTTCAAAGATGGATGATTTGCCAACGAAAAGTAATTCACCTGCTTATCCATTGGGATCTGGCGCTCTTGTTGCAATTGATTAAGGCGCTTCTGCTCATCCGAAAGCAAATTCTTAGCTGGTTTATGACGCCTTGTTGGAGATTTCCAATTAGGACTTTTAAACACCTGTGGTGACGTGGTGAGATCCGATATCTCGACAAGTTCCTCCACGGACGTACTCATTGCTGACTTGTATACACCCACGCTGACCTGTATGACCCTCCACGTCTTGCAATAAGATTGTTTTTTCTAATAAAGTGAGAGGTCGTGTTTAAAATACCGAATCGCGAGACAGTCAAGCTGACACAAGAGGAGGAGACAAAAAAGATAGGCGCAGGAGAGGGCGCGCGCGACACAAGGGAAGGGACCGAGCAAGCGAGGGGAGGAAGGCAGGGCGAGGCGCGGGTAAGATTGAGAGACAAGGATTATGGAAGTGATGATGAGGAAGAGGGAAGTGGAAGAAAAGATAAAATTGAAGAAGATTCGGATTGACAATCTCAACAGCAAGGTCTCCCTACACTTAACTTGAGCACTCGCCCAGACTAGTGAAATGCTCTCTAAAATTAAAGTCGTTGATCTAGAATATGCAAGAAAGTGCCTTTTTTTCGTCTGGTAAATTCTTAACTATGGCACTAGATCTGAAGGAAGGTTCTACAAACAGAGTTATTATGAATATACGTAAGTCACATATACCGTTGATTTAATTCATATGTAAAAGACAACAAAAAGAACACAAAAGAAAAATAATAGAAGTAGTAGCTAGATAGCCCTGATGAAATGGATAAAACTGCTGCTTTAATGATAGTGAATTAGGTTTCCAATGCTTACAAGACAACACACTTCTTCTTCTTCTTTTCCTTCTTCTCCTTGGCCATTAAACTGGCTCTTGTAGCATTTTCAAAGACCTCTCTAACACCTTGACCAGTCTTGGCAGAACATTCCAAATATTTCAAAGCACCAATCTTGTCAGCAACAACTTGACCCTCGGCACTCGATACCGGTTGTTGAGAAATAGCTCTTAACTCTTCGATTGTTTGTGGATCATTTCTTAAATCGACTTTACAACCGACAAGAATGATAGGAACACCTTGACAGAAGTGGAAGACTTCACTGATCCACTTCTCTTGAACGTTATCTAAGGAATCTGGTAAATCGATCGAGAAACAGATCAAAATAACATTGGAATCTGGGTATGACAAAGGTCTTAATCTATCGTAATCTTCTTGACCAGCAGTATCCCATAAGGCCAACTCAACTCTTCTACCATCGACCTCAACATCGGCAACGTAGTTCTCGAAAACAGTTGGCACGTAAACTTCCGGGAAGGTACCTTTACTGAACACAATCAATAAACAAGTTTTACCACAAGCACCATCACCAACAATGACCAACTTTCTTCTAATATCAGCAGGAGGAGGAGCCATCTTCTTTAATGTATTATCGATTAATATCTATTGATCCGCCAGATATATTCCGTTAAATATTTATAAATGAAATAAATAAACAAAAACACCTTTTCCTTTTTCCTTCAAGATTCCACACACACAAGGGCAAAACATGCTAAAAATATTTTTTTTGACCGTTTGGGTTTTGTGGATCAGGCTTTCGTTTAGGGAAAGGCGGGAACGGAACGGGAGTTGAGGGGTGATATTGGTGGGGGTGTTAGATGAGGTGGTTTGACGTGATTAGGGGAGATTTGGGATTGTTTGACATGTTTCTCGTCCTATGTATTCCCGACTAAGATTATTTCCACCCTTGTTGCTTCTTTACCTTGACAACCCCCCTTGCTAACCCACTCTTGAAATTCCCATACAAAAAAATTTTCCCTCCGGTGAAATTACCTGCCTTACATGCACACGCACTACAATTTTGTCTGGACAGGAACCGATTCTGTAGGAACGATAATGATCCAGGAGCATTTGGGGGTTATCGAGGGAATATCGTGATGGTGTTTAAGAATTGTTTATGAATCGTGGGGATACTTTGGATAATAAATTCTGAAAGTGATATCATATCGACAATTACTCCTTCACTTTCTGATTCGGCCGAGTAATTCCATGGCTCATCGCTGTCTCCCTTTTCTGTGTCTTTTCGGTGTCTTTTCCATACCTTTTCCATACCTTTTCCATACCATTCTACTAGCATTAAAATCAAATCGTCTATTCGTGATCCACTACATTAAATAAATAATTAACTATACAGAGATATCCTTGAATCTCTCAGTTTGATGAATACCACACTCGGTCTTCAGCTTTCCCTTCCAACGACCACTTCTCTCGTCATCTCCTTCCAGAATTGGAACTGTACTGTGATAGTCTCCAACACTCTTGTAACCCAAATCTAACAATTCATTGTAAGGCACCTCGTTAGCGGTGATGTACTCATGAACCAGCTTGAAATCCCAAGACAGTAATGGGTTGATCTTCAAGATACCAGTCGATGCCTCCAATTCGATAATTGGCAACGAATTTCTGGCTCCTCCTTGAGATCTACGTCTACCGGTGAACACCAGTCCAACCGACAATTCTTTATACAGTCTTTGCAGAGGTTCTACCTTGACTAAGTAATCATATTTGTCCTCATCCTTCTCCCACAAGAAATCTCCATACTTGGCCAGGAATTCCTCTTCGGAAGAGCATCCATTAGGCTGGTATACATGTACTTGCAAGCCGTACTTTTCTTTCACCTTATCAACAAGAGACAAAGTTTGTGGGAAATGATGCAAAGTATCGATGAAAATCAAGTCTACGCCACCACCAATCTTGTTGACCATATCACTTATCAGCAATCCAGTCAAACCAAACAGGGTGGTTTGGTACAAGTTAGGGATAGTCAAAATAGACCATCTAATGATCTCTTGTGGAGTCAAGTCAGCCAATGTTTTGTTCCAAAAAGCAATTAACTCTGGAGAAATTTGAACAGAAGAATCTTGGGTCATCGTGCAAATGAAATCTGTGAGTTCTATAGTCCTTTTGTTATCGATATCGAACTAAGCCAGTCTCTTCAACTATATTTATACCATATTAAAAAATTTTCCATTATTAATATTAATCTGTGGTACCAGATGTGATGAGATAATGTCACGTGATCTGGAGGTATCCGCGCGCCCCCAATATACTTGATTAGGAATATGTGGATTGGTAAGCAGAAAAGAAAAGAAGCGTGAGCCAAGTGAGATTTAACGCTGTAGACCAACGAGAGGGTGATAGAGGTGATTAGTAATCTTGAGAAGGATGACATCGAATATTGAATTGGATCCATCTGATCCACTTTATAGAACTCAAGAAAGTTTAGGACTCATTGTTGGAACATTGTTACATTTGGGTATCATAGTCCATGACTTCCAAGGCACAGAAGACGCCAAAGTAGGATTGACCAGTTTGACGTAAGTGATTGTATGACTTATAAGTATGTCATCGTTTAAATACTAACATTTATACTAGTAATCAACTTATATCTCAATTGAGAGATTTAAATCAAGTGGCAGATGGTGTTAATAATATCCCCATTCCATTAGATGTATTGCAGTATATTGAAGACGGTAGAAACCCTGACGTTTATACAAGAGAATTTGTTGAGAGTGTGAGGAAATCCAATCAATATTTGAAAGGAAAGTCTATGCTGTTTGAGAAACTCAAATCCAGTTTAAGTGAACAGATATTGAAAGAATTCCCGGATTTACAGGATGACGTGAATGGGATCATTGAAAGAACGTCTATATAAAATGAATGAATAATGAACAAATGACTAAAAGTGAATTAAAAAGTGAATATATTTATGTAGTTTCTATGTGGTTTATAGACCGTTAATAGACCTTCTGATCCTGCTCTGAATCTCTTCCAAACCTTCTCTGCGCATCCTTTTACTTTTTCCCTTCAATTCCTCGACCCCCCTCCATTCCTCCACTCCTCTCCTCTCCTCCATTTCTTCCCTCCACTCCTCCTCATCCCTCCATCTCCTCGCCTTATCAGCCGCATCTCATCTGAAAAAAAAAATTTTCAAACGGTTTTGACTTTGACTTTGGGATGGGATCAGTGACCAGAAGAAGAAGCAATATGGCCAAGAAAACTAAGAAGATTCAGAAGAAGGAGGAAGAGAAGCCTACAATGGCTCCATTGGTGGAGTTTCAATACGAAAATCCGATATTTGCCCTGGCATGTCACCCAAGTAAGAATTTGCTTGCAACTGGTCTTGCCTCAGGACATTTAATAGTTCACCAATATGACCATGAACAGTTGGAAAGTTCGAAGAATAAGATTAAAATAAGAGATTTTGATGAAGATGATGCCGGATATGTGAAAATCGCTTGGAAAACCAAACGTCATAAGGGAAGTTGTAGATCTATTCTGTTTGATAAAGATGGAGAGAACATCTACAGTTGTGGTACCGACAAAATCATCAAAAAACTGTCACTGGAAACTGGTAAAGTTGTTGCTAAATCCTCTGAGACTGATCAATTGAAGTCAAACTTTACCAAGCTTTTAAAAGCTCCTAATAAGCCTGTTGTTCTCGTGGGAACTGAAGGGGGTAACATCCATGTATTCGACGATAGAACTATGCTGAAACAATCACAGCTGATCTTGAATTGTCATGATGATTCCGTGCTGGATATCTGTAATATGACCCCTACTAGTGACTATCAGTATATTTCTGTAGGAAGTACCACTTTAACCCATTTCGATATTCGTAAAGGTATAATTCAACAGAGTGAGAACCAAGAAGATGAGTTGATGTCATGTCTGTACTTAGACCACAAGACACTGGTAGCAGGTATGGGTGAAGGTGTTGTTACTGTATGGCGTCAAGATAAAAATGCATTTGTAGATCAGATCTCAAGAGTCCGTGTAGGAAGAGACTCTGTTGACCTGGTAATTCCAGCGTTAGATCAGGACGGAGTATATGTTTGGAGTGGATCTGCCGATGGTATTTTGAGTAAAATCGATACAAAGAAGGGTAAAGTTATAGAGAGAAGAACACATCATAAGGAAGATGAAGTCATCGGGTTGGATTTAGATTTCGATTATAGATTGGTTAGTTTCGGTATGGATAAATTGAAATTATGGTCCAATAAGGATGTTGATGAAGATGAAGAGGATACCGAGGAATCTGATTTCTCTGACTCTGAACTTGGATCTGACTCCGAATTAGACTCAGACTCTGAATCTGACCTGGAATCTGACCTGGGATCTGAACATGAGTCTGGATCAAATACAGGATCTGACTCGGAACCAGAACCAGAACCTCAACCAGAACCTCAACCAGAACCTCAACCAGAACCTCCCAAGAAGAAACAGAAGAAGCAATTGACCGCCAAAGAGATCAAGCAACTCACCAAGCACGAACAGGGTATCCGTAAGTTCGACGGTCTCGACTAAATAGCTATAATAAAGTAGTGCATAAAACTCCAAATACCCCAATTAGGCCACGCAGCACAACCCGTAGAAAATGAAGGGAAAAAGACGAAATTTTGTTCAAATTGAGAGAACCAAAAGGAGGTCAGGAAGTAAAGGAGGTAGTGATATCCCGGAATCTTGTTGGAGAGTGTATTTATTTATTAGCAATGCCTATGAAAATACCAGTTGTGACTACGGTAGGTGTGATTTTGGTTCGATAAGACCCGATTCAGTCGGGTTTTTCCTAGTATGTGTACTCGATACTAACTGAGGTGTTTTGTAATAGCCAGCTAAGGCGTACTTCTGTACGATTATTTCCGCTTTTGGTATTGTTATTTTGTCAGTATTGGCTCATTTGTTCTCAATTGGCCATGAATCTATGGTTGGATCCATTAATGACCCAGAAGATGGTAAAGCGTAAGTATTTTATATGGGTATTATCATATTAAGAGTGGTTTTTTTACTAACATTTCAGTGCCGCCAAAACTATATGGCAAGCAGTATTGGTATATATCTTTTTCTTTTTATTCTGTGGATGTCAAATATTGTCGATCAACAGAAACTCGAGAATCCAATTATAATACCGCTGCATTGTTAGATCATATATACAAAACGATGAATAGAAGCTAGTCTTTGATTTGTGTAGGAGTAGTGGTAGGAGTGATCGTATAGAATGGGAGATGTTACGAACGGCATGTCTTTCGTAGACATATGAACTCGACTTTCGAGGTCTCCCTCTGACACATCTCTCTAATTAATGTCTCTAATCCATCTCTTGAACCCATCTCTCTAACCCATCTCTCTAACCCATCTCTCTAACCCATCTCTCTAACCCATCCCTCCAATCCATCTCTCTAACCCATCCCTCCAATCCATCTCTGCTGCCCTACCCACTCCTAACTGCTTCTCCCTACCTCAATAGTCGTGCACGTTCACCTAATATTCATATTTTGCTCCCAACACGCTCTTAAAAACCGATATCACACACCTAAAAAGAAAAGAAAACTAAATAATCAATTTGATCAAAAAAAATTACCTGCATGAGCTCATTGACGGGTATATAAGGAAGACGTGTCGCTTTGGGCGCTAGAGATCTAAAAGGGCGGTTGAGTATGTTATATGGAAATCTGGTCCGTAAGGGCCCTTGGAAAATGCTGACAACTATTCAAGTCAGACTATTTGCCGATGTGGTCGGTAGTGGTCCAAAGGGTTGTGACAACAGGTTCCCAGTGCCTAGTAGATTTGATCATGACATATCGAATTCACTCACAGTGACAGATCCCTTGATCATATATAAGAATTATGTTGCCAGTGGGGTATTGAAACCCGACATGCAGCAGTTGAGAACAGCCATAGAGTTCCAGAAATTGTATTTGAGAGTTCGTGATTACCAGGCTCCAGAGCTGTTAGCTATCAGGATCAAGACGTTGATCCGTAAAATCGAACAGAAGCATGAATCTTCCTCTTTTATTGTTAAGAAATTTGGGAAATACAAACCTCGATGGTTTGATCAAAGTAGTGCAAAAAGAACAGATCTTATCAAAGTGTTGACTGATGAGGAAGAATTATTGAACTATCCTTCACCACAAGGTTTATTAATTAATGGACCAGTTGGATCAGGTAAATCATTATTGATGGATATTTTTGCTTCTTCTTTACCACATGACTCGAAATGTAGATGGCATTACAATAATTTCATGTTATGGGTATACAATGAAATTCATACTATATATAAACGTAGGTTAGTGTCCAATCAAGAGAACCATAGTTACTTATCGTTAGAGAACGAGTTAATTTTGTTTGAGATTGCTCAGAATATGATCTCTAAGAACACTGTTTTGATGTTGGATGAGTTCATGTTACCTGATATTGCTGCTCTGAAAGTTATCAAAATTTTATTCACCTATTTCTTCAAGTTGGGGGGTGTTCTTGTAGCGACTTCAAATAGATTACCAGAAGAGTTATATTCCACAGACTTCAACAGAACGCAATTCGAAGGTTTCTTGGGCATTCTTAAGATCAGATGTCAGTCATATGATATGGCTCCAGATAGTGCTGATTACAGACAAATTTTGAGTGAAGAAGCCAAGGGTGAGATCAAATCTTTCTCTGTCGTCAAAAATAAAAATCCTATCCATGAATCTGAATGGTTGACCTTGATTCAAGATCATATGAATCTTGAACTGGCTAGACCGGATAAGTTAATTGTATATGGACGGACTATTGAGGTGCCTCATCACCATGAAGGGGTTGTAAAGTACGATTTCCAGGATATTTGTCTGGGTTTATATGGTCCTGGTGACTATATTTCAATCGCCTCCACTTACCATACGGTAATCTTGGATAATGTACCTATTATGACTTTGAAAATGAGAAATGAGGCCAGAAGATTCATCACTTTACTCGATGCTTTGTATGAATCCAAATGTAAATTGATAATGAGATCTGAACTGGATTTAGATCAATTATTCTTCCCAGAAGTGAAGGGAACTTCTATCAGTGACGATAACATGTTCCAGTCGAACAGTGAAGACGTTCAAACTGAAGAAATGTTTTCCAAGACTGAAATGGCCTTGTTAAATCCTTATAGACCTAATGTCTCCTCATATGATGAAGGTGATAATGACTACAAGACAATTCTGCCTGAGAATTTTAGTACCAATTTTAGAAGTATCAAGAAATTCACCGGAGAAGATGAAATGTTCGCATACAAGAGAGCAGTAAGTAGAATGAAAGAGATGACAGGTTCTCCAAGTTGGAGAGAGCCAGGTAAATGGACTCCTATTGACAGATCGATGAGACCTTGGGAGAGTAATAACTCAGTCTCTAAGGAATCTAAATATGTTCCTGAATATATGTTGGGGAATCAAATGGACTCCAAACTGTCTTCCCAATTCAAAGGTGCACCATCGTTTAAGAATGTGCATATTTGGGCCTTGGGATTATGGAATCATTCCGCCAGAGTTAAAGACGATATAACCAGGAGATGGATAAAGGGTTATTGAGTAGATATTGATCAATAAATTTATAGAGTTTTAAATTTTTTGTAGAGCAAAAAGTGTTCTGGATGATATCTAAGTGTTTTGAGAGAAAGAAAATTCAGCTGCAGAATCTTCTTCAATCCATTTGAAGGCGATGAACCCCCTGAAAATTCCCCACTAATCTCGCCATGAACCCCTTTTTGAGGAAATTTGGAAAAAATCAAAATATGCGCAGAAAATCAATTCGCCTTGAGAGTGTCAAGAGCAATTTACAATAATTGGATAGAGATGGAGACTTGTAGATCAAGGCAGTGGTGGAGGGTTTGAGGAAGGGATTTGATATTGATGAAATGAGAATGTGAGAATAGAAGAGTAAATCAGGAAGAATTGTGAGATTCCTAGTATTTTTCTCCGAATAGCAATCCCCTCATATTACTACTTCATACTTTTTATCTATCTCTTACAGTGTATCCCCTTTCAGAATTACAATATATCATATATATTCACAATTTTATTCCAATTATTAACAATACTCATAAAAACAACCATCAACACCAAACTTACCATAAATCCCTAAAGGCATCCATCCTTCTTGATCCAGATGTAAATTTCCCAAGGTGTCCATGGATACTTGGCCCAACTGTTTACCTATATTAAAACCCCTACCCATCAATTCACCTTCATTATTTTCAGCCTTCCAATCGTTGTGGTCACGGACTTTCAACTCCAAACAGTTTGCTGCGACACCTAATTTTCTGACACGAACAGCTCCATTCGGTTTGGTATCGTTTTGTAAAATACGATAATCATAGAAATTCGTTTTAAGAACTGGTCCTAATAAATGAAGTTTCAATTTCTCATTTACAATTCTAGTTCCCAACAATGCTTGAATGAAGTTCAATTGAGACGATGACAAATTCAGGTCACTTATCAACTCCGAATACAATATTCTGAGCTTTGGAATTTGTTTATGGAAGAATAATTCGTTATGAATTCCTCTGGCAAACCAATTACTAGAAATATTTAGTTTAAGAGACTGAATCGGGTTTAATGAGTTAACTTGGCGACTTAATTGAGGAACCAAATTGGAAGAAAGGCATTGTTCCGAGACACTGAGAATAGTTGGTTCTAACAGCCTTATAACAGACAAATTAAGATTATCAACAGGAATAAGAATTATCTCACTAACTCCAGCTACAAAAGCACTCAAGATTTTTACTAACATATTTTGGTTCATGAGTGTGACGTTGGAAGAAGACACAATTGAGTTCAGATTGGAAACCTGGATCATAATTCTGTCTTCAGAAGTCCACATGTGATCCATAGGCAAAGATCTCAATTGAGACAGAATCGAAGAAACAAAATTTACCAGAGAGTACTCTGTTTCTTTGAAATTGAGAGTATCGACCATCACCTTTTGTAAGTCTTCGTCTTTCGACTGGTAATTATATTCATATGAGGGTTCTCCATTGCCAGGAGAGTGCAAAGACAACTCCTTGTCCAAGATCAAGAACTTGGAATAGCCCAATTTCTGGAATTGAGAGACATATTTGGAATCACAACAGATCAACCCAACAGTTGAATTCGACTCTAAAGGCATCTTGGTATAATTATACACGACCTTTTTCGTATAGAAGAATGAAGATAAAGTGACGAACAACAGCAGGGCAGAACTGAGAGGCAGATAAAGACCAATATTCCCATCTTGCAGTTCCAAATTCTCGGCAATTCCCTTGAAAATCAGATTCAATTCATAATAATCGTACACATCATGAGTATTCGATCCTCCAACAATAGTTAACTTAGACTTCCCACTCTTCAGATGATGTGACATAGCCAATTTCCAGACATCTTTCAAATTACCATTTCTGATTTTGTAAACATCATACCTAACCTGTAAACCAGCAGTTAAAGGAAGACCATGCATCACATCTATTGATCTATAAATAGCACTCTCTCCAGCCTTTCTAGTGGTCGACACCGATGCCTGTTCCTTCAAGGACACTTCATGTACATCTTTCTTCCCTTCCAAGTAAATTTTGTCATAAACAAGGCATAGTCCAATGATCACACCGAGAACGACTATGAAAACACTCGTATCTAGTTCCATTATTCGTTTCCCTCCTTCTCCTCTATCTCGTCAGTTCTTCCTCTCCCTCTTCTGATCTCGATCTCGATCTCGATCGAGACCCCTTCCAAATTTAGTCAAGCGCTAAGAAAAAAACTTTATCCTGCTGGGAATCTCAGGCACCAACGGGGATTGTTTAGGTTAAGTACCAGGGGTATAAGACGACGGAGAAGAGAACAGACAGCGGAGAAGAAGGGTTGCCTAGTATGAAGTTGTCGATATACAATTTCCGGAACGCCCATATGATGGTGTTATTTCTGGCATGGGTCGTTGTTATCTTTTATAATGAGCGACTTGTCCCTTGGAGGCTGAGCCAGGAATGTAGTTGGCCTCAAGGAGAGGGAGACCCAGGTGGGAAAGGTGATTCGTATAATATTTTGGTGGTGACAGACCCTCAGTTGATCGACTATCATACTTATCCTGGCAGAAATGGATTTTTACTCAAGATTTCACAGCATGTTACCAATAACTATTTATACAAGAATTATAAGAGTTTGGTAGGGACATTGAGACCCCAGCTGGTGGTGTTTGTGGGTGACTACTTAGATAATGGGCGTCTTGATTTCGAAGGAGAGGCAAGGGGAAGTACTTTGGAGAATTATTACCGAGAATTAACAAAATTCAATTTCATTTTCAACGAGACAACTGACCATACAATGGAGATCTTAACTAATGTACCTGGAAATCATGATGTGGGATGGTCTGATGGTGTCACCTGGGAACTGTTACAAAGATTTGAGACAAATTTCGGAAAAACAAACATCGTAAAGCATTTGGGCGGTCATGATCTTATCATGTTGGATAGTCTTTCATTCAGTAATACTGTTAATGAATCTATATATGGCCCTCCAAGGAAGATGGTGGACTCGATAAGTGAGGAAAAGAAAGTTCGTCCTAGAATTCTTTTCACTCATGTACCTTTATGGAAAGATGATCCTACAAAATGTGGTCCATTAAGAGAGTCAGAGAAGTTTCCAATCACAAAGGGTTTCCAATACCAAACCGTACTTTCAAAGGAACATTCTATTGAATTGATCGAGAAATTGAAACCAGACCTTATTATCACTGGGGATGATCATGATTATTGTGATTATAAGCATACGTCCAGTAGTGGAGAAACTATTACCGAGATAACTGTAAAGTCGATCTCCATGGCTATGGGAATATATAGACCTGCAGTACAATTATTAACATTATACAATCAGACATCGACTGGATTTTCGAATCAAGCCGTTTATGATACACAAATTTGTTACTTACCCAAACCATATGATGAGGTGACAATATACTGTGCCCTGCTGTTTGCGACAGCTGTAATTTTGTGCATCGTAGTAGCAATGAGGACTAGTTCGATGTCGATGATCATGAGAAAGCATAATTTATACTACAAATCATCGCAGTTCAAAGAAAAAGAGCCGGTCTCTTATCAACGTCTTTCTTCATACCTTCAAAACACCGAGCAAGAAGAGATAAATTTGAGTTACGGATCAGGAATTAGGGGCAGTTACACTTACCATACTTCCAACTTTACCGAGAGTATGTCTCGGAAGAGAAATTATCGTAGATTTAATTATCTTTTATTTTTGAAATATTCGGTCTCTTTATTTGCGATGGTGTTTACTATATATTGGATTTTTGTTAAGGATATTCTGCTAGCATAATAGATATGAGTTTATAAGAAGTGTAGACGTTTAGATTGAGGGATCTGATCTATGGAACCCTATGGAGTACTCGCCATGAGCCCTCAGCATAAGCCTCACCATGATCTCATCTCCGGATCCTCCCCCTATCACCCCCCAAATTCCTTATCTGCTCTGCAAAAAAAAAGGGGTTATGCACTAATTAGGAAGTGAGATGAGGTAGGAAAATTTTTTACTAAGAAAATTTTTTTCCCTTTATATAGGGAGTAACTTTATTTAAGTTGAGAAGTTGAGAAGAGTTAAATCACGATATGGAGACCGAAGAGGTGATTAAAACCAAGGAAAGTACTGTAGAAGTGGAATTAGACACACAGGCAAAGGAAGAAAATTCGGAGCCTGGCGTTTCCGCCTCTGGAAATAGTCAAACGGAAGGGCCTGTGACAGATGAAAAACTGCAGAAGGATGAGGATAAGAATAAATTGGAGAAATATGATATCTTGGAGAAACCGAGATATTTAGCAACGAGAGCCATATTTATTGGCAATTTGATGCCCCAGTGTTTTGAGAACAAGCAGTTACAGGAATTGTTGGAGAAAAATGTAGAAGACAGTGGTGGGTTCATAGAAAGAGCTTGGTTAAATCAGAAAAGAACACATTCGATAGTGCTAGTTTCAGATATCAATGGGGCTAAACATTTGCATGAAAAATTGAATGGAACTGAGTTTGCTCCTCAACTGAATGATAATGATACCAAAGACAAATTGTATATCGATTTTATACCCGTCAAAGTTGTACAGACATGGATAGATCAAGAAGATAATGGGCCCCAAGATGCGATCTGGAGGGTCGAATACGAGCAGGTTCGTGATAAGACGATTGCCATCCATAGGACGGTGAATTATTCTCGAATTGAGCATAAATCTAGTAATTTCTTGATCGACAAGAGTGGAAGAAACCCTAGTCTGCCCACATCTCATCGATCTCATTACCCCCAATCGCATTATGGAAACAATTACCATAGAAATCATCCTTACAATGATAGAGACTACAACTATGGTAGAAGACCTCAACGGAACCCTTATCCAAGGGACAGATATTCAGGATATCAAGCAGGACCAGACTATAGTAGAAGATCATACAGACCTAGGTATGAAGATCCTTACTATTCATCGAGATATTATGACTATGGATATAACAATTACAACAGAGGATACAGAGGAGATCCTCATAGACCTCGTTTGAAGTCTACACCAGCACCTGGAATGAGTTTACCCTCGAAAACTGGAACCTCATCATCAGCATCAACATCAGCATCATCGGAATCTTCCAAAAACACCAAGATCACCGAATCAGACGTACCACCAAAAGTAGCCAAACCTACAAAGCCAAGTGATATGACTTGGGATTTAGGAGGGGATGAAAATTAGATTACAAGTGGGACTATAACGTATATACAAAAATAAATATATTAATCATGCATTCCAAAGCGACAATATAACATCGACTAAACCGTTACTACTGGTCTCCAAGACGTACAAACCGTACAAAGAGGCCCAAGTACCAACGTCAAGAAGACGCATCAGAACCTTATGCCATATTCCGTATACTCTAAGTGGAATATAATCGATGATACAACTTTGGAAACCGGCTTTGGAGTGGACGATGAGTAAAGTTCCTAAGATGACATCCAATAATGGTGTGGTAGTAAGAGCTGTAGGGCTGACGAAGGGGGCAACAGTTAATGGGATCATCAGCAAAGTGGTCATTTTCTCAAAAGTCCAGTGGTAAGACCCATGTTCGTGGTCCAGGCTAGGTGGAACATAAGCATCGTTGACAGTTCCCACGATGTATCCTGGTGGTTGTTGCTTTAACTTGAATTTGTCTAAGGAAAACGACACTTTTGGGATGAAAGATCTATTTCTGATCTGGTTTCTGAGCGCCATTTGTTTGAGCGCAGGGTGCGCGATCATCGAAGGTCTGAACATGGCTTTGTATGGGTGGTTAGTAGGAGGTGAAGAAGAGGTGAGATATTTGAGGGAGTAAAATTTTCATCTCTAGCGAAATACGAAGGAATGTGGAAGGGGGGAAATATAGGGGGGAAATATAGGGAAATCTAGGGGGGTGAGCAGATGGGGATTAGAGGGGGATTAGAGGGGGATTAGACGAGAATATAGTGTGCTCAACAAGACCATACTATCCATACCTACACATCATACAAACATTAATTTTTTAAATATACAATGACTCAATATGACATATGTAGAGTATCTAAGAAGACGATCTAGACCCCTCAACTCGAGGAGTACTCAACATTTTAAAAGGTAAAGGCTCTTTACCAGGGAATTTCCCACCTTTAGAACTTTGTCTACTTGCAGCAGAAGAATAAACAGCAGCAGAGGCCATAGAAATAGACCGTTTCGATTCCAACATAGCACTAGTAGGAGAATTATTAACACTACCACTCACTGATGACAAGGCTGGAGAAATCATAGCATAAGAACCTCCAGATAATCCTGTTCCACCAACCGTAGAGTATATGTATGGTGAACCACCCGCAATTTGAGACGAGTATACTGGAACTGAAGAATATACTGGATAACCAACTACAGAAGAAGCCGAAGGAGCAGTAGTAGCAACGGCTGAGACGTACTGAGGCTGCTGGTAAGTTGTCGAATAGGGACGAGATTGTCCTTGAGGTGGAGGACCCGAATAAACGATTTGCAGTGTTACAGCATGAGACTGACCACCAGCCAGGTAAACTGGAGGAGGGTTCAGCAGATAAAACACACCTTGAGGAGATTGGTAATAAGGTTGAGACTGAGGAGAAGGAATGAACTGTGGCAGAGCAGACGGGCCTGTAGTTGGTCTTCCAGCATATAAATATGGACCAGGAGGTGGTGGTGGTGCCGGCTGTGGAGGAGCAATTTGTGCGTACTGAACAGGTGGAGCCGATCCAATATTTGGCCGGTGACGTTGTGCTGGTACAGGATGCAACTTTCTAATTGACTCAGTCTTTTTCAGGAACAGATATGAATCAGAATCACCATTTCTCAATTTGTGAAGTAAAGGTGTTGGTGCTCTATTCTCCAAAGGTGAATTATTTGAGATAGAACCATCACTGTTGGATCGTTTTTCTTTTTTCAGCTCTGCTGGGGGAATTGAATCTGAACTGCGACGAGGAAGGATTACTTCGACTGGGATTGGGGTTTTGTGTTCTACTAGTGAATGAAGGATAGGTGGATTCACAGCATTATCGGAACCGAGTTTAGGTGTAGAGGCCTGTTTAGGAGAGGATTTTGCTGAAGATCTAGTGGAGGATCTAGTAATAGATCTCTGTCTAGATGTAGATCTAAGTTTAGGTGAAGAAATTTGTGCAGGAGAAGAGCTAAGTTTAGGTGAGGAGGTTTGCCTAGGTGACGACCCAAGTTTAGGTGTAGCAGATCTAGAAGATATAAACCTCCTCAATGAAGCAGGAACATTAACCACCTTCTCTTCAACATGTCCATTCTCTTCATCACTAGAATCAATTATCCTCGGAACCCTTTGTTTTCTTGGACTTTCCCGTAACTCATGTTCTCCTTCCCAAGTGGGTGATGATAAGACAAGGATAGGTTCTTGTTTACTGGGAGATTTCTCTTCTGATTCACTCTCTCGAATTCTCTTCCTACCTTGCCGCGCCCGCTGCCTCAATGGTTGAGGCCTTACAGAACGCAATCTTGATTCTTTATCCAAAATGACCGGTAACTTATCATCGATCAGCAAGCTCTTCAACAGTCTCAACTGTTTAGGAATCAGCTCGACACCAGGACTAGACAGTTTCTTTGGTCTACCTGGGCCTCTTTTCTTTATAGTTTTCACGACATTCTTATGATTCAGTCTAATGTGATCACGACTACTAAGATCGGGAGACCTGTTATATGGAGAAGAAGCTAAAGATGAAGGAGCAGAAGTTTTCAAGTATTTCAATGGGATTCCTACTTCCTTACCGACTTCAGTTTCGGCATATCTTGTACGTTTTCTGTCATTATGACCGGCAATTGCAGCACTTGCAGCCAACTGAACTAATTTGACAGACTCTTCATCCATTTGTCCAGGTGGAGCCATATTAATTGAGAGTTGTCTTTGAACATGCAGTGGTAAAGAGGTGAGATCAATTGGAGAATCTTCATCATCCGGGTGTCTTCTAGAATGACGACGAGATGATGAAGAAGAAATTGTCGAAGAAGCAGAGGAAGTAGACCAAGTCGATGAATGTTGAGATATTGGGGAAGAAGTTTTATCTGATCTGACAAGTTTTTCAGATCTCTTGACTAAAGCAAGAGATAAAGGTGAAGAAAGAGTGGCAGAATGAGAAGTAGAAGAAACACTCTGAGGAGAAGCAGATCTAGTATGTCCATTCAATGAGAAATTCTTCTTTCCAATATATCCAGTACATTTAGAAGTCCCACAATAACATGGTTGAGGTCTCAGATCTGGGAACCATTCAAAATTATAATGATAAGTGATCTCATCACCCGGTTGGATATCTTTAGAACCAGCAAAGAGTCCAACTCGAGGTTCTCCATTCACAGTCCATTTTTGAATCACCAGGTTAGGTTCACATGAATGATTAGCAAATCTCAGTATAGAACCTTTAGTTGCACCATCGATACTCAAACCATTTCCAAGACTCAAGAAATAGAAATGATTATTCATTCCATCATAATCATGATTCAATCTTCTTTCTACTTCATCTTGGTCAATGATTTCTCCTGTATATTCGAGGATCAAAGTATGAGCTTTATAAGATCTGATGGCTCTTAAACCAAAACCTTTATCACCGGCTTGAACTACTTCCACTCCATTAGCATATTTATCATTCTGCAGTAATTTCCTCGATAAATTTGAAAAGTTTCTGTTCCCACAATCTTTACCGGCACCTACATTACAATTAGTGGAGTTACATTCCAATTGGAACATGCGATTGAAGCAGGAATCACCACAAACACCACCTTGACAATCACAATGCTCTACTTCTTCGGCATTCCTCTTCCTTACAATCATTTTGGTCTTTTGCAGGTCTTTACATCTCCATACATTTTTCTTCAAAGATCTCCAGTGCAATATTTTACGTTCACCTCTAACAGTTGGACAGTAAATATTCCAAGGGATTTTGAAATCGGATGTCTCGTTCAACTTGGTGAGGGTATCTCCAATTGGTAATGGGAACTTGAACTTTTTGTTGGAATATCTTTGCTTAGGCTTTGAATAAAGACCCGAAGATACGTATAATTTGAGTTGTTTAGGGAGGGAAGGAGAGAGGGAGTCAGAAACAGACAAGGATTCTGACAGGGATTCTGAAAGGGACTCTGACAGGGAGTCCGACAGAGACTCCGAGACAGATCTTGAAGAGTTGGCCGAATTTGACCCAGAACTTGTACTCTTCTTGGTATGTTTGGATTGTTTGGTGTTATGATGTTTCGGTTGGTTGGATTGTTGTTTGGTGTTATGATGTTTGACCAGCTTGGTACTAACAGGTTTAATACTAGTAGTAGTTGTCATTGAAGTAACGCTCCGTTTCTTATAAGCTCTTTTCTTTGTAGTTGGAAGAACGACATGATGAACGTCATCGTCATCTTCAAGATTCTCTTCCTCATTGTTCTCATCTGAGCTAATAGATATAACTGATCCCGGTCTTCCTGTGGTTAAAGGCATACTCAGGGATCTAGAATTCCATGTAGTTCTACGAGCACGTCTTCTAATGATCTTTCTCTCTGGTTCGACTTTTCTAGGGCGACCCACTTTTCTTGAACCCTTAGCAGATGATGGGGATGCAATTGAATGAGATGAAGAAATTGGCGATTCAGAACCGCGTGCTTCCAGAGTACGACGTCTTGTGCTTCTTTGTCCATTACTCAATTGTTGAATTGCAGTCAAATCTTTGAGAAATTTCACCTCGGCAGGAGCCAAATCATCCATATCCTTGAGATCAAAACTATTCAGTGGATCTAAAGTACGTACGCCTATGATTTCCATTATTATGAGCTTTGGATTTTAGTGGCTGGATGTGATAATTTGAGTCAGAGATTGGGGTTGAGAGTTCGGCAAGATATTCAATGGTGATCGAACCAATATGAATCTGGGATATTTTGTGCTCTGTTGGTAATACACGTACGGTGTTAATGAGGTTTAAGCCGATGGAAAAACGCCTTTTTGGTAAAATGAGAAAATTTCGCTGTTTTGGGATATTTTTTGTTAAGGCGGGCGCACGATTGGGGGKGTTGGAATTGAGGGAATTGAGTTGGGAATTCGATTGGAATTTAATTGAGATTTGATTGGAAATTCAATTGAAAATTCAGTTGGAATTCGTTGGGTGGTTCAATTGGGTTGTGGGTAGGGTTTCGGTGGGGTTTGCTTGGTGTGGTAGTGTAGGGTTGGAGGTATGGTACTAGGTATAGATTGCAGTGGGTAGCCTGTGTATGGATTGCAGTGGGTAACCTGTGTATGGTTGGTGTGTATGGCTGGTGTGTGGTCGGTGTGGTGGCAGATGTAGTAAAGTGTAGTGAAGTGTAGTTAGGTCTAGTCAGTATTCAAATATTCAACTGAATGTAATTCGCTAAATCTAACTAAAATAAACACCTTGTCCTAACTAGTCTGATATACCGATAATTATCTGTTTGTATATATCAACTAATAGAAGCAACCCTGGTAATATCACCTTAAACTTAGGGATAATGGAATGTGGATGATAAAATAAGTACGTGGAAGTGATAAGATTGTATATCTGTATAGTTCAAGGAACTGTTCAATTATATAATTCTCTAGAATTTACGTCAAAGCTATTTCGGAAATATCTTGTCACCCCCATGTAGTGTTTTTTGTTTTTTTACCTTATTGGGATAAGTAGGGAATCCTTGGAGATCCTTGGAGAAGGGAGAAAAGAAGGGAGAAAAGAAAGGGAGAGAAGAAGATAAGAAGCGAAGATGAGATCAGAGGATGAGAACAGAAGATGAGAAGAGAAGAGAAGAGAGGAGGGAGAAGAGAGAAGAACTCACCACAACCAAAAATCACCACCACGACTTTCCATAAACACCCCTACTTTTTGTGTCCCTACATTAAGCCTGATTTTCCCTACTTTTGTCTACTTTTTGCCTACATTTTTCCTTACCTTTTGCCTGCTTTTCCCTTCTTTTCTTACTTTTCCCTCTCCTTCCCTCCCTACATCCTTACTATCTAGATCCCCAGCCACTATGTCTCAGACTTATTCCCGTTTCGTACAAAAATCAAAACAATACCACTAAACATCTCACAACATAAAGTCCGCACCAATTGCGCTTCCCCCCCAATAAATCCAGCCACAACCGTTGTTCCATTTAATTCTAAGACATTAATCTATACATAGAAATTTAATCCATACATACACATTTAGTCTATGTATCGTAACGTCTCTTTACGATAAACGACATCATCCATGTTACATTACAAAATTCAATACAACGTATCATCATATTATCTATATACAGTTTTTCGTCAAAATTCATCATAAAATGAATGAACTTACCATACACCCTTCTTTACTCCTGGTAACATCCCTTCTAAAGCTTGCATTCTGAATTGGTATCTACAAAGTCTGAAATCTCTTAAAGTACCTTTACCTCTTCCCGAATCCACACATCTATTCTTAACTTGAGTCATTCTGGTGTAATGAGGCATATTTGTCAATTGCAATTGCAGTTCTAATCTCAGCTTTGGAGGAAGCGCCGTATTTCTGGCGATGAATTTTAAAGCTCTAGTTGTGATCTCATGTTCGGCAACTTGTTCTCTTTTGAAGTTGTCTCTAATGACACGAGTGTTGATATAAGAGGATGGTAACCTCGATACAAGACCTCCAAATCTTTTCATATTAACTTTGGTTCACTTAAGTTGACTCCTTTAGTTCACTCAAGTTGACTCCTCACTCCTTGACTCCTTAACTTCATTCAATCAGTTCAACTTTTTCTTGAAAATTTTATTATTGACACGGATGGCAGAAATGCAAATCGACAAAAATCTAACTATCTTCCACAGCATTTTACTAAACGTTGTCCCTTCTTTTCATCTACTCAAAGTCGTGTAAATACAATCTCATCAGCCAATGAGAATTGTCTTTTTTGAAATTACGTCTATTTTACAGATTTACCGCACTAAAGGGGTGTAATTAAAAATGGGCAATCCGAACAATTCTCCCATATAATTAACACCATTACAATCGTAGAACCGACTACATCTCAAATATCTCCTCAATATCCACCCATCTCCTCTCCCCCTCCATTTACCCCCCATCTATCCCCTTCTCCCTCCCATTTCACTCCAATAAAAAACTGTTTTTTTCCCTCTTTAACTATGGAAAGCAGGAAAATTTTTTAAAAAATTGGGTACTTTTTCAAGGAAAGCACAAATTTGTTTATTCATATTAAAAGTCCAAGTAATTTCTACTGAATTAACTAAAACAGATACAATGTTGAGTCGTCGTTTGTTCTCCACCACCGCCAAGAAGCAAGCTGAATTCACCGTCTTGAAGAACGGATTGGTCGTTGCTACCGAGTCCAACCCAGTTTCCAAGACCTCTTCTGTAGGTGTCTACTTGCAAGCCGGTTCCAGATCCGAGAACCCATACAACTCTGGTGTCAGTTCTTTGGCCTCAAAAGTATTGATTCAAAATTCCAAGAAGACCGCCATTGAGAGTGGTATCAAATTGGCCACCACCAACCAAAGAGAAATCACCGGTTTCAACTCTACTTTCGCTTCTGGCGTTAAGGGTCAATCTCAAAAGGCTTTAGGGATTTTGGGCGCCGCTTTGAAGAACGCCGAACTGTCCTTCGGTGACGCTAAATTGGTTGCTGAGCAAACCAAGCTTGCCGGTGAATACGCCGACTACATCGAATCCGTCCCAGCTTTGACCGTTGACGAACATTTACATTCCACCGCTTTCCAAGGTACCCCATTGGCCTTGCCAACCTTCGGTAAACCAGACACTGTCTCCACATTAGAGTCCATGGATTTGACCTCTTTCTTGGCCAAGAACTACGTTGCCTCTAACGTTGCCATCGTTGGTACTGGTGCCGACATTAAGCACGAAGAATTATGTGAATTAGCTTCCAAATTAGATATCCCAGCCGGTGTTAAGCCAGAAGTTCAACCATCTTCTTTCTTGGGTTCTGACGTTAGATTCAGAGATGACACTTTACCAAAACTGTACGTCTCCATTGCCGTTGAAGGTGAATCTTTGTCTTCTCCAAACTACTGGACCGCTCAGGTTGCCAGCCAAGTTTGTGGTGACTACAACTCCCACGGATTATTCTCTAAGTTCTTGGGCTCCAAGTTGAGTGCCATTGTCAACGAATTCCACTTGGCCAACCAATATACTCACTTCTCCAAGTCTTACTCCGACTCTGGTTTGTGGGGTTTCTACATTGAGTCTGACAACATCATGAACTTTGATGATGCCATCCACTTCACTTTGAAGGAATGGAACAGATTGTCCGTATCTGTCACCGAGACCGAAGTTGAGAGAGCTAAGGCCTCTTTGAAATTGAAGGTCTTGAGCGTATTGGAGAGCTCTGCTGCTCAACTGGATTCCTTAGCTAACGATGCTTTGTTATTAGGATTCAGAGCTTCCACCGAAGAGATCTTGAACAAGATCAACAAGATCACTACTAAAGAGGTCAACGCTTGGGCTCAAGCCACTTTGTACGACAAGGATATTGCCATTTCTGGTACTGGTCAAATCGAAGCTTTGTTCGATTACAACAGAGTTAGAAACGACATGTCTATGATGAGATGGTAATCAACCAAATGTTGAGAACCAACCAGGAGCATCATCGCATAATAGAAAAAAAACGAAAACATCAAAAATCAGAATCAAAGTCACCGCTTGAATATAGATTGATGGTACTTTAAATTCACAAACTAAATAACAACTTTAACTTATTATTATATTATATTCTATCTTTATTTAGTCGGTAAGTGTCATACTGATATCACCTTTGCTTTTATCATCTTCTTCGTCTGAGGATTTCATGGAGACATCTGGGTCTTGTGGTTCAGGTTGAGCTTCAGGTTCTGACTCAATTTCCGGAGCAGGTTCTGTTGTAGGTTCTTGAGCAGCCTCTGAAGCAGGTTCTAGCGCAGACTCTTCGTCTGTCTCTGCCACAGCCCCCGTTTTATCACCCAACCCAATCTCACTTTTTCGTCTCTTAATATTAGGAGAATCCAATTGCTGCTGTTTACGTCCAGTTGGAGAATCAACCATCTCTTGAATCACCCTCTCAATCCTAACATCTTTTTTAGGTGTCTTTTCCTCATCTTCTTGAGAACTTCCCACATTATCTTCATCATTATCGGTCACATCACTCTCATCCTCTTCTTCTGGAGAATCTTCCTTATAATCCTCATCGTCCTCATCATCGTCGTCATCTTCATTCGAAACTCCATCAATATCATTTGCCCAACTAATAGGTGTCATAACCATACTATCTTTAGTCTGAACTTTATCTTTAGAAGACTCGGTATATTTTTTCAAGTTGAATTCATTTCTCAGCTCAAATTCCTCAATCCCTGTAACCACATTGAAAGTAAGCCATAACAGCCTTAAAAACTTGAACGGATCATTCCAATACTTCTTATCTTCAAATAGTAACAATTCAGATACTCGGACAATGGTGAAGGGGGGTTGTAAGGGGAACTTGTTACGTATTAAGGATTCCAATTTGTTGATATTCTCGTCAATGCTCGTTTCTTCGGGCACTTTCTTATCTCCTGAATTCGTCGTTATATTGGCAATATGTTCTGTGCTTGTCTTCCTCTTACAATCTCCATAATGAACTTGTACGATCTGTCTAATTCGGTCGATCACTTTAGGTATTATTTCTGGCCAAATACCTTTAGGAATGGTTTTAGTATCCAAAACCTTTTGGAGAACCTTCTCCAATTCTCCATCAATATCTCCGATAGTCATTTTGGCTGTCCACTGAATCAACTGGTTATCAAACGGTTCAAATCGACACGCTTTTGAGTTAAGAAAATGTGATTTCCAAATTAAGAAATTAACGTGTATTGCCTTATTAGGAATTCAAAAAGAGTGTCGATTTAAATGGTCGTGCATTCCCAAACTATTAAAAAATTTTCCTCATACAAAATCAACCGCCGATTCATCGATCAAGGTAACTACACCAAGTGATCATGTTGAAGTTTATGATACCTGTTAGAGCAGCCAGCTCCGGGATTACCAAGAGGTATTTGGGTCTGAGTGGGATTTTGACCCAAAGCGCCCGTTTCCAATCCACTGTTCAGTTCAACAATAATGACTTGAAGCACCAAAGCCTCTCAGTAGATGAAAGATTGGACAAATGGATCCTGCTGTTGAAAGAATACAAAGAGGAAGTAATTAACAACGAGGATCACCTGCGTGATCATGATTTGAATAAAAAGTTCAACGTCTTGGACTTTTATAAACCATCCGAGCAACAATTACTGGAACATCAACTGTTGACTCTGAAACCTTTACCTAAATTAGTCGACCCAACCGTTGAGAGATTGACTAATATTGTGATGAAACATGGTAAGAAATCGAAGCTGAGAAAAATCATTAGTGAACTGTTCCATTTGGTCTATTTACACACCAAGGAAAACCCGGTCAAAGTATTCAAAGATAGTGTCGAAAGATTGGCTCCGATCATGAAAACGGTGACAATCAAGACAGGCTTCCTGAAGAATATCACTTCTCCAGTTCCTTTGACAAGGAGACAACGTGAGAGAATCGCTATCAAGTGGATTGTAGACGGTTGTGACCGTAGAGCTTCTAATGATTATCTGGTGAGGTTAGCTGAAGAGATTTTAAGTGCATACGAAGGTAAGAGTGCCGATTATGATAAGAGAAACAGTCTTCATAAGAGTTGTGTTGCTCATAGAGCTTTCCTTGTTCTTAAATAAACTTGTAAATACATATATTATCGAAGAAATCGTAATTATTATTATACAGTCCTAATACGGACAGATCTAATATCATCATCATCGGAATGAGCTCTCTTTCTAGAGTCATTAAGATCAGTAGCATTGATCTCAGTTGAACAACTCACCAGGAATGAACGCGCCAATCCAGAGATATCTCTCATGGTAGTCGCAGTAACCAGTCCTGGATTATTCTTCAACATAAATGCAGACAGTAACAACATCTTACACCATTCGGTATAAACGTTAGTTTTAATCAGCAATTCAAACTCTAACAGCTTCAAAACTTGCCATTCAATCGATGTCAATTCCTTCGATGGTAATCCACTAATTTTGGACCACAGTTTCATCGAATAATTCCTATCTTGTAAGAATTTTGACAGTAAAATCAAACAAACAAGGAAACATCTTTTTGGACATGATGGGATAACCACTTGGTCACCATTTTGAACTTTGTCTTGTAATTTATACATGTAATATAATGCCACTTGTAAAGTAGAATATGACGATCTGGATCTACGTAAAGTCTCTCTCATGAAAGATTTCAGTTGATCCAGTTTTAAGCATGAATCCTTCCAAATCACCTGCGTCATCAAAACAGAAGACAGAGAAATGAGGGAATCGACAAACTCACTTTTATTCGGTTTTGGAGAATCAACGCTCTTGACCTCCATTGACTTCTCATGCTGAGATAAAGGAGGCGTAATCATCATAGAAGAAGATTTAGACACCTCTCTAGCTTTCAAGCATTCTTCATCATCGTATCTCATTGGAGACACACTTGGTGAAGGACTGATATAACTCATTATTTCGTAACTAAAACATGCAACCGTGTAAACCTAATATAACAAACCCAAAAACACAAACAGAAGCAAATAAAATGACAATAAGCAGTATCAGAAGCAGATAGTTAGCAATCCTAATAGGATCTTTTTAGCCGGGAAAGCTAACACCTGTACTGTGCAAATCTATATTACTGTAGTTGTATCTATAAATAAATATAGTACAATTACAAAGAGACCAAAAAAAGGACGAATTTGGATTGGGGACTTTTTCCCTTTTATAAAGCACCTTAAAATGACTGAGATTGAAACCGGCCCGTAACCAACGTCCTGTATGCCTCTCCCGCTCTGAGTCACCGGCTTTTGTTCTCTTGTGACTAATTCGAAAAGGGGCAAAAAGAGAACAGCTCATCCGCGCGAGGGAAAAAGAAAAGAGAAGCGCGGGGGAGCGAAGAGACGAGATGAGTCAGAGGTAATTAGAGATATGTACACGACTAAGGGTAGAAGAATAGAGAAAATTAGAGATCTGTACACGACTAAATGGATAGAGGGATAGAAGGGAAGGAATAGACGGGGGGTTAGGTGAGTGAGTAGATCGAGTATCTAAGCGAGAAGCCAAGCAAGTAGCTAAGCGAATAGCCAATCGAGTAGCCAATCGAGTAGTCAAACGAATAGCTAGGGGAGCATCTCGGCAATATTTAACAATAGCTAACCAATACTGCTGCTCTAACATATATCTTAATTATATCATACATTAACTATATCATACCACTGCGCAGTAAATTCGTCTGAATTATCATATCTGTCACTGCTGAAAGTACAAACTTCATACTTTGAGTATCTGTGGCACATGTTCTATGAACATATATTTGCTTAGGAGTCCTATTCAACGAAAGAAAAGCTTCTTCGAAAAAACGGGTCAGTTCCTGAACATCTGTAGACCCACCTGTATATTGAGGAAAATATCTCTTAATAGGTGACCGGAGTAATTTTTGTTCAAATAAATCCGTCTTATTAATGAAAAGAATAAAAGGTGTTTGATAGAACCATCTCGAATTACAAAGTTGTCTAAAAAGATGCATCAGTTCCAACATTCTATTCACAGATTCATCTTCGAAAAGACGCTGATCATATTCAGATATCAGCATTACAAACAAAATCAGTGTGATTCCTTCAAAACAATGAATCCATTTAGATCTCTCACTCCGTTGACCCCCAGCATCAAATACTTTAAATTTAGTACCATTGACTAAAAATGTGGTCTCGCTAATTCCGGTAGTCTTTATACGACCTTTAAGAATATCTTCATCGCTACACAGATAATTCGGTTGAGCCAATTTCAAGATATTGTCAAAGTAATACAGTGCATTACTCTCCAATTGGAACTCATTCAGCCTCAAAAAGCAATTTTCGATCCCCTCATCTCTTGTCCACAATTCGTGAATGGCCCGGGCGGTTTCGATTTTTGTGTGCGTTTTGGGGCTCAGATTAAATGCGGCTGTATTTAAAGACGATTGGTGACTTGGACCCTGTCCATATAATTGTGGGGAATTCACTTCCATAATTTCTTCTTCTTCTCCGAGTAAAGCAGTGTTCTCTTCCCAAGGTAGCGGAACAAATTTACCTGAACTGGTCTTTTGTCTACGTAATTTTGAAGTCTCGGAATATTTCACCACATAATCTTTCAAAAAATCAAACCCCCCAGCGACACCAGTATCAACATCGGCAAGGGCATCATATTCGAATATTATTCTACGGAATTGAGCCAAAGGTGAATCTGGTTTATCACAATCCAACTCAATTCCCATATTACGCAGCTGGATAATTAAGATTTTGATACTCTGGATCAGATCTGCCCAAATCACTTGCAGATATTGCATTCGTTCTTGAATTGTAAATCCATGTTGATGTAACAATCTCATTTGTTTAAGTACTGTCGATTTACCACTCTCTCCTGCCCCTAAAAGAAGAATTTTAACCTGATGTCTATTAGCATTCTGGGTCTTATTAAGGAGCTTCCCAATAGCCTCATTCTGCTTCTTCCCCACATAATATTCATCCTCCTCTTCTCCTATTTCTCTACTAACTCCACAACCCATCTTAATTACCCTACAATTTCATCATTTAATTCTCTAGCTTTCCAACTATATATATATACAAGCGAAAATAATCACCCCCAAATGAGGCTCAATCTGATACACCCTGCGCGGCCCTTTTTTTCTTCTCAAATTTGAGCCGCACAAACTGATTATTTCCAGTTAATAAATCTCAAAACGGTCGAGTCGAAATCTGGCTGATTATCCAAGTATAAATGATGACCTGCATTTGAAAGAACTCTAAATTTGGCCAATTTCGTACCAGCTTGTTTGTTTATATCATCAACACATTCTTTACCGGCACTCTTAGACATCCAATCATGGTCTCCGTATAACCAAAGTGAGGGAACCTTTATAGTTCCTGGTAATCTATCTAATAATGGTAATCTCAGAAGGGCTCCAGGCAGAAGGATTCTAGTCAATGCATATTCTCCAGATCCTTTCAGAGTAAAAGTATGGTAAGCATAGTCGTGAATTTTGAACAAATCATCGTAATCTTCCAAAGCGTCATGGAATCTACCGAAAGACCAAGCACTGATCATCTTCGGCAGTAATGGACCAATCAGACGGGCTATTGAGAATGGTGATACATGTCTCTCCCACAGTTTGACGACCCATCCTGGAAGTTGGGGCCGACGTCTATATTGACCCAAATCTGCTTCTACATCGGAGCTAGCAGTACTGGTTGTGGTAGTTGTAGGACGCAACTCATCTGTAACATCAGGTCCATTTACAGTCTTGACCTTCGATGCAGATGGATTATGCGTTTTATTGGTGGATTTTTCATCTAACAAAGAGTACTCACTTCTTTCAACACCAACTGGAGAGATAAGAACCAATTTTGATACACGCTCAGGATATTTCAAAGTATAACAACTTGATAAATAACCACCAAGCGAGTGTCCAATAAGTACAAAATCATCAACCTTTCTTTGTTTTCTCCATTCCTCGATGGAATCGATAAACCAATCTTCACTTTTATGAATTTCCTCCTCACTATCAACACCATAATGAGGGAACTTTGGTCTTGAAGATAACCCGAATCCCAAAAGATCTAAAGCATGGATCTCGACTCCCTTAATACTGGAAAGTTGATCATAATTCGAGAAAAAGAACCCTAAAGAAGCGCCGTAACCATGGACTAAAACAATGTGGCGTTTCTCTCCATCTGGCAGCTTTTCCAAGTTCTTAATCAGGAACTCATGAATCTTATTACCTTTCTTATCGACAGGAGTATCTAAAATACTAACCAGCCGTGTGGCATCACCGCCAGGATAGAACGGTATCAAACGGAGAACCTTGTCCTCGTAGTAACTCAATGGTTTCCTGTCTAACCATTGCTTGAAACTTTGTTTGTAAGTGAGAGTAGGTCTTTCAACCTCTTGTGCCGTCAGAGTAGCTGCTGTAGACATCTTTCTTATAATACTTCTTCTAACTATATTCATATGCTTTCCGATCCATTCTCTCGAGTGGCAATAAACAGTCTTAAGTATGGAAGGTTCAGCGGCGCACTATGTGACTAGCCGTACTCGCATATGCGCGTTTAGCGGGAATTAGAGATGCCCTGAAACTGAAGTCAAATTTATTACTAAAATAGGAAATTCCATAAAAAGAAGTCTATTTAGAGAAGGGTTCCAATTGGGGGTCATTATAACGAAGATATGAACCATTCAAAGTAGATGGGATACCTTGGATCAGTAAGTTAGCATAGATGGTAGCAGGGACCTCTGGCAGTAATAACTCATTATTTTCTTTAAGATCAATAAATCTTTGCAAACCTTCTGCAGTCATTTTAGATCCAAAAGTTTCTCTGATATCTTGCTGCATTTGAGTATCGACGACACCTGGGGCAATGGCAATGGCAGAGACGTCTTTCTCTTCCAGGGCTAAAGAAAGACAGAAATGATTGACTGCCAGTTTGGAAGCACCATATGCAGCCCAACCGTAGTACAGTTTAGTGGAACTACCGGAAGACACCACAATAACAGAACCAGTAGATGATTTCTTCAAGTAGGGTAACAGTTTTTGGGTGATATCGACGATACTGAACACATTGATATCAAAGAGACGTTTCCATGCGGCTACATCGGCATTAGCAATGCTATCAACAGGGTCTAACACACCAGCATTAAGGATAATACTATCCAAGGCACCGAATTGGGAGATGGCCAATTCGACCAGAGATGAGCTGGTCTTTGAGTCGGAAATATCTCCACAAACATAAGCAAATCTCTCCAGGCCATAAATTTGCTTGAGATTACTCAATTCTTTTTCTGATCTAGCAATAGCCACAATTTTTGCGTCGGAAGATTTCTTCATAAGAATTTCAACGATCGATTTACCGATTCCTAAAAATGTTAGTAAGAATATTATGGGATACCAATTGAATATGAAGATATATATGGTATATACGGTCGGATATAGAGTTAGAACATACCTCTTGAGGCTCCAGTAACTAAGAAAACACCCATAATGACTTTTATTCTCTAACGATCAATTGTTTAATGAAGGGATCTATAATTGGTAGAATGAATAGGTTTGTGGTTTGACGATTAAGATTTGTAATACCTTCTTAGTTTGAGTATTTCCTAAGTATTTAATATTTTCTTAGTATTTTCTTAGTACTTTCTTGAATTTGATTTTCCTTTATCTTTTAACGTTCTTCCACATTTTCCTAACGTTCTTCCACTTTCATAATACTCTTAGTATTGCGCATTATCTCCTTACATTCTTTAATAAGCCTCTAACTATAGAGAGTATTTTATGAATATTCTGTACTATCCGATATCCGATACTTAGAGGTGGGAGTGAATCGGGAATTCTCAAATCTTCACACATCTCACTACTTTATTTACTCATTAGTTGGTTTTCGAGCCATTTGGGTCACCATCTTCCTACTTTCCTTAACTCCTTGTCTTCCTCCTTGTCTTCCTCTCCCTTTCCTTCTCCCTTTTCTTCCCCCCAACTCTCCCCCAATTCCCCCAACTCCCCCAAATTTCCTCTTAGCAAAATTCAAAATCGAACAAAAAAATACCCAAAATCTAAACAAATACAAAACACCAACCAACTAATCACAGATATATCACCAGGGGCCCATTTGAAGAATCATCCATCAGAATGAGCAATCAGGGAAGTAAGTACAATCTCCCCATCAACTTTCCCACCCCCCACCCTCCATACTAACTCCCAATCAGAGCCTGCTAACTTTGACTGGGCAAAAGATATACCCTGTAAGAATATCACCATCTACGGGTACTGTAAACACCAGGATAAGTGCGCATTCAAACATGAAACTCCGCTGGTAGCTAAAGAAAAGGATGGAGAATCCACTACTCCGACTAATAATGTCAGTCCTATAGTTTCTAAAGTGGCGCTGCTGCCCATCTTCACACCATCGGCTGATCCTAAGAAGAAGTTCAGTTTCGATTCTCCTTCGTTCACTCCAACTTCGGGTTCGGTAGTTCCAGGATCAACTCCCGGTACTGCCACTCCAAATGGAACCCCATTACCACAATTGAGTCAATCTAGTGCCTTACCTTCGGCTCCTCCAGCTGTCGAATCCAAATTCTCTTCTCCAAGAGCAGCTAATGTTTCCACTTTTATTCCTGAATCATTACAATCGACACAACTGCTGTTACAGAAGTTCAATATTGACACACCACTGTTCTCACCAATACCTCTGAACAATGGAAGCTCAATGCATCATTCTAATAATACTCCACAAGGTGGTAATGGACCTCCTGGACCTGATTTAATATATGCTCAAGGTGCTGGAAATGGTATACCTGGAGCTCCACCACCTGCAGCAGCAGCCAATCCAATGGGAGCTGCCGTGATTGCCGCAGCAGCTGCTAACCAGGCATATCCATTACAATACCATTTGTATTCTCAAATCCCTCCACCGCATTTCAAACTTCCTTTGCAACCTTATGAACGTGATTTAAGCTCTTTATTCATCCCAAATAATGTTAGGGAAGCCTTACACAAACGTAATGAACTGTCAAACCAGATATTACCTCATTCAAATCTTCCCGATCACATCAATAGCACTTATCATTCTTTGGTACCCATCGATACTCAATTTGACTCTCCATCTGCACTGTTTATGGGATTAAGAACTTGCGTATTTAAACTGCAGTCGGCAATTGATGGTAAATTGTACTGTTTGCGTAAGATTACAATCCCTCAAGACCTGTCTTTGGAGATTTCCGAGCAACTGATATCGTTGATCAATAAGAAATGGACTCTGTTCCAACATAGTAACATTGTCAAAGTTGTGGAACTGTTCACATCTTTGCTGTTTAATGACAATTCTTTAATTTTAGTTTATGATTACCATCCATGTTCACAGACATTGATTGAGCTGCATTTTAGTGCTACACTGAACTCTAGTTCCAGTTTATTGACAGAGTCTTTACTTTGGAATTATTGTTTGCAGTTATTGAATGCTTTACAAGAGATTCATTCTCGTAATTTACTGGTAAGATGTTGGGATTTATCAAAAGTTATAATAACAGGTCCTAATACGAGTCGACTCAGATTATCAGGACTTGGTGTTCTTGATGCATTAAGTCCAGAAAATCCAACTGATTTACAAAGACAAGATATTAAATTATTCGGTGATTTAATGGCCAAATTAAGCTCTACTTTGAGAACCAGTAATGAACTTGATGGGTTTATACTGGCGTGTCATAATGAATCTGTCAGTTTGGATGATTTAATCAAATTGGCTCTGCCTCAATTGATCAAACAAGCCAATGGACTCCAAAATTCAGTAGACTATCATGAACTGTTATTGGCTACCGAGTTAGAAAATGGACGACTCTTCAGACTTTTACTGAAATTGAACTTTATCTGTGAAAGACCAGAATTCATGAATGATCTGAGCTGGTCAGAAACCGGTGAAAGATACCCTATCAAATTATTCCGTGAATTTGTCTTCCACCAAAAGGACGAAATGGGAAAGGCATATTTGGATCTTCAGCATGTATTAACACACCTTAATAAGTTGGACTGTGGTAGTCCAGAAAGAATTTTACTTGTTTCTAACGATGAGAAATCATGTCTTATCATTAGTTACAAAGAATTGAAAGATTTAGTTGACTCTGGCTTCCGTGAATTACTCCTTTGATCGGACCTTACATATGTAATAATGACATCATAGATTTAAGCGAGAAAAAGTAGTGTAAAGTAAATCAAATTTCTGCTGCGCGTACAGACGCGCAACAATGTGGAGAGCAACAAGAACTCGGGCAAGCTTCCTATTTAGGTAATATTTCCAGATTAGGCGTAAATTTGACCTGAAATTTACTCCTTCGGTAGATTTAATTGGAAAGGTATTGAGATCAGACGAACTGGTAAGAGAGTAACCAATATGGAAACGGTGGTGAGGACTCCAGGGATGGATCCCGGAGTGAGGTTAAGGCGTCTGATAATGGCGGATGATCTTGGAATCACAACTAGAATACTAAAGAGATACCCACAGTTATGTGAGAATATCGATAGTAGTAACGGGTGGGCTAATTTACATTATCTGCTGGCCAAGGGGAGTTATTTGATTCTGCTGAATTTGATCAAGTTAGTCCAACTGTACCAGCTTGATGATGAGGAGATCAAGTTGACATTCAACAAAGAGTCATATTTACATTGTTGCTGTGGCCGTGAAGGTACCGGTAGCGAACAAACTTTGCATTTATTATTACAGAATTTCGGGAGTCGATTGAAAGATGTTCAAGATCGGCATGGGCGTAGTGCAGTTCATTTATGCTGCCAGCTTGACCGTCACTCTCAGTTACAATTACTTTGTCAATTCGGTGCTGATGTTAACTTACAAGATGAGCTTGGAAATACAGCACTTCATTATCTGATGGAGATGGGTAATATCAAATGTGTCAAGATTTTATTACAACAAGAAAATATTCAACCGGACTTGGTAAATAACGCGGGATTCAAGATTACAGATGTGCTGGACTCATTTGATACGATCAAGATGTACGAATTCTGTAAAAGAAGGGAATCATCTGGAGCCACACCTATTACCCCGGTGGTGAATAGTTTTGTGAGCAATAGTAGTAGCAGTAGTATTATTAGTGCTAATAGATCTAGATCGACAAGTGATTCATCTCCCAGCAGTGTTAATATGGAACATCAGAGCAACCAGTCTAAGACATTACGTGTACCTGATGAGATGAGCTTGGATAATATTTATGAAGAACAGGGAAGAAGCAGAGGAGGTAGTGGGGGCAGCAATATATTAAAAATTCTGATTAGGGGTAAAAATAAGTAATCTCAACCGCCGGAGGTATGGGATTTTGGGATTATGTTCGTGTAAATATTTATATAACGGAAGATGTTTTTAAGTAAAAGAAGTATGCATAGTTTTTAGATGTAGGATGTTGACGAGGCATTCGTTAGCGAGGATGCAAATGGGGGAGGAGAGAACGAGAAAGTAGTGTGGGAATGGGCAGGGTCGAAGAGCTGTGTTTAAAGGGCAAGACAGAAAGGGCAAGAGAGCACGTTGAAAGATGAGAATCGAATATTACAGAATAGAGTTTTGGAACAGGAACAAAGTTTCGAATATTATTGAGTTTGGGTTTGATTCAGATCTCCACACTATCGGACTTGAATCCAAACTATCACCCCTTATCGCACCTCACTCCAACTCTCTGGAGATTCTGCGGATCGTATTAAAATCATAGACCCTCAATAAGAGTGAAAATGCCCCAATTGCCCCAACGCACCAATGCACCTTATTTTTCGTGCCCCTCGCTCTCTCCTTTTTTTGTATTTTGGCTGAGGTTTTGCCGGATTTTGTGCACAAAAAAGTGTTAAAAATTACATTTTTTCCCTATCTTAAGCCCTCTCCACTGCACACTAAACCTCGAATCGGAAGAAATTTTATGCCTCGCTCACTTTAACTATGCAGCACGAGGCTATTGACACACTATATTCGTGGGGGCTTTAGAGGAGCAAATAAATAGTACGAAACGGAATTTGACAAGCACTCAAATATTCTTGAAACCCTACAAAGACTAAGCTGTACTAACCCATTATACAACCCAATACACTACAAACCTCACCAAGTAATATTCATGATCCATTTGCCCTAATCTGTCCCTTAAGGGTCCATCGGAACCATTCTCCTTCGCAAAGGCACATATCACATCCCCCCTCCTAATTCCCTTCGTGCTGATCCCAATTTTTGACTTCTTTTGATTACGCACGTGCGTCAAATTTAATTTTTCCTCCTAACAAAAAACGCTTTTCAGTACAATAAGCCCTACAGAGGGCCCAAACGATTGGCCCAAATCATCGCCCAAAACTGCCACCTCGCTTTGTTGGTCACACGAGCTGCAACAAATGCACAAACTCCAATCCTTTGTTTTCCTTTTTCCTCCACTGGATCTCTCCCGTCCCCCCTCCAAATTACTCATGCCCTCCCGTAATATGCGCTTACTTTTTCTTTTTGATGTTGCCTTTTTTTTCTATCTAATTCTAAAATTCCATTACATTCACGTTCCCTCCAGTATATATAGCGGGAGGTATTTGCATTTATTTCCGTGAAAGGCTTGACTTCCAGGCCCAGATGAAATTCGGAAAGGAACTCGACAGACGATCTGTCGTCAAGTGGAAACATAACAACATCCACTATAATGATCTTAAGCATAAAATTAAATTGGCCACTTCTATTTCATATGAAGATGAGGAAGACGCTGGTAGTAGCGCTGCTGCCCTGGCGGCTATGATGGGCGGTACTTCGAAGTTTGTCCTTGATTCTGACACCCTGTCGAGACTGTCGTCGACTACTTCAACGGCGCTTAGTCAAACAAATTCTAAACATCGTTCCAGCTTGAAAACTTTGTACAAGGCATTTGCCAAAGAAATCGAGTTCATCAACTTGTTCGTTAATACTGAAAATATGAGAATGAGCCAACAGTTGATCGATCTTGGTATTCAGATCGAAAGATACATCAACACTTATGGTCCTTCTGTGAAGAAGACCGACGAGACTTCAGAGTCAGCCACCGATCTCAGACTGTCTGAACAACCAGTCCAACATAAATCTTCCACTTTTGATAATATGAAACAACGTAAATTCATTCGTCTTTGCAATGAAGCCAACTTGTTATTGGACAAATACAACGACTTGGCCCAGTTCATCAACCTTCAGAAGTTGCTGCTTCGAAAGTTGTTCAAGAAGTTCTTGAAACACTCACCTTTGCAGAACAAGACCGAATTCATTCAACATATAAAGGCCAAATTTTTAGAAGGAAATCCTAAAGCTTTTGTAAATGTGAATTTGAATGATGGAGTTCAGGAGTTGAGTTTCCTTCTTGAGGTTCTCAACTCCATTAGTTCCAATAAGACAGTATCGACTTTCCAGAGTTCGATCAACGTTGACATTCCACGTACAAAGAAGTTTGATATTCATGCCTTGACTAAGGGGACTTTTGAGAAGAAATTCCTTGTTCATAAGGACAATATCAACGAATTACAGATCAAATTACTTAAAGATTTCACCTTGGTATCGAATGGAGATTTAGGTGGGTCTGAATTGCATCCTATTTCTACTCATCCACACCCAATTTTGAGACTGTCTTCGTCTCATTTGAATTTGCATAAATCTCTGAACACATCTCATCGTAAATGCAGTTTCCATGATGATGAGCACCATCATCCTCATATTGATATGGATACTAGTTATGATTCTGTAGCTGTTGCAGCAGCAGCAGCTGAACATGATCCTTCGGAGGCTGAAAGAGCAGAGAATTCCATCATATTGGGTCCTGTAAATGTAGAAACCTCAAGTTTACATTCTTTTGTCTCTCGTATTTCCCTTGCTGGCGAGGAAAATGCTACTCCAGAGTATATATTGGTAGCCAAAGTAGGAGGATTCAAGAATATCTCCTATACTAAGATTTCCCAAAAGATTTTAGATGTCTTATTGGACCAAAAATTGTCCAAGGACCAGAAAATCCTGGAATTGAGACCCTTGGTTACTCCGGAAATGGACGTAGTAGCCTTGAATTGGGCTATTGGCAATAATTGTTATCCTTTGTTCACTCTCGATTATAGTAGAGTCAGATTTGTTTTACCTGGTACTAATGGTACCAAACGTAATAGTGTTGTTTCTTCGACCTCAGCTAATTTACAACAGCCATATTTCATCTCTTTGGATTATAATATCAAAGCAAATGGATCCGAGGAATTCCCTTATGCTGTTATGAGAGTATCTTATCATGATGATACTCATGATTTCCCGATCCAGCTTTTGAAACTCTTTTCTACTCATTTAGTGTACCCAGTTGACAGTGCTACTTTCTCTGTTCTGAATTACATGATTTTGAAGCATGATAATTCGATCAATAGAGAGAGATTCTTGTCTTGGTTCGAAGTGGTTGATTCTAACAAGGACATCAAGAAGATGCCTCCTACTACAGCAGTATCAAACCCAGGATCAGTCGTCTCTGGACTGTCCACCCAAGGAAAACCAAAAGGTATCTTATTGAATAGAGAAGAGGCTCCAAAACTGAGATATTGGAACGAATTTGAAGATGGCTCTGAAGGAGAGGCAGATGATGGTTTCTACATTTACGGAGACGATGGTGACGTAGATATCGAGCTGCAAACAATAATCCTCAATCAAAATAGAGTAGAGAAGATCTTACAACTGTCTGATAAAGTCGTTAATTTCTTTGGAAAATGTCGGGATTCGATCCTGTCATTATTCGGATCTTCTCCTTCTACTCTCGGTACATCTCCTTTGACCGATAAAAGATTTATTTACCAAAGACAAAGAAGCTATGGATCTTTGAGTTCAGACACCGAGCTGGATGATTACGAGGATGGAGATGACTACGATGAGGAAGATGAAGATCCTCAAGAAGGAGCCACCACTTTCAGATATCCATCTCCTCCGTTTGAGGTATCCACATCAAGAGGTCGTGAACCGGCTTCTAAAAGAAGAAAATCGGTCAGTAACAAACAATATTTGGAAGAATTACAGTACGATAAAGTGATCACTTTCTTATATTTCTTTATAGTTTTTTGCTCGGTATTATTGGATGGGATCTCATTTGGAATATTGTTCACGATCCATTCGGTCCAATCTACCTCATCATCTCTGCTGATGTTGCTGTTCATCTTTTTCTGTTTCTTGCTCGCCTTAATCATGAGCATCTCGGGAATTTCTCTCATTAATTTCCGTCATAACGAACCCCCAATTTGGCACTATGGTGTCAATTATATCGTGCTTGCATTGAATTTGTGTACGATTTGCACAGGAATCTTTTTAATATCACCTATAATAGATTAATAGATTCGTTTATTGATATGTAGAAATTTAGAGCTATACTATTAGCCTAGGTGTAGATCTGTAGATCTGGATCATTACATAAACTCCATAATGTTGGGAGGACGGAACTTCTTAAATATATTAGCCCCATTCTCAAGGTATTCTTCTCTTGTAATACAAACCTTATCAAATGATGACTTATCATTTTGAGCAAATGTCAGAGCTCCTTTCCAACTATAATTTTGAGGATCTTCAGGTTTGGCGATCCGGATTTTCCAATCTTGAGGTAAATTCATTTCTAATTCTTGTTGTAAACGAGGACGGAATCCCTCCATTTGGAAATTCCCCCCAACCAAAACAATATTCAGCAGAAGTAATGGTTGAGTTAATTCAGGACACAGCTTGATACAGTCGATTATAGTATCTACTAACCCAGCCTTATTATCCAATTGGGCGATTTCAGGATGGAACATCACTTCTGGGATCGAAATCCTCTCGTCATATAACTTCAAAATCTGTAAATCATTAGCAGCTGAGACCCCCAATTTCTTACGATGCAGATCGGTCAAAACATAACCTTTGGTGGTGGTCTTAAAATCTGGTAATACGTATTCCACCACCATATCAGAGGATCCTCTTATATTACGGGCCTTGGAAATCTTCTCCATTGTAACGTTGAAGTCTTCTGCCACGGCACATGATTGTTCTTTAATATTATTCACCAATATAGTTTCTTCAGTGACATCATAGTACCTAAAAGAGATCATTTCACGGAGTAATCCGGTTAAAAAACGACCTCCTATACTTAATTTCCTCACTCCTCTCCAATAAACTATTCCCTGTATAACTGGAACTACCCAAGTACAATTGAATCCGGAGTCAACCACAAGTTGAAAATCGTTATACTTATTTCCATCGGATGGGAGAGAAGTCTCACCAACAAGAGCATTAGTCGTAGTATAATTCCACGGCACAAACGACAGTGGAGACAGTTTATAGTATTTTTTGAACTCGTATTCCTCCATGATCATTTGATCGGTCTGTTTGGAGAGCTGAGGGAGCTGGAAAAGCTGCTCAGTGAGCACTATGTTGTCACAATTGACGATATTCTCATCTAATTTGGTGAATGCCTGATCCCAGAGCAGTTTTTGAAGTTCCCAAGACGTGACTTGACCCAATTCACAAGGTCTTTTCACCTGTATTTGTGATATATCCTGGATATTCTCGGTCTGTTCTCCCAAATACACCTTCTTGTCTTTGGTACGCATCATACAGTTGGGTATAGAGACGTCTGGAGGTCCCAATTCTGCACCTTCATTAGCATCAGAGACAATCCCCAGTCTCAAAGTATACGATCCATTATCTATAACAAGAGTTTTAGACATGTTGCCACCTTATTAAGCTACCTCTTAGACCACCATTCAAATCGAAAGAATTTGTTAGGGCGAAAAATATGGCCCAATCAGGAAAACTGAGCATTTTACGAACATCACCAACTCGCGTCTTGTGTTTATTATCCTTATTATTGATATATCGCTCGTATAAGGGCGATGTTTTCATTGCTAAAAAAATAATAGTACGAATTGTAGTAAACACGAGTCACAGACTGATCTGGTGACTTGAAACGATGAATAACTGGAATGTCACCATCGATGACACCGATGATGATTTAAATGAAAGATATGGGAATCCAGGGGTCGATTCTACAAGACTGCCGGCTAAACCGCTGAGACCCCCTCCCGAACTCATCACCAAAACGTCTACAGACCTTCTTCAATTCCTATCAATTAGCGATAATATTCGCACAGAAAGTATTGTACAAGAAGCGATTATTCCCAGTGCGCGCACTTCTCGGATCGAGAGTATGCGCTCGTCTATGGTGGGACCGCGTCTGTTACCTGGAGAGGTTCCACCACTCCCACCGAGATTTATTGAACCAACTCCAATAATACAAGATGTTCCAAGAACACCGACTACGCCTCATTCGGTTTCTCGATTTTCCACATCACCACATCACTTTCAACATATTGCCGTATCACCATCACAACATTCATTACTACCCCCATCATATGGAATATCCCCGGCCCCATCGACAGGTTCTTCCCCTATGCTTACCTCACCTAGGCGTACCTCCCCTAGGCTTACCTCCCCTAGACCATACCCGGACATTGACGACTTAGAAATTGATGATGGAGACTTGACTGACCTTCCTATCTTACCACCTCTGCAAGAGATGCACCAGTACGAGTCTCATCAAAGGGTTCTGTCTTCGATCTTCGACTCTACCGGAGTCTCAATTCTGGATCAACTTGTAGAACCCGACGTTATGGATAGTTTCGACTACGATACAACAACAAGTTCAATTCCCCCACTTACCCCTACTAAGAACAAGCACACCCCCTTCGATGTATTGGAGTTACCAAGTTTACTGCCATTGACCCCTAAGAAACAACTGCCTCCGTCCCCAGAGAAACCCCTCCCCACCGTACCTCAGTACCAGGGTGAATATTCCAAACCAGAAGAGAGCCCAAGTAAAGAACTCAAACTCCCAGACCTCCCCTACTCTTCAAAGTTACTCAAACCTAAACATTTCCAAAGTTGTAAGAGACTCAGCTATCTCTCCAATATATGGGATTGGTGTTGCAAATTACAGCAGTGGTTCCCTAACCAACTGATGCCTCCTGCCGAGTTTGAGCGTAGTTTGTTCTTATTATTTGACTTTCATATCCCACAATTGTCAGATACTCACCTTGAGGCCATCGCAAGCGATGTTATGAATAGTTTTATAAAGTCGGGTAATGTTGAGATCAAATTTGATGTCGTGATATTCTCAACATCTACATCTCTGTCGGGTATATTGCCTATTCTTCGGGATTGTTACTCCCCTATGAACCATGTGTTCCCTACTCCATATCGCTGTTACTCACATTGTTGCACTTATGAACGTTTGAACTACGCTGTGCCTCCACAGACAGTTCAAACCAGTAATATGATATTGGGAGAAGATTGGGTTTCGCATTGGAAATTGACCAGAGACCAATTGGAGGATATTAGCAAAAAGGTTCAGATTCAACAGTCTCATATTTTTGACCTGATCAAGTTGGTTCGCTCTTTCATCAATGCTGGAAAAGTGTTGGTAGAGGTGTTTGGAGAGGGGTTTTTACGTAACAAGCAATATTTCGGTAACGAGAACAACTTGAATTGGGATAAATTCTACGACGATGCTTTTATGACTGTTAAAGTGTTAAATGACGTAACAAGAGAGAGGTTATTTGAGCCGTTAATTCAAAAGTTGAATACCGAGGGGAAATTCATCACTGGAATTAGTGATATTTTCCAGAATTGGTTGAATGAAGTATCGGTACCTCTTTTGTTATATTCTGAAAAGAGAGTTCCGGTTTTAAATTTGATAAAACTTGAATCAACCCTTAAATATTCACCTTTCACAGAGTGGATCACTAGAACAAATCTGTCGGTGTCTCGTGATTTCAACTCGGAAAGGTTATTCTCTGTACAGTTCCTCACTTTTTTCACCACTTTAAAGGTCACTTTATTGGCCGTTCTGAGTAAAACAGAAGAAGTTAACCCAGAACATAGAGCTTTGCTCAAAGTGTTGAAAAACATCGACATCCTCATATCAAAATCCGATAAAACTCAGCTGGTTCTGGAAAGGAAGATCCTGGTGAACTCTTTGAAAAGCAAATTGTCTTTGAAATACAAAGAGGCTCCAAATATTCAATTGGATTTAGACAATGATGAGAGAGATGTGTTCAAGATTGGCACTGTAGTTCGTAAAAGAGACATTTTGCACCGTGTGTTGAACGACACCCGTGTCACTTTGATTCTCCTCGACAATTATATCTTAATTGCCGAGGATGTAGAGGCTAATAATGGCATGTACAAGATAACCGAACAACCTATACACTTGAGTTATCTTCATGTCGATTACAAAGCAACAGAATTTGAAGAGAATAACGGTGGTTCTCCTACTAAGATGGGCTCTCATGATAATGCAAATGAGCAAGCCGTTTTCAAAGTCTACCATGCTTCTAAAGGTATCTTTTTGGTCTTCGAGACCGAATATGTAGAAGAAAGAAATGCCTGGATCAATGCTTTAATGAGTCTGAAACAAAAATTCAATCAAATCAGTGCTAAATTTGAGCCATTCAAGGTTTCCGTTTTGGCAGATTCTCTTCTTGGAATGGACCTGGCTGACATCTCGACCTATCGACAAGCTTACGCCAATAATGATAACATAATGACACTGGTTCGTAGCGTCGATAGCCATTTACCTCCAGTCCAAGCTATCAACCAGGTATTGTGTTTCAACAAATTTAAGTATAAAGAGAAAAGTTACACATTTCTCGGTACTTCCAATGGCTTATTTATGGCTCCTTCGGGTCGGTACAGGGCTTGGAGGAAATTCTTAGACATTAAAAACGTTACTCAAGTAGAAGTTTTAGAAGAATTTGGATTAGTGTTCTTATTAAGTGACAAAATTTTGACTTACTATTATTTGGATGCTTTTATTACTAGCGATAAACTGGTGGGTCAGAAAATATCAAAACAATATGTATCATTCTTCAAAATAGGTAAACAGAACGGGACTACGATGATCTTCTTTATGAAACAGAAACAATCGGTGTCGTATTTCAAAGTATTGATCCCAATTGTGGAGAAATCCACTAAAAAAGTAGAGTCTTTCCAAGAATATAAAAAGTTTTATATCCCTGGAGAGTGTACCGACTTGACAATTTTCAACTCCACCTTTGTGGTCCATACGAAGAAAGGATTTGATGTAATGTCTCTTGCTATTCAATATCCACAATCGATTCCGGATCTCAAAACTGCTGCTCCTCATGGGACTAAGATGGATAATTTGAAGAAAACCTTAACACAACAAAATGTCAAATCTTTAGGCATTTATAAATTGTCCAACAACAAAGAATTCCTCCTTGTCTATAACAAATTTGCCCTCTTTGTCAGCAAGACAGGTGTTGTGACTAGAGACAGATTGGTTCAATTCTCCATCAAGGCCCATACTTCTTATTTCGATCGTAATTTACTTGTCTTGGCCAACAATCATTTTGTCGAGGTTTGGTATATCAACGATACTTCTAACGTTAATTATCAATTAGTCCAAGTTATTACGGCACAGAATTTGAAGGTTATTCATAATAATAACAGAGGAATTATATCTGTTCAACATCCACTTTATCCGACAAGACAACTTGTTCTTACTTTGAAGCCTAAATTTTGATAGGAATGAATTTATGTGAAGTTTTGAACCCTGACACAATGTAAATGTCTACCCCCCATGTAAACCCAACGTGACCCCTATGTAACCCCCCTCCCTCTAGTAACCCCTAACCCCCTTTTAACATCATAACACCAACTCCACACAGCCCCTAACCTTCCAAAAACATAATCAATAATCTATAGCACTTTACGAAAATCACCAAAATTCAACATTTTCAAAAACTCTTCCAAAATAATAATCTCCACTAAGAATTGGAGTTGATTAGTTAACAGCCGTAGGTAAATCATCCTGTAAACAAATAAATTTCTGTGATCCGATCGATCTTACAGCATCCAGTTTGTGGTTGACGCTATTTTCAAGTGATTAGTCGATAGATTGCACCATGAATCAACAACCTCCACAGAACGGCGGTTCAGGAACGCCAGGCGCCGATGGAGCTCTGCAACAACAGCCTCAACAACAACAAAGGATCGTTCTTCAACCACTGCAAATCCACAGTTTGACTGAGAATTACAAAAATGAGATTGCTAAGGCTAATGAAGTAGGTAATGAGACCGAAGAAGGTAAAGAACATTTGAGACAGGCCAAAAGAATCAGAATGATTTTACTTCGTTTCCAACAACAACAGCGTATGCAAAGACAACAACAGCAGCAACAACAACTTCAAAGACAGCAACTGGGACAACTGCTGCCTGGAACTGCCACTCCTCTGCAAGGTCTTTCCAGTTCTCCTAATACCCTGCAAGCTTCGCCTATGATGGCTCAACTGCAGCCAAATATGTCTAGACAAGGTTCCTTCCAAGGTCTGCAACAGTCACCTGATGTATCTAGACAAGGATCTCAGATGAGTCCAATAATGCAACAGCAGCAACAGGCAAGATTACAACAGACTACTGGACAACAAGGTCTGACTCCTCAACTGTCTGGTCTGCAGGGTCTGCTGCTGGGTCAGAACCCAATTAACACTAGTATCTTACAATTACAGAAGATCAGAAAGATTTTGGACGATTTCCATAGTAGATTAAGAGCCATTGATAATGCTAAGAAAGCAGGAACATTAAGTCCAGAAGAATTAACTAGATTGACTCAACAAGAAGAACTTTTAAAACAACGTTATGAGCAATATACTAGAGCAGCTGTGCAGATGTCTCAAAGTATTCAACAACGTCGTGCTCAGTTGGCTGCTGCTCAACAACTGAATGGAGGGGCCCTGGCTGGTGCTAGTGCTGGTGGTGCTGTAGCTTCAGGAGCTACTGGAACTAATTCCGCTATGGGGACGCCTCAAGCTCAACAAGCCAGAGTTGCTGCTGTGAATCCACAATCTGGAGGAACTCTGCAGCAGCAACAACAACAGATGCTGCTGTTAAGACAACAACAACTGCAACTTCAACTGTTGAGACAACAGCAACAGCAACAACAGCAACAGCAGCAGCAACAACAACAGCAGCAGCAGCAACAACAGACTGGTCAACTGCAATCACCTGTAAACGCTCAAAGACAACAATCTGCTCCACAACAACCTGTTGCTTCTCCAGCAACTACTAGACCTCCACAACCAACAATTCCTAAAAATACAACGGCCACAGCTGCATCTGCAGCAGCTCAACAACAGCTGCAGCTGAACAGAACTCCTGCTCCTGCAGGAAGATCGGCCTCACCTCCTTCTGGACAACAGAGCTCTACTCCAGTCACACATGTTAACGCGCTGGCCAGACCAAGTGGTTCTGTACAGAATGCATCTGGTATCATGGGTCCTGGATCGTCTCTGTCGGTAGTTAAGAGTCCTGTTCCTAGTATCCCTGTTTCTTCAACGATTAACGTACCAGCCCCAGCCCCAGCTGTTATGAAGGGAGCTCGTCCTACTTCAATGGGAGGTGGTGCCTTCAATGCCTTGCCTCTTACCACTCCTGCCACATATAAATTACCTCAATTCGAGATGGAGGGAGACAGAGTATTACATAAGAGAAAGTTGAAAGAATTGGTCAGAAGTATCGGGTCAGATGAAGGAGATGGAGAAACCACAATCGATGGAGATGTGGAAGAGTTGTTATTGGATCTTGCTGATGAATTCGTCAACAATGTGACCAGCTTTGCTTGCCGTTTGGCCAAACATAGAAAGTCTGACAATATCGACGTGAAGGATATTCAGTTACATTTGGAGAAGAATTGGAACATCAGAATTCCGGGATATTCCAGTGATGAGATCCGGTCTACAAGAAGATTCCAAGCTACTCCTGCTTACAATCAAAAGCTTTCTGGAGTTGACATTGCTAAGAGTGTGAAGAAGGATGGAAATTGAGAGGTCAATAAGCAAGTAATTGAATAGATGTAATTATATGAGGTGAATTTAAGGAAATTGTAGGAAATTTTGTATGAAAGAAATGGAAATTTTAGTATGGCGAAAATTAGTATGGGAATATTTAGTAGGGGAAATTTTAGTAAGGGAAATTTTAATAGGGGAAATTTTGTATGGGAGTTTTTGTATGGGAATTTGTAGATAATTGAAGACATAACAAAAGACTGAATTATTGAGATCGGCGACTTGAAAGTAAAATATTAAATACCCTCTAACTTCAATTAAGTGAGATATCTTCATTTTTGACCACCCACCTCTGCTCATATTCTTTTATCCACCCCCTTCTCGTCCCCCTTCTATCCCCTTCTCATCCCTATAAAAAAATTGATTTTTCACTAAGAAAATCCTCGAGGTCATCGAGAAGACGTTGAGGTGTTATCTAGTGGGAAGAAGCCGGAAGGTTGGATATTCAAAAATATTATGACTGAGTTAGTGGTGGAGACAGATCATGTGTCTCTTGACTTGCTTTACTACTGGCTTAAAGCTACGTATTTTCATCCGTTGTATAGTATGGTCATCAACGGCGCTCTTTTCATGAAGACTGGATGTCTTTTATGGGTATATATCGGAGGAATTATAGTGGGATGGCATATATTAGGATGGATTAACTATAAATACAAGACTAGATCTATGTCTGGTGAGAATTTGAACTCGAATGCACCCAAGACACTCCTAATAACAGGGGGTTCTGGAGGTTTGGGGTCTCTGTTAGTACGACAGATTATGAAGAGTGGGATGAATATTGACAAAATCGTGATTATGGACTTAAAGGCGCCTGAATTTGATGATGAAGAGAAGATTGAGTTCTATCAATGTGATCTTTCTGATCTTCAACTGTCTTCGGACACCTTAGACATGTTATGTAAAAAGTACAATTTCAACGTGGCCATTTTAAACGCTGGAGTTCGTCATAGCTCAAGTCTTATAAGGACACCACAGTCCACTATCGACTTTATTATGGATGTGAATGTGAATGTGAATATCCGCATAATCAAGAAGTTGGCCACAGAAGCCAAACAATTACATTTGGTCACTATATCTTCGGCTTTGGGAACTGTAGGACCTGCCAACCATTCTATATATGCGGCCTCGAAGCTGGCTCTTCTGATGGTTCATGAGAGTTTGTCTTATGAAATGAGAGACTTGAGATTCTCATTATTCATGCCAGGTCAAATTGCTACAGAGATGTTCAAAGATGTTTCTATCAATCCATTCTTTTGTCCTCGACTCGATCCTGATGCTTACGCTAAGAAGATTGTAAGGTGTATTAAGAATGGTGAGAGAGGGTATTTCTGTGATCCATTGTATTCTAGATTGGGATTTTTAATGAGAGGATTTCCCAGTGTAGTTTATGATATGGTGAGGTGGATAATGGGACTGGACTCTACTAAAGAGAAGATTGAATAGGCTGATAGACAGATAGATAGACAGTCAAGTATATAACATGACGAATACATAGACAATACATAGACCTTACGACATTGACTTCAATGACACTTCTACATAACTTATTCTCCTATATATCTCTATTTTTTAGACTTCAGAAGCAAATCAACCTGATCCATAATCACACTCTTAAATTTATCTAATTGTAAGAACCCTTGAGCATCATAAACCTTGGAAAATTCCACCAGAGACTCAGCTTTCTTACCATCAAATTCAATCAAAAGCTTATATATAGGCTTATAATCCTCCAGAGAGGTAGAAATGACGAGTTTATTCTTCTTCTGATCAGTACCAACAAACTTCGTATCCTTCTCGACAAATTTACCGAACAAATAGACAGCAAAAGTGACCACATAGAACCCACAAACCAACAGCAGTGTCATATGTACATAACTACTATTCTTGAAATCGTTATTGAACTTCTTTTCCAAGTAGAACAAGAGCCCAGCCATCACAATTGACAGGTAAGTCAAGCCCAATTTGAGATCGATCATGGTGAAATCTTGCTTAAATTCATAACCTAATACGGAGGAGAGGTGTTCATCACAATTCTGTTTCATCTCACTCACAGAGTGGATGTTGACTTTCTTATTCTCAGCCATGACGCGTTAACCTATCAGATGACCTAAGTTTTGACCTGTACCGGATAGCGTAAACCTTACAGTGTTCCTGACGCCAATGAACTCTTTAGACACTCTGTTAAAAGCTTATGAATTTATTTCCTGACCAGGTAATTGCCTACCTAAGTAATTAAAAACAAATTCTCTCCGTTAGATTGTTTTGCCTTCCTATTAAAGCACCTTCCCCTTTAGTACCTCTGCGCTTGATCACCACTAAAAATCGACTCGAACCTCGACTTAATTACTGATAGGCACGTTGTATACGGTTTATATCACTGATATATACGTGTACTTCGCATTCAGTACACAGCATCATGGGAAGCAGCTCGAAATTCAACGTTGGAGCTCCCAGTTTTGTTCCAAATATCACACCTGATACTTTAAGAGGTGGCAACGCCACATCTCTGGCCACCGGTTCATCGATTCCGGTAGCTGGAAGCTCTGGAAGTGGTGGATCTGGATCAGGTATGAACTTATCTGCTATTCAAATGAATGGGAATAGTCGGGGAAATACCGGTTCCAGCAGAAAATCCAACCAAAGACATACAAAACAACCATCAAAATCCACTAATAACCATAAAAATACCACCAAATCACAACAACAGCAGCATTCTAACCAAAAAGATCTCATTAGATTGAATGATAAATGGGAAGAGGAGATTTTGGCCGGAAGAGCCAAACCTAATAGCCGTAAAGGTCAGATTTCCATCACCGATCTTTTGGATTTCCAATACGAACAGCATCCCGAACAAGACTCTCACTATAACAAACGTTCTAATAATAACAGGAGACGTCGGAGCAACAATGGTGGATTGGGTCCAAAGATTCATCTCTCAGGAGAACGGTATATCAATGTGAATTACAAGTTCGTCGTCGATTATAATGGAGATTATCGTGCCCAAGTACTAGATACCAACATCCCGATCAATAGACATAACATTTTAAGAGTGATAATACCCAAGAACGATACGCAATGTCCAATTTGTCTTACAGAGGATCTCATTGCACCTCGTATGGCTTCATGTGGTCATTGCTTTTGTCACGTGTGTCTTCTAAGATACCTTGACAGTGAACTGCCTGTTGTTAATAAGAAACAACAAGCTCAAGAAGGAACAAATAAACCTAAACATAAGGAATGTCCATTATGTGCTAGTAAAATCAAACCAGATGAGACATTGCCGGTTTTAATTAACCCCATTGATGAACGTTATGAAATGCCCAAAGTTGGTGAAGAGGCTATTCTCCAATTAATGTATCGTCCTCATAATAAAATCTTACTGTTCCCCTATCAAATGAAATTACGGAACAAAGAGATCTTTAGTGGGAATATTCCATGGTTTAGCTCGAGTGACTCTACTGCCTACGATTCTAAGAACTTAAATCTTACAGGGAATGATTTATTCCAATATTCCAGGATCATGAAAGCAGGACCAGAGTTCGCCATAGATAATTATTTAAGAGAGATCTCGGATATTCTGACCGAGCGTGAAAAAGATGCCCTCGAATACGGTGAAAGTGATGTCTATTACAATAAGGCAATCGAAAGGTCAAGAAAACTGATCGAGGCTATCGAAAAAGATTCCTTATCGCACAAATTAAGTGAAGTCACCATCCATACAAATTCCTCCATTGGAGCCGAAGTGCCTTTAGAAGAATTAAGTTTACTCCAACAATCTCAAACCGAGATAAATGACTCAAATACCTTTTTTTTCTACCAAACGTCATTCAATTCAAAGATCAAGTTTTTCGTTTCCGTGTTGGATAACAAAATCTTGAAACTGCTCTACGGATCTTACTCGAACTTCCCGTTATGTCTCAATATCAAGATCGAAAATATAGTACATGATTACATCGTGAACGATGAGGTGATTAAGAAGTACAAATTCCTTAGTTATTTACCACATGGAACCGAGATTGCGTTCTTAGAACTCGACTGGTTCGAAGACCGCAAGACCAACGGCAAGAGAAAATCGGTTCTCCCAACCGAAGTGTACCAAGAATTTCTGAAAGAGTTGAATTCTCGTTCCGAAAAGACGAGATCGAAGAATCTGCGCGAGGAGAGGTCACGTGCTCGGTATCAGAACGAATTGGAATGGAAGACTAGAGAGTTCTATGCTAATGAGAATAACTTTGCCATTGAGGATTATGGGGTGATTCCTACGGTTAACAAATTTGAGCCGTTGGTGTTTGAAGAGTCCAGTGAGTCTGATGTTAAATATGAGACGTCTGTTTGGGGTACAAAGGTAGTGAAGACTCAAGAAGAAGAGGACAATGATGATGGAGATACTTATTTGTCGGAATTATTGAGGTTATCGAAGGAGAAGGAAGATAAGAAGAAGGGTAAGAAGGGTAAGAAGAAGCTTGTATTGATATAGATAAGATATAGTTTACATAGTATAACAGTCTAGCATGTCTAATGTCTTATTTCAGTAATAATTGATCGATCTTGTCTTCTAAGGATTTGATACGGATGTCTTTTTCTAAACCGGAATCGATTAATTTGGAGATTAAGGATTCTAAGGTTTGGACGGTTGATTGTAATTTTTCAACTGTTTGTTTTAAACCTGCGGTGGCAGTTTTTGGGGCAGATGCTGCGGCTGGGGTTTCAGCTTTTTCAACCTCTGGTTCGGCCTTTTCAACCTTAGGCTCGGCCTTCTCGACCTTTTCAGCCTTTGGCTCGGCCTTCTCAACCTTTGGCTCGACCTTTGGCTCGACCTTTGGCTCAACCTTAGGCTCAACCTTTTCAACCTTAGGCTCAGTCTTGGTCTTAGGCTCATCCCACTCAGATTCTTCAACCTCCTTAGAAGCATCCTCAACCTCATCTTCACTAAGATCATTCACCTTATCCAACATACTACTAACACCAGAAGATGATTTCAACATTTCATCAACAGTTGTAGATCTTGAAGGAGGAGCTGAACTAACAGGAGTTGACTTGACCTCTTTCTTAGGTTCTTCCTTAACCTCCTTCTTTGGCTCTTCCTTAATCTCCTTCTTTGGCTCCTTCTTTGGCTCCTCCTTTGGCTCTTCCTTCTTAGTCTCCTTTGGCTTAGTTTCAACCTTCAGACTCAGAGTCAACGCTGGTGTCTCTCCATTATATAAATCCAGCATAGAGACCAAAATTGGTCCATCAACCTTCTTTCCACTCTCCCATTCCTCAGCACTCAATGCAGGGGTTCCACTTGGTGCATCAGGGAAGATATCATCTTGGAAATATTCTCCCTTTCTTGGACAGATAAAAGAGATCGGTTCGATGTAACTATCATTTCCACAAGTCTTATAAGCCTTCAAGATCTCATTTTCATGGATGTTAACAGCTCTCTTAGGACCAAAAGCAAATCCTCTTTGTGGATCGGTGGATTGATACTCAGATAATTGGAATAATTCATCATTTTCAAACTCGAAATAACGAATGTTTCCATCACCTTTACCAGCTAAGTATAACATATTGGTAAGAGGGTCAAATAATGGGATAATGACACCGGCAGATAAATCGACGGTATAAAAACCACCAAGAGATCCCTTCTTAATATCAGTAGTGTCCCAAACACCGATTTGACGGTCGGATAATTTACTAAATCCAGTAGTAGCGATTCTATCAGGAGACATCCAAACGACTCTACTCAGTTTAGCACCAGTATGACCTGGACCTTCAGATACGATTTCACCGGTTTGAGCGTCCCAAATTCTGATAGTTTTGTCACGGGAAGTAGTGGCTAATAAAGTACCATTATAATTCCAGTCAAACGATTGGATCAGATCTTTATGTTGTAAAGTGACGATGACTTTACCTGTCTCAACATTCCAAACCTTGACGGAATAATCCATGGATGAGGAGGCCAAGATATCCTTGGCGACAGGATTGAATTTGATATGACCAATCTTTCTCTTATGGCCTACTAAGACCTTGGTTGGTTCGGTGATATCCTTGATGGAATCAGACCCATCGACGTAATGATGGAAAGAATAATCATCCGGGATTCTCCAAATGGAGATCTTACCATCATCACCCGAAGAAGCAACGACTTGATCATCGAATGGATCAAAATCGATATCTAAAACGGTGGCAGCGGTTCTAAAGAGGGGGACCAAATCAGGAGCCTTACCGACCTCGGCAATTGGGATCACAGCAAAGGCTCCACCTCCACTGGCTTGCCAACAAGATCCAATGTACTTACTATTGGCCTTAATCAAGTTTGCATCGAAGGCATTAGTACTGATTTTCAAGTTCTCATAACTGGCTTCTTTCTTAGCTTTTTGTCCAAAGACGTGTCTGTATTTTGACAGACGAACAAATCTTCCACTGGATGGGGTTAGTATGATGGAGTTGGTGGTATTACTAAATATCTGGGCGAGAATTGGCCATTGGCTGATTTCTGGCTCTAGCGCTGTTCACTTACCTCATGTTTGATGTTGTGATGTAGTGGAATTAGTTGAATGTCAGTGGAAAATAACAACAGGATGGAACGGAAAATAACCTAATTAGGAAAGTGATAGAGTGTGAGCAAATAGATGGTATATATGAGCAGATTATGAATAATGATAAGAAACTTGGGGAACTTGGAAAAATAAGGACAGGAAAATTAAGAAACATAAAGAGGGAGGTTAGGGAGAGGCCACATAGATGAAACATATAGATGAAACATATAGATGAAACATATAGATCTTGGTATTGAGAATGATATTGATAGTGACAAAACTGCTATACACACAATATACAGCTTCGTTTCTTCTGTAGTACCTCCTACTCATTCCTTATTTCTTCCTCCCTTACCCCTCCCCCTTCCCTTCCTTATTTCTTCCCCATCCTACAGGTTTCCTCACCCCCCTTCTTATCCTTTCTTATCATTTCCTTACCCAAGCCTAAATATTTGTACTATTTCTCTCACTTTTTTATTAACCTTAAATCTTTCCGTATGATTTTGCGCGTCTCAACTAAGACACAACAGCCGCAAAACACACAAATATTACTCTCACTCAGACATTATCCGATACCTAACAATCCGGCTTTTTCCACAATCGACTCGTCCAACCTCATCACCTACTCATCCCCTCGTGCTCTACTCATTCCCTTCACCCTCAACTCATCCTCTCATTCCCTGCTCATCTACTCCTCCCTACTCCTCCCTACTCCTCCCTACTCCTCCCTACTCCTCCCTCTCCCTGCTCATCCCCTTTGTCCTTTCCATCCCTCCACTTGATCTACTTTTTCCCTCCACTCTAAGCTCTTCTCTCTTTTCTCTTCACTCTTCTCTTCACGCTCGCGCGCGCGCTTATTTCTCGTTAAATTTTTCTCATTCTTTCAACCCTCCTTTTAATCGACCGATCTACTTCACTAACAACCGCCGTTAGTTGTTTGAACTTGAGACCCCTCCAAATCCCCGCCTACCTCCTCTCATCAAGGTACTAAACTCACCAAACGGCTAATTGCCTCTCCATCACACTCAAATATCCCCTTACCGCCACCCTCCCTGTTCAAATTACTCCCCCTTTACAATGGATGATTTGGTGGCGCGGATACAACAGTCCCATCGCTGTCCAAGTGATGGCCAGTACCAACAATCTGTACTCCAGGAGGCCTTCAAATTCATAGTCGCGTTGCCAAAAGACGCTCACCTCTTTTGTGACCCCACCGCCAAACCACCCGCCGTTCATTTATTGATCTTATTTTGCATGTCTGACACTTCCAATTTGAAATGGCTTCAAGATCGAATCCTGGTCTCGTTAGCTACTTGCCGTGATTGTATTCTCCTGTTCCATGAAGGTAGATGCGACCTCATGAGAGCCTTCTTGGAGATCAGAAAGTTACCCTACGCTACCGTCAAGAAATTTAATGATGTCATTTTAGATTGGGAAGCTAATTCTCTCGTATATAAACTCGAGAAAACCATCACTGAAGGGTTCGGAGCTCAACGTGACAAACAAATTCCTCCACTGTTATTCGAATGTTTGATTTCTCCTAGCATTTTCAGGGTCAAACCTCAACTTAAACCTATTTTTAGGGAAATTTTTGTTCGATTCCTGGGAAATGGGATGCAATTGCCCACTTATTTGACCCCAGGTGCCCTATTTTTCGCTTTTGAGCGTGATCGTAGTATGTTGGATATCAAATTTAAACTCATTGGTCTGTTACAAACTCCATTTACTTGGTCTAACATAATATCCGAAGAATTCCTCTTGCATTTAATCGCCGTCCAGGATCCTTCTCTTTATAATGAGGAGAATTGCAAGCTTTTCTGGATTTCTTTCAACCCTATACTTCTTAATTTGGATTCAGAGACAATAATGTCTCAATTGATTGAGAATATGCCCACTTTATCACTGTTGAGAACCGTATTACCGTTCATTGTCGAACCATTCCATAAAGTACTTTTGAACCAGATTTTTTCTCGTCTTCGTGGGCCATTGCCTCTTTGTCTTGTCGCTCTTAACCGTCTTATCCTTAAATTAGGCCCAGGTTTCTGGAAACTGGTCCTGCCTGTATCATATTTGAACATTTTAGACACCATATTTGTCAATCCATATTACGCTCAGCTTTTGAAACTTCCTGTTCCTCCAATGGGCCCAGATGCTATCTATAAATTCTCCGATTTACTCAGGTGGATTGTACTGGTGTATGAGAGCCTTCGAATTGACAGCTCTGAAAGACGTCAAGCTGGTTTGAAAATCGCAGATTTCTTATTCAGGCAAACTCACAATGGGGTGAACAACTTGGAGATCATTAAAATCGCTTTACTGATCCTTGATGATTGTTTCAGAATCAGAAATACTTTCGACTCTCCTTCTTTGCCGTTAGAATTAGTTTCTAAAGATGAATGCCGTGTCTTTGTCGATAGCCAAATCGATTCTTGTTTCATCATTTGTTCTCATGATCTGGAGACTGAGTTAGAAAAAGATCTGCGTCGTTTGGCCTTGTCCATCATCGTCAACGCCATTAAAAGTGATATCTTTTATTTCATTGTTCAGTGTCGTGCTTTGAAGTTTGGCAAAACTAATCAATTACCCCTTGTTAAGTATAGGGACTATTTTTGGAAAGCGTTGACCACTTTTGTCGAACATAGCTCATTTGGTGCCGCAAATGTTTTACCATCACTTTCTCTTTTACTGTTAATTACGCCTGTGGCTGAGGATCCGACTACTAAAAGTTCCGCTCAAAAACAGGGTATTACTGTAGAAGCATTCAACAAACAAACCCAACTTCTCTTCGCCGGAGTTACAACTCTTCTTGAAACTTATGCTTCTTGTGATCCTCAACTCCTCAATCAACTCTTTGCCACAAAAGAGTCTGCCATTGGATTCTGGAGTTGTTTCTTCTGCTACGACCAAAGTCTTTATCAAGCTGCTGTAAATATCCTCTATAATGGGTTTGATGTTGCTGGTCGTTTAGAAGGTATTAAAGTAGTATTAAAGAAGTCTCCGGATGTCGTTTTAAGTTGTTTGGCCGATATAATGCCATATATCACGGGAAACTGCATTTATGAACAAGTCCCAAGATCTGTAAGAATCTTGATGGATATGGTAACAGCTCTTGCCGACCCTGTTGAAGGTCTTTTGGTTGCAGACAATCTTGTATCACAGATGGAAGACTCGAACTTTCTCCATACTTTCTGGATTAATTCTTGGAGCTTCTTAGCCGAATTATACGAGAAAACTGTTCTCTGGGCTAAATCAATGCTGGCTCTGGATTTAATCGACTATACAAGAGACGTTCTTGACTTGACTCATATGTTATTAGATGCTTTACAAGTTTTCCAGAAATCTATTGAAGGTGTTAATTTAGTATCTAACATTCTTGAGGTGATTCCTAAGATGCTTGTTTGGTTGAAATTAGGAGATCAAGCTTTATTAAGTTCGTGTGTTAAGCTGGTTCATAAGGTTCTTGACATTGTTGAGAATGATGATCTGGTCCAATTGGATCCTTCCATTATTTCCACACTTACTAAATTCTCATTGAAGTCAAAGGGGTACTATAATAAGATTCCAGAGCAACAAAGATTAGATATGTTGGAGAGGGCTCGTGAACTTAATTCTGAGGTTGTTGAATCTATTCAAAAGGATTATAATCTGAAGCAGCAGTTGCTGCTGCAACTGCAACAACTGCCCCAACAACCCCAAGAGACTACTAGTCGTACTAATCCTGAACCTCAGGTTTTACATATTCAACATGTCAAAGGTAAATCAGGTCAAACGTTACTTTCTGAATTTTTGGGTAAACTGAAATCAATTCCTGAACCTCCTCTGCCTGAAGAACCTCCACTGAAACAGTCTTTATTACTGGCAGCTAAATTGGATTTGGCTCTGAGAAGAAAAGCAATGAGTGCAACCTCCAAGCTGAAACCAATCGCTGCTCCTGCGGCTCCAAGAGCTCCTGGTTTCAATAGAAAGAGACAAGATTCCGATTCTTCTGATTCTTCTGACTCAGATTCCGACTCTGATACTGAGGTTGGTGGCCTTTTCAAAACTTCCAAACCGGAGAAACGTATTGCCAAACCCAAGAATAATCTGATCTCCTTACAGTTCAAGAAGATCGTCACCAAGACACCAGTCAGAAAGACTGTCGATCAAAAGGAATTGGATGCTCAACGTATGAGATTAAGGTTGAATGTAGACTTAAATCCATTGTACAAGAACGTTTTATCCTGGAGTTATTCTAGAGAAAGTGAATTCCCTCAAGATATGGAAGATCCACTGAAATTCTATACCAAAGTGAATGATTCTTTCAGCACTACAGCCGAGTATGTCAAGACTTTTGAACCTTTATTGTTGTTGGAATGTTGGCAAGCTATTCAACAATCGAAACAAATCGGAGAAGAGACTCCTTTCAAGATTATAGTAGGAAGCAGATCAACGACTGATTCGTTCTTTGATGTATATGCTTCGGTCAAGAAGGAATACTTATCTCAATATAAAATTGGAGATTCAGATATGATTGTTTTATGTTTTGATTCCAATGCCCCAGAGAATTTGAATCCTAAAAATGCCGGCCCAACAATTGAAGCCATCAAGAATTCAAAGACAACATGCTTGGCTAAGATTAGAGAGATTAAAAGTGTCAATGCCGAGCTTGCTGATATCACATTACGTGTCGGTACTAAGAATAATCCTATGATCTCATATTTAACACCAAGAACAGAATTGATGGCTATGAAAGTGATGCAGATGATCACCATTGAGAGAGAATACTCTTCCTTGAAGGGTTTGGAATATTATGATCTTAAAAAGAGCATCATTTCTGCGACACCCACCATCACTGATTCCTTTGTTACTTCGACTGTGTCCAAACTTACTCAGTCATTAAGAGTTAACCAATCTCAAGCAAGAGCTATTCTGGGAGCCTCTTCTTCTCAAGGTTTCTCCTTAATTCAAGGTCCTCCAGGTACTGGTAAGACTAAAACCATTCTTGGTATTATTGGACATATCTTATCTACAGCCAGATCTACAGTTGGTAAACCTATAATGGTTCCTGGAATGACTCCTAACCCACCACAACAACAGCAACAAAAGAAGATCTTGATCTGTGCACCTTCAAATGCGGCAGTAGACGAATTAGTGTTGCGTCTTCGTGCCGGAGTATTGAACTCTGACGGTGCTCGAATGGAAACCAAGATTGTTCGTCTTGGTCGTTCAGAAGTTGCTAATCCCGCTGTAAGAGATTGTGTATTGGAAGAAATCGTCGATCGTGAGTTGAGTGCTAGGAATGATCTCAATGTTCAATCATCAGACCCAAAATTAAGAGAAGAACATACTAAATGTGTGTCCGAAAGAAACTGTATTATGGATCAGTTGAGAGATGAAAATTTGACCCCTGAACAGATCGATAGTTTGAGAAAGACTTTGAAATCCGTAGTACAAAAGAGAAATGAACTTGGTCTGAAATTAGATGAACAAAGAGAAAGAATATCCAAATCTTCAAGAACAAGAGAGATAGAGAAACGTCTGATACAAGCAAAAATCTTATCTGAAGCTCATGTTATTTGTTCGACCCTTTCAGGTTCTGCTCATGATGTTTTGTCCAGTTTATCGATGACTTTCGATACTGTGATCATTGATGAGGCAGCTCAGTGTGTGGAATTATCAGCTATCATCCCGTTGAGATATGGTTGTAAGAAATGTATTATGGTGGGAGATCCTAATCAATTACCTCCTACCGTGTTATCACAACTGGCAGCCAAGTTTTCATATGAACAATCATTGTTCGTGAGAATGCAGAAGCAACATCCTAATTCTGTCTATCTTTTAGATGTTCAGTATCGTATGAATCCTGAGATTTCCAGGTTCCCAAGTGCCGAATTCTATAATTCCAAGTTACTTGATGGTCCTAATATGGCCCAAGTAACACTGAGATCATGGCATTCTTCTTCTCCATTCAAACCTTATATGTTTTATGATATTGATGATGGTCGACAGAGTCAAAATGATAGAACTAAGTCGTTTTTCAATGGACTGGAAGCTAAATTTGCCTTGGAATTGATCACTAAATTGTTCAACGAATATCGTGATGAGGATTGGGTTGGTAAGATTGGAGTTATTTCTCCATATAAAGAACAGATTAGGTATATGAGAGATCTTTTTATCAAGAGATTTGGTAGATCTATATTAAAGGAAGTTGATTTTAATACTGTCGATGGTTTCCAAGGTCAAGAAAAGGAAATCATTATTATGTCATGTGTTCGTTCCGGTCAACAGACAGGTATTGGATTTTTGGGTGATGTCCGTCGTATGAATGTTGCTTTAACTCGTTCGATCTCATCGTTATGGATTTTAGGAAACTCAAAGGCTTTAATTCAGAACAGAGTATGGAGTGATTTGGTTAATAATGCAGTTGACAGAAAGGTATGTTTTAAGGTCGCTAAGGGTGTATTAAATGAAGGGATGTTCAATCGTCCAGTGGAGAATTTGAATACGGAATCATCAGCTGAACCACCGGCTTCTGCAAACCTTTCTACAAAGGCTTCTGGAAATGCTCCCGTAAATGCTTCCACTGATTCTGGCCCAGTGGAGACAACTGATGACCTGGAACTTCGTCGTAAACGTAAACTGGCGATTGAAAAGTTGTCACTGCAAAAGAAAGATGCATCAAAACCAAAACGAAGAAATATAGTACCTTTCTCTGGAAGATCACGAAATGTTTTGACATCTGACTCGTTACAAAGTGTGAAAACGAAAAAGGTGACTCAAGAAAGCAGTCAGGTTCTGACTCCTCCCCCTCCACCACCAGCTCTGCCTCCAGCTTCACTTCCACCTCTTCCTCCACCACCTCCTCCAATTGATGGGTCTTCAATAGTGAGCCAAGTGAAAGATCCTCGAAAAAGAAGAACATCCAGTCAATCAGTCTCTCTGCCTGACCCTATTCTGCCTCCGCTGCCTCCGCTGCCCCCTGTGGTAGCCCTGCCACCCGTGGCTGCCCTGCCTCCTCCTGCTCTGCCCAACTTCCTGCAACATCATGACACCAACTCATATTCAGACTCTTCTGATAGCAGTGGCTCGAAATACCCAAGATCAAATTCTTCCGGTTTATTACCACAAGACAATCATCGCATAAATAAACCCCACCATCAAAATTACAAAAGAAAACCTTATTACAATAATGGATACGAGAAGAGACACCCTGATGACAGGGATCAATCTAATCGTTCCTACAATGGAAATCGTCCTCAAAATGGACATGGGAACCGTTATGATTCTTACGGGTCTCGAGGAAAGTACCATTATGAATCGAGATCCAAAAGAAATTAGCATTTAATAAATGATATGCATTAATTATATAGTAGGTTGTAGAGTTAATGAGAGGATATCTACTCTGGCGAAGACCTCTTAGGAGAGTTCTGGTTTGAGATCTCTTCTCTAGACATCTGAGATATCGGCTCAGTTGTACTTGTGACCGAAGTAGTTGGTAAAGATTGTTTGATAGCGGAGATTTTAGGGGTAATTTTGGGGGTAATTTTAGGGGTAGCTTTTGGAGTTTGTGAAACTGAATTCTCACTGATTATAGATATCAGCTTCCTGATTGTTGATATCTCATTCAATATAGCATTGCCAACAATTTCAAGCTCAAATTTCTCCAGAAGTTCATACTTCTCAACCAATGATTTCAATGTAATGTCCAAATTATTAACAACCTCAGAATCATCTAAAGTTCGAGGCACCGAAGCCACAGATCTGAATCTTTTCTCCATATCAATAACATTCCCAACAGATTCCTTCCATATAATACTACTCTCCTGATATTTAAAACTCTGAGTCTCTTGTTTCTCCAATTCATCATTGATGGCCTCCACCTGTTTCTTCAAAGACTCGACGATTCGACTCCCGTCAAACTGCGCAGGACTGACAGATTTTCCCTTCAAACTAAACAACTTGGATAAGCTCAAATTGTCCGGGGAAGGGGGTTTTATTATGTGGAGTTGATTTGGGAGCCCCGGATCGGTTTTTGATAACTTTTCAACCTCCAATTGTTCATCTTGTTCGATCTGTTGTAAAGATTCAATGTACGAGGAAGATTTACTTTCGATGATACTTTGGGCATTCTGAAGCTCAGACCGTAATTCTTGTCTCTTTAATTTAAGACTTTTCAATTTCCGCTCCAATGTCTCGATCTCATCGTTCACCTTCTTTGATTCCTCCGCTAACTTTCCATACCTTATGCTGTCCTCATTCGTATCACTTTGAATATCGTTAATTTTATTGAGGAGTAATTTTTTCCTTAGTTGCCAGTCTTCAAATTTCGTAAGTAAGCTCAATCTCGATGCCTTGTTGGAGTTGTAAATTTCATTCATCAGTTGGTGAATCTCATGAAGCTTATTCAAATATTCCATAATGGAGTCTCGAACTTTATTGACCTTACCATGACCTTCGTTCAATAATTTACGGTGAATTTCAAGGAGATGACCTAGCGACAGAAGCAGTTTAGATTCTTGGAACTTTAAAAATACTAGAGGGTCATCATTATTGATGGAAAATGAGGGGAGAGGCGGATAATTAATGTTTCTGTGATTAAATTGTAGGTGTGAATGCGAAGTGGAGTGGAATGACCTATCTGGGAATTCGGGCCAATATGATGTATCATACCCAGATTCTACATCTGGGGACATCGCATTCTTATCATTATCAGATGTGTATGGGTTTGATGGGGTTAAGAAATCATCCAGAACATGCTGTGATGGATCATCTTCCCTCTCAGAATCATTGTTAGAATCTGATACAGAAACTGGATGTGGTGTAGGCGTTCCATACGATCCTTCTGATGATCCAGACCCTAGCCCAGAGCTTTGAGTCTGAGGCGCCACAAGTGAAGATGACAGTCTGGAACTGATGGAAGATGCTCTTTTGTTGCTGTTTTTGCGTGACGAAAATGCTGATTCCACTTTGAACGACATATTCAGATGCTTAATGGCTAAATATCTTGCATTCACCGACTTTCAAATAATTGATATCTTATCAATATATGTTTAAGAAATGTAATTTTGTATTTTGCTATGTTTGGGGTTGGATTTGCTACGGAACTGAATTTCCTTTTTGGGAAAGCTTAAATTCAGGGGGGGTCTAGGAGCTCACAGGGGCTACAGGGAGCCCACAGGGGTGAGGCGATGAGGCAATGACAGGTAGCAATTATGAATTACATCATCAAATTTCATCTTCTCTTTTCAGGGCAACAGAGTGCCAAGTTCAATTCTAAGCTCTGTTCTCAGCCATAGTTCTACAGTCCGCTCTATTCTATACCCTGCTCCTCCTATCATTTCCAAAAAAGGAAATACTAATCTTACAAAGGGATAATTTCTGATAAATTCAAATATTGGTTTGTATTAAATTTGGTCAACAAATAATGCCAGACATTCAAAATATTATCTATACAGATGTTTATAAGCAGTTAAAAACATTAAAAAATCAAAGAGCGATGCAAGTAAAATAAAGCTAATCTCAGATCAAGCTCTCTTAAAATAAAATGACTAAATGGGGGTTTGTCTAGGAGAAATGAGGGGGACGAGGATGAGGGAATTGATGGGACATCGATTGTTGCTGTTGAGGTGTATGAATTTGATATGTCATTACAACCTCTTGTTGTTGTCCTTGAGCAGGTGGGCCTTGTTGCTGCTGATGGGCTTGGGCTTGGGCTTGGGCTTGGGCTTGTGCCTGGGCCTGGGCCTGGGCCTGGGTCTGGTAAACTATTGGCGAAGGTTGTAAACTTTGTTGCTGCCCTTGTTGAAATTGGGAATGTGGAAAGTTAGGAACCGGCTGCAGATTGGTGTAAACAATAGTTACCTGGGGTGCAGGACCCGTCTGGAGCACTGGCATTGACATGGCACGTCTGACCGGTTCTGAAATTTCAGGATTTAAAGGAATAGCTTGTGGGATAGGCTGTGGGAATGACACAGGACTCGCCTGTTGTACGTGTTGTTGTGGCTGATAATACTGGTGCTGTGGCAAAATCATCGGTGTAGAAGTCTGATGCAGACCTGGATAAGGTACAAATGCTCCTCCCGGGGCCATGGTTTGTTGCGACAATGGTGTTGAATAAGGATGAGACACCATTGTATGTTCATCACCATGAGACAAAGATCTCTGTTGTTGATTCTCATGAATATTCGATGGAGTCATACAATCAGAGTTGCTTTTTGATCTTGTTCTGTTATGTGAAGGAGTCGAAATGGTCAGATTCTTCGACTTCTTCAATTGTTTATTCCTTTGAGATTTATTCAATCTCGAATTTTCATTGAGATGAACCTGCTTCTCGTGTCTATTCCTTGTGTCAGCTCTATGGAATCTGTAATCACAACCGAGTCTGCATTGGAACTGTCTTGGTTGATGTTGAGATTTAATATGACGATTCAACTCATTCTTATTAGGTAATCCCAACACATGCCATGGACAAGATTCTTCAGGACAGTGGAACTCTCTTTTTATATTATTATCATCATAATGCTTAGCCAATTCCAAAAAGTTGGAAAAATGCATAGTACAGTGTGTACATTTGTAGATACCCTTCTTCCTTGTTTTCATGATTGTGTTCAACACTCTTGGGCTATCATGAATTCTTTCTAAAATAGAAGATTTAGGTGAGATTGATGTAGCAGATGAGTCTGAGGATTCCGACATCGACCCCAGCCTCAGCTGAACTTGCAGCTCCGAAACTTGGGGCTGTACTGGAGAAGTCGACAGAGATGGTGCAAGAGATCCTGGGGCCGCACTTTGAGAGGCAGTATTAGGACTCTTATGCGTAAATGACATCTCACTTCCACTGATATTATAAGAATCTTCATCTTTGTCAAAATGACCTTCTTCTTCACCGATGTGTAATCGAGCATGCGCCTCTTCAAGATCATCTTCGGTTTTAACCGATCTGAGCTTTTTGGCCTCTTCTCCCTTATTTATGAGGTTCCTGATATCCATCTTAAACAGAACAGCAACACTTATAGTTTCCATATTATAGAATTGAAAATTGTCGTAATTCTTGTTGTATCCCTTTGCAGCTTTGGGTCCAACTCTTTCCAAATGGGGTTCAATAGTATTATTTCTTCGTTGTTTGCTGAGAAGTGTCTGACGACTATAGATCTTTGTGGCCCTTTTTGTTTTTCCTTTAGCGTCTATATGATAATGGGATGAGGTGATGTGCTGATAGAGTCTAGCTCACTTCAAGATGATGATTGCAATAAATAATGGAGTGTATATAACTCAAGCCAAATATTGAAGAACAAACCTAGTAAAAGTTGAGGCTTTAAATGAATGAATAAGATGTTCTTTCTTTAACAAATGACAAGAGCAGGATATGGGAAGGCTTATATGGGGTGGTTTATATAAAGATCAGGGAATTGCAAATGGGAAAAAAAGAAATAACATCAGGCATTGCTGTTCCTGTTGCAATTTCCTCTTTTCGATGATACTCTCATTTTCATGTTCTCATCCTCCTGTACCATTTTAAATGCATGACGTTGCAGGCGAGTGCTGTACGATTATTTTTTAAAACCGTAAGTTGGAAAAAAAAGGAACAAAAATCAAGGTGTAACGCAGTCGAGGATTTAACTCGGCTAGTTTTGTATGATATTATTTAGGGTTGGTACATGGGATACCTGAGGTTGCATAAGAGGGAGAATAAATGAGGCAACATAAGTATTATTACTAAGTGTTTGAGGAAGTCATTTAATAAAGGGCACTGTTAAGATCGATGGCTTGGTCTAGAGTTTGATGCGCCAGTCTAGATCCATCTGAAGAATAGCCGCCCAGATATCATGGTGGAGGGGGAATAACTTGGTCTAGATACAGGCTCATCATCTATTAGCCCAAATGCATGTCCCAACAAGACAAATCAAATTCAGCTTTATTGTTCCACCCTTATTTATTAAGTGCCTCTATAACCACTTTCCTCCTAGAGTCTAGATCTGCCCTTGTAAATAGGCAACAACAACAAAAAAATGTGTCTAGAATTTTTTTTGCGCCTTGTGAATCTGTACAGTTTCCTATTTGAGGAGGAAAATTGGAGAAAACGATTGGGTTTTTTTAATATTTTTCCTTAAAAAAAAAGATTTGCGGTTGTCTCGGCTTCAAACAGTTTGTTTATTGTCTAATTCAGGTACAATCTTTCTAGTTTTGTCTGGAATTGCTTATATAGAGTGATTTCGCAGCTTGGGATTCGCTAATACTTTTTTTCTTTGTCTTCTAGGCCCGTGGATGCCATTGTCTAGCCAGTCGATGACACAACGTAAACAACAGGAGTACCCCTGGCAAGATACATATTCAAATGTTCATAATTATATGAACAATTGTAGGCTCTTACATTGCTGTGCAACACAATCTAACGAGCATCATGGCCATGGTCCAGGTCTATTAGATCCCTCCTGGAACACGAGTATATACCTGCTTCAAACTCATTTGTACCTCTATGATCTCAATTTCACTCCCACCCTCACACTCTTTCACTCTGAAATTACTTCTAAATTTAGCTCTTCCTTCTTGTAAATCTCAATTGCTTGTCTCAGTTGGCTTACGGTAATCTTCCTCTAATTCCAACCATATCATCCTAGGCCAGCTCAGTTTTACTGCATGCCCTAATTTTACAACTGTCTGACTCCATGTATGTTCCTGAACGCGCTTTATTGTTGTGTTGCCTAATACGGAAAAACATAAACATAAGCTCGAGAGAAACCGGAGATCCCTGTAGGCCTCGAGGAACCGGAGGGTTGTTCTGCTCTCATTTGCCGCACTTCGTAGAGTGGAGATTTACTATGATGGCCACATATAACAAATAAGAGATATGAGGCTTTTGGGGAAATGACTCCCCTATACTAAATCAGCGGCATCGAGGTTTAAATTCTGGTCGCTACAAAACTTAAATTGATTGGTATCGGAAATTAGTATGTGTCAACTCTTATTCAGATCCGTAGTCATTTCAACCATCCTTATCAGGTGGCTGGACTAATGATTTCAGAGAGATCTGGGAGAGAAATGTTCTGGACCATTCTTCGGGATATGCAGAAACAGTCGCTTTTTTTTCTTTTCTTTTGTGTTTTATTGTTGTTGTTTTTTGGTTCCTGGGAACCTACATACTACCTATTGTTTTGCCTGACTTTAAGCAGGATCTGGGTTAGGGTTTGTGCTGGAAGTCAGCCCGTCTCAACATTGAAACCAAGGGATCGGCAGTAACACTAGGAAAATGGTGTGACTTCGGCTCTAACAGGACGATGTTAAGTTGCGGTCTTGAATTCCCGCTCCACTGTACTAATTTGGGGCCATCAAGCGGAGTGCAACCCCGTTAACTCAAGCTGTACTCTACCCGGTATCCCTCGACACTCACTCTCTGTATTTTTAATAAGACTTATAAATGATGTCAATTTCAAATCTCAACTTCAAAGCTTAACTCTATTCGATTAACTTTTTATTAATGACGTCGTTAAGTCTCAGTTCATGCCTAGTCGGATGCCATCTCTTCCTCGTCTAGTTTTATTTCTTGCCTCTCACCGAAAATCGAAGGCGATGCATTAGAAAAAGTCTAGACCTCAGTTTACGAAAGCACAAAAAAAAAATGCTCGTACAGCTTACGTCTTACAGCTTATACTCACCGAAGAGCGTAGAAAAAAACAAAAAGTGAGTGCAGAGGGAATATCGTCAAAATGAGGGGATTTTAAGTAGGGGGGAACGTAAGAGGCGAATAAGGGTGTATAAACGCCTCAGAAATCTTAAGTTGGGCGATTTGACTAACAACTGACAATGAGTTAGAGATCATTCTGTAATTGATCAACAAGGTCTTTTACTCTCATTGAACACTTGCATAAATCATACCACAGTACACCACTCACTCCCTCCAGCCCATCGGTATTTGACCTATTATGACCGTACAACATGGCATGTCGAACATATTTCACATGGCTTTCTAGATCTGCACTGTAACGATCGTCTATATGTCTTAACTTATCTTTATCTGTGCCGTATAACGTTGGAACTGCCAATATTATGACGAGATGCATCGATATCACTCGAACTTATCTACAGTAATCTGTTCCTGAAGATCGCCCGTTATTAAGGTTTTGCCAATATCACCGGAAGCAACATTGGCAAAAGCGTAATTATTATTTATTCTTTTTTCTACATGGGACAAACACAATCAATGATTGATCAGTTCTTATAGACGTCGTCGTATAAGTCACAAACTAATAGTGCCTACTCCAGCTTGGTTTTTGGCTGTGCAACTCTCTTACTTCTACTCGATCCCCATCACCTAAAACCTTTTTTATAATTTATATATGCACTACCAATAATTTTCAGATTATATAGCCAAGAGACAAGAAATTCTATTCGGTTATGGATCGTAAACGTAAATGCAACTAAAACAGAGATAAAGTAAAGTTTTCAAGTAAACTACTATGCCCAAGCATCTTGGTGAATTCTTCAAAACTTAATTTGCCATCCTCGTCGTCATCATTTTCCATTATTGTCTTATCGACGATTTGTTGTAATTGTTCATCCTCCAAATTCTTCCCCACCATCATTTTCAAAACTAAAAACAATTCTCCATTGGAGATATATCCATCCCGATCGATATCGTATATTCTAAATATGAAATTAGCTTTGTCTTCAACTGATGATTTACTACTGAAAATCGACAACCCCAATATGAATTCTTTGAAGTCAATACTTCCATCCCCATCTTCATCAAAAACCTCGACTAATCTAGAACTCAAAGGATTCTGTGATATACCTGGAATTGCTAAAAACTCATCCTTCTCTAAAGACCCTGAACTGTCTTTATCCAACTTCATAAATCTTTTACTCAATCTATCAATTTCCTCCGGCGTGACTATAGCAGTTAGTACGAATATTTGGTCGAATTTTCAGTTAATTCTCACTTACAGTGAGTACCTTCAGCCATTTCTCCCAGAAGGGCTGACAGTGCTAAACCCATTTTTGTTATATCCTATACTTCTTGAAGAGGGTCTTGAACGTTATTTGATTTTGCCCTGCCTCTTTTTGTAGTCAACCAACAAGAGCAAACTATCAAAATATTCACATACCGCTGTACTGTATTTTAGCGAGATAGCATCAGCAAATTATCAATATATAGCACCTTAGCAAATTATCATTATCCATCTCTACTTCAAATCAAATCTCTATCTATTCATTAATTGGTTATATACCATTATTTTGTCTATCAAAGTCATAACCTCTTGCAACACCACCTCTACCTTCTTCCACTACTGCACCTTCTTGATCGACTTCATCTTCATCCCCGTTTGGGAAATCACTTCCCAAACCTGTCCAATGTCTGTTTTGTAAAGCAACAGCAGACGTTGATACGGTGCCTTTAATGGTGACCAGAGAAGAGAATTTCTTGACAAGAGCAGTTTCTTGCGACTCCTCATTAGAAATATCTTCACCTCCAATTTCCAAATGTTGTACGTATCTTCTAAGTGGTCTAGCTGTACTTACATATTTACCAGTGACGGCATCGAATTCCGGAGCTTCATCTTCCCAATCTTGTTTATCTTCATCTTCGCTTTTAGATGATTCTACATCATCTTCATCTAAGTTCAAAACTTCTTTGAAATCAACTACCCATTTCCCGGTCCAAGTCAACTCATCACTTAAAGCCATTTGAAGTTCATAAGGCGTCACAATAGGCTTGTAATAATCACCTACGGTATCGACGATAATACCACTTTGACCGCAACCAAGAACACACCAGATATCGATAGATTCGAAATTGGCCAACTTGGCAACATTAGGTTTTCCAACAACAAACATATAGTGTTTCTTACCAGCATCTTTGATCCATTTCCCAACTTTGTTTAACAAAGTCTTGGTACTAGACAACGATAAGGTGTTTACTAAGATACCAATAGTTCCAGCGGTTCTGGCAACATGCATAAATCTATAACGTTTCATCAAAGATGGATAAGGACCTTGAGAAATCTCGTCTGAAGCAGCATCATACGTCGTTATAGTTGAGAATTTAGTGGATAACTCGAGTAATCTGGGCAGCAGAGGTAAATTGATATGGAATAATTCATATTCTTGGGCCAAAGAGTCATAATCTGCATCGTCATCGTCATCTACATTGAAACCTTGAGTATCAATACCATATATCATACGATTAGCCAACCTTAAAGGCTTGATAGGATGAGAAACTGGATCATGATCGATGATGACACAATTATTTTGATTATAAATATCGGCAAACAGTAAGTTAGGATATTCAGATTTCAATTCCTCATATAATATAGGTAAATGATAATTGTAGGGGGTATCACTCATAAGACAAATACGAGTCTGAGTGTCGGTATAAGTTTCTTTAAATTTGGCCTTCACTACTTGGTAATCCAAGTAAGGTCTACCAAAGACATAGACAGCAGGTAATTTCCTTATTGGATTCATACAAGCATCACCAAAATGCACTACAAGGTCAGCATTCACATGTTCCAGCAGAACTTCATCAACACAACAAGCAGAATAAGACGTATCAGCCAAGATCCAGACCTTTTGGGTATTGGATTCCTTAGGTGTGTCGTCCGTAGGTTTACTGCAGGTACATCCACCTTCTTTTTTATTGGAACAAGGTTTCAGAGCAGCTTCGATATCAGAACTAGAGCATGATTTCTTATGGATTTCCAACTCATTGATATCAACTTCTAATTCACTGGCTGGTCCTACAGAATAACTGGCGAGTCCCTCTTGTAATAACTGTACTATAATAGCCGAGTCCGAGACCAAATTATCTGGAAATTGGAGAGTGACCACTTTATACTTTGGTTCACCGGATTCAATATCTCTCGTCTTCAAAAAATCGATCAACTTATCAATACTATAATATGATTTGATCAGCAGCCTTAATTTATCGATATTTTCAGAGGGGATAGGCTGGGGGCCGAAATAACGCCTTTCATTCGAGCTTTTCTCCACCTTTGCAAACAGATACAGCTCATTCTGATCCGATGATAGCACCGGCAGAGCAACTTCAGTCATGATCCTATACGAATATCAACGTTATCTCTTCAAAGTCAGCTCCAACTTCCCTCGATGGCTTGAAGTTACACAAAAATTTTTTTCCTCATCCCACATAGTTAAGCAAATAGTTAGCGCAGAGTTAAAAATGGTCTTATTTTAAGGTGTGGGAAAGTGACTTAGGGGTGGTAAAACGGTGTTAGAGATCGAATTTCGACATAAAAACAATGGATTTACTCATAACTCAGAACTTAATATCTAATAATCAAGTCAAATCAATCAATTTAATATACTTCAACTTTTGTTGGAAATCGTAAATTTTCTGTTTTGCTCTAAAATAGCCGGTGTCTGTCTATTTCCGAATCTGGTAGAAAAATAAATCTAGTGCGAGTGATTTCTTTTAGAGGGGGTGATTGATATGAAGATGAAGGAATATCGTACACCCAAAAATTGGCCCAGATCCCTAAAGGTGTATACAATATGGAAAAGTGTTTTTCAAGCTTGAAAATTGGGTGATTGGCGATGATTTTACAAGGTGGGATTTACCATAGTTAAGAGCTCAGTCGCTCAGCTTCAAATGTGCTCAGAATTCATTTTTCCTGAGCAAAAATTTATACAAATTAAGTTCACCTTCAATTAACTGAGCTCTATTCGGTAACCATCGCATCTCATCGTCTCATCAAATCCACCAAATCATGTCCAGAAATAAAGAAAAAGCCAATAGTTTACTTCATCGATACTATAATCAAAAGCAAGATGAGATCCTTCCCACGGCGTCTACTCCTAGACCTAGAAGAGTCCAAAGTTTCACCTCAATAGCAGTGGCTGAAAAGTTTAGAACGTTTATAATGAGGGATATATCAACTAAACTCACTAGAATTAATGACCCAATTACCAGTGTTTCCGAATTGCGCGACTTAAACGATCAACTTAATAAATTAGTTAACGAAAAACTAGCTTGGGAGTACCATATTAGAGAGTTAGGAGGGCCGGATTATGTGGTGTTTAGTAGGAAGCAGCTTGCAAAGGAGGTGAAAATCAGTAATTATAGGTATTTTGGGCGAGCAAAGGAACTTCCCGATGTTCAAGACACTTTGAAACTGAGAAAAGAGACCACTAAAGATGTGACTGTTCCTAGCCTTAATAAACCAGAATCATTTGTTAAGTACGTTAATGAGAAGGCGAAGAGATTGGATTTGAAAGAGTATTATGGGACTCAACCTGAAGAGAAAGAACTGGAGAGGTCAAATAAAAGACAGAAGAAAATCTCGACTCCAATATCCAATATTCCATTTGATGAGTTTAACCCTCCTTCTAAAGAAGATATGGAGAAGTTTTTGGTTGAAAGAAAGAAGGAGGAATTACGGAAGAGATTAGGAATAAATGGGTAGATCCCATATAGCATATATTAATCAGCATATCTACATCATTAATCAATCAATACATTACAGCATCATATCTATACCACTTTTCAAATAATCCCTTAAATTCGAATGATGATGACTTCTATTCGCTTCCCAAATGATCCTATCGATTTCTCTACGACCACTATCCAAATCAATTTGATCTAATCTATGCATCTTAGTGTGTCTTAAAAGCTTATAACCAATGTAACACACCAAGAAGAGTAAGACAGCCCCATAACTGCTGAAAAACACATAAGTCGACCAATTCCCCTTAAGAAATACCACCAAACCATTACAGAATACCAACACGAGCGATGTGAAAAGTCCATAATACAGCAAATAAGGTTGTAATGGTGATCTATAAGGATATTCAGGGTCGCCTCTGTTAGTAATATCAGTTCTGAGTCTTAAACCATAGTAGAATCTAATGAAAGAAAAGTTAATTCCAGCCCACACAACTAATCCACAAGACGAACAAATATTAAGGAATTGCTGGAAAACCGTCAGAGTATTGTAATTGACGGTCAAGTACAGCAAGGCAGCGAACGAACCTGAGAACAACACACTGACATAAGGTACACCAGCCTTTGAACAGACCAGGAAGATTCTAGGGAATTTGCCTTGGATACTGAGGTAGTAACAAGTTCTGGAAGAGGCATATAATTGAGATGAGCCTGCTGTTAAAGCGAAATATACTAAGAAAGCATTCACCAGGCTCGATAATCCACAAAGTCCAGCTGTTTGTACGGCAATAACCCATGGACTTCGATTTCCATTAGCAAAACCTGCCCATTCAACAGAAGTTGTACCACAAGTAGCACCCCCATTTAATTCTATGACTTTATTCAACCGAGTCTGCTCTGAGCCAGTCACAGCATCACCCGATGAATAGTATCGAAGTAATCTAGGGTCACCAGCATAAATATTTAAGCTGATAACAAATATACCAACTATATAAAAGATTATAATTCTCCAATAAATCAGTTTTGAGGATTGAGGAATCAGTTTTCTAGGGTTAATCAGTTCACCTCCGGCTATGATCAGGATTTCAGATCCAACATAACAATACAGAGCTACTACTGAAGCAATTAATACCGATAAAAACCTACCTTTCAGTCCTCCAATCCCTTCCAAAGCTCCTAACCCAATATCATTCACATCAAATGTAGGTCTGAATAATCCATAAGTAATGTCATCCTTGAGATCAGACTTCTGAGATTGCCAATATTTGAATCCTATATACCCTTGAGATGAAGACAGTACTTTACCGGAATTTAAAATGATATTGAACATGATAAGCAGAATAAATATAAGAGATTTAATCACACTTGAGTAATATTCAATCTCCCCATATACTCTGACATCACATAAGTTGATTCCCAAGATGACCAACATGAAAAGAGTGACAAAACCCAGAGTTGAGACACCGGGGATTTGAAGATTCTCATAATAAGAAAGTAAAATAGTCAGCAGAGTGATTTCTGTAGGAAGACTGATCATATAATTGAACCAATAACAGATCCCCAAACCGAAACCAAACAGGTCATCTATAAAACGAGACAGAATACCACTGACTCCACCTGCTATGGGGATCAAAGTCATGATCTCACACATAGAAAGCATAGTCAGGACTACAGTAGACCCGGAGATCAGAAACCCGATCAAAGTACCTAATGGACCAGCAAGAGAGAACAGTTTCCCACTCAGGAAGAATACTCCAACTCCTAAAGCTGAGCCAAACAGAAGCATTCTTAAATGTCTTGTTTTTAATTTACGTTGGATCTCATAAGTGGGTCTTCTACGGAACCATGGTGATACTCCACTTGGCCCTGTGTCCAGCACATGACCATTATTATCTTCTTCATGATTGGTAGTAACATACTCAAGCAGACTACCTGATTCTAACGACTCCAAAATGGCAATATCAAGCATATCGTTAGCTGTCGAGTTTTGGATAGCCATCTTTTGCTTATCGGTGAGTCTTTGATGGTCAATAGGCACATTATGAAGATCGTCATCGATGACATTCGTATTTAAAGAGGGCACATTCTGTAAGTGTATAGACATATCATCTGGCATCGGTTGAGTCCCGTCAGATTTCTTATCAAATATTTTCAGTACCAGCTGATTGAAATATCTGGAGATAGTCCCAGCTTTGGGAACCGGTTCACTTCCGGCACTAAACCTATCTATATGAGCATCTGGAGGTCCTTGTATCACTGAGATATGTGTTTGAAGCAGATCAACAGCAGATGAAGATCCTCCATTAGTAGAATCAAATCTATGAAGTTGCAGTTGCCGTTGCAGATTTCTCCAATATTCTTTAGTTCTGGATCTAAGATAATTCTCAAGCTTGATTTCTTGATCATATCTGGTGAAATCATCAAGCTGAGAGTCTGCTTGACCTCGCATCCTGAACAAATTGGTGAAATACCATCTGTCTTTATATCCATAAAGTTCTTCTTTGAGCTTCAGTCTGTCTGTGACCGAGTTTAAGGCAGTTCTGATCAGACTCGGGGTAAGAGTGATGGGGACCACCGATGAACTGATACTATATTCATCATCAGCCTCTAAGGAGGCCTCGTCCGTCGAAATATCGCCAAATGGATTACCCAGCTTAGGCTTATAAGCGGAGTTTGCCTGCGAAGGTTTTCTCAAGGGGAATAAATTAGTCGAAGACGACTCTATAGACGCTGAAGATACCTCTAAGGGTATTTCATGGGGTCCAGATCGTTTGGGATCTTGTTTAGAGGGGAAAAGATCCATTTTGAGCTCCAAATCAGTACCTTGAGATGAGTTGAAATGATTGGAATTTAGCTTATCATTTCAATTTTAGGTGAGCAGCAGGTAGTGTACGAAAATCCAATTACCCAATCGGGCTTTATTAGCAAGGAAAGGTCATCTGAGCAGGGCTAAAAGAGGTGCTAATAGAGGTGCTGAAACAGATACATTCCTCTCACATCTCCAGTCAACACCTCCCTACAATCAATAGATATAAATAAAATATAATTTAATGGGTCTAATAATGAGAGTGAGTCTTTTGAACCGATTCGAATTACTATACACCACTCGATACTTAAAAAGAAACAAAACGCACACAAAAACAGCCAATAACCATTTTTGTAATAACGGTTAGATCCATTAGGTAGCAAAGGGTCTAAAGGGAAAATCTTATCATTAGACGACACCTTTCAAAGCTTCTAAAAAATAGTGATTCTATATACAAAACAAAGGCATCATACATAGAAATATGAAGCTCTTCATTATTTTTTTTGAGTCTTTTTTTTCGTTGGTAGTTACTCAGATGAATGACAATGTATAAATATGAATGAAAATAAGCGAGGTTATTTTAACCGAGAGCTTATTTACAGGCCTTCAACAAGTAAGTAACCAAGTCGTTTCTGTCCTTGGCCTTCTTCAAACCACCGAAAGCCATCTTGGTACCTGGAATGTACTTCTTTGGGTTTTCCAAGTAGTCACTCATGGTTTGAGCATCCCATAAGACACCCTTCTTGATGTTAGCATCGGTGTAAGAGTAACCTTCAGCTTGACCGGACTTTCTACCGAAGACACCGTTAAGGTTTGGACCAACCTTGTGTGGACCACCTTGTTCAACAGTGTGACATTGCAAACATCTAGTCTTGAACAAGGTAGCACCCTTCTTCTCGGAACCCTTTTCGTATGGAGCTGGCATTATGAATATAAATTGAGTTTAAATAAAACAATTAGTTAAAAATTCAAGAAAAATATTCAAAGAAATAAACAAGTTATATATAACTGGAGGAAAAAATTGATACTTCGTCCAAGATTATCCATTAAAATTTTTTGTCCTTTGTTATGTTAGGAGAAAAAGTTTTTCAGGTGGTGAAATTATATGGCGGTAATTTTAAATTGGTGAATTCTTATAGGCTGGAGGAGGTTTGTGCGCGGTGCGTTGTACATTTGAACGGATGGACTGCATGAAGGAGCAAAATACGAGGAATGGGGGAATGTAGTTTGAAGGGGGAGGGTAGGGGTTTGAAAGGGTTTAGGTTTGAGTCGGATTAAGTTTAGACGGGATTCGGTTCGCGCGGGATTAGCTTCCATGGTGTAGTTTATGTATGATAAATGTGGTAATGTAATGAAAACTAACTAAATAATTCCTTTCCTAACCGTAACTAACCGGAGAAGCGAAAGAATATTCTAGTGATGAGAGTGACCATAAGTAGTTAGAGGCATGATTACTTAGAATTAGAGTAAACTAATTCAACTTGAGTGTGAAATACTGAATATCAAGAGACTTCACTTTCCAAACCTCAGCCTAATCCTTTCCGGACTCATCATCTCCAACCATTGTCTACTCCATCATTCTCAGCCAGTCCCTCTCATCCAGTTCCTCTCAGCCAGTTCTCTCATCCACTTCCTATTCAAGTACCTACCAAACTAGGAACTCAAACAACTCATCATCCCAATTTCCTAATCCAGCCATTTCCTATTCAAGAATCCTTCTAATTTAAGCTTTTTGTTACCCGGCCTAACGCGTTGCCACCCTTCAAAAAATAGTCGTGCACCTGCCAAACACGCCTTCCTCTTTTCTTTTCTCTGCTTAAACCCACGAAAAAATTTTTTTTCTTCATATACAAAACTTACAGGGGAAAAATTTTCAATATAGAAAAAAAGGGCCTTATCTAATCTTGAAGATATATAAATTACCCTTGAGTTTTTAATATTTCAACGATATTATCTCTTTTTTTAATTTATTAATCATATATTATGGCTAATTTATCCGAAGACTTAAACAATTTGAGCTTGAATGGACGCAGTGGAAACAATGACTCCCATTCATCTTATGTTCCTCCTCATATGAGATCCAGAGGCCCACGTCAAGGTGGTGACCAAGAAGGCAGCAGAAACTTCGGCGGTAACGGTGGTTACGGCAACAGAAGCTACGGTGGTAACGGTGGTTACGGCAACAGAAGCTATGGCGGTAACGGCGGCTACGGTGGCGGTAATAGATATGGTGGTAACAGCGGTTACGGTAACAGAAATTACGGCGGTAGAAACGGCGGTTACGGTGGCGGTAGAGGTGCCCCAAGAGATGTCCCAGGTCAAGGTAAATGGGTAGACGGTGTTCACGTTCCTGCCGAGAGAGACGAGAAATTGGAGTTGGAGTTGTTCGGTCAAGCCGATGACCCAAAATTCCAAAGTTCCGGTATTAATTTCGATAACTATGATGACATCCCTGTTGAGGCCACCGGTCAAGATGTCCCAGAACCTATTACTCTGTTCACTTCTCCAACTTTGGATGAGGTGCTTGTAGAGAATGTCAAATTATCCAGATTCACCAAGCCAACTCCAGTTCAAAAATACTCCGTTCCTATCGTTTCTGCCGGTAGAGATTTAATGGCTTGTGCTCAAACTGGTTCCGGTAAGACTGGTGGTTTCTTATTCCCAGTTTTGTCCCAATCTTTCAAGTCTGGTCCAGCTCCAATTCCAGAATCCATGCTGGCCTCTCCATTCTCCAGAAGAAAAGCCTTCCCAACTGCCTTGGTTTTGGCCCCAACCAGAGAATTGGTTTTACAAATTTTCGAAGAACTGAAGAAGTTCGCTTATAGATCATGGGTTAAGACTTGTGTAGTTTACGGTGGTTCCGATGCTAACTCTCAAATTAGAACTTTGCAACAAGGTTGTGACTTATTGGTTGCTACTCCAGGTAGATTAAACGATTTGATCGAGAGAGGTAACATCTCTTTGGCTAACATCAAGTACTTAGTTTTAGATGAGGCTGATAGAATGTTAGATATGGGTTTCGAACCTCAAATTAGACACATTGTTCAAGGTGTTGATATGCCAGGTGTTGAAGACCGTCAAACCTTGTTATTCTCTGCCACTTTCCCTAAGGACATCCAAGTTTTGGCTAGAGATTTCTTGAAAGAATATATCTTCTTGTCTGTTGGTAGAGTCGGTTCTACTTCCGAGAACATTACCCAAAAGATTTTATACGTTGAAGACGATGAAAAGAAGTCTGTTCTTTTGGACATGTTGAGTTCCGGTGGTGAGGAGCTTGGATTGACCTTGATTTTCGTCGAAACTAAGAGAATGGCCGACATTTTGTCCGACTTCTTAATCGACCAAGGTTACCCAGCTCTGTCTATTCATGGTGACAGATCTCAAGTTGAGAGAGAAAGAGCTTTGGAATTGTTCAGATCTGGTAGAGCTAGAATCTTAGTAGCCACCGCTGTTGCTCTGAGAGGTTTGGATATTCCAAATGTTACCCACGTTATCAACTATGACTTGCCAAGTGATGTCGATGACTACGTTCACCGTATCGGTAGAACTGGTAGAGCTGGTAATGTCGGTGTTGCTTCTTCGTTCATTAACAGAGGTAACAGAAACATTGTCAAGCAATTGAAGGAGATCTTGGTCGAAGCTAACCAAGAGATTCCAGAGTTCATGGATATCATCATCGATGAGGTCGGTGGCCGTGGTGGCCGTGGTGGCATGCGTGGCCGTGGTGGCCGTGGAGGTATGCGTTCCGGAGGTGGTTCTCGTATGGGTCAAAACAGAGATTACAGATCTTTCGGAGGTAGCTCTGGTGGAAGTTACGGCGGAAACGGAAGTTACGGCGGCGGAAACAACTGGGGAAGCAACGGTGGCTCCTCCGGTGGTAACAACTGGGGTCAATCCTACAGCCGTGGTGGTGGATCCTACGGTAACCAAACTTCTCAACTGGACTGGTGGTAAATCCAAGTCCTCTAAGTTGAGTCGTATTGTTGTTTGCTTTTAGTGTTTTTATGAAAAAGAAAGAGATAAAGAGAGAAAGTGAGAAGTGAATGATGAACCATTCACGGCCCATTTGTCAATATAGGGTGCTTTTTTCTTTTGTTGTATTTCATTTTGTTTATTTGTTCATTTTCACATTTGTTTTTTTAATATGTTGATGGGAGTGTTTTTGTTAAATTGCTAATTATCAGTCTGTCTTGAAGATTATCCAAAATTTTTTGTCATTATTATCAATTGTCACATTACGTTTATTTTTTGTTTCGAAAATTGCATTGAATTAGATCAACACCATAGAAGAAAAGAAGGTTTCAAGATATACGTCAAAATTACATCAATGTTCATAAAAAAGGAAACTCAGCGAAATAAGCGACGGAAAAAATTGGGATATTTAATTGGGAAAGAAGGACAGATAGAATTACTACTTAATGGTTAGTGTGAAAATGTGGGTCTTTTGAATACAAAATGAATTTGGGAAAGGAAAAGAAAAGAGTTTTTATAAATTTGTTGGAAAATGGGAGTACGTTTGATTTTTTATTACTGTTTGAATTTATACAGTTTGTTGCCTAGGGGTATCAAACAGCAGGTCTTTTTCTAGTTTTCTAATTCTTTTTCTATATATATTTTTTTAGTTTGAATTTATTGAAATGTTTAGTGAGAGTAGTTGAAGTAAATGAAATTGGGCAGATGAAGCCAAGAGTTTGAGTTGGGGTATTTCTTTTTGAGTGAAAGGGGAGAGAAAGGGAGATAAAAAGAAAAGAGAAAGGAAAAGGGAAAGGGAAACGAGAGTGAGAGAAGAAAAGGAAAGAGAAAGGGAAAGAAAAGGAGGGGAAGGAATGAAGGAGCACTCACAAGATAAGGAATACCAACACACTTCCATAGAACACCATAGATCATGACAACTAATTCCATCTGCGTTGATACTAAATCCGTATTGTCCTGTGACTGCAGGGCCAACTGTCGTCCAGACCCGTGGCAACTCCAAAAGAAAAGATATCAAAAAGAAACAATTAAATAATTCCAGTAGATTAAAGAAAAAGACGACTAAAGTTTATTTAGCCTAAGTATTGCTAAATTTGTGATGCAGAAAGGGTAGAATTAATTGGAGAAATAGTACCGAGGATGGGTTAGAGAAGGATGCATATACATCCGAACTGTCAAAACGATTTATTAAAGGGGTTCTTGGCAAGCTGTACGACTTAAAATACAACTTATACTGTGTTTAGATGTTACATAATCTTCCGTCGCATATTTGGTACTATTTTACGGTAGAGAGATAATATTTACTCAGTGACACCGCAATATTATCCAGTCATGAAATGCAGTAATCTGTAGCCATATCATCGTCTCACCCTCCTCATCACTATCCTTATCTGCAAAACTCACATGATCTATCCCTATTAGTACTCGCATTGTATTCGAATCCTTCACTTTCCCCTCCCCTCTCTAATCTGAGCAAGCACAATTCCCCATACATTTAAAGTTTAGACTCTGCATACATTAACAATAAACGACAAAAAATCACCCTCACTCACATTTGGGATTTGATTTCAAATGACAACCTTGGTTTAATAAAATATATAAGAAGCTGATTCAGATAATTGAGGTTTTGATTTGAAAGGTAACGGCGTGATAAGACCGCAGTTCCTGGATTTGAAAATGTATATAAATTCATCGGACTTACTGTACATATACCAAAGACCTCAAATGTGTGAGACACGCAGCAGAACATACAAAAATGACAAATCACAAAGCAATGAAGTAGAGAGGTTTGAAGATGACCAAGAGATTGCACTGAAATTGCAAAAATTCACATTCCCGTCGTCGAGTCCAAGTCCCAAATCAAGTCCTGGATCTTCCCTGAAGGGACATTCCCGGCAAAGAAATCTCTCCATAGATTCCGATATCCCCCTTCTGATGCAACCTCAGCTGCGAGTACGTTCTATTGGAAATTATAGTTCAGAAGATGATGTGTTTTCGACAACTTGGGGGAGTATGTCAACACGGCGGAGCAGCTATGATCAATCCAGTAGACCCGTCTCAAGAATTATAGATTTGACTGAGGTGGAAAAACCCCTCTCACCATCAATTGCACCGGCATCAACTTTTAGAAGAAAATCCACAGGCACTACACTGGAGGATCCGGTATCCCCATTTTCTTTTAATGGATATAGATGGACAGATGGAGAAGAGCTGCCTTTATTCATAACTAAACTGTCTGGGTCTTTCAGTAAAATGACCGACGTTTATGAGGAGGAAGATGAGAGTCGGAGATATTCGCCGGAGAAATCATCTGATGAAGAAACCGAGGAAATGTCGAGTATTTTACTGGAGGAGCCAATTTCTGCCCCTAAAACACCTCCTCAGGGTTTACAGCAACAAATACCAAAAGGTTCACATTGTGGACCACTTCTACCCCCTCTGACTCTTGAAGGTGATAAATACAAGAAGAAAATTAATCAAGAGATCAAATTGCATAGGAAATCAAGTTCATTGGAGAAATTGATGTTAAAGAGAATGAAGAAGATATGGAATAGCCCTAAAAGTGGGGAATGAAGTAGCAACACATTATTAATTTATTTAATTGATATATTTTAAATGATGTAGAATCAAAGGATAGTTCTTACGATGGCCTCAGTTGGCATTTGATCGTTATTTAAACCTCCAACGACGTTAGAATTTGCGAATTCTTGATGAGTAAGAGCAGCAATGGCATAGAATGAACCAGCAATGGTTAAGAATACAGCGACAACGATCAATGAAGTCACCTGTACAGCAATAGATACCCATTGAATGACAGCCATACTGAAAACGTTAGTAATTGATCATGATACAAAAACTATAATGATACTCACGCAGCATAAAAGGCAACTCTAGGCCAATTATTATTAAAACCCTTGATAAAACCAATAAAATTATCAGAAAGTGGACAAATCTTCAATAAAAATGGAATCTCAACGAATATCAAAATCAATCCTTGAACAATAGCAATCACACTGAATAAGATAACCCATGAAAAGTGAAAGATGTTGACAATTCCAAATACAATACAAATAATACACGAGATGATTCCCGTCCTATAAAAATTGACTAGTCAGTAATTGAGCCTAATCATAGTGCACTTTAGTATACTTACCATTGACCGTAAATGCTGAAATTGCGACTTCTCAAGTCCTCTCCAAACCCTTTGAAACTAATTAAATCCTTCAATCCCATTCTTGAACCGTATTAATCACGTTGTATATTTTAATGTTAAGGCATTATGAGCGTTTAATTTAATTCAACCCTGTCCTTTTGAAGGGGGCTCAGTTTGAACATCGGGACACCAAAGGGATCACATGCTTGCAGATTTTTGTCGCGCGGTGGAGCAGTGGCTGGGGAAAGTGAGCGGGAGGTGAGCGGGAGGTGAGCGGAAAGTTAGGCAGAAGATGGGCAGAGCTTAGAAGAAAAGGTGGATAGTTAAGCAGTGGATAGTCAGTGGATAGTTGACCAGAGGACAGTGATTTAATATGAAAAATGAAGCAAAACCGAGCATACCAAACCAAAATCAAGACCCCTCGTCTACTCCACCCCTGAATACTAACATAGTTAACCCCATTGACAAGTCATCCCAGTTAAGCGCTGATGAAGAAGATGAAGAAGACGATGATGATGACCTCTTGACTGCAGAATTAGAAAAAGTAGGTCGCTCTGTATCGTTCGGGATGCCTCAAATGCTCCAACTTCCAAGTTTCAGCATCTTTGGAGACCGCTACGACGATTCTTCCTCTTCAATAGTCAACTACCTTCAAGATCAACAGATCAAACTGCTTCTTAATAAGCGGAGAGATCAAATCAAAGAGTTTATGAATGATTTGGGATCGGGATTTTCAATACAAGCAGCTCTGCTGCGTTTACAATTCCTTCGGGATGTCGTACTGACCACTTTGGAGTTACCTGTTTCCGATGAAGATATCGATCTGACTAAAGAAAGTGATCCCCATGGAGTCTTACCACTGAGAGAGAAGGTTTTACCTATAATTGATGAGTTGGTCTTACCAAAGACCCGTAAACGTAATAAATCTCTTTCGAAGTACAATCATTTGACCGACATGACAAGTGAGGAGTTTAACGATGAGAACATGTTGAGAAATCGAATCAAGAAGATCATGTCGTTGACTAATGTTCCCGATTCTTATAAGAATTCGCTTATTCAGAAGTTGATGATGAGAAGTTATTATGAGAAATTAAGAAAAGAGACGATAGAGATGGAACTGCAATCGAAAGCAGGATATGAAGACCATGAAGAGGAGGAAGAGTCTGATGAATCCGATGGAGAAGACGAAGTTACTTTGACAAAGAAAGATTTAGAAGCTTCTTACCGGTCTAAAGAAGACAATATCCTTGGATGTACTCATTATATGAGGAATTGTAAGATCGAGTGCTCAATATGCAATAAATGGTATGTTTGTAGGTTCTGTCATGATCTGGAAGTATCGGATCATCACTTACCTAGATCTCATACTAAACATGTCCTTTGTATGTTTTGTTTCACACCTCAATTACCTTCACAAATCTGTGTCAATGATGAATGTGGAGAGATTTTGAGTCAATATTATTGTGATAAATGTAAATTGTACGACAATGATCCAACTAAAGATATTTATCACTGTGATGATTGTGGTATATGTCGTTTGGGTCAAGGATTGAACCAGGATTTCTTCCATTGTAAGGGATGTAATGCTTGTATTCTGATCGAATTACAAGACCATCATCGTTGTATCGAGAATGCAACTCATAGTAATTGTACTATTTGTGGTGAATATATGTTCCATTCGATTAAACCCGTGGTATTGATGCAATGTGGTCATCCTATTCACCAACAATGTTTTGATGAATATACCAAACATTCGTATAAATGTCCTGTTTGTTCGAAGACGATCACTAATATGGAGCTGCAATTCCGTGTCCTTGACCAAGAGATCGAATCTCAGCCTTTGCCTGAACCTTATGGGAGTTGGAAATGCATTGTACAATGTAACGATTGTAACATGAAGAGTTTGGTTAAGTACCACATTTTGGGATTGAAATGTGATAATTGTAAGAGTTATAGCACGTCTCAGATCAAGCTTTTGAAGACCGAAGATGATATCAAGGAGCTAGAAATGAATGACGGTAGGGGTTCCGTAGACCATAGCTTAAAGATCCACCAAACTATAGATTTCTTGAGTAATGAAGGAGGAGATGAAGATCAAACTAAGAAGTCAGATACTGAAGATTATGAAGCAGAACACCATAATTACGAGGACGATCAAGTATTTGATCTTAATTTGGATTTAGATTCGATAGGGTCCAAATTAAAGCAAGACACTTTGAAGAGTTTCGACAAGTATAAAGAATGGTTGTTTTCTACTATGGACAATTATTTGAATCTGTCGGACTCGAATGATGAGAATGATGAAGAAGGGGATCTGGAGGATGAGGATCCTGAAGATGACTACGATGATATGAGATGAATTTATGCATGATAAATAATTAATATACATTACTTTTTTACAGAGCAGTCTGTATTGTAGTTGAGTTGATGACAGCACAGGTAACCCCATTTACCTTCATGCCAGTAGCTTCCCCATACTGAGGTGTGATTTCTTGGGAAGATATCTTCTTGGAGGGGGGTATTTGGGGGGTTAGTTTGGGATGTTGGTATTTTACTCTCAGGAGTAGCTTCTACAGAAGGAGTGACTGACACAGAAGACACCTTCGTTGTGCTCTCCTCACTCGACTCTGTTCCTCCATATTTAGCTAATAACAGTTTCCTCTTCAATTCCCGTTCATCTTCCAATTTCTTCTTCTTTTTCAATTCCATCAGCAGCAGTGTTGGTGACAGCTCAGCATGCTTATTTAAATGCTCCAACTCCCCTTCCAGACCCTGTTTATGGTAATCTTTATTATCACCCCAAGCAAACTGACTCATCCTTTGATACTCCAGCAGCTCACCATTTAAATGACGAACAAACTGATTATTATCATCCACATACCCGAGCTCAGCTGACCTGTCAGTTCTAGATTTGGGATTATATGTGACTTCACCTCCTAAATTCCTCAAATAAACAGGTTTCTCTTCTCTGGATCTCACTGGCATCTTATCGGGTCTGTCAATTACACCTGCAATCTTATCAGATTTATCAGTCTTCAGTTTCTTCGTATGTTCATTAAGAAGACCTAATTCTTCTAACTCAGCAAGCTCATCTTCATCCAATTCTTCATCTTCAGGAGCTTCTTCCTCTACATCTACCAGTTTACGCTTATTTAATATCAGTTGGTTTCTTGACTCCCATCGACTGGCCTGCAGCTCCCATTCACTCAGCAGGTCAACACCGTTCCAACGATCTCTCTTACTATCCCAGTCTGAAATTTGCTTCAATTTCTCTTTCTTTGCTTCATCAATAACAACCATAAGTGATTTAGCTGTGATTTTTCGAGGTTTCTCAAGACATTCTTGCCTTAAATGATCCAATGATCCACAGTTGGTACAGGCATTCTTGGGGAAGACCCTCACTTTCCTATATATACTGAGCTCTGGCTCATTTTCTTCGGTTTCTTCATCTTTTGTAACAATTTCATCAATGATTCCCTGCCCTGGTTTCAGATCAGCATGAGATTCTTGAGGCTTCGAGGGATCCTGCCTCTGATGAGCCAAGTAATCATCGGCTTCTCCTTCTTTGTTACTGCTCCCAGCTTTATACCAAGGAGTAGTACTAATAAACTTGGGGATATACGGATTAATTTCCCTCCCATTTCCATCAAAACGTTTTGGAGTCTCCTGGTCTGACATCTTTAGTACCTTAACACCCTCTCTATTCCACTCAAACCACCTTTCAACTTTCATCAAATCCCTTCCCAAGTCATATCTTCACTTAGCAAAATACGAATTCTCGAGGACCCCCGATGAGCTCAGATGGAAAAAAAATTTTCTCCAATAGTTAAAAATTTTTATAGGGAAAGACGAGGTAGAGAGTTGATACAGAGGCAGAGATTAACGATATGGACTCTAAAACATCATCTTTTGTCAAGAATTTGGCATCTAACAGTGAGTAAAGGTGAAATGAGCGAATTTTATCGACCCAAATTACTAACCCCTTCAGAACGTACTACTAGAGAGAAGGCTATCGAGTCTTTAAAGCTGTTCCTCAGTAGTAAGAGCAAGCCTTTGCCAGCATTGGAGTACCAAAAGCTTTGGAAAGGACTATTCTATGCTATGTGGTTCAGTGATATGCCAAGACCTCAACAAAGATTGGCCACAAATTTGGGTAAATTGTTTTTGGAATCGGTCACTTTGGACTCTTTCATCCCATTTGTAGAACTGTTTTGGGTGGTGATGTGCAGAGAATGGCCAGGAATAGACCAATGGAGAGTAGACAAATTTTATATGTTGATTAGAAGAGTAGTATACTTCTGTTTCGAGAGACTTTCTCAAGAGGAGTTCAGTGAAGAGTTGGTGGGTCAATATTTGGGTGTCTTGTCCAAGATCCCATTAAGTGGAGACAGAAAAGTTCCAAATGCTCTTCCTTACCATTTGATTGATATTTATGTTGATGAGATCGAGAGAATGATGTTCAAAGATTTGGACGATGAAGAAAATGAGGATAAGAAAGAAGAACTGAAAGACCTGATAATAGACGCTACACCAATTAAACGTTTATTGGAGCCAATGGCTACCCTCCGTAAAGAAGCTTTATTGAAGACAATGAGAGAGAAGATCCTGCAAGATATATATAATGATGACAGATTGATAGCATGGGGAGTGATGGAAAAGGAAACTAAGAAAGAGAAACATTCCGATGAAGAAGAAGAATCCGAAGAATCTGAAGAAGATGACGAAGGTGAATGGACCGGATTTCTGTAATCTATTTAAACACCCCCAAAATGCATCTTTAGATATTTCGTATATTGTAGTCGTGCACCGCAACACAATTTGCCCCATTAAGTAATCTCCAGCGAATTTTTCAACTCGCCCTTCTTTTTCGTTTGTTCAAGGAAGTTTAAAGATTTATCTCTAACGTGTATCTAAAGGATAAGATATTAGTAACTAAAGAAAGATGTCTGACAGTTTTGAGAAGGTCAAGGAAATCCCAACTGATTTCATTAAGGAAGGTACTCAATTTTTGAGTAAATGTACCAAGCCAGATAAGAAAGGTGAGTATAGATAGACAAGGGGCGGTTTGTGAGCTGTCACCGAGGGTGACCGAGGGTGGCCCAGGGTTTGTTGGAACCGTGCACTTAAATCTACAGAAAATACTAACTAAATGTTACAGAATACACCAGAGTCATCAGAGCTGTCGGTGTTGGATTCCTTCTGATGGGTGTTGTCGGATACGCTATTAAGTTGATCCATATTCCAATCCGTTACTTGATCGTTTAAGAAGGCACAAAAAGATAAAGAGATTTTACCGAAAGAGGGGTGGGGTAGCGGCTGTAGTTTTTATACTCGAGTATTCGCTCCATGGTCAAATATCTACTCAGTGGTGTAATATCACTTGTCAGCTTTTAGTTCGTACTTAATCTATTATAATACACATTTGTTCAACCCTTGCTATGATCTATCGATCTTTCGTAGTAAAGAGACAGGTTGTCTTTGAGGGTAGACAGCCCCAGTTTTTGGACAGGGCTGAACTTGGAGAATTCCTGCGCACTTCCGCCTGGCTCTCCAGAATTCTGCGCGGATTCTCTGCTTTGCCCTGCCCGATTCCCTGCCTAGCTCTGCCCGAGTTCTCTGCCCAGATTCTTTCCACCTGACCCATTTAGATCTCTCATCCCATTTGTCTCACCTATTCTAAACCCGATTAATCACCACCTACGATCATCTTTGATCTCTAACATGAATTTCTCAGCATTATTGGCCCAGGTGAAGAAAAAGGAGACCTCATCTGGGACTCTGCCATCCTCGGCGGTAGCCAAACTGTCATCTTCTACCGCCATACGGCTGGCCAAACTGTCATCTTCTACCGCCATACGGCTGGCCAAACCACTGCCAAATAAACAGCCAGCATCCAAACCTTCACAAATCATTAAAAAATCCGAAATCGTGCATATCCAACCTAAATACGACCCAGCAGTACTGCGATTAAAAGCCGCCAGACTGCTGGAGAGAGAAGCTCAACTGCTGAAGAATCTGAAGGCCAAGCCCAACAAACCGTCACTGAAAAAGAGCTTGAACCAAAGGAAAGTGGCTCCTCCTCCTCCTGTGGAACTGAAACCACCACCTAAGAAGAAGTTATCCTATAAAGAATTGATGCAGCAGGCTGCAAAAGTCGATTCGTCTAAGATGGCCATTGGAATCAAAGCCAGAACTACTCCTCTTGGACCTCAATTGAAATTGAAGAAGAAAGGTGAACGTTCTGTATCTCCATCTGAACCGACTGGTAGTACGCCGACATCTCGTGAATCCACAGCTCATGCACCTTCCCTGAATGCTCGTTCGGCTGGTACCAAGAATATCCGTAAACGTCCTCAACAAGATGACAGTGATTTATCAGACTTTGTCGTCTCCGAAGATGAAGAACTCGATTACCGGTCCGAGATCCTGAACATCTTTGGTCGTAAACGTCAATATTACGACGATTACTCTGATGACGATGATATGGAAGCCACTGGTGCCGATATCTTACAAGAGGAGAACAGATCAACTCGTTTTGCCAGAATGGAGGAAGAACGTGAACTGGATTTAGAAAGACGTTTGAAAATTGAGAAAATGAAACGTCTTAAAAAGCTGTAACATTATAGTCCATTAATAGTATATATAATTAGTCATCATCATCACTGTAAACGAATTCGTCGTCATTGAATTCATTCACAGGTTCATCATTAGGGTCATCTGGGTCTGAGATTATTTCCAGGTTTTCTAGTCTGAGGGACTCTGAGTCGGAGTCGGAGTCGGAGTTCAGGGGTTCTGGTTCTTCATCATCACTTATGGTAATAGGTTCAGGTTCAACAGGGGCTGGATGGTCAAATTCTGATCTCAGATCCTCATAATAATCTTCATCGGGTTCTTTTTCATCCTCAGACACATCAATAAGAGTTCCTTTTTCTTGATTATCATTTGTATTTTCGTCAACGATAAATCCACCTCCGGAGTCAATATTTGTATCTTCTTGAGCGGCTAAATCATTTGCATTTTCTTCAATAGGAAACCCTCCTTCTTGGTCCTCTCCAGCTGTGTTTAGATTATCCTGCTCATAAATATCATCTTGATCAGATTGATCCTTCTCAACAGTGAATCCTCCTTCATCTTCACCAGCATATTCATCAATGGAGAATCCCCCTCGATTTTCACCAGCATATTCATCAACGGAGAATCCACCAGCTTGATCTTCACCAGCATATTCATCAATAGAGAACCCACCAGCTTGATCTTCATTTCCATACTCTAATACAGACAATGACCTAGCGTCAATATCATCCAGACCTGTCCGATATTCATCCTCAGGTATAAATCCACCACCGTAATCGTCATCATTGACATCCAGTCCTTCATTACTAGGAGTAGAATCATAGTACTTCTCATAAATATCCTCCTCTTCCTCTTCCTCTTCCTCCTCAGCTTTATCACGGAATTGCTTAGCAATCTTTTGAAATTGCAGTTCTAATTTATCCTCGATTCCATCAACATCTCCGTATTTCTTATTCAACTCATCTCTGATTCTCAGTTTGGTCAATAATAATCTCCAACAACGTAAAGCCACCAGTTCCCTTCTTCTTTGCTGTCTATCCAGCTCTTCTTGCTCTAAATAAGCTTCCAGTTGTTCCATTGGTCCTTCGAATTCTTCCAGAACCACGACACCTTTGGTACGTGCAGTCGATCCACCCTTGGTAAAATCAAACCCTACACACAGTTCCAGATAATCGATTCCCAACGTCTTTGCAGCTTTGACTGCAAGCTTAGATGGCCGATAAACAGCACCTTTAGGAAGCATGGAATCCACATAGAGGTCAATATTGCCATATGCGTTCTTAGGAATCTCTCCATCTACAACTGGAGGTGGTATGTAAAGTTCGGTTTGAGACTCTGAATACAACCGAGTATCATTATCTTCATCGTCGACATCTTGTTCTTCACCGAATAAATCATCTTCATATCTGAACAGATCTTTATCTCTCAGCTTCTCAATGGCTCTCTTAACGAGCATTGGGCGTTCTCCAGGTTTAAGGACTCTTCCTTGCATGAACCAAGCCTTTGCTGATCTCACTACTTGTACATTTTCTCTTTTATACACTGGAATTGTGACCGAATTCTTTGAGTTCTTCTTCCTGGTCCTTCCACAAGCAACTTTTGGAGATAAAATCTCATTTGATCTCAACTGATCTTCTAAAACATAAATTGGATGGTTTTTGAAATCTTGAATACTATTAGGCATTCCTTCTTGTAAGGATTTCCGGTCAAAGTACTTCTTCTCTTCTATATCGATCCCTGTTTCTAAACGCTGTTCCATTGAATTGAGAGAGGTGATCAAGTTATTATACCATTTTTCACCTTTAGGCTCTCTTGTAATACGCTTCTTTCTAATCTTGGCGTTATATTGCTTGGAATATCTGCGAGTAATATCCCTGACTCTCGAATCATTGTCATAACCCAATACATAGAAGCAGTTGTTACGTTCATCTGTCATTGGTGGTTCAAATTTAGATACAACTCTCACGATTTCAATGTATTTGAAGCAAATAGCATCCACACTGATCCATTTCTTGCTGAATTTATCCCATACTTCTGCCCAAAATACAGGAAATTCAGATTCCTTACCTATGCTTTGGGAGCCTATATTATCTCCTAAACGTCCAGCATCCTGATACCTCTTGTTACGGAATTGCAGTAATAGCTTCTCTCCAGGACGTAAACCTTTAAGAGCTTTCTTTTGAAGTGGAGGAGGGCGACTTTTAGTACCCAAATCAACCGGCTCTGGGGTCGGAGTCAGTTCAACTTTTATATTATTGGTGAAATCCGGAGATTGAATCGAAAATACAAGTCTAGCATGAAATCCTACAGACCTTAAGAGTGCAACAAAACCTTGAGCCGCAATATCTCGTGATCCACGTCTCTTCAAGATACGATTTCTAAATCTCAGTCTATTCGTAGACTTCATTTTGGGCGAATCTTCTAACTCTGACCATAATTTCTTGTAAAAACCCACATCATTATTAACAGTGAAATCTTCACTCCAAAGTTCGACTAATTTCTTGATACAGTCCAATATTTTACGAGACTTGATTTGTTTTTGAGTAAAATTCATCGACAGAACGGTCTCATCACCAGTTTGTAAACTAGACTTGATTTCTTGACGAATATTTAAAGGTACCGATGAACGTAATTTGGTGAGCATTTCCTCGTCATTGATCCAATGATTACGAATCTTCCCAAGCACCGCCATTGTCAGGAGGACCATCATATGGTACTGTTTCCTGAACAATTTCTCATCTCTATCAATCAAGTTGACATTCTTCTTTGTTCTCTTTTTCGTCTTTGGTTCTGGGGGAGAGATGGCGACGGTGAGTTCTTCTTGAGGTTCACCAAGTCCAAATATCATTTCTGAGTCGTCATTAACAGTGGGAGTTTCAATGTCGATGTTTTCGAAATCATCTGAATCGAATTCATCATCGGCGGGTTCTTTGTTGTCTGGTAGCTCTTGAACGGCAGTTTCATTGGGCACCAGAGGTTCTCCAGCGGTGACTTCCCTAAACAGCAAGTCCATATTGTTGTCAGAATCCATCACAAGGTAAGGTTTTACCTCTGTCACGTCATCGGAGTCAGGTCCTGTTACCTCATCGGTCAGTGGCGTTAAGTCGCGTTCGTGGTTGCGCAATTTCCGGCGCTTCTTGAGAGGTCTATCAGACGACCGGCGCTTCGCCGTAGAAGTCTGGTCTCGGCGTACTTCCTTGAGCAACTCTCGGTACTTGGATAGGTCAGACATCTTCAAGCGCCATGGGGTTAAAGTAGTTGCTCATCTTGTGAAGAAAGGAATTTATAGGAAATTGTAAAAGGTGAGCGGTATCAAGAAGAAAGGAAAAAAGGGGAAAAGGAGAGCGAAAAGGGGTGAAGGGGTGAAGGAAAAGGGGTGAAAAGGAAGAGGAGGGGAAAAGAAGGGAAAAGAAGGGAAAAGAAGGAAAAAGAAGGAAATAGAAGGAGAGGAAAAAAGAAGGGAAGGAGAGAAGAGAGGGGAGAGGGGATGGATAGGGGAGGGGACAAGGGTAGAGGACAGAGAGTGGAAGAAAGCAGAAATGGAGGAATGAAGGGAGGAACGAGAACGAATGACAAACCGAGAGATCAAATGAATATCACACAACAAGTCACACTGCCATATTGGATCATTGACCCATATATTCGAATTTACTACTATTACTGGTATCCTTTATGCCACCTCCACACCACTTGCACATTTACTATCCCCTTCATTATCTACATATCTGCTTTACTAATAATCTATTCTCTATAACTATGTATCATAGCAGCACCTCGTCTCGCGCAATACTACTATTAGACAAACTAGTTCTTGCCTCAATTCGATTATCCCGTTTTTCATTAATTACATCAACAGTTTCATCAGTAACAGTTTCCTCACAGACAGTTTCATCACAGACAGATTCAGGGTCAGTGTCACCGCCGTTTCCAAATACCCTGAATCGTAATAACCAAATAATTTGACTTGAGAAAATCCCAATCTCAAGAAATATACAAACCGCATAAAGAATCATCCCCATTATATCCATATCTCCAGTGAGTACACTAATCATTGAAAAAATAGCCCCTGAACAATCACATGCTAAGAAGAGAAAGTTGATCCCAACCACACGTCCTTTTCTTTTTGCCAATTCAAAGTACGGAGGTAATAATCCCAGAGCCAATAATATTGACAGAATCACACCAAAGATAAGATCAGGCCATTCGGTTCCACGTGAATATAATGGTTTTAACCATAAGATGAATCCAAGCTCACACAGTAATGATACTCCAAAGAAAAGCCCCATATATAACAGAATACGCTTAATAGGTGTACTCACCGGAGGATAATACATCAGCTGACCCCAAGACATGGCACATAACACGGTAAATACCTGAGGTTGTACCTGAACTGCAATGGAGGGCTGAGATACCAAGAAATAAATCGAGAACGGCACCCCACACAGCGCCCATAAAAACATCATTATAGGAGGGAATCCAGTACAGTCTTTACGTCTGTAGTTGAATATGATCTGGGGGATCAACTGAACTGTCCAGCAAACAGTTCCAATCGTCCCTGTAACGTCCGACGCCACTTTATTATGAACTGTCATAGTCTTTTAGCTCCCCAAATCATTAATTCAATCTTCAAACTTCTATCTATATATCATCTGCGACGGAATTTGCAAAAATTTGACGAGTTCACAAATCCCGACGGGAAATTTGAGCTGCAGGATCCCTTGTTCTGGAAGGGAACCTAAAATTAATAAGCAAGAAAAAATCTGATGAGCAAAAGCCAGAGTGAGCAAAGTACGAATTATACTCCAACTCGTCGATGATAAGACAAGAAGAGACAAGAAAGAAGGAGCCGTACGAGAGGGTACACTGATATTGATTTACAGCAATGCCACCAAGAAAGAGAGTTACAAAGACAAGTGAACCAGAGATCGATAGCGGATTAGGTTTGAGACCTGTAGATACCACTCGTCATCCTGATGAACAGGAATGGCAAATGGGTAATGAGACTGAGCTTATAGTTCTGTCAGTGGTTGTTACAATTGTGGGTGTGGCTGTTGTTGGATGGTATCTTTATGAGTTAGGGTATTTCGAGGGATTTTTCTAACTTTGCAGGGTGGAGATAATAAGATCATAGAGTATAATTGGACGAATAGCTCACTTATTGGTCGTGTGCTGTGATCTGATTGCCATTTTAGGGATGCAAATCCTTTGCAGGGTCCATCTCACCATTTTATAAGTAATTTAAACGGATATTATTGAGTAGAACTGAGAATTACGTAGGTCCTACAATTGTTTCTTACCTAATATCATACATGAATTTATTTTTAGTGATGGGAAGCTGGGGCATTTGGCAAATCAACTAAAGCCTTTCTGATAGAGTCGACACCCTTAAGTAACTCTTCCTCAGAGATGACTAATGGAGGAGCCAATCTAATAATATGGTCATGGGTTGGCTTAGCCAAGACACCATGGTTTTTCATTAATAAACAGACATCCCAAGCGGTCTTACCACCGGTCTTGGAGTCATCAATAACAATAGCAGTTAATAAACCTTTACCTCTAACCTCGGAAATAATACCATTGCTCTCGGCCTTTAATTCGTTTAATTTGGAGACCAAGAATTCACCTAATTGAGCAGCTCTTTCGGTCAATTTCTCCTCTCTGACAACCTCCAAAGCCAGGACAGCAACACGACAAGCCAATGGGTTACCACCGTAGGTAGAACCATGGGATCCTGGGTCAATAGTGGACATGATCTCAGTAGAAGACAATACACAAGAAACTGGTAAGACACCACCAGAAACAGCCTTCCCTAACAAAACCATGTCTGGTTTGACACCTTCGGAGTGCTCGTAACATAAAGTCTTACCGGTTCTGGCAATACCGGTTTGAATCTCATCACAGATAAGCAAGATGTTGTGTTTCTTACATAACAGTTGAACTTGAGCAAGGTAATCCTTTGGTGGTACAACGATACCGGCCTCACCTTGAATTGGCTCCAATAAAATAGCAGCAATGTTCTCACCTTGCAGTTCGAAAGCCTTCTCGACATCTTCGATAATACCATATCTCAATGGGGCATCACCACCTGGAATGGTGGCTTGGATACCTGGCAAGAAAGGACCAAAGTTGACAGTGGCATCTGGGTCGTTAGACAGAGAAATGATACCAATAGTTCTACCATGGAAGTTATTTTGAGCAGCCAAAATGATCAGCTTTCCCTGTGGAATACCCTTCTTAATGTAACCCCATCTTCTGGCAACCTTCAAAGCGGTCTCGACAGCCTCAGCACCGGTGTTCATAGGCAAAACCTTCTCATAACCGAAATACTCGGTGATATACTTGGCAAATGGACCGAAAGTGTTGGAGTGGAACAGTCTTGAACACAAAGTCATCTTTTGAGTACCTTCGATCAAAGCATTGATGATCTTTGGGTGTAAATGACCTTGGTTAACAGCAGAGTAAGCAGATAAGAAATCCAAGTACTCCTTTCCTTCACAGTCCCAGACCTTAGCGCCTTGAGCCTTTTCCAAAACCACTGGCAATGGGTGGTAGTTGTGAGCAGCGTACTTACTGAAGATGAGTTGTTAGTATGCAAGGGGAATATGTAGGGGAAGGGGGGTATAGTACGTACTTTTCGAGGTCGATGGCCTCTTGAGAGCTAACGTTGAAGATATTTGACATTTTGAATGATAGTTATTATGGAAAAGCAATTATTTGAAAGTGATTGAAGGTAGTTCTTCCAAGTTTATATATGATTTTTCAACGTCAAAGTCATCTCCCCTGTAAATCGCTAGTGAATGCGCTTAAGGGAAGGTTTGGGGAATGATTTTCCTTTAAGGGAAGGGAAAAGAAGGAGAGGGAGAAGGGGGATAAAAGAAAGAGAAAAGAAGGGGGAGATTAGATAGAGGGAGGAAAGGGGAAGGGAGAAGAACAAAATTCAAAGGAGATAAGCTGATACATAGAGAGAGTGAACAATCCCGAAACCCTAAAGACCCGGCAGACAACATCATTCAATCTCCCAAGATCAAATTAGTTGACCTGGTTCTCCCGTTAACGGCCCTTCGCTTTCAGATAACGATAGTGGAAAGAAAGCGAAAAAGAGTTAAGAGCAGGAGACTGCGCAATTGTGGAGCATTAATTAATTGCAGACCATACAGAGCATTATACGAAACACATCTGAGACATTCCAAAAGTAGTGCATTACCAAAACCCAAATCAAGTAATCCCTTGCAAAAAAAAGGGGGGAAGCAAAAGATTTTATCAAATTATCAAAATTAATTTATAAAACCATTAATGAAGAGCAAGATCGAGCGATAAGTAAAGGATCACACTATTAAGAATGTATAAGAAAGCCAACTATAACAGTTTCAGCGGTTCACAAGAACAAGTGGACGATACTACTCTTCTGTTACAGTCGATTGGAATGAGAATTAGAAAAGCCGTATCAGATGGATACACGGTGGGCGGTAATAATGCTAGTTATCAAAATCAATATGAACAGCAATATCAGCAACAACAGCAACTGCTGCCAAGATTCAACAGAGTCCCATTACCATCCCATATGTCACAACCACCTTCTTTAAGTTATGGTATGTCTTCTACATTAGAAGGAGAGTCACTCGACCAGAGATTCATGAGTAGACCACAACTGATGTTCACTCCAAGTAATAAGAGAACAAGAGATTTCGATGAATATGACGATGAACAAGCCGATCCAGAAGTTGCTAGTTTCAATTCTGTGAATAATAAAGATGCTCCAATTGAATATTTCCATAACAAATATGGATCACTTTCATTCAAGGAAGAGTTTTAAGTACGCTTCACGTATAGTCATTCAGTTCTTGTCATAGATGTTATTAATATAGTTATATTTTACGGTGTGTAGGGTATCGACCACTCCAAATATCTCGTAGCTCCTGATTATAGTCCCCCAATCGTAGTGCTGTAGAGGATTTTGGTGTCACGATCTACATTTGCCCCACTTTGCGATCTGCCCCTGCCCTCGTTATCGCACATTTTCTTAAGGAAAGGCAATTTTCCAACCAGTTAACCAAAAGCCTCCAGACTTCCAATAGGCGGTGTAGAAGATAGAAGTGAGGAGGACGTGAGAATCGAATAACTTTCAAAGTCCATATTACAAGTATTGACCAGTTAATCTGTGGAAAATTACAAGTTGAGCCGCATTTATTATCACCTTACCGCTTACTCATCATGAGCTCACTGGAAGCCAGATCGAAATTTAGGACCCATTTCCTCCGGCTCAGTGAAAGAAAAGACATACCATCTAATAGTCCATACTGGGAGTTCTATTGGGAATTTCCGAAAGCTGCATCCGACGTATTCGATGGTCTCTCCAACAGCGATATCAGAAATGTGTGTATGACGAGAAATTTTGTCAAATTAATAAGAGTTTTATCATTGAAATTAGTACATTTTACGAATGACGGAGTTCTAGATTTGAATACACATGGCGTTCTCAACTGTATCCGGTTATTGACCCGGTTTCTCCCGTTCTTTTATGAGAACCCCATGTTTTATAAAGTGGAGAATCAGATCTTTTGGTCGGTAATAAGCGCCACTACTAATAATACCAGGAAAGACAGTACATCGGCGGCATCTACAGTGGGTACAGGGATTGAGACCGCTAATACTTTATCGAATATCGACTACGAAAAGGCCAGCGTAGAACTGAATATCAACTTCGAGACCCATTCCAACATACAAACGGATCGGCTGGAACTTTCCTTAGCTGATACAAGGGCACCCTTGGGTGCGCAGTTGGTCAATTGCATAGTTAACTTGTTATTCACCAGGGGATTCACGTTAGGAAAAAGTAAATCCAATGGAGGTCGCGCAGGGATCGAATTCTCCATTTGGGAGCCAGGGATCGGTTTGGCTGGTGATTATTTACAGCCTCGGATGGATATCGACTCGAATAGGTTTGAAGTGTTGAGATTTTTATCTGTATTATGCTCACAGCCACTTTATCATCCGCCAGGGGCTGTTATTGCCAAAGGTTCTCGATTCCTTACGGTATTAGTAGCTGCTATTCCTAAATTGCATATTCTCACATTGTTATCTTCGTTAATCAATATAACTGTCCGTACGGGAAGGATAGATCCGGGCCAGAATGCTATTCAAGGCTCAAATCAGACATTAAATCATCTGAGACTGATCATGGTCACCACTCTGTTCGAGATATTAACCTTAATGATCGTTTATCCATTGCCTAAAGATGATATTCAATTCTTATTAAGTACTGGGATCGTCATTTCCAAGCCTTATAATTTGGTGAGATTCTATTTCGGTAAATTACATAAAGATGAAGACTTGAAATTTATCATTGAGGGGTTATTAAATTTCTTGAAACGTCCGATGGACGAGACCATTGCCAATGAACAAGGCACTTCTCTTTCCTCGATGATCAAATCGAAGACTGCTAATATTCAACCGTCAATTTGGGGTGTAGAACTGACTATTCTTTTATGGGAATTATATCAATGTAACAAGAAGTTGAAGTTGAAGTTGGTTACCGATTACGGACATCAGTTAGTATTGGCATTACTCTATAATATTTGTACTTATCGGAAGGTTGAGTTATATTCTCATTTTATTCGGCTTTTATCCTATTTTCTCTTAGTTATAACTGGAGATCTGGTATTTGCCAATGAGATTTTACTGCCATTCCCTAAAGAAACGTTTAATCAGCTCCCAGAATCGTTCAAAGTCACTCCATACCCGGTAACGTATCGTGATTTTGTCGTTTTAAAGATCGCTTCCATGCTACTTAATGATGATTTGAATGTATTATCTCCGACTTTGAATGAGTGTTTATATAATTTGATCCCGATTGCTTCATCGTATGATGATCCAAGTTCTATTAGGACACAGAATCGCAAGAACTCAGCTGTCTCTTTAACTGAAGTCAATCAAGGTTATAGAAGTCCTGGAAGTGGTCTTTCTTATTCGGTGTGCAATATGTTATGTCAGTTAATGATCAAGTATAGTGGACATAAATTCCTCACCGATAACAGCACCAATCCTGATTATTTGGCTCTTTTGATGAGACTGATATGCCATGCAATGTGTCGATATCCAAAGCAATCACGTAGTTTGATGTATTCCATGACAAAGAATATCAAATACTTGGAGAACTTCAATGTCACAATTGAGAATATGAAGGTGAATGATGAGATCGGGTCAGTGGGATCGGATCTGGGCTCAATTCATCACGGTTCAGTACAAACTTCAGGACACCAACCTTCAGAAGTTTCAACTGAAGACCAAGATTCTCAATATACTCCTTATAGAATGCTGTCGGTAGTCACTGTTGGATCTGTTACGTCTGGTCTGTTAGATTTAGATGAGACCATTGCGGAATCAGATGATTTGGAAATCGACGACTCAGCTATGCGTCCTAAACCCCCAGTGGGAATGTCTGTAAAACTGAAGGGAAAGCTGCCTAAAGACCTGCCTTTGAAAAGAACATGGGCAGGCTATGCCTCATTCCAAACAGTGCTTCATATAATTGCGACCATCAGAGATGAGCTTGAAGAATTCGATAACCTCACTGGTCGTGATATAACTAACCTCTTGACCAAGATCGAAAGGTTGGAACTTGACAGTTTGATCGCATCTATAGCGAAGTCGGAATTTGTTGCCGGAAAGAGTAACTTTATTCCGCTCAAATTCCAATGGTCAAATTTGTCACTTGGTTGGTATGAAAGTGTTCTTTGGATGAACATATTCAGTAATAATGAGATGGTCAGTCGTAGATATAATAAGACCAGCTCGTTGAACACGACGATCTCCAGTTTCTCCGACTGGAGTTTTGGTAGATGGACTAATAGTGAATCAGATATGGTTGAAGCGGTGAATAAATCGTTAGTTTCTACTAATATTTGGTCTGGTACAAGAGTTCGTCTTTTCAAAACAGATAAATATTTAGCTTTATATAAGGGAAATTTCTCAGAACAGTTAATCAGAAGGTTTAGTGATTTCAAGTTGGGTTCACCTACACCGAATCAACAGGGAACTCAATCTCCACTGTCCCCTCAACTGCAACTGCAACCACCATTATCACCTACGTTATCTCATACACAACCTTCGAGACAGAATAGTACTGTATCGATTGCGAGTTCTGTACTGTCGGCTAGCCCGATTTTACAGAGTGATGATTATTTTGGAGATCCGGTTCTGATTAAAGTTACCCAACGTCCTTCGTCTCATCGACTTTCTGTTAGTTCTAACATCAATTCCCCAAGGACTAGAAACAGTAGTAATGTTAGTACACCTACTGTTGGCAGTCCAAGGAATTCCATTGCATTATAATAAAGTATTCTTTAGATTTATATAGTATTATCTTCTTCTTCTCTGCACTAACTCGAAACCGTCGTCGTCTATTATTGGGCCTTGCTGGGTATGGCCTTGGCCTTGGGTCTGCCCTTGAGACTGAGGTTGAGCTTCATCCTCCATCTCTTCATCTAAATCTTCCCCTTCATCTTCACTAGAGTTCATAGGATCAGATTCGACATGCACTTTATACTTCAGCAGCTCTTCCAGACGTCTCTGTTGCTTCTCTTGCCATCTAGTGTACATCTCTTCAATTGTAGAGTAATTTCCTTGAGCTGCCTCTCTATAGATTTGTAATACAAGGGCCAGAATTGGCAAGGCTGAATCATCTTCGACATGGACGTCAAATTCATCTTGCATGGCATAAAGCATTACTTCCTCGATAGATTCTAAATCGACAACACGATCTTCGAACAATTCCACCACCACACCGGTGATCCAATCTCTTTTCTCAGCTGATTCTGGTCCTCCCCAACTGTTCTGGACTGCTACTTCGAGGGCATCCCATTTGTAGATGCACATGGAGACACCTAACTCGAATCTCAGTTGTTGTTTTTGGTCATTGAATTTTAAGGAGCTGACGCCTTCTGGAGCTTCGATATAGTCTGATACGTCGATTGTTCTTGACATGGTTGGTATTTGAGGGGTGATGGGAGGGTGAAAATTTTAGTTGAGATATAAAATTTTTCAGATGGGGCAGATGAGAAGAAAGGGAGCGAAATACGAAGAGATAAAGGGGAAGGGCAGGTAGGGTAGATGGATAGGAGGGGCAGATGGGAGGGGCAGATGGGAGGGGCAGATAGGAGGGGCAGGTGGATAGTTATGAGCAGAGATATGGGGGATGGAGGTAGATACAGAGATGGTTAAATTGATAAAATATGGTTAGTTAATTTGGGTGAAGTACTTCTCTTGGTTTTAAGTATGATATATCAGAATCATAGAGAATTACCTTTGTCTAGCCACCACATAACCACCGCATAACCTTGATTTATGTTTAACTACTTGGTGAGTGAAATTGTGCCCTACGATATACTGCCAGATATTGTGCCCCTATGCTCTTTCCTTACAGCAGCTCCTCCCAGTAGCGCGCACTTGGAACTTGCCCTCAACCTGCCTTCTCCCTCCACTTGCTCCTGCTCCACTACCTCGCGCACTGTCGGGCACATTAGGCGCACTGCCGGGCACAGGAACCTGCCCTTGTCCGGGCACGCCCACTAAGCCCTCCAACGTTATTACCTTTTCTTGCTACTTCATCACAAGAGCCAAGATCAACCCAACCCTCTACACCACCAATAATGCCGAACAGTAATAAATCTTTACTGAAGGAGAACTCCACTAAGATCGATAACGCACTTCGTGCCATAAAATACAAAAAAGAAGTGGATCGTGACTTCTCTGTGGTAGTCACAACCGACGGGGATAAAGTCAACACCAGAGAAAGAATCGTCAGTACAGTGCCACCAGTAGCTGGTAAGAACCCATCCAATGATGACGTTTTCTTGCCTAATGGCTTACCCAATCATGAGTTCATCAAGCAGCATTTCATCAACGAAGGTCGTTTGACCGAAGACCAAGCTATCAAGATCCTCGAGATGGCCACTAACGCCTTATCAAAAGAGCCAAATTTGTTGACGGTGCCTGCTCCGGTCAATGTTTGTGGGGATGTTCATGGTCAATATTTTGATTTGATGAAGTTATTTGAGGTCGGAGGTCACCCAAGTAACACTCAGTATTTATTCTTAGGTGACTACGTGGATAGAGGTTCGTTCTCCATCGAGTGTTTATTATACCTTTACTCATTGAAATTGAATTACCCAAACACCTTCTGGATGTTACGTGGTAACCATGAATGTAAGCATTTGACTGGATATTTCACTTTCAGAAAGGAATGTGTTCATAAGTATTCCATGAAATTGTATAAAGTTGCCTGTGCCAGTTTCAATGCCTTACCGTTGGCTCTGATTATGAGTAACCAATTCTTCTGTGTCCATGGAGGTATCTCACCTGAATTGAATTCTCTTGATGATATAATGGAATTGAACAGATTCAGAGAACCTCCTTCAAGAGGTCTTATGTGTGATTTGTTATGGGCTGACCCTATTGAAGATTATGATGAAGATAAAGTACGTTCTTCTTTCTTACCCAATGAAAATAGAGGTTGTTCGTATGCGTTTACTTATAAGGCAGCATGTGCATTTTTGGAGAGAACAGGGATGCTTTCGATCATTAGAGCTCATGAGGCTCAAGATGCCGGTTACAGAATGTACAAGCAAACCGAGACTTTGAAATTCCCGTCTTTAATTACCATGTTTTCAGCCCCTAATTATCTTGATAGTTATAACAATAAGCTGCTGATTTTGAAGTATGAGAATAATGTGATGAATATTCGTCAATTCAATTGTTCACCTCATCCGTATTGGCTTCCGAATTTCATGGATGTGTTCGAATGGTCGATTCCGTTTGTTTCTGGGAAAGTTTTGGATCTGTTATCATCAGTTTTGAATGTATGTACCGATATGGAGTTGAATGAGGAGACCGAGTTGGCAAGAGAACCATTGAAATCCATTAATGATGTAGGACCAGCATCTCCAGTCAAGACCAAATTCAATTTGGGACAATTGGTCAGTAAACTGGAACTGCATATGGGTGAATCTAGTACAGATGAAGATCCAGATTCTTTGGATGCCAAGAAGAACTCTTTGAGAAACAAAATCATGGCTATTGGAAGAGTTAGTCGTATGTATCAAGTATTGAGAGAGGAAAGTGAGAAGGTGGAACATCTCAGAGAGTTGAGTGGTGGATCTGCATTGCCTAAGGGTGCTCTTTTGGGTGGTAGTGTATCTATCAACAAACATATATTGACATTTGAAGAGGCAAGAAAGAGAGACTTGAAGAATGAAGCGATGCCACCAAGTGAACTGGATATTGAAAAGCAAGAACAAGAGAAGAGAGATCAATTACAACGTATTGTTGCGGAACGTGTTAACTCTGATCCACATTTACAACGACTTGCTCGTAAACTTTCTGATTTTGATTAATTTATAGATAATGAAGGATTATATCTGATAAATTTCCCCTAACAAATTTCCCCTAACAATTTTCCTCTAACAAATCTCCCATAATAATTTCCCCTATTCATATTTTCTCTATAAATTTTCCCTATTAGTTTCCCCTATTAATTTCCCATAAGAAATTCCCATAATAAATTCCGTAATCTTATTTTCTCTATAGACTTTCCCTATTGATTTTTCCTGGCCTTGGTTATTTCCTCTGCAAATTTCCCATACATTTTCTCTATAAATTTGTCCTTTTCATTTTCTCCCTGTCTTCTCTCTGTATTTTCTCACTGTGTGTCGCTATGGTTTTCCTGATTTCTCTACATATTTCCCTTACATTTCCCTGCTGATTTTCTCATACACTTCTCCAAGAGTCCTTAGTATTTTCCCTCCTCATTCTCCCATATATTTTCAGCCTCTGCATTTTCCGTCGATTTCCTTGCCCAATCTGGTAATCCCAAGAAATTAAAAACGTGAATGAACTCACCATATCAATAACTACCCACCCAACCACACCATGAAACGATCTCCAACTGTGATAACAGTAAAGCCGTCCATCTCAAATACCGACACTATCACCTCATTGAAATTGACAACTCCTCTGTCAAATTTCTCCATGGTAGAGAATCCCATATTATATGGAGGTTCCTCATTGATGGTATTAAGATCAAGTGTCAATCTACTGAAGTCGTCCATATTTCAGGAAATCCTCGGAGATAATGAATGTTATGAGGTTGAAATAGAATTTTATGCGTTCAATACCTGTTTTATCATTTGGTTTGACCAATTTTCCAAGGGGGTCGAACTCGACTATCGCTCGCTTATATTACATGCCATTTCTACCGATCCAGACACCGGGTTAGAATGTATTTACATGCAAATAGAGGATTCCTCGTCATTTGGAGATTTGGATCTGTCAATTGATCTGTTTATAAGATATCAAACTGGAGAGGAGCGTACTCAACTTTTCAAAGAGTTGGCCTTGAAAAATGTCATACTAAATACTTATGAACTGATTTCGGAATGCACATCTTTCCATCAAGATGAGGACGAAGATGACCAATATGAATCTAGAGAAAACACTGCATTACCTTCATTCCCTATAACATTCAAAGATGAGGAGAAAGAGCCAGAATCGGAACTCACAATCAAAATAGACGAGAATTCAATAGCCGATGATTTAGGAAATGACGATGATATTATGATGTATAGTGATAGTATTAATAGTGGGGCAATTGTAGATGTGGGGACAACTACTTTAACGGGATCAGTACGAAGTAGGAAAGATGATGATGATGATGATGGCATACATACAAAGTCTAGAAAAATTGTATAGAAGAAGAATTAATAGATTTATTTATAAAATTAAGGTGATGATGTGATAGGATCACAATTAAAGGATTGATCATATGGCAGAAAGGCCTGGAAAAAGATCATAAAAAAGAGCCAACATGCTCAATCCTTCTTGGTAGATACTCCTTGTATAAATATCAACACCATAACACCAATAGAGAAGAATAATACGTGGTAAGGAAGAAATGAGGTAAACGACCGAAAATCTCTTAATGAAAGAAGAAGAACAAAAGAAGAGATCATAAGAGATGATATCGATCAGACATATTTCACTTCGGATTTATGTCTGAACCCATTAAAAGCAGTCGAAGCAGCCAAAGTGTAGGCTCCAATATCTTTGAAGAGGATCCAATCACCAACTTCTGGAACGGCTACCATTTTGGTGGATCTTGATACACAGTCTAAACCATCACAAGTTGGTCCCCAAAGTGAAACATCTACAGCTGAAGAATCATTTGAATCGTATCCAGGATACAAGAATCTCCCATTATGAGTCAATAACTCACCAACAGGGTTCTGATGATCATAGATAATACAGTTCAAATTCCCATATACTCCATCATTGATATAAACCATATGTTGTTGAATACCCTCAGAATCAATGAAACTTCTCTTAGCTATAACATGACACAGTAAGTAGTACAGTGATGAACACATATATCTTCCTGGTTCGGCAATAATCTTCAAATCTGGGAACAATTTCTCGGGGAAATGTAATTCCAAAGATTCATTTACCACGGTTGAAGAGTTTTCGAACGAGCTCAATTCAAATCCTCCTCCAATATCTAAAATATCCATTGAGAATCCCATCGATTTCCCAATATCAAATAATAACTTCGAGTCCAGTACTGCTTTACGAATCAGGTCAAAATCACTACTTCCACTTCCAACATGGAACAGGACACCAGCGACGTTCAAATCCAATTCTTTGGCGAGTTTCAACAATTCCATCAGTTGAGGAATTGAAGCTCCAAATTTAGTGGATAATCTACACTGTGCATTGTCATCGTCGGTGATAACACGCAATAACAATTTGGAAGTTGGATGATACTTGGCCATCTTTATCAACTCATCAGAGTTATCAAAAGTGGTCATATTGACCTGCATTTGTTGCAGATAACGGATCGAAGGAGGAGATTTACAAGGATTAGCAAAGACAATCCTTTCAGGAGCTACGTTTAAGGACAAAATCGAATCGATTTCACCCTTGGAAGCACAGTCAAAATTAGCTCCCAACTTGGCCAAGGTCTCCAAAATAGAAGGGTCATTATTACATTTGACCGCATAAAATGGTTTGACACGAGGCAACAGATGACACCAATTGGAATACAACCGAGTAATCTGGTCGGTGTCACAGACAAAGAAGGAATCTTCTTCACCTGGAGAGCAATCTTGATGATCAACAGCCATAACGTGCTCGTACAACAGTTGACCAACTTTATCGAGCTTCTGATTCATACTTGAGACCGACGACGTTGGCGTCAACATCTCATAGGACATGATAGTCCCAGAGCGGTCCGAAGTAACTTCGGCGGCTTTAACAGCTTTTCCAACCGTGATCAGAGTCGGTCTTGATTGGGAGATCTGTCTAGATAACATTCTGTCAAGTTGAATCGTAGACGATAATTGTGGACTAAAGCGCTTCAACATCAAATTGATCTTTTTTTAACTTCCGATACTCTACACTAAAATAACAGTATCGCTTCTTTCTTGTTCTTCTTCTTAGAACTTTTGTTTTAACAGGCCTTTCAAGTTGATGGGATGCGAGAGGGTTTGAAAAATGGGAGGGTAAGGTTGTAAAATACTTGTACTCACTCTCACTTCATGCGGCAGCTCTCGTAATGATATTTGTCTTGGGTCAATAGCAAAACAAATACGTCAAATAATTTGATGATTCTTCTAATTCAATCTGATAAAAAGATAATTAAATTTAAAAAAAATCACAAGCAAAAGCCAAGGGTTTGCGGTGAAATTTTTTTTCCTGCGTTAGGGGAACAATCGCAAACTTATCTTAGGGTGATTTTAGGCTTAGATATGCGAGATGGGTTTTGTGCGTTTTGGAATTACTGTTTTTGGATATTTGTGACTTTTTTAGGGGTTAGGGCTATGAGAGGCTACAAAGGGGGATCGATATGGGAAACGATAGGGGAAACTAGTGGGGGTCCAGTGGGGGGTCAATATGGGAATAAATATGGAACAAATAGGAGAAGTGATAGGAGAAATATTGAGTCACTAAGCGGTGTTACACTACTAATCTACATTACTAATCTACACTGCTCGTATATACTGCTTATATACCCTGTTTAATACCCTACTTATATACACTGTTTATATGCACCGCTGATACATACTACTCTAAACTACTGTTCTAAACAACTTATCTATAGTGAGTACACCTATAGTGAAGTCTTCTATAGTAAGTTACTCTCTAGCTGCTACTCAATTTATATCATTCTATAGCCTCTATTCTACATCTCATTATAACTATATTATATTATTAGCGCCGTAATCTCAGAAATTAATATTAAATAAGTCTCAATGGACCAAGAAACAAAGAAGAGAACTCAAAAGAAGTTTTTCGAGTCCTTTATGCTGCTAGTCTTCAATCGCTAGTGGCTACTTCCCCACCACAATGAAGACATTTATAGCAATGTCTAATCTCACCAGTAGATTTATCATGGAACTCCAATTTTCCTCTGTTCTTCATCAAATTCCACTCTCCCTTAGCTGGAATACGAAGACATTTCTCATTCAAACAGTGGGCACCGGTCTTTTTGTATCTCAACCCACAAGAGTTACAAAGTTGACCTTGAGAAATGGACCAAGAAGGTCTCCAACATGGAGAGCTGGTTGACTGACATGAAATACAAGTACGTACATGGTGAGAATGTGGAGAATTTTGCTTAGGTGACGTACTTGGGGAAACCTTTGAAGACTTTGGAGTCGATGGAGGCAAAATTCTTGGGTTGGCCAACTTAGGCTGCTTTTGTTTAGGTGAAGTAGTGTTAACAAAAGTGTGGTTACTGTTATGCCTTTGGCTCATTGGTGGTAACCCTGGAAGATGATGATGTTGGCGATGTCCTTGCAATGGCATCGAAGAGTAATAAGACAAGGCAGCTCTCTGATTGAGAGGAGACAATGGAGCACGATAAGCCAAATCATCATATCTTCTGAATTCAGCTGGAAGGTCTGTTGTCGATGACATTTGATTATAATGAACTGTCCTTCTGTGATAGTCATCGATTTCAGCCTGTTGTTGTTGGTACTGTTGTTGTTGTTGAGCTGCTGTCAAAATGTGACTATACTTCTCCAAATTGATAGAAGGCTTTCTGTTCATATATTCTGTGTTGCTGTTTAACATCTCGATGTCCTTCAAATACCCTGTTGATTGATAAGTGTAGTTTGATTCAAAGGGGAAGTTTACGATCGAGGAAATTTTCATCATGTTGTTGGATCTCAGCTTCTTGTAGCGAGAATTTATCAGTCTTGTAAGACTGTTGTTGGTGCTCTTTTGGAGTTTGCTGGAAATTCTTGAATCGAAATAAATGTTTGATGTAGCTGAAGTTTGAGTCTTATGGACCTCTTTGCAATAATCTTTCAAATGAGAATAGGTTGTTGGGTTGTCAGCCTTGATCAAAATCTCCAATCTTTGCTTCCATTCCTCATTGTACAACTCATTGTGGCTGTTAATTTGATTACTCAGAGCAGAAGAAGTGTATTTGTAACATGTATCTGGATATTCATTCAGTGATCCCGGACTGTATGAAGATTTCAGAGAGCTTGCTGGGGAAGGTGGAGCTTGAGGAGCAGCTCTCTGTTCCTGTTGTTCTGTGATTGGATCAGATGAAACCAATGGCGTACGCATTCCTTTAGGAGGAGTGACGGATCTAACCCTTTCTGAGATGCTATCCAACTTGAATGGAAGGGGATTTTTCAAGCTGAGCTCAGTGGTGTTGAATTCATATGGTGGAGAAGGTGGGGCAGTTCTTGATCTCTTGAAATCATAGTGCATGATATCATAGTAATAATCATCATCCTGACTGAGTCTTCTCTTTCTTAAAGATGCTCTTTGGAAAAGATCGTTGTTATTGGAATCAAAAGTGGCAGTTGCATTTGTAAGACTGGCTAATGGAGGCAAAACTGTTGGAATTGTGGAAGCCAACTTGGCAAAGTCCAATTCTGGAGTTCTCGAAATACGAGTCTTGGCTCCAAGATGGTATAAGGACAATCCACAAGAGGTGTTGTTTTTTGTTGGATCACTTTGTGATCTGGCATGAGACAGCAAAGGTGACAGTGAGGTGAATCCTCTAATTGTAGTAGGGGAGCTGGCAGCAGTTGGGGCTGATGGTTTCAGTGCAAACATTGTATAAATTCGTTGTGTGTATATTCAATAATATCCAATTCCTGCTTGGTAAATTATTTTAGACTGTATGTAAATATTTGATGTTCTGAATTGAATACAGTGGATAAATAGCTGATCTGTTAAGTAAAAGAATGACTAAGTGAGTGATCGAGCTAAAAGTAAAGAATGAATGGAGTGGGTGTCAAACAAAGTATGAGTGATGAGGGCTTAAACCAGGAGTCCAATGTGGCAGAATCAATTTGATTTATATCCCCCACCTAAGACATCAACAACAGGAGGCAAGTGTTGTTCCTTGCCTGATTCGATCAAATCAAATCAAGCAGACCATCGCTCCCTGCCTGCGCTGTATCCCCTTTTTTTCCTTTCTGCGTAGAAAAAAAGGGGAGGCAGGTCGAATCTGAGACTCGATTTAGTTTTTTGTTCTGTGGATTTGACAGTTTTGCGGTGCAAATAACAGGGCGATTTGCGCAGTGAGCTTGCTTGACTTTGAGGTTTGCTGGGGTTAACAAGATGGGGGAGTTAAGAAGATGGGGAGGGATGTTTCAAAAAGAGTGCTGTGATTTAGAGGTTGCTCTGGATGACATGTCTCACTGTGATATCATAGTTGTCATTGACCTAAGTTATAGACCACGTTCTTCTTCTCGCCCCTTCATCTCATCTCCAATTTCTCCCGACCCTTCTCTTCTCCTTAGCAGTTTACAAATAAAATTCGGCGCTAAAAAATTTTATATCGAGGAGGCTTGACTTATTGATTTTAGTTGGCGTCATCGGTGAATCCAAAGCAGGCGAAGACGCAGATCATCGCTATACCGAATAAAGAATGTCAGATCCAAGTAAGTAGACAACAATTTCGGCTAAGAAAACCAGACGCATACTAACCTTTACCTCATTGTTATAGCTACCAAGATAGAAGTGTTCCTCAAGAAGGTGATAAACACGTTAGACTTGTCATTTGTTAAGGCACCACTGCAATATCAGAATAATGTCGATTTTTTCAAGAGCTCCATCGCTCCGCAATTGAAACAGACTACTGCTATCATCATTAACGGAACTCCAAGTTTGGGTAAACTGCTGTTACAAGATGTCTGGTATCAACTCCCACTGTCTCAGCATCAATTGTTGTCATTTGACACTCATTTAATCCCAGGATCAACTACATATGTGATAATGTGTTCTTTGAAAGTACGTTTTGATGAAAACGGTTCTACAAGAATAGGAGATTCGGCAGAATTGGTCAGTAATCCTAATAGAATGGACCATAATGTGAATATGAACAAAAATATTTGGGGAAATTGGTACGGAGTGAACTTGAATTTGGTGGTCGATGATATTGCAAATAGTAATCCTGACGTGGAATCGATAAATTCATTCAATTATAGATTTACTTCAAAGCCAGAACACTACGTTGTCGATTTCTAAATAAGCACCATATATATAATTTAATAATAAAAGCTAGTTAAATTTATCCGTTATCATTTTATAATTTCTCACTGTATTCCATTGGTGGAGGAGGAGCGACGGCTCTACTTCTTCCGGTGCTACAGCAACAAATACTGAGCATCCAGAAGACACAAGCACCTAATGACAGAACAACAGCAACCCAATAGAAGACCAAGTAATTACTAGACAAATGAGCAGAAATACCGTAGTCAGAGACAGCGTTGTTGAATTCTTTTCTCAAATAGATGAAAGCACCTGAACTGGCAGCACATCCTAATGTCAACAGAACAAAGGCAACAACGTTGAAAATGAAGATACAACATGATACAAAGTGAGAGCATACAGCAAAGATACTGAATACCAAGTTGATGAAAGTCAAAGCGATACCAATGATAGTACAAATGAAGATCAACTTCGACAATACCTTGACGACCTTTTGGTAATCCTCGACACCATTTGGCAAACTAATACCGGCATCAGAAATCAGAGAAATCAAATCTGATAAATCTGAGTCACTGATATCGGCATCAGTCATGTCATTAAGTAAGACAGTAGCTGGGTCGAAAACGTACATAGCCTTGGCCTTAGAACAGTAGGTGAAATCAACGTTGTCGGTATTGTAGTCGGCCAATGATTCACCAGATTTCAAGTTACCCTTACAGTAACCCCACATACCAAAGACATATACATCACTCAAACCAAGGGCTTGGTTGATCGAAGTAGAGTCTGAATAACTGTCAATGTAAGACGTGAGAGACGAACTCAAATCAGCAGAAGACAGAATCAGCGTAACATTCAAATTGGATGTATCCAAATCAATATAGTAAATATCAGTCAAAAAACTGTTGTTCTTCAGTGAACCAGCACAAGCCAAGGCCGATAACACAAGAGCCACCAATGTTAAAAACAGAGGGAGAAGTATAAAGCAAAATCTGCAACAGCCCATAATAAAAATAATAAATTGCACAGATATTCAGATCAGGATTAAATCATAACTGCGGGCTTCATTATATATATATTTGTCCTTCAGCCGAGATCCAGGCTCCCCTCGCCGCTTCGGTGATAAAACGCATGTCATGCAAGTAATCAGCAGAAAAGGGGAAACAAGCACAATGTAGGAAAAAAAGGAGGCTGGCTTGATCTGATCTGAGCTCATCAGCGGTTTTTTTTTTTTTTCTATTTTTGTCACAGAGTTTTTTTACCGAAAGCAGGGGATATGCCGAAGGGGTGGGCCGAATAGATGGGCCGAAAAAGATAGGCTGAAGAGAGGGAATGGGCGAAATCATTGTAATGCTGATCTGCATTGGTGTGTTCTTGGTTGTACATGAATTCCAGGCGTGTGGGCGGTACAGGTCATGAGAGTGGCTGTAGTGCACTTATCTTGCTGCTAGGAATCATCGTCTGCCTTTAGATGATTCTTCGCTGCGCACCTTTTTTTGTTCATGCCTAGGGACCAATATGCAAAATACTACGCCGAGTTTATAGTTAGTTAGAGGAAATCGGGGAATTGTACCTGAGTGTAGTTATTAGCAAAACTCTTGGAAGGCCTGGAATTCGATATTTAGAAGATTTAGAAGATTGAATTGTTCTTTGAGTTGTCTCCGCTGCTTTTCAGGGGCTTAAATAAGTACACCTTAGTTTTTTTAGTAACTAATAATAGAATGAGGCAGGCGAAGGGTTTGGAATTTGAGGACTTGGCTTGGACGTGAGGGAACGGTGAAGGGAATTAGTGAGTTGTATATGTATTGTATGATCTTGGTTTATTTTTAGGTTTTAGCCCCTTGATTTTGACATCAATTTATTTATACCTTTACAAATAGGGGTACAAAATTAGATATAAATAATATATAGGGAAAAGAGAAGAGAAATACTGACATTTAATTGTCTGAGAAAGTTGAAAAGATTCGAAATGAAAGTTACACGTCAATGAAGAATTGAGCCCTTAATACCGTTTTTCACTCCATGTGTTTCAAGGGCTGGCATATCTCTTTCTTCAGTGAGATCTCCCCTTACTTTTCATCTCCCTCACCTCCCTCACCCCTTCCACCTTCAGCCTCACTAAAATTCTCAGGTACCTCTAAAAAAGTAGTGCGCCCTAATCCAAGTTCCAAAAAGAATTTAAAGCACCTATGAAACCGTTAACGGGTCTACGCAGGCAAAAAAATCTAACTGGAGACATGTGCTAAATTTTAAACAACTAATTCTCACATGCTTCTAGTATTTGAGGTACAACACGATGGATCAAATTTGTTGTGGCATTTGATACAAGGCACATGTTATTGATTAAATAAAATGGAAATTAGCGACATGTAGAAAACAAGGGGTAAGAATTCGGTCTCTGCTACTTAGAGGTCAATTGAGTATCAGTGCTATCCCCTCTGACTCATCCTTGCCACAACCTCTCTTTTTGACTTCGATCTATCAGAGTCAAAAAAATGTGTAGTTGAAAACTTTCAGTAGTCACGTGCAATTTCTAAATATCTCAGCATATTTGTCAACGAGCCCGCGTGGAGAAAATTTTCTATACGAGCGACAGTGTGCGCGCGAAAGTATGCGCGAAACTGTGAAAAAATCCACCCTTTGTTGGGTATGTTAATGCTGGAGAAAAATTATTTCTCCGGAATCGCTGTGTAAATGTAGAAGAAAATTTTTTCAAAGCAGATCGATCCAGTCGTCGATATGTAGAGTTTGTATAGAGTCACATTTACATAGTAAATTATACTAATATACATATATAAGAAAGCAAATCCCACATATTGTTGAAAAATTTTCTTGTATTTTTTCAAACAAAAGTTATATACATATATTATCATATATATATATTTAATACTTTAATAGTTTTATATAAAACATTATCACAATGGTTCAATCATCCGTTTTAGGTTTCCCAAGAATTGGTCCAAACAGAGAGTTGAAGAAGGTCACCGAGGCCTACTGGGCTGGTAAGGTTGACCAAGCTGAGTTATTCAAGGTTGGTAAGGAATTGAGAGAGAAGAACTGGAAGTTGCAAAAGGAAGCTGGTGTCGACATCATTGCTTCTAACGATTTCTCTTTCTACGACCACGTTTTGGACTTGTCTTTGTTGTTCAACGTTGTTCCACAAAGATACACCAAGTTCCAATTGGACCCAATTGACGTTTTCTTCGCCATGGGTAGAGGTTTGCAAAGAAAGGCTACCGAGACCACCCCAGCTGTCGATGTTCCAGCTTGTGAGATGGTTAAGTGGTTCGACTCTAACTACCATTACGTCAGACCAACTTTCTCTCACTCCACTGAGTTCAAGTTGAACGGTTCTAAGCCAGTTGACGAGTTCTTGGAAGCCAAGCTGTTGGGTATCCAAACCAGACCAGTCATTGTTGGTCCAGTCTCTTACTTGTACTTGGGTAAGGCTGACAAGGACTCTTTGGACTTGGAGCCAATTTCCTTGTTGGAGAAGATCTTGCCAGTTTACACCGAGTTGTTGCAAAAGTTGGCTGAGGCCGGTGCCACTGAGGTCCAAATCGATGAGCCAGTCTTAGTTTTGGACTTGGAAGACAACGTTAAGGCTGCTTACAAGACTGCCTACGAATACTTGTCTAAGCAAGAAGGTTTGCCAAAATTGGTTTTGGCCACTTACTTCGGTGATGTTACTCCAAACCTCGACCTGATCAAGGGTTTGCCAGTTGCTGGTTTCCACTACGATTTCGTCAGAGTTCCAGGACAATTCGATGAGGTTGTTGCTGCTTTGACCGAGTCCCAAATCTTGTCCGTCGGTATTGTTGACGGTAGAAACATCTGGAAGACCAACTTCTCTAAGGCCATTGAGTTTGTTAACAAGGCCGTTGCCAAGTTGGGTGCCGACAGAGTTGTCGTTGCCACCTCTTCCTCTTTGTTGCACACTCCAGTTGATTTGGAGAACGAGAAGAAGTTGGACGAGGAGATCAAGGGTTGGTTCTCCTTCGCTACCCAAAAGGTTAGCGAGATTGTCACTATTGCCAAGGCTGTCTCTGGTGAGGATGTCTCTGCTGCTTTAGAGGCCAACAAGGCTTCTGTTGAGTCCAGAGCCAACTCTGCCATCACCAACGACGAGGCTGTCAAGGCTAGAATGGCCACTATTGACGAGAAGTTGTCTACCAGACCATCTGCTTTCCCAGCTAGATTGGAGGTTCAAAACGCTAAGTACAAGTTGCCATTGTTCCCAACCACCACTATTGGTTCTTTCCCACAAACCAAGGACATCAGAATCAACAGAAACAAGTTCGCCAAGGGTACCATCACCGCTGAGGAGTACGAGGCCTTCATCAACAAGGAGATGGAGATGGTTATCAGATTCCAAGAGGAGATTGGTTTGGACGTTTTGGTTCACGGTGAGCCAGAGAGAAACGATATGGTTCAATACTTCGGTGAGCAATTGAAGGGTTACGCCTTCACCACCAACGGTTGGGTTCAATCTTACGGTTCCAGATACGTCAGACCACCTATTATTGTCGGTGACGTTTCTAGACCAAAGGCTATGTCTGTCAAGGAGTCTGTCTACGCTCAATCTTTGACCGACAAGCCAGTCAAGGGTATGTTGACCGGTCCAGTCACCTGTTTAAGATGGTCTTTCCCAAGAGATGACGTTTCCCAAGAGGTTCAATCCTTGCAATTAGGTTTGGCTTTGAGAGACGAGGTTCAAGATTTGGAAGCTGCCGGTATTACCGTCATCCAAGTCGATGAGCCAGCTATCAGAGAAGGTTTGCCATTGAGAGCCGGTAAGGCCAGAACTGAGTACTTGAGATGGGCTGCTGAGTCCTTCAGAGTTGCCACCTCTGGTGTTGAAGACACTACTCAAATCCACTCCCACTTCTGTTACTCTGACTTGGATCCAAACCATATCAAGGCTTTGGACGCCGATGTCGTCTCTATTGAGTTCTCCAAGAAGGATGACCCTAAGTACATCCAAGAGTTCTCTGACTACCCTAACCACATTGGTTTAGGTTTGTTCGACATCCACTCTCCAAGAATCCCATCTGTCGAGGAATTCATCGCCAGAATCGGTGAGATCTTGAAGGTTTACCCAGCCGACAAATTCTGGGTTAACCCAGATTGTGGTTTGAAGACCAGAGGTTGGGAAGAGACCAAGGCTCAATTGACCAACATGGTTGCTGCCGCCAAACACTTCAGAGAACAAAAATAAGTTTCTCACTATAATGGTGCTTTCTAACAACACCAATGCATTTATTCAACATTAATGTATTGCATACATATTTATATCATCTTTTTTGTTACTTTTTTTGTCTTGTTACTGCTTTTTTCATGTTTATTTTTACAGATCTTTCTATATTGATGGGGGAGTTTGGAGGGGAGAAGGTGATAATTGAGAATTAATTAGCGTCTTGAACCAACGGGGGTTAATTTGAGAGGGTTGTCTTTGAATGTCCAATACTTTCTCTTAGGAGATCTTCATATATATTTACTGGGAAATATTTTCTTTTAATAGGGATTTCAACATCGGTTTTATGTTTAATTATTTGTAGGTTTGTACTTTGTGTTTCTTCGTGGTACCATCGTTGCGGGCTCCAAGCGCATCTAAGGGGTGGTTGTAAAGGGGTTAATTGTAATTGAAGTTTTTCTGTCAGTTTTTCTCTGTAGTTTTTCTCTGTAGTTTTTCTCTATCAGTTTTTCTCTACCATTTTTTTCTACTAGTTTTTCTCTCTGAGCTTTTCTCCACCAGTTTCTTTCTAGTTTTCTCCAAGTTCTCTCTACAAAGTCGTGTACCACCAAATCCCAATAAGGAAACAACCACAGTACACTTTGCTCAGAGATCAATCATCCTTTATTAAGCGATTGCCACTGATGAATTGAAAGATCAATTGAGTGGAAATCAAGCTTAATTGAGATTCAAATTATCAACAGAATCAACTATGAGTGATAACGACGAAGAATACACCAAGAGAATCGCTGAATTCATTAGCATTACCGGCGCTAGCGCTGGACTGGCTCAAAAATACTTGGAGAATTCCAACTTTGATGTACAAGACGCATTACAAGAGTATTTTGAAGAATCTGTGAAGGGAAATGACGGAGATAAGGACTTTGAGACTGAGAGACCAAGTCAGGGACCATTTTCATCGTCGAGTTCTGGAATTTCTACCCCTCAATCGGGTGTTCTGTCAAAGAAAGAGAAGCCAAAGAAGAAGTTCAGAACTTTCCAAGAGCTTATGAACGGCGGTGGTGATGGTAGTGATGATGATGACGAGACCAATTTCTTCACTGGTGGTGAGAAATCAGCTTTGCAAGTAGAGAACCCTAATAAGAATAACAACCCACTGAGTTTAGTACAGGATATCTTAAAGAAGGCGGCCGATCCTGGCAATGGACCAAGAGGAAAGGACGATGAGGCAGCTCCAAAGAAGAAACTGTTCACTGGGACAGGATTCAAGTTGGGTGATTCAGAGACCCCTTCCACTGTGATTCCAGAGAAGACCTCATTTTTCCAAAAGCCTCCAAAAGTGGAGAGAAAGATCACATTCTGGAAAGATGGTTTCAGTGTAGGAGATGGACCGTTATATCGTTATGATGATCCTCGTAATGGAGCATATTTGCGTGATTTGAACTCTGGAAGAGCTCCATTGGAGTTATTGGATGTAAAATTAGGTCAAGATGTCGATGTGACGGTGGATAAAAGATTGGACGAGAACTATACTCCTCCAAAGAGAAAGGTTGGAGGATTTCATGGGTCTGGTCAAAGATTGGGATCTCCAGTTCCTGGAGAGACTGTAATTACTACGGAACCTACTCCTGTTGCTCCTTCAGCTACACCTTCAGCTAAGCCAGATGAAGGAGAAGGTGATTGTAAATTACAGATCAGATTTGCCGATGGAAGAAGAGTTGTTCGTAAGTTCAATTCTACTGATTCCGTACAAACAGTTTACGATTTTGTATCATCTGAGACATCTGATTCGAGACTGTTCTTCTTATCGTTGTCATTCCCGGTTAAGCCATTAAATGATATGGAGATTAGTATTAAAGAGGCTGGATTAGTTAATGCTGCACTTATTCAAAGATGGAAGTAGACTAATAAATGATTAAGAAATGAAGTAGAAGTAGAGAGGGCGTGTAGTGCTACCCGGTTTCCACTGTACGTCCTCAGATGTAAGCTATTCGGTATCCACCATCCACTGTCCATCACCCACTATCCATTATCGACCGATCACCAATCCATCGATCTCTTCTTGCCCTCTAGTTTGCCCAATATTTCACTAAGATTTCCATAAAATTGCCCAAATATTCACCTACCATGCCCTAATATTCCCCATTCTTGCCCTTTATCGTCAACAAGTATCCCCTTCCTTTGCCCTGAGTCCTCTCAATTTTCCTAACATTTTCCCTCACATATTCATCCTTGCCCTATCCTTCCCCGTTCTTGCCCCTCCCTGCCCTTGCAAATTTTTCTCCTCGACAAGGTTCAAAATCTAAAGGAAATTTGTGACTAATCGGCGGCTATTTAAATCCAGAACAAATAAGCCGAATCTCAACCAGACCTATTCGCTCCCACCAACTGACATGGAAGGAAAGATTCAACCGGATTTCGACACTTTGGAGTCGATCATATCCAAAGATAGACAAAGATTCTCCTCCGAAGAATTACCAAACTTATACCCAATTTTCGAATATGCTTCCTCGGAGTACTTGACTCCTCATTTGGCATTTTTGAAGTTGACAAGACTTGGTGATCCAACTCATAAGAAAGCGCCATCATTTTTGTTCGAGAGCGCCAAGAATGGTGACACCATTGACCGGTTCTCATTCATCGGTTTCAACCCTAAAAAGATCATCAAGACTGGTCCAGAATTTGACAATGAGTGTGACCCGTTGGTACTTTTGGAAGAAGAATTGAAGAATATCAGACAGCTGGAGTTACCCCTGATCCCAAAATTGAGTGGTGGTGCTATCGGATACATCTCTTATGATTGTATCAAGTATTTCGAACCTAAGACCAAGAGGGAATTGAAGGATGTCTTGAAGTTACCAGAACTGGCTTTGATGTTATTTGATTTGATTGTAGCTTTTGACCATGTTTTCCAAAGATTCCAGATCATTAACAATATCCAAGTCAACCCAGAAGATAGTTCGCAAGATTTGCAGATGAAATTTTTGCTGCTGGTGAAGGAAATCGAGTCCGTTAGAAAGACTTTGACTGATATGAGTAGTCCAGTTCCTTACCCTGACCAACCTGCTATCAAATTGGATCAAGATTTCACCTCCAATATTGGTCAAGAAGGTTATGAAAACCATGTCAAAACATTGAAGGAACACATCTTGAAAGGTGATATTTTCCAACTGGTGCCTTCTCAAAGAATCGCCAGACCAACCTCGTTGCATCCTTTCAACATTTACCGTCATTTGAGAACCGTCAACCCATCTCCATACCTTTTCTATATTGATTATTTGGATTTCCAGATTGTCGGAGCGTCTCCTGAACTTTTAGTCAAGTCTGATGTCAATAATAAAATCATCACCCATCCAATCGCTGGAACTTTACCAAGAGGTCAAACCAGAGAGGAAGATGATGCTAATGCTGTGCTGTTGAAACTGTCGCTCAAGGACACTGCTGAGCATGTGATGTTGGTAGACTTGGCTAGAAACGATGTCAACAGAGTCTGTGATCCACAATCGACCTCTGTAGATAGATTGTTATCAGTTGAGAGATTTTCTCATGTTATGCATTTGGTCTCCGAAGTTAGTGGTACCTTAAGACCAGATAAGACCAGATTTGATGCCTTCAGATCGATTTTCCCTGCCGGTACTGTCAGTGGAGCTCCAAAGGTGAAGCTGATGACTTTGATCAGTGAGTTGGAGAAGGAAAAGAGAGGTGTATATGCTGGTGCAGTAGGTCATTGGTCATATGACGGACGTACCATGGATACTTGTATTGCTTTAAGAACCATGGTAGTTAAGGATGGAGTCCTGTATTTACAAGCTGGTGGTGGTATTGTCTATGATAGTGATCCATATGATGAATATATGGAGACCATGAATAAGATGAGGGCTAATAATAATACTATTGTTCAAGCTGAGAAGATTTGGTCTGAGAGGCTTCAAGATGATAAGTATGAGAGTGAGGCTGATAATTAGATAGGTGATGAATAGATTGATAGACTGATAAGTGTAGATAAGTGTAGATAAGTGTAGATAAGTGTAGATAAGTGTAGATAAGTAGTGTAGATGATGAGTAGAGAGGGAAGGAGAGAAGGAGAAGGAGAAGGAGAAGGAGAAGGAGAAGGAGAAGGAGAAGGAGAGAAGGAGACAAGGAGAGAAGGAGACAAGGAGAGGAGAGGCTCAAAGACTCTGCGCGGCCCCAACCAATCTCTGCCAATTCTCCAGCGAACCCCCGTTGTGCCCAGCCAGCTTCCCCAAAATCTTCCCCCCTTCGTCTCCTACCAAAATTATCTCCTCGGCAGAACGCTCCCACCAATTCTCCGCCAAATTAATTTTCCAGGCAGAAATTCCCAAGCAAAAATCTGAAAAATCATCTTCAAGCTTCTCGTCTCAGGAGAGCACTAACCTCCATTCACCGAGATGATGTTTTTAAGAGCTTCTAGATTATCGTCTAGTGTATTCAGAGCCCCGGCTTTCAAAAGAGCCCCACAACAAATCTCCCCAGTGAGATTCTACTCCTCTGGACAAGACCTGAGAAAGACAGAGTTCATCGAATTGTTGAGCAATAATGACAAGGTGAGAAATAGCTTTGAAGAATTCGGAAAATTGGTGGAACTGAAAGGTTTCGACGCTAATATGGGTATTATGCAACAGATGAAGTTCCTCATGGACACAGAAGTTAGACTGGGATTGAAGAAATTAGGTGCCGACTTGAAAGAAGCCGGCGTGGAAATAAAACCAGAAGACATCCAGGCATTTACCGAGATCTTGAACATCAAGAAATGAAATTTATATACATTTAATATATTAAATTACACATTTACACACCGGTAATCAGTTCATCTTCCATCTGTTACCACAGTTTTCACAGGTACAGAAAGTAGTCAACGGTTCATCGGCAGATCTTGTTTGCAATTGGTAGTAAGAAACCTTCTTCTGCTTACATTTACCACAGGTGAAACTGCTACTGATGGCTCTCTTCTCTACGGCACCTTGAGCATCGAATAAGTTTTGTTTGTGCATCTTCTCCATCTCCTGTTTCAAGGACTCTGGGGCCATCTCTTGTGGGGTCATATTTACCAATTGAGATGGCTTGATAGCACCCGATAAAACATTAGATCTCAATTCAGGATTCTTCTTGTTCTTTAAACTTAATATAAGCGATCTTAATTTCTTTCTGTAGTTATCATTGACCTCGAGCAGTTCCAATTTGTAACATTCGTGCTCGATATTCTTCGAGACTTCCAAGATTTCCTTTGGAAACAAGTCGGAATCAAATGCCAATGCTGTATATAATCCAGCAATGGAGGAATTCCTTGTAGTGTTATCATGGAAATCGGTTTTAACTCCGTCATTCTGAGGAGTTCTTGGTCCTTTGGAGACAAATTTGTTGGTCAGTTCCAGTTGAGACACATCATTACTTGCAGATGGACTTCCCAGGCTCTTCTTATCGGCGGCATTCTTCTTCTTGACTGCATCTTTCCAACTTCCAATTATACGCTTCACCAAGGAGGAGACCTCTTTATTGGAGCTACCTCTTAATTTGTTTACGGCAATACCTACTTTGGTTTCCTGAAATGTTAGTAAAATTGATGCGGAATCTTCATAGCGGGGTGTTCAGAATGATCCCGCAGCTCCCCTTCATCTCGTGACTTACTCTTAATAATTTCTCGGTAGGAACAACGTCATCTTTCAAAACATTCAAAAGTTTCAAGATTGTCGCGTCATCCGTTGCTTTTTCAAGGTTAACAATAACCGTTTTGATCTCTTTAGCATCCATTTTATGGTGATCCGAAGGTGTCTTCTCAACTGGCCTAGTGGTTTATTCCATTTTCAAATGGGACTTGGAGATAATTTTTTGAACAATTGGGATATTTCCTAAAGTAGTAAATTAGGGGCGGATCTCCAGATGAAGAGGATCTGGATGAGTTTTGAGGACTTGAATGAGCAATTTACGAATATATGTACAAAATTCACCAACTACTTGAGCAGTTTTGAAAGCGCTGAAAGAAGACACATTTAAAAGACACCAAGAATGTCAGGAGAGTTTGCTACAAAGGTTATTCATATCGGAGGTATCCCATTCGATCAGACAGAAGAACAGGTGCTAGAAATTGCTAGAACTGTGGGACCTGTTGAGAAAATACAACTCGTATTCGACAAAGAGACAGGTAAATCCAAAGGTTATGCATTTGTTAAGTATTATGATGAACAAACTGCTGGCTCAGCAGTGAGAAATCTTGGTAGATATACTATTGGGAATAGAGAATTGAAATGTAATTTTACAAAAGAAGAACTGATCGAAGATCTGTTTGGAGAACAAGTTCTGCTGGATGGGGTGAGTAAAGGTCGTGGCCACGGTAACCAAACTATTCCTCCTTTACCTCTTGGAGTGGATGTTAATTCTTCCGAATTACCGGGGGATTTTATTACGAAACAATTACAAAGAATAGATCCTGCAAGGCTCAATAATATTTTGAGGGATTCAATCAAGATGGCTAGTATGAACCCATCATTAATGGAGGAATTATTAGTACAATCACCACAATTAAGTTATGCCATTGTGCAACTGGGATTAATGGTTAATGCTATTGGAGAACCAGATTTGGTCAAATTGGTCAATGAAGTTTCAGATTCTCTTCCACAGGCAAATGATCTGCCTTCTGGGTCTCTGCCTCCAGGCTCAACTCTGCCTCCAATTGACTCATTATCTGAAGAACAGAAAAAGTTAATTAAACAAGTTATCTCTTTATCCGAACAGGATATCTCTTCATTGTCCGACCATCAAAGAAAAACCGTCTATCTCTTAAAAGGTCAATACTTAGGACTTGTATAATAATAGATAAAGAATACCGAATTGAACTAAAAGGTAGTGTAAACGACCCCAATTTTTCAAACTTTTCGCCCTTTTTTTTAAGCTCCGCGCCCCATCAAATTGAACAAGGGAAGGAGGAAGGACTGAAGAAGAGAGGAGGCAGTACAAGACGCTGTCAACGTTGTGGTGGATCGATTAAATGAACCGCTCTAACAAATTGTTCGTAGGGAATATCCCTAACCACTGGACAGTGGAGAATTTCGAGAGTGTCGTGTGTGGTACCGGTAATGTTGTCGAGGTACGTTTGGTGATGGAATTGCCTAGTAGAAACAAGGGGTATGGGTTTGTGGAATATCTGACACCTGATGAGGCTGAAAATGCTATTGGAATGCTTGGAGAGATCAAAATCTTGGGAACTAGTAGGAAGTTGAGAGTGGAGTTATCGAAGGAAGGAGGTAAACCGGGGAAACCTGTTATGAATTTGACTAAGGATAATATGCCTAATAATGTAGTGCTACCGCCGGAATTGGGAGGTGGTTATGGTATGCCACAACAGCAGCAAGCTTATTCTGGGTATCAGAACAATAACCAATCGTATGGCCAGCCTCCGGCTCCTGGGGGTACAGTGTTTGATCAATTACCTCCTGAATTTATCCAATTAATGACGACCAACACGCAATTTCAACAGTTGGTCACTCAAATGATTAATAGTGGAGTTGAATTGAACAAAATTTTGGAAGTGACTAGACCTTTCCTTCAACAGCAGCAACCACTGCCTCAACTGATACCCCAACAGCAACAGACTGGTGGATATAATGCAGTTCCTACACCACCTCCAAATCAACCAGCTGCATTATCGAGTGTTATTCCTGATTATTTAAAGAGAGCCACTACATTTTTACCTGACCCACCTCTGGGGTTACTTGAGGTAGATTCAAAGGGAGACGAATCATTGAAGAATTTCAGTCCTCCTTTCTTAATTCAATTGATTGCTAGTTTAAAAGAGGTGGTGGATTCATCCAGTGCCTTGAATGCTGCACAAGTTTTAAAAGAATCTCTGGATTTATCAGCAGCTTCAGCTCAGCTTTTATTATTCATGGGGTTCATTGATTCAGATGTAGTACAAGAAGCCATGTCACAAGCACAAACACAAGCTCCAGGATCTACTTCAGGTACACCTGCCCTGCCTACACCTCCTGCACCAACCAACAACTCCAATATTGATCCATCTTGGTCAGGTTTGGGGCCAAACACCATCGCAAAATTACAAAAATTGGACCCTTCTCAAGCCAATATGATCCTGCAAGTTTTACAGATGCCAGTACAACAATTAGCCGGGTTACCTGCAGATCAGAAACTGATGATCGAACAGTTGAGAGCAGAATATCTCTAACGAAAATGTATATCCTATGTAAATGAATACAAGCCTCATATAGATGCAGTTTATACTCCTCAAATAATATGATCAGCGAAACAATTAGACTGTGCAGAAGTCTGTGCAGATGCTGGAAACTGAAGCGAAGGCCATGTAAGCTTTCCAAAGGTTTAGCTTTATGCTTCAATTGGTGAGTACCTCCTTTTAAATACGTCACTGAGCACCGTAGTAACCATCTCCACCATGCCATCTCCGTATCATCTCGTTCCAACCCCCCTCTTTTCCCCAGCTAAAGAAGCGAAACCTTATTTGGCCCTGCCCATGCCTGCGCATTCAACTCCCTTCTCTTTATGGTACGAGTCACACAAAAAGTGAGACAAATCTCCATTTTTCATAAGGGGACAAAACTCAATTTACAGATTTTGCGGCAGGAGAAACGAAAAAGGGCATTTATTTTATAGGGCTCGAGATAGCCGGAGGGATTGGAGAACAAAGTTGATAAGAGGAGGAATTAGTAGGCGGTGACACGGGGTAGTTTAGTGGCTCCAATTAAAATGGCGAAACGTGAGATACCGGGTTACTTTTATGGTGAGTTTGAATTTGGAGAAATGGTTACTGTGAATACTAACTGGGTGACGATCGGCGGTATTTCCTCAACCTCGAGGGGTCTTACCGTTTGAATCACAACTATAGATGATGAAAGGGGTCGTTATTTCAAGATTCCAAAAGGAGGAGGAGGTCGAGAAGGTGTGAGTGCTTCTACTTCTGCTACCTTTTCTCCCAAACAATATACAGAATCCTCTATCAATAGGAAGAAACTGGAGAATGCTCTGAAAAGAAATGATCTCAAGGCATTCAAACCAATAAATTCGCGAACAGAGTTCCTGAAATATGATAAATTTGCAAGATATTGTAATAGATATCATCAAAACCCCGCTTTATTTCAGAGGAGACTTTATCATATCGATCAAGCTTACAGTGTAGGTAGATTAGGATATTTCAAGCAATTAGCATGTCGTACCGACACAGACAGACCACGCGTCAATGAGATCATGTATGACGCCGTGAATAATCGTTTGGTGATACATACCAAGACCGGACTCTATCGCTCTCCTAATATGAACGGAATATATCAAGAAATGGGATCCAATTCTTTAGTTGATTTTGACAAAATTTCCAATCCTGAATCTTCATATATTCGGTATTTACGATCTAAAGCTGCTAATGAAAATTATAATAGTGCGAATCTTGATAAGTCGAAGGATCTAGCTGTCATTGGGGCATTAATGACTGGTTCAGGATATGGGAGGTCCGAGAAATTCTCACTTTCTGTCTTTTGCCGTATAGCTAACCAAGATAATCCATATAAAGAGAAGGTACATGTATTGGAAGATTATAATCCGAATGGTGATTTTGGGATATCGAATAATTTTTTGGCATACACTACGGTGAAGGGAATGAATTTTGTAGATATTGAGGGGAATTTTGTGCAAAAATTGGTTCCTAGTTCGGAAGAATTCAGCTCGGATCATTTGTTAAGATTTCAATTCCATTCGGGAAGTAGTTTCTCCAACATAATTGGGGCAGGATCCAAAAATGGATCAGTATTCATGGTCGATAGAAGGGAGTCGACTTTTGGACGGCCAATTGTCAAATTACATCAAAATGTAGCAGTGACAAATTTCAAATTTTGGCAACAACAAGTCGACCCTTTCAAATTTGTAGTAACTGCTCTGAGTAATTTTATGGCCTCTTATGATATGAGAAATACAAATTCTCCGATAATAGTTTATGAAGATTATCGTTCTTCAAAATCAAGATTAGAGAGTAGTTCAAGTTTGCAATTCTTTGCTGAGAGCCATATGTTGGTTAGGGATGAGCTTTTACAAACCATCAAAATCTATGATCTCGATGGTCGGTCACCTGTTAAGCAGATTGGTAGTAAAGTACAGCTGTTTACAACTGTTAGACATAGTGAGGGGGGTTGCTACGATGACGTTTATGTAGTTGATGATGCGGGGAGTATTTCCATCTACAATTCCTTCTCTCAGGACTTATGACTGTATATACTGTATAATAGAATGTGCATAGTATAATAAGCATAGTATAATAAGCATTAGTATAAAAAGCATTAGTGTAAGAAGCATTGACATAATAGGGGTAATGATGTAGCTAAATATAGCAACGAGCTACTGGGCAAGCACATGATCATTGGAAAACACAAGGCTTCTGTCCTGATCACCCTTTCAGGTGGGCCAAGTTCAGAAAGCAACAAAACCTCTGCCTCATGACAACCAATTGAGGTAAGATTATTCTTGGTCCTGATAATTCCGCAAAGGGTAATCGACACCTACTATTTTTATTGTCTGTCCTGAGACAGACTCCGGAATAATTCCCAAAGAAGAAGGTGGATAGCAACACAGGGTAACTCCTCAAGAATTCCTGTCCATTTTGAGGTCTTTCCTGCCTGATAACAAAAATCTCTTTGGTGTGTCTCAGAGTCTCGGTGCCAAAGATGGACAACCAAGGCTAGACACTAGCCCCTTCTTGTATGCGGATTCCTGATTTGAAAGGGATACATTTTTTTCCTGTGTGCCTGTGTCCTTTCTTGGTAATTTATTTACTATTTTCGTCATCAAAAAAAATTGTGCCTTTGTGGAGTCATGAGATGAGTTCTTTTGTGCCCTTTAAAAAGAGTTCGGGAAGGGTGGGTCTACTGGGAGCTGAGCGTTCACTAGGAGCTGGGGGGTGACTGGGAATCGGGTTCTACAGTAGAATTTCTTCAGCTGATCCCACATGAATAGTAGAGCTCAGACCTACTACTATTCATGTGGCTATGTGGTCACTGCCCCATCATCCTGAATCCCCCAACAGGAGAAAAGGGCAAATCAATCAATAGCTGGAAAAAGTCGTTGCGGGAATCAGCACCTTATACATAAGACTTACATTGGAGCTAAACGAAAGGGACTAACCAAATCAGAGTGTGCTTTCTTGGGATGCTATATTATAAGCCGAGCAAGCGTAAAATTTATATACGGGCCCCCTTTATTCATCCCTTACATATAAACTAAGGCCTCTCTTTAAGCCGAACCGAGTGATCTCTCTTAGATAAGTTACCAATCTCTTTACTTTTTCTTTGTTTCTTTTTACGTAGAAGGTGTAGAATAAACTTCAGGAAGTTTCATATTAAGGTGTGTGAAACTGGGATCACCCAAATAATATTAGTGCTGGGTGGGTGGGTCTCCCAAGAGTTTTGGTTCGGTAATCTTCGTCCCAACTGCGCTAGTGAAATTGCCCTAACTGAACCGAATCAAAGTTCATGCGATTTTCAGTAGGCACTCCCATCTTTCTTACTAAAAAAACATTACGTATTGCCCCCATATTTTTTTGTCCCGATAGCACTGACAATTTCAAACTCCTTCTACGTACATGAAAAATTTAGTGCACTACATATTTCTATATATTCTTAGAATTTATGAGTAAACTTTGCATTTTTCCTGATTTAAGAGTACTTAGGAATTTCTTTTTTTGGTCGCAGACTATGTATGCTTGATTAGCTACACACTGGGTGAGTGGATTGTAAAATATATTTAAATCTTAAAGCATCCTCTACGAGATAACACCAAGTTTCTACCAGCGCCATTAAGTAACAACGGGCAAATTGGTTATCAAACTGGTTCAATTGAAGACTCAAAGGCGAAATAAGGAGAAATTCACCAAATTCTATTTATATACGCACATATAGATTGGAAAGGCAGATTCATACTGAAAGGGAAATTTGTTTTCGGATTCGTCAGCTTCGATTCCAGCGTTCAATTCTTGATACCATTTTTTTCCAATACTTGAAAAGTCACGATAAGATCAGTTATCTATTACAACCTGCGAGTTCAAGATCACAAATCTTCATCTCTAACTGTTGGTAAAGAAACTCCTACAAAGAGAAAGATCCAGAAATTAAGTTACTATGGTAAGTCTATTTTTTTCCTTTACATTACTATGAGAGAAAGAGAGGCAAAAAGGGCACAAACAAAGATTTTGTGCCTCTTTTTATTTGACTCTTACTCTTTTTTTGCCCCTAGCTCCATCAAGATCAAGCCGTGAGCTCCGACTAATACTCGGAGTGATCTGGTTCTCTTAACATTTCCGTCGCGAGTTGTCTCCATTTACTACTGTGTCTCCACTGGTGTTGCCTGCACTCTTACCCCTTCCCCTGCCGTTCCGTTCATTCCCAAGATTTTCCTGACCTTTTCTAAGCAACTTTCTCCCCTCAAGCAATTTTTCGGCTTCGCACAGAAGCGCATACAGGTGCACACAATTTATTGATTAGTTTAGAGAGGGTCTAGATTTGGCACGAGAAATGAAAGGGATGAAGACAATAGAAAGGTAAATGTCAATATTACCCGGATGAGTACCATTAGATTTTCAGCAGTGTCTCTCAGACCAGACTTGCCTCTTATTTCCCACAATCGCTGAGGGATTTTGGCAAGTGTCAGACAAACACTAATACGAGCCAGCCGAGACACAGTAATATCATACACCGCGCGCTTTGGCACGCTTTTCCCTTTTTTTTCCATCTGTGTCCCAGGGCAAGAAAAAAGAAAAGAATCCCCTACACCTCTCATTTCCGATTGTGACGATCTATCCACCCTTTCTAATGGGATTTTTTTCCTTCCTCTTCCCCTTCAGTCTTTGCCAGACTTTCCTGAGATTATGCATATCCCGCTATATAATACGATGTGCAGTTAGAAGCAGCATTTATGAGAGCAGGAAGAAAGCTCTTTTCTTTTTTAATTCAGGCAAGACTATTGGGGGGACACAGTAAGGATTGGGGACTCTGACTTGGAGATGGAGCAATTTTTCGCTTTTTATATACTTAATAGTTACTAACCCCCCGTGTTTTTTCTGCAGTTTGACTATGATCCATTATTGCAACAGTCGGGCTCTCATACTCAGCAGGTGATGTACCAACAAGATCTGCATCAATTCCGGAGCCCGGATCAACCCCCACATTTGGGATCCGACCAGGGCATCCCCGGCGTTATGTCATCGCTGGGTTCCAATGTTATTCAGGCTCCAAATTCCACCAATTCGACCGCTAGAATTCCTTCTCACCAACTGAGTTTATCGGTTAACTCTATCCAGTCATTCCAATCCACTGTCGCTGAGCCTTTGACACCTCCTGACTTGAATAACTATCAATTGAAATTCTCGCCATGGAACAACCAGCTTGGTGCTTCAAATCATAACTCCAATATGACCGGCAGTAATCCTGGCTCGGGTTTATTGGGTCAATATACTTACCAAACTAATACCCCTGTCAGTTTGACCTCTGGTAGTGTCTCTGGCAGCGTCGGTACAACTGATTTTACTGCAGTATTAGGTAATAGAAATGGTGCTCATTCATTAGATATATCTATGTTACAAAGTCCCGGGTATCAGCAACAGTATCAGCATCAAAAGAGGGTTCTGTCTATGCCCCATTTACAACCAGCTATCAGTTTCAGTCAGAATACTAACCAAGCTATGATGACTCCCACAATAGTTCCTACTCCAGGTTCTGATAGACGTAAGGCATCGCCTCCATTGAATGGATTTACTAGATCAAACACTGCTCCCTCCTCTGATTCGTCGTCGTTGAGCTCTGCTGATTCGAGAAAATCCTCAATTGATCGCGAAACTATTCTCAAGCTCAATGCTACCCCATTTGAGTCTTTATCCAGTCAGATCTTGCAGTTATCGAAAGATCAATATGGCTGCAGATTCTTACAAAAGAAGATTGATGAAAATGCCGCTGCCAACTTCCCCTTGGTTTTCAACCTGGTGGTTCTGAATAGTTTCGAGTTAATGATCGATCCATTTGGCAATTATTTGATGCAGAAATTGTTAGACTTTTGTTCCGAGCAAGAGAAAGATCAAATCGTGAAGAATTGCTCTGAGAATATGCACTTGATCGCTTTAAATCAACATGGGACCAGGGCTCTTCAAAAGATGATTGATTGTGTCACTACTGACTACCAAATCGCATTGATCCGGGATTCTCTCAAAGACTATGTCGTTGATTTGATCCAAGATTTGAATGGTAACCATGTGACTCAAAAATGTATCAATGTTTTCAGCAGTGATCACTGTCAATTCATCATTGACTCGATTTGTATGAATATCGTAAAAGTTTCAACCCACAAACATGGGTGTTGTGTCTTGCAAAAATGCTTAAATAATTGTAATCTTGTTCAATTGCAACAATTGGGAGATGAAATTATTAATAGCTCGATTATTTTAATGCAAGATCAATTCGGGAACTATGTGGTTCAATATTTACTTGGGATTAATAATCATCAGATCAATGAAAAATTAGTTTATAGAATTATCCCTTCGATTCCGATCTTGTCTGTTCAAAAATTCTCATCTAATGTGGTTGAGAAATGTTTGAAAAACAGACTGGTAAGTGATGGATTAAAATCATTGATGATTGAGGAGATTTTAAAACCACAAAATTTGACTCTGTTAGTCAAAGATCAATACGGGAACTATGTGGTTCAGACCTCTATGGATGTTCTGAGTGATGCTTACAAGTTAAAATTGATATTGGCCATCAAACCTTTAATTCCTCTGATTAAATCTACACCATTTGGAAGAAGAATCCAGTCAAAAATGTCGACGATTTTGAATTCGAATCCAAATTTAAATAATCAGGTAATTATGGGTCAACAACCATCTATGGATCAAACAATTCCTTTCAATAATCCGTACCAAGATCAAGATGCGCAATACCTTGATATAAATGGATCAATTGCTCAGTTGCAGCCTCAATGGCACCCCCATCAAAAACATACACAGTCATATCATAGAACAACTCCGCAGCGGAGCAGATTTTACAACCCCCAATTCAATACTAACTTGAATTTCAACAATCCAAATTCCTCATCACATAGCAATGATTCTGGGTTCATCAATGGTGCAACACCAACTGGTGGGTTCTGTATGTGATAGGATATCCACGACCGTTTTTTCATATCTTTTGGGAATTTTATTTGTTTGTTTTTAGTTTTATTATTACCCCCCTACTTTTGTTATGTATTATTCCAGTGTTTTTTCATTTTTTATAGTTTAGGAAGTCCGGTTTTATCTTATTATTCTAATGTAGTGGATATAAATCTGGTTGATAGGCTCTTAGTGAGAGCAAATGAGAAGATGAAATATGAGGCGATGAGGATAATCAGTAGATGCATATTTTCTATGTAGCGATGTGATATTTATTTCTTTTTGTTTATGTTTGGACCGTGGGCATCGACCTCCATCTAGAAATAGGTTCAACCAATTAGAAGTTTGAGCCAGAAGCAACACAGAGAAAGGATTAGAACGGAACCAGAAAGGGAAAAGGTGGTTTTAAGAGAGCAGCAAAAAGAAATTACATCGAAATAGTAAGAGAAACGCAGCAGATCGTTGATAGGGCAAATTGGTAACTACGCTTTTCAAACTGCCCAGAATTCTGGACTCCTTACTTGGATCCCTCGAACTCCCTCAATTGTCTCGTATCTACCAGTATCGTCTCTGCCTCAAGTCAAATTCGCTTGCAACAGAAGATGCATCTCGTTTTCCCAATTAGGAAGTCTAATTAACTGTATGGCCTTTTTTTCAAATAATAGGGCAGAAAACGAAATGGCCCACCTCTTGAAATCGGGAAAAACACAAACACCTCTACTATCAGGATTACATAACAATACTTTCATTTAAATATACAGTTCATGATTGAGATCAACGTCTTCTTTTAGCTCTGTCCCAAGCAGTTTGCAGTTTTCTCTTTCTAGATGCGGACTCACCAATATCTCTGTTTTTATTGTTGAACATACTGAAATCTTCACCACCAAATACATTGACATCCTGCTTGTATTTGCCCTTTTTGGATTTTTTATTACTGTCCATCATCTTTGGATTAAGTCTAACAAAGTTGTCTTCTTCGTATCTTTGAATTTCCAGTTCCTTTTGTTTATCACGAGCAGTCTTGATTCCACCTCTTCCATGATCCATAATAGTAGAACCGATACTTTCCACTACCATTGGAGCATCACTTTGTTCTCTAAGATACTCTTCCATAGATTGTAACTTTCTTGTTCTATTACCGGATTTCAGCAGTTTATCAATATCAGCATATGCTGTGGTTGGAGGCAATTGGGCTGAAATCTTTGGAGGTTTATATTTCTCCGATGCAGATGACGATGAGTCCAGACCAGATGACTTCAGACTGGTCTTCTTCAGTTTCAGTAATGATGCAGTCAACAGGGACAGATCTGGTCTGTAAGAGGTTACATCTTCGGCTTCTGAGTCACTATCTTCTTCTTCTTCGGAATTACTTTCATTTTCGCTGTCACTACCACTTTGATTAGCCTTCAATTCTCCTTTTTCTTGTGCTTTGAGCTCTTCATCCGCCATTCTTTCATACAGTCTAGTCATCTTATCTAATTGGTAGTTTAATCTACTCTCTAAACTTTTGACTCCTCTTTCTAATGTAACTCTTTGCAGAATGGATCCTTTAATCAGCTGTGTTCTTTTATCCTTGAATTCTTCATCGTCTTCATCTTTATCAAGTCTTTCAATGTTCGATAATATTATCAAGATCAAATGGTTTAAATAGGCCAACATGGAGGCATTTTTCAATGACATCAATGAAACTCCGGCCGGAGATTCGATTCCCGTCTCTTTTAATAACCCTTGAATCAATTTAGGATGAGAAGATGAGTCTTTTTGGGATTCTAATAACTCTTTCAATTTTTCAACTCCAGTCGATGTGGCTCCGATGGCCTCTACCACACTAGAAAGGGCCGATGTGATGACATCATTTTCTTTAGTCATTATGGAATCTCAAGCACTTTTCTTCTTCTGTCTGATCCTGACTCAAATATAAACTCAGTTGTAACTTTAGTTGCACTTCACTTGTCACTTCACTTGCCGCTCCTCACTTGCAACTTCTCAGCTCTTCCTCTGCTCTTCCCTTCTCACTATGAAAAATTTTCCTAACTAAGCAGAAAAAGAAAAGAAAAAATTTTTCCTCTATAAAAAAATTTTTAGTCCTTTTTTTATCTCATCTTGAAGGGTAAGGGCGGTTAGCTTAGAAGAGGAAGGATAGATCTGACAAAATGGTGAGTATGGTTTTGGAGCACGATGTCCTGGCGTTAATACTAACAACAATAGCCTCAAAACGAATATATTGAACAGCATATCAAACAACATGGTAGAAGATTAGATTATGAGGAGAAGAAGAGAAAGAAGGAAGCAAGAGAACATCACAGAGTGGCTAAAGATGCTCAAACATTGAAGGGATGGAGAGGTAAACAGTTCGCTAAGAAGCGTTATGCTGAGAAGACCGAGTTGAAGAAGAAGATCAGAGCACATGAAGAGAGTAAAGTTAATGGACCATCCAAGCCTGCTAATGATAACGAGGAGGCATTGCCAACATATCTTTTGGACAGACAAACAAATAATCAAGCCAAAGCCATTTCTTCTTCGATTAAACAGAAGAGATTGGAGAAGCTGGATAAATTCAGTGTACCATTACCAAAGGTTAGAGGTATTAGTGAGGAAGAGATGTTCAAGGTGATCAAGACAGGTAGCAAGAAGAGTAAATCTTGGAAGAGAATGATTACAAAACATACATTTGTCGGTGAAGGATTCACTCGTAGACCAGTTAAGATGGAGAGAATTATCAGACCATCTGCTTTAAGACAGAAGAAACTGAATGTGACACACCCAGAATTGAAGGTAACTGTTCTCTTACCAATCTTAGCTGTCAAGAAGAACCCACAAAGTTCCATGTACACTCAATTAGGTGTATTAACCAAGGGTACTATTATTGAAGTCAATGTCAGTGAGATGGGTTTGGTTACTGCTGGAGGTAAAGTTGTTTGGGGTAAATATGCCCAAATTACTAACGAACCAGATAGAGACGGATGTGTCAACGCTGTCTTGTTAGTTTAACGCATTTATTTCTCTGCATTTGTACGACCTTTTTTTATATTTATATACAATCTTTTAGTTCGATAATCTTGTAGAGAGTTACCTTAAAGAGTAGTGATCCCAACGGTGGTACCCCACGCCATGTCCCCACGCTTCCTCGATGATCTTCGCCCTGCGCAATTCTCCTCTTGCGGTTGCCCCACCCTATCTCGCTAGTCACTTATCCCACTTTTTCTCTCCAACTCCGGGGTAATTCTCCAATTTTTTCATTTTATGTTTGTAACGGTTCAAGTTTGGGGAATTTGAATTGTAAACGTTAGATCGGAGTCTCGACTCATTCATTTAAGCATCATATCCAGCCCATTCCCACGAATTGGCCCCACCGACAAATCTGGATAAAATTGGACTACCCTTCCAAACCACATCATATTAAGCGAGAGACCCCACGACAAATCAGGTAATCCGCTTTATGTCAATTACTAATTGAATCAACATATACACCATAGTAACCTCACAACGATGACGATGTTCAAATGTACAGAGCCTGGGTGTGATAAAGTATTCTCCCGAAGTGGCCATCTCACAAGGCACAGGCTCAATCATAACCCTGATGTGATCTACAAATGTCATTTTGAGAGTTGCGGGAAGACTTTCGTTAGAAATGATTTACTTAAGAGGCACTTGAAACGCCATGATTTGAGATCGGCCAAGATACGAAACAACAACTTCAAAGATTTAAGGAAATTGGGACCAGAAAGGATATCAAAGGACCTGGATTTCCAGAAACTTCTAGCCGAGAAAGACCCTGATGAGATCAAGATCGTACAATTACAAGATAAAAGCAAAGATATTGTTCATGAGTTGATCCGGAAGCCGAAATCCGGAAGACGGGACAGTTTGAGAGATGTCAAGGGAGAAGTGGATTCTTCGTCGATTTCACCTGGATATCATCAGATAAGTGCTGTTTCTTCAGTGAGGACCGAGCTGCCACCACTTGGATCATATCCTTCTGCCGTCAAGACACCCAACGGGGCTCATACCCCTCAATTACAAAGTATTCTGGCTAATCCTTCGAATAAACTTCTCGATTGGATCTTCAATACTGAAACAAGTGTCGAGCCAAGCTCCAACCAACAATCGTTCCCCATAGAACAGCCTTCTCAAACACAGAATTTAGATCAACTTCTGCTATCTCAAGGACAATCTGCTGTTGTTCCTCGGAATTCTACCCTGGTTGCCGGTGCCACATCAACACCTGCTCCTCCTCATCAAGAGTTGGACAGCTTGTTCTTCAATAATATGAACAACTTCAATATCGAGTCGTTATTCCTCTCGGATGACGATGTCAACAGTCGCGGCAACAGCCAATACCAAGTGTCTCCAAATTCTTTGTTATTGAATATGTTCAACGACCCCACCTTGTTCCCCAATAACGGAACTTTCCTGCAGTATAAAAGTAAGTTGATTAAGATCGATGAGTTCATCTACACGGACATGATCAAGTTGATTCCTCAATTATCAAGGAACCCAGACTTCACTATCTCGAATATCGAGGATCTTTTGGAGTCATATTGGAGGTTCTTCCATCCTTCATTACCTTTCTTACACAAGCCATCTTTCAGCACTGTGGAGGCACCAATTCTACTTTTATTGTCGATGATAATGATCGGAAGTCGTTACGTCGAGTGTCAATACTACAATGTAAAGAGAGGTAAGATGGAGACCAAGCTGGGCAAGTTTAAGAATGCTGCGAAATTGGGGATCCTGATCGCAGAGCCATTAAGATGGTTGATCTTCTCGTCTCGCGAATTTGCTCCTCCTTCTAAGATCTGGGTCTTCCAAAGTTTGATCATGTTGGAATTCTTCGAGAAATCATGCTCCTCAAGAGTATTACATGAACGTAGTCACTTACATCATGGAACTATCATTCAGTTGTTAAGAAGATCTCCCTCTTTGGGAGGTAACCCGATCAAGTTGGATAATAAGAACACTTCCGAGTTGACAAACCATGATATTTGGAAGAGATGGGTCAATATAGAATCGATGAAGAGAATCACCTTCCTGGTATTCTATCTCGATGTCATTGATGCTATCAGGTACGGACATCAAGTGATGGTATTTGCTCATCAGATCCAATTGCCTATGCCATGCGATGATGAGTTATGGGAGAACATGAAAGTTAACAATGATGAGAATGGAACTGTAGTACCGAAGCAACCGTTGTTCTTGGATTCCTTGAAAGCCATGCTAAATGGGGGGTCTGTTGATACTACCAACTTTGGGAAGGAGATCTTATTGGCTGGTATCTTATCGGTGATGTTCCAACTGCAACAGAGAGAGTTACAGATCTCGTATGGTTTGGAACAACAAGTGCAACAACCCAACAGGAATTGGAGGGAACTGATCTCCTTACTGTTGTCGATCTGGGAGAATGATATTGTAGGTAGTTGTAGTAATACTTTGATTCTGGTGCCGACTCATCAAGCCAGTATGGGGGAGATTGCAAAGTCCCCTGCTAATACTTACGACCATTCTCAACAACAGCAACCTCCATCTCAACATACACCTAACTCAACTCTGTCGATTTACAGTACGGATGAATTTGAAGAGACAGGGGCAATGATTCCTCTGTTCAATACGGCCGATACTACTTGCAAACACACTTCGTATCACATACTGCATTTGTATATGAGAATACCTCACTATGACTTTATCGTGATGGCAGGAGCTCCTTATTGGATGAACGTGAGACCTAGTAATAACGATAGGGCAGCAATAAGGGTGAGAATGGAGCATTTCTTTAAGACTAGAGATGCCCGTATTGCTTTGATCCACTGTTATTTGCTTGCTTGGGAGACATTCTTGGCTCCTCAAGATGACCCAGAGAACCCCGATAGAGCCAATCTGTATCTGGCAGCAAGTGATGTGTTCAATAGATCTACCATGATAGGTATGGCTTTAGTATATTTGTGGGACTACAATTATATCACTGAGGGTATAGAAAACACAGCATTGAAGGCTGACCCGAGCAAGAAACTCGATGAGATCAGAGAACAAGAGAATGGGTATGATTATTTGAGACGTATCAGACGCGAATTGTGTAATCTTTGTGATGGACAGTTTGTTCAAATTCATCGTTATTGTCGTCAATCGGGTCAGGAGAACCTTCGTATCTTGTTACGTTACGCTGATAACATTGACAAGGTCAGAAACAAACATCTCATGGTTGGTTTGCTCAAGATGGTGCTGGATATTTTCCGACTGAGCGAAAATGAACTTACCAGGGAACATGGAAGATTATTAAGTAATTGTGCGAAGAGAAGTTGTGGATCACTGCAAGAGATCTGTGAGGACATGTATCATGTCCCACGTAAGGAGAACACTGGTGAGGGGGGTAATTAAAATGTATAATATTATAGTGTATATGAATTGAGATTATGTATTAGAATAAATAGTGTTAAAATTTGTTTTTTTAAATGTTTCGTTGTCCTTCTGGGTCCTGCTTGGTCCTTCGCCCCATCTCTGTTTTTACCCCTTTTACCCCTCTGCCCCCTTTTATAGTTTTTTCTAATTGAACTTGCCCCTTCACAAAATTTCTGCCCTTTCCCCATCGCGCCCCCATCGCGCCCAAGACCGCGATTTTTTTCGCGACTGAAAACAAACAAAAAACCCCCAATTTTTGATAACATCTCATTAATATAGAGACCTCGATATGACAGCGGCGGTTTATCTGTCATTGGACCGTATACGGCCGATTCTTGAATCGTTTGAGTACCAGATATCGCAAAAATTTGAACAAAGTAGGTAGTTTTGAACTCTGGGTTCTTGTTTACAATTACTAACTCTGATCGACCAGAAATATCCCAGTTGGAAAATGAAAATACCAGGCTAAGGGAAGATAATGTCGAGCTTACAAGGCTTAATGAAGAATACTTGGCAACAATTGATCGAATGAGTCGAAACAGAGGTGATCAATCCAACAATGAACCAAAAATAGACGGCCCTGAAGTTTCTGATCAGATCTCTCAGCTGCCACCATCTCCAGCACAAAATTTGCATCGTCCAGTCACGGTGAAGAAAGAACCCACTGATGAGGTAATCACCTCTGACAATTCAGGTCCATCTTCTCCAGTACAAGAAAGAGAAGATCACTTCCTTCCTTTCCTTTCCCCTACTCAATACTCCTCGTCCCCTAATGCAATTTCACAAAATGAACCAACTGGAAATGATATCTCAAAGAAGACCACTGAATCTCAGTCACGCAAGGAATCTTATTCAATTTTCCATGAAGGTTTAGATATATATTTGAATCATTCGGGTGAAGAAGAGGAAGAATCCTTCTTCGACAATTTGCACGACTCACCTTTAAGTCAACGTAAACGCAAGTTCGAAATTGAAGACTCTCAAAAAGATTATGAGATCTTGAAGGTGAACAAAACTCCAAATGGTGTGCCCAACGTGGTGAAAAAAGAATCTACAACAAACACAAGAGTGCCTTTACTGGATATAACACATAATAAGAGAAACAAATCTCGAAATGTATTGGATATACAGAGTTCTGTTAAAATTGTCGATCTAAGTCAAAACTTTGTGGAAGGTCGTGATTGGAATTATCTGGATTTCCAACCCAATCCCCTGGTTTGTGATCCAGAATCCGGTCTTTTTTCTAAAGACCTTAATGCCCGTAGTCTTGGAGAAACCAAAAAGCAATGTCAATGTCTTAACTGTATTCGTTTTTATGAGCTTTCTGGAATGCCAATCAACTTGTCACGAGAAGACAAACTTAAATTGTATCTCAACAAAATTAATCATGGACAACAACACCATCTCTTCAATTTCAGTGCAGATGCTCCAGGAATCGGCAGGTCCGAGTTCCCAACTTCACAAGAACTGAGGCAAGATAAACTGAATCTGCTGAAAATTAATAAAGCCAAACTGCTCATGAGACTCCTCCAATCTTTACAAAGAGACCCCAAGAGCAACAAGCAAACGGGTCTTTTCATATTCAGAAACCAAGATTGTAACAATATCGTTAAATCTGGCAAATTTAAGATCGGAGATTGGGTTTACAACGAGTTGGAGAATTTCATCAGAGATAAAGAGCTGGGACTACTTTGAAATGATGTGTAACATAAATAAATCGTAAGTCATTATATTAAATATAGACGTTGCGTAAAACTCTCTTTTTGATAAATAGTATAAATAAACGACGTCATCATCTCTTCTTGCTGAGATAGTCGATGTAGTCGATTTTGTCGAAGCTGATCTTGAAATCATTACAGATGTTGTTGATTTTGTCGAAACTTTTGATGATACGGAACTGTAACAAACTTTCTAACCCATAAGAATAGTCCTTGATATCTTTATTGATCATCACTCCCTCGCTAGTGCCTTCGAGAGGTGAGTCGTTGTTACCAATTCCGTAATAGTTAAACTTGGTCAACTTGGTGTAGGCAGTGTTACCGGTCATGTTACTAATCTTGGCTGGGTTAATAACAGATAAGGCAGCAACATCATCGTCGTCTGCATCTCCATCCCGGCGATTATAACCATGAGTCTTCTTGGTGAACATCTTGTCAAAGGAGAAACTCTTTTGTAATAATTCATAACTCAGCAAAGTGAAACCAAATTGAGGGGATGATCTCATAACTCTGGCCATGCCTCCTTTGAAGAACAGTTTGAATCCTTCTTCTTTCAAGATGGTCGATGCACAGTGTCTAATTCCGAGGTATTTGGTTTCGTGTTGCTTTGTTTCCACTTGCAATCTTGTCTTCAAGACGTCAAATGGAGTGGTGAAATACAGCAGAGGAACACCTGCAAGGGCACCAGAGACAAGTAATTGTAAAGAGGACAAATGTTGGGTCTTTGAAGGGTCGGTGGGGTCGAAATTGAATAAGTATTTCTTCAAATTGGCATAAGTTGGGAAATAAATAGCACTGAATGGAACATCTCTCATCAAACACAGAGATGCACCTTTATACAAACCTGTAATACCCAACTTTTTAATGATGTCAATCAGAGAAATACGTACTTGGCTCTCACCCAGAACTTGTAATCTAATTTTTACAATTTCCAATGGGTTTGTGAAGACCACTTGAGCGGCACCAGCAGAACAACCTGCCAGTAACTCCCATTGAATAGGAACATGGCCATTCTGGTCGGAACCCAATTTACGAACTAAATCATTTACGGTTAACTTAATCAGCTTCTCTGGGGCAACACCAATCCACTGAGGGATAATTCCACGGTAAAATCCACGTAAACCTTCCATTTGGAACACTTTTACAAAACAGTCCAAATATCCACTATACAATTTGACATTTCTCTGCAGTTGCATTCTAGTCTTGACCAAATCAATGGGGTACACCATAGTAGCACCGAAGGCACCAGCAATGGAACCCAATAAGAATGAGTGGACAGATTCGAAGAATTGTCCTCCTGACAGAACATCAGGCAAATAAGATTTTACAATATACATTAAACCGGATTCTCTCTCGGTTTTCTTATTATGACTCAAAATCTTCTTAGTGGAGTTCAAATCAAAGTCACTTAACAAAGTCAAAACTTCCAACTTGTTGATATAATCCTTGGAAGTATTTGGGTTAGCCAAATGCTCATGGAGAATAACCCAATTCCAATAGAAATACATATCAATTTCCTCCATGTCAGTCAAAGACTGCAAATGAGGGATCAAATTATTATAGTCGTTGACATATCTATAAAACTGATCGGCACTGATCAAATTATTGGAACTTGTCCCCGTCTGATAGATATTGTTAAGCAATAAATAGTTGAATTTAGGCAAATTTTGCAAAAAGCTGATGATCAGCAAACATTGCTTATAATTCAAATCGGCTCCAGTTTTGGAGAAAAAGGGAATCAAATCATCGATCTTGTCTACAACTTGAGTCGGAATATGACTGCCTACGAAGATCTTCTCCTTCAACAAAGACTTAAAATCATTGAGGGAAATGGTGTCGGAGTTGAACTGGTTGAAATCGTAGGTGAAATTGATCACAGATAAACTTTGAACCATCTGAATGAAGGTGTCATAATCGATTTCGGAACCCGGCTTCAAAGTGAAAGTCTTCTTGTTCTTTGGACTCTGCATATAAAATTGAATACGGTCATGTAACTCTGGGTTGAACTTCTTAACAATCTGGAAGAAGTGGTCACATTGGATAGAATTCTCCAAAGGATTAGAACCAGAATCGACAAGTTCCTTTTCCAAGATCTTGAATAACTTGAAGACAAACTTATACTCATCATCAGTCTCTAACTCTATATTATCAATGGAGGCGATCTTCAAGTGCTTATAATTCAAGTCATAGTTGTTATGTAAGAACAATAAGCCTCTACTGAATTTCAACCAGTCATAGAGGTTCAATTCACCTTGCTTGTTGGCATCGGCAATCAAAAAGAGCAACTCGCTATTTGGCTTATCGTTGAATATCAGCCTGAAACCATCCAAATTGATCAGTTTGTGCAGATTATTCGAGTACTCGATGAAAAGTTTAGTCAAGTTGGAGTTGATATCCTTAGGCGACAACTTCAGGATCTCATCTTCCTCAAAAGTAGTGAACTTCAACAACTTAGGCAACGATCTCTTGCTGATCGGCTTCGGTGTAAGTAAATCTAACAGCTTGGCGTCTGACATTTTGATTTCATCTGATTGGCTTGAGTGTCGGGTGGGAAAAAATTTGTGCTTTATATGAAACTCTTGTTAGAAGAGCAGAAAAGGAGTCCGAAATTGAGAATTGTGAGCGGTGGGCTTGACTAATAGTAGGGGGGGTGGGGTCGTTAGGTGAGTGAAAATTTTTGTTCAAAATATGATAAAATGATGACTCGATAAATAAAATCGATCGATCAATAAATGAATAAATAAATCTATTAACGTGATGTGGATTACCAGTGAGTGGGATGACCAATAAGTGGGTGACAAACGGTTGTGATGGTGCTTATTAGTGCTTGATGCTCTGTGCTTGATGCTCTGTGCTCAGGCTACTCCCTCAATCCTAATCAATTAAATTAATCTATATACTTTCTATACTTTCCAAGATATCTATGCTTATATACTTTGGATCTACTTAAATATTCCGACACTTCCCAAGTGGAGAAGACTTCGGCTCTTGGCCGTTCTTACCCCAATCATTGTTTTGCTTTCATATGCTAAAGGAACGCCGCTTAACCCTCGTCAGACTGCCCAATTCGGCAAAATCCCGGGGAGGTTGTCATTCCCCGCATTTGGGCTCGGATCAAAGCAGGGCAGGAGGCTATTTTTAGTGTTCCCAATTCGGTACCTTCCATATTGGGTAATCAATCACGTAATCCCCAGCCTCTAGTCACTGTAATGGTCAAGCACATCGTCATCGTAGTAGTCTCTGTTATTGCGGAGATGTTCTTGTTCGCGTTTTTTGTTCATGAATTTGAGTTCAAATCCGTTTGATCTGTTAACACCGTCCCAAAGTGGGCCCAGCTTAATTTTGTATCTATTTTCACTGTATAATCTTGGAGTGGATTCGTTGGGCACTACTGAGCTGGAAATTATCGAGTTTGGTTTCATGATGGCGAGCGGATCTTCATATTCTTCCCGTGATTGAGTGAATTTTTTGTCATTCTCGATCGGTGGGTTCAGTTGGTCATCTTCATTCACAATTGTAGCTCCTTCTAAGAGGTCAGTCTCGGCCAGCTTCACCTTGACCAGCTCAACTTCTGTCTTCTCAGACTTCGATTTGGACTCCTTCTGTTTCTTCTTCAACTTCTTTTGTTCTTTCTTTGACAAATAATTCTTCGCTAGGTAATCTTGTAATCCCATTTTCCATTATCCCATACCAATTGACGTCCACTGGATTGAGTCTCTGCTCTCATCGAAACATCACTTTTCATACTTAAAATTGATATTATGCTAAGCTCATCTACAATACTACTTCGTCATTATTGATATTTTGCTCAAGTAATCATTATGATTTTCTTACAATATTAATATTTTGATACGTTTTGATATTTTACTCACTACCATTTATTCAATTCATCGTTCAATGAATAAGTTCTAATTATTGAGAAACTGGGGCAGGAGACTTCTTCTTACCGTTGGGTTTCTTTGAAGGAGTCTTCTTTCCGGAGCTTCCATTTTTAGGTTTGGTCAACAAGTTCTTCAATTCAGAAGATCCTTTCAGATCTACTGGTTGTTGGACTGGAGCATATGGGCTGGAACCTTGTGGAGGGAACAGAGCCTGACCAAAGGATGGAGGAACACCCATAACATTGCCCATTACGGAAGAGAAGACGTTATGAACGCTTTGGATAGGGACGGATGGAGCCAGAGTTGGCAGAGTTGGAGCCAGAGTTGGAGCCAGAGCCAGAGCTGGTTCACTCTCCTTCTCACTCTTTCCCTTGATCAAATTCAACAAATCATTCTTTGCCTTATTCTCCTCCTTCAGTTTAGCCAGTTTCTTAGCCTTCAGCAGTTCCAGTTTCAGTTTGGCCTTAGCAATTGCCTCCTTAGTGGATCCAGGCTTCTTAACAGTCTTCTCGGCTTTAGATTGATAAACCAATTGAGGAGTAGTCAAGTTCAACAAATTAGAAGAATCAACAGTCAGTCCTCTTTGAGTTCTCAACTTTCCATCCATAGTGTTACCTCCCATAACTGGTAAGTCAAACAATACTTGAACAGAAGTCTTAGTACCAAGGGTTCTAATTCCAACTACTGTACCTTTACTGAAGACAGGGATGACACCGGAACTTTGAACGTAGATGACACGTTCTCCTAACTTGAATACCTGTTTAGATAAGACATGGAAAGACATCGAAGGAACCAATACTGCATTTCTTGGGATACCCTTGATACCTTTGTTATCAAAATTGATTGGTTGTTGGACAAACTTCTCGATTTGAGCCTCCAATTTTCCGATCGAGATCTTTGATAATGATTCACTCTCTAAAGAAACAGTTTGGAAGTCAGCATTGGCCAGTCTAACGTATCTCTTAATCTCGTTCAACTCATCGGTAGAGATACCCAAATCTTCAACACTAGGCATACGGTTGTTGGACTTAGCTGACAATGGGATCAATTTCTGGAAGAATTTAGGGTACTTCAGTAAGTACAGTTTGATCAAATCAACCGCAATAGCACTGAATTCCCAACCACGTTCACTACGTCTAGTGTAACCCAACACTTTCAAACCTTTCTGTTGGTATTTCAAAGTCAAACCAATGTTGTGTCTCTTACCATCGTTGTCTTGGATCATGAATTGAGATGTAATTCTGGAGAGGAAAAGAGGAGGAAGATGGAGCATCTTGGACAGGACATGTGAAGGGAAGTATTGAATGACTCTACTCTCCAATTCAGCCTGTTTCAAACCAAATGTAGGCTCCAGTTGCTTTGGAATCTTTGACACCAGAACCGATAATCTGTCATCACCATGGCCAACGACTTGCAGCGGTGATCCATAAGCGAAGGATCCCAAGAATACCACCTGTGTGTCGACTGGGAACTCCTCTTCGATTGGTAATGGAGGTCTTTCGACGTATCTAGGATCCTGGTTGGAAACACTCTCAACTACTACTTGGATAGGGAAGGTCTCGACAGTCTCGGCAAAGGTCTTGACATAAGCTCCCTTGTTAGTACGGACTAAACCATTGACTCTCTTGACATGAACAATACCGGTGATCTGAGGCAATTTAACACCACGAGTACGCAAATAAGAGTTACCAAGTTCAGATCTGGTACGGTAATACTCTTGTTTATCACCATGATCAAGAGGCGAGCTGGTGAAGCTAATAGTCTTCTTAGCTGGATTCTTCAATAACTCATATTGGTTATTCTCATCTACCACTTTGATAACTTTACATTCTCTCAAATATGGCCAGTTTGTGTACACTACTTCACCACAGAATTGCTTCAGGAATTGTTCAACAGTCAAACCCTCATAAAGGTCATCTAAAGTCAAGATCATACTCTCTTGTTTCGAAGGTTGTTGGAAGACTTGGACACCTTCATTCTTCAACTCATTATGGAATGGAATAGTGTATAAAGATGGGAATCCGGCAAGAGAATCTTTACCTTTCAAAGCATCAGCACATAATCCATGGAAATAAGACAATCCCTCCATTGAAGGTAACTCGAATTTGACTTCTTCACAATGATTGTTCTCCAAATTAGCAAACAGAGCAGGTAAAGGTGAAGGATAAATGGAGTTGATTTGAGGGTTGAAGATGAACTTCAAATCGGAACCAAATGAGTTACGAGCACGCTCTTCATCGTTCAACGATTTCAAAGATGGAGCCATGGCATCGAATAATCTTTGCTCATCTACAAACGACAACTTGACAACGGCTTCCCAATCGGCAGTCTTACCGTTCTTATCGATCTCGACATCATCAGGATAGAAATCAATGATTGGAGAATGTTCATCGACCATTAAATGACGTAAACATTGAGGGATCAAAGCACGAGATCTGGCTGGTAAAACGGCCATCAATTGCTCAAATGGCTTGAACGGAGTACCCTTCTCGAACTCAATCAACAGGTTCAATCCCAACCTGATATCGGAGATTCTAGGAGCGTAATGATACTTATAGTACCATGGCCAAGAAGGACATCCCTCATAATAATAATAGAGGACCCATTGTAAACCTTGGACGTAGTTCTCACATAAGTCGACTAATTGATCTTTGTCTTCATAAGTGAAACCGAATTTCTCCTTGTAGTAACTGGATTTCCATTTAATGAATTTCTCATCGTAGGTGTGTTTTTGATCTTCAAAAGTTTCTTCGTCTTCGACAATGATGGCAGCTTGGTACCGTTTGATGACTTTTCTAATCTCTTGAGATCTCTCTTCGATATCATCGCTGTCCTCAGAACTTAAGCCATCGATGTCTAACTTCAGAGTATAAGTGTCGGCGGATTTGGAATGGATAATAATCAAACCAATATCAAGAGCAAATCTACGAATGAAATCCAAATTCACTGGAGATCCAGATATCAAATCAGATGGTAATTCCAAAGAAGGAATCTTGGATTCATCTTCTAACCAATCAGCGACATTGAATCCCTCGGAATACACCTTAGAAATCCATGGTTTAATCAATCCTACTAATTTCTTCTGTTGCTTAATCAATAACACTTTACCTTGTCTCAGTCTTCTTCTCTCACCTTCAAGAGAGATGTTCTCCAACTGTTTGTTAAACCATTCAACATCGACGTTGACTCTCTCGAAATTCTCCAACTCGAATTTGGACAAAATATCTAACCATTTACCAAGTCTTTGTAATTCGATCTTACCGTTTTGGTTCAAATATCCATCCACCAGTAACAAACCTTCCTTGAAGGATTGTACTAACAATGGGAAGGCACCTTTATTCAAATGTAAATCAGGTAAATTTGGTAAGAAATCGTTACCAATGACATACATGACCAAGATGAAATCGTCAAGAATACGTTCGAAATCGTACTCGAACGAGATCTGATCCTTCAATTCTTCAAATTCCAACTCCAAATACTCTCTAACAAGAGACAAATGTAAGAGGAAGAATCTTTGAGTGGTCAAGTCTGCAGTCTTTTGAGAAGACGAACGACCAAATGTCACCTCCTCTCTTAATAAAGCGAAATGAGGGTCATGAGCCGATAATCCCAACATGATCAAATCGGCATCCAAACCGTAGATACAATGACGTAAGTTTGGATTATAATCAGGCTGAGCCTTCATAGTACGAATATAGTCCATAATTTTATGTTCACCTTCACCCGGGACCTCATGGCCACTGAAAATGACCTCGACATCTTGCCATTTGGAGTCGGTAGACAATTTTTGATGGATGAAAAATTTAAGGTTCTTAGTCAATTTGGCCATGAACTCAGTCCCCGGGGTGATAGCGTTAGTATCGAAGGCTTCTTCTTTAGGGATTGGCTCCCCGGCCTCAATTGCCTTTTTCATTGCCTTCTCAGCCTCAACAGCAGTCCTAAATCTTCTCGACCGTTGTTGGTTCATCTTAGCTCTTGGGGCCACACCATCAATGGCCATATAAAAAGTCTTCTGTGGTTTAATAGTGGAAAATAAATGGTCAATGTACGCGAATATGGCGCCGAACATCTGTTCATCGGTCATTCTCGAGATCGACCCATCATTACTATGTGTACAAGTATGAAGAATCGAGTTCATATCAAGGTATAAATTGTCGAATTCCGGGATGGCGGAGTCGTCTATCAACTGACTTATTTGCGGCCATCTTTCGGAGATGTACCTGAAGAACTTTGGGATACCCATGTTGAGGTATGGATTTCTTCGGTAATATCAGTAGCGTGGTGCTGTAGGTGATGGAGTGTTGTACAGTGGTGTTGCCGCTGAAGTTTAGCGCCGTCGCGCGCTTCGTTGAAGAAATTCGACGTAATTTGAAAGGTAGTGCGTTGGCAAATTTCCGTTTTAGGAATACGAAAATTTTGCCCTTCAAAGTAAACAAAGGCAGTTAGCGCTGATGGATTTGGTGCTACTCGTCACTGATTGCTGCTGATTGCTCCTCACTTACTGTTGAGTCACTACAATTGCTCGCTCTCGCTCGCAATCGCTTACTACTAATGTTCAGATCGGCATCAGCATCAGGAGCTTCTGGTTCAGGAGGGTTTTCTTTCGGATCCACTCAACCTTCAGGAGGTTTCGGGGCTAAACCAAGTGGATTTTCACTTGGAGCTCCGGCTCCAACTACAGGTGGTGGAGCAAATAGTGGAACTACGGGAACAAATACGGGGACTGGATTATTTGGGAATACTCAAAGTGGGACTGGAACTAACAATGGAACTAACACTGGAACAAGTTTATTTGGAAATACTTCTCAACCTGCTGGGGCTAGCACTGGAACAAGTTTATTCGGGGGTCAACAGAGCACTACTCAACCTGCTGGAGGTTTATTCGGGGGTCAACAGAACACTACTCAACCTTCTGGAGGTTTATTCGGGGGTCAAAGTAACACTACTCAATCTAATGGTGGTGGGGTGTTTGGTCAAAGTAATACCAATTCTCAGGCTCAACCTGCTGGTAGTTTATTCGGGGGTCAACAAAGCACCAATACTCAACCTGCTGGTGGTTTATTCGGAGGTCAAAACAACACCAATACTCAATCTCAACCTGCTGGTGGTTTATTCGGAGGTCAAAACAACACCAATACTCAATCTCAACCTGCTGGTGGTTTGTTCGGTGGTCAAAGTAACACTTCTCAACCTTCTGGTGGTTTGTTTGGCGGCCAATCTAATTCTCAACCTACTGGTGGCTTATTCGGTGGTCAAAGTAATACTACTCAACCTTCTGGAGGTTTATTTGGAGGCCAATCCCAACAAACTTCAGGATTATTCAACAAACCAGCTCAATCAACATCAGGTGGCTTATTCTCTAACACTCAAAACACCTCCGGTGGCTTATTTGGTAATAAACTGAACACATCTGGAGGTTTATTTGGTGCTCAGAACACTTCAGGTGGTTTATTTGGTAATAACCAAAACTCTTCTGCCAACTTAACTGACCAGTTGCCACCATTAACCTCAATGACAAGAGTCGCAGAATTATCAGAACCCTTACAAAACCAATTAGAACAATTCGACACCTACATTCAACTGCAAATGACTATCCGTGATAACCTCAGTGCCGATACTCCAAAGCATAAAGAATTGATCGAAAGTATCCCCAGAGATATCTCTTATTTAGAGGGGAAACATGTAGCAGTAAATCAAACATTGAACAACACTTTAAAATTCATCGAAGAATTCAAAACCAAAGAATTGGATATCTTCAACAATTGGGTCGAGAAATTACTCCGATTATATTTGCAACTCACCAACAATGGTAGTGGGACATTACTGACAAATTTGGACAGTGCCGTGTCTGTTAATGCCAATAAAACCTTGAGTCAGTTCTTCCTTACTAAAATGGAGGACTTTGAAGGTAAAATCGAGAGTTATAAAGGTGTATTGAAGGAGATCCAAGCTACTATCGATGGGTTGGATAAAGTGTCTATAAGTGGCATTGAAAAAAATAGAGGAACTCTTCTTGCTTTTGAGACATTAAAATCTCAATTCCAATTGTTCATGGAATTGTCGAATAATATGGCTGAGATTCATCATGATGTGAAGAAATTATCGGGCAAGACCAGATCAACTATATAATGAATAATAATAGGAATAGGTTAAAGTGTTTAGGGGAGGGTAGTGTATGGGATGCTAAAATTTTGGAAGACTTAAATGTGTATTGAGTAGTGTATTTTATACTAAACATTTTGATGGTATAAAGTAGTGTATTGTATGCTAAATTTCATATTTGGTAGTCTACATAGTACTATATTTTGTAAGATGTTACTGCATACTATAATCTAAAGGCATAATGTATAGTGAACTGATTACTACAATTAACCATCCTCAATGTTATATTCAATGTTTGCTGTATATATTACTCATATTTCTACCTTAGTTCATATCTCGTGCTGTACTGTGCCCTGCCCTGCCTGCTCTGCTCTGCTGTGTATGCCCATTGGTGTTACGATGTAAACAGTAGTGCATCACATGCTAATCGCCCCTTCCTATTTAAGTAATCATATCACGCAGCGATGCTCCTGCTTATCTAAATTAATTACCGATGAGAGGATCTGGATGAGAGTTGAATTCATACTGGAGAATCAAGTACAACTTCAAACTTAGATAGTGAGTATGAAATGATTGGGAGTTAGCAAGGTGAACGAGTCAACATATTGGTGGATTCAGAAGATATGGGCGGTAGCGCCTTCAGAGATCAATGGCGATGGCGATGGCGATGAGGGGCGAATAAGATTAAATTTTTAAATGGTGGAATGGAAGGTGGAATGGGTGGCGGAATAGATGGTGGAAATGGTGTTGGTGTACTGTCATGATGATTACGATATGCCGCTGCATCACATTTATGACACTTGTCGAATCACTTGAATCACTTTGTCGTCTCTAATAGCCCCCTTTATTAAGGCCTCATTTACTAACAATTCAGTTAATTAATCAATAAAGTGAACAAAATGACTCAGACCGGTAGTGATTTGTCGTCTGAAATTGATGCCCATGGTAGCGCCGTTGATGCCAAGGTTGATAACGTTGTCGGTGATGCGGTTGATGGTGCTGGTGACGCTGGTAGAGCTCCTGTTGGCGCCACCCAAAACCCCTCAACTAAAGAACCTACAAACAGTAGCGATGACTTGGAAACTGATGATTCATGGTCAGTTATCTACTCTGATGACTCAAATTCGATCAATGAATTTGGTAGACGTGCTGCTGATGCTGAAGAGAGTGTGATAGTGGCTGCTTCGGAGGAATCTCGTAAGAGAGGTAGTAGTGTTGATGCTGGGTCGATTGTGACTTTACAGAATTCCAGTCAATGGAATGGGTCACTTTCGTTACCGAAGATGAGTATGAAGGATGAGGGTTTGGAGTCTGTGGAGGCCCGGAAGACTGGTATGGAGAAGAAGACTCTGAAGAAGACTCTGAAGATTTCCCTTGTTGAGAAAGCTCTCAAGTTCTCTCAAACAACACTCAATCATCTTAGTAAGTTGAAAGATGATCTCTTGGTAGAATGGAAAAACTCCAAATATCCCATGTCTATTCCACTGGTCCTGATGGGGGTCTGTTTGGTGTTTTTCGTGATGTTCTTACCTAATAATTCAGAAAAGAGAGCCGTAATGGGTACTTTAGAGTCTTTTTACCCCTTCTACAAGGCTAATTACGCACTGAAAGATACATTTTTGGTTTGTGATAACTCAAGATCACTTTTCATAATAGAAAGAGACCCTTTGACTCTTTCAAATGAACAAGTTTCTATTTTCGGTGACTTATCTCCTTCAGAGACCCTGTTTCATATGGCTGCACTTGAAAAAATCGAATCTCTGTTAAGACAGATATCTCAAGGTAGTGATGAGGTGGCTAACGGTGTTGAATTAAAGACTGTTATCAATGAATTATGTGGTGGATCTAATCAAGTTGAGTTTATGTGGAAAAAGAAGTCAAAACAGTACCCTGGAAGTGTTATTGTCTTCTCTGATAAACGTAAGATCAGCTCGAAAGCTCGTCAAATCTTGAATAATTATCCCTCTGTCGATTATCAAATGATTGAGCAGTTCCACGGATCTTGGAAACCTTCTAATGTTGTGAATTGGGGATTAGATACCAGGATTATGATGCAAGTTGGTTCCGAAATGGTTCAACTGATTTCTGGTCGTGTTAGTCTGAAGTTTAGAGGTGTAGTTGATGCTTATGAGAAAGGTGTAGTACCAAAACTGGAATTAGGTTTACAGCTGTTGAAATCTCAAGGTATTTTGGCTTATAACAATTGGAATCAGATTGTTCTCCCTCTGGTTCTGAGTTCTTATAAAGATCTGAGCACCAAGTTGAACGTTTGGTCAACTGAAATGGATAAATTCGTCTCTACTAAGATCATTCCTGAATTGGAATCACTGGTTTCTGATTTCAGCAAAGATCTGAATAAGTTGTTCGAGAACACCAAGCTGAAATCTATCAAAGTTTACAACCATTCAAGTAAACTGCTGGATCTGTTATCGAAATACGTAGCTTTACAAGCTCCAAAGCTCTACAAACAAACAGAGGGTCAGTTGTTAGCACTCAAAGAACCTTCTTTGAAGTTGGTTGAGTATGGCATCAGTTTCTCTCGTTCTAAATTGTCGGATGCTGGACGTCTGGCGCAGCTCGTAAGGTCCAAGATTATGGATCATTTACAGCTGTAAGGTGATATCTTTTTGTTTTTATCTATGGTTTTTATATATATATTTGGATTTTATGTTGGTTTGGGAGGTTGGGACGGTCCTTTTTATATCTCTGTGACTCTATGAAAGTGGAGCTAATTTATTGTTATTTTATTCGGATGAAGTAGATGGTATTAGTATATACAAGTAGTAGTCAGTAAGACTGGATATATCGACGGTGGATAGTCCTTTGGTGGTTATTCCTCTAATGGCTAGTTATCTGGTGGCTAGTTATCTGGTGGCTAGTTATCTGGAGATTCAGGCTTTCTCAATTTGTCGGGGTCTGATCAGAGGCCGGTTGCTTCACTACATCAGTTTTAGACTCATTATCGGGGAGTCCAAGCTTATCCCATGAAACTCTATCCATAAGTTGATGGTCCATACGACATTCTAAATAATTCTTCAGTAACGTTCTGCAGTTAGGAGCATTATCATTCTTCACAATCTTCATACACTTGAGGTATTCTTGCATATATTTTGTACATTCACCTTCGTGATCCAAGGGAAAGGAGCCTCTTTCTGGTGGTCTTGGTGACCAGGACGATAATTTATTACCTGGGTTAGCTGACATGATGTCTTAATGGTAGGTCTTCTGGTCTAGATTGGTCATCTGATCACTTCAGTTTCTTGTTCAGATGCGAGTCATGGTGAAAATGCACGACTTTTCGGTATTCGGATATTGTACACGACTAAATCTTGAAAATTTTAGTGCGTACGACGTCCCGCATAAATTTATTGAATATGCACGACTTTTATGACAGATTTTCATAGCTTCAAGCCGTGCCGGAATTGAACTTGGGGATCAAAGATGGTGTTGAGTAGGAGATCGATTTTACGGAACGAGGTGAAGAACTTTCGCTCCGAACATGATAGATGTGTTCCGTTTCCCTTGTTCGGCTTTCTCGCGTTTCTCTTGTTCGGATATCAAACCCTAGATCGGAAATCGCAAATGGACTCCCCTAATGGAAAATGGTGGGACTTTGGAGAAGAAAAAACGGTAATGGAACCAAAGGAGGCTAAGTGGGGTTATTATGAATGTATCTAAATTGCGGGGTTGATATCTGGACAGATGGAGATATTCCTGATAAATTTTATTACTGGTGCGATAGATAGGACAACCAGATTCATTTCTGCAACATGTTACGGTATCTAAGTCGGTTTCCGTGTTTTCATTCGCTGGACGCACACGAACCGATGAGCTACCCCTCCATGCTCGACCCCACTTGTCGTATCAACACTCCATGGATATGCATCTCTCACTTCCGGAGGCGCGCACACTCAAGAAGAGGATAAATTTGAGCCGGTACCGAACCTTGGCTTCCTAAAAAACTTCTCCTAAATGGTGCAGATTTTTTCTCCTGCGCCGAATTTTTCCTTAGAAGAATTGGGAGTCTACCCCACTCTTCTGCTTTCAACTAACAGGCCTATTACGAATTAATTATTAGTAAACTGGGAAAAGAAGTAAATGTCCGGGGAGCTAAAAACGGTTTACAAGAAAGGCGTTTCTAGAGTGGTAGGGGATTATGATTTCCGGGATAACACCTGATCTTTATACCCCAGTCATGTGCACCTTCCCCGGGAATTTACCAAGAGATCTCTTATTATTATTAAAACCAGTCGTTACTCCCAATTCCCGGACAAAACAAGCCTTACAACTCTTGATAGCCGATCTTCCGACAAGAGATTATTGACAGTAGGTATACGCAGAAATTAGTGAAAATTTCGGATTTCACTGTTTCGTCCCATAAAAGAAAGTGGAAAAAACTTCCATTGCCCCACTTCTAGTTAGTGAAAAAGCTTGTGCGCGAGATGCTTACTCCGCTTTAAAGTCTTGGAAAAGCTTTTTATTTTTCGCCAATTGGAGAAATTTTAATATGGAAAATGTATGTAAATCTTCGCGGTAAGTAGCGATGCCGGAGAAAAAAATAAGAAATTTTCTCAAAAGATAACAATGTTAATGACCACTGTTATGTAATCCAAGTATGGTTTTGTCTGAAAGCTGTGGTAAACTAGTGGATTGTACCTCTTCTCTTCTGCATTTGGTAACAATAATCAAGGTTGGAACTCCTCCGATGCAGCTGTTAGAGGGGGAAGGTATAAAAATTTTCGGCAACACAGAGAGGGGTTATCCCTTGATTATCTGCAATATTGAAAATTTATATAAAGGACTCTCGATGTCCGAATGTATTTAAAATGGCGTAGAAAGGATTATTCTTCAGTTTGTTCTCTTTTTGTACTTGAATTAAACTATAGAAACTGCAAAGATGAGTGAACAATCGTCTGTTATGGAGGCTAGCAAGGATTTGTCCCAGCTCGAGAAAGAGCTGATGATCCAAAAGCCAACTTTCACCTCGAAATCTATCAAGAACTATTGTATTACTAGATTCACCGAGTTGGTTCCTGACAAGGAGAATGTTAAGCGTAACAGATACTTGTTGAACCCATTCCCAGGTATGAAGCTTATCAAATTCGACCAATGGTTATTGATGGCTTCTGGTTTCATGGCTTGGACTTGGGATGCTTTCGATTACTTCTCTGTCTCTTTGAACGCTTCTTTGTTGGCCAAGGATTTTGACGTTGATGTCAAGTCTATTACTTGGGGTTTGACCTTGGTTTTAATGTTTAGAACCGTTGGTGCTCTTTTTTTTGGTTTCGCTGGTGATAAATTCGGTCGTAAATGGCCTCTTGTCATCAACTTGGCCTTAATGTGTATTTTGGAAATTGGTACTGGTTTCATCAAGACTTACAAGCAATTCTTGCTGGTTAGACTGCTTTTCGGTGTTATCATGGGTGGTATTTTCGGTAATGCTTCTCTGACCGTTATGGATGACTGTCCTCAAGAATGTATTGGTTTCGTCTCTGGTTGTTTCCAACAAGGTTATGCCTTTGGTTACTTGTTGCTGGTTGTCTTCACCAGAGTTATTGTCTACAACACTTCTTATGAGTGGAGAGCTTTGTTCTGGTTCGCTGCTGGTTGTTGTTTCTTGATCACCATCTCTAGAGCTTTATTGCCAGAGACCAAGCTGTTCATTGCTAAGAAAGAGTTGCTGGAGTACAGAAAGGCCAACAACATTTATGTTCCAAGTTTCAAGGAAAAGGCTATGATTTCTTTGAAAATTTACTGGTCTTATATGATTTACATGATCTTGCTTATGTCTGGTTTCAACTTCATGTCTCACGGATCTCAAGATTTATTCCCAACTATGTTAACCAACCAATTGGAGTTCAGTTCCGACAGATCCACCGTTACCAACTGTGTTGCTAACTTGGGTGCTATCTGTGGTGGTATGCTTATTGGACATTTCTCTAACTTCACCGGTAGAAGATTGGCTATTATGGTCAGTTGTATCTGCGGTGGTGCTTTGATCTACCCATGGGCTTTCTCTAATGGTAATGGTATCAACGCTGGTGTCTTCTTCTTGCAATTCTTTGTCCAAGGTGCTTGGGGTGTTATTCCAGTTCATCTTTCCGAGTTGTCCCCACCAGAGTTCAGAGCTATTATTGCTGGTGCCGCTTATCAATTGGGTAACTTGCTGTCTTCTCTGTCTTCTACCATTGAGACCACTATTGGTGAGAATTTCCCAATCAAGAACAAGGAAGGTGAAACTATCTTCGATTATGGTAAGGTTATGGCCATCTTCGTCGGATGTGTATTTGCCTATGTTTTCATCATCACTTTGGTTGGTCCAGAAAACAGTTCTATTAGTAAGAGGGTTCACTCCGTGCATGAAAAACACCAACAAGAGCTGGCTGATGAGGAGCTTGCTATTGAGATGCAAGAATCAGAGTCTCAAGGCTCTGCTATCCTGCTGGGTGAGAAGTCTAAGACTGTCCACCAGGAGGCTTAGTAGCATTTATAATGACTTGTGTTTTATGACCCTGCTTTTAATAATATTCATTAGTATTTAGAGGACTGTAGAACAGTATTAGTAAGGTAAAATTTCTGGCTTCCCTCCCTAGCAGTTTAGATTTAACCATTCATTATGGTGTATCCCTAATTTACTATGGTATCGTAATATAATTAGGGTGAATTGCACGCCTAAAATAGTTGAGTGCCATACGTTTTTAGGGGGTACTTCACTGCTACCAGAGCTGACTCCTGATATGACTACACGAATATCCTACTATGTTTAGACTGGCACAGACCCCTGATATCACTCTCTTTTACTAAGATTATACTACTATGCTTATGTAATATCTCGTAATTGGTACATATTAGCCGTACACGACATTATTACCCCCAATTCAGATGCTTCACTTGAGGTGGTTAAATCAACAGCAAGGTTGAACTATTCAGTTCTCGAAGTATTGGTTTATCTAGATGATAGATATGAGCAGTAGCCAAAATAATTAGTGGCAAGCCCAAAGAGGCACTTTTATTGGTAAGGTATCCCCAAAATCGATCGGTGTATCCCTAAAATTACCAAGTGTATTCTTGGGTGATCCGTTGATACTCCCTTAGATGCTCCCTTGGGTGAATATCGGCCTTCACGTCTGCACATCTACAATAACTAACAATACCTACACTCATTTATCCATAATTTATTCATCATTATATAATCTCTAAACTCATTCATATTCATAACTCTATAATACATTTACTTTTGAGGACTCTTCAATAATAAACCTTCAACTCTCAGAAGCCTGTTCTCGAGATCACGGATCTTGAACTGATCCATATCAATGGTCTTCTCTAGGTGTTTGACTTTAAGTTCAAGTAATTCTACTCTATTGGCCTGCAGTTGAAGCAACAGCTCTTGAGAACCTGGCAGCGGTTGGGAAGTGAAAGCTGGGCTATAAGGTTTAGCATCATGTGGGAGAGGGTGTGTTTTGGCTTGAGGCAGTGGAGCGACAGGAGGAACTCCAGGTACCGCAACAGGCACCGAGGAATGTTGTGGGTATGGCTTCTCAGTGACAGATCTCAAAGTAGATGTTGGAGGAATAGCGATCGATTGAGCACGGTTCCCCAGACCTGCAGTATCAAAGACACTAGTATTATATCCATGATCCAAAATAGCAGATGACGAGGCATGTCTAGCATTAAACTGAGTTTGGAATTGTTTCCATTGCAGTGATGGAGCCGATGTTTGGTTATCATTTGATATTTCAGTAGCGGAATTGGCTCTTGAAGATGCAGCAGAGTTAATAGCTGACTTGGCTACAGCACTGGCCAGTAAATGTTTATGAAGACGACGTGCCTGAACATCTGAACGGAAAGAAGATGCAGCAGATGTTGAAGCCGCACGGGCTGGGATATCAGAAGATCTTGGAGGTGATTTCTTTTCTAAAGATGAGCTCATCAGAGAGGTAGAATTCGATCTAGAAGGCTGTTCTTCAGGGATAGTACCACATTTATGTTTAGCATGTCTTAACAAGGCATCAGCTCTAGAGAAACCTTTGCCACAGACTGGACAGGCATGAGGTTTCTCGCCAGTATGAAGTCTTTGATGTCTTCTTAAATCGTGAATACGTTTGAACCCATTTTTACAAATAGAACAGACGTATGGTTTGTACTGGGAATGAACCAAAGTGTGAGTTTCCAAGTTATGTTTGCGAGTGAATACTTTATCGCACACTTCACAAGGGAATACACGTCCAAAGCCGATGGAATCTGAGCGTGACATGCCATCTTCGTCTTCATCGTCGTCTTCGAGGTCATCTGGACGATGTTTACCTGGGGAGTTTGGATGATCTTTTGGAGTCACATGGTGTGGAGATGGTCCTACCGCACTTTGATGGAATCCTGATACATCCCCATTATGATTTGGACGATTTGGAGTCGAGGGAGGTCCCTGCATACTAGCCAAGGGCTGTTGTGGCTGGGTAGATTGCTGAATATGGGCATTGTAGAAGCCATTTTCATGGGCCGAGTCCACCTGCTTATGTTGCTGGTTGGAATCAGCAAGTTCAGTTACCGAGTTCATTTGTAAATGATGGTTTATATGATGTTCAAGGTGGATCTTGATAATTTGAGGCTGATTTGTTGGCTAGTGAAAATAAAACAAAGATGGCAAAGTGGGCGTAACAAAGAAATTTTCTTGGTGCAAAATTGATTGTGGCTGAGATTGCGCCACATTTTGAAAGGGGGCGGCGCGCGGCGGAGTAACATCGGGACACCACTCATGGTCGTGTCTGATATACCCAAAAAATAAGGTCCAGCGATTACGCGGGGTATGCGTAATCAAGATACTTAATTTATTTGTCAAAGGTGTGGGCTGGATATTAAATAAATGCAAGTTTGAAAGACAGATCGGAGAGCGGGGAAATTCTAGTCATTAAAGATGAAATTGGAGTCATCTTGTTGGGAATGTTTAGTCAAATATGAAGGTGATGGATCTTACCAAGTCTTGTAGTGTTACTCACAACAAATATGAAATCTTTGAGATGACTGCAGATATCTGCGAGTAATGTTTTTATCATCTTATCTATGGGGCAAAAGATAAATTAATTGATAAATTTTTGCCCTTTTAATTAATTAATTATAGAAATGATAAAGGCAGAGAGGTGGTACAACCATGGGGATTTAACTCTAACTTTGACTTCAGCTCTCTAATGTTAACTTCAGCTGTCTAACGTTGACTGTCAACTTTCCAGCATGCTCTTCATCTCTCTAACACTGATCTCTACAGCATTGTCATATCCCTTCATTTCCGATATTCTTTCATTTGCTCACGCCTTGCCCTTTATAAACGTTGCCTGCAATTAATTTCTAGAGAATGTGCGTAATCTGCCCTTTTGCAGTTTGTCGTAACTTGTCTGTATGGTGTTTCAGATGATTTGAAAAATGGTAAAACAAAGGGGATGATGTCTGTTTATGGTCTGAATTGAATGTTTAGAGGATATCTCGGTGAATGAAAGATTTGAAGGTGTTTTGTTGCTTTGATAGGGAGATTAAATTGACGTGCCCTGTAGTTGAATATAATTTTGCCCTACACAAAATATGATTTTGAGAGTTGTACAAAAATCTGGACTTCAAATGTACGCTGTATTTCTGTAGACAGCTATCATATTCTAATATCTCCAACCTCACCCCAACCTCACTCATATTATCCCTCCTTTATTCCTGTAACACCCCTTCACTTCACTCCTAACCCCCATCCTTAACACTATCCCCCATAACTTTTATGTGCCCTTGCTCTGTCTTGCTCTCCCTTGCCCTGCCTTGCCCCATTTGCCCAATCGAAATCTCCATCCCCCTTTTGCCCCATACAAAATTAATTTAATCAAACAACGTTGTTTATTCAGTTTATATAAACCATAATTCGATACCCACACCTGAACTTCGTACTGCAACCGTGATACTTGTCTGTCTCATTAGACATAATGATGATAGAGGTCAATAGGAAACGTCCTAGAGAATATTCCACCACCTGGTCTCACGATCATTCAATGTTTGCTTCTCAGCAGACATCTACTGAGGCTATAAATACAGAGGGCACCACAGAGGGTTCAAATACAGAAATCACCGATCCCCATTCTGATATCATTGACACCGACGTAGTCATCCTCGAAGATAACAATTCCACCGCCAACACAACTACCGCCAATACAACTACAATGGATGATGACGATGATATCATCATCTTAGAAGAGAAGAAGATCGACGCCCCATTTGATTTCGACGATGCTTTCAATGCCCCCTTATTTGATCAACATTATTCGCCATTTCTGGTGCTGTCATCCACCTCTCCATCTGCTCCAGCAATCAGGAGGAGCTCCATACAAACCACACGTCCGCCGTTCAAAAAACCGCGCACGAAATCTCTCCCTCAATTGCCCCATTCAAGAATTTTGTATCATCCGCCACCTACTTTGCAGCAGCTGGTGTCTTCGAAAATAGGGGAGATCAAGACCAATTTCGTCCCTTATAAAGAGTCTCTGAACTACACATTTGGCAATGGGGGGGATGCCACTACTAGACGGATGTCGTTTGCGGGTCAAACTTCTTATATGACTAGTAAGAATAAACGTAGTAACTCATGTGATGATGAAGACGGTCATTATATCATAAATTCTGGGGAACTTTTTGCCAATGGAAGGTTCAAATTGAAGAAATTGTTAGGACAGGGAACTTTCGGCAAGGTTGTGAGTGCCTATGATACTCAAACCAATGAAGTTGTCGCAATTAAGATCATCAGAGCCATACAAAAGTATCGACTGGCAAGTAAAATCGAATTAAGAGTACTATCAATGATTAAGAAACATGATCCGTTCAACCAGAATCACTGTATCCATCTTCGTGAATGTTTCGATTACCGTGGGCATATTTGTATCGTGACGGATCTTTTGAAGATCTCATTGTTTGATTTTTTGGAGAAAAACAAGTTCAAACCGTTCCCTGGGTCACATATTCAACTGCTTCTGAAGCAATTGATTCGATCTGTAGCATTTTTACATGATTTGAAGTTGATCCATACCGATTTGAAACCTGAGAATATCTTACTTCATGATGATTCTTATCAAAAGAAACCATTCACGCCTCCTGCATCTGCTCATTCTTCAAGAAGATCGTCATCTACTTCATCATCGTCAATTAGAGTATTGAAAGATCCCTTAATTCAGATCATTGATTTTGGTTCTGCTGTTTTTGATGATGAATATCATGCTCCTGTTGTTTCCACAAGACATTATCGTGCACCAGAAATCGTACTTAAAATAGGCTGGTCCTTCCCGTGTGATATCTGGTCACTTGGATGTATTTTGGTGGAACTTGCTACTGGAGAACTGTTGTTCCGCACTCATGAGAATTTGGAGCATTTGGCCATGATGCAGAAGGCTATTGGGGAGCCAATTGATAAGAAATTGGTGCGGCTGTGTTTAAGAGAAAACATGGGCTCACACCATGATGAGTCGAGTATTGTTCACTGTTTCGATTCGACTACAGGTAATTTGTTATTCCCCCAACGAGCCACATCAAAGAAATCGATTCAAAGTGTCTCCAATATGTGTACTATTGATGAGATGATTAGTAAGAAGATTGGCTTACAGATCAATACTCTGCTATCGTTACAGGAGAATTATGTCATCAATGAGAATGCTTCACCTAAATCGAAGTATTCAGACTTTGTAGAATCGATTAGTAAGATGAGAGAACAAAGTTCGAGACATGACTATGATATGAATGAAGAGGATGATGACAGTTTGGATGAAAGTTTGGATGACAGTTTGGATAGTGAAGGAAATCTTATGGAATATGAAGAATATCAATTGGATGAAGAATCTGGGAATATTTTCGGAAGAGATGAGGATGAGGAGGAAGAAGAAGGAGAAGAGTTTGATAGAGATGTATTGAAATTTTGGTATTATTTCACAGATTTGGTAAAGAGATGTTTGGTATATGATCCTGGGAAGAGGATAAAGCTGATTGATGCGTTGGAGCATCCATGGTTTGATTTGGGGATATATGATGAGGGGACGCTGTCCAATACATAGTGCCAGGTAGTGCCAGGTAGTGCCAGGCTAGAGAGGAAAGGCAGAAGCTGCGGGAGAAGTGCGCCGGGAGTGCACGAGGCCGGGCAGAGTTTAGGCTGGGCCGGGCACAAAGTTGGCCCGCCAATTCTACATAGTTCTATCACAATATATTCACTATAAATGACATAAACAATCAACCCCAGACATCAACTCACACATTAAAATACAAATGAACTTTTCTTATGCAATCGATATTAAAATCTATAATGCCTCTGGTTGATCCAGGTCTGGGGTCAGATCAGCTTCTTCAACTGGCTCTTCTGCTGGCTCTTCTTCGACTGGCTCTTCTTCAGCAACCTCCTCTTCAACTGGCTCTTCTTCAGCTTCTTCTTCATCCTCATCATGATCTTCTAAAGCTGCAAACATATTTCCAGCTTCTCTTTTAGATGACTCTCTAGCTGAAAGATCGGCTCCACCAGTAGATGGTTCAGCTGTCAGTTGGGTCGAAGCCGGTTGTTGCTGTTGAGCTCCTCTAGCCGATCCACTTCTGGTGAACTCTTCTCCTCTACTACTGTTACCTCTAGAAGACTTGGATTCCTTGAAATTGTTCATTGGTCCAAATCTGTCGGAATTACGTACATTTCCAACCGATTTCATATCATTTTGTGAGACTCTGTTAGACGACCCCCATTGAGATGACGAGTTACGAGATGAGTTTGATCTGGAGTCCATTCCACCACGTCTTGATCCTTGTCTTTGGTGGAATCTTTCTCTTTCTTCTTCGATTCTCTTTCTTTCGGCTTCAGCATGGATCTCATCTAAAGTCATAGGACCAGCTTCGGTCTCTTTTCCTCTCCATTTGGCCTTTCTCAAGTCACACAAGTCCATCAACTTGAAACGGATTCTGGATGAAAGCTTAGCACTCTCAATGATGACTTGAATTCTCAGGAAGACACCGTTCAAGAATTCGGCAAACTTGACGTTCTTGGAAGCATCCATTAATGGACCAACGGTGTTCAACAATTGGACTAAATTCTCCATAAGATCGTCGGAAGGATCCTCAATGTTGCCGAGTAATCCAGAAATACATTGAATGATAATCTTCTCGGAAAGAAGACCCAACAGGTATAACTCACCAATGAATCTAACTAAACCAAGACCTCTTCTCTTGGCTGCGGCCAACTTGTAGTACTCGTCAGACATCATCTCAGGCTCAATAGCAGAGCCATCTTCATTAGTAGGTAACTTATCGGTCCAACCTTTCTCGTATTCGATTTGACATCTGGTCAACAAGTATTTTCTAACCAACAAACGTCCGGCAAGTGGTTCATTGTTAGCATCTACAATAGCAGCGTCCTTGACATCGTTGGAGATCTTGGAGAACATCTTAGCACACAACTTCAGGTATACACTGGACCAATGAGGTTCATCACAAGCTTTAGCAAAAGTCAATTCGATCACAGTCTTCAAAGTCTTTCCATCTTCTTCCCATTTGGATTGGTTAGCAATAGCGAGAATATCGTCACTGATTTCTTCGAACAACTCCAAAGTCAATTTGTTCAAATGAGACTTGGTCTTTCTGGTGACTTCTTCTTCACCCAAGATAACAGAACCATCTGGAGCGGTCTTTACTTCTTCTTCAACCTTCATTCTGGAACGAGGAACCCATCTGTTCTCGGATTTCTTCAAAGGTTCTACAGGTTCAGCAGGAGGAGCATCCTCTGGGAATTTGTCCTTTCTTCCCATACTCAGTCTACCCTTCAATGACTTGTCCTTAGGGTTCTTTCTCTTTGAGTTTTGTCTGGAACCGTTACGAGAGAAGTCATTTCTCATTCCTGATTGAGATCTCATCGACATTGGACCGTTAGCTCCACTGCCAATGAAACCTTTACCGAATTGAGCAGATCCGTTACGGGAGAATGAACGGTCTCCGCGTCCTCCACCACGGCCGTTTGGAATGACAATTTTAGCACCGTATTTCGATTCCCAATCTTCGTCTTTTGGTAAGTTCAAAGGTTCTTGGAATTGGATAAGGAAAATAGGGTCATATTTGATCTTTCTGGATCCTTTGAGTTTACTATCAGGCGGTGTGACACCTTCTGGGTATTTGTATGTGTAAGGGTTGACAGGTCTTGCGAATCTTAAGTTGTTGAATAAATCAGAGATGGTGAAAGAAGGAGCAGGTGGTTCGGCTGGTTCAGCTGGTTCAGATTCGGCTTGTTCAGACTCGGCTTCAGCTGGAGTTTCGGTTTCAGCCTCGGTAGAAGCCTCAGGTTCTTCAGCCTTGGTTGGCTCAACTGGAGTGGCCTCAGCTGGAGAGGCTACAACTTCAGGAGATGGTTCTTTGATATCTTGAGATGGAGCCTTAGGTTCTGGAGTTTCCAGTTTAGTCTCTGGTTTTGATTCTGGAGCTACCAGTTTGGTCTCAGTCTTAGGTTCTGGTTTAACCTCTGGCTTAGTTTCAGCCTTGACTTCAGTCTTAACCTCTGGTTTAACTTCTGGCTTAGCCTCAGCCTTAACTTCCGGCTTAACTTCAGCCTTAACCTCAACCTTACCCTCCTTCTCAGCCTTCAGCTTCAGTAAAGCAGCAGCTCTAGCAGCAATCTTAGCCTTAAACTCATCAGCTTTAGCCTTCTTCTCCAAATCACTGATCTTTTGAGCAGCAGCAACTGGAGCTGGACCACCAACAACATCAACTGGAACAGAAACTGGAGTAGCAATAGAAGAAACAGCCGATGGCAGTCTAGAATGACCAGGCTTGAATTGTATTCTATTACCATCCTTGTCAGTAAGAGTAGCCTTAGGATGAACAGGGTATGGAGACAGGTGTTCCAGCAGTACAGAAGAACCAGCACTGACGGTCAGCAGTTGAGAAACCAGTGGAGACAGTTGCAGAGAAAGAGGAGCACCGGCCGGAGTTGGAACTCCAACAGCGTTACCGGTAGGGTCCAGCTGTGGCAGTGGCAGACCTGGGAACGGCAGAGCAGCAGCTCCTCCATAGTATGGAGATTGCACGACACCTCCAGCAGCGGCATATTGATCGTATATTGGGACACCGAAATAGTATGGCTGTTGTTGAGGGTAGCCGTAGCCGTAGAACTGCTGATGGACAGGCATCTGTTGCAGGTACTGGGCAGCATTATCCTTCATGTAGTTGTTCTTACGGTATGGTTTGCCTCCAGACCCGTTATTATTGTAGTGGTGACGGTAATTACCGGTGTTGGCGCCACCGCGGTTATGGGGCGGATTTGGGTTGGCGTTAGCGCCAGAGCCGGCGGGCGGTTGGGACAGCGCCGGTTGTTGCGGTTGCTGATTCGAGCTCATCTTGATCTTGTCGTGTTCTGAGATCAATTTATCAGCCACGTTGTCTAGTTCAGAGATATATATATTGATTGGCCAATATATACCTCCACCTTGTTGACTAGAGCCTTTGTTGAAGAGAAATGAAACCGAGACGGTTTTTTTTATTGAAGGAAAAAAAGGAGGAAAAAATTTTTTTTCGGTGGAAATGGGCACGAACCCCTGGAAAGTTGGGGCAAGACAGATACTGTAGAGAGAGAGGTATTGGAGGAGGGTAGGGATGGGGGTAGGGAGGTATTGGGGGAAGCTGGGGCTGAGGGTGTTGGAGATTTGTTTTGGGAGTAGTTGATCTTGTATGATCTGAATTGTTTGAGTTTACTTGCTTGACCTGCTTGTTTCATTACTTTGACACTACTGTCATCTCTCTTATTCTTCTTATTCTTAATCCCTACTTAATCCTATTTGCCCTTTTTTGCCCTTTACATAGTTAATTTATATAAGATATAATTTATATACGCGCAAAGGATTGAGAAGAGTGAGGGAGAGAGAGAGGGAGGAGGAAAGACAGCGGAAAGGGGGAAGGAGGAGAAACCGAAACCGAACCCTCACTCCACCCATACCTCTCATCACTCACTCCAAACACTTATTCACTCCAACCCCGGCCCCAATCATTCAACCACCAATTCACTCCCCCCCCCCTCATTCTCTATTTGATCGCTCAAGATCAAATCGTGCCCTTTTTCATTCAAATTCTCTCCTAAAATCTCCACCTCACAAATCTAATGATTTTTTCACTAAAATTATCCCTTTTATTTTAAATTTATAGTTTAAGTATGAAATATTTGGAATGGACTGAAGATGGTGAATTTATTACGGTGTGTGGTTTGGATGTTGGTGTGGCCCAGGCTTCGTCTTGGTCTGGCTCTAGTCTTTGTCGTAGTCTGGCTTAGGCAGTCTGATCCTGGTCTGGATCTTTTCGTAGTCTCAGCCTCTCTGTCTCTCCCTACCCAAATAGTCGTGCACTCCCAACATCATAACACCACCCTACATCAATTTCAATTTGGTTCTGTATTCTTTACATAGTCTAACCTACTTAAACAACTTAGCCAAAGAAATAGCTCCCTCGTCGTTCTTACTCATGACCTTAGAAACAGCCAACTCAAAGTCTTCTTGTGTAACATGGATTCTCCTCTCTCTTAAAGCATACATACCAGCTTCGGTACAAACACCTTTGACATCGGCACCAGAACATCCATTCATACGCTCTGCAATCTTCTTCAAGTCAATACCTCTGGTCAAGTTCATTGATCTGGAATGAATTTTCAAAATATCAGCTCTGGCTTCCACACTTGGAGGAGGGAACTCGATCTTTCTATCAATTCTACCAGGTCTCAATAAAGCTGGATCCAAAATATCCAATCTGTTGGTGGCCATGATGATCTTGATATTCTTGGTGTTCTCGAATCCATCCAATTGGTTCAACAATTCCAACATAGTTCTTTGAACTTCAGAGTCACCTCCAGAAGATCCCTCCACTCTTGAAGACCCGATGGAATCGATCTCATCCATGAATATAATAGATGGAGCATGTTCCCTGGCCATAATGAACAACTCTCTCACCATTCTAGAACCCTCTCCAATATACTTCTGTACCAATTCCGATCCGGAAACTCTGATAAATTTACATTCAGTATGGTGAGCAACAGCTCTCAGAAGTAAAGTCTTACCGGTACCTGGAGGTCCATACAAGATAACACCCTTAGGTTGCAGAATACCCAAACTTTCAAATAATTCCGGATGCTTAACAGGCAACTCGATAACCTCCTTGATCTCCTTGATTTGCTTATCCAAACCACCAACCATATCGTAAGTGGAATCTGGTACTTTCTCCACCATCATAAGCGATACCAAAGGATCAACTTTATTAGGCAAGATCTTGTGTAACTCATAAGTGTCACTTCTCAAACATACACGCAAACTAGGCGTGATCTTCTTGATATCAATCTCAGGGTTGATATTTACAACGTATTTACCTTCAGGGTGTACCTTGACAAGGACCTCCTTCTTACCCATAACTTTGACGACTTCTCCTACATACGAGCCCGGCTCTTGCAAGACCTTCAATTCATCCTTTAATGCCCTCACCTTCGAGTTTAACAGGTTTCTTTGAGCTTCCAATCTTCTCAAGTTTTGAGTTTTGGAGGTGATTTCAATCTCCAAATCTTGAATCCGCTGTTCGAAGAAAGGCTTGATTCCTCCTTCATGTGTTTGTACGGCAGTCATGATGATACGTTAATTGAATTGAATATGATGACCTTACTCCGATTCACCACTCCAATGATCTCTCAAATAACCGCCAACCCTCGCCCTTTTGCTGTTTTTCTCGCGGTCTCGTTTTGCCATCGTAGATTTCCTGATTGGGTATTTGGGTTGTGCACGACCTTAGTCGTAATCTGTGTCAATCTATTCCCCAATTGGGGCTTTGGTGAGTGTGTGCACTACTTTTCACTCCAGGCCTAAATCTGTCAGAGCTAAGGATGTGAAGGATTGAAAGGGAAGAGCTGGAAGGTACAAAAGGCGTTAATTGAGGTCAAATAACAATGAAATTGATAATTTTGTTCATTTGGATGTTAACAGTGGCGAATTCGGCCGATCTGTTCCAAAAATTCTGTAAATGTGAGTGTATCGACACAGGCAAATCCAAAGTGATACGTATCACAGATGAGTTGATTGAGAAGTATGGTGGAGGGTCTGGGAAGGGGGACGAAAATGAGAGAGACAATTTGGATAATATCACTGCCGGTCAGGGAGATTGTAAAGTGTGTACTAGAGACTTCTGTTATACTGTTGGGGGGTGCACAAAGCCAGCTAAAAGTCCTCTGAAGGATCCCTCTGGCGTTGAAGAGACTCTGACTGTGGTGGTTACATGTTTCCAGAGGGGCAGTTACAAGGATTTTGTGATTGTTTATGGATTTTTGACTACTGTGATCGGGTTAGTAGGATTTAAGGTCATTTATCCTTATATTGGACGATTAGGTACTGTATAATCAATGAATATTGTTCTATTATTACATATAAATTGGGGAGAACGGAGTGATTCTTTTATTTAGGGTCTTCTCCCACCTTTACTCCATTAATTTTCAACCAATTCTTTGCTCCTTGTTCATCTCCGTATCGATTCACCAGCTCACAACACCACAGATATGAGTATTCCCCTTCTTCAGAGATCCATTCTGCAAGTAATTTACGTTTAGTCATTGAACTGTCCACACAGAAGTAGTAGGTAGCTGGGCCTTGAAGATGAGAGGTGGAATTTATAGGCAATTGGGGTATCAACGTCAATAAATCATTCTTTACATGTTTTACCACCTCACCCATAGATCTTTGTACTGAAATTAATCCGGAGGACTTACATTCCATGTTTTTACAGGCAGTATTTCCACAACCTCTGGTCAATTGGATCACATATCGACGTTCTAATCGAGATTGGAGCTTTGAGTGATCCGGATCGAGGATATTCGAGAATGAGGGTGCGAAACATAAGTCACAGAGCCCAAATTCATTCAAATGAGACGTCTTTATACAATTTACGTTACTGCATTTCTGGGGTTCTGGTCTGGAAACTCTGTCGATGTCATGCAATTGCATGTGCAGTTTCAAATCCTTGAGAAGAATGGGTTTTCTACAAATTTCGCAGTCTATAGTTTTAGATCCACAAAGATTCTCGTGGTTGGAGAGACCCATGAATTTGTCGAGAGGGGTAGAGGCTCCTGCTGGAACTAAAAGATGACAAAAACGACAATGATGTAAACGGGAAGGGCAATCTGAGGCTTTATGAGATGCTAAGGTGGTGAGATTTGGAAATTCGATACTACAGTCGTCACAATGTACTAGGGTATGATGTACTTGACGGTGGATATCGAATAATTCCAAGGAATCTCCAAATTGATCACACTCAGGACAATGCCAATGTGATTCTGGGATGCTTTTATGGAATACTTTATTACAACCCTTTGTACACTTGACATTGTTGCGGAGACAGAAGTTTTCATGAAGGAAGAGGGATTGTTTGGGGATTTGAGTTCCACAATTGGAGCAAATACTGGTTTGGGGGGTTATATTTGGGTCCGACAGAGGATGTTCAGTTGAGGAATTGGTTTCTACATGCATTTCTATGTCAGAAGACTCCTCCTCGACCCTTACGTCAAACATTGAGTTACCTTTCCATAATAATATCGCAAAATATACCTCTTCTAGAGCTGAAAATTCGTCAATTTCCGATAAATTAATGGATAATACTACAGATCCATTACTTTTCAGCTTAGAATCACTTAAAGTTGACCATATAAAACGATTTATCGCAATTTGGTCATCTGGAGCTGCTATTATATCGGTAAGACTCAAATCAAGCTCTGGATCCTTCGGATCGACTACGATATTGAAGACTTTACTGGAATTAAGAGGTATCTTGAAGGTCTGGAGGGGCGAAGATGTTTCAAGTTTCAGTTCTGATATAAGAGATGATATCAGAGTACTATTTAAATCTACTCCAATCACTTGTTTCTCTTCTTTTTGTCTTTTCAACATAGACAGAGCATGTTCATCATTAAGAGGTTCAATGCTAAGATCTATATCGGTGTCTATAATGGAGATGGTCGACAGTGGCTCTGTCAGATCGACAAGCAACTTGAAAGGAACAGAGCTGCCATTCCCAATACATAACACATCATTCCTACTCAACGTTGTATAACTATTGGTAAGTCTTGCTTCAAGAAAGAACTTCCAATCTGAGACAGGGTAGTCTGGGTCAAGTGGCTTGAGAGTGAGCTTGGTACCTTTAGGGATGTCACTCACGAGGCTCAACTCAATATTACCACCCAAAGAAACATCGATATCCAATTTTTCACCAATTATCTTGGGGATCACCATGAAACCTTCCTTACTTGAGAACTCTTTGACTCCAACAATACAAGACTTGTTAGGAGAAGATAATTGGAATAAAAGGGGAGATTCCATTTCCGTCTGACCTTTCTCAGTATACAGAGTCAATACTCCTTCCAAAACTGAAGGTGGAAGTATCACTTTATCTGAGTAATCATCTAATGTCATCGTCATCTTATTGTCATCATCGACAAGTTGGTCAATTCCTGGCCAAACTTGAAGAGAAGTAGTGTATTTGATACCTGAAACAGTCATATTTCGAGCCAACACAGTTATATCTAGTTGACAAGCCAGTCACCAACGTTATATGAAGAGTCTCGATGTGATGAGCTGAATTTGCCTCTGAAATCTATCTCATCTCAAGTCAGAAACATCGGGACACCACTGAGCAAAATATTATTTTTCGGTAACCAGCAAGGTGCTTCGATGCATGAACTTATTCGACATCAAAGCTTAATCGAGTGTCGCGACACTGACCAACACACTGTCACAGGCCATCGATCAAATCCAAATTATAAGAAGATCACAAGAATACTATTAGGTGATAAAGGTGTTGGAATATGGAGTCGAAAGAGTCAGATACGCCCGAGTGGATGAAGGCTCTTGGAGTCGAGGTGATTAATAATAATACCATCACTCATAGTACGATCCATGGGCATATTCACACATTTGATGAGTCACATAGACATATCCATGGACATATTCATCGTCATCAGCATGAACTTCCTTCGAATATCGATGCGTATGTTCTTCTTCAAAGACAGCAGAGACGGCTGGAACAACGTCGGATGCAAAATCTGGCAGATGATGAGGTGGGGAATAGTTTGAAGTTGGAATCCGGGGTAAAACTGCTTCCTTCTCCATCTTCGACGGATGTGTCATCATCTCCCGGTAATATTGGAAGTGTCAAAGGTGAAGAGAAATCGTCGGCTGAGATCACCCATGCTCAAATCCAAAAAATCATCGACCAATGTTATCTCAATAACCTTGAGAACTGTTTTAACTGTAGTGAGAGTCACAATAACTCGTTTGGGACTTCTGGAGACTCCAAAACGGTGAAGGAATTGGAGTATTATGATAAAGATGATCTCGAGTGTTGTAATGATGCCGATTGTGTATCTATGGAGCAGGTCTCGTGCACTCAAGAGGATGTCCATCCAGCTCATCAAGCTCATACGACCTATAAAGGCACACTTTCTGGGTCACTTTCGGGATCTTCGGACCTTAAGACCCAATTACAGTCGTTGATCGACTATGACCAATGTTGTTTTGATGACAATTGTATTGGTTATGAACCTTCGAAGAAAAACGAAGACAAATGTTTTGAATTCTGTGATTTTGGTGACATGTTCAAAGGTGGACAACTGACTCAACTGCCTCAAATGTCTCCTCTGAGTTTCTCGGTAAGTTCTCCATCGTTTGAAGTTGCTCCTGCTGTGAAATCTGAAGATCTTGTACCTTCGATTCCGGCAGCTGCTCTTAATCCTTCCTCCAAAACCAGTAATTTACGTACAGATAGAGCTAAAGAGTCTGGAAAGTTACATGCTCATATCCATAATGTAGAACCTTCTGGGTATTGTGTGTTGGACTCCATGGACCCTTCTAATGATCGTATTCCCCCAGCAAAAAGACATAAAACTTTGACTAAAGTGGAAGAATTCAACTACAACTGGGTCAATTTTAATGATCTGGGTAAAAATGCCTCGCCTGAAGAAGTCGATTATCTGCATCTGCACTGTTTCTGGGGTACATGTGCTAACAAGAAGATGCCTCCAGCTTACCATACCAATGACGAGTTGATCTCTCATGTTTGGAAAGAACATATTGTTCCTACCCACCTTGAACAACTTGAAATTGGGAACGGAAACACCCCACCTGATTTAAATGGAGCTTCTTTAATGGCTGGTCCTCCAAATTCCTCTTACGATTGTAAATGGCCAGACTGTGATTTCAATGCTGCTGACCTTTCGAAGTTAATGCAACACATTCCTCAAGTCCATGGTCTTGGAGCTGAAGAGAGTTTGCATATGAAGAAGCCAATCAAGAAACATTTTTATGAGTGTAGAGATGTTAGTCATGTGGCCGGACTGGTGCTGGGGGGTGTTGGGACGTCTGTGGGCCCTGCCAAGTCGGTAATCCACCTCCAACACTCGGCCCATTCTCATCACCATCACCACCATGATCATTCTATAGCTTCTCCTCATCATCATCATCGTAGAAAACGTACTGAAGATGATCTCGTAGATCCCGAGACCGATCTGGGAGAACCCGAAGAAACCGTCTGTCTTTGGGAAGACCCAGACTCTGGCTCTCTCTGTAATAAGAAATTCGAGACCACTCTGGACCTCCATAACCATCTTATTGATGATCATATTGGAGGAGGTCAGCTGAACTACGTATGCTACTGGAAAGACTGTTCAAGAGTCCATAAACTGTTCAACCAAAGACAGAAGATCGTCAGACATATCCATGTTCATACTAAATATAGACCTTTGGAATGTCGTATCTGTGGTAAGAAGTTTGCCATTGATTTGATGTTGGAACAGCATATGAGAACTCATACTGGAGAGAAACCGTTCCAATGCCCCGTCTGTGCCAAATGGTTCAAGACCTCGTCCTCTCTTTCCATCCACTTAAGAGTCCACAATGGTATCAGGCCATTGGTTTGTAAATATCCCGACTGTGATAAGCGGTTTAATGAGTCGTCCAATTTAAAGAAACATTACAAAGTTCATCAGAGACTCTACAAATGCCCTAGTTGTATCAAGACGTTCAATGGTGATAAGCAGATGTTCAGCCATTTGAAATTGTATCATAATGTACAGACTCAAGAGGGTTATGATAAGCTTAAGGCTGTGTGTGATGGGTTCCGTAACCCTCACTATGTTGCCGAGCTGTCTACGGGGTATGATGATTCGGATTAGTGTATATGATTATGAATAGTGAAGTGAATGATATTTAGTTTTGGTAGTAGGAAGTATTCTAGGTAGTATTTTACGTAGTATTTTACGTAGTATTTTACGTAGTATTTTACATAGTATTTTACGTAGTATTTAGCGGGTAATTCAATGAATGTACTCGATGTATCTAGAAATCACATAGAATTAGTATGCTCATGTGGCTGAACACACGAAAAGTACCCCTTACTTCGCGTTTACGTAGTGTTTAGCGGATAATCGTACAATATGCTCAGTGTTTATGGAATTAACATAGAGTTACCACGCCCATGTTAGCCAATCACACGAAAACTACACCAAAACGACACCACAACTACCCCTTATCTGTACTCTAAACGGAAACAACTTCATATTGAAACGATCCACTCAACTTATCTCGATGTCGCATAGTATTAGTAAGCGTATGATAGCCGTGCACATGAAAAAAGTACCCCTTATCTTGTATCACCATAGTATTTAAGCGGAAAATATAAGTTCATATTGAACCGATCTATGCAATATTTCTCTAAGCCGCAAAACATTAGTAAGCTCATATTGACAGGGTCAGACTCCGGCCGGTACATGTTCCCTTATCGTACGAAAAAGTAACCCCCTTAGAGAACAGTATTTCGCTCGCCGACAATCTATTTGGCGCTATTTATAGACGATAAGATCCCGGTAGACAGTAGTGGTAATTGAAACACTACCTAAGATGGGAACCGAAGACTACACCAAATACCCGATCAAAGAGATCTCGTTGGACAATTACACTGAAGAGCAGTTGAAGAAGCTTCTTGAGCTGGTCAGAGACCCATTTCTGGGTTCAATCGGCAACGACAACTTCATGGCTCTGGAAACTTACAAGTGGAAATCGTCTTCTATTTCTTGTGTAGAGCTGTTCATGTTAGTTGATCCATCTCTGGATGATGAGATTGTTCTGTCCATGCGAGTTTCATGGAAACTGCTGACCAAGCCTGGACCTGATTGGTTCAATCTCTTAATTGGTTATGTTCATACCAATCCTAAGTACCGTGGTAGAGGTTTTGCTCCATATTTGATCTCACAAGTGATCAAGAAATATGAAAATATCGCTAAAGGTTTCAAGTTTGAGTCTCCAGGGTCTGATGATCTGAAAGTAGAGCTGTTTATAACTAGAAATGGTTTCTACGAGGCACTGAAGGATGGTAAATGTTTCTGGTCTTTGTATTCTATTGTGAAGGAGTATTATAAGATCAAATTCGGATTCCAGACATTTTATGAGATGGACTTCTTGAGATGGAAACCCTTCCTTGATCTGTTTGAGCCTGAGTATGTTGAAACCGATCAAAGTTTAGAGATTATTGATGATCGGGCCCAGATCGACCAATTGTTCACTCTTGAAAAATATCAAGGGTACCAGAATTTTGTCAAGGAAGATGTCCCTGTTTATTCCACATCTTTCCTGCATCAAACAGTGGTTGGATTCTTTGAGTTGGATCGCATTGTCTCGTTGGCCTCGGGAAAGATCGAGACCTCAACTAAGATTCCTTTTGGTGCTCGTATCAAAAGTGGGCTGCAAGAGACATTTGTAGTTTTCTGTGGTTCTCTTTTCTACGATGGAGTTCTTATCCAAAAACTTTTCACTAATGTAGACGATGCTCAAGTAATGGCTGATCATATTAAGAAATTGTTAGGGTTCATAACTTTTGTAGTCAAGAAATATTTGACTCTCAATAATGGGGGTGATAGTTTAGAAATATTGACTCAAGATATCCATGCTCCAACAGCCGAAATATATGATCAGGTTATAGACAGTTTGAAGAAGAGTGGAGCCGTGTTAGACCAGAGTAATGCACTTTTACCGATGTTGAAATCTTTCGGCACTACCGAGATTGAACCAAACGCTAAATGGATCAATAACGGATTTTGGTGCTTTGGATAGATTCAGTTAAGCAGCCGGTATTTTACTTAATTTACTTCTCCTTCTTCAATTACAAGTGTAGTGTATCCCTATATACGTATACTCAGCTTGAGAAACACATCCCCCGTAGCTTATTGATTTTGTCAGAGCTAGACTAACCATGCAAGCGAAACATCAAGAGGTTCGCTTGATGCTCGGCGAGGGCTGAGGATATCTGCGGGTTGGCTGAGGTGGCTAAGTAAAAACTGGGGCTAAGTTGCGCAGGCCCGATGAAGCTGCATCAGATCTGCCACATTTGCCCACGATAGGAAAATTCATGCTGGTTTTGTGAGCCGAAAGCGAGGTGGACAAAGAGCGAAGAAGCTTACATTTTTTTAGAGTTTAAAAGCAACCCCACTATTGTTTGGTTATGTTATCTATAGAAGAACGCGAATGCAGTGACCAGGCACAGCTCGGGATTGGGGTGGGTTACTGGTTATTGTGTATTGATTCGACGGCAGTGGAATGTAGACGCAGTTGAAATGAGTTAATATATACTATTACACCTTGATATAGTCCCCCCACAAGCCTTTCCCTATGCCTCAAACTGATGTAATTATTATTCTTGGGCTGGTGTTTACCAAATGAGGCCAATACCTCTTTAACACGATCGAGCTAGAAGAAAGATTGACAAAAGGATCGCCTTGCGGTAGTCTAATCGGTCAAAATCATTGCAACTCCTTGCATCTGGAGAATTTAAGAGGCAAAAAGAAATTTAACCTCAAGTTCATAATACAATACAGTCCAAATCCGTGCTCCAAGGTGCTTCTGCTGATTTTTGTTTCTTTTTTTCTTGCTTATGCATCTTGCTTCGATTGCATTTCGAATTAACTCCCCGTTGGTACAGGTAAATAAATAAATAGGAAGGTTAATTAATCTCGGGTGTGCTTTAACTCTTCTATTGGTCACAATCTTGAACACATTAATAATATTATTATTTATTTTGCAATAATAATTCTCCGTGGAAGAATTGACCTCCTCGTATACTACAAAGTAGGTTTGGACACACTGGTTCACACAGAAGCCCGTTAACAGCAACTTTGAACTTAAAATATGTTTTTGCAACTAATTGTTTCTGATAAGATATTCTAGTGGTGTATCCACATGCTGATGAAAAAAAAAAAACAAAGGGATTACTTATTGAAGGTGGTGTTTGTTTTGCGAACGGAGATTTTAATCGGACCTCGTCACGATGTGGACCCATCTTGTACGAATTGATTGACATGAGCCAAATATCTAAAGATTGTAGCATGTGAACATTGGACGTCATTTAAACTTGTTCACTAGCCACAATATTTAAGGATCTGCGAAATGATCATCAATTGTACTTGCTGCGCTAACGAAACTGAGTTATCTAGTAAACCGCAATTTGTGTTTTTTCTTCTCTCAGCCATCTTGGCTATTAAAGCTGCAATTCCCAAAAAGGAACAATACTGCATACTGTGACCTAAGCTAACAAGAAGAACAATCGTGATACAGACTATCTTTTGTTAAGGGTAACATATTTTAAAACGATTCTAAGCAACCTCAAGACTACTAATAAACATTCTAATCTATTAAGGAAAAGGCCGGCCCCATCAAACCCGATCGCCGGGGCCTTCCCGTCAAAACCCAGAAATATCCCTCATATTTGAGCAAATCCTATTTAACTCTGCAAATCCAATATAGTCCTCAATTTGCTCTTTTTGGTCAAATATCATTCCCTTCTAGGATGTGATGCGCACAGTTACCACATATTCACATATTCAATATCTACCGTAATCTACCTCCCCCACCCAGGTACCAAAATTAAGCTAAGTCCTTCGCCACAAAATAGAAATAAGAACTTTGTGACGCACATATGTGGCTGCAGCTGCATGCTTCCCACATATTATATCGGGAAAAAATACCTTCCACTATCAGTTTAAGCCTGCACTTCGTGCTTGCGCACGATTTCGTGCCTTTTATGACTTCCACAGTTTTTATTTTCTCCTGACTTCGTCGACACTAAAGAGTCAACGGGATGAGAGTCAGCTATATTCCGATAGGTACTGGGATGAGGTGATACAATACTACTAGAACTTGCTCTCATTCACATTACACAAGCTGACCACACTCTCTTGCCTTCTTTCCACCATATCCTCATATCCTCTTGCCTCGGCTTGAGCATTCGGCATTAATTTCCCTCTCCCGCTTCTTTTCTAACAGCTATGTTTTCCCACGCTTTTTATTGTCTTGAATCCCGATAAGCTGTACCACAGGTTATTTTCCGTTAAGGTTTTTACTCGCTACTTTTAGGCGAAAACGTCGATAAATTGCTTTGGATTTCCACGTTAAAAATGCAGACACTCCAAAGCACTTCGGCTTTAGGCAGATTGGATATTACATTTTTTGGCATCAATACAGAACCAGATGGGCTCTTTTTTGGGTGGATGCTTTAATATTTTCCACCTTCTTGGCTTCAAGATGTGATCTACCTTAAATGAAAATGTTAAGCGTATTAAAAATTATATAGCGATAAAAATGTATATACAATACCTGTGACTCTAATGAGATGGCTCTTTTATTTCTTTTGAGCGTTTTTCTCAGCCATGGCCTTCTTGTGCATCTGGGAAGCAAAGAACTTCATAAATAATGGCAGTAACAAATTATTGATGATGATCCAAGCAACTAAAATACCAATGTTTCTACCCATTTGGCCCTTGTAAGTGTTGAATAAAATCACCTTCATCAATTCGACAGAGTTATGAAGAGGTACCATGTACCCGTATCTGTAGAAAATAGGAGTCAATGCTAATGACGAGAAAGTTGGAGCAATATTTAAGACCACCCAAGACAAAATCCAGAATCCAAGATATTGAGGTTTAGTAGCGAATATGAGCATTGCCATGTTCTCGTTAGCACCACCCACTGCGGACATGGTCAAATAAGCAACCATCCAGTAGATAGCGAATCCATGCTTGTAAGCCAAAGTAAAATCAACTTGGAACAGAGCAGAGACTGTAGCGTAACCAAGAGAGATGATTAAATAAGATATCTGGGAGGAAATCAAACGATACAGCATGAGATGAGGGATCTTTAAGTGTTTGGATACCTTTTGATGAATAGCAGCAAACATATTGAACTGGAAGAATGTCAAAATGATAAGATAAATACCACCAACTTGATATGGTGCAATTAAGACAGTACTTGTAGCCGGTCTACGATCAATGTTTTCAATGGTTGGTAAAGCTGAAAGTAAAGTAGGAGCCTTTGTGATCAAATCGGATTTCTCATCGTCCGAAAGAAGATCAAGAACCTTGGAGAACAAAGCAGTTGGTAAAGTGGCGATCCATTCAGACTCGAATTGTGAAATAAATGGATCAACATATGAGCCAACAGCAAGCAAATCACGACCAGTCTCATAATAAAGTCTAACAAGCAGACCATTGGATGGGTCAAAAGACTCATTCAGAGTCTTATACAGTTGATAGATATCATAAGTAGCATTAGGTTGAACATAGGCACCGACCCAGACATGTTGGTGATGAACCATACGTTGAACCTCATCCTCAATAGATATTCCATGCTTGTCAGCAGCTTCTTGAACATCAGTAGCATTGACGAACTCCCAAGTACCGATATTACCACCCAGTTGAGTAATTTGATTAGCCAAACTCTCAAGACTGTTACTCAAATATGGAGGTACACCATCTACAGTGGTATATTCATCACTTACAATAATCATCTTCAAGTTGTGATAACGGGTTTGTCTATCATAGAAAGAACCCCAGTAAATGGAGAACACAGCAAGCATGAAACACCACAAAAACAAATAATTCTTCAAGAATCCTATAGCCCATGATGTACGTTCGCTCTTCAATTCAGCAGCAAAGAACCCAAACTTCTTTTGCAGCATCGAAACGATAGAACTTCTTCTCGATTGAGTCTTCTCGACATTCCCGGCAGTGGTTGGAGCAACTTCAGGACGATAATCACGAGCTTCTTCATCTTCTTCACGAGTAAAAGCCCTACTTATCTCATCACCGCCAACCAATTGTTCAGAAAGTTGTCTCTCTAAGTCAGCAGGTTCGTAGTCATCTGGGGTAACTTGCTCATCCTGGTTGTTGGAGACGTCATCAGTATACTCAGCCTTATTCTTTTCAACAGAAGAACTTGCCGTCGAGGTTGTATCGTTCGTCATTCTAGAAATCCTAGGATATAATTGTTATGTTGATGATTGATAGAGATGAATGGAGCTGATATATTCAATGGCAATGTTGTTAATTTATATATAATTATGCCGAAAAATTTAAACCCGCCGGAAATAACTGAGATGTATAACTCCTATAGTGCGATGTGTCAGATCCGAAGAATAAATTGGCTGTAAACGAAGATTGAATGAAGATTAAAAGAAATATGTGTGAAAAAAAAAGGATCTTTATAGTTGGAAGATCAAGGGCCCAGGAAGTGCTGACGGTGCAGTTTCAATCCCCAGCGTATTCGTCGTCCACCATTAATAAGCAAACCTTACTCAGCAACGGAAGCTCGGAAAGAAAAAGTTCATCTTGAGATGCTCATCTAAAGCCGATGGCATCGGGAATAATTTTTGACTAGGGGACTTAACTATGAGCGGCGCTATCACCGATGGCTTAAACCCGTCGGGTGTAAGCCTACTGTGGCGGTAATAGGGAGACCCTTTTTCCTAACGGGAATGCCAAGACTTTTTATCGGCTTTCGCGCGGTAGTGATACTTCTTCCGCCCGTAAAGGCCAACCAACTGATTATTCATTGCCTTAACCATGGCGAGCTATCTCGTAAGCAGCGCCCCTGAGGGGCTTGGTATTGTTCCTTTTGCCGGTTCGCCGACGCTGGATGTTCTTTTTCCTTAATTTCTTAGCTCGTTCTCTCTTACACCTGTTTTCCGATCCTACCCATTCTGCAGAAAGGTCGTGCAAAAAATCTATTACAAATTACCCCCTTTTTTAATGCTTATTTCCTGCCAGGGCCTTCTTATGCATTTGTGAAGCAAAGAATTTCATCGCAAATGGCATCAACAAGTTATTGAGAACAATCCAGCCAATTAATATACCGATGTCTCTGCCCATCTTACCTTTCCATGTATTAAATAAGACAACCTTCATTAATTCTGCTGAGCTGTGAAGAGGAATCATGTAACCATATCTGTAGAAGGGATGCATTACAGCCAAAGCGTAGAATGTTGGAGCAATATTGAGGATAACCCAGCCCAAAATCCAGAAACCAAGGTAAGCTGGGTTGATAGCGAAAATGATCATTGCCATATTTTCATTGGCTCCTCCTACGGCTCCCATGGTCAAATAGGCAATCATCCAAGAAACAGCAAATCCATGTTTATAGGCCACATTCATGTCAATTTGGAACAGGCGAGAAACACATGTATAGGCAAGAGAAACCACCAAGTAATTGATTTGTGAAGAGATCATACGGTATAAGATGAGATGACCAACCTTCAAATGTAAAGACACCTTCAGATGTAACATTCCAAACACGTTGAATAAGAAGAAAGTCAAAATAATGAGGAAGATACCACCGACTAAGTATGGGGAAATCAAAGCAGTACCACTAGCAGGTCTGCGGTCGATGTTATCTGCTGTTGGAGATGCACCAAGAATATTAGAGGCATTTGAAATCAAGTTGGTTTTCTCGTCATCAGAGAGGAGTTCAACTAAGTTGGAGTAGACAGCATCAGGGATTGCAGCATACCACATTGCTTCAAATTGAGAGTAGAAACTGTTAACATATGATTCAACTGTAAGCATATCACGGCCGGTTTCATAGTAGAGTCTAAAATAGCTGCCGGATGGATCAAAAGAAGAATTCAGGGACTTGAACTGTTGGTAAATCTCATATGTAGAGTTAGGTTGGAGATAAGCACCTGCCCAATACTTTTGGTGATGTACCATACGTTGAACCTCATCTTCAATTGATAAATTATGTTTGTCTGCGGATTCTTGGATATCAGTAGCATTGTAAAATTCCCATGTTCCGATGTTCATACCGGAAGCAGTAATTTCGTTCACAACACTTTCAAGAGATAACCCCATATAAGGAGGGATGCCATCAACAGTCTGATAATCATCGTTCACAACAATCATGTGTAACCTGTGGTAATATTTCTGTCTATTATAGTAACTTCCCCAATAAATAGAGAAGAAAATCATGACATAAACCCAAATGAACAGATAATTTCTCAAGAAACCAAGCCCCCAGGAAATACGATGTTGTTTTAATTCGGAATCAAGGAATCCAAATCTAACAGATCTCATAGAGCTTTTCCCGGTATGAGTCTTCTCAATAGGTCCGGCTGTTGCGGAATGGTCGGGTTCGAAATTTTGAGCCTCTTCATCTCCCTGACGACTGAAGGCTCTGATGATTTCCTCACTTCCGATCATTTGCTCAGAGAGTTGTCTCTCAAAGTTAGGAGGCTCGAAATCTTCTGGAGTGAGCTGTTCGGGGTTGTTGCTAGCAGGAGCATCAATAGTCTCATTTTGGTACTTCTCAACCGAAGAAGCGATAGTTGATCCGGTATCGTTAGACATTTTCAGTTTTTATAAATGTTTCTAATCATCCATGACAGTAAGTATACAACGGGGGTCTTCCGAATATTTATAATCCCCATGAATTGTTAACCCCGAGCTCAAGATGAAAATGGTCTCTATAACGACCTCTAAGCCTTCATATTATGTCAAGGCATCGGAAAAAAAGAAAGGGGGTTAGGAAGAAGCAGATATTTCAAAAGGGAACAACGATGAGGCTAAGCGTTGATCGGATTCATCAAATTCAACATATACGCTCTATATCACATCCGATGACTGATTATTTATCCGACATTGCCCCTTCTCTCTCATAACCCCCTCTCTCACCCCCTTCTAAAACCTCTCGGATCTTCTTCAGCTTCCGGAATAGTTGCCTCAATACACCACACACTCGGAGAAAACCCCCTACAAAGCAAAATCGCAAGCGAAAAAAAAAATCCAGCGTTCGGGATTAAGTGCGCGGCTGGGCCAATCAGGGTTTTTTACGTTAGGGAACGTTAGGAAGGGGTGAGGGTAGGAGATGGGGGCGATGGGGGCGATGGGGGACATTAGATGAGATAGAATTTTCTTAATATACAGAAGGACCGAAGAGATGATAAAAGTTACATCGTTCATATTAATTTACATGTTATGCTTTAAATAAATAATGCCAACCTCAACTCCGAGTTCTCTTCAGTTGTGAGGCCTGAGAACCCTCCAGGGGTCTCTTGGTAATTGACAGTGAGGAAGTATTGGGGGTTGCGGATCCACTACCTCTTAAGGAAGTGGCATCCAGAAGAAGTATATCTTGATCACTGAGCTCAAACAGAGACGCACTCTCATCTCTTGTCTCTGGATCTGTACAATCTACGATGCCTGAAGCCGTGACATGGAATTTGACAAGCTTGACCAGCTTGACATTCCTACTTTTGGGATGAGCTACGTCTTTGGTAATAATAGGTCCATTGAACCGTAATATGGCGTATGTCAGTGTTGAAATCGGCCCGGCCATCATAGGGTCTTCCCAATCCTTATAAAGTAAGATCCGAGATTCAAGAAGATTCAACCATGGCAGACCTTCACCTAGAAGTGGTTGAAGTTTGTATTGGTAAACTGTCTTAAGATGTCTTCTAGGGGATGGACGGCCAAATGCATCCTCCTCATCGTCAGATTGAGACTGTTTGATCTCTTGGAGGAGTTTTTGAGATGATCCATTGAGTGAACCTAGAAGAATTGTGGAACAATTAGTCTTTTTATTATATGAACCAAAAGAATCGAGGAACTGATGCATTAATTGGTTCTGCCTCACAATAATTGAAGGCCCATGACTCGTATTGTCATATCCTTGTTGTTGGTATTGAACTGGTTCTCCTGCAGCCCAACGGACACGACGTTCTTCTTCTTGTTTAACCTTCATCAGTTCAATCTTCTTCCGTCTCTTAGACATCTCTTCTTCAAGCTGTAGAAGACTATAATGGATCATATCAGAGAATTCATTCACCACTATAAGCGAATATACCTCTGAAGATAAATTGAGTTGCTTCAAGAACACCGAAAGTTGGACTAGATGGTCGACACGAACATAGCTAAAGAGATCTGTGTCAAGTATTGAAGGCTGGAAACCTTCCAATTTTGCAAGCTCTGGCAAAGGTACTTTGGCAGAAGTATCAATCCATAGTATTCTAGAACCATTCTTGAGATGATTATGAACAATGCTAAGAACAAGTCCCAATTTACCTGAATTTAATAACCCATTGATCTCGTAGATGGACAGTGATCTGATGCCACCCCCGAGCAGCTGATCAAGCAGTTGAGATCCCGTCAGTGTGGTGGTCGATTGCACTTTGAACTCATTAACATACTGACTTAGTGTAATGCCAATATCTGTAGTGCCAGAAGGTTCCATGCTTGTTCACTTACCGCCCTTTGACGCCTTCAAATCATCTAAAAGTTAACGCGTTAAAAAGTCAGGCGAAAAAAAAAGATATTGTGAGCATATTACGAATTTTCAAAATTTCCAATGGGTCGTGCACCGGATATTAATTGCACTCCACATGTAATAGAAGATCGGCTCTCTCTGTAATAAGTCATCTTTTCTTTTGCGAGCTATTATTCGATTGGGTCTTGAATAAGGTTTCAAGAAAATAAAATTGCTAGCTCAGGCAGGAAACAATGCGAGGTCAAAGTTTAATAGGTTTGCTGGGGAGCAAAAGAGCAACGAAGATAAGATAAAGAGACCATAACAAGTGGCTTATTGCTGGACTCCATAATAATAGTTGCGCTAAAACTCCACTGACATTAGTCTTGGGACGGCGTATGCATTTTTCCTCCGGTCGTCTACCGGTGCATTTGCACTCAACCTCCCGTCAAATACACACTCTAAAAATGTCTTGATATTTTTTCTTCTTACTTTGATTTCTACACCGTTTTTCATTATTTGATGAATACAAGTATTATATTCAGAATTGACTAGGTATCGGTAATAAAATGTAAATATATAGTCACAGAAGTAAAAAATGTAAATTTAGATAATAAGGAGTTGAAAAACAAAAAAAACAAACCTAAACACCCTGATATTATGAACATGACGACCCGATTAATATTCCTCTTCAGGAATCTCAACGTAGTAACTTTGTAAAGCTCTCTTCAAAGCAGGAACCAATTTCTCCCACTTCAAGATACGAACTTCCTTATCGAATCCTCTTGGCTTTCTGATGTTGTAACCCATGATACGTTGAGCCAATTCGACTCTGAAATCTTGAGTATCGGGTTGGGAAACACCCCCAGTCTTTTTGGAAGAGACTGGTTTTCTAGACCAGAAAGGTACCAAGTTGGATCTTACTCTACCCCTCTCACGACGTCTGTCGGCGCCATCAGCTGGTTCAGAGCCAATCAAGAGTTCGACGATTCTAATAACTTCGACACTTGTGATGTAAAACAGCGTTCTACCACCTGTCGAAGAGAATGGTTTAGATTCTTGCTTGAATTGTTGAGTAAAGTCATCAATAGTTTCATCTCCAAAGTCACTACCAGTGGTAGAGAGTGACTCGTTGTCATCAAAGTTGTCGTCAACAATGGTCTCCAAACAGGAAACCTCGATGAAGTCGACACCTTCTTGGGCAGGTTCAGGTTCTGGGTGCTCAATAGCAGAACCCACAATTGAGAAGCTAGCAACGATGTGTTCCGAGTTCTGTCTTCTCTCTATTCTGATAATTCTTCTTCTGTCACTCTTCTCCGATTCATTCCATTTTGGTAAACACATATCTTCAAGACCAGCTGAAGATAAATGCAACTTCACCTTGGCGAAACGAGACAAAGAGTTCTCAGCCTCTTTAGGAGGTCTAGTAGAACATCCTCCAGCACTAATACCTCTGACCACACGATATTTCCTGATTTCGGTGATCTCTGGGATTTCTCCGTCCTCTTCCTCTGATACTTCAATGTCTGAGCTGTTACCTGCAAAGCTTGGAGACGATCTGGTATTTGGGAAAGAGGAGAATGCATCATCGGAAAAGACAAGAGTGTTGTCTTCGGCCTTGATCGAGGCAGCAGCGGCAGCAAAGTTCAATGGATGAGGAATGTCTGATACGATCGGAGTCGTTCCTACAGAAGACAAGAGATCTTCTGTAGTTGGCATTGAACCCATATCCATCATGAGTTGTTGACTGTGTTGATGCTGTTGTACTTGATGCTGTTGAACTCGTTGATGATGCTGTTGGTCGTGTTGAAGAGGCATTACTAAGGCTGGTTCCAATAATAAACTTCCTCTTCTAGAGTCAAACTCCTCGACAGTTGGAGGAGTGAATGCAGCAGCAGTGAAGTTCACCACATCTTGAGGGTGGATGAACTGTAAATTCAAAGAATCCAACTCAGAAGTAGCAGAGCTAGAAGTGACGGTGGAAGATCCAGTCATGTCGTCCATTTGAGGGGAGATGAAGCTAGCATCGGTGTTCTGGTAAACCACAGGGTAGTTGTTATCCTGATGCATCACTGGTGGTTGTTGAAACACCGAGTATTGATAATTTGGAGACGCAAGTTGTTGCTTGTTCAAGTCTGGTTGTCCAAAAAGCTGCTGGCTTACATAATATTGGTTAACCATTTGGCTGATATCAGCCTCGCTTATCTTATGCTCCATTGGCTCGACACCGTAATCCTCGTAATTGAAGTTCAAGTTGTTCATTTCTAATACCGGAGAGGAGGGAGTTATCGTTGAGAACATCTCTCTAATTTAATTTCCCCTTGTCTCACCTTATTCTGATTAAATAGGTAAAAAAAAAGTTATGGCTATTCAAGTAGTGTTCTGTCGATGAACAAGTACTATCGGCCTGTATAAGTTCGATTTAAGTTTCTTTCTTTCAAGCTTTAATTCTTGATGATGATGAATCTTCAAAAAAAAACTCCAGAGGATTTGATATATTTATAAACTATCCTCTCCTAAGCTTTCAATATTATTTATTGTCGAGGATCGACTATTTTGGTGCATGCAGGCTCTGTTCGAAACCTAATGAATTTCTTTTTGTCCTGCGAGGAGCTGCAGTAAGTTGGGGGGAGGTTCTGCGTAACGGTATTTAGAGAGGAAAAAAAGAAACGAGCAACCATATGCAAGAGGATTCTGAGCGACTCGTAAATTCACTTGCATTAGAAACAATAGAAGTCACATTTTTCTGTGAGTTACTTTGGTGGCTGATAGCTTCTATGCATGGACGAGGCTTGTGAGGTTAGCCTCGTTTTTGCATATGGGACTTTTTCGCTAACTTAACAACATGCGTGGGACTTTTAGAGGCTAGTGTGCTCAGCCTAGCTTCCTAAATAGGAATTTTCGAGGCTAGTGTGCTCAGCCATAACTTCGCCACATGGGACTTTTTCGGGGCTGTATAATTCGTACTTTGCTACCCTTTTGGCTCAATACGGCAATAAGTCAATGACCCTGTGGGGACGCCTTGAAGATGGGTATGATGGGGTAGGCGATGCTCAATTGATCATTTCTTTGATCTCTTAGGATCAAGATCATCCACATAGCAACTGTTGAGTATGCAGCAAAAAAGTGCAAAGTTAAAACCCGAACACCGTCATAATTGTTGAGAATGCATCTAGAAAGGGGAAATCAGTGTGCCAAGTGACAATCAGGTCCAGAGTTATTCTTATTTCCCGGCACTCTTTCGGACCCGTTGTCATCCAAATAATAAAGTTGGGCTGTAATTTATTCTGCATTTTCTATCTCTTTACTTTAATTCTGATATCATCACTTATCAAACCCATTTTGGTAAAATAAAAATAAACAAATATGTTGAACATCGATGGCCTAGATGGAGAGTTCCAAAACACCGAGTCACCGATCTAACACTAATGTGGCTATGGTCTGATTCTATTTATAGTGATATTCAAATTGTTTACTCTGATTTATGGAGATATTACCTTCATTGAATAATATTGTATATTGCTCTCGTTAAAAGTTTGTAACTGAATGTAGCCAAGTCATTTGGAAGACTTCTAGAAAACAGAATAGGGGTTAAAGAGTGCTTAATTACAGGTTAGAGGAGAGCTGATTCCATCCTATATGGGTCTCCGAGTGCTTGTTCATCCTAAGCACCCTATTTCTCAATTTATAATTTATATATTTGGTAGCACTCTAACTGGTATCAACACCGACAGAGAAAAATAATAAAGGTGATCCCAATAGATCAGAAGTACAAAGAGTGCATTCAATACTAAAACACAGAATCAGCCCATTTTCTGAGTATAGCTCCCAAATCTAATAACCACTGAATTACATATTTCATAGAATATGTATTTAGGATTCGTTAAGGGTTATTTTTAGATCAAATCTTCCCAAATCAGGTCAAGATCATCAGATCATATCCAAATCACTTACTAGCCACATACTGTAATTAAAATGACTCTGATCATATCCATTGGTGCATAAGTGTAAAGTATTAAAAATATCCTCGCAGAAAGTGAGACATTGATTTTATTGATCCAGAATTTCTAAATTAAAACTGCGCCTTAGATTGCTGACCACGTAAAGGAGGTGATGCTTCTAGGAAGAGGTGATATCACCGCAAATACCAATTCCCTGTATTTTCATTCCAATCTATGAGGCGAGAACTCGGAGTTATTATTCCCTACAGAGATTTTTATCCCTAATTGAGCCCAATTGGGGATAATTTTTTCCCTATTATTTACATAAAGGGTCTTTAATGACGAAATAGGTAAAAAATGAAGAAAAGTATGAACCCGAAGGTGTTTCGATCTGTCATCTTGATCGTCCGAGCCTCGATTCCCTCGATCGAGGCTCATAGGTGTTTCCTCACACTGGTTTCCACTCTTCTAGAAACCGATCTGCACCCAGGGCTAAATTAAGAACAAAAAATTATAATTAGAAGGTTACATGTGACTGCATCTCACCTTAAAAGAATAAAACGTTACAAAGGAGTGAGAATCAGAGTGCCAAATTTTTATCCTTTGTGCATTGAAAGCTCTTGGTATTATTTCCTTTGTAATTTGCGCCTTTCGAGCCATAGCAGCGGCAACCTAATCTGCGGCACAGGTGCAAACGACCCAAAGACAGCTGACGCGCTGTAAGCTGCTAAGAGCAAGCAATCTCAAGGGGGTGTAGCCACTTGCTCTTGCCTTGAGAGAAAAGTACTCAATTGAGCTTTTCCTTTAAAGATTTTGTTTTCAAAATCAGAGGAACTAAGGGGGGAAACTTTACCTAAGAAAAGAGTCGTGGAACTACAACTAAGGCATAAATAACCACATAAATTGCTGATTATATCACTATATAGAATATAAGTGGAAACATTGGGTGGAAGCCTGAATCGATAGCTCCACCATCAATGCTTATCCTGGTGATCATCTGTGGACCTAAATAGACTAAAAAGAAAACTAAGCATCAATAACAACAAATAGACGTCTAAACGCTCATTTCTTGTCATACTTTGGATAGTATTTTTGGAAGAGGAAACCATCCAATACAACAAGTCCAGTGATGATAGCAGCGTGAGCACCTACAGCAGACTTGAAATGCTTGGCCTCCAAAATCCTACTTCTCTCTACAAAGCCAACATATGCGGCAGTTAAGGCACCAACACCAACCACTATTTGAGAAACAACGACAGGATTTTGCACCTCCTTTTTGGAACGACTGGCAAAAGAGCCGGCAAAACTGACAACAGCAGATGATACTTTGTCAAAGTACTCCTTCAGAGCAACCTGTAATTTGGCAAATTCATTCAGAGCTTCCTTCTCAGCCTTGTCCAATTTCTTCTCAGCCTTATCAATCAGGTCTTCAGCTCCCTTTTTCAACTTCTCAGCCTCTTCTGGAGAAATGACATTTACATTTCCAGTAGGTTCAGAGGTCTTCTCGACACGAGGAACTTCTGGGACTTTAGACACATGAGCTGGTCCAGATGCAGCGGCTTCGGCGTAACTAAAAACACGTCTTCGTTAGTAAACTCCAAATCTCTTGACATGAGCAAACATGAGCTTGCTCACTGATTAACAAAAAAGGGTCTCCCCAGACTTTGTGTGGGGAATCCATGACAAGTGAATACTTACGACATTCTAAATGGGTTAATTCAATTTCTTGTAGTAATAGTAGTTGTCGTAGGTCAATTATCGAGAATATTATCGACTAATAACCTGTTTAAAAAATTCAAGTATTCAACACTCGATGGCAATCTCTTTAAATTAATTTAAATGCAAGTAATTTTTGCTTTTTGTTTGTAATTTTTGTGTGTGACAGCTTCCCCAAAATGAAATGATCTGATTTGATGCGTAGAGGATGGTACGGGTGGAAGGGTAAAAGGAAGAAGAGTGGGGGAGAGGAGGGGTGAAGGCGGTGGACAATTTATAGTCTATAGCTACAGCAACCATGACAAGAGAAGTAGTATTGCTAAGATGGCCGGAAGCAAAGTTAGAGGGGAGTAGTGAGGGGGGGCCCAATAAGGCGGCAGCATTGCGCAAAAGAGCAAGCAGATGAGCTTCGCGGGCGAAAAAGGGCGTCAAGCAAAAAGGCCCGGGGCTCGCGCACTGAACTGCAAAAGCAATCAAAGATAAGCAGGAACCCATAAGAGGAAGAAATTACATTAAATGCACGACTTTTGCAATACGGTCGTGATTCGGATACAAGTGAAATAATTTCAGGCCGTGGAAAAAAAAAAAGCAGGTGGGGGATGACGGAGTTACTGTGTAATGGGAGTCTCGTTAGGAGTCATCGATGAAGGGGCGTCTAAATTAGTTGTAGTGCTTGGTGTTGATTTGAGACACATCACGCGTTCTTCATTTACTCAGCCTGTCCTATCACCTGTGCAGTTGATTTGTGATACTGATATCCATGCTTCGAGCCTAAAATGTTCTTCTAAGTCTGTACATGAACAGAAATATGATCCCCCACCTTTGAATAACATCTAAGACCGTGCGTGCCTTCAAGCTGAAGTGTTGTGGCAATAAAAAAAAGAAACTCACGTTGTGGCAAAAAAGGGGGAACTAATGCAACGGATCGAGGGAAGTTTAGAACCGGTTGATCCACCAGTCCATTACAGGTGCCGTGCAGGAAAGAATGCATCGAATTCCCTTCTGCAGGTAGAAAGATAGAGCGAATGGTCGGAATTTGCACCTCTGAAAGAGAGGCCTAACTTAAGTTATGAAAAAACAAAAGAAAAAAAGAAAAACAGTGCCTGTTATCAACGAACAAAATCTGTATTGTCTGCCTCTATATTTAACATTAAACTCTAAATTTCTGTTTTTACCATGCATTTTAGTTTTTAGCCTGAAGTGCCTTTGCATCGCCACATATTTACCAGATCTGGCTGAAAAAGAAACTCATCAGGTTCACTTGCCACACCGGTGAGGAGGTGTTTGATCTCATTTGTAAATAGAATCAACTTCAACAACCTTCATACGGAACTTGTGCTTCTGCAGATTCTTACATCGCACTGCCTTGTAACATAGAAGCATGGAAGCTGAGGTCATCATCAACATTCACTTGCATTGTGCTTTTTTCGCTTCTTCGCAGCGCATGTGAGTTTTTTGGTGTTACGATGTAGATCACCGCTCATTGACAACCAAAAAATATAACCCCTTTAGGGTTTCAAGACCTAAGAGCACGAAACAAAAAAAAAAATTTAACTCCCAAAAATTTTTTCATTTCAAAAGAATTTTTCTCTCCTTTTCACCTTTTGGTTTTAGAAAACATCAAGTTTATTGAACAACTCGTCGATTGAAACCCACCTCCCCCGGATTTCCACGCACATCCCGACGTATTATTAGTTACAATGTCTGAACAAGCTCAATCTCAACAACAAGCTCCAAGAAGAGCCTTCGGTGGTAGAAGACCAAGAAGAAACCAAGGTGGTGAAGAAAAGGGATGGACCCCAGTCACCAAGTTAGGTAGATTAGTCAAGGCCGGTAAGATCACCACCATGGAGGAGATCTACTTGCACTCTTTGCCAGTCAAGGAATACCAAATCATTGACCAATTGTTGCCAGGTTTGTCTGACCAAGTCATGAAGATCAAGCCAGTCCAAAAGCAAACCAGAGCCGGTCAAAGAACCAGATTCAAGGCTATCGTTGTTATTGGTGACTCCAACGGTCACGTTGGTTTGGGTATCAAGACCGCTAAGGAAGTTGCTTCTGCCATCAGAGCCGCTATCATCATTGCTAAGTTGTCTGTTATCCCAATCAGAAGAGGTTACTGGGGTTCCAACTTGGGTGCTCCACACTCTTTGCCAGTTAAGGTCACCGGTAAGTGTGGTTCCGTTTCTGTTAGATTGATCCCAGCTCCAAGAGGTAAGGGTATCGTTGCCTCCCCAGCTGTCAAGAAGTTGATGCAATTGGCTGGTGTTGAAGATGTTTATACTTCTTCTTCCGGTTCTACCAGAACTTTGGAGAACACTTTGAAGGCTGCCTTCGTTGCCATTGGTAACACTTACGGTTTCTTGACTCCAAACTTGTGGGCCGAGTTCAAGTTGCCAGAATCTCCATTGGAAGTTTACGCCGACGAGGCTTTGGCTACCAAGAAGAGATACTAAATTATTTAGTTTATTTAATAAATTAGTAATATGGGTTTCTTGATTAATATGTAGGATTATAGAGACTATAGAGACTTTTCGAGACTCGCAAAAATAGTCAATTCAATTTAATACTGCGAAATATGTAAAATACGTAAAATACGTAAAATATGTAAATATCCTCTACAAATAGTTAAAAAATCAAAAAGTCCTTCCCATTGAAATGGAGTTGGACATCGCATCAGCACAAAACGATCTATTAATACTATACAGGCTCAGCAGCTAGTTGGCCTCTTGAGGAGGCGCTTGCTCCATCACTTCGTCCTCCGGAACGGCAAAAGTACGTTGACTGGTTTGCAGTTGCAGAGCAGTCCATTTGTTATTGGCCTGGGCAACACGACCTTCCGGGTGCTTATAAGGACAGTTGACATTCATACAATTGATTCCAAAACGACAGTCCTCGTCGATTGGATGAGTGAAGTAACAGTTTGGTCTGGTACACAGGGAACCTTCACGACATAAGACAGGGCTTGTGGCATGTCTTCTTGGACATTTGTAATTGGTACAGTTAGCTCCATATTTACACTGTTCTAATGATTTCAGTTGTTGCAGCAGTTTCTCTTCATTAGAAGGAACATAACATGGTGAAGGATGAGCTTTTTGACATGTCTCATCAATACAGTTTTTGCCTGATTCACACCATTCAAAGTTACTAACTTGCAGATTCTTATTAGCAGGGGTTGGATGAGCAAATGGACATGTTTCTTTTTGACAAACAGCACCGAATTTACAAGCAGTTTGTTCTGGATTTTGTTGTGGTTGTTGCATACGTGGTGGTCCACGAACTGGAGCACCTCTTTGAGCATAAAATTGCAGTTGAACTTCCAGTTTATTGGCCTCTTTCAACTGTTTGATATTGGCTATCAGAGCGAATAAAGCATCATCTTCCCCAGGATGCAAATAGTTACATGTTCCTGGAGGATTTGGACAATTTGGATGAGCAAAACAAAGCTTGGTAGGATGAACAAAATGACAGTCTTTGTTAGTACAATATGGATGTTGACGACATCTTCCACTTGGTTTACGTTGGGTAAAGCCACCAGCGGCTCCTGGTTGTTTGGAATTAGCCATATTAAGAGCTTTTCTGAAATTCAGCTCATTTTTAGTGGCGAAATTGTTCTTCTTATGTCCCGTATTACCCTTTCCAATTCCACCATTACCAAAACGGTTATTAGCACCATTAAAGGCTCTTGGGAATGAAGGCAGAGTAGATGCAGCGGTAGCTGTTATACCAAAAGCGGAGACAGGAGCTCCTGGAGCACCACCCTCCATTCCATTAGTCGCAGATTGATCAAAACCAACCTGTTTCTGAGGCTGTTGTTGCTGTTGTTGAGACTCTGAATCTTCCATCATAGCATCGCTACCCCCTTGTACCTGCAGTTGTGGCAGCACACCACCACTTCTCAAATTTACCAACTCTGTAAAGATCCCATTAACGAATGCATCATCAATAGCACTACCAAAAAGAGATGACATCTCATTTACAATCTCTGCTGGTGTCTTGTCATTATGAATTAAAAGTAAAATGAAGTCTGCGATATCGTTCGCGTCATCGGCCACATTAGAGCCTGCTAACTTCGCCAAAATGTTAGCTTTTAACTGCTGTCCTACAGCGCTTTCTGGGTCGAATCCTGACATATCTTGAAATCTCAGTCTTAGACCTCTTTATTCTTCAATTAACGCCTTCAAAGGATGATTTCTATCTTTTTTATGGCGATTTTTAATAGGAGAAAAAATTTCACGGTTGCCACGGGGAGAATTACTCGATTAGGGAGGTTCCTAATTAGGAAGATAATATGACTACTTATTATGGAAATTACTGTAATAGGAATACTGGGGGATAACCCCCTTTGTTCATTAATTATAATTCAAAAGTCTCTTCGTTCACAAGACCGAATAAGAGACCTACTTGGTCCATTAAATTGTCGAGTTCTTCGGAGATATTATTTGTGACGAGCACATAGGAGTAAAGCAATACCACATCGTCATTTTTGAGTACCATATCATGGTTACTAGAGCGGAAACTATTAAGTTTGGCAAGCATACGATCTTTGGAATGTTCAATTGAGGCAGGTTTAGCAGGAACAGGGAATCCTAATGCCATTGCAGACGAGATCATATAAAATATCAAGAAAACTCTACTAGTTAATTCGTCTCTTTCGGCTTTAGTGTGAATAAGAGCTCTTTCTTCGTTAGCTGATAAGTATTTATCAACCTCGATCATATTATTCATGTTTTCGAAAGCATCTAAGATACGACCTGTTGAGGCAAGAAGTTTAGAATAAATTTCTTTAGGGAATGAACCTTTTAAGCGTGGCTCTTTTGGAGACTGTTTCAATAAAAGAGCAAGATCCGCCATGAAATGTTGCAAAGAAGTATCTTTAACACCATCAAGTACATTGCTGCATGATAATGGATCATAAGAATAACTCAATGGATCAGCATTCCAAATAATCCCCATTCTGAGCCATAAAATCGACAAACTCTTCCGAAGTCTAGACCTGGCACTATTTGGGAGGAATATCAATGTCATAATAACCGCAAATATGGCACCGATACTGACACCAACGAAACGATGGAATGCAATTTCCCCAACAATAGGAACATCTCCACCTTCAGAACCATCTTCATCGTCATGTTGTGTCATACTATAAGAATAAAGTGCTGTAAGATTGTAAGTTAAAAGAATAAATCTTCCAAATGCGTTCACTTCTGTCCAATTTAAGATGATATGGAACGATGGGATTGATATTAAGAATCCTGCCATTGCCAAAGCAACCACATTTCCTTCGAAGATTCTCCAAACCACGTAAGCACCCACTGCACCCAAAAATGTACCTAGGAATCTCCAAGAAACCGTCATGTTTGTTCCTCCCAAAGACTTATTCATCACAATACAATAAGTCACGAGCACCCATTCACCCTTCCAGTCGATGAAGACAGGACGAGTTTCTGGCCAAAATGCCAATGATGCAATAATAAATGCTCCGACCCCAACTCTTATGCCAAATTGAACGTCGACACGACGGAAGATCCGGAGACTTTTCCAAAGACGATAACCCCATGTATTGGTGGCCTGAACAGACCTTCCAGTTTGGGAACCAGTCCCAACTGCATTATTCCTCAATCCATGGAATTTTGCCAAAGCCGAGCTCATCGAGAATTTAGGGGTGTTTTGGTCACGTGACAGGGGCTCATAACCCCTCGGAGCTCCAGATGATGGAAATTGTTCACTATCACCATAGGGTGTATTCCAGTGGACTGAGTTCCAGAACTTCATCCAATGGTAAGAGCGAGTCTCTCGTTCCTGTGTTGACAGTAAAATATCCAAATATGAACGTAACTCTTTTGAAAATTGTGAAAGTAATGCCGAAAAATTTCCACAAGCAGCAGCTACTTCTTCTTGTTGGACCCTTGTATCGAAGTCGAGGTCATCTTGCTTGAATATGTCTTGACTATAAAGCTTATCGACGGCTTTGGAGTGGTTTTTGTCAAATAATTCGGAGGATAACAGCAATGAGACCTTATATTGTTCGGCCTTGTTGAAGCCAGCAGAACCAAATTTAACCCCCCGTAAAATTTGCTGCATTGTAAGCAGGAAAGATTTCATGGAAGGTCCAAGATGATATGCAAAGAGCTGGAAAAGCTCGACAGAATTAATCGCAATAATATTGTCATCTGCCTCTTCATCGGAGGACGAGTCTTCATCAGATGAATCATCTTCCCGAGCTCTTATTAAAGAGTGATGAGACGACAGATGACTAGCAATAGTACGGATATCTACACTTTCTCCATCTAAATGATGATGAAGTCCATCATTGAGCAAAGACCAACCCATTTCAGCAGAAGATCTTAATCCTGCGAGATTTCTTGCCAATCTATTAGTGGTTGTAGAAAGAGCTGCGTATCTTTTATATTCCAGCTCTTTTCCAGTTACATATAGTTCATATTTAGCTTCTTCGAGAGATTTAGGTAAATTTGTAAGTGTCTTCTTCAATGCCAGTTCGAGCAGGACGAAATCAGGAGCTGTGACCGGTTCCCCCAGTAATAATTTATCTGGAATGAGCACTAACATTTGAGAAAGTACCGTAGCAGAATTAGCTAAATCTCGTCTTAAATTATCTACTGCATAAGTAGGCCAGAGGAAAAGGCACATGAACATAGAGATAAGCACACCAAGCGACACGATCATGAACGTCGAATGGATCTTGGCAAATGGAATATTATTGGAGTTTAAACTTCCTTCTTTAACTACGACAGAAATTACTGAGATGGCTGCCAACGAACAGGTGACATTGAAGTCTGGAGTGTTAACCTTTTGTTTATAGAAAGAGATGAAGCCAAGAGCAGTACTGGCACCTAAAAGATTGACAGCTGAGCTCAACAAGTAGTCATCCTCCTCATAAAACACTGAAGCTAACAACATACAACAAATACTTACTAAGAAAGCGGCAGAGATGGCTATAATTGCGTATCCCAGAGAACGGAACATGGATCCCTTAGTTCTGGCCGCATGGAAATAGACACAAGTAGTACATACGACATGTTTACTATCACTTTTACCGAGTAAATTACCAATAGGCACACAATATACAGCAAGAGAAGCTATTAAGTAGGTGAGAGAGCATTTAAGGACGGCTTTTGCCGTTGGGGAACGCAAGTACAGAACCAGACTAGACCAAAATTGAGTTTTCGAACCCATTTGCAGTGAATTTGTACCATTTGAGAGCAATGGACGTGTCTCATCTAGTCTTTCCCTCGTCCCATCTCCTAAAGGCCCAGATTCCACGCGAGAGTCTTCCTCTGCGATGGCTTCTTCCTCCATTGCGTTCAAATGACCATTCAACCGAGTTCGGAGAGTATTGGAACTGCTTCCATAACCACCAGTAGCAACCGAAGGACGCCCCTCCTCGAATAATTTGAAGAATCGTTTGGCCTTTCTGCCGTCATCGGCCATGATGACCGAAGTCTTACGGTGTAAAGTGGCCCGGAGATCCTGAATCTCACCAATTGAGATGTCTGCAGACCCACCCGGGTACGAATCTTGCAGCCGGGAAGTCTTTTGACTCGACATTGGCCCTGCGATGACTGAATAATCCAACTGAAACTACCCACGATGGACTTGAAGAGCCCTTTTTTAGTCTTGTGCATATTTTTTTTTCACACATATTCCACATATTATCTACAAAAAAGTCTGTTTTTCAAATCTTAATATGCTCTAAATCTATTCTACTTTCTATGTACCCTCTCGACGATTCTTTCCAAACTCATCTTGACATCTCCCTTAGGGAAGTTGGCCAAATCATAGTAAACAGGGGCCAACTCGACCAACCATTCAGGTTTCACCTTGGTGACAGTTCTAATATAGTTCTTAGAAGTCAAGACAAACTCATTATAGATAAGCCATTCGCTCTCTTTACCTAAGGTCGTGGACGGATGGATCAAAACGTCCTGATTGTCCTTAACGGTCAAGAAGGTCTTAGATCCGGATTTCTTCTTGGCGACCTGCATGAAGAATCCTGCACATAACAGTTTACGGATATTATCCCAATAATTACGGTCGTTGAAGTCTGTGGAGACAAGGGCGATGTCGGAACGTTCCATGATTCTTTGCAACTGATAACGGACATTTTCGGCACTTTTCAACGAACGATAACTCAAGAAATGGTCACGGCACCATTGATGGACACCAATTTGTTGGGCCTCATCGGATTTGAAGGCATAATATACATTGACAAGGGTCAAATGGTCACCATCCGGATGAGCAAACTCCATCTTCAGTTCGTCGGCCCGTTTTCTCAGGGATGCTGGTCTTACGAATACGTTTGGTACAGATAACATGGCCACTACAGTTAAGATCTCCTCGGAACAACCAAACTCAGGGGATCCGATTAACATTACGGCAAGCATTGGATCCAACGGGAACTGAGAGGTGAGTCTACCAAGGGCAGTCAATTCTCCTTCATCATCAAGACAAGCAAGATAATTTAATTCTTCCAAAGCTCTCATCATGGTCTCAGGCAGCGGTGGGTCCATGAAATCAAAGTGGACCAAGTCATCAATACCCAATTTTTTCAATTCTAATACTGTAGAGGCAAGATTAGTACGTAAAATTTCCGGGTAACTTTGCTCGATCAACTCTTTCTTGAACAGTTCTTCGGTATACAAACGGAAACATTTACCAGGACGAGTTCTACCAGCTCTACCAGCTCTTTGTTGGGCAGAAGCCTTGGAAATCGGAGACACAAGTAATGACTCGACTCTAATACGAGGATTGTAAACTTTTTGCTTAGAAAATCCGGGATCTACAACGTATACAATACCATCAATTGTCAAAGAAGTCTCTGCAATGTTGGTGGAAACAATGACTTTACGACCAGGTCTTCCTCCTGGGGTGAATGGTTCTGGAGCAGGCTCGAAAATACGTTGTTGTTGGTTAGGAGGTAACGAACCGTACAATGGATAAACACTCATTGGACCACATTGTTGTTCACGAATCAATTCGTCGGTCTCAAGAGAAATTTTACGGCATGCTTCTTCAATTTCTTCTTCACCAGTAAGGAAAACCAAAATATCCCCTTCTGGTTCGGTGGCATGGATTTGTAAGACGGTACGAATAGCAGCATCAAGGTAATCTCTTTGGAATTCCGGAGTGTAATAGATCTCTACAGGGTGAGTTCTACCTGGGACAGCCAATAATGGAGCCTCGTTGAAATAAGATTGGAATTTTTCAGCGTCCAAAGTAGCAGACATGATGATGATCTTCAAGTCAGGTCTTCTTTCTACGACTTGTTTCAACAATCCCATCAAGATATCGGTGGCCAAAGTACGTTCGTGCAGCTCATCTAAGATAATACACGAGTATCTGTTCAATTCATGGTCCTCCATGGCTTCTCTTAAGAGCATACCATCGGTCATATACTTCAAAATGGTCTTGGAACTTGTCTTATTCTCGAAACGGATACTGTAACCTACTTCAGCACCCAACAGAACATCCATTTCATCGGCTACTCTCGCAGCAACACTCATAGCTGCCACTCTTCTAGGCTGAGTACAGGCCACTTGACGTCCCAGTAAGTGAGGTAAGTCATCGTACAAGACAAATTGAGGAATCTGAGTGGTCTTACCAGAACCGGTCTCACCCACAAACACCATGATCTGTGTAGAGTGGAAAATCTTCAAGAATTCGGCTCTTTGGGCATGCACCGGCAAGTCTCTTCTCACCTTTAAAATATCGAAATATTTCTGAGTAAAAGGTTGGCCTGTGAATGGGTTATTGGTTCCAGACTCCAACTTCTCCGCTTGCTTGGCGGTAGTCTGGTGTCTTACAAGTCCACTGAACTCCCCAGCGTCATGGATCTCCATCTTTTGCTCCTCCCTAGGATGAGGATGTCTCTTCAACTCTTCTTCGGCTTTTTCTGCGACATGTTCAGGGACAGATGAATCTACCGCCGATGAGGAGTGGGTCTTGGATTTTTTTTTGGGTCTTTCGGTTTCACTCATGGTAAGGAATGAATGAGAGTTATTTTTGGATCACAATCAATACGTATTGGTGGTATTGAGGGTGGTGTGGATGGCGAGTGTTATCTAGAGAGAGCTCATCTCTTGAGAAATTTTTTAGGAGAAAATTTTTATGATTGGTGAGATGTGCACGACCTGTGCCCGGTTTTGCTCGTGCCCGGCAATGCCTGTGCCCCGTTTTCCCTTTTCCCTCTTGAGCTTCTCCAACTTTTTCTGCCCTCAACTTCTCCCACTTTCTGCCCTCAACCTCCCACTTTCTGCCCCAACCTTCGAGCGTTAGCCCTGAAAAATTCACACCAATTCTTCTCTCCATACCTTCCCCCACCATACCATGACCTTAGCAAAAACCATCTACGACCTGCTTGTGATTGGAACAGCCTCTGCAGAGGTCCTCAAAGGATCTCTGAAGATGTTGGTCACTCAAATTGACCGTTGTTCCAAGCTGAACGTGCTGACTACCGCCGTAGGCTCTCTGTTGACGGCTCCATTCCGTGAACTGGATGAGTTCTGGACCGAAGTTGACCGTGCCAGATATGGAAGAGCCGGCGCTGTGACTCCACAAGACTCGGCCATCGATATTTACCTGCTTGCCAAACAAAAACTGGACCAAGCTCGTAATGGGACTCTCGGATCGGCTACAATTGGAGATTCTCATTTACAAAGTTCATCAAAGAGACCACAATTGAACTCAAATAGTAAGAAACCAACTGGAATTAGAAGCTATTCTCAGACTAGTGGACCTGATGATTCCAAACCACCGAAAAAGGCCCCTCAAGTCAACTTTGAGCCACCTAAAATGTCCTCATCCGCTGTTCCTTCCTCCCGTCTTGAGAGATTATTCCATTATGGTCTGTTGGCGGCTGGAGTTGGAGTTGGGATCGCAACTGAATCTTTGAAGAACTACGCCTCTGGAAAGAAAACCACCTCGCTGAAATCTCTTCTTTTAAGCCCGGCCAATATCGAAAGAATGCTGAAAAAGTTCTCTAAAATGAGAGGAGCTGCTTTGAAGATCGGACAGCTCATGTCGTTCCAAGACAACGCAGTCTTGCCGCCTGAGGTGCAACAGATCTTGATGAGAGTCCAAAACTCGGCTCATTATATGCCTCCAGCCCAATTACACAAGGTTATTGCTGCTCAATTGGGTGAAAATTGGAGACTGGACTACTTCCAATCGTTCGATGACGTACCAATGCTGGCTCTGTCGATCGGTCAGGTTCACAGAGCCGTCACTAAGGACTTGAGACGTGTAGTAATGAAGGTGCAATACCCTGGAGTGGCCGACTCGATCGATTCCGACTTGAATAATCTCGCTATCTTATTAACTGCTTCCCGTATCTTACCAGCAGGTATGTTCTTGGATAAGACCATTGATAATGCTCGTTTGGAGTTGAAATGGGAATGTGACTACTTGAGAGAACTGAGTAATATGATCAAATTCAAAGAATTATTGAAAGACGACGACGTTTATCAAGTCCCAGAAGTGATCGGCGAGCTTAGTGGTGAACATATCTTGACTATGGAAGAGATGAGAGGTGTGGAAATCATCAAGGGAGATTGGGATCAAGAGACAAAGAACTGGATAGCCGCTAACGTGATGAGATTGTGTCTTAAAGAGATTGCTCAATTCCGTACGATGCAGACCGATCCCAACTGGGCCAATTTCCTCTACAATCCCGAGACCCACAAGGTTGAATTGTTGGATTTCGGAGCTACTCGTGAGTTCAGTAAAGAATTCACAAGTGATTACGTAGGACTTTTAAGAGCAGCAGCCAAACAAGACCGTGATCTGCTGAAATATTACAGTGAGAAGATGGGTTATTTGACCGGGTTGGAAAGTAGTGCGATGGTCAATGCTCATATTGATTCGTTGATCGTAGTTGCCGAACCATTTTCATCGTTGGTATGTCATGGCAAGCCATTTGATTTCGGTAACCAAACTGTCACCGACAGAGTTCGTTCCAACATTGGGTTAATGCTTAACGAGAGATTAACCCCTCCTCCAGAAGAGACCTACAGTTTACATCGTAAGTTGAGTGGGGCTTATTTGTTGTGTGCTCGGATGAATGCGGTGATCGATACCGAGAAGATCTTCAAGGAGACCGTTGGGTTCGAAGAGCCATGAAACTTTACCTATTTAGTATGTTTACCCCTGTATATATTTAATATACCTTAAAATAAGTTAGACACGGGCCCCGAGGGGTAATATGTGAGACAGAGTAGAGGAATGGAGCCGTTAGAGGAGACACAAAGTTCTCTGCAGCGTGGGGATGCCGAGTGAGCAGATTAGAGGATGTGTCAAGACATATTTGGGGATGAGAATTGACATATTTTGTGAAATAGAAGGGCGGGACTAAATGTGACAGGGAAAAATATGGAGACTTAAAGTTAGGGGCGGGATGGGATGTATGGGCAAAGTATGGGAAAGTACGGGGGGAGTAGAAGGATAGTGAAGGCAGAGAGAAGCGCAGTGAAGGTGTGAGCAGCGCAATGAGAAACATTAGCGCAATGGGTTAAGTAGGGGAATGTTATGAGGGGGAAGGAAGGGAAAGAGAAGGAGGGTGGAGGGGGAAGGGGTGGGAGAGGTCGGGAGTGGGGGAAGTAGATTTGATGGATAGAGTTGATGAGTAGAGTTGATGAGTAGAGTTGATGAGTAGAGTTGATGAGTAGAGTTGATGAGTAGAGTTGATGAGTAGAGTTGATGAGTAGAGTTGATGAGTAGAGTTGATGAGTAGAGTTGATGAGTAGAGTTGATGAGTAGAGTGATGAGCTGATGAGTAAAGGGATGAGTCGATGAGTCGATGAGTAGAGTAACTGTAGTCTGCAGTTGATATGTGAAGTGGAGCAATGCGCCGCTCACTCTTTAGTGACCTCACACCTATTGTATACCCAACAAACAATACACGCTAATATGTGTCTATTGTTTTTCTCTGTAAATATCAAAACTACCAAGTATGGCCCACCAAGCCCAAATCTGGATCGGCATAACAGTCTTGGCACAAAGCGCGGACACTATTTTTAGCAGGAAGCGAAAATATGTACAAAAATATGTAAAAAGTAACAGGAGTAATCTAGGAATAGCAAGGGTCAAGGAGAGGTTCAAGAACGGCAAGATGCTCGATTTGGAAGTATGGCCGAAAATAGAGTGTTCATACAGAGATGAACAGGGGATAGGATTGGGTATTATGTAGAGCCGTATCTCGTTTCGTGTTCTCGAGGTAATATATCCGCCTCATACTTTGAATCGGTGACAGAAAAGTAATAAATCCTAGTGAAAAACAAGAAAAGGTCAGAGTGGGCCGTAAGAAGACAAAGTACGAGAGGCACAATAGATTGGCAAATGCTGAGATAGCTGACGACTCAGCCGAAGACTGAGATGACATCAGGCCTGGCCACCTTTCAACCTAACCCTTGAGACCCCCGCCAATCCCCCCATAATTCTAAAACTCTCCAAGCCATCGAACTGTTCCTACTTGGAATGCTCTTCTGGAATCAAGGCACGAATGCGCTACTGAGTCCTTTTTGTCTCGTTTACAGATTCTGGGCGAAATTTTTTATATAGCGCAAATCAGGACACAGCAGAAAGGAAAAAAGTCCGTTGCAGGCAAAATAGAGGCAGACCTGAGCATGTTATCACGTCAAAAAAATAGACAGCACTCAGTTTAGCTAAACTGGGCAGCAGAAGCGAGCGTTGGCGAAATGTGAAATGGGGTCTAAGAGTAGAAAGTGTCGAATTATCAAAAGATCAAGTCCCCCATATATCCTGGGGTAAGTTCAAGGCGAGCATCGAGCTCAGCTAAATAATATGTGATTTTAATAAACTTTAATGCCTAAAATTTGAAGTGATATGTAATTATTGAATATTTTGTATTAAGATGCAGCAAGATCTATGATGAGTTCGATCTGGAGAGCAATGATAGGGGGGATGGAGAGGAAATGGGGGAGGAAGGAGATGGAGGATAAAGTAAACAAAACGCGTCGTACAGAGGTAATTGAAAGGAGAGGGAATGGTTCCCCTCACATTATGACCTGGTCATTCTGGTGAATTCTCAATCAAATTCATCTGCATAATTTCATACACTAAATAATTGTACGCTCACGACACTCGGATCTGGGGCACCACCCATACCACCTACGCCACCTACACCGCTACCCCACCTAAATTGAAACCAACCACCTCCACCGAACCACCTCACCCTGCTACCACCCCACCCTGCTACCATAACACCCCTCGAAATATCCCCCCCTCAAAGTATCCCTCAATCCATCCCACCCTTTTCAGTCCCAATCAGACTTTTTCATCCTGCGTCTGTTCCACATAATTTCATTTCCTACCAAATTAAGAAAAAAATTCTACATTTTTATAATTTTTAAAAGAACAACAAAATCTAACCGTCTTTAATACTTGTGTTCAAGTTTGAGAGTTGATTGAGCAGCGTACCACACTGCCACTGAATTAAAAACCACGTCCGACCACTGACAGGACCCTTGTTTGACTGAATCGCGTTTCAAATCGAACTCACAGCCCCCTTTTCCCATCAGCGCTTGTTAGTACCACGGGTTTCATTATTAAAAGGCTCCGTGAGTGTCTTGATTTCAAAGACACAGACATTTCATCTACGATTCCATCTGATATTCCAGTTCAAATCGACTCCCTTACTCATCAGCGCTAACCGCGCCTCATCATAATGCATCCTGTTTATCAACAGTACCCGGACTACCCCCAGCAGGGCCAGCCGGTTCAACTGCCATACTATCTTAATTCGAATCCTTCGAGCTCGACAAATATCCGCGGCAACGGGCATGGCCACCGCAACTCCCGTAAGGGCTCGTCTCTGAATTTACACACTATGAACCAGCATCCTTCACAGCAGCACCAGCAGCACCAACCTCCACAGACCCCATTCGATATGCTGTACGGAGCATCGATGCTCCCTCGTCAGTTACTTGTGGGTTCTCCATTTGTGCAGACGCCTGTAGCGTCTTCGTCACCTTCGAGAGGATACTTTTCGGCGGCTCCAGGAGGTCCGACAGGACCGCCGGCTGGTGCAATGGCTCATTCGAAGGACGCCTCTTACTTCAGCTCGGTCATTTCTGGCTCTCCAGTACTGCCAATCCTCGGTAATCCACCGGATCCTGCCACACGACGCAAAAATTCAAACTATATCACGCGCCCACCGCCGCTGATGCGCTCGCTTTCGGTCTCGTCGTCTCTTTCAGACCTCCATTCCCAGGGCCAGTCCACTTCTCGCTCTATACTTCTACGAGACCTTCCTCCTTCTGTTTCATTGACTTCTATCTTGGACAATGTACGTACGGGAGCCGTGGAGAACTGCCATTTCACAGCTCAAGGACGTAATGCTGTGATCTCATTCACCGATGCTGCCTCTCTGCGGAGTTTCATCCAAGAATTCTCCGGCAATCATAAATTGGCTATTCTGTTGAATGCTCCAGACTTGAAAATCGGCTTTGCTCCACCTTCTGCTGCTCCTCACACCATCTCACCGTTCGTAGCTCAGGCTTTAAGCAATGAATCTGCTACTAGAAACGTTTACATTGGAAATCTCGACACCTCCACCGTATCAAAGCAACAACTCAACGATGAATTACTGCAATATGGAGCTATAGACACTATAGATTACATCGAGGACCGTAAAATAGCGTTTGTTCATTTCACCAGTGTGGCCTCCGCCATCAAGGCTGTCGAGCAGATGCCTTTGGATGAGCAATGGTCCGACTGTAAAGTGTTCTACGGCAAGGACAGATGTCTGCAGAATGGTCCACAACCGTCTCAATTCTCGTCTCTGTCGGTGTCGTCAGTTTCCGAGCCTGCTTCGGTCTCGGTTTCTCCGTCATCTTCGTCTACTCCATCCAGACAAAGCTCTAGACTGCAACTGCTGCCATCTCTGCCATCTCTGCAACCACTTGAGATGCGCCAACTTCAAGAGTTGACCTCCACCAAGCATAATATTCTCAATTCCACCCTCTCACAGAAGGCTCTTGCCGCTTCGACACTTCTGCTGCTGTCCAATACCTCTGGACAGCTCAATGTTGGCAACCGTTGTGTTTATTTGGGAAATCTCCACCCGTTCACCACCGTAGAAGAGATCTGTAACGTAGTAAGAGGTGGAATTTTACAGTCGATCCGTCATATCCGCGATAAACATATCTGTTTCCTCGTATTTGTCGACCCCTTGGCTGCTGTGCAGTTCTACGCTACCACTAACATGGATGGGATCCTCGTTCATGGCAAGAAATTGAAGGTGGGATGGGGAAAACATTCAGGTCCACTTCCTAATGCTGTACTGTTACTGGTGACCCTGGGTCTGTCGAGAAATTTGTACATTGGAGTGACTAATGAAGATGATCCAGATCCGGCTGCTAATAGAGTTCCTGACGAGGCCACTTTACGTCGTGATTTCTCAATTTATGGAGAGATCGAGCAGATCAACTTCTTGAAAGAGGGCAAATGTGCCTTTGTGAACTTCACCAACATCTCTTTTGCCATGAAGGCAGTTGAAGATTTCCATCGTGGAGCTTATGCTGAGAAGTTTGATCAAAGATATCTTCCATTCAAGATTAGTTTCGGTAAAGACCGTTGTGGAAACCCTCCGAAGCCAAAGAAACGTAAGAAGAAGAAGTCCACCGGTAAGAGCAGCGAGAATCTCAACAATCTTCAGCAACAACCGGCCCATCATGAGACTATTGTGGCTGCTTTGATTGAAGAGGAACGTGAGAAAGTTCGTAACGGTAATGATCGTAGCGGGGAGGCTCTTGTTTTGGAAAGTATGGGAATCACATCCAAGATGCTTGGATCCGGAGAGAGAGATGACGAGATGGGTATTATAGATGAGAGTGAGGAGGCTAATGAAGGAGATGTAGATGAGAGTGAAGAAGCAAATGAAGGGGATGTGGATGAAGGAGATGTAGATGAAGGAGACGAAGACGAAGATGAAGATTCTGAGGATGACATTGAAATCAAAGGTTTAGAAGCTCTTGACGAAGAAGATGAACATAGAACAATTCAAGCCGATGAATCTTCTAGTGAGTTAACTCTGGAACTGAAACTGGAGCTGAAACTGGAACTTCAAGATCCCGATTCTTCTGCCCCATTACTTCTTCTTTCTCCTAATGCTGACTCACTTTCTCTTGAATATGACTCATCGAACTCTGACTCAGTTTCCATTCTTCTCCGTAATGACGACACCGACTCTTCTTTGATCAAAATTTCAGAAGATAACACTACTCTGACGACTACGACTGGATCTCAACCTTCCCACAAAGGAGATGTCGATGAAAATACTAAAGTTTCAAATAGAACTGGGTCGACCACCCCTCAAGCCAGCAATGGACAACTCTACGACTCAAGTAGGAAGAGCAGTGCATCAGTTAACTACTATCCAAGAGGACAGAACAAAAGTTACTCAAGATCATCGTCTACATCCTACAATGGAGGTCGTCATAACAGCAATGGCAGTGTTATTCATCGTAACAGTTCGGCATCGAATTTCTTCGGGTCCAGACAATCTTCACGTACTCAATTGAATCGTTATCAAGGTCAACCTCAACAGTTTGCTGTTTCTCAGCAATTCAATGCTTTTGCTACGTCGGGATCCCAAGTCATGGCCCAGTATTTACTGCAGTCTCAACATGACAATTTGTTGTATCTGACCCATGTTTTAACTCAGGACCCGCGTCATGAAGTACGTTACGATATAGGTATGGGAGATGACGAAGATGAAGACGAGGAAGGTGGATCAGAAGAAGGTAACGAGGAACTGATTATTGATGACGACGAGTCTAAGAATGAACATCAGCCACAGCACCATGCTCACCGTCAACCAATGCAGTACTATTATTACGATGACTACTATCTGCTGCTGCTGCTGCTGCAACTGCAACTGCAACTGCAAGCTCAGGCTCAGCAGTACAGTCAAGGAGGACCAAAGATGTATCCGATGATGCCTCAGCAGTATGGAGCTCCATATATTTTGGCGGCGGCTCCAAATGGAGGACATCCGGCTCAATATCTGTATGGAATTCCAACTACTCCGGTGATGGGAGCCGCTACAGGACCTCAACATATGGCTAGCCCTTCAAGAAACAACAAAAATAGATATGGCAAGAAAAGAAATGGCTATAATGGATATTGATAGATGTATAGTGAATGAAATTGTATGTATTATAGGAGAGTAGGGAGGAGAGTAGGAGAAACGAGGTGGGAGAAACGAGGTGGGAGAAACGAGGTGGGAGAAACGAGGTGGGAGAACGAGGGAATACGAGGTAGGAAACCCAAGTCCGTCTTCATCAACTCCTCGATCCAATCCCATCCCAATCCAGTACTGAATGCGCTCAACTATGACAATCACTCAATGATTGGCGATGAATGCAAACTCGTGATTCATTGCAGAATATGCAAAGAATATGAAAAGTTTAAAAAATATCTCGAGGAGTAGCCGTGATGAGGTGAAAAATCGCCCAATTAGGAAATAAGTGCGGGACAGGGGATTCGAAACGCAGTAAGGGATCAGATCTAAGAAGATGAGGGACAGGAAAAGGAAGAGGAGAAGGGGAAGAGAATGAGAATGAGACCGATTAGTATGAGACCATCCACGACGTATAGCCATCTAATAGCCATACTCTCTTAACTTACTACCCTCCTTCTCACCTCTCCTTCTATAAAATCTCCACCTATTGAGTCATACACAACACAAATTCCTTGGCATTCCTACCTCTTCAGCGCACTAAATTTCCTTCTAATTTCTTCTAATTTCTCCCATTCCTTCCATTCCCTTCTATTGATTAATCTTATCTATTGTGTGGAATATTGCCCTTGCCCATATCAATTTGCCCTCTGACTCACTACAAATTATTTTTCGCTTTAGGCTTTTACTTTGTGTGCGTTATCTCGTTTAGCGCCGCTCATAGTTAGCCTTTTTCTCGGGGTCTGCCCTTTTCACTACTGTTATCTAGGCGAGCGCCCCCTTTTTTTCTTGCTCCCAAATCTGCCCCTCTATTACTAATCGCTAGCCACTTCCCTTTTGCAAAACCAAGTTCCGTACGATTGGTGCAATTTCGCTCGTCCTGCCCTTTCCTTACTTAACCGTGCGATGAGTTGTCTTTTTCGGATCCCACTCTGCTCTCAGATGAGTCAGATGCATATCAACTATATAAAGCCGTACATCTCCTGCAAATCTGCTAAAGCCTTGTAGATGATCTCTTCAACCAAAATGCTCGGTAAGTCATCCAAATCGAGCCAGTCTGAAGATTCTCGCCCTGCTATGTGCAAGGGAACTTCAAGTTCGGGAAGTTCTCTGTATCCTCAATCAGATTACGGGTCAACTGTCTCTAGTCCTCCTTCAAGTGAAGCTGAATCTAGGGCCAATTCAATGTCTCGGTATGATGCTGTAAGCATCACCGAGATCGATTCCGTGTCTTCGTTGGCTACGGCCTTAACCAATGTGTCATCAATTGGCTCCAATGATCACAAACATACAGGTAATGATGAGGGGGAACATTACGACGTCTTACCATCGTTCTATATGCATCAGGAAATGCTTAACAAGAGTGTGTTTGTCGATCCGGACTTATTTCAAGAACAAAACGCGCCTTCTTACGGATCTTCCACCTCGACTCCAGCTAACCCCGGCGATGTCTCCTCGCTGTCATTCCAAACCAACCTGGACTCCATCTTGGAACATATCGACCAACTTAGTCTCCGTAATGACCCAATCGACATCAAGATCACCCTCACAAAGAAGATGGGACTGGTCAACCAAACCGATAACGAACGTGAAACACCTCTCAAGGAGTTCACCTCCGGTGATTACATCTATGGGTTTTATACTATGAAGAACACGTCTTCGCAACCGATGAGATTCGAACAGGTCAACGTCTCGTTAGACGGGTTCTACACCATCTACAATCACAAGACCAAGAAGATGCAAAAGAAGACCTTCTTGAACATGTTTGACTTATCAAGTGGTATCAATTGGGGGTGTATCCCGATGAACAGTAAAGGTGAAACCTACGGAGCTTACAAAGACAGGGACGGATGTCTCTTGGAGGTGCCTGATAACTTGGTACTTCAACCAGGCGTCACCTATAAGAAATTCTTCACCTTCAAACTTCCCGTACAATTGCTTGACCAGCTGTGTGACTCTCTCCAACAGGCTCATTTGATGGTCCCTCCATCGTTTGGAGTGGCCCATTGCGTCAAGGACCGTATTTATTACAATGAAAGGTTGGGTTATGGCCGTGAGGACTCCATAGGATCGGCCATTGTCACCAAGGACTTGTGTCCAGATGACGTCTCCTGTAATTATTCTGTAAATGTGCGAGTGATAGGCCGTAACACCGATCCTGATGCTCAATATAAATTCTGTATCATGAATCTGAGGCGTCATTTCATCAGATTTATTCCGTTCGGTTTCTGTGTTCCCTTCGAAGATGGAATCAGTACTAAGAGCCAGATAGACGACTTATGTAGGAGGCTTTGGCAAGAGGTGGAGGATACAAAGGCCAGATTGGCTCTTGGATTGGACCCTTGTGATACCAATAGCCCTATCGATTCACATTTATCTGAAGAAGAGCTCGAATCTCGTAAGAGACAACAACTTTTCGAGGATCTGACCGTCAATGGCACCTCTGGACCTACAATTCCTGTTTTCCCACTTTCCAACGTCTCCAAAGAGGTTATTAAACATAAGATTTCTCTTCAACTGAGTGCAAAGAGATCATTCTTTAAGACCGTTAATGGTACCAGATGTTGTAAAACACCAGATTCATGTGACTGTAAGAACAAAAAGATTCAAACCCAATTGGATGTTCAGTCTAACAGACCTTTAGAAGGTCTTCCATATGTTATTCCTGAGTTTATTCTGAATGCCAATGCTCGTAATAGAATGGGATACACTCACAGACTGAATTTAAACTTGATGGGTTCGTCTTTGACCAGTGATGAGAAGAAGAATTTGCATGATATGAGTTTGGAATTCTCGTTCAAGGCATCTGATGCTAACGTTAGACCTCCTACAATAAAGACAGTGTCATGTTCACTCGAAGTCAACACCATATATTCCAAAGATGGTATCCCTTTCACTTTTGATCAGGATTTCTTAACCAGTTCCGAGAACATAGTCCAATTGAAAGCTCTGTTCCAACCAATCGTCGAACTGTTTACACTGCTTCCTAAAGGTACTAAGATTTTAAGCTCAACTTTGAACACTTTGAACTCCATCAACGGACTCAAATTGTCTCAGAAAGATTTACCAGTTTTGAGGATCAAATCTAAAGGAAAGGGTAACAATGGTCTCGAGATGAGTGAGTGGAAATTACAACAATTCCCTGGATATATCGTTTGGAAGAGGGATGTGAAATTCCAAGTTTGTTTGGATGCTCCAAAGAACACCACTTTGATTCCAACGTTCCAAAGTTGTCATGTTTCTAGGTTTTATAATATAAAGGTTCTTATGACGTTTGATAATATCGAGAGGGCTATATTGAAGGTTCCGGTGAGAGTGAGAAAGTTCGACTGGAATGCCGAATGAAGTGGTTTACGTATATAATATTAATTGAATTTTATGAAATGGTGTAGATTGGGGGTAATTTCTCCGGATTGGAGAAAAATGGAGAAGATTATGCGGAGAAAATTAAGCGGAGAAAACTTAACGGAGAAGATTTAACGGAGAAAAATTGAGATTTTCGCACTACATTCATTTGGTGTAACGAGGTAACTCTCCCGCACAATCCAATCCCTCACAAGAGTTCATTTTGATGAGATATCGATGAACTGTTGAAGTCAGGATACCCCTACAAAGTGGTGGAACAGATATAAAATGAGAGTCGGAGTCTCTGTGAGGTATCACGCCATTCGTGGTGCGAAAAGAGGGTTCAAATCAACATCCTCAGTATGGAATACCTCTCATATAGATCAATTTAAAGGTGGGCGTTTAGAGCTGGGAAGTAGAGCAGATGGGCCGAAGGTTTCTGAGCTTGAAAGAGGTGGAAAAGGGCCATTTAGGTCACTGGAACCATCTGTGACGTCATCAAATGACACCAAAACTTCCATTCGTCTCATTTTCGACGACCAAAAGTACTGGCAAGCCTTCAATAACCAAGCCAGAACCAGCAAGACCGACAAAGGTTCAAATACAACGGTCATAAGTGGACCTGCTGCTTCTACTTTGAAGTTATTTGGATTCCGGACCTTACCAGAGTCGGGATTATTCGCAAATCCGTACCTCAAATCCCCAAAAGGGTTGAAAGAATTTGCCGATGAGTCATTGGATAAGCTGAAACTTTTAGTGGAGAGCATGATCGAGGACGATTCCGAGGAAGGAATGAGGAATTATATCCGTAATTTGGATCGTCTCAGTGATATTCTTTGTAGAGTGATTGATTTGCTGGAGTTTATTCGAGTTGTCCACCCAAGTAGAAGCTTTGTGGACGCCGCTCAAGATGCTCATCAACTGTTGTATCAGTACATGAATGTCCTCAATACTTCCTCGGCATTATATGAGAAATTGAGTAAGGTTTTGCATACCGAACATATCAGGAATCAACTCAGCCCAGAAGAGGTGAGTGTAGGTGAGTTATTACTCACCGATTTCCTTCGTTCTGGTATCCATATGGATGAACAAACCAAGGCCAATTTCGTAGAACTTTCTCAACACATTTCGCTTGTAGGTCAACATTTTATAAATGGAGTAGGTCAGTCAGCTCAAGATCATGCCATGGTTGATTATGAAGCTCTCAAGAAAAGTATGGGTGAACAATTTGTAAAGATGTTACCTCAAAGTAGACTCAAAACTGTTGGTCAGTCTAATTCTGACTCTTCAATTGGGTCGAGACAATGTAAAGTATCTCTTTATGGACGTACTCCTCTTGAAATTCTTCGTTCATGTCCTGATAGAAGTATCAGAAAGGCAGTTTGGACCCAATTACACCTGTCACCTCGAGATCAAATCGATTTACTTGATCTGTTCTTGAAACAACGTGGAGTTTTACTGCATTTACTTGGCCATGGCTCTTACAGTGAGTATCTGTTACTGGATAAGATGGCCAAATCACCTAAAAATGTGATGAGTTTCTTACAAAACTTGGTCAAACGTATTTCTCTGGGGGTAAATGGGGAATTGAAGGAATTAAAGGCTGCCGAACCCATTGCAAATGATTCCGATTCAGATTCCACAGTTTATCCATGGGATAGAGATTATCTTACGGCTCTTTATATGCTGCAAAAGAGACGTCCGGCTGCCAATGACCAAGATATACTGAATTTCTTCTCCGTAGGTACCGTCATCGATGGTCTTTCTCAATTATTTAAACGTATTTATGGAATTGAACTCGTTCCTTGTCCAGCCGCAGAGGGAGAAGTCTGGGCTCCGGAAGTGAGGAAATTCCACGTAGTCTCAGAAGACGAAGGAACCGTAGGAATCATTTATCTTGATTTGTTCTACCGTCCAAATAAGACACTTAATCCTGCTCATTTCACAGTCTGTTGTTCGAGAAGAATTTACCCTGAGGAGGTACTTCCAGAGGACAAATTCAGATTGAAACATGAGACTGTTCATACAAATAGCAGTAGTGAGGGTGATTTATTCCAATTGCCTGTGATCTCGTTAGTATGTAATTTCCAACCCGAGCAAGTTTCGCCGTCTCAAACGGCAACTTTACTTTCTCTTTCTCAGCTTGAAACTCTTTTCCATGAGATGGGACATGCCATGCATTCGATGCTTGGTCGTACCAATCTTCATAATGTTTCGGGAACTAGATGTCTGACCGATTTCGTCGAACTTCCTTCTATTTTAATGGAGCATTTTGCTCGTGATCCTAGAGTTTTAACAATGTTTGGTAGACATTTCCAAACCGGAGAACCTCTTCCTCCTCAACTTTTACAAGCTCACCAAGTAGATAATAGTTTCTTGAAGAATTGTGAGACTTTGGGCCAGGTCAAAATGCTGCTTCTCGATCAACTTTTACATTCCAATGCTGTATTTGATAAAGAGTTTGATTTGATCAAGATTTATCATGATTTGGAAGCTCATTTGAGGGTTCTTGCCGATACCGAAACTAATTGGCCTGGTAAATTCGGTCATCTTTTCTCGTATGGATCTGTATATTATTCGTATTTACTTGATCGTGCTATTCTGGCCCATGTTTGGAATCATCTTTTCGCTGCTGATCCATTAGATCGTGCTAGTGGAGAGAAGTTCAAGGATCAGATTTTGAAATGGGGAGGGTCTAGAAATCCTTGGTCATTGCTTGCGGATGTTTTAGATGATCCACGACTTGCAAAGGGGGATGAGCAAGCTATGCAAATTATTGGTGACGTTAAAGAGATTTAAACTTGGATATATTTAATTATTTATTGATTTATATTATGTAGGGATGTGTAGGGATGTGTAGGGGTGCGTAGGGATGTGTAGGGATGTGTAGGGGTGCGTAGGGATGTTTAGGTGACGATGCTTAGGGTCAGTAATGAGAGTGAGAAGGAAAACATTTCAATGACAAGAGTTAGCAGAATAATATGGTAGTGATAATGAGGTGAAGATGGTGAATAAAAAAGGGATACAGGTCGTGTAATTTGTGCTAAAATAATAGGGGTAACTGGTGGTAACGAGGGATGAAGGAAAGAGGAGATAGCTAGAGGGCAACCCACGGGGCATTAAAGGTGACAGGTCATGATTCTGTTCAAGAGATATTGTAGCTTCATCAGGATGTAATTCGCGTGTCGTACATAATTTATTTTGCTTATTCACTATATTTCCTCTATATCTTCAGTATGTATTTTCTATGTATTTTCTATGTATTTTCTATGTATTTTCTCTCTACCCTTCAGCAGTTTATTTTCTATGCTTTCGTATAATTTCCTTGTATTTTCCCTATATTTTCTGTATTTTCCCTATACTTTCTGTATTTTCCCTCTATTTTCGTATATTTCCCTCTATTTTTTGTATCCCCTCTTTCCCTTATCTATTTGGTCGTGCACACCCAATTTCTCGCCACATCCTCTACCTCCAAAGAAGATCAAAGAAGATTCCATTCATTTTCGTCTAACATCCAAACTTGTTCAGATACAACCAACCCCCAGATAATGAGTGACTCCATCAATATCACTGTCAAGTCATCTGGTGACAAGAAATATGCCATTGAGATCTCTCCAGAACTGAGTATCTTGGATTTAAAGCAAAAGGTGGCCGAGGCCGCCGAGATCCCACTGGAGAACCAAAGGTTGATCTATTCCGGTAGGGTTTTGAAGGACGGAGATAAGGTTGGGAGTTATAAGATCCAGAATGGACACACTATTCATTTGGTAAGAGGTGGAGGAGGTAGTTCGCGTGCCAGTGCTGCTAGACCAACCCCTGCTCTGTCTACTACTCTGACTGCTAGTTCTACAACTGAAGCTCTGGGATCTACTGGGGCTCCAAATAATATCGCTTCGGGTCAAGGAGGTGCTATGAATAACCCATTCCTCCTGTTGACCAATCTTCAGAACATGGGTTACAATATCCCAATGCCTAACGAGTCTCTTTTTGGTGCTGATGGTGGGGTGACTTCTATGCCTGATGAAAATACCATTGCTGATATGCTTGAACAGCCAGGAATGCAAAGTATGATGAACCAAATGTTATCTGACCCACTGATGCTTGATATGATGATTCAGAATTCTCCTCAGTTGCGTAGTATGGGTCCTATGGCTCGTGAGATGTTACAGAGCGACCATATGAGACAAATGTTGACTAATCCACAGTTCATTCGTTCTGCTCTGGCTATGAATAGAGCCATGCAAGGTTCTGGAGCTGGTGCTTCAGCCTTTCCTGCTCCTGGTCCCGCTACTGGGACCGAGAATAGTACTGAGAGCAGTGCTACTGCTTCTACAGAAGGTGGATCTGGAGCTGGAAGTGGGGCCACCGGAGCCGCTGCTTCTGGTGCCGCAGCCAATCCATTTGCTGCTCTTTTCGGAGGTGCCAATCCATTTGCCGGAGCTGCTGGGGCTGCCGGGGCTGCTGGTTCAGGTGAAGCTGCCGCTAATCCTTTCATGAACCCAGAAATGTTGAATATGCTCATGGGAGGAGCTGGTGGGTTTGGTGGATTCGGAGGTGCCGCCTCAGAAGCTCTGCCTCTGGATACTAGACCTCCAGAAGAAAGATACGAGACCCAATTGAGACAGTTGAATGATATGGGATTCTTTGACTTTGACAGAAACGTCAGTGCATTAAGAAGAAGTGGAGGATCTGTTCAAGGTGCAATTGAGTTGTTATTGAACGGTGCAGTTTAAATAGGAATGGTATTGTGATTTAAGACATGTAGGGATAGATAGACAAGTCGGGAGATGTAGTTAGTAAAAGAATTAGAGTAAAAGAGTTTAGAGTGGAGGGTAGATCTGAATTTAAGGTCGTGCATATTTAACTAATTATGTTGTTCCTAAAGGGCAAAAAAATCCGATCGGAAGTGGGAACATCGGGAGGCAGAGATTGGGTCGAGATTGGGTCTAGATAGGGGTCCAGATAGGGGTGGAAATAGAGGGCAGGGAAAGACCAATATATATCAGATACAGCGCTACAGGCACAAATAGTATGTATAATTAATGCCAACATCTAAAAATATGTCTCCAACTTATGTCCCCTCCTCTCTGCCCTTGCCCTTCCCTCTTCTTCCGAAACAAGAACATATTTCCATTCCTAAAACCTAAAAAAAAAATAAACATTTTCCTGAACGTTCTTATATTCCCATAAGAACAAGAACAGATCTGTCTCATCTAGTCAACAAAGATGTACAACGCTTATCGAGACGGGGCATCCGGGAGTCATTACTCTCAATCACAATCGCAACTGCCAGGACAGCAACAAACCTCGCAATCACTGCAATTACCGCCTCCTCTGCCACATATCCTGTCGCAATCTCCCTCTCAAACACCAAGTCAAGCTCAATCCGGATCATTTGCAGGCGCTCTGACTAGTGGATCCGCCGATAATATCAGTCTCATCCATAACAGTCTTCGCAGCTTGACCAACTACGCTCAATATGCCATCCAACAAAATGGAACTAGTATGGAAATGATTGGATCTGTCTTAAAAGACGGTTTCAAACAAGTCGCCGATTCCATGAGCGGATTATCAAAACAAATCGAGATCAACAATAAGGTTATGTTGTTTCTGTTGAACCAAACCTATAATGGAGGATCTGGTAATCCGAACGGTGCGCAGTTTGCATCCGGAAGTGGATATGATACTTCGGAAGAATTCAGGAAATTGTTGGGTCACGTGAACAATTTGGGTTCTGGTACTGGGACAAGTGGTGGGGCCGGTGGTGGTGGTGGGACCGGTAGTGGGATCACGACTTCTAATGCTGCGTCAGTAACGTCATCTCCAGCCATTCCTCATCATCAATCACAAACTCATAGTCATGTAAATTCTCCTCTTGTCGGTGGTCTGTTATCACGTAATTCTTCGGCTGCTAGATTATATAGTGATTCGACCAATGCGGCTACGGCTACTTCAATGCAACAGCAAGTTCAATTAAATGCTGCTGCTGCGGTAGCTGCCGCTGCCCATCAAAGAGTTGGTAGTAATACAAGTAATACTAGTAATAGTAGAAGAGTTGGTGGAGCTCACAGCTCAGATCTTTCTAATCACCGAGTTGGAAATTCACCTGCTCAAAGTATTTCAGCTTCTCTTAGATCTAATAATGGAAGTGCCAATACGACTCCGAATTTATCGATGACTTCGGATTCCATGAGACTGTACCATTTGCAACAACAGCAACAACAGCACTCTGGAACTGTAGGAGGCAATAGTCCAAAAGCTGGCGGACTTCTTGCCGATAATAGAGCTCGTACTTCTTCTCAACTTTCATCCTTGGATCCTACTAATTCTGGATCTGCAAATAACCTTTCAGGAGATGCATCTCCAGATTCACATCAAAGTAAAAAGCAAAAGAAAACTTATCGTGATCATGAACCTATTTATGTGTTATCACAACCTTCTAAGATCACGATTCGTGAGCTGTGGCAAGAATATGCTGTAGGATTGGATGGGTCTCCAGCTGTGCGTGATTTAGAAATCAGGTATAAGACTCGTTGGCGTGGGGGTTCTAACCATACTATTTCTAAGCAATATACCAACAGAATTGCTTTCTATAAATTCCTTGAAGAATTGGAACAACAAAATCAACTTGAGTATGGGTTGAAATTCCTTGAAGAGTATTGTGCGAAGAATGGAGATAAGAATTTGAGATGGTTACAATTTAATATTCCATCACATCAGGATTTCCGTAGATGGTCGTATGAGAATGGTAGGGCTGTTTAGGATAAGATTATGTAAACTATGAATTGGGACTAATATACGATGTAGTATTTTATAGATAGTAGTGATTGTAGTATATTAGCTTCAATGTTAGACACTATACGGTCTAAATTCTGCAAGGAATATCCTGATAGTATACGTTTATATTTCACAACTCACATAATTCCTATGTTTTATAATTTATAACACTTATATACCATTAAAGTTATCACCAATAGGGCCGTACTATAAATATATAATTTGTAGAATTGAATATTGTTTTACAGAAAAACCAACTCGAACTCAGCACGAACTCCTACAGCTACCTTGAAATCCACTACATAATCTGTCCTGTAGAAGTCCAACTCCAACTCCAACCCCCTTCAGATCAAATCCTCAATTGGGGGTACATTCCCATTCTGAAAAGAGTCGTGCACTCCCAAATTCCCAATCAAGTAATTTAACTCGAACAAAAAAAACCTCTCTAAAAAGTCAAATCAAAGCTCAAATTTAATGGTGAATTGATGAAGGCGAGTGCTCTGGAGGGGATAATATGAATGAAATTGAGAGTAAAAAGGATGGTGAAGTGGTGTTAAGTCCAAGCGCTGAGTCTCGGGAAGCTGGTTCAAGTGAAAAATCACTGTCACCTTCATTAGATGGTACTCAAAAGGGGGGCGACGAGCCACTGAAGAAACCAAGCGACGAATCGCCAAACGCCTCCAGCGGTAAGGATAAACCCACACCTTCTGACTCTCTGAGCAAGTCAAAAGACTCTGACGTTCCAGAGTCAGACCCCTGGAAATTGAAATATCATCAGCCAAAAAGACCAAGTGAAATCACCTTCGATGTTCGTCCTCAATTAGAAGGAATGGAATTTGTCGAGCTCATTTGGCAACAATCAGTACTGGCCATGCTTCATTCACAAGGGATATCAGCTAATAAACTTGCCATTGAGAAGTTGGTGAGCCTCGGATCCGAATATTTATTCCAATTGGTGAAGAATTTACATCAGTTAGTCGAGGTTCAACGTCGTAGAAAGCCACTGAAGAAAGATGTCAAGTTATTAGTCCGTGAGGCTGGCTGGGATTTGACAGAATTGCATGACAAATGTGTTGAAGAGAAGCAAAGACAAAAGACCGACCCACAGTTCCGTTCACAACTCAAACGCATAACAGAAAATGCTAAGCAACTACTTGATTCTGAATCCAATCCTGACTTTGAACTCGATGAATCTGATCCAGCTCTGCCATTGTTTTATAATCAAAGATTTGAGATTTTGGATTTGTTTCCTACTAGACCTAAGGCCAAGTTTCCTCGAATGTTCCCCGAGTTACCTCCGGAATATACGTATAAGAAGACGGCTGTTTATAATAAGTTGGTTGAGGATCCTCGAACACTTCGTGATAGGTTAGCATTGGAGAGTCGACATGGAGAGAAGCTGCTTCAACATTTACTTGAGGGGTATAAAGAGGAAGAGACCGAACAGGAGAAAGAAGTTGAACAGAAGGAAGAGACAGAACATGAGGAGGAGGTCGATAATACAGAGAAGACAGAAACAGAGAAGATAGAGACAGAACAAGAGAGCGAGAGAGAAGAGAAAGAAGAGACAGTGAAGACAGAGAATGAAGAGAAGACTGATACCGAAGTTACTACGATGGTTGAGAGTAATGGAACAAACTTGCTTGATCAACTACCACCTGCCGCCACTCCAGACGCTACGGCTGGTTCTTCTGCTGGTGCTCCTGCTGAGGAGAACATAATTGTAGTCAATGAAGAGGCCAAGAATCCCAAATATTTCGATATCGAAGCTCACGCTAGACGTAGAGTACTGATACTTGAACTGAGAAGACTGAAAATCGATGCAGAAATTCAATTCAAGAGAGAACATCCAATTCTGCGTATATCTTATGAATTAGGTGCATATACCGATAAAGAGCCGTTGAAGATTGACGATGACTCTGTGTCTGCATTGATTAGTTCGTATTTACTCGAAGAATATGACAACACAGTTAGTCTGGTGAAGAAACAGGCTCAGAAGAGAGCTATTAGATTGAAGGAAGAAGCCGAAAAGAGACGTAAATTGCTTGAAGAACAAGAAAGAGAAAGGAAAGAGAAAGGAATTCAGCAGACGTTTCAATTCGGAGAAGGAATGGAAGAAGATGAAGAGGATGAGATTGATAATTTCAATTTTGAGTTTGATGAGATGGAGGAAGAAGAAGCTGAGTCCAAAATTGATTCTGAAACTCCTATTGTGCTGGAGGGTGTTACCGACCCTGTAAACGTTGAGTCGGTAAGCCTGGAACCGGTAAATCTGGACTCAATTGACGTCAACTCAGCTAGCTTGGACCTAGAAAGTAATCAGCCAGAGGACTCGGACATGATTACTCTGAATCCTCAAGAAAGTACAACTAAAATCGAAGAAGAAAGTGAATCTGAGATTGATTTTGAATTTGAAGATGAAGTTGATAATGAGAGTGTAATGAAGAATGAAGAATTGAAACTAGACGATTTGACTGAACTGTCTGAGTTAAGTCAGCCAATAGCTGAACCAACTGCTGAACCAACGGCTGAACCAACGACTCAAACAGTCCCTGTCCTGACAGACCCAACCCAACTGAATAATCCTGACGACGAAGAGGAATGGGATGACGATATGTTCGAAGACATCGACTAACAACCTAGACCTGTACATCCACACCATCTGTATATTAATACATGTAAATTACCATAACCCATTAGACGTATACCTAAATAGGAAGTCCATCCAAATAGGAAATCAATCCACACACTCCACACTTTCCCTATAAAGTACCTTCCCCTTCCAGTAATAAGCAATTAACTGCCCATCCGTTTAACGAAAAACTAAAAGACAAAGGCAATAGTAAAGAGTCAAGTTAAGGGCTGTTGAAACTATTGAGATAAAGCACAAGAATCAGCATTGAACCTGGCTGAATTGTTAGCGCGGTAATATAAATTGTGCATAAAATCGAGAATTGCGAAACTGAAAAGTATAAAAATCACTTTAAAACTTAGCTGAACATAGACAAGAGACAGGACATACAAAACAAAGAGTACAAAACAAAAAGTACAAACAGTACACAACGAGTAAGAGCCTATAAGATGTCAGATACACCCACAGAGATCAAATTGGCTAACTCTATACCCTTCCCAGTCACTGTGGTGGGAGTGCTAGTCAAGCCGGGGGATCACGTGACCAAACACACTCCGATATTGCACTACAAATACTGGGAATATCGCGATGACCCTGAACAATTGAAACAGAAAGAAGATAATCCGGAGCAATTCCGTGATAAAGACGTGGGTAAAATCCGAATGGAATTTGCTGGAAGCTATGAAATACCAATGGAGGGGGAAGTCAAGTCGGTACTTGTTTCGGTGGGGGATGAAATCGTCCATTCTGACCAGGTAGTTCTGACCGTATTAGAGCCTTGTTCTCATCCAATTCAGTATAGTGGACTTTGTGCAGTATGTGGTAAAGATTTGGAGGAAGTTGATTATTCAGAATATAAGCCGGAGGAGAGGAACTCTGTGGCTGTCAGTTATGGATCCTCTAGTATAAAGATGAGTCTTAACGAGGCTGAAAGAATTGAACAGGATCTGTTGAAAAGACTTGTCAAAGAAAAGAAATTGATTTTAGTAGTGGATTTGGATCAAACCGTAATCCATGCTACTGTAGATCCGACTGTAGCTGAATGGCAAGCTGACCCTTCCAACCCAAATTACTTCGCTGTTAAAGATGTACAGAAATTCAGTTTGGAAGAAGTGCCCTTTGTAGCTCCAGGTTATACAGGACCAAGACCACAGCCAACTGTATGTTGGTATTATGTAAAATTAAGACCGGGATTACTGGAATTTTTAGAAAAGACCTCGGAAAAGTTCGAAATGCATATCTATACAATGGCCACTAGGGCCTATGCTAAAGCTATTGCTAAGATAATCGACCCTGATGGTCGTTATTTTGGTGATCGTATTCTCAGCAGAGATGAAAGTGGGTCGTTGACTCAAAAATCCTTGAAAAGATTGTTCCCAGTCGACCAATCGATGGTTGTAGTGATTGACGACCGTGGAGATGTTTGGAATTGGAGTCCAAACTTGATTAAAGTAGTTCCTTATGATTTCTTCGTAGGTATTGGGGATATTAATAGTTCATTTTTACCTAGACAGCATGCACTTTTGGGTCCTTCCAAGAAGAGAAAGTCCATAGCTGATTTAGAGGAGAAGATTAATGCTGAAAAAGATGAGAAGGAATTTGGTCATAGGGAAGATGAAGAAGAAGCAGATGAGAGTGGTGTCAATGACGATTCTGATACTACTATGATCAAAGATGATGAAGCAGATGGAGTAGAATCAGATTCGGAATCTAATGCCGATTCTACTTCGCTTTCTATTTCTCCAGTGGAAAGAATCCTCGCTTTAGGTGGAGGAGAGGACAATACTGGACTTCTGGCTGTTCAATCTTCTGAAAGAAATGCTTCTTTGGAACAACAGCAACATGAGAGACCATTGGCAAAGTTACAACATGATCTTGAACAAATTGTAGAAAGAGAATCCAAGAATAATACTCCTAAATCTAAAGAATTACAATCCGATTCCGATTCTGGGTCAGGACCTGGAACTGGGGCTGAGTCCGGATCCGGTTCAGACTCAGGTTCAGACTCAGACTCTCCTACTCTCAATGAAGAAGATTTGGAAAGTCGTAACTTATTGTTCGACGACGATACAGAACTTCAGACACTTGGAATGGCATTAATTAGAATCCACAACGAGTTCTATTATGAATTTGACGACAAACTGAAGTCCAACTCCACCCCAGATGTCAAGGATATCATGAACCAAATGAAACAGTATGTTTTCAGTGACTGTACGTTCTTGTTCTCCGGGATATTACCGTTGGGATCTCGATTAGATAGTGCCGATATTGTGATTTGGGCTAGATCTTTTGGTGCTAAAGTTGTAGCCAACTTCAACAAGTCTGTAACACATGTAATCTGCCGGTCTCTGGGGACTTTTAAAGTGAAATTGGCCAAGACAATCAACCCAAATGTAAAACTTGTACACCCCGATTGGATATTCAAATGTATAGCTTTATGGGAGCAAGTTCCAGATGATGAATTTGCCTTACATTTAGAGCCATCAGACTTGCTTTCGCAGCAACAAGTTGATGATTACTTAAAAGTGCATAGTATTGAGGATCCAAAGAGTCTGGAATTACGGGAAAGTGAAGATCTGGATAGTAGTAGTGAAGCACCTAATTTCATAGAAGGAATTGAATGGGATGATCTTGAAATGGAAGGGTTTTCTGATTCTAGTGATGAGGAAGATCTGTCTGGAGGTCATGAAGATTCAGTTAAGAAGAGAGATCGTGAGGATGAGATGGATACAGATACTCCATTGAAGAAAAGTAGAATAGAAGAGGAGGGTGAAGGAGAAGGAGAAGGAGAAGGAGAAGGAGAAGGAGAAGATGAAGGAGATGATGAAGATCTCATGAATGAGATCATGCTGGAACTTGAAAATGACTCAGATGAGTAACTCAAACTCCAACCTACATTGTGTATATCGTAATTAATTCATTTAGAGGCATAAATATTCATAGTTTATTCAAATAGAAGCATTGGACGACTCCTCCATAATGGTTTCATGAACCAACTCGTTTCTGTCAATCTTGTTGACACGATTCAGAGCAAATGGATCAACTACTGTTTGCTTGAACTTTCTTGCAGGAACCTTCATCTCAAAGAGCATATCCAATTCAGAGTAATTTCTGTTCTTGGTCTCTGGGATCCTCAAGTAGATGTAAGCGATGGAAAAACAACTAATTCCTCCCCAGAAGAAACCGGTTTTGGCACCCCAGTTCCAAGAAGTAGAGTTCAATTGGTATGGAGTAAGAACAGAGATAACAATATTAAGAATGTTGAAACAGGTTCTTCCAAGCACAATGGTCTTGGTTCTAAGCCGGTTAGAAGCAAGTTCAGGTACTAAACAGAAACAAACAGCACCGATGGAGATCTCAAACAAGAAGTGGAATATGATCAACATGGATCCGACTCCCATTTTAGCCGCGTTATTATCATCAGGAGCACATCCTAAACCTCCGATAGTCATCATAGCAGTACACATGGCAATAGAGCCGTAGAAATACAAATCCCATCTACCAACTTTGGTGGATAAAACCCAGGAAACACAGCAACCAACGAAAGCAATTCCATACTCGATCAACGATAAGGTGAATGCTTTACTGGTGGAGATTCCAGCAGCTTTATAGAAATAAGTAGAATAAGATACCAATGCTAAACCAGAGAGATTCTGGATCATATAGGTACAACAAGCAAGTTCAGTTCTTCTTCTGTCAACACCTTTGAACAATTCTCTGTAGGACGTAGATTTCGATACTTCCATCTCAAGTTTGGAGGTCAAATGCATCATATTGACCATTTTATCTGCCAAATCATCGATATCAGGAACACTCTCAGATTTAGTTAACAATCTTCTGGTGGATCTTCTTGCTTCTTCAAGTCTGTCCTTTTTAACAAGCCACCATGGACTTTCTGGCAGTAACCATAACACAATCATTAATGGAACTGGGAAGATCCATTGGACTACCCATGGAAGTTTGAAACTCAAAGTTCCATCGTAACCAGAAGCAGCTTTCAAGACAATTTGCGAGATAAACTGTCCCAAGACCCAACAATGATTTGTCCAACTGGTAAGGACATACCGAAGCAGAGCTGGCAGGACTTCAGAGGCATAACTCACAGTAAGAGTTTGCATGAACCCCCAACAGACACCTAAACAAAATTCACCAGCCATAATATCAGCGACAGAACGAGAAAATACCAAGAGGAAGATGAAACCAGTAGTGACAATCTCAGCACAGATCAAAGCCTTTCTGTAACCGATCCGGTCGGCTACAATACCGGATAATACCAAACCAAGAATTTCACCAACGTAACAAACCATAGTAATTTTAGTTTGAGTTGACAGTGGAATATTGTAAGAACCATCAGGTTGCAAATTACCATAAGTTTTGTTGAATTGGTCAAGACCGAAAAGATTCAGAAGTAAATTCTGATCAAATCCCGTGGCCACAATACAGAAGTTAACCGACATACTCCAGATAGTAGCTTTAGGGTAAGATCTAAGAGCTTGCATAATGGTTAAATTTTTTTCAGCTTTGGCAGCTTCATTGGCATCACCTGCCATTCTACCAAGGAACTCATCAAGGACGTCATCCTTTGGATGAACAGTCTCGATATGTTCGGAATATTGTTTGTCGACCGACTCTGCGTGTTCAACTGAAGCTTTTGATTCTGACATTATTAATGTTAGAAATTAAAAAAAAAAGGGGATACAGATGAGAGAAAATATTATTGTACATGTTACTAGGATATTTATATGAAGATGATCTGGAGTTGACCGAAGAGTGATAATGGGGTCTCGGTGACCATCTAGCCGTATCCACACCCCTTGCCCACATTATCATAGAAGATACGCAAATGGGGGGCTATATGAGGCTGTCTATTCTGGATACGGAAAAAGATATAGATAACGTAGCTACTCCACCCTCTAGTTAGTTGACGGCAGGGTGAATGGAAGCTGTCACAAGCAAGCTTTAAAGGAAATTAAACTTTTTTCCAACTCAGCAATCAAACAATCACCCCCCATAATGATAGGCTATTTTCGAATTTTTTCGTCCTATGAAATGACCATTTGCTGTCACCCCACAGAAGTTACCAAATAGGAAATTATTGCAGTGAAATGAGCGCAATTATGAGGTCATAATTAAAAGAACGTAAGGGAGGGTTCTGCTCTTGAGTTTGGCGGGAAGGGTTAAAACAAAGGGGAGATCTGTGGCGGGATAATGGACAGGGAAGGTCCGATGTGGGGGAGGGGATATGAAGAGGATCAGTTACGCAGTTCCGAGGATGACGGAGGGATGGGGGTCCGTTGGGTCCGTTAGGGGTCTGTGATGGGACAGTGATCAGACAATAATGGGGCTCCGTTTGAAGGATTGAAATAACTGAATCCCGATTGAATAGTAGTAGAGAGGCCAGATGTGTAAAAACTTTAGATCATTAGAAAGCCCCAGTAGATTAGGAACACCGGAATATTCGAACGGTTAACCTCCAACTATTTCTACTATTCCAACCGTTTATCACCCAAATTTCTCTCCTAACTACACCTTAAACTCAAGTAATACAAAAAAACATGTGATTATCAAACTCATCGGTGTTTAACCAGCGGATAACCGGACTTCAGGAACAAGGTATCTCGGAACTCCCCCCCCATCGGTCACGGAAATCCTTTAATAGATATCTCGGGCTTCCGACTCCCAGAATAACCCACTATACCCCCCATACGTCCATCATATCTGACTCATTCTTCAATATCATTCACCGGCCCCATCTGCTCCACCATAGTCTATTTTCGCCTCCTTTTAGCGTCATCATTTCCTGAGTGACCCCCAAACTCATCTTAGTACGTGCATAAGACTGCGCAAAAGTGCAAGCGCGCAAATGCGCAGGGCAGAAACCCATCTGCCATTTATTTCACGGGTTTACACGTAAAACTCAAAAAAACACATTTTTTTCTGCCAAACACAATTTCCCTACGATGTGAAAAATTTTTCATTTAGTTTTTTTTTTTCATATTAAAATTTTTTTGAATTATATTTGTTCAATTGTTAATATATCACTATAGATTAATTATATAAAACCGAAATGGGTGCCTACAAGTATTTGGAAGAATTACAAAGAAAGAAGCAATCTGATGTTGCTAGATTCTTGCTCCGTGTCAGATGTTGGGAGTACAGACAAAAGAACGTTATCCACAGAGCTTCCAGACCATCTAGACCAGACAAGGCTAGAAGATTAGGATACAAGGCCAAGCAAGGATTCGTTATCTACAGAGTCCGTGTCAGAAGAGGTGGTAGAAAGAGACCAGCTCCAAAGGGTGCTACTTACGGTAAGCCAACCAACCAAGGTATTAACCAATTGAAGTACCAAAGATCTTTGAGATCTACTGCTGAGGAGAGAGTTGGTAGAAGAGCTTCTAACTTGAGAGTCTTGAACTCTTACTGGGTTAACCAAGATTCTACTTACAAGTACTTCGAGGTTATCTTAGTCGACCCATCCCACAAGGCCATCAGAAGAGATGCTAAGTACAACTGGATCTGTAACCCAGTTCACAAGCACCGTGAATCTAGAGGTCTTACTGCCACTGGTAAGAAGTCCAGAGGTATCAACAAGGGTCACAAGTTCCACAACACTTCCGCTGGTAGAAGAAAGACCTGGAAGAAGCAAAACACCTTGTCTTTGTGGAGATACAGATCTTAAGTTGGTTAACAGCTTTAGTTCTTTTTTCTTTACAAGCAGGTATTGGTTATTTGAAGTTTTTGACAAGTTTCTCTATAATAATGGAGGGGGTTTGAAAAGACTGAGAGAATCGATGCATTTGATTCGTATATAGTGAATATATCTACTAGGTATGGGTTATTGAGGTGTAGATCATGTAGAGATAGTTTAGAATATAGCTTTAAAGTTGTATGTAAAATGAGTTAAAATGCACTACCTTTGGGATGAAATTGTTAGCGCAGTGAAAGCAGTGAAAAGGTAGAGAAAATATAGGGAAAATATAGGGAAAATGAGCGTACAGTCAAAAGGTAGTTAGAAATTAGTAGAAAAAAAGAGGTAGATGGGGGTTGTTCAGTGTGAAAAGAGGGTGAATAAGTAAAAGGTAAAAGAGGTAAAAGAGGTAACAGGTAGAAGAGGTAACAGGTAGAAGAGGTAAAAGAGATAGATAACGAATATGTTACAGCTCAAACAATCACAAAGAATTCTGACAAACCTCGATGAAAACCCATCTCCCAATCCAATCTCTGTACCATCAAAATATTTCATAACACTATAGAAAAGTCGATATTTCCAACCAGCCTAATTTCTGCCCTTCTTCTTTCCTCAGTTTCTCCTTCAACTTTTTTCCTCATCTTTTCCCTTTGAACTTGCCTAAATTTCCTTAATCTTCCTTTAATTTCCCTCCAATTTCCTCTCTGCGTTACACATGTTTTTTTGACTCCTATCGTTAGGAGTCAAATTCCCTCCCATTTTTGACTTCGTTTTATTAACTCCCCCCTTTCAGATCGCTAATTAATCCTGAAAAAAATTTTTATTAAGCACACTATATATTGAGGAGCAGACCTGCTGATCAGCGATCGATTTATTCTGCAATTGAAAACTCCACAAACATGAGTGACTACACAAAGACTGCTATCTTGTCTGTCTACGACAAGACCGGGTTATTGGACTTGGCCAAGGGCTTGGTCGAGAACAAGGTTAGATTATTGCTGTCGGGAGGAACCGCCCGTTTACTTAGAGAATCTGGTTTCCCAGTCGAAGATGTCTCTTCCATCACCCATGCCCCAGAGATGTTGGGCGGTAGAGTCAAGACTTTGCATCCAGCCGTTCACGGTGGTATTTTGGCCAGAAACTTGGAAAGTGATGAGAAGGATTTAGCCGATCAACACATTGAGAAGGTTGACTTTGTCGTCTGTAACTTGTACCCATTCAAGGAAACCGTTGCTAAGATTAACGTCACTATTGAGGAGGCTGTTGAAGAAATTGATATTGGAGGTGTCACTTTATTGCGTGCCGCTGCTAAGAACCATGCCAGAGTCACTATCTTGTCCGATCCAAAGGATTACCCTAAGTTTTTGGAGGAATTGTCTGCTGGTGAAGTTTCTAAAGAGGCCAGAGACAAGTTTGCTTTGAAGGCTTTCGAGCACACTGCTGATTACGACACTGCTATTGCTGATTTCTTCAGAAAGAAGTACTCTGAAAACGTTTCTCAATTGCCTTTGAGATATGGTGCTAACCCACATCAAAAGCCAGCTCAAGCCTTTGTCTCTGAAGGTTGTGAATTGCCATTCAAGGTCTTGTGTGGTTCCCCAGGTTACATCAACTTACTTGATGCTTTGAACTCATGGCCTCTTGTCAAGGAGTTGTCTGCTTCTTTGAATTTGCCAGCAGCTGCTTCTTTCAAGCACGTTTCTCCAGCCGGTGTCGCCGTTGGTTTGCCATTATCCGACGTTGAGAAGAAGATTTACTTTGTCGAAGACATTGAAAACTTGTCTCCATTGGCTAATGCTTACGCTAGAGCTAGAGGTGCCGACAGAATGTCCTCTTTCGGTGACTTCATTGCTTTGTCTAACATTGTCGATTTGCCAACTGCTCAAATCATCTCCAAGGAGGTCTCCGATGGTGTCATTGCTCCAGGTTTTGCCCCAGAAGCTTTGGAACTCTTGAAGAAGAAGAAGGGTGGTAAATACTGTGTCTTACAAATCGACCCTAACTACACTCCAGGTCCAGTTGAATCCAGACAAGTTTACGGTATCACTTTGCAGCAAAAGCGTAACGATCTGATCATTAACCAATCCACTTTCAAGGAAATCGTCTCTGCCAACAAGCTGTTGACTGAACAAGGTGCTATCGACTTGACCGTTGCTACTATTGCCTTGAAATACACACAGTCCAACTCTGTTTGTTACGCTAAGAACGGTATGGTTGTAGGTTTGGGAGCTGGTCAACAATCTCGTATCCACTGTACTCGTTTAGCTGGTGAAAAGGCCGACAACTGGTGGTTCAGACAACACCCTCGTGTCTTGGCTTTCAAATGGGCCAAGGGTGTTAAGAGACCAGAGAAGTCTAATGCTATCGACTTATTTGTCACTGGTCAAATTCCAACTACCGAGCCAGAGAAGAGCGAATACGAGTCCAAATTCGCCGAGGTTCCAGAACCATTGACTGACCTGGAACGTCTGGAATGGATGTCCCAATTGAAAGACGTTGCTTTGTCTTCTGACGCTTTCTTCCCATTCCCAGACAATGTCTACAGAGCTGCCAGATCCGGAGTTAAATTCATTGCTGCTCCTTCTGGATCCGTCATGGACAAGCTGGTCTTTGCCGCTGCCGACTCTCATGATATCGTTTATGTCGAGAATCCTATCCGTCTCTTCCATCATTAAGTAATTTGATTCATATTTAATACTATACAAACATATAAAGGTAGATGTAGGTTTGGAGGTGGTCTAAATCCTCCTCTTGACGGTCTGACAGACTGTCTAACTGACTACTATAGATCTTCTCCCCCTTCTCCATATAACTGTCCCAAAACTCGTCATCCTTCACCATAATTTCACCCTCAGAAGTTATATATTTATACTGTTTAATATTAGTTGTTCCCCAATTCAATTTCTCACCATGTAAATAGGCCAAGAACGGAGTGACCCAGGTCTTATTGAGCTTCTTCTCATCCCCAGTCAATAACCATGAATTAGCATAGAACCAGAACAGCTGGTCTGCTCCATGAATAACCCCCTCTACTCCATTCTCAGTCATCAACTTCTTCTCATAACCAGGAATATATGAGACACGATATCTAAAGATGGAGTCGAATAACTCTGGGGCACCTTTAAGACAATTAGCAAGGAATCCTCTACCTGAACAGTAAATTTGAGAATCCAGTAATGCTTGTCCGAATACTTTTCTAAGTGCTTCTGGATCTGTATTGGTTTCATCTGGAAGATCATACATATTCATTAAAGTAGGGACCACCTTTTTCTGGTAATAGTTTTCCAATTGAACTGGTAAATCTTCCAACGTCTTTGGAGTGTTCAAATGAGAGTACATTAACGGTTCATTATCACATTCTCCGATAAGAATTCTAATTTTCATCAGCAGAAGTTTACGACCATATTCACCAGAATAAAGATCCTCAAGTAAAGAAGAAGCGACAAAATCATCATCGGTGACTGCTCTAAAAGTGTGCATATGCATCGATGGGATGACTTCCTCGATTTTACTGGCTTTAATTTTGCATAATTCGTGCAATTTCTCAACTCCACTTAAACTGGAATCGATATCCAATTTTTCACATAATTCCTCAAATTGAGATTCGGTTTCCTCAATTTGTTTAGGTTGGACAATTACACAATTAGAGAAATGGACAATTTGTTTGATCAATTGGGGTTCTTCAGGATGATAAACTTCATAAGCCATTTGGAAAAATACCGAATACGATCCTGCACTGAGTCCTGCAATTGTTATCTTACTGGAATCACCCCCAAAATGAGAAGCAAAACGAGCCGTCCATTCTAACAGAAGACGTTGGTCCCAGAACCCAAAATTGCTACCATGTTCCTCCAGTAAATGCTTAGTACTTAAGAACCCAATGGCATTCAATCTGTAAGCTGGAGCTACAAGGATGACTCTTTGGTCGAATTCAGAGAGTAAATAACGAGGATCATAAACTGACGTTTGACACAGGTTTCCATATTGTAACCAACCACCATGGATGAAGAATAAAATTGGTAAACCTTCTTTTTTCTCCTTCTCAGTAAGGTTGGCTGGTACCCAAATGTTCAAATATCCACAATCCTCTTCTTTCTTGCCCGGAGGATTCATATATGAAAGCCTACCTGAGATAAGAGGCTGAGGACACAAAGGCTTGAAATCTCTGTAATCCCCGGAAGAATAATCATGATCATCTGGAATAGGTTGATATCTAGTCCAACGATAAGGATTAGGTAAAGCATATCTAACACCAGCAAACCTGTGACATAACAGTTTTCCCGTCTCTGGGTCATGGAATGTCAACCCTTCAAATTTCCCATTGGGGGTTTTAAGTGTGTAATTAGTAGTTCCTTCAAGAGAGACTTGTTGGCCCATGGTGTATTAATAGCTTGGATAATGTAATTCTTGTGAGATATCACGCCCAATTGTGCTGAATTCTTTGAATCCTTGTGTTAAATTAACCTGACCTCTGTTTCTCTCCTAATTCTTATCTCGAAAATATTAAGCTTATCGCCGGAAGAGGGGAAACTTTATCCGCCAGTAACTTTCCAGAGCACTTTATCATTTCTTCGCTTATCCACTAATAATACTCAGAACTGGTCGTGCGCACAAGCCTAATTTGTCCCTAGGCCTCCGAAGACTTCGAAATCCCTTCAAGATGAGAAGTTGGTCTTGATCCACTGCAGGGGACATTTATGTTTAAGATGTTACTTTCCATTCCAAGAACTGGCGTTTTCACCGCAAGAAGAAATTTCGTCACTTCCATAACCAGATTGAATCTGTCAGCCCTAGATCTCGACATCGATACTGTCCCTTTGGCTTATGACAAACATGATGGTCCAAGTGGATCCAAGAATACACCTATTGTATTTTGCCATGGTCTTTTTGGTACCAAGTTGAATAACAGATCGGTTTCAAAGCAGTTGGCTAAGGTTTTAGAAAGAGACATCTACTGTGTCGATTTGAGAAACCATGGTGATTCTCCTCATACTAATCGTCATGACTATCCAGCATTAGCTGCCGATGTCGAGAGATTCTGTTTTGACCACAAATTGGAGAACCCTATCTTGATTGGCCACAGCATGGGAGCGAAGACTATCATGGGTGTCGCTTTAAGAAGACCAGATTTGCCTTCTCTGGTCATCTCTGTAGATAATGCTCCACTTGATAATACTGGGGGTTCTACTGGATTCAGCGTCTTTGGATCATATATTCGTGAGTTGATTAAAATCGTTCACAGTTCTAGTGTAAAGTCTCTGAAAGATGCTGACAAGATGTTAAGTGCTGTTGAACCTTCCCTTCCTGTTAGACAATTCCTTTTAAGTAATCTTAAACGTAAATCCAAACAGCAGCTTGAACAAGAGCTGGCTCTGGGTGAGAAAGCAGGCAGCGTATTCTATAGCAGAGTGCCATTAGAAATTCTTGGTAAAAGATTGGATAACATCAGTGACTTCCCTTTTAGAGGTGTAAGATACACTGGACCTCTGTTATTTATCAGAGGTACTTTGTCCAAGTATGTTCCAGATGATGTCTTTGACGTGATTGGAACTTTCTTCCCAAGGTTCGAGATCTCCGATGTCGAGGCCGGCCATTGGCTTATTAGTGAGAACCCCGCTCTGTTTGTGAAATCCGTAGTTGAATGGGTTCGTAAAATAGAGGAAGACAAGGAGTACTCCGAGAAATTGGAGAAGAATATCTTAGGATAATCTACAATTGAATATAATGAAATATAAATAGAATACTATATTGAAAAGCAAGTTGTAACTAGTCTCAGAAGAAGATGACTAAGATCTTTGTAAGCCAGTTGTTCTTTGGTTCTGGCTCGACGAAAGTTCTCTCATGTTCTTCAATTTCGGCCAAACCAGTGGTCAAGTCCATGTCCTCCAACTTGATCCATCCGGTTCTCTTGTAGATTTTCCAGAAGATGGCAACTGCAATGACAAGGAAGACCATGAAATAGTCAAAAATAAAAGTACTTGTGTCCCATTGACCTGGCTTGAAGACACCGTAACCTTGGACAAATAACATGACAAAGTTCATTACTACAGAGTACCAAGCATAGTAACGACTTCCCTTATGAGTCAATGGCAAGGAATCGTATGGGATACCTTGGACATCCAAAGCGTCTCTGAATCTCAAGTATGCAGCGTTAATCAAGCACATATAAAGCAAAAGAGAACAAGTGGAAATGGAAGTGAACCATCCCAAGACTTTGACAGAACCGGAACCCAATTCTAACAATGCAAGACAACTGATCAGAGAGATAAGAAGAACAGAGGCAATTGGAGCACCATTCTTCAAACAAAGCTTGAAGAACAGAGGGGCTTTACCTTCCTTGGCCAAACCATATAACGATCTAGTAGCACAGAAGAAGAATCCGTTACCAGAAGAGTAGATAGTTGTACATAAAACAGCATTGACGATATGTGGGAAGACCTTGATCTTCAAGTTCTGCATGGCAATAATGTATGGAGATCTAGCAGACAGAGAGTCGGCACTCAATAATTGATCGTTGTTATAAGGTACCAAGATTGTGACACATAAAGTACCAATAATGAAGAAAATGAACAATCTAATTAAGATCGAGTTGAACAACTTTGGAAGATGTTTTCTTGGGTTTTGTAATTCACCGGCAATTAAAGACAAGTAATCTGGACCCAGAACAGTGAAAGACAGAATAATCAAGGCATTAAGGAAACCTTCAAAATGAGATAACAGTGATCCTCCATCACCTCTATAGTCTGCAAACATAGTACCATTTACTACCCAGTTACTGAAACCGTAGACATCCTTCTCTGGGTTCAGACCGACCATAGTGAAGAAAGTGAACAAAATCAAAGCGGTCATCAAGACAACTTTGAAAATACTCATAACGAATTCAACTTCACCATAAAGTCTGATACCAACACATTCGACCACGATGTAAGAAATCAAAATTAAAACAATTGGTAACCATGTTGGGAAATTGGTGGTCCAGAAAGGTAAGACTGTACCTCCAAATGCAGTGATTTCATAACAAACTAAAGTAGCCTCACCAAGAGTGAAATTCCAAGCATTACCAACTCCAATACCATCGTCCAACCATCTAGTGATGTAGACGATCCAAGAAGAATCGATAGGTAAATAAACGGTCATTTCACTTAAAGTGATGTTAGTGGCATAGACAACAGTACACCAAATAATATAGGAAAGCAAACAGTTCAAGGATCCGGCAGAAGACAAAGCAGAACCTGTGGAAATGAAAACAGCAGTACCGATACAAGAACCAAGGGCAATAAGTTTACTTTGACGACCGGTCAAATTTCTAATAGTGGTTTGGTCCTTTGGAATTTTAAAAATTCCCAAAACGTTGATATCATTTTTTTGAACATCAGTCTCAGCTGCAAGAGCGGAAGAAGAATCATCTCTGTCTACAGAGTCCTGTATCTCGTAGCTGGTAGCCAGCTCAAGTTTAGATGACTTCTCATATACTTCAGACATGGTGAATGGGGGGTTAGAGAAAGTCACAACAAAACAACAGCGATCGACTCAAATCTATATATCATCTGCATCCAGATAAAAAATTTCCAAAAAATAAAACTTAAAATCTCAAGATAAGGGGTCAAATGACCATGCAACTTTCCCTCTTTCCCAGCTGTACCCTCCTGTTTTAACTAGTCTAAAAGAGGAATTGGACGCGCGATATCCGATGAGGTATGGAATTTTTTTCCTCTTCTTCGGGAATCTGCAGAGTCTTAATAAGTTTCTTTTTTATTAGGACGTTTTATTACCGGAAATGGAAATAGGCGAGTGGGGAGGAGGGAAGGATAAGCGAGAGATAAGGTGTGGGATGATAAGAGAGGGGAAGAGGGTGACGGTGAGCATATAGAAGGCAATTGAATGCGAGATCAACTGGGCCCTTAAGATATCACGAACTTGATTTGTTTGGGGTTTGTTTTTACCACGGCTGTTTCCGTGACTTAAGCCGTGCCTCTACCTGACGATGATCTCATACTACATTTTAGTTTTTTGCTTGCATTGGTCAGTAGTGACTGGTTCCCGATTAGGCAGTTGTTACGCGGAGAATCTGTGGGTAGTGACATTTTGAGCGGAAACGGGGGGTTAGACCGGGAGTTAGACCGGAGCAGATGTGGAGAAATGGTTATAAACGGGGTTTATATAGATTAAGTAGTTTTATTAAGTGATTAGATACCGCTCCAGAAAATATCCTTGGAAGCAGAGAAAGAGGCAGACAATGGAGTGTTGTCAGAAGAGTTACCAACAACGATCGAGTAGTCACCCAGTTCACTCTTCCATTTGTCTTGGTACTCATCGAAGAAGGAGGTAGCGTACTTGAAAGAGGTGGTGAGCTCAACGGTTTCGGTGGAACCCAGCTTGACAAACTTCTTCTCAAAGTTCTTCAATTCTTTAACTGGTCTGGTAATTGATGGGTTCTTTGGAGCAATGTACATTTGAACAACCTCGGCACCATCAACAGAACCGGTGTTCTTGACATCGACAGAGATGGTCAATTTGTCAGACAGTTGATCAGCAGCAATAACCTTCAAGTTAGAAAGCTCGAATGAAGAGTAAGATAAACCAAATCCGAATGGGAATAAGACAGGTCTGTCAATCTTCTCGTAGTACTTGTAGTCAACGTAGACATCTTCTCCGTACCAAGTCTCACCATTGTTAGTCTTGAAGTTGAGGAACAGAGGGTTGTCCTCGTTTCTGATAGGGAAGGAGATGGACAATTTACCACTTGGGTTAACATCACCGTACAAGACGTCAGCAATGGCATTACCCAATTCAATACCGGTGAACCAAGCATTGACAATCAGAGGAACCTTTGAGGCAAATGGCAAGGTAACTGGAGTACCAGATTGGTTGACGACAATGGTGTTAGGGTTGGCCTTCAAAACAGCCTCGACTAACTCAACTTGCAAACCAGGCAAGTGCATGTCAGCTCTGTCGAAACCTTCGGACTCGTGCTCCATAGAGGTCCCAACAAAGACAATAGCCTTCTCGACTTCCAGAGCAATCAGAGCCAGCTTCAGGATCTCTTCCTTTTGGTCCAAGACCTTCTCGAAACCGACACTTAAGGCACCACCACCGTTGGTGGAAACCAAATCGTTGGTCTCAAGGGTGAAAGTAGGAGAGGAACCGAATTCGATAGTGATACGGTGAGTCTCACCCTTCTTCAAAGTGATACGCTTTCTCATCTCGATAGTACCAGCACCCAAAGTACCTTGACCGGCAGTTTGCTTGGTCTTGTTGTCGATGAACAATTCACCATCGATGAACAATTGCAGGGTACCCAAACATCCGACACCGAACTCGTACTCACCATCCTCCTCGACAGTAAGGAAACCTTCGATATCCAAGAAGAACAAATTCTTCTTAGTCAAACGTTCATTCTTGTAGTCGAAAAGAACCAAGTTGGAGCTTTCCAAACCGAATTCTTCGGCGAATTCACGGTTCTCAGTTCCAGCTGGGTCCAAATAGGTACGGTTCCAGAAACCTGGCTCACCATTCTTGTTCTTGACAGCAGCACCGAGATCAGACAAGGCATTGTTGATGGTAGTACCGACAGCAAACAGAGGCAGCTCACCAAGCTTCTTACTGATACCACTGTAAGGGTCAACCTTGTAGTAACATTGCATAGAAGCGGAACCACCACCAGAGACACGGGCAACCTTAGCGTTAGGACCAATGACAGCAATCTTGTCGGACTTCTTCAAAGGCAAGATGTTGTTCTCGTTCTTCAAAAGAACAATGGTCTCTTGAGCAATACGACGCAACTTCTCGCTGGTCTCTGGGGTGTTGTTGTCGGTGGATTCTGGACCGTTTTCAACGTACTTAGGGTTGTTGTTGATACAGTACTTGACCAATTTCAAAACGTTTCTGACACGCTCATTAAGAACATTAATATGAAGTTCCTTAGAGTTGACAGCATGGGCAACAGCATCGTATTTACGCAGAACTGGTGGACCAGGCATCTCAATATCTAAACCAGCATCGATGGCCTCCTTCAAAGAGTATACACCGAACCAATCGGACATCAAAGTACCATCCCATCCCCATTCCTTACGCAAGATATCGGTAAGCAAATAGCTAGATTGGGAAGCATGTTCACCGTTGACTCTGTTATAAGAAGTCATGATCAGTTTAGGGTCTGAGTCACGGATGGCAAGTTGGAATGGTAATAAGTAGACCTCACGCAAAGCTCTTTGAGAAACACGAGCATTGGTAGAGTTACGTTCATCTTCTAAATCGTTACAAACATAGTGCTTTAAAGTAGCAGCAACACCCTTGGATTGCATACCGTTAATAACTGCGGAAGCACACATACCACTTAAAACTGGGTCTGGAGAGTAACTCTCGAAACCACGACCTCCCAATGGACCTCTTTGAATGTTTACAGTTGGACCAAGAATGATTTGAGCACTCTTTGTGGCGGCCTCATCGGCCATTAATTGACCCAGCTCAAACAACAATTCCTTGTTGAAAGTGGATCCTAAAGCAGTACCGTTAGGGAAACACAGAGAAGGGATACCTTTGAAAAACTTGGTACCTCTGATACCGTTAGGTCCGTCGGACATTCTAACGGACGGAACATTCAAACGGGGGATACTGGCGGTATGCCAGAAATCGATACCGGAGATCAAACGGATCTTTTCGTCGAGGGTAAGCTCGGAGATTACTTTTTCAATATCAAAGTCGGACATTGTTCTACTTTTTCTACTACCTACAAGTTACTTATTGCTCCCCGACTTACCACCCTGTTTAAATATAAATTTCATACTCGACGACTAGCATATTCTCCAGGAAAAAAAGGCACGTTATAGTGCAGCTGCATGAAAGACGGGGGAACTGGGGAAAAATTGGGCCGAAAAACGAAAAAGGCTGGGGGAGGGAGCGCAAATTTTGCGTTGGGGAAGGCCTAATTGAGGGTATTAAAAGGGAAATTCGGGGAGAATTTTCCTAAGAGAGTTAGAGGGCGGTGTTGATTTTCCCAATTAGAAGCGAAAAGAGATGGGAGAGAGAGGGGGGAAGAAGGGGGGTAGACTAGTGAAGAGAATTTGGGAAGATTGCTTGGCATGACCATACTGGTTTTCTTGGATTGAACTCCGATGAACCCGAATCTTCGGCACTTCTCCATACTCCATTTCATTCATTGCCCCGTCTCCTTCAAGCTCTTACCTCCGTCCCTCCTCCCTCTAGTTTAACTTCTTCCCCCTCCCCCCTTCCCCCACTTCCCTTACTAATCTCCAGATTCTTTTTACGTGCATGAAATTTTTCCCGCTTCTTGCATATCGCTCCTTTTCCAGCAAATCAAATCACCCAAAACGCTTCCGCAACCTTAAGAGATAGAAGGTCTGCGCGCGAAAACCTGCCGGTAAAATGATTCACTAGTGACTTGCGGAGTTAATAAGCAATGGCACCAGGTGATTTCCAGGGAAAACACGGCTATGAGGGATTGAGCTTTTGACTCCGTCTGTAATCCGCGTTGGAATTTGACGGTTATGAGAATAAATTTAAACCGGCTAACATTTTTGATCTGGTGGATTTATCTGATCTGCATGCTCATCGGGTGAAATTAGCTGTGCACTACTCTGTACATCATAACACCAACCTACTCTGCTACTCATTGCAAGACCTAATCAAGCATCTTGTCTGCTCTGCTCTACTCATCTGCTCTACTTGTCTACTCTACTCGTCTACTCCACTCATCTACTCTACTCGTCTACTCTTCTGCTCCATTCAATATCATCAATTGACTATATAGATCCCTAAACCAGAGATTGCACCTTCTCCTTCCCCTTCTCAGCCTCCTTCTTCTCTCCCTTCTCTGGCTTATCGCTCTTCCCTTGCAACTTAAATTCATATACCCAAAGCAGAGTGACCGTATTATACAATTCCTTCTGTTCCTGAGTGAACTCAAGTTCCAACCCATTAGCATCCTCAAGATTAGGATCATCACCTACAAATGAAAACAGTTGCCAATAATATCCACCACAACCCAGATCTCTCAAATTATTCCAACCCTTAGAAGGTTTATTGTTCTTATTTTGGAACTGATGAGTCAGATCAGGAGGAATCACAAGCAGCTCGATCTTCAATGGTGACAAGTAATACTTCTTCAACTCCTCTTCACTACCAAACTCTTTCTTTATAGATTCAATGTCATTATAATCTTTCTCCCAAGTATGTTTCTTACAGGTCTCCAGACCAGAATTTATCCATAATAAAGATTTGTTATCAGGTCCAAGATGAGCAGGATGAGATCCCTTGATGTAATGATTTTCGGTCTCTTTATTGATCTTTCCAATAGCTCCTACAGCATTTGGATTCCATGCGTAATCTTCATCGCCGGCAATCGACTGACCAAGCCAGAAAATCTCCTTCTCTCCATAGATATAGGCGTTCAATGGGTGCCAAAATTGGATATGAACCAGCATCAAAATACCCAAAAGATGCCTTTTCCTGTTCATGAGCACGATTCCCGACTCCATGAAATGTCTGGCATTGTTTTTCATGAATTTGTTACCCAAAGTATAATCAGTAGCAACTGAAATATCAAAGAATGCATTTTCAATCTCCGTTGGGAGCATCTTGACAAACATATTCTTATACTCATTCGGTAAGATCTCTCCACTTTCACGATCTTTGAAAAAATATGCTTCCTTGGACTTGTATTCTTCCAAGATATCGAAGAAATCGTTAGGTGCAACGAATGGAAGCAGATCACTATCCATTAAGAACATCTCTTCGAAAGAATTGAAAAGAACAGCCACCCATTTGTTGGCGAAATAACTGAAATTGTAATAATATGAAGGTACAAAACATCTCTTAGCATCGACGAACCAAACTTCTTGCTTATGAGTGGTGATAGTGAGATCCAAACGAGGGATATAAATATCTTTACGAGACAGCTCAATAATCTTATCCTTGACGTCGATCAGTAAGTCACCTTTATGAACGAATTGAATCGGAAGATGGTTCCCTTGGAATCTTAACACTTTAATCAAGTTCAAAACCTCACCAAGGAATTGATCTCCCATACTAATGACGATACCTCTACCATTCATCTTTCTCTTAAGCATTCTCAAATTACATGAGTCTCCTCCTAAGAAGAAACTCTGATCTTGAACATCCAGACTCACCTCACTCTCAGGATATTCATAATACTTTGAAATATCAAGCCAATCCTTAACAATTGTACCATCCCAACGCTCGGAAATCGGAGGCTCAAAAGTGAGGAATGGGAACAATCTCGACTCGATATCAAGACAGTTCGGATGATCATATGCTCGCACATCATCGGTATAACATTTACCATAGATTCTCAAATGACCGGCATTGTCTACTAAATAATCCTCAATCTTCTTATTGGTGTCAATCTTCTCAGAAAGCTCTTGGAAAATCTTATTGGTATCGATATCACTGATTGGTTTGTTCTCCTTCTCATATTCCTCTTTCAGCTTTCTATATCTGTCCTGGTAGAATCTGTTCTTATCAAACACGTCGTAGCTGAAAGACATGCCGTTGAAATCTTTCAATTTCCAATCTTTGTCCAGTTTGTACAACTCATCGAAATAGAGGTCACAACGCTCATTGAGAGGGCGGGACACAAAGTCCTTAGCGTTGAATTGTTTCAATAAATTGCGGTAAGACACCGAACTCTTGGACTGATCTACGACTCTCAAGTCGGAAACACCTCCTACACTCGAACCGCCGAGACCTCCGACTCTGAGGTCGCCGTAAAAGCTCAGATGGCTATGCAATGAAAGCAAGAATAAGATCTGGAAGAGCAAAAAGACCCCCAAAAGAACGTATCTGAACCTGGCCAACTTGGTGGGCACCGAATGCATCACCTGGCGTAACACAGGCATCCCAAGCTGTATAGGCATGATCGCAACCTCTGTGTAGTATTCAGTGGTAGTTCAACCTCTATCTCTTGAATAATTAGAAACGTCTTTTTCGTCTGTGCCCTTTTTAAAAGAAATTGTGACGAAAGCCGAAATTTTGTTGGCAAAAAAGGGCAAGAGGGCGTGCGTTAGGGCAATGTAAGTCAAATATTTTCGATTTTTTTACAGATAACCGGGATTTTACATAAAGGAGGGCGATTAATTGGGCGGGTTAAAGAGGGGATAGTTGTAGTCTGGTTTGCTTGGCGAGGTTGAGGGTTGACAATTTGGTGGACTATCGTCGATTCCCGCAATAGTTGCTTTGATACACCTCCTATATACCTCCCATCAGTATTTCCCTCCATGTACGTTCGCGTAATCCAATGATCGACATCAGCTAAGTCCAAAAATATACATAATAATTATGCAACATGACCAATCAATTGATTTCCCCCCCCCACCTTGTCGATTACACATAGAAATTACGCCCGGACCCTAAAGCTATTTTTGGTATTAACGGTCTTGTTGATGTTTTGAATTGTCTACAATACTACCATTTCAATGCAATGCCCACAGCCCACTACCACCTAACCTCGAGATTTCGGTTACAATAGCGCCAAAATCTGTTCAATATTCCCGATAACAATAAGGCAGCACCAATTTCAATAATAGGAGAAAGCAGGCACGCTCACCCATGGGCCAAATACTACAGATGGACATTTGAATCCGAACTACTGTTCATATTTACTTAAACCACCATTTGGTCTCTCTTGTGACCTTTGTCTCACTTCCTCATCATGTACCTGCTTGATACCTTCTCGTCCTTGATAATGTCTGGAATCGAATCTTATAGATGAGACATGGCGCACTCTAAAATTGCCTCAAATTAGAACATTGTTAGGGCAGTAGCAATAGATGGGGCAGAGAAACTCTACGGTCTGATATTTAACGTTATGCACTACCACTCTTTTTAAATTACCTGAGATTATTACCTAAGCCTTGTATACCTGGCATTAATCATGCTACTTGTAATACTTGCTCTCAACTTCATATCCCTGTCATTGCTCGTACTATCTTGGCTGTTTGCCTTCACTTACAGTAGTACATCTGCATGACGAGAGGGGCAAGGGGCAAGGGAAAATAATTCACTAGGCAGCCGATGATCTTGTTGAAATTGCACGACCTTTTGACAACACATCTCTACGACTACACCTTTATATTCACACCTCGATATTCACTACATCTCTATACTCAGTTACACTTCTCAAATTATCTCCTATGCATTTGTATACGATCTCTCTCTCTTAATAAGCAAATACCGAAGTAAAATCTCGATACAACTAACAATTATCATCACAATCAACACATAAATCACCCAAAGTGTCACTTTATGCATATGTTTCTCCAGAATCGAATCACTGATGATATCAAAAAAGTCTAGGAATACTTTACAACGATCGTTGATCACTTCCACACGTTGGTCGATCTCAAGATAATCTCGAATCGCATTATATAAAGGATGTAATGACGGTTCAATCGACCAGAAAAACTCTGGGGTATCAAGGACATTTGAAAGTAAATTCACCTCATTTCGAAGTTGGAATAACTTACCTGTCTTTATTAAAAGCACTTGTCGAGATTTGATCTTGTATAAACTACCTGTCAACAGTAATATCTTGGGCATTTTAGAGATAGACATCAATGTCCTCGACATTCTGGACTCGTAATAACACAACTTTGTACTTTGCAGAATCGCATGTGAAATCGTCAACTTGATCAAATGATCCCCGGTCTTAAGAGTGATCATATCATTATATATCCGGGGTGTTGAGATCTCTCGATTGTACTCGAAATGGAACTCATCGCATTCGATATCCTGGTCAGGAATTGACCGAATAAGCAATGAATCATCTACATCTACGAACTCGTCATCGTCGTCATCTTCATCCTCTTCTTCAATTTCATGTTCTTCATCATCTACAATATCAATACCTTTAGCAAAAGCCAAATCAGCCAAGATGTTCTTCTCATGAGATTCACTGAAATTCCAGAACACAACCACACCATACTCGAAGATGAAAAGTTCGGCATGGTTCATCATTAAATCTGGCTGCCTCAGGTCTACTTCGGCAGATCCTTCACGATCAAACATCTCTATAGATTCTTGTTGATACTCAGAAGAATCTTCCATCGATGAGTCTCCTACAGAGGTGTCTACAGTCTCGTTTCCTGGCTCAGTTGGAGTATACATGTCTCTGATTGGGGAGCGAGGAGGGCTAGCAAAGAACTGAGGTTCTCCTGGGTTAAACCCATTGTTTTCAGATATCCCGGTGTTCATTAAATCGGATTTCCCAAGGTCAATTGGTTGATCATTATTGTTATTATTGGAATCTGTCATTATATCTACGGGCTGAGAGTGCTGTTGCTGCTGTTCATGATGTTGTTGAGATTGTCCATGCTGGTTGTCTTCTTGCTTAGAGCTTCCTTGTACTTCCCCACTGAAATATTCAAAATGGTGATCATTCATCTCTGTCTTGTCAATGAATTTCTCCATCATTTGCTTTTGGGGCATCAGACGTTCGGAATTATTCGATTGCACACGATATCCACTTATTCCGGGGAGTAATGGCAATGAATATGGCACATATAACAGCTCGTCATACAAACGAGGGAAGACAAGGTGATGTTTCTTTAAGAATTTGGAGGTTAACTTCAAATCGAACCCATCTGCGATTAAATACAGGGTGACACGAGGACATTCCCTTGCTCTTTCCTCTTTGGTCAACCTTTCCAGACGAGATCTCTGATAACTGTGTAATCTACGTGGATCTATCAGATTATTCTTCATTATATTCTCCCCATATTGGTCCTCTTGTTCGTCGTCTGGGATCAAAACCAACCTTTGAGATTTCTTAGATGTTCTGGAAGGTAATGACTGTAACAATTTAGGTATATTCCTATGTGCGATTCTTCTATCCAGATCATACCCACCTGGAGCTCCCATAGATCCATAATAGTTGGAGGAAATGGCAGCTGAACGAGGTGGCTCGGGTCTTTTACGGCCAGAGGGAATATCACTCATTCCTGAAGTGATCCGACTCACCGAAATCTTATCGAACTTAGTCAGAATACCAGCGGGAGGAGGAGATTTGTATCTATTTTGAATATTGTGGGATGACGACGTCGATAATCGTCTCCTTCCAGCAGCTTGGGCATGGCTCCCTGTATCAGAACCTTTTATTCCCACCACATTCAGCTTCGATGAGCTGCTCTGTTTGAGAACCGACCCACCCAAATTCAGGGACCCCACAGTATTCACACCACCATTATTATTGTACTTATGACCTGCAAAAGGCGCACTTGGCCTCGAACTACTCTTATTCCTCACATCAGTAACAAGAATAGAAGGAGACCTCTTAGCAGTAGGCCTAAGATTCTTTTCCCGCTGCAGATGAAGAAGACTCTGTTGCTGCTGCTTAATGGTGCCGACCGGATCAGTACCCGCCCCTTTGGAGCGAGCCGGATCCAATTCTTCCACTGGCATTTGGACGAGTGAGTTAAATGGTCCTTTTGTTAGTGTTACTTTTGACTCTGTTTCGAGTCCTGTCTGCTTCTTTCCAAGTTCTTTATAATTCCGAGGGCATTTTACCTTAGCTATTTACGAATTTCTGTGTCGTACTGGAGTTTTGTGGTTTAGCATTTTACGAATTAATAAACGAGACAAATGGACGAAAATTACCAGCGTAAATTGAAGGATGAAAGTTATTGGAGAGTAATCAGGGTATCGACATAAATTGGAGATCATTAGTGCAATATGGATTTAGATGAAGATTTGTTAGCTTTGGCCGCCGGATCCGAGGATGAGGGATCTTATTCCCCACCTTCTGGAGGAGCCGAAGATGATGAAGAAGATTTCTATGAAGAAGAAGAAGAAGAAAAGGTTTCATCGAGAAAGAGAAGAAAGATCGCTAGTGATGATGAAGACGAAGACGACGAAGGATTACAGAATCCATATCCTTTAGAGGGTAAATTCAAAGATGAGGCGGACAGGGATCAGATTATGGCCATGGATGATTTACAAAGAGAGCTGATTCTTTTCGAACGTTCTCAAGAGTTGGAACGTTTCCAAGAGAGAAAGTATTTGGAACTTCGTGCTAAGAAGGACAAAATTAATGAACAAGAACGGTTGAGATCAAAGACGAAAGGACGTTCGACCACTAAAGCTGATAAGCGTGAGTTGTTGAAGCAACAAAGACGTAAAGCTCAAAAGAAGCGCCTGGGAGTCGTTGAAGAAGACGATGAGGAGGAGGAAGAAGAGGAAGAAGATGACTATGATGATTATCTCAGAGATGATGATGATGACAGATATTCTGAGGGAGAAGATGATTACGGATTTGCTGATTTGAAGAGTGGACGTCGTGGTGAGCCTGATAAAGAAGCCACTTTGAGTGATATCAACAATATTTATATTGGAAGACAATTATTCTTGAAGTATTCTTTCTATCCTGAGTTTGCCGATGTTGTACGTGATTGTTATTCCAAAGTTAATGTGGGAACAAACCGCCAGACGGGCCAAAGTGAATATAGAATGGTACAAATCAAGGACATTGTGGAAGTTAAGGAGAAAGTGTACACATTGGTCAACAAAAAGACCAATTTGTATGCCGTAGTGGCAATTGGTAAGAGTGAGCGTCGTATCCCTATGAATATTTTCTCCGATAAGCCAATTAACAATGCCGAACTCGCTACATACAAAGCTCGTTTAGAAAAAGATAGTTTGGAAATGTTAACATTGAGACAAATCAGCCGCAAATACTACGAATTGCGCGAGATGGCCCGTCGTAACTTGACCGATCTGGAGATCACTGCCATGATCCAGAAAAAAGAAGAATTTGAGAGTGATTACGCCTCGGTTAATGTCATCTTGAAGAAGACAAATTTGCAACAACAGAAACTGGTGGCGTTAGAGAGTGATGATTTGGAGACCCTGCAACGGTTGGAACAACAATTACAACTGCTTGATAAGGAGTTCAGTTCTAAACAACGTCATGAGGAGTCGGCTTTATCGAAGGTGAACGAGAAGAATAAGAAATTGAATCAAACTCTTGTCAGACAAGCCGAATTGAATGCTATCGAGGCTCGTCTACGTGATAATCAAAGTGATGATCCTTTCCGTACTTTACCTACACGTACTAAGATGTTCTATAAGGGAGGAGCAGCTGGAGGTGCGGGGAAGACATCCGAGACGAAAGCGGAAATGATTGAGAGATTAAATAAGGAGAAGGAAGATGAAGAAGCTTTGAGGAAGGCCAAGTTGAATTCGAAGTATAAGGATTTGTATGGAGGATTTGCTGAATCTATTAAGGAGATTGGTCTGGAATTTCTGCTTTCTATTTAGTGTATTAATAGAATAGTTAAGATAGTTAGAGAATCTGTAGTTACCCTATCGACCCTATCGACCCTATCGACCCTATCGACCCTATCGACCCCTATCGACCCCTATCTACCCATCGTATACCCACCTACTCTTACTCATAATCCTTTATCCCTTGTATCAACATCCCCTCTATACCTGCTATTTGTAGGACTCACCCCTTATCCTTTGCGTGTCCACCCCTTTACACTTTACCCCTCACACTTTACCCCTTTACATTTCTACCCCTTTACATTTCTACCCCTTTACATTTCCACCCCTTTACATTTCCACCCCTTTACATGACCCCCTTTTAATAAATACCTCACTATCATTACCCCTCTATTTCCATATTAAGCTAAAACCTAAGCCTTTTAAGAATAAATTCGCCCCTTTCAGTAACGTTCCCTAAACGATATCCCCAAACGATCCCCCACGTAGCACCCTCTTTACATAACATCCCTCTTAGTAGTTCCCTCTGAGTGGACTTTAGTCGTGCATTTAATCCCAATATTTCCACCCTCGAAAAAAAATCTTCCCTCAAAGCACTTTTGAGGGCGAAAGTTCCAATGAATAAACCGATCATACAGTACATAATCTAGTGGATAAAACAACAACTCAGCAACATGATTGATGATTCACATATTTCAGATGAAGAAGAAGATTTATGGTAAGTAAATTTGAAGAAAAAAGACCGAGAAATGGTCTATTACACGCGGAGCCAATCTCAATTAACCGCCCATACTCAAACCGATTCAATTACTAACACTATATAGTCCATTATGTGTGGAAGAAATGGATTTGACTGACAAGAACTTCAAACCATGTCCATGTGGTTATCAGATCTGTCAGTTTTGTTACAATAACATCATTTCCAATCCTGATTTGAAGCATAACTGTCCTGCCTGTCGTCGTGTATACAGCAAGGACACTGTAGAATACAAACAATTATCAGCAGAAGAGATGAATGCTCTTCGTATGAAGCAAATGGACAAGCAGCGTCGTAGAAAACAGCGTGAAAAAGACCAGCGTGATGCCGAACTGGCTTCTAAGAAACAACTTGCCGGTATGAGAGTCATTCAAAAGAACTTGGTGTATGTAGTTGGTCTCAATTTACCTGGATCGACCGAGGAATTGCAAACATTATTCCGTTCGGAGCCTTATTTTGGTCAATATGGTAAGATTTCCAAGATTGTTGTGAACAGAAAGCCTGCTAACCCTGCTAATCCTCATTCTACTGCTGGTTTAAGTGTTTATGTAACATTTGCTAGAAAAGAGGATGCGTTGAAGTGTATACAATCGGTTGATGGGTCTATTTCTGATGGAAGACTGTTAAAGGCTGCTCATGGTACTACCAAATATTGTTCATCGTATTTGAGAGGACAACAATGTCCAAATCCTAACTGTATGTTTTTGCATGAACCAGGAGAAGAAGCTGAGAGTTATAATCGTGAGAAGATGTCCAATAGACGTTTACATAGTGAGGTCAGATCTGCTGTTCATGGACTTGCACCTCCATTGAACACCACTCCAACTACTCCGCATGCAGCTTTATCTGCATCTGCTTCGAATAACAACTTGTATCTGGCTAATGCTTCGAATCAACAACGTAACGTTTCGTCTGCTGCTTTGAACCTGGCTTCTACAGCTATGCCTGTGGCTGTCTCTGGTGTTTCTGGTGTAGGTGTAAGTGATGATGATGACCGTGATAATCTGTTACCTCCTATTTCGACATGGGCAAGAGGTACTTCTACCACTAATTTGTACAATTTAAATGGACAACAACAACTGCTGCTGGCTCTGGCTGCTGCTGCTGGTGGAGATGCCGCTACTATTTTCCCTACTTTAGGTGAATCTGTTCAATCACAAGTATCGACTCCTAATGAGGCTAAAAGATTGGAAAGAAAGAAAGAACTGGATATTTATAGAGACAGTTTCGGGGATGCAGTTACGATTTTACGTGGAATTTGCGAAGGAATTGCTTCATTTAACCCGGCTTTTATCAGATACAATACTAATGGGACTGAAAATAATGATTTCCCTAAGCTTTTCAATTATATCTCCGATGCCAAATCATTAGAAAGTGAAAATAGTGCTTATTCTACAAGACTGGTTTCTAACGATATTGTTGATCGTATGATTGTTAATAAGATGAGTGAAAATATCATGGGAATTCAAAATATTCAATTCATTTTACAACTCCACCAACTGCTGCAAAGACAACAACTGCTGCAACAACAGCAACTGCAAAAAATTAATGATGCAGCCACAGCAACTCCTCAACAACAACTGCTGTATTTATTACAACAGCAACGTTTACGTCTTCTGCAACAACAGCAACAGCAAAATGGGACTCCAATTACTCCAGCTGCCAATTTAGCCATGTTGCAACTGCAACAACAACTGCAAATGATGAATAGAGCTCAACCTGCTGGAGGTGCGGCTCCTCCACCTCCTGGACTTTTCAGTGGAGTTCAAGTTCCTGGAAAGGTGGATAATGCTGCTGCTAGTAGTGAATTGTTGAATCATTTGCTTAGTGGAAAGAAATAGGTTAATAAATTCATTGTATAGTATTGAATGGTGTAGTGTAGGTGGCATGAGGGCTGCTTGTGGCTGTTTAGGGAAGTTTAGGCTGCTCAAATTTGTTCATGGAAATATGTGGCTAGTACATTTATCGGCTAGTGGACGGGCTAGTGGGCACACTTCCTGGTAGGCTGAAAGGCTGATAGGCTTGCCCTGGCTGACCTGGCTGACCTGATGGGCAAATAAATCTGCCCTTTAAGATTAAACATAGTAATAAAATATATGATACGGAATTGGCCCAGTAAGTCACTCTAGAAGTCTCTATATACATCCTCGTATCCTTCTACTCTTCAAGGTATTTTCTACTCCATCCTGTCCTACCCCTCCTACCTTACCCCTCCTCTCAAATCCCTCTCATTTCTGTACATCGTATCTGCCCCTGCCCTGAAAAATATTTCCTGCCCAAAAAAATCTAAAAATCCCCGAGAAAGGTCTCGAGACGAGAAGAGCAACGTGATTAGAGCAGGATATACACAGAACTTACTGAGACAAGTGATAATAAGCAACAGCTCAACCCCTCTATCCGATCATGCAATCAGAAACACCCGTTTATCCGGCTCTGATAGCCAAATTATTTGCCTCCAAACAACCTATCAAATATGTAGCGCCAACAGATTACCTGCTACAAGATAGAAGACTTCCAAAGGTGAGTGGAGTGGCGGATTACCTCGATATTTTGAAGAAATACTCGCAAGAAGTGGAATACAAATCGACCGAAGGTACACAGCAACGTGAACAAAGGATGAAAAAAGAGAAGAGAGCCCTGCAACTGCTGAAGTTGGAGGCAGATTTACAAAAATGGGACCCACTGAAAGACCCTCATATTCTGGCATCTGACCCATACCAAACTGTGTTTGTAGCAAGGTTACCATATGCAGCAACAGAAGTAGAATTGCAGCAGACCTTCTCCAAGTTTGGTCCCATCAAAAAAATGAGGTTAGTCCGTGATAAAATCACAGGGAAATCTAAAGGTTATGCATTTGTAGAATTCGAGTCGGAGCAAGTGGCTAGAACTTGTTACAGAGAAGCCAATGGACTGAAAATTATGGACAGAACCATCTTAGTGGATTTCGAGAGAAGTAGATTAGTCAAGAATTGGCGTCCTCGTCGTTTAGGTGGAGGTATTGGTGGTCGTCATTATACACAGAGGGAGAAAAGAGAAGGGACAGCGAGACCTCGTCCTCAATATCAAGGACAACGTTCTCATGGATCAGAAGGTGGATATAATCGCTCTAGAGATTACAATTCGTCATATGACCGTAGACCACGTCAACCTCGTGGTGGTTCTCTGTATAATAATAGACAGGGAGGATATCGTCGGTATTGAGTTGATCGATTTCGAGTCTTCCTTTGTAAAATATAAGCATTTAATAGATTAATTTATTCTATGTATATTGTTACATCGTAGTCACTCTCTCCTATTCAGCTCATCCTCATCCCCTGGCCATGCCACTCATCCTCCTTCTCTCCCATCCCCTCCGTCTCATCTCCCACTCCCCTCCTCCACTCCTTGTCCCCCTCCTCCATCCACCCTCGCTCACCCCCCTCATCGCCCCCAATAATCTCATTTCCCTCGGAATTTTTTCCTACTATAAAATTCTATAGAGATATTTCAGATGGATATTTTGGGTGGATAGTTTAGGTGGATAATTGTGGTGGATACCCCGAGGAATTGGTATTAAATTGGATTACATTCGAATCAAAATGACCGAAACTGACAATATCGACCAAAATTTCGTCAAAAGACGCAAACTTGCTGCCATTGTAGATGCCTCTACTGCTGATGACCTTACAAATGATGGCCCTGATGAGACACGAAAAGAGGATGAGAGTGAAGTCTCAAAAAGTGCCGAAATCTCACATTCCAAATATCTGTATCTTGAGACAATCAATAGATCTCGTCTCGATTTTGATTTTGAACCCCGTTGCTCCGTCACTTTGGCCTCTGTTAACATCTATTGTTGCCTTGTTTGTGGTAAATATTTCCAAGGAAGAGGTGCCAAATCTCCAGCCTTCTCACATGCTTTGGTAGACAACCACCACATTTTTATTCACTTGGTCACTACAAAGGTGTATCTGTTGCCTGAGAACTACGAATTGGACCTGGAAGTGACTCGTTCTTTGGACGATATTCGTTACCAAATCAACCCTACCTACAGTAGAGATTTGGTGAAAAACCTATATAAAGATACTTCGATGTATACTGATTTACATGGTAAGAAATATAGACCTGGATTTGTTGGTATGAATAATTTAGGAGATCATACTGACTATGCCAATGTCATATTACAACTGCTTACTCATATTAATCGTTTGAGAGATCACTTACTCCTACAAGATAAATCCCAAGATGAGGTTGTTTCTTTACTTTCACTCTTAACTAAGAAAGTATGGTCATCCAAACTCTTTAAACCCCATGTATCTCCTCATGCTCTTCTTCAAACGATACACAACGTTTCTAATAAGAAGTTTGCCTTGGATTCTCAAAGTGATCCAAAATTGTTCTTGGTATGGTTTCTTAACCATCTTTCCGGTGCCATTGGAGGTCAAAAACAAGTAAAAGACACTAAAACTAAACATAAATCACTTATCCAACAGATATTCCAAGGTAAAATCCAGGTCTCGGATGACAAATCTTCCAAATTTTGGCTCTTGTCATTAGAATTACCTCATTATTCTCTTCTTAAGAATTCTTCATCTGGCCCAGAAGCTACTGAGGAAATCCAGCAAGTCCATTTATCGACTCTTTTGGATACGAGATTCTCGAAAACTCCCATTATTTCTCCCCCACCAGTACTTATCTTGCATTTTAACCGACTTCAGAGCTCAGATTTACATATTTCCAGTGTTAGTGGTAGTAAGACTAATCCTACGGTGGTGAAATTTGCTCTCCAGATGGATTTCTCACCTTATATCAAGGGTAGTAACTCTCCAGTGATGTACCGTCTTGTATCTAACGTCATTCATGACTTAGTACCTTTAGAATCTTTAGAAAACAATGACTCCGATACTAATAAGTGGAAAATTCAACTTCTCGATAAGGTAAGGGGAGATTGGATGAAGATTCATGATCTTGAGGTGGGAAATACGGAGAAGGAGTTCCTCTTCCTTGAAGAGAGTTATATACAGTTTTGGGAGAGAATAAGCTAAGTCACCTCTACTGGTAAAAGTAGATTTAATTAGCCACTACATACACAGAATCACTAATGTAATTTATTAATACCTATTGAATAGCTAAAGTATTGATATTTCCAGCCGTCACAGATACGATATTCTCCTCTAAACGATCTTCTGCAGTCTCCAATAAATGCTTCTTTGGATCTTGTTTTCCAACATAACGAGTAGCCAATTGTTCTTCGGTCAACTCCTTCTCTTCTTGTACTCTTTGGACATATTGCTCAGCAATCTTGACCAATCTAGTAGTTGCCTCTAAGTTCTGTTTCTCCTTCTCTTCATAGTCATTCAATTGTAAACCGGATTGCCATTCTTTCTTATGTAAATTCAATAACATTCCAACTTCATTAGGACTCTTCTTGTAGTCAATGTTAAGCGAGTAATAATGACGGTTCAATCCATGGATCAAAGCAGTGATAGAAGGTTTATTCATATGTCCCACATTGGAGGTAGTTTGACGTGGTTCTTGTCCCATCATTAAGGTAGTTGAGTTGATCAAACGGAAGGCATCAATTACTACTTTACCCTTAACAGATTGAATAGGATCAATGACTACAGCGACAGCACGCTTGTTCAATTGTTCAAAAGATTGTTGAGTATTGACATCCACACTCGATAACCAACATCCAAACCCTGGATGTGAATGGTACCATCCTACAACCGATTGATCACGTCCAGTTTGACGTAACATGTCCATCATTTTAGTTTGGAAAACATCATCAACGGCTTCAACAGAAACTCCAGTACCAGATTGAGGCATAGCAAACACATCAATCACATGCACAGTGTAATCGTCGACAAACTCCCCTAACATCAACCCCATAACTTCCATAGGAACACCCGCTCTTCCATGTTTCAACATCTTCAATAACGCCAAAGAGGATATGTACACGGTTTCGGCGTTATCGACAACAGGGGCATCTGTTGACTGAGGCAGTCCGAATCCATTGGCCTGTCCTAATAATCGTTGTAATCTTTCCATGTTGGTTCTATTACTGGTGTTCTATTCAATTGTGTCTTCTTGTTTGAACAATTTAAGTGGCGATTTGGGTGGTGAGAATTGGGTTTGCACGACCAAAAAAATTAAAAAAGAGAACAACATCTTAACACCAAATTCTTTGAAGATATTTTACATCATTACACCAACCAGGTTTCTATAAATAAGTAGTTACATTGATATTAATCAGACCAGCTGAGTCAGTAATTTACATCATATTCCCCAATGGGTAGGAGTTGTCGTAGGTGCCGTAAATTCCCGGATTTCCCGCTGAAGAATAGTATGTGATGCCTCTAACAAACTGAGAGCTCGAGTTCCGAGGGTTCTTTTTGGATTCTTGTTCACGGAGAACGAGGATCATGCAAGTGAGAACGGCTGAGTCGAATTTTACTTGCTTCACATTATGATAATCTCCATATACTTCGTCATTATTTCTTAAATCCATGGCTTCGTAGGTAGTAATCACTCCTACTTTACTGTATTTATGAGGTAGAGTATCTGCGGTGTCTGTGAATTTCAAAAGTGGAGGGAGTGTAGAGTTTCCGTAGAGTTTATAGTTGAGAATTCCACCTGTGATATCGGTGATTGTGGTTTCTTCTTTTAAGAGAGGATTTTTAGGGTCCGGTTTGTCATCTGCTGTCATATTGTCTAACAAAGATATGGCATTTGGTTCATTCATGACCATGAGTTGAATTGCAGAGCTACCGAACAGTGATGTAGCCACAGATGTACCTACAAACCGAAGCTTAGTTCCCTTGTATATCGTATCTGTATATGGCTTGGACCGGTGATTGAACATCACCACTTTTAACGTACATTCGTCTGGTCTATTTGGATCCAGATAAAAATGAAGGACAAATCTTTTCACTCCAGATCTAATATACTTGTCATAGACTTTGCAGAACAGATATTTTGTGTTCTCATCGTCCTCTTTTCCCCCAGTGCGTGCCAGCAACTCTCTTTCTGTATAATATTTATTGATTATCATGAATGGACATTTCTTACGGAACAGTGCAAATGGAGGAGTGAATACATGGAAGAGAGGGAGATCCGAATCTTCCTCATATTGATCATTTCCATCACTAATTTCCTCATCATCCTCTATAATAGCACTAGAATCCATAGAATTACTGAGATCTTGTAAATCATCGGTACTATTAGGTCTTTCGGTTCGACTTCTTTCATTCTCAAGTTGAGCACGAAGTTGCAGTCTATTAGAAGCCGAGATCGCCGATACCGATGAAGAAGATCTCTTGTCTATTGACCCTGCAATCTTCCATTTATGAGATTTCTTATAATAATCGAATGACTGATACGATGGAAAGACTAAAAGACCAGGACGAAGAGCGAAACTCACTAAAGGCATGGATCTCTTCGCATTATAGTTGTCTAATGGACGACCAAAAATGTGGAAACCTGCAATCAGAGAAGAATCTATAGATGCAGCAGTATCATCACTATCGTATCCCGAAATAAACTCCTCCATTTGAGTCTCCGATGCCCTTCTGGTGGAACCCCTTCTACTAGTCACACCACGGCCTCTGCTGATAGCCGCCGCTTCACTAGCACGACTTGGATCATTTGCCATAATATCTCGCACCACTGTATTGATAGCCCTATTCACATGAGACAAGTTCTGTGCTAATTGCCCGTAGTTCTCTTGAGTAGAATCCAATCTATTGAATACCAAAGTCTCTTGACTAGACCGTCTTTTGGGCGCTAAATAAGGTGGACGCGTCGAGGTTGATCCACTGGTGATAGTAGTGTCATTAGTGGAAGCTCGCCGCTTCTTACGTTTCGACCGTGTGAATAAGATGTTCATTGTTGTATAGACTTCTCTTTCAGGAGTATCACTCTCACCCTTCTTACTAATCTGCTTATCAATCAAATCATAGCGAGGGGTTTAAATTTTTATAGGGGGAAGAGCCGCGCGGTGGGATCGTGGGTCGTGTACGTACCAAAAGTAGGGGAAGGGGAGCAGGGACAGAAGGGGGTGTTGGGATGAGAGAGGGAGGAGAGAGGGAGGAGAAAAGTAGGGGGAGGGGGCTAGATAGGGGTGTTGATGGGGCCAGGCCGTAAAGTTGACGGCGATTAATTGTATTAACTATTTATATTCACTAACAACTTTTTTCATCAGATCATATTTCTTCCATTCTTCTTCCATCACTGTTAAATAATGACTACTCATATGATGATTAGTCTTGGAATCTGCTACTATGGGGATTAATTTCACCTGTTGATTCATTTTCATGAGACCTTTGTAAAGATATCTGATTTTGGGCCAATGGGAGTGTGTTCCAGGAAACTTATTCTTATTTCTTCGATGGTTATTACGTAGCCAGTTCTCAATTTGACTGTTATTTGTTTGCTTCAAATGAGCATTCAAAGAACTACGTAAAGAATGAATTTCTCCTATCAATGCAGCCTTCTCAACATGTTCTTTCTCTTCATAGATATTATCAAAATCACCTTCAACTGTCCTTTTCAGATTCTTATATTCGTTGATCAGAGTGATATAGTCTTCATTCTCCATTTTCAACAGTTCTATCTCTTCTAGAAGCAGCATATTTTTCTCACTTAACGACTTCACTTTATTGACTTGAGCCTCGAATTTAGCTGTGTCAAAACTGTTCTCTCCTAATCGTCTATTGAGAGTCAATATCTTCAAGTTCAGTTCTTGCAATCGGTCTTCTTTCTCTTTAGTTAATTTAGATACTCTCATTACCTCTTCACTCAAAGCTTCGAGCCGTAATAAATCCTCCTCTCTTGATTCACGTAGTTCTTTATCTTCTTCCCCAATCGAAGCAATGACTCTCTCGATCAAAGATTCACCTACATGAACTTCAGATTTGTCTAACTTTAAACTCTCAAGTGTATCACAAACTGACTCCAACTCATGAAGACAAGTCTCCAATTGAGTTTTTAAAGAACTCTCACATTCTTTGACAAAATCTGCTACAGAATACGTACTTTGTTCTTCGAGTACATCTTGGAAAAGTTCAATGAATTTAACGAAGGCTTGGTATTTACTTTCATTGAATTCAAGAATTACAGGCCATTCAATTTCCAGTTGCTCTTCAAAACATCCTTGTAAATATTTGGTGTGCAATTGTATAGAGTTCCTCAACTGTGACAAAACAGCATGGAATCTTTTTAGTATAGGTATTACTGTCTTCTCAAACGTTTTATCAGGAATGTTTTCAACTACATTCTGCAAAAGGTAATTTACAGTGAGATAGAAAGGCTCAACAAAAGATTCAAAGGTGAGTTTCAAATTGTATGCAAATCTTAGTCTTCCATGGAAAAGAGTCGACTCCCAAGCAGAATCAGAGAGTAAATATTCGAATTGAGATACTTCTAATCGTTTTAATGAAGCAAGCAGATTAGAATATTCACCTTCGATAAAAGGAATAAGTCTCAGAGAGCAATTTTGCTCGAAATCAAAAATTTTACTCAAGAACTGTTGTGGCTCATTAGGTTCATTAAAAGTCACCATCTGAGAACAGAATTGAATCATAGCACAGAGACGAGAATATACCATGCCACTCATACAAATGTGAGCAAATGAAGTGCTAGACATCTCACTCTGGGACATTATATTCATAACCATTTGATAACCTTGCTGAAGTTTACTAGAACAAATTACGGATTTATATTGTAAAGTCATAAGGTCAAACAGAGTTTGAAATGGAGAACCTCTGTCTCGCAGAGATCTCCTCCACATTTTGTAAATCTTCTCTGTTCCTTCCAACTCCAGATTCTTGAAACTCAAATCAAAATTTATAGACTGGATTTGGGCATTTAAACGTCTTGTTTGTTTCTCAAGAGATCTCCTCAGAGTCTCTAATTCTTCTGAATTAGACTCGGCTGCAGATCTGGCTACAATTTGTTTTTTATACTCGGCTAAAGTGGTCTCGAAGTATTCGTTCTTGGTCTTGAATTGTTGTAATTCCTTCTCATTTTGTTCATATTTCGATTTCCACAAATCCAAATCGTCTTTTAATTCTTTTTCTAATTCTAAATGGCTTTGTTGTACTTCCTCATCGAGCTCTTGTAATTGTTCAAGCTCTTTCAAGGCTTCTTTCAACTGTTTCAACTCTTCTTGTAATTCGAAATTCTTCTCTGTCAAAGATTCAACTATAGTATCACTTGTGGAAGAAGATTCTAGTTGGAGTCTAAGGTCTTCGGCCATCGATTGTGCCTCTAAATACTTTATCTCTGTCTCTTTCAAAATTTCCTCTTGTCCTTCATACAGCGATAATTTCAGGTTAAGTTCTTCGATCTCAGCCTTCAATTCTTGCTCGGTCTTCAGAGAGGCCTCTTTTAAATTTACTAATGCTAAAGATAACTTTTCAATCTGTTCCTTTGACCCTCCATCTGTCTCTTTATTAAGCAGTTGAAGATCTTCAATTTCTTCCTTCAATTGAAGAATCTGTTCCTCAAGAACCTGATTGTCTACAGTCTTATGCTCTAATTGCTCTTCCAGTTGATCCAATTTATCTTTTAACACCTTTTTCTGTTCATCAATGTTGGCCAATTGGTCTCGAAGATTTGATATATCTCGAATCAGTTCTTCCATTCTATCCTGCAATTCTTGGTTGATTTCAAGAAGAATGTCTTTGTCATCATCACGTTTACTGGTATCCAGAGACAGTGGGATGGAGTTTGTGGTGCTATCAGCGGTTCGTATAGTACTATTTTTCACCGGCTTTATCGTTTCAATAGCACCCTCTTCCTTCTCAAATTCACTAGTCAACTCTAAGAGCAGAGGCCGTACAAAAATACCATATAACCTCTCTTTTTTCCTCAATTCGAAATATTGTACACCTTGGACTGATCCATTATTCTTTCCTAGCGACTTGTCTAACTCAACACCTACCCATTCTCCTTCTGCAAACTGGGTCTTCCCTACAAACCTCACTACACCTGACTCACCTTTGATCAATACTTTTTGTCCGATCTTAATTGGATCTGCCATGGCGGAAATTGGGATTTTAGAGCCGATATACGATATCTGAGTGGCTCTGAATGTCTACGAAGCCACGTATGTCAAGATACCCTAGTGTATCTCCCAGTATTTATGATATATCTGTCTATCTTGAAGAGATGCCCTCGGGATTTGTGATTATGTACACGACTTTTATCGCGTCTGAGACATCAAAAATAAGAGGAGTTAACTTGAGCAGGCTATGCAAACTTTTGGGGGTAAACTGTTGAAGAATTCAGAAGATCTTACTGTAGCAATCTGGTCCCTGAAACTTCCATAAGCACCCAATAACATCCCCTTATACCTCTTATCATGTTCGAATCTTATCTTCTTCGTAATTTGCTCCAAACGCGTATTACGCGTTTTGTCGTATTTTGCTCTCCTATTCAAATTCTTCCCCTTCAAAAGAAAGAAGCTGGCGGGTAGATCTAAGTAGGAGGGTGTCAGATTGATCCAACTTCAAAATGTCAAGGAGCCTGAACTCAAGTAACCAACAGATGCTCAGTTCCGTGAGAGGGGAACTTCTCAATGAACAGAAACAAGAAATAAAAGAAGCTGTAAGTAAGAGCGGTACAATCAGAGGAGAAGCACATAGTACTAACAAGAACAGTTCACGCTATTTGATATGAACAATGATGGATGCCTCGATTTCCATGAACTCAAAGTAGCTTTCAAAGCGCTTGGATTCGAACTTAGTAAGAAGGAAGTATTAGAGATCATTCATGAGTACGACAGTGATGGTAGAAATCTCATTAACTACGATGATTTTTACAGAGTTGGTATGTATATAGGAGAAGGAATTGAGGGAATTGAGGTGATCTGAGTAGTTTCATTCGCTATAGGATCCTCCTGATAAGCGCTATTCATTCATATACTAACATTGACTCCTTATAGTTGGCCAAATGATGTTGAAAAGAGACCCATTGGAGGAGATCAGAAGAGCCTTCAAATTATTTGACGAAGACAATACGGGAAAAATTAGTCTCAGGAATCTCCGAAAAGTTGCTAAAGAATTGGGAGAGAATCTCAGTGATGAAGAACTCAGGGCCATGATCGATGAGTTCGATCTTGATGAAGATGGAGAAATCAGTGAGCAAGAATTCATAAATATCTGTATTGAGAACTAATAAACAAGATAGTATGTATGAGATGAGTAAGTATGTTGGGTGAGTTGTTCCTTAGTTTGTTGGGTCTATCCTCTTAGCCTGTCAGCTTTATCCGTCTTAGCCTGTCATCCATCACCATTACCTTGGATCACCCATCCATAATCTCTATTACCCTTTTAGGTAATAATCTGCCTCTTACCGTAACAGGAATTTTTCAGTCGTGCACTTCCTCCCAATTCTATCGAAAATTTTTCGCCCATCTTCAGCGCCCAAATCTTTAATAAGAATCACAAGTGGAGGAGATCGTAGAAGGTCAATAAGTGAAGTAATAAAATGGGTTTTGCACCAGTGAGTAAAAGATTCGGTGTGAATTTCGAGAGACTTCCTACTCCGGTGAAGATCTTTTTCGAAAGACTTCAAAAGAGAGGACAAATCCCAGCCGTTCAAAGAAACTTATTGGATGTGCCTGATAAAGAGAGATATAAGACATTTGAGCAGTGGAAATATCTTCCGGGAGACCGTGTTATGATTGTCAAAGGAGAGCATAAGGGTGTAGTCACTAGAATTGCAGCTCAGCAGCAATCAAGTAATGGTTTCTTCTTGGAAGAAGGTCCTTCGAAGAGAATTGTCGTTCCTAAAGAATATTGGCGTCAAAGTCAAGACTCCCATGTTATTGACTATCCTATCGCTGTGACTAGAGACTATTTCAAATTGGTTGGTACTTTAGAAGAAGAAGGATCTCTGCCAAAGACTTTCGCCGCTGATGACGTGGTATTCCGTGGTAAATATTGGGACGAAAATCACAAGAAAATGTTACCTTACAGATGTGTTAAGAATAATGAGCATATTGTAATTCCATGGCCAGCTCCAGAACCTATTGTCGACGATGCTTTATGTACTCCGGAGGACAAACTGCATGAGAGAACCTATTTCCCAACCTCGATCGTTCATTCTGGCTTGCCATCCGATTTGAGACTGAGTTTAAGATCCCCATTGGCTAAGCGTAAGATCCCACGTTATGCTAAACAGTACATTACTAAATCTGATATCAAGAGATTGACACATCCTGAGATGCCAGAACCAGAGTTCAAGAAACTGCTGAGAGAAGAGAAACTGATGTTACTGAGTAAGGCAATTAAATTCACCCCAGACATGGAAGAGTTCATAGGTAAAAGAGTTGCTCAACATTTGAACTCGATTTCGAATCCTCATATGTTGGAGTACCTTGAGAGAGTTGGTGGTAAGAAGAAGAAGGAATGAGTGGTTTCTTCCTGTACATACATAGATATATAATTTAAAGATTCCATTTGATGATTATACGATGTAATGCTCACAATTTTTCATAGTCCAATTTACCTTCCAATTTTTTAGTTTCAACCACTTTTCTAACAGCCTTCATCAAGTCGTCCTGAAGAATATGGTCACGGTCATCTCTAATTGCGAAGAAACCGGCCTCGGTGATAACGTTACGAATATCGGCACCATTGAATCCATCACTCATTTTAACTGCGGCTTCGAAATCGAATTCTCCACGTTTGTTAACCTTCAGAGTGTGAATCTTGAAGATCTCTAAACGACCTGCTTCATTTGGTAATGGGATTTCCAATTTTCTATCCAAACGACCAGCACGTAAAAGAGCAGGATCTAAAGTATCAGGTCTATTTGTGGCCATGATGACTTTAGTTTGACCCAAATAATCGAAACCATCCATCTGATTCAATAATTCCATCAATGTACGTTGGATTTCTCTGTCTGCAGATGTACCTTCGGAGAATCTCCTTCCACCAATGGCATCGATTTCATCCATAAAGATAATACAAGGTTCATGTTCCTTAGCATAACTAAACATTTCTCTAATCAAACGAGCGGATTCTCCAATATATTTGTCTACAATGGCTGACAGAGGAGAGAAGATGAAGTTGGCTCCAATAGTAGCGGCAACTGCCTTTGCCAACAATGTTTTACCAGTACCTGGAGGTCCATATAACAATACACCCTTTGGAGGCTTGATACCAACACGGATGAATAACTCTGGATTTTTCAATGGTAACTCAATGACTTCACGCAATTCTCTGATTTGTTCTGTCAAACCACCAATACCAGCAAATGAGATTTCTCCAGGCTCAAATGTAGTCATATTATAAACCAATGGATCAACCTCACGTGGCAATATACGCATGATTGTCAATGTGGTCATATCCAATGCAACACGTACTCCTTGCTTCAATTGATCTCTCTTGATAGTGCTTCTACATCCGACAATGTAACGTGGACCCGATGACAGTTTGATGATATATCTTTCCTCATCCAATTGCTTCAACACCTCTCCAATTACCTGTCCAATACTTTGTAACAGCTTGATGTCTTGCTCTGTCTTGTCATAATCCTTCTCCAAATCCCGTATATTCATTCTGAGTTCTTTCAATTTCAGTTCCCATTGTCTATGTTCGACTAACTTGTTCTTCAATTGAGTCAAGGCTCTATTACGTTCGATCTGTTCTGGGGTTTCTTGTGGTTGTTCAGGTTGTTGTTCGGTTGGTTGCTCACCATTGTTGTTGTCCTCATTCAAGGCCTCTAAGAGAGGATCGTTTTCTTCACTCATCTTGTCGTGCTCCTTCTATAACTCAATTGCACCTTGTTGAATTAACCGCCGCTTCTCCTTTTAACAACGAAAAGACCCGACTTGAAGTGGCGACTGAAGGAAAACAAGAAATTTTGAGTGTGCACGACTTTAACTGATTTGAGATTTTGTGATTTGTACACGACCTTTTCATTTTGTATAGTCGAAAAATTTTCCGCTATTTGAGAGTCATAGTTGGGGGAGTTGGATTGGTAGAAGAGTAGAAGAGTAAGAATGGAGTTTCATGCGTTAATCTTCTGTGGTAAAGGTGAAGGATTATCACCATTGACTAGTATTCGGAAATCTGGGATTCCTAAGGCTCTTCTTCCGGTAGCTAATAAACCATTGATTCAATATGTTTTAGAATGGTGTGATGAGGCATCTTTCCGTGAGGTTTCGGTGGTGGCTGATCAGCATGATCATCTGCTGATTAAAGCTGTTGTTGATGCATACATGAAAAGTAATAGAAGACTGGAAATTTTAGCCTCTGAATCCGGTTCAATCTCTGCTGGAGGTCCTTCTGGGGCTGTCAAGATCAACTGCATAAGCGTAAGTTCTGACCTTACCACTACTGGAGAGATTGTCCAATCGTTGAAGCCTCAAATCACTTCAGATTTTGTCATTCTTCCCTGTGATATTATCACTGATTTACCACTGCAAGTGTTAATTGAACTGTATCGTAATAAAAATGAGCACGATTTAGGACTCACCGTGTTCTACAATAACGGTTTCGATGCTGCCGATAAGAAATCTTTGAAGACCAATTATACGATTTATTCGACTCTGGATGATGGTCGTCAATGTCTTTTGGATTTATATTCCAAGGAATCGGTGGAGATCCATAAAGTATTGGAAGTACGGACACAAATGGTATGGAGATACCCTCAAGTATCTGTTTCTACTATGTTATTGGACTCTTTTATCTATTTCTGTTCCAAAAAGGTGCTTGATATCGTTTCTGATGAATTCTCACGTCATAAATCGGGTAAATCATGTACTAAAGTGATTAGAGATTTGGCTCGTCGGTCATGGCGTCATTCTGCTCCAAAGGAAACCATGGGTTTCTTCTTATTACCAAAACAATGTACATTTGCCCGTTGTAACAATTTATCGGTGTACATGGAGGCCAATAGACACTTTATGAAGTTACAACTGCAACGTAGTCACCATTCGGGGGCTCTGGCTATAGCTCCAAAAGAGAAGGGGGCTGCCACTATTGGAGCTGACTCGACAGTGGGTGAAGATTCCGTAGTAGGTGAACGTACCAGTGTGAAGAGAACCGTTGTTGGAAATGGTTGCACCATTGGAAAGAGATGTCGTTTGACAGGGTGTATTCTCTTGGATAAAGTGACACTTGGTGATGATGTGCATCTTGAGAACTGTATTATTGGAACAAAACTGATCATTCAAAGTAAATCCAAGTTGGTGAATTGTAACGTTGAAGGAGGATTTAATATTGGTAAGGGGACTCAAAGTAAGGGAGAGACACTTGTATCTCTTGAAGAAATGGAGTTTGGAGAGAGTGATGAAAGTGATGTGTTGTATGATGAATTGAGTGATGAAGATGAGAGTGGGGATGATAGTGAATATGATGGGGAGTTTGATGATGATGTTCCAAGTGACGATGATTTGTTTGCTAGGTAATAGATGAGGAGTGTAAGATAGGTGAATTAGGTGTAGTGGTAGGTGTAGTGTAGTGAGTAGTCAAGTGAGTCTAGTGAGTCTAGTGAGTACGATGATGTGAGCAGTCTAGTCAGTAGTCTAGTGAGTAGTTCCGGTCATTAACTTCGGCCATTAACCCCGGCCAGTAGCTCCCGTGATGAATCGTTTTCTAAAGAGCGATCGGGAGGAAATTTCTCCTACCAAAGTTAATCAAATTCGATACGGTGGTATGAAAATGATACAATTGAATACTGGAGAAAAATTAAGTGGTAAGAAGTGAGGGGAAATTACAGTCGTTAGGTCTAAAGGGGCTAATTGAAGTACGCAATAGAATATTTAAATAATTAATTGATAATTGATAATTGATAATTTTTTTTACTAATTTAATCGAACAAAGGGATATGAAGATAAATAAATTATATATTATCAATTGAGTGTAAGTATGAATTTGATGATACGGAGGAGAGAGGGGGGAAAGGTGAGAGAGGGAGGTGGGAATGAGATTGGGATGAATGAATATAAGGTAGTTTAGTCTTCAGCGCTTAGCGATATGTTATTTTATACTCCTTTATCTCAACCAGTTCATGCTATTTATTTATGATCATCTTAGGTGTATCCCTAGGGGTTTACTTTAGTCGGTTTACTTCGCTGATTCTGTATTACGTGATTGATTTATTGCTCACTTTACGATTTGACATCCTCTATGAAGCCCTTATTTATGATGTCAATTATTGGTGTTTTCTTTGGTCCCCCTTTAGCGCCCCTTTACTCACCCCTTTACGCTCACCCTTCACCGCTCACCCCCTTTTCCTTTCCCTCTGCCATCCCCTCACCGTGTCACTAACCATGAGCATTTTATCAAGTCGTCCAAACAAAATTTTTCACTTTGAGCGATTTTCCCTTCCACTCTTTAAAATCAAATCTTGAGGTTCATCAAATAGATAAGCACATTATATACTTAATTGATATAGTTTTGTGGACATGTCTGAGGCCAAGACCATTGTTCTCGAGAACACTGTCCGTAGGGACGCCTTGATTGAGATCGAAAAGAAGTACCAACTGATCTGGAAGGAGGAGCGTATCAACGAATTAGATGCTCCAACTGGAGCTGAGGAGAGTTATGGTACTCTGCCTGAGGAACTTGAGAAGAAACATCCTAAATTCTTCTCCTCCATGGCTTACCCATATCCTAACGGTGTCTTACATGCCGGTCATTCTTTCACTTTCTCCAAGACCGAGTTTGCCGTTGGTTTCGAAAGAATGAGAGGAAAGAGAGCCGTCTATCCTTTGGGTTTCCATTGTACTGGTATGCCTATCCGTGCCACTGCTGATAAGTTAGCTAGAGAAATCGAGATGTTCGGTGAGGACTTCTCGGGTGCTCCAAAGGATGACGAGGAAGAGGAGGTTGTCGCTGCTCCTAAGGCCAAGAGAGAGGACGTTTCCAAATTCACCTCAAAGAAATCCAAAGCTGCCGCTAAGCAAGGTAGAGGTAAATACCAATTCGAAATTATGAAGCAATTAGGTGTTCCAGTTGAGGATATTCCAAAGTTCGCTGACCCAGTTCATTGGTTGTACTATTTCCCACAATTAATCCGTGAAGATGTTGATCTGTTTGGTGGACGTATCGATTGGAGAAGATCTATGGTCACCACCGACGTCAACCCTTACTATGACTCGTTCATCAGATGGCAAATGCGTGAATTAAAGAAGTTGGATAAGATCAAGTTCGGTGAAAGATACACCATCTACTCCGTCAAGGATGGTCAACCATGTATGGACCATGACAGACAATCTGGAGAAGCCGTTGTTCCTCAAGAATATACCGGTATCAAGATTGAAGTCTTGGACTTTGCCGAACAAGCCAAAGAGCTGTTCAAACTGGCTGACTTTGACATCTCCGGTGATAAGAAGTTCTACTTTGTCGCTGCCACTTTGAGACCAGAGACCATGATTGGACAAACCTGTTGTTTTGTTTCTCCAAAGATCGATTATGGTGTCTTCAAGGCTAATAAGGAAGGTACCGAATACTATATCTGTACTGAAAGAGCCTTCAAGAACATGTCATACCAAAAATTGACCCCAGTTAGAGGTGATTACAAGCTGGCTGTCACTGTAAATGGTAAGGCTTTCATCGGTTCTGAGATTCATGCCCCATTGGCTCATCACCAACGTTTACGTATCTTACCTATGGAGACCGTTCTTGCTTCTAAGGGTACTGGTGTTGTTACTTGTGTTCCTTCTGACTCTCCAGATGATTTCGTCACTCAACGTGAGTTGCTCAATAAGCCAGAGTACTATGGTATTCAACGTGAATGGGCTGACTTTGACCTTGTTCCTATTATCCGTACCGAGAAGTATGGTGACAAGACCGCCGAGTTCTTATGTAATGACTTCAAGATCCAATCTCCAAAGGATGCCGTTCAATTGGCCAAGGCTAAGGAATTGGCTTACAAAGAAGGTTTCTATAACGGTGTCATGATCGCTGGTAAGTATGTTGGAGAGAAGGTTGAGGTTGCTAAGCCTAAGGTTAAGGCCGATTTGATCGCCGCTGGTGAGGCCTTTGTATACAACGAGCCAGAATCTCTTGTTATCTCTCGTTCTGGTGACGAATGTATCGTCTCTTTGGAAGACCAATGGTACACTGATTACGGAGAAGAATCATGGAAGAAGGAAGCTCTTGAGTGTTTGAACCAAATGAACTTATTCACTACCGAGACTCAAAACCTGTTCGAGAATGTCTTGGATTGGTTAAAGAACTGGGCTTTGTCGAGAACTTATGGTTTGGGTACTAAAATTCCATGGGATGAGAAGTACTTGGTTGAGTCTCTTTCTGATTCTACCGTTTACCAACTGTTCTATACCATTTCTCATTTGTTACACTCTGACATCTACGGTAAAGTAGTTGGACCTTTGGGTGTTGAGGCCTCTCAATTGACTGACAGTGCCTTCGACTACATTTTCCACAGAACTGAGACTGTTCCAGAAGACAGTACTATCCCAGCTGAGAAATTGAATGTCTTGAGAAGAGAATTCGAGTACTTCTACCCATTCGACTGCTCCATCTCCGGTAAGGATTTGATTCCTAACCATTTGACTTTCTTCATCTACTGTCATGTTGCTTTGTTCCCTAAGAAGTTCTGGCCTCGTGGTATCAGAGTTAACGGTCACTTGTTATTGAACAACGCTAAGATGTCTAAATCTACCGGTAACTTCATGACCTTGAAGCAAATCACCGAGAAATTCGGAGCCGATGCTTCTCGTATCGCTTTGGCTGATGCTGGTGACTCTGTTGAAGATGCTAACTTTGACGAAAGTAACGCTAATGCTGCTATCTTGCGTTTGTACACTTTGAAGACTTGGATCGAAGAAGTTACTGCTAACTTGGGAGAATTACGTACTGGAGAGTTCAATTTCTTCGATCTTGCTTTCGAAAATGAGATGAACCAATTGATCGAAGAGAGTTACAAGCATTATGAGAACACCAACTACAAGTATGCTTTGAAATCTGGTTTATTCGACTACCAAACTGCTCGTGATTACTACCGTGAATCTACTTCTAGTGAAGGTATGCACAAGGATTTGGTTCTCCGTTATGTCGAGACTCAACTGCTCTTATTACAACCAATTGCTCCTCACTTTGCCGAGTATGTGTACCGTGATATCTTGGGTAAGAAGACTTCTGCTCAATTTGCCAAATTCCCAACCCTGAGTAAGCCTGTTTCTAAACTGGTAAGTGACTCTTTGGAATACGTCAGAGACTTGGCTCGTACCGTCAGAGAAACCGAGGGAGCTCTCTTAAAGAAGAAGAAGGGTAACAAGCCAGCTGAAATTGACGCTAAATCTCCTGTTAACTTAACTTTCTTGATTGGAGCTTCTTTCCCAGAATGGCAAGACAAGTATATTGAGGTTGTTCGTGAAGCATTCGAGAACCAAACTTTGAATGATAACAGTGTCTTGAAGCAAAAGGTTGGTAGTGATATGAAGCGTGCTATGCCTTTCATTTCTATCTTGAAACAAAGATTGAGTGTGGAGCCAGCTGAACAAGTCTTCAACAGAGAATTATCATTCGATGAGATTGCTACCGTCAAACTGACCTTGGCTATCTTGAAGAAGAGTCCAGCTCAATTGACTGCCAATGAAGTTCAAGCCGTTGTAATTGACGGAGCTGATCTGAAACAAGGAAAGGATATCATTACTGGTGAGACCGTTGAGATTTCTGCTAGTGCTAAGATTCTCGAGGCTGCCGTCCCAGGTCATCCTGCAGTTGTTATTAAGAATATATAGATGAATATATGAATTAAATATGAAATTAAATATGCAATGGCCGAAGCCAGGGCCATTGGCCCTGTTAGACGTCGAAGCCGCGTCTTCTTAATTGTTCTGAAGTCCATGAATACGTTTCTTTGGCATAGTCCATGTTAGAAGCTATTCTGCTTGGTTTCAGTTCGATCCCATAAGTAGCAAAGTATTTACCGTTGTCTTTATCGGCCGTTAAATTACCATCTAAAGCACATTTGATAGTCGAGTAGGCTCCAGTCTCATTGCTGACGCCGAAGAATACACCAAAGAAATGGATAAATACATAAAAGAATAACCCTATCACTGGGAGACGCGTCCAGTAGAAATACAAATTAGTGCTCATTACGAAACCAGGGTGGACGGCTAATGATAAGAACTGAGGATGTTGCTCGGCAAGTACTTTTGTATATTGAATACCACAAGTCTTCAGATGACCGTACCGGAACCAGGTGAATAAGATATTTGGATAATAATTAAAGGCGTGGAATGCTGCTTTGGTGAGGTCGAATCGAGTGAACTCAAAATTATGCCCTATAGATGAGATGTAGATGATCCTTGGGGTAGCTTCTGTGGTCAGGTTAAGTATCGGGAGAAGTTTTTGGGTGAGTAAGAAAGGTCCTACAAAGTTAGTTTGGAATTGGACCTCGAACCCATCTTGAGATAAGCTGAATGGTAGCAGCATAACACCTGCGTTATTGATGAGTAAATGCAAATTCCGTTCTTTGGTCCTAAGGATTTTGGCAGCGTTCTCCACCGATGCCAAATTGAGTAAATCGATCTCGAGATATTTCAATTGTCCTAGACGAATATATTCCTTTGGTTTTTGACCTTCATTACGTCTCTTGAGAGCCTCCAGTGTGATATCTTTGATGGCTTTCTCCACTCTTGAGGGGTTCCTTCCACCTATATAGACGATATAACCATGAAGATATAGATGGAGACAAGTGTACCAACCTATACCTGAGTTCCCACCGGTGACAAGGGCCACTTTCCGATCGACTTCAGGGTCATTATACGGCAATGCATCCGGGTTGAATTTAATTCTAGCTGAAGGCGATGTCATGACAGCCCACTCAATATTTTCTTAGTGTAGTGATCTTGCCCTGAGCTTGTGCTGGTTATAGATGAGTAGACTTCAAATTTTAGCTGCAAAAACACTTAAAAACACAGATCCGGATTTTTCACCGTAAAATTCTTGTCCTATGTCTTGCTATTCGGCTGATGGTTTATCAGGGAGTTGCTTTAACTAGTCCGTACCGCCCTTGTCTTATCTTTTGGGTGGGAAAATTTTTCTTTACTGGCCGAAGGGGCAGAGAGGGCAAAAGAGATGGGGCAGGGTAGATCAAGCAGGGCTGGATCAGGCACCACTGGGCAAAGAGGTTGTCAGGTAACTAGGGCAGATTCTGTCACATTCACACACATTCACTCAGATCAGATCAGCTCAGCTCAGGGTATAACATACTGAAGCAGGTCGCAGCAAATTACAACAATTCATTCATTAGTTATTATATAAGGCAGAGGGCAAGTCTAGCGTTAGCTGAGGACTAGTAAAGTGCTGGCCCGGGCTGCCCAAGTCGCCAAAGCTGCCAAAGCTGCCCAAGCTTCCCAAGCTACTCATCCTTAGTATCATTAGGCCTCTCCCATTTAACAGCCAAATCAATTCTATCCCTAGGAAACCACCATTCAAGAACATAATACAATAGTATATCCACCACAACACATAATACATACAACTTTCCTGCCCATAACCCCCCATTGTAGAATAAGCCAAGTCGATCGATGACTGAATGCGACTCATGACATCTCATCATATTAGAATAAACAATCTCGGTTCTACGAGCAATATCGGCCCAATTATAGATATCCGACACCTCATCATGGAAAGAAGAAGGATCTATCTTATTGTTACTCATTATGTTGATCAGTTTCTGAGTCAGTTCAACTAAAGAATTCTCTTCGGGATCGGCAAATACTGTCATATGATTAGGGAGCACTTCGGGAATACCACCAACACGTGTAGTAACTACAAAGAGACCACAAGAAGCCGCCTCTACAAGTACTGTACCAAACAGTTCAGTTAATGACGGATGAAGATAAATATGTCCTTGGATCATCACGTTACGTACTTGTTCATGCTTAATACTTCCAATAAGTTCTACACGGTCTTGAAGTTGGTATTTTTCCCTCATTTGATCTAAATCGATGAATTTCGGGCCGTCTCCAGCGATGAGGAAACGGATCGCAGGGTTTTGCAGACAAATCCTTGGGATTACTGCTGTAAGAAGATCAGCACCTTTATTTTGGAAGAGTCTTGAAATCACTACAATCGTAAGAGCTCCAGGAATAGTTGGTTTTACTTTAGTTTCGGCCGGCTTGAAATCCTCAGCAATAACAGCATTAGGAATTACACTGACTTTAGCTGGATCTAAAGACAGTCGAAGAACAATATTCTCTTTACAAGTATGAGAGACACAAATTACATGACCCACATCACTCAAGGTGAATTTTAAGAGCTTATTACCTAATATGGAGCCGACAGTAGCGAATCCAAATAATGAATGGTCGGTGAATACTGTTTGAAGGCCCATAGTACGGGCATGGAGCATCAGTTCATGACTTAATGCACTGAAAGATCCATGGCCATGGACAATATCGACTTGTTCTCTAATAAATATGTTCCGGAGGATCGGGAAAGCCGAAAATACCGTCGGAAATGTCACTTCTCGATAGAGTACAAAGAATGGAACATAGTATACTTTAAGACCGTTGGTAAGATATCGTACACCATTACGATCTCCATATGCATGAGTGATGATGACCACATTATGACCGGCGTCTATCAATTTCTGAGAAAGATGATATACATGGAGCTCAACACCCCCTGGTTGAGGGTAGAAGAAGTCAGAGACCATCCTGTGATCGTTAGTAGATGGGCGGTTAAGGTGAAGAGGAAGGACTTACAGTATGTTGTAGGGCATGATGATGGAAATTCACACGTCAATGTGTATCTGACGGTAGAGATTGATCAATGTAGCAGCAACTGTAGCTACTGTACCAAGTGTCAACTGTAGCCTACTGTAGTCTACTGTTGTCCACTGTTACCTTCCAGTGAAGCTTCGTTGTCAGTGAGGTTTGAGGGCAGATTTGGCTCAATTGCGCGTACTTTTGTTCTTAAAGGGGATACTTTAGGGCAGATTTAAACTCAACTGCGCGTACTCAGCTCTCAAACGCAATACTTAAGGGCAAATTTAGACCCAACTGCGCGTACTAAAGGGCAGATTCCAGGCACATTTCAGACAAATTTTCAGCCAACTTTCAGCCAATTTCCACCCAATTCGTGCTTGCCAAGATGAGCATTTTACAAATTACGCCTCTTAACTTCTATACGAGAACCCTTTAATTGAGAGCACCCACTTAATAAGAACCACCACATAGTAGTTGTTGGAGGAAGCCAAAATGGTCGGAAGTTCTCATACTTATCGACAGCTTGGAAATAACAATGAGCTCCCTTCAGAACCTCCAAGATACGAAGATTTCATCCTCAGTGATGACGAGACCGCCGGAGCCACGCTGGGACCCGATCTGGAGAGGGCGGTATTTGAAGAGTTCGATATTGAGGACCCAGAGTCTGGTGTATCGAGTCGTTCTCAATTGGAGTCACTTTTAAGTCGTGCAAGAGCTTCTGGGAAACGTTTTGCCGTCAGTTTGAACACCACCATATTGAACCCAGTCACCCATATCCTTGACCCAGTCTATGAAATCTATCGAGACTCGAATATCTTGTTTGATAGTTACCTTGCGAGGGTGGGAAATCCTTTGATTTTGAAGAGATTGATATATGTATTCACAATTACACTGTTGATCTATATAATCACTGCATCTGGTATTTATCCGAACCGAAATGAGCTGTTGAACGGAGATTTCTATGACCTGGAGAAATTGGATGCCTTTATCGATACTAGTGTCGATGCTGCTGCGATGAAGAGTACATTGGAATACTTATCATCTATGCCACATATTGCTGGAACTGCTGGAGACTTGACTTTGGCTAAATATATAGAAAATACCTTCCGTAGTCATGGTCTTGCGGGTGTTCAGTCCTCTGAGCTCGATGTGTATGTAAATTATCCTAATGTGAGTTCGTTGGTAGTCCATGATGAACTGGGAAATCAAGTTTATGAGGCCAAATTGGCAGATTTGGAAGCTGAAGCTTCTTGGAAACTGCAAGTCGAACAAAGAATTCATGAAAATTCCAATAATAAGAGAGAAACCAGCTCACCTTCGGCCGAATTTCTTGCATTTAACCCAAATTCCGCCTCAGGATCCGCTAAAGGTCCACTTGTATATCTGAATTATGGTTCCCCGGATGATTTTGGAAAGCTTGTCCATAACAAGATCTCTCTTGAAGGACTGGTTTTGTTGGTAAAATATGGTAAAATTCCTGCTTCTCAGAAAGTTTCAATTGCTGAAATGTATAAATGCAGTGCTATTTTATTCTTTAGTGATCCTGCAGAAGAATCTGCCGGGTATTCCATGACATCTCTTCAAAAAGAGCCAGTCGCTAATTATAAAGAGTTCCCTGGTGATGTCTTAACTCCAGGTTGGGCATCTTTACCTAATCAACAACGTGTAAGATGGCAGGATTCTCAATCGACTCCAAAGATCATTTCATTGCCAGTGAGTTGGGATGATGTTAAGCAGTTTATGGAATACTTGAAGAATGATGGTGTCGAAATTGAGAATTGGGCTTCAGATAGCTCCGACTTAACTTACAATGGATGGACCGGACCTTCTTCTAAATATACGGTATCTGTTTCCAATATTCCAGCAGAAAGACCCATCAAACCTGTCTGGAATATCATTGGAAGAGTCACTGGTCGTGAACAATATGATAAAGCTATAGTAATTGGAGCTCTGAGAGATTCTGCTTGTGTTGGTTCTGTTCAACCCAATACTGGGACCACTGTCTTGCTTGAGCTTGTAAGACTCTTTACTCAGATGCAAATGGCTTATAATTGGTCTCCACTTCGTACTATATACTTTGTTTCTTTCGATGCTACTGAATATAATCTTGCAGGGGCCACCGAATTTGCAGAAAGTCGTCTGAGAGAGTTGAAGAAAGAACTGTATGCTTATATTGACTTGAGTGATGCTGTTTCTGGTGATAAACTTGATATTCATTCTCATCCACTTTTCAGAAGCGTAATAATGTCGGCATTAGGTGAAGTAAAACTGCCATTGACCAATTCAACATTACTTGATTATCAGTTCAATGCTCGTGGTATGAAATTAAGACCGTTCACCGAATATTTACGTAATTATTTACCATTCCAAAGTGCGTTGGGTGTTCCTTCTATGGAAATTAAATTCGATTCAGGTGATGATACCCTTTCATATCCTCGTGGATCATGTCTTGATACTTTCGAGTACTTTGAAAATCAGAAAATCGACCCTGAAATGCAGGTCCATAAGGCTCTTGTAGAAGTGATTGCAAAGATTCTGCTCAAACTCATTGAGGAACCACTTATACCATTTGACATATTATATTATGTTTCTGAGTTGGATAGGTATATGCATGATTTGGCCAAGTATGCTAAATCACTCCCAGGTGACCTTTCTCTTAATATGAACTCGGTCACCGCTGGAATCTTGAGATTGAAATCGATTGGAGCAGAATATGAAGATTGGACTAAAGCATGGCATGAAATTGTCGATTCTGACGCTTCTCAGGAACCGTCATTACTCACAGTCAACAGATGGACTTGGAATCTTAAATTGACCTTATTTGAGAAAAGGCTTCTCAGCACTACCGGTATCCCAAGTAGACCTTGGTATAAAAATGTGATATTTGGGCCTCAGTATTGGAGACCTGAGTCAGATGAATTCGAGTATGGAACTTTCCCTGGAGTTCGTGATGCCCTTCACGGTAATAATGCGAAGTTGGCTCAAGAACAATTGGACTTGGCTGCAGAGTTACTCTCCATCTCCGCCGATTCATTTATAACCTAAATAGATTTGATATCTAACCCCCAATATATTCGTATTTTGCTCATTTGTGTCTCATTACATTTCCCAATTGGGAATTAGGTTGACTCAGAAGTTGAGAGTTGGAGTCGAGATGGAATTCGTAGGAGTTTCAGTTTAATTAATAGAGGGATTAAATAAGTCTTAGAGTATATTAGAGTTGGTTGGTGCAGTTTTCTTGTTGTTTGGTGGTGATGGAGCAAGAGATGGGCAGTTTAGGGGGTCAAAATGGGGGTTATCTGCTGGAAATAGTAGGTTTGGGGATTCAAGGGGGGGTTAAAGAAGATGATTTGGGTCATTTAAGACTTTCTTCAACTGAGAGAATTGTTGGTGAGCTTGAAAGTCTTCAAATTCAGTTGACTGAAGTACGTTTAGCTAATATGCCTTCTGCTTTAAATGGGGGTAATTCTATGGGAGTTCGAGCTTCTCAGGAAAGGCTTCCAGAAGTATTTGAATATCAAATTGGAGTATTAGCACAAGAAAATGCCGCTTTAAAGATCAGATTGGAAAACTTGAAGTATCAGAATTACAGAATGGATACTATTCTTCATATGAATCAAAGACCCGAGACCCATCAATTTTCTATCGAACCTGAACCAGGCAGTGGTACAGATACCCTTAGTTCGATACAACGTAGAATTGACTTTCTTCAAGCGCAAGTTGACAGATTAAATACTGAGATTATTCTGTATGAGCCCGAAAACCATTCCCTTCATCGCGTTAAAAATGTCAGGTCGTTAGAGTTAGAGAATGATGTTATGGTTTTGAAAAATCAGAAAATAAAGGCAGAAATCACTAAAGAGAAAGGTGCACCAATGTCTCCACTGATAAAACTGCTGAGATTCAACAAATATCTGTCACTAACGGCCATTTCATCTACATTTGCCGATAATGACTCATTTTGGTCGGATACTTTCTCTACAGGGCCAGATTTTCTCATCTATCAAGACTCTCCAGAGGAATCTCCGATTGCAAATATTCATATATAAATATAATAGACATCGTCAAATGATCATTCACCTTGTATTCTAGATATACATACTATACTACCGTTCTTCTATCGGATAAATAACGGACGATTGGCCCATTTCCAGTAACCTCGATAGTCTTATCAAACCATGCTAACACAAGTCCACTCTGTTGTTGTCCGGCCTTGGAAGCCATAGCAGCATATAAGTACTTAACCAAGTTGTCCTGTTGGTCCAAAGTCAAACTTTTAACAATTCCCGGAATTTCTGATTGTCTTGTAGATGTTAATACATCTATGACAGTGGTCAAATGAGTAGCCTATACAATGTTAGTATTTGGGTCAAATATTATGGAACTACACAGCCTCAGTGAGATCCGCTGATATATCACTTACCTTTGTCTGTTCATCACCTCCATACGGTGGCTCATTAATAGCATATACTAAAGCATCACCAAAAGCTCCCTTAGATAACAATCCCCTGATCTGTTGTTGCAGTTGTTGAATCTCTTGTAAGGAAACAGCGGGAGCGTACGGCTTCAATTCCTCGTCGGTCAAACGACTTTCAACGTCATACAGATCAATATCGATTCTTCTCCAGTCCTCCATTGCTGATTTAATGAATTCCACCTCTATTCTAATGGCTTGGTCTTCTTATCCTACACTTACCGCCCTTAGATTAAAATTGTATGTGTTAAATTTATGATTTCGAGCGGGTTTAAGAGGTCGTGCACGAGTAAAATTGACGGTATTAACTGAGATTCGTAATGTGCTAGTACTTGTATTCGTAATTTGCTCTGATTGCCCAGGCTAAGGTGTAGTGGGAGGTAGTGTCAGCTAGTATTTAGAGATAAACGTGATTGTTCATTAGTTTGCATGATTTAAAGAGTTAGATTTACGGTGTATCGTTTATTGTGAATTATATTATTTGGATGGTCTAATATATTGTTGGGGTCTATTAACTATCATTCTCTGCCTTCTTAAAGTTATCAATGAACTTAGTGACCTTAGATTTTAACTCGGTTGTTTGTACAAGAATAACGATGAGACCATCACTTCCAACATCATACTTAATGTTACCTTCATTGGATATAGCGATTTCTTCGTCGAAAGAATCGAAGAATTCGTTGATTTTCGTGAAAGTGGTCACTCCAGGCAAATTGAACTCGTCCATCTCATTCTCATCCTCTGCACCTTCTTTCTGGAACACTAACACGATTCTGAACTCATGTCCCAAATCGTCATTCTCAGGCTCCATGTATTCCGGGTAATCGGACTCGGATTCCAGAGATCCAGGTGCTATCATAGTATCGTATCTCTCTGCTCCGGAATAGCCTACCTACTTAGATCTGAGCCTTTCAAAAAAAAATTCTTCCCCTCAAAGCGATGCCTTAATAAATTGCTGTAGAATATTGAGGGAGATGAGATAGAAAGAGGGGATTGGGGGTAATCTGTGCGTGAAAGATCGGTTGTCGGCACATATGTTGCTAATCTTTTTTTTTGTTGCATTAATATCGGCACTTCAAAAAAGGTGTCTCAGACCATTGTTCACCTGATGTAGAATCGGACTGGTGATCTTCTCTTAATCGAGAATAATCGTTGAGATGCTCAAAAGATTGAGCTAAAAACTCAAAATACATTCTTCTAGAATTGCAGATCTTCTTATTTAGGCTAGCGGCTTAACAGTTGCAAAACCCGATAGCCGCAGGGAAATAGTTAAATAGTACATCAAAGCAACACATGTGATACTTTAGGTATAGAAAAGCGACTTCACCGCCTAAAGTCGACTAATAGCTTCTAAATTAGTACTACAATCATTTGAATCTTAATTATAGGGGGTTCATATATTCTGTCATTTTACCTATATTAGTGCTTATAGAGTCCATTTTTGGACAACCGCACATCCTCAAAGTTTAATATCTCCCTAAACTAGAATTGGTGTCTGGAGGGCAAGCATCGACAATTCACACTACAAATTTCATTGAGCACTATATTCTGGTACAAGCTTCCGCAATCATTTGTAGTGCAATATAGTCTTAAGAGCACCATCAACAACAACAAAAGTGCGAGGACAAAGAAAGCCAATAGTCGAGACAACAACAAAAGTGTAGTGATCGCGATTGAGATTATTTTCCTCGATAATAGCGACAAAAAACTAATCATTGAGATCGCGTTGGTACTATTTAAAGAAGGTCTGGAGTGACCATCTTTGTGTCGCATAGCTTGGCTATAGTTGGGTTGCAATTGAGAGGCCGATTGTTGATTCGAAGCAACCGACAATCCTGCCATATATCCGGCACTAAAGATGGACTCATATAACTGCAGCCTTGAGGAAACGAGCTGGTCAGAATAGTCCGGGTCATTATCTGTATCAGAGTCTGAATGATCCGAATTGAATGCTGATACTGAGGAGCAGTCAGAAAGTGACATTTCAAATGGAATGGAACAGTGTGGTAGCGAATAGAAGAGATGATTTAGAAATTGAATTTTAGACAATACTAAGGAAATGATGACTCAGCAATCAGCATAACCGAGTTGCAACAACAACTTCTTATCAGCAAATAATATAGCCGAATAGCTCAAATAAGGTTGAATTAGTTTGCCAAACTAGCCATTTTGCTCGGCAATAAAAATAGTCTGACTCAGCCATAAGGTCATGTAATACAAAGAAAACACTAAAAGAACTCAATTATGTTCAGAATGATATCATACTAAAAGATGATACTTTACCCAGCCACCCCTTTGCTCCAATACCTCGGGCATTTTTGACTTTCGGGGGGTTAGGTGTGCGATGAGGTATTGCCTATTATGGAATTGGAGATAAATTCCCCAAAACGGAAGTCAAGGCACGTTCCTTCTAAATTAACAATAAAAGCAATTTACGAAATCAATAACCAGCAGATTAATATTTACGGCATGCGAGACCCAGATAAAGATAGGGCTGACGGCAGCTATAATTGCAGTTAGCAATAAGAGGAAATAATATTCTTGACGTTTATCTGATGGTGGATCTATAATTTCTTGATCCAAAGGGTATCGTACAGCATCTTTCGGCAAAGGGAAGTAAGCATTTCAGCTATGCGAAGTCGTGCACTGCCGGCAGTCTCACCCGTTGCGCATTTGGTGATGGAGCCATTTGATAGATGTGCATTTTTTTTTTTTTCAGCGGTAAAAGGAGGGTGCCATCTGATGATGTTTTTGTTGCGGAATGCACTGAGGGTGAGTGGGAGAAAAAAATTTTTTTTTTCTCCGTTTCGGAGAAGTGATGGGAACCCTCTGATGAGAGAGAAGTATTTAATAACGTGATGGTAAGAGGGGCATCATATGGTAAAGATGTTAAGGAAGTTTATATTTTGTAAGGAGGGTTAGTAAAGATTTGCTTGTAAACGTGTAGGATTAAAAAAGAGTTTGCAGAGTTTGAGGAATCATATTGTATTGAGTGTTATAGTACCAATTGTGATTCCTACCGGTATTTAATATGGAATCAGTAATAAAATATTTGATAAAAATCATCTTCTGATTCTATTATTTCAACCGCTGACTACAATCAAGCCATACTAAAGCCCCTATTCTCGGAGAGTCAGTTCACTTCTCCAACTGACCTCCAGCAACCCCCCTACTACCAATTCACCTCATTTTTATCCCCTCTCAAAATCTTCTCCATCTGGAGAAAATAAAATCTTCTCCGCCCTCCTCCCCTCCGCCAAAATGCTGCGCTTGCCCCTCCCCTATATAAATGCATACATCTCCTGTTTAAAGTGAAAAAAGACAATTGTACAGTTGTAATTCAGACTATATTAATTAAATAACCATGTCTTCTAACAAACTTGCTTGGTTGACCTCGATCGACCCAACCCTGACTCCAGAGAGAAGCTTCAGACGTTCGTCCATCATTGGTACCATCGGTCCAAAGACTAACGACCCAGAAGTTTTGGTCAAGTTAAGAAAGGCCGGTTTGAACATTGTTCGTATGAACTTCTCTCACGGTTCTTACGAATACCACCAAAGTGTCATTGACAACGCTCGTAAGTCCGAGGAGTTGTACCCAGGTAGACCATTGGCCATTGCTTTGGATACCAAGGGTCCAGAAATCAGAACCGGTACTACCGTTAACGGTGAGGACTACCCAATTCCAGCCGGTCACGACATGATCTTCTCTACCGATGACAAGTACCTGAAGGCTTGTGATGACAAGGTTATGTTCATCGACTACAAGAACATCACCAAGGTCATCGAAGTTGGTAGAATTATCTACGTCGATGACGGTGTCTTGTCCTTTGAAGTCACCGAGGTTGTTGACGAGAAGACCTTGAAGGTTCGTTCTATCAACGCCGGTAAGATCTGTTCCCACAAGGGTGTAAACTTACCAAACACCGATGTCGATTTACCAGCTTTGTCTGAGAAGGACAAGGCTGATTTGGCCTTTGGTGTTAAGAACGGTGTTCACATGGTATTTGCTTCTTTCATCAGAACTGCTCAAGATGTCTTGGACATCAGAGCTGTCTTGGGTGAGGAAGGTAAAGAGATCCAAATTATCTCCAAGATTGAAAACAGACAAGGTGTTAACAACTTTGATGAGATTTTGACCGTTACTGACGGTGTCATGGTTGCCAGAGGTGACTTGGGTATCGAAATTCCAGCCCCAGAAGTTTTCATCGTACAAAAACAATTGATTGCCAAGTGTAACTTGGCCGGTAAGCCAGTTATCTGTGCTACCCAAATGTTGGAGTCTATGACCTACAACCCAAGACCAACTAGAGCTGAGGTTTCCGATGTTGGTAACGCCATTTTGGACGGTGCTGACTGTGTCATGTTATCTGGTGAGACTGCCAAGGGTATTTACCCAGTTGAGGCTGTCTCTATGATGCACCACACCGCTTTGCTTGCCGAGAAGGCCGTTGCTTACGGTACCGTTTACCAAGAGATCAGAGAATTGTCTGGTTTCCCAACCGACACCACCGAGACCATTGCTGCCGCTGCCGTCTCCGCTCAAGTCGACTCTGGTTCTAAGGCTATTGTCGTCTTGTCCACTTCCGGTACTACTGCTAGATTGTGTTCCAAGTACAGACCAAACTGTCCAATCTTGATGATCACCAGAAACGACAAGGCTGCCAAGTACTCTCATTTGTACCGTGGTGTATATCCATTCGTCTACTCTGCTCCAAGAGCTGCTGAATGGCAAGATGATGTCCAAGAGAGATTACAATATGGTATCAAGGAGGCCATTGAATTGGGTATCTTGAAGAAGGGTGACAAGATTGTCACCGTTCAAGGTTTCTCCAAGGGTCTTGGTCACACCAACACCTTGAGAATCATCACTGCTTAAGTGGGATAGGGATTTTAATAAAGTGTTTGTCATATATGATGTAGATATTGTAGAGATTGATCCAATGTTCGTGATAACTTAGGGGATATGATTACGTAATATTTCCCTATTTGTGTATATTAGTCATACACGACTTTTTGTGAATTACCCCCAAAATTACCCCCAAAAAGAGATGCTACAGCTAAACAATATAACAATATTGAGACTATATAATTTTCACACCATCAAGTCATAACTGATACCCAGATGCCAGCATTTGAGATCGAACGATGACTGAAGTTGTGAAACATGTGAATCCCATGACTCTGTATCGACTCCATCTGTATTTAATGAGTCAATTGTCACTTTCATCAGCTTTAAATACCCTAAACATAAATTCCATTTCTTTTGAGTAGTACATTGTTTGAAGAAGGACTCGAAATCCAGCCAATCTGATTCTGAAGGTCCGCTCTCCAGAGTCTCGTTGATCCATAATTGAATTGACAGGTCTGTATAAGGGGGTTCAGGAGAAACCCCCAATTGTTTCAGTAAAATTCCTGTCATATGAATCGATCTATTTGATCTTTCTTGTTCTAAATCATTGAGAATATTCTTTTCTAGTTCCTCCATATCACGTCTACTCTGAGATAAACGCAGTTGAAGTTCTGCTTGATGTTGTAATTCCTCTCTTAAATCTTTACGGACCGACGAGGGAAGCTCAGCAAGGAAAGAACTATTAATTTGAGCAGGTGCCTGTGCTGGAGGAGACATCGACAGTGACAGAGACCGGGGTCTTGGTCTCTGGCGTTTTCTGGGACTCTCTTTAACTGGGGAAACTACACGAACTACTTCTACTTGATCTGCGTTCCCACGAAGAGGGAATACTTGTTGAAGATGTGTTTTCGTGGCTGTTGTGACTCGCCTCTTTCTAGGAGTGGAAGGTTTACTATCCAATGGAATATCACGACGTTCTAATTCCATTTTTAATTCTCTTTGGATTTCTTTTGGAAGCAATTTAAATACTTCCCAGTCGATTTGGGAGCCTGTAGGCAATGCAGTTACGGTCTGTTGTTGGAGTTGATGTTGAAGCTGCATATTCAGAGGCAATTCTTTAACAACACTACTATCAAGATCACTTGGAAGACCATATATAGATGTTTCTGATCTCAGGACAACAGGCGAAGAGTCGATTGGCACAATCGGAGCCAGATTAAATTGAGGTTTGATTTCTGTTTGTAAACTTTTATCATTATTTTTCTGTAATTCGTTTTGTTCTTTATGAATTTCTTTCACTTCCGCTTCTACTTCCTCTTTGCTCATCTTGGTAAAAGGTAATCTTCTCTGATCGCTCTTACTCATTCCCTCTTGAACCAAATTAGTCATCATCAATGAAACACCACGGAGTTCATGCACAGGAACATTTAAAGTACGGAATAAAGACTTCAGTTCACTACTCAAAAGACCCAGCTCTCTTGTAGCAAGTCCTAGTCTTGAACTTTTAGACACAAATTCACACCTTCCCATTCCTAGATACTTGGGTGGTTCCACAGGAGCTCCTTCTGCTCGTATAGCCAATTTTAAACTTAAAGTAGCACCTTTCATCCCCAGTTTTACGAGTCTTTGTTGCATCTCTTGACAACACAATAGAAGGAAGTCTTCAACTTGCTGCGGAGTATCGAATCGAATGCCCCAATTGATATCTATTGAGATACTTTTACGTATAAATTCTTCTGGGGCTGCTGATATGTCGATATTGGTGTGATCGATTCCGCGAGCATACTCAAAGAGCTTGGCCCCAGTCTTAATACCAAATAAAGAGGTGAGGGAAGCTTTATCGATCTGTCTTAGAAATGAAATAAGTATGGGAGAGCGCGAATAATGTGATTCAAGTTTAGAAGTCGTCGAATACCCCACGCCAGGAAGGTCTTTAAGAGTGAAATTATCAAGAAATGACTCAATTTGAGCAGAATCCACTCCCTCATCAGTAACTCCTACCTCCAAAAATCCGTCTGGTTTAGCTTTTCGAAGAGCCAACTTCAGTAGAAGTACATTAGGTCCACATCCAACACTAACCGGACAATTAGTAGCTCTCAAAATGGACTCCCGAAGTTCAGAGGCTATACTGATAATATTATCTTTTATAGAATCAGAATCACCCACAGATACAAGTCCAGTCACATCTAATAGCAGTTCATCTACAGAAACTGGTAGCACGGCATCACATCCTAAAGATATCAAAATATCATAGAACTGACGTGAAACTTTCTCATACAGATCGAAATTGTAGTCAAGGGTGACCAAATTGGGACATAACTTCTTTGCTGCCAGCATCCACATACCATTACGGATTCCTGAAGCCCTGGCAACGTAATTACAACTAGCTATATCTGCACTACGACTACCGTGGGTTACTGCTACAGGAGTGGTTGCGATGTCGATGCCTGGGGTGTTCAATGCTGATACAGTAGCAAAGAAACAGTCGAAATCAACATGAAAGATCACTCTACGAGTCTTCTTTTGAGTTCTAGACCTATTAGAACCTTCTTTCTCCATCTTAGCAAGGGCTTTATTGAGAAATTCATATTTGAGATCAGCTTTCCATGTACTAAGATGATGTAATCGAGATTTTGAAAAGAAATACTTCAAGAAATCGGGATGCTTGGCATCAATTGTCTCATTTTCTTCCTCTTTCTCCTTCTCCTTCTGAGCTCCAAAATTTAACTTAGTTTGCCCGTATTCTACATTTATGAGCTTAAAATCTCCCCATGGTAGTAATTTTCTTGCCTTTACCGACTCTGTAATCCATTCTGGTAGCACTACTTTGTAGTTTTTGAACTCAAGCAGTTTCCTAGGAGTAAGATTAGATGCTATGATATGAGTGGCATTACCTTTCAGACCAAGATAATGAAGAAAGTTTCCTCCGTAAAGAACAATGAGTTTATGGAGTTGTGAGATATCAGGATCAGTTTTTCCATTGACATGTACCGTACAACCTCTGAAAATTGGGGGGTAGGTAAGACTCAGAGGTGATGAGGGTATTAGTGGAGTATCACATTTCAGTTCCAGGGAATTGTTATTCATCTGAACTCTTCTTTTCAAATCCCATTCTCTATATTCTTCATCAGCAAGTTGTTGTTTCCTCTGTTTCTCTTTAAAATATGTAGCATAATCACCAAACAGTATGCCCTTGTTGTCGTCACTGTCGTTTTCTGTTTCTGGGCCCTGGGATTCTATATCCTCGACCATTGGGTCCGCAATATTGTTCTGTACAGCCAATGGAGTTTCACTATCATCATTATCATTCTTTATATTCTGAGAGCTTCTCTTTTGATTCTCCAAATCATCTCTTAAACTTGAGATATGTGTCCAATCACTAATTTTGTCGATATCAGTTTGAATTTCTTCAGCATCACACTCCGTATCGATATCAGTCACTATGGGTGGATCAGCTTCCAGGGGTCCAGGTTGTCGTTTATGGTCTAGTTTATCCAGCTCTTTCTGGCGCTTTTTGTCCTGACTAAGTTTGTTAATAAATTGAAGAAGCTCCTCATCATCAAGTGATGTTATAAATGAGGAGGAAAACTCGGATCTATTCATATTGAAAGCATTTCTAGACAACGTGGAGATACGAAATGACGAAACTGATGGTAAATGCACCCCCATTCAAGTCATCGGTTAACTCGAGGGCGATTTTTCGCGTCCTCGAGCGATGAGCTAAACTTAGCATATTACGAATTAGTATGAAAATTCATTAGGAGCATATTTTAATACGAAATCGGAAGGTATTAACGATATTAGTAATGTGCTAAAAACGATTTTCGGAAGATGCCGCGTTAAGTAGTCGGTGTGCCGCAGTTTATTTGGGTTGCTGTACACGACCGGATTAGTAACAGGTGAATAAGAGAGGATTGAGGTGGATAAGAGCAAAGAAGGTGAATCTTGATCTCTTAATTCACACAGTCTCAGGAAGATAAATCTACAATGAACTCATTCCCATGCTCAGTTGCTGCAGCTTCTCACCTCCTTCCCTACCCTCTCCCCCCCCCCTCCTCTACCCCTCCGCCCTTCTGAATCAGCAAAATCTAAAAGAAACCGAGAGCGAAAAGGGAAAAATGACAAAAAATCAGTAATTGTTAGTCATTTTAGAGGGGTTGACAAGTATAGAACAGGAAGCGCTGTAAGGAAGAAGTTTGATTTGTTTATTGATCCATCGAATCCCACTCTTAGGTCAGCATCATTAAACGGTTTAACGTCTTTTTAGCCCGTTTTCCACCCATTTATTTCATTTCTCTCACACTTTGCAAATCCTCAATACTACGAGCTTTAGATTCAGTATAAAGTCGGCTTCATATAGAAGTATTGTCGAGTTTTGTTTGATTGCAAGTGTCCAATTTGAAGTCCCGGATCATATTCACTAGTATTGATTTGCTACATTTGATTGTGTTATAGATTTATACACCCAAAAGGCCAACGCCACCACACCAAAAAATGGCTCAACATAAAATCACCGTCAAATTAATCGGTGCCGAAGCATTGTATAAGCGGGATGTATTCAGATCTCCCGATCCATTCGCCGTATTGACCATCGATGGGTCTCAGACAAAAAGCACCACCGCCGCTAAGAGAACATTGAACCCTTTCTGGAATGAAACTTTTGAGTTCAATGCTAATGAGAATTCCATCTTGGTTATCCAAGTATTCGATCAGAAGAAGTTCAAGAAGAAGGATCAAGGTTTCCTTGGTGTCATCAACTTGAGAATTGGTCAAGTACTTGACTTTTCTTCCTTGGGTAATGTTGAAGAAACCACTACTGTCCCATTGAAAAGATCTAATGATAATTTGGAAGTGAGTGGTCAGTTAATTTTGAGTCTTTCCACAGGTGGATCTTCCTCTACTGCTGGTGGATCCTCTGTGCTGGCATCTAATAGAGTTTCTAGTAGTAGCAGCTCTGTAGCACCGTCAGGTGCTCCATCTGGCAGACCTCCTTCAGGTGCCCCACCATCAGGAGCTCCTCCAACTTCAGAATCGTCTCTGTCAGCTTCCCTGGGCCTGGGAGCTCGTCAATATTCATCATTCGAAGATCAATTCGGTAGATTACCTCCTGGATTCGAGCGTCGTACCGATAACTTTGGTAGAACTTATTATGTCGACCACAATTCCAAAACAACTACTTGGAAGAGACCTTCATCGAGCCAATCTGAATCCGAAAGAGGCCAACTGAGAAGTAACGTCACAGAACTGGAAAGAATACAACATAGAGGTAGAACATTGCCTGGAGAAACTCCAACTTCTCCTGTTTCCCTGCCTCAATCCATCACAGTACAAACTTCTGGAGCTACTCCACTGGTGAATCCAAGTGTTGCTATGTCGATGGCTGCTTCCGGCTCTACAACTGCCGGTTTAGGTGAATTGCCATCTGGTTGGGAACAACGTTTGACTACCGAAGGAAGACCTTACTTTGTTGACCATAACACTAGAACAACCACATGGGTGGATCCACGTAGACAACAGTATATCCGTACAGTGGGACCAAATACCACAATACAGCAACAACCAGTATCACAATTGGGTCCATTACCGTCCGGTTGGGAAATGCGTTTGACAAATACGCTGAGAGTCTACTTCGTCGATCATAATACCAAGACTACGACATGGGATGATCCTCGTTTGCCTTCCTCTTTGGATCAGAACGTTCCTCAGTATAAGCGTGACTTTAGAAGAAAGGTGATCTACTTCAGATCGCAACCTGCATTGAGAATTTTACCAGGCCAGTGTCATATCAAGGTAAGAAGATCACATATCTTCGAGGACTCTTACCAAGAAATTATGAGACAGACTCCAGAGGACTTGAAGAAGCGTCTTATGATCAAATTCGATGGAGAAGAAGGTTTGGATTACGGAGGAGTGTCTCGTGAGTTCTTCTTCTTACTTTCTCATGATATGTTCAATCCGTTCTACTGTCTTTTCGAGTACTCATCGCATGATAATTACACTTTACAAATCAACCCTAACTCTGGTGTGAACCCAGAGCATTTGAATTACTTCAAGTTCATTGGAAGAGTCGTTGGTTTGGGTGTATTCCATAGAAGATTCTTGGATCTGTTCTTTGTTGGTGCATTATATAAGATGATGTTGAGAAAGAAGGTTGTATTACAAGATATGGAAGGTGTGGATGCCGAATTCTACCGTTCGTTACAGTGGATTTTGGATAATGATATCACCGATATCTTGGAGTTGACCTTCAGTGCCGAGGATGAACGTTTCGGAGAGATTGTAACGATTGATTTAGTTGAAAACGGACGTAACATAGAAGTCACCGAAGAAAACAAACGTGAATATGTTGAGAAGATCACCGAATGGAAGATCTACGAGAGAGTCCAAGAACAATTCAAGCTGTTTATGGATGGATTCAACGAGTTGATTCCTCAAGATTTAGTAAACGTATTCGACGAAAGAGAATTGGAGTTGTTGATCGGAGGTTTGCTGGAGATCGATGTCGAAGATTGGAAGAAACATACCGATTACAGAGGATACCAAGAAAATGACGAGGTTATCCAATGGTTCTGGAGATGTATCAAAGAGTGGGATAGTGAACAAAAGGCCCGTTTGTTACAATTCACCACTGGTACCTCGAGAATCCCAGTCAATGGTTTCAAAGATTTACAAGGTTCTGATGGACCAAGAAGATTCACTATTGAAAAGGCCGGTGAATCTAACCAATTACCAAAATCTCATACTTGTTTCAACAGAGTGGATTTACCACCATACAAAGACTATGAGAGTTTGAAACAGAAGTTGACTTTGGCTGTTGAGGAAACCGTTGGTTTCGGTCAAGAGTGAGAAAGAAGAAAAGTGTCAAAAATGAAAAAAAAATCTACATTAAGTTACGTTGGTATATCGTTAAATAAATTGTCTTTGCCTATCAAGACGTTCTGTACGGAGAGGGAAGTGGCTCAATCTAAGAATCTATACTTTAAACTATCGGCAACTCGGTGATCGATTCAGTTGTTCACTATGAACCGCAGTGCCTTGCACCGCCGTCTGATCTATTTCCGTTATTTTCGTTGATGCGAGGTCCTTCAAACTATCTATCTCCGTTAATCACGTAAAAATCTACATTTGTTAGTGAAGTAGTCTCTCGCATCTCGTTTAATTTTCCGAAGTATCTCCGCCGTTTAGTTCGTTCTGCTCAGCCTTAGCTCGGCGCTATTCTTTTCGCTGCAGTGTTGCGCATACAGAAAGCTTATTTGGAACTTAAAGTTGAGTCCCAAAGTTGAATTTGAGAACGAGGTTGGAAGAATATAAAAGGGGTGATGATGAGGGACATTTGAAATTGAACCACTCAGTTGAATAGATTTAGAAAGAATGAGCGGAATCGGCCCTTGTTGCGCAAAGTACTCCTTCCACACTGGCACTCCTAAAGGAGAACATAAAGTTCTCTATGGATTGGATACGTATGTCCTGCACGGCTGTGATGCCGATGCCAAGAAAGTTATTGTTTGTTATACCGACATCCTTGGTAATAAGTTTAAGAACATGATGTTGTTGGCAGACAGATTAGCTGAGTTAGGTAAAGGTGAATACTTGGTAATTGTTCCTGATATCTTGAAAGGTGAGCCGTTCCCAAATGATGGAACTATCGATGTCTGGGAATGGTTTAAAGGTCATACTCCTGAAATCACCACTCCAATTGTTGAGAAATATATTGCTCAATTGAAGGAGGACTCTTCCCCAGAGTTTCTTGGTGCCATTGGATACTGTTTCGGTGGTACATATGTTGTCCAGGGAATTTCTTCTTCGAATATTCTTTACGATGCTGCTTGTATGGCTCATCCTGCATTACTCACTGACCCTGAATTTTCCAAAGATATTGTTCAACCATTTTGTATCTCTGCAGCTGAGAATGACCAGTTCTATCCAGCAGAGACCCGTCATGCTGTTGAACTGATCCTCAGCGAGAAAAAGGTTCCGTACCAATCTACTGTTTTCCAAGGAACTTCTCATGGTTACGCTGTTAAGGGAGACTATACAATTGAGGCCATTCTGTATGCAGCCAACAAGACTCTGATTGACCACATTGCCTGGTTCGATCACTTCTCCAAGAAATAAAGCACTCAAATTTATTAATCGATGTAGATATCTTCGGCCCGTATCTCGGCATCTATCTCGGCTCGTGCGGCTCAAAATTATAAACCTTATTTGGGATCTGAAATCGCTACCGAACCCAATCTTTTCCTTTTTGCAGCAGATTCTAGAAAAGTTGTGGGAAAATATAAAAGCCACAAAACTCGGCTCGACCCTTAAGTTTGAACAAACACAATTGAATACACTTAATAACATGTCCACTTGTTGCTTAGATTACACATTCCATGAAGGAACCCCAGTCGGTACTTGCGAAACCATCTTCGGCTTACCAAGTTATATCGTCGGACCAAAGGATTCAAAGAAGGTTATCGTCTTGATGTCCGATATCTATGGTTACGATTTCAAGAACTTGGATTTGATCGCTGACAAATTCGCCCTGGAGGGTTACTATGTTTTGGTTCCAGATATTTTGGGAGGAGAAATTCTGGAAGAAGGTTGGGGTATGGACAAGTTATGGCCATATTTGCAAGCCAGAGAACCTTCTGTTACTAGACCAAAGGTTGAGAGTTACTTGAAGAAGGTTCGTGAAGAATTGAAGCCAACTTTTGTCGGTTCTGTCGGTTACTGTTTCGGTCTGAGATATACCTTGCAACAATTATCTAAAGACGGATTACTCGATGCAGGAGCCATTGCGCACCCATCTTTAACCGAGGTTGAGGAGTACCTGCTGATTACTAAGCCATTACTTCTTTCTTGTGCTGAGATCGATACTGTTTTCAATGATGAATTGAGACTTAAGGCTACTGCTGCTGCTTTCCTGACCAAGGTTCCATTCCTTTACACTATGTTCAGTAACACTACTCATGGATTTGCTGTTAAGGGAGATTACTCTATTGATGAGGTTAAATTTGCTGGTCAAAAGGCATTGAAGGATCAAATTGAATGGTTCGCTAGATTTTCTAAATAAGACAATGGATTACTAAGGAAACACTAGATCTAAATCGAACAATTGTATTTAAGATAATGCACTCTAATCCGACCACCCCTAACCGTAGTGCATACAGCGCAGACCGCATTACGTAATATAGTTCAGTTTGCCCCACATGTCCATTACGTAAGTTGGCCATACCTGCAACTACGGTAAACTACTTCCGATGAGCTCATAGCAACCGGAGATAACATACCCAGATGAGCTATTCGGCAAGATCTCGAATGATATAAAAAGAGTCGAAATGACCCTCCACCCCAGTCATTAGTTATACATGCTCTACATCATTACACCAACTATATCACCATAGACTTTTATCTTATACACTAATTCCACCTTATACCTCTATTGTACTCATTTGTTTGTCCCCTTCTTTGATCTTGTTGATACCCTTGGTAGGAAGTATCTTCACGTGGACCATAAAATCCACGACCTGAGTTAGCTGTACTTCCTGATGAATTTGTACCACCCACGACACTTGTTGGTACCACATAATTATTAGTACTATTTAATGAATCCCCCCTGTTTCTAGAGAAATCATCATTACTTTGAGCTACTAAATGCGAATATGGAGTCTCCTTCTGTAAAGTAGAATCATCATCAAGAGATGTCAATTGGTCGTTAGCACGACTATCAACCATCATGGAGTTTCTATCATGACCTCTCATAGCAGTAGCACCAAGAGCTGTCAATTCCAAATCGTTCAGTTTTTCACCTCCTTCGGTCTTTGGTAAGAATGACACTCTATCATCTTTCATTGGTTGGTATCTTGTATCTGGGTTCTTATAAACGAACAGTAAGACACAAGTGACGATAGTGAAGATCAAAAGAACGAAACTGAAGATGGCATTTAAGACAAACAAAACCACAGCCATAACAGAAGAAACAACGGCTGGTTGTCCAAAGATGTTGGAGAAGAAGACATAGAAAATAGAGTTCAACAAATTGACTGTAGCAATCAAGATATTGAAAACGTTAGTTCTCTTATCCATATATGGTTTCTTCCAACATAACAGGATGAAGTAAGCCAACTCAATGACAAATACAATAATCGATTGAGCCTTACCTTGAGATTGTAAAACGGCCACAAACAATGAGCGTAAGACTACATGGGCCAAAACTACGATAATCCACCAATACTTGTCGGCTCTGAATTGGACATAAAGGAATCCGAATCTGTTCAAGACTTTAGCATCTCCGAACAACAAATAAGCTGGGTTCTTGTATAATTTGATCGAAGATCTGGCGATGAAATATAATCTTACAGCAGCTTGGATCAACAAGCCGAGGAAAATGACTAAGAAACAAACAGCCACAACGACACAAGCAGCCGAATCTTGAACTGTTAACTCCCAGAAACATAATAAAGACACTTGAGGCAACAGTAAAAGAGCCAATCTGTATAAAACACCTTTGGTGACGGCAGACCAATGTTTACGGTACTCAGCATATTTTCCTTCACGCATGACTTTGGTACGGACTAACAACTCGACAATACCCTTGAATAAGAACAAAAGAACAAGGACAATGAACGAGAAGAAGATCAAGAAGATAAGACCTGTCAAGAAAATATTGGAAATCTCGATAGAGGCCTTATACAGAACTCTTTGGATACCTCTTAAGACAAGAATTTTAGAGTAGATACTTGAACTTGACTCGTCAGTAGTGTACAAATCTGAGTCATCCAAGTTGTCATCGTAATCGTAATCGCCTCTACGAACTAAACCACTGACAGCTTGAGTAAGTAAGTCTCTCTTTTGAACGGAAATACTTAATAAAGTCTTGTTCAAAAGAATGGCAGTAGATGAACCACCAGTGGCTTGAACGTACCAGTTTGAAATACTTTGGATTGTGTTGGACTTGATAATTCCTAAAGCCCAAACGAAATTTTGAGCCCAAGCTGCGGCAATTGGAGGTACTCTTGACACAGCCATCATTGAAGTAATAGCGAGACCTTGGAAGTAAATGAAAAGCGATAAGGAGTTGGATGCAATATGAGCAGCAGTATTGGAGTGACCTACGATAGAAATGACACCGGATGCAATCAAACCCAAACCTGAAATAGCAGCAATAGGCCAAGCAGCATATTTGGTCTGAACTGTCTTACCGTTGGAAAGAATGGCCTCGACACAAGCCAATGGAGTGTCGGTGTCATTAACAGCATAACCAATGACTCTGACACGGGCATCTAAATCTGGAATAGTATAAGCAATACCAGGGATGATACTACTGATACTATCGGATAAAGTATACGAGGAATCAACCTCAATGTGACCAGAAGCCATAGGACAAAGAGAGGAATAACCCAAGTCACAAAGAGCGATGTTCTCGGTCAAGATAGTGATACCGTAAACAATCAACTCAATATGAGCCTCGATATCAGCATTAATAGTCGAGACAGCCGATATATCGAAATTGATCTTATTGTTGGACGGAGTATATTTGACATCGAAGAAAGAAGCAGTCAACTGGGAGTCGGACATACAAGTCAAAAGCGATGTTGCCGAGATATAATTCTCAGCGAGAGCGAGTCTCAACACAGAGATCAACAATATGATTCTCTGGAGTACTAACATTGTGTGATATGGCAACGATCAACTCTGAATCGGTTTCTTCTAATAGCGTTTAGGTATATAAATAGAAGGAAAATTAGGGAAAAAAAAGGTTGTTGATCTGCCTTTTTTTACAGCGCAGAAAAAAAATTTTACTGGAAAGGGGCAGGACAAGGATTGAGGGGATGTATGAGACAGAGGAGGGTGAAGGAGGTTATGAGTACGTTGAGATGGAAAGTTGAGATGGAAAGTTGAGATAGGTAGTTAGATGAGAGGTTGGGATGGCTGTATGCGAGAAGTAGTTCTTTAGATCGATTTAATTTCCATCTCATATCTCTCTGTACTACCTCCATCATCTAGATCTTGCCCTAGGGCAAGGGCCTGTTTGTTTATCTATTACTATCAGCCCAATCTATGTACTAGCGAAAAGACAGATCATACAGTACTTTTTGCGCCTACGTCATTTTTACTTTCTTTTTTTAACAACAGATTTGAGTGTCGGGGCAGGAAAGAAAAAGAAAAGAAATGTGAGAGAAGCATTAGAGAAGGGGATAATTATTATAGTACTATTAAGAGACTGTGAAGAGGGCTGTAAAGAGTATTGCATAGAGTGCTGTAAAGAATTATGGGCACGGGTTAGTTAATGGAGGTTCGTAAGATTCTGCTTGGTATCCCAGCGTAGTAAATCTACTCCTTCGGAAATCTTACTTTGGTAGGAAATGTGACTCTCTGTTGGCCCTACTCCTCACCTCTCCACACCTTTATAGTTCGCCTAGCTCCTTACCTCACACATTTAGTTCCTGCCTCTTCTTTTAGCGCGCTTTTCATTTCCACTTTTCTGTACACCGCCTTGTTCAGTAATACACGACCTTATTTGTGTGTACCACACTTTCGATATTTTTACACGACCTTCTCTGCCGATGGAAATCACCTTCACTTTCTCCGATCATTATTATCAAATCTCTTATCTGTACGACTGCATTAATACCGGATGGTATATAAAGTCATCATGTCCATCAAATCTCTAAATCTTCTCTGTCATAGACCCTAAGTAATTCATCCTGTAGACATGGGAGTAAGACAATTCAAACTTGCTGGTGTCCAATTGGGACCTATTCGAAAGGCTACACCTAAACAGGAAACAGTTCAACGTTTATGTAAATTACTTAACCAGTGTGCAGACCAAGGATGTCTGTTGCTGGTATTCCCAGAATTGGCATTAACCTCTTTTTTTCCAAGATGGTACATTGAATCCGAAGAAGAAGTAGATTCGTACTGCGAAAAGGGGGATATCACCAAAGGGGCTTTAAAACCTCTCTTTGAGTTAGCAAAGGCCAGAAATATCGGATTCTGGATCGGATATGCCGAATTGACCGATGAAGGTAAAAGATTCAACGCTTCTGTTTTAGTAGACAATAAAGGACAAGTCGTTTCTAAATACAGAAAAGCTCATTTACCCGGCTTTGACGAACCTACAGAAGGGATCCCCTTCCAGCAATTGGAAAAGAGATATTTCGAGTATGGAGACCTTGGTTTCCAGCTGGTCAGAACTAACCCGGAATGGATCGATAGTGTTGTTGGACAGTTAATTTGTAATGACCGCAGATGGCCAGAGGCTTGGAGATGCTACCTGTTACAAGGAATGGATTTATGCCTCAACGGCTATAATACTGCAGCAAACGGGACCTCATTGTTCGGATCTAAAGAGAACAAAGAATTACGGATTTATCACAGTGACTTGAGTACAAAATCAAATGCATACTTCAACAGTTGTTTTGCCGTCTCTGTGGCCAAATGTGGAGACGAAGATGGTCAAGGTTTGATTGGTGGTTCTTTAATTGTAGATTGTAATGGGATTGTTTTAAGTCAAGCAAAGACTGAAGATGATGAGATCTTTACCGCAGATATCGATCTTGATGAACTGTTGAATGGTAAGAAGAAGATGTTTGATTTCTCTCGTCATAGAAGACCAGAATTTTATGGTAGATTAGTTGAGCAAAAGGGAAGTATTGAACTTCCACCATATTCAGGATAGATAGAGAATTAGATAGAGAATAAGATAGAGAATTAGATAGAGAATTAGATAGAGAATTTAATATTACTTGGTAATAGATTCTTATATAGAAGAATACTTCAATGTAGTGGACCCCTCCTCCATCAAGTTATAAATGCGCTTTATCCCGAATTGATTGGCGCCTAGCCCTCTCGAGACCCTCTCCCTGCACCGCTTACCCCCTCTACAACCCTCTTCCCCCTACTAAGTTACCCCCCTCCCTTGGTCATCTCCACTCCTTTTCTTTAACCCCGGAAAAGAGGGTAGTGTGCATAACCAAAACTGTAACAATGCAGCAAAAATAACCCTTCCCCTCACTTCGGAGCCCTACTAAAAGTGGTGGGGTGCGGAATTGGGCAGGTTCAAAGGGTCAAAGACTGGGCGAACACTGGTCATTCAGCGTTAAGTTTAGCTTATTTGTGGTGGCCTCATTATGGCACCCACATTTTATTAGCCTACATTTTCCGTTCGATCACCCGAATTTCCAATACCAAGACTTGTCACTAGTCATCTGATGTGTCATGTTTCGTTCTTTTGCGCCGCTGCACCCCCAAAAAGCTGATTGATCGATCTACGCGTTACTCAACAAATCTTTGCTCTCACTATATATTTGAACCGTGGGGTAGATATAAATTCTGACGATTGGCCTTATCAATTTCTTTTCTATAATTAATTTAATTCTTCTAATTAAAATAAATATGCCTCATCAAGAGAATCAGTATTTACATGAGAAGGCCATCCAGCCTCCACTGGGATTCTTGGAAAGACATCCCTCCAAACCTTTCCTTAAGAATTTCGATGAATACTTGTCCATGTACAAGGAGAGTATTGAGGACCCTGAAAAGTTCTTTGGTGACAAGGCTAGGGAGCTTTTGGATTGGACCTCTGAATTCACTCATAGTCGTTATCCAGCCAATGCTAATGGTTTCAACAAGGACACCTGTGATTCAGCTGCTTGGTTTTTGAACGGTCAGTTGAATGCATCGTACAATTGTGTCGACAGACATGCCTTGCTGAACCCTGATAAGCCGGCTATTATATATGAGGCTGATGAACCTAATGAGGGCTCCATCATTACCTACGGTCAATTGTTGAAGGAGGTATGCCAAGTGCTGCAGATCTTGAAAGAATTGGGTGTCAAGAAAGGTGATACTGTTGCTGTCTACTTGCCTATGATCCCTGAAGCAATTACCACCTTGATGGCCATTGTCAGAATTGGTGCTATTCATTCTGTTGTATTTGCTGGATTCTCTTCTTCCTCTTTGAGAGACCGTATCAACGATGCTGACTCTAGAATTGTGATTACTGCTGATGAAAGTAAGCGTGGTGGAAAGATCATCGAGACCAAGAAGATCGTCGATGAGGCTTTAAAGAGTTGTCCTCAGGTAAGAAATGTCTTGATGTTGAAGAGAACTGGAAATTCCCATGTTCCTTTTGTCAAGGGAAGAGATTTGTGGTGGCATGAAGAGGTTGTTAAGTATACTCCATACACTCCTCCTGTTCCTGTCAGCTCTGAGGACCCATTGTTCCTTTTGTATACTTCTGGATCCACTGGTAAACCAAAGGGTATTCAACACACAACTCTGGGTTATTTGTTGGGTGCCTTATTGACCACCAAGTATGTATTTGACGTCCATCCAGAAGATATTTTATTCACTGCTGGAGATGTCGGTTGGATTACCGGTCATTCTTATGTAGTTTATGGTCCATTGTTGAACGGTGCGACTACTGTAGTCTTTGAAGGTACTCCTCTGTACCCAAATTACTCGAGATATTGGGATATTGTCGATAAATACAAGGTTTCTCAATTCTATGTCGCTCCAACTCTGTTAAGATTGTTGAAGAGAGCTGGAAGCAAGTTTGTTGCTAACCATGATTTGAGCTCGATCAGAACTTTGGGATCTGTCGGTGAACCAATTGCTCCTGAAGTTTGGGAATGGTACAACGAGAATGTGGGTAGAGGAAAGGCCCATATTTGTGATACTTATTGGCAGACAGAGACTGGTTCTCATATTATCACGCCTTTAGCTGGTGTCACCCCAACTAAGCCTGGTTCTGCTTCCTTCCCATTCTTTGGAATTGATGCTGTTATTTTGGATCCTGTTTCTGGAGAAGAATTGAAAGGTAACGATGTAGAAGGAGTCTTATGTGTCCGTAATCCATGGCCATCAATGGCCAGATCTGTCTGGAATGACTATAACAGATTTTTGGACACTTATTTGAGACCTTTCAAAGGTTATTATTTCACTGGAGATGGTGCCGCAAGAGACAAGGATGGATTCTACTGGATTTTGGGTAGAGTTGACGATGTTGTCAATGTCAGTGGTCACAGATTATCCACGGCTGAAATTGAGAGTGCCTTGATCGAGCATGAGTTGGTAGCTGAAAGTGCCGTTGTTGGATTCCCAGATGAATTAACCGGTTCTGCAGTTGCTGCATTTGTCTCATTGAAAGATAAGTCTCAAAACTCCACAGAGGTCAAGAAAGAGTTGGTGTTGACTGTTAGAAAGGAAATCGGTCCATTTGCTGCTCCAAAATTGATTTTATTGGTTAATGACTTGCCAAAGACCAGAAGTGGTAAGATTATGAGAAGAATTTTGAGAAAGATTTTGGCTGGTGAAGAAGATCAATTGGGAGATATCTCAACTTTGTCCAATCCAGAGGTTGTTGCTCATTTAATCGAGGTTGCTCACCAATAACTCTAATTATTTATTTATGACGTACTAATTTCTTCTGTTTCAAAACTACTTTCTTGGAACTATTTTATGATATAAATCAATCTTTTTGTTTTTTGGACACTTGTTACTATGTAGGCACTGTAATGGTGTTAATTCCCCGTGCATACTCCATGATGAGAGAGCAAGAATTTTTGAAACATTTTCTCATAGTGATCCATAAACGGTTAAAAATGCAAAGAAACCAAAAAGCAGGTGAAAAAAAGGGGATAAAAAATGGGAGGTTTGAAGAAATTACGAGGATCATAAAGTAGGGGAAATTTTAATTCTCAAAGAGATAGATAAGAAGCTGTCATCTGTTCCTTGGGGTAATTGAAGAATGAGTTGCCGACAGGTCCTCAACGGTACCAAGTCACTCCATGCTCTTTGATCAATCCTTGAATAGGGCGGGGTTTTCTATTTCCTAATTGGGACTAATTGTATCTCTTGAGCAAAATATCATTGACGTTTTTAGAAGTGGGAGAAAACCCGCCTAATGTGCTGGTGATGTACTGAGACATCGAAGAATGTCTGGTAAAAATTGGCCGAATACGGTTGTCAGTGTAGAAGATTCTACAGCAATGCAGTGAGGATCCATTGAATAGGTAAATTGCTTGATGTACAAAAAGAGTCATTTCTAGCTAAGTAGGCACAGTTATTTTCTGAGGAGAAGTAATACCTTGTCTTGTTCGAGTTAAAATACAACTGAACGGTTCTTGTCATTCTATAATATGACCTTCTCATATATCATGATCTCGTAGCTCTTGTTTGTTTCTATTTACTTAACCACTCCATCCTAAGCTCCCCCACCCCTCTGACTCTCTCTCTCTCCTACTAAAATTCCTCTACAGTGAGAGAAAAAATAATGTTTCCTAATTGGGAATACAGTGTAAGTTCAGCCCAGCGCAGCTCTTTTGGGGATCTCGATATGCACTAAGAAAAGGGCCATTGATGGAGTGATCTTTAGCTGTATGGAGGGGCCTTGTTCCGTTTATGGGTAAAAAAAGATGGCTGGAGATCTTATTTCGACGAATTAGGTATAAAAATCAACTTCTTCGAAAATACACAAGCCCTGTAAGGTGTCCAGATACCTCGGTATGCATATCGATCGCAGGTCATTTGACTAATTAGGTAAAATTTTGACTTTAACCAGCCTTAAAGAGCCTATCAAATCGGGTTCTGGCAGGTTGGATTAATTTCCCAATTGCTGTCTTACACATAATCTTGGATAGAAAGAGTAAAACCGTTTGAAACCAGCTCCATAATTTTAGCGGTGTTCAATACAGGTTCCTGGTAGTCATTGTTTAAGTTTATCCATTTGAATTTCAAATTCTTTATAAATTAGGTACCTGCTGCACTCTCTTAAAATCTGAAAGGGGTTCAAGTGTTATACGTATTTTTGTTTTTACTATTGCCTTCAATTAAAGATTGATACCCAGGAGGCTATTTCTATTATCAAATTTAAGGTGTCTGGAAGAACCATTTGAGCAATTATTCAAGGTCAATTTTACTCACTTCAAAGATCATTTAAATTCACATTTGTTCTTCAAAAATGGCTGACTACTTCTCTGACCAAAACTACAAGGCTATCTTAGGTGCTGCCAATTATCAAGAAAACTCTCAAAAGCATCATGAATCTCAACACAGAATTGACGATTTGGAAGAGTTAAGACAAAGAATTTTCAGCTATTCTGGTGAAGATCTGGAGACCTCTAAGTTACTGAATCTTCTGGATGAAAAGACCGAGATTTTGGATAAAGCCTGTGCTTTACAAAGCAACGACCGTATCACATCTAACTATTGGAAAATCCCAGACAATGACTACAGTTACTTGACACTGTTGGCTCCACACAATGATAAACCATTTTTGCTGATCTCAAACTCTTCTGCTGAATCTAACTTGTTAATTTACGAATTAGATCCTGACTACAAGTTATTATCTCATCATCACAGTATTACACTCCCTGATATTACATCATTGGCCTGGTTGGACTCGGTAAATGACTCCGATGTGGATCAAAGGGATGACGTAAACTTCTTAATGACTGGTCATTCCAAAGGAATTGCTCATTTAACTATTATTCCTGAACCTGAAAACGAATCTTTCCAGAATGCTGAAATCATCAAAAGATTTAACCACACTAAACAATTACAGACAGAAGATTTGGACAATGCTTCAGATTATATTATGAAGATGGAGGTCTCGCCAAGACGCTGGAAGTCTTGTAACTTAAACTCTTTATTCACTATTTACAAATCTAATGTTTTCATGTGGGACTCTACCAGATCCAGAGCTCCAATATTGAAGCACAAGTCTGTTGGTATTAGAAGTTTCAATTCTTCCCCATGTAACGATGGTTTACTTGGTATTTGTGGAGAATACGGTATCGCTATTCTTGATCTCAGAGCCCCAGACAACTCTCCAAGCATGTATGTACCAAACACTAACACCAAAAGTGTAGCCAATCAAATCAAATGGTCTCCATTTGACTCCAATGTCTTAGCATCGGCCTACGAAGAGGATGGAGTTGTTCGTTTATGGGATGTTAGAATGACAAAGAGTTCTTTTGCTCGCTTGGAAGGTCACAAGGATATTGTTACTGCCATTGAGTGGTCTGAATCCCTGACTAATGATTTATTCAGTGCCTCGAAGGATGGAAATATTATCCACTGGGATTTGAGTGATATCTCCAACTATAGTGAGATTGATGAGGAATTGAAATGTTGCATGAGAGCTGGGTTAGACTCACTCAATTTGGTCAATAACAATGGAAGAATTGAGATGGTCAAAGACTTGGTTCATGCAAGACAATGTGGAACTCTGATCCCTCTGTCTACCAATGGAGTGGTCGATTTAATTAGCATTCAAAATAACAAGATTTTGAGTATCGACGGATCTTCGTATTTGGGATTACATGACAAGAGCGTGGCTACGGAAGGAACAGATTCCAACTATGTCTTGAGTAGTGCTGGTGAACAACCAACTAATACTGACAGAATGATGGAAGATTTGTTGAACGAATTCTCTGCTGGAGGGGCCCAAGGTTCTCATCAAATCTTGAGGGGTAACAGTACTAGCAGTAAAGGTACAGATGGTAGTGGAATTGTCGAACACTCATCTTTGGACTCTTCTTATAATGAGCCAAAGACTCCACCACCAAGAAATGCCACATTTGCATACTCTCAAGACGGGAAGACCAATTCTTGTGAGACTTTGTTACCTTCCACAGGAGAAACCCCCCAAAATAATATAACCAATAACGAATCTCCTATTTCATTTGCTGATACTTTGGTTGCCATTGGAAACAGAAAGAGTGTGGTTCCAAAGAAACATTCACATTTTGAGACTCTTCCTTTGACTGAAGAAGAATACCTGAATTCAAGTGCTGCCAAATTGCAAAACATCACTTTGAATAACCAATCTTCTTCTTCATCTTCGATCTCCAAAAAGAAGCACGAGAGCTTCTTTGCTAAGGCAGACGCTAAGCAGTTGATTAACAGATTGAGAGACATCTCAGGCTCTTCTGGAAGTTCCGGCAAGCACGGACATCAAGAGAGTGTAGGAAGTACTCAATCAAACAAAGACTTGACTAACCTCGCTATTGAGGATGGCTTTACTTTCAAGCCTGTGTTCCCATTGAGTCTTAAGTCCAAGACTAAGGCAGCATGAAAAGAACAAGTAATATACATTATAAGGACTATATACCGCAATATATACAAAGATACCCCCCATTCACCTTCTAAAGTTGTAACTATAGGCGTAGTCATTCTTAGCACACCATGAAAGGTAGTAAAAGAGAACACAAAGGGGGTGACCTATAAAGAAAGTACACCAAAAGAGACAGTTACCAGTGAAACTTGTGTTGGTTTGACTGTCAGATTTTGATGATGAGCTTGAAGATGATGTTGATGAACCTTCGGTCATAAAAATCAAAGGAATTTGTAAAACTGTCGAAAGGAACAGAAGCCCTAACATATTATGGGTGGGGATCCCAATTACTAGCTCTACGACCACTGCACAAACCACGAATATGAGGATTTTGGTTTGATTTGATTTGTCATCTGGCAGTATCAAGTGCCTTGTGATGAATGTGGTCAATGGTTTATTCCATCTCTCCCAATACGATGATATTGTGTCGACATTCCACCAATTGTAATAGAAATGTTTGTCACCAAATTTGGAGATCTCAGCAAGGATATTCAAAAAGTTATGGAAGAATGAAAAATACACTAAGAACCACATGGCTATAGAGATTGTAGATAATCTCAAGAGAGCTTCTAGCACTTTTATAGATCTGACTGTGGAAGAAACAGGGTGGCTGTCGACTAATAAAGACACAAGGCTCTCAAAAATTGGAAGGGCATAACTCATGTTGAGGTACATTGTGAGAGTCAAAGCGAAGACTATTTCTGCAAATTTATGACAAATATATTTGTAGTTTGTAGTTTTCTCTGAGTTCATAGGATAAACAGGTTGATATACCAAGGTGGGAAAGGTCCAGAACTGTAAGATGTTGGTCAAAGATACATTTTTTGGGTATTGACAAGTATCGTATGAATGGGGTAAAAATGAGTTAAGAGCTTCAAGTTCTGCCGTTAAAGTAGAAGAAGGAGTCACTGAATTTTGGTTGACGGATTTCAAATACAATTCCTTAAGCTCTTTGTTAGTCAATGCATAAGACAACAACTTGAAAGAGACGATAACACTATGTAAAGTAACAGCAGTTCCCAAGAGACAATTGAATATACAATGATAAACGATGAGATTTGTAGCTAAGAGAAACAACCCAATATTTACCAGGTGCAATATAAGACTGAATGATGAAAGTTTGGCAGCTTTTTGTAAATCAACCATTTTAACCTGACGAATATCAGAGAAACTTTTCTTGGGTTTAAGCATCTTGGTAGAAGAAGTCAAATTGAGTAAGCGATGTAACTTTGATGAGGGTAATATACTATTGACGATTGTATATTCAGTCAAAAATGAGAAACTGAAGCTGATAAACGAGAGAGCAAATGCAATACCACAGTAAACAAGATCCATATTATAAGTGATATACGTATTGAAATAGTAAGTCACTGTAGAGAAGGTGACCTGATGCAGCAAATTAAGCATGACACGGAAATTCGTGATCACCATAACCATAAAAATCAAGTTACGGATCCCTGTAAATGAGACGACATTGTCTTGAGTATGAAATGTGCTTAATAATGAACGTCTGAATCTCAAATGAACAGGTCTAGTATGTCTATACCTACTAAAATCGGTGAATTTCTGGGAATTTGGCAGGTGAATAGTCTCGGGAACAGTATGGGCTCGTGTTCTACGGCGAATGCCCGCGTCATGATCATCAACGGCGCTAGAAATCGCGTCGTCCGGCGACGCATCAGACTCAAACACCTCATCATTTTGGTATCCCATACCTCCAGCCCCCTCTTTCACCATCATATCACTATAATCCTTGTACACAGAATGGCGCTTCTTCTTATTGATCGACCTCAGCCTGTTGTGAGTCTTCGAACCCCCATGGTCAGGTACAGGAAGGGTCAAATCATTGTCGAGATCAATTGTATGGCGCCTATTTGAAAGTTGATAATCCTCTACTAATTTTTGCAACAGCCCATTGGGTTGCTTCTGAGAGATGTGTTTGATCTGGTTGAGCGAATGCTCCATGGTTATCCAGTCCAACTGATCACTAGTCACTGTCGATCTTTATTAGTTTGAAAATAGAGGTTTATTTTTAATATGCGAAGGGGAAGCGCAGGTTACTTAGATAGGAAATGATAGAGGCAGGGCGAGGCGAGGTAAACAGAGAGCAGAGAAGGGCAGGCAGGTGAGCGCAGAGGGGAGAGGAAGAGAGAAATTGTAAATGGAGAGCAAAAGGGGGAGATGAGAGGGAACTGAGAGGGGTGTGAGCGAGGGGAGAGAAAGGGGAGAAAAGGGGAGAGAAGGGGAGAGAAGGGAAAAGAAGGGAGAGAGAAGGGAAAAGGAGTCTCTCTCAGAGGGGTTCACAAGAGGGGCAAACCAGATAGAGCTGGACTATTTCCAGCTGGACTCTGTCGACTGGCCGAACTGGAATGGTCTGTCAGACTACTGCTCCAGCACTCCCATCCTACACTTACATTATCTAATAAATTAATTTATCTATTATGCAATATGCTATCTATTGATACCCGTATTTCTCTTTGAGCATTTGCTCACGGGATTCTAACCACAAATCAGGATATAACATCGGAAGTTCATGTTTCACTCCCAATGGCATCTGTTCTGGGGCAATGCTTATCTCCTTATATCTAAATCTCGTAGCATGCTCAGTCATGTTATATTCTCTCCAAATTGTCTCTTCGTGACATGCTCCAATATATGTGGAGCCACCCTGCGCAAAGATATTCACATCCTCTTGAGGAACATACGAACACTTATCCTTTGGAACCCAAAGTCTTAAATGTTCATGATACTTATAATTGAAGAACTCTGTCACCAGGAGAACGTCACTGTAATCATGTTCGACAATATCCATAACTTTAGCCGGAATATAAGCCAATTTCCCTTCGAATAATGTTCTCCGTAGCGGCGAAATGTCCGAAATATGGTAGAATTTTCCCATACCGGAATTGAGGAAGTTGGCTCTGTTGTTTTCATCCGGGTATTTTTCTTTGATATCATCTGGAACATTTCCATTACCACTCATTACACCACTCAATTCGATATAGACACCAGTTTTGGTGTCTATGAAACGAGCATCGGGCAGCTCTGGAGACGCATTACCGTCATTATTTCTGGCACGCTCCATGAAATGTGGACTTACATCGACTATATAAGTGTTTGAATTTTCGGAAGGGTCGGTCACAATCATCGAATAATTGAACGTAGTTGCAAGCTTCGACATCTCTCTGGCTGGTAATTCAAAATGTACGACGGTTTCCCATGGTAATACCATTCCATTTCTGGTCCAACCAAGAAGACTTTCTTGTGAGAGCCATGAAACAATCCCTAAATTATTGGCCATTTGTAAGAAAGCTCTGATTGTGTGGTGTAACAGGGCTCTATGTTCATGAATATTTAAAGTTCTCTTGAAAAATCTCCAATCGTAATTTGCCTCGAATTGGTTGTCATTTTGAAGAACCATAACGTTATGGAAATGTCTCTCTCCGGCTTGAGCCAGCAATGACAGTTTCTTGGTCTTTTTCTTTTTAGGTGGTAATTCGAATTCTTGTAATGGTAATTCTGCGAAATCAATTTGAGCTCCATTTGGATCCGATAATTCTCTGCCCAATTCATTACTGATCTCATCAAGAATAGCTTGGGCTGTAATAGGTTGTTTAAGAATATCTTCTTCAGTGATCAAATTATCATCTTTACTGAACCTGTCGATTCTAGATTTGATAAATTCTCTTAATAATCCATTTTTGACAAGATCAGCTTTTTGATTGGTCTTAACGACGAACAGCAACTCTCCAACCAAGAATACAAGTTTACTTGGAATTGGAGCAACCAGATGTAAATAAGTCTTACCTCTTAACAGTAATCTGTACTCACTTTCGTATTCAGTAGCAGGAGATCCGAAATGGAAATTCAATTCTTCAGGGTCTTTCGAAGGCAGATCGACACAACCAGGCCATTTGGTTCTTACGTTGGATCCAAGAACACCAGCAACGAAACAGTTTAACTTTTCCCTAACTAATGGACCCAAATCGTTCATCTCGATCCAATCCAGCCAGTGGAATCCATACAAAGGTGGCTTGTTCTTACCGGACGACTTGGATTTCCGAAGATACTCTCTCACGGCATCTAAATAGACCAATTGAACAGATCTAAGATCGTTATTCTCTGACACATGTTTGAATGGCGCCGTTGGAAGCATGATATCCGAGGCCCCATACTTATATTGCTCATATAATGGAGATGACGAAGTCGATGAGCCGGAGACGTCGGCTGCGTAATTGTAAATGTAAGATTCGACGGGATCAAAGCCGGATCCTAACTCATCTTGAGCTGAGTATGCCGAATAGTAGTCGTAAACCAAATAGAATGAGAGAACGTACATCATGGGGATGATGTATCTGGCAATGAAGTTCTCATAATGATGAAACAGAGTGAAGATCTGTCGTATCAAACCTTTAGCATCGCTGCTATGAGGTTTTCCTGAAAGTCCACCGGGAAGAGTATCGAAATCTGGTGAGCCCCTCTTGAAAGGGCGGAATTTCAACAACATCGATGCTATAGCCCTCCACAATGTCAAAAGATCCCCGTCTAATACCTCACGGACGTACCTACCTATATATATGTCCAGCTGTAAAATGATTCAGGTGGAATTTTTCTGATCCTGCAGATTTTTCCCGCTTTACGTTACTTACCAGATCTGGGAGTTTAATATGTGGCTCTGATACTATAACAAAGAGCGTCGTGCAGGAGAGATCTTGGGAGCGGAATCAGAGGGAACTGAGTGATGGGAGCGCGAGGTGCAGAGGTGTCAGAGAGAAAGATAGGCCGATGCTAACAGAAGGAGTGTACGGTGTTTATATAGAGTGCTCTAGAAGCAGTCTCAACTACAACTCTGAGACAACAAATTATGCTTGGTCAGATCCAAAAATGCGTCTAGATTACTTGCAGTCGCAAACTGAAAAGAAACAAAAATTTTCTTCGTTTTTTGTTCAAAAGAATAGCTGATATTCACCTGCATGCGTCGGGGGAATGCGTAGTGAAGAGGGAGGTTAGCGAGGGGGGAGGTTAGGGGATGTGAGAGATGAATGAATGGGGAAATGAGGTTGAGAGTAGGTTTACACTTAGGTTAAAGAGTTGTTCTGTCCTTTTCTGTTTTTGTTCCCTTTCCAAATACCTCAATGTCATCCTTCAACTCAAGATCCTATCGCACTCTAATTTTATGACTTGACATATGATTGATAGCACCTGCTATTAATGAAAGAGGAAAAAAAAGAGACAACTCAAAGCGCAGGAGTGCTGGGATTTCTGTGCATAATTAAGCTAGGTAGCGAGAAGAAATAAATTGGATACGTCCCGCTTGAAATGAATCCAAGCCCAGGATTCTCATACTCCGAGCCTGGCTGCTTTTCAGGGCCATTATATGACTTCCTTGGGTTTATGATCGACGTTACAGGCTTAAACTTTCTGGCTGCGTGTTACTAGATCTAGGCACTGAAAAAGACTGGGGAGGGACCTAAATAGAGGGAAGAAAAAAAAAGAAAAAAAGTAAAAGAGGAAGCTGCAAAAAAAATAGCTTGAAATCTACCTGAAATACAGAGGACAATAGAAGAGAACTGTACCTATTTTCACCCGGAAACCTGAAGAGCATAATTCCAGTGGAGTGGGGAACTCATCGCAGTTTTTGCTAATCCTGGATTATCGTCTGCTTGATCCTTGTTAAATAATGGCTACTGGTGATCTGTCGAGATTTTAAGTTAGTGTCTGACCCATACACAGTAAATCTTTTTTTGCTTGATCGCGCAGGATATAATAGAGAGATGAAAAAAGCGAGGCAAAGCTAATCTAAGCAGATCTTTGTTGTTCGAGTACACGAGGTTTATGTTCTTACTGTGGTCATGAGACCAATTTACAGGGTAGAGAATGTACCAGATCATCAAAAGAAAACATATACATGGTAGAAAAGTAGAGATTCTTCTGCAGATCCGGTAACAGACAAGGTAGTACAAACTCCAACGTTGCACCCACAAGAACCGGAGCGACTAAAATTAATTAGCTCGCAATGGAAATTATGAGTGCTATGGAGAGAGACCACCCAATCTGTTGAATTTTTATGAGGGCTTCGTTTACCACCGTTGTCTAGATGATGGCACAACTGTGGAGATAATTGCCCTGGTTGGTTCTTCAATGGTAAACCTTTATCATGAAAGTACCGTTAACATAGAGAGATTTGATAGTTAGTAACAAGTGAAGTGTAGAGGAGTAGCGAATGGGCTTAACGAGGGATTCAACTATAGATTAGACTATGGATTCAACACAACTATTCAACAACTATTCAACGATGTAACTAACAGATGAATAATGAATCTCGTAGACATCCAGTTATATATTCTCCACCTCACCTCTTCTTTCATTCCACTACCCTTCACTTAAATCAAACAAGTGTTAGTCTTTTTATTTTCTCTTCTCTTTCTATTTTTCTCTATTTTTCGCTTCTCTTCTCTATTTTTCTCTACTGTTCTCTACTGTTCTCTGTCACTCTCACTGTAAGGAAAATTTTTCACACAAATTGTATCTATCTACACTACCTCAAAAGGTCGTGTATTTCCTACCATCCTCATGCAACTACTCCGTTCTCAGGCCCTGTTTCAAGCGATAAAGGTTCCTTAGCCGCTGGCGGGCGCTTGTTACCTCAATCGGATAAAATTGGCCAACTTCCAAAAAGCTTGAAATATTTCTTTGCCTAATTTTCATTTTAGTCAAAGAGTTACTATATCAATTGAATTAGGTATTAATATAAATACATAATGGTCAAGTAAGTGGATCTTAGGACCTTGGATCGGCAGTAGATGGCTTTTGGCGGACCAATTGATACCAAATTGGCAACCAAATTGGATACAAAACTGGGCTCTTTTATGGGCGCTTGATCTAAATTTTCGATGACTCTTTACTAACAATGATCTCTATAGGCAAGTTCTTTTATTAGGTTCTGGTTTCGTCACCAAGCCAACCATTGACATTCTCGCTGCTACTGAGGGTGTCGAAGTCACCGTTGCCTGCAGAACTTTATCTGCTGCTCAAGCTTTGGCTGGTACTACTTCCAAGGCTATCTCTTTGGATGTTAACGACGAGACTGCTTTGGATGCTGCTGTTTCCCAAGCTGACGTTGTCATTTCTTTGATTCCATACATCTACCATGCTACCGTAGTTAAGAGTGGTATCAGATGTAAGACCAACGTTGTCACCACCTCTTACATCAACCCACAATTGCGTGAGTTGGAGCCAAAGATCAAGGAAGCTGGTATCGTTGTCATGAACGAGATTGGTTTGGACCCAGGTATCGACCACTTGTACGCTGTTAAGACCATCGATGAGGTCCACAAGGCCGGTGGTAAGATCAAGTCTTTCTTGTCTTACTGTGGTGGTTTGCCAGCTCCAGAGGACTCTGACAACCCATTGGGTTACAAGTTCTCTTGGTCTTCTAGAGGTGTTTTGTTAGCCTTGAGAAACGCTGCTTCTTACTATGAGAACGGTAAGTTGGTTAACATTGCTTCTCTGGACTTGATGGCCACTGCTAAGCCATACTTCATTTACCCAGGTTACTCTTTCGTTTGTTACCCTAACAGAGACTCTACTGTCTTCAAGGAATTGTACCAAATCCCAGAGCTGGAGACTGTTATTAGAGGTACTTTACGTTTCCAAGGTTTCCCAGAGTTCATTAAGGTCTTGGTTGACTTGAACTTCTTGAGTGATGAAGCTTCTCCAGTCTTTGAGAAGTCTTTGCCATGGAACGAAGCTTTGAAGGAATTGATCGGTGCTCCATCTACTAAGGAGGCTGATTTGATCCTGACTATTGAGTCTAAGGCCACCTTCGTCTCTGAGGCTGATAAGGAAAGAATCATCAACGGTTTCAGATGGTTGGGATTGTTCTCTGACAAGCCAAACACCGCTCGTGGTAACCCATTGGACACCTTGTGTGCTACTTTGGAAGAGTTGATGCAATACGAGGAAGGTGAACGTGATATGGTTGTCTTGCAACACAAGTTCGGTATTGAGTGGGCTGACGGTAAGACCGAGACCAGAACTTCTACTTTGGTCGACTACGGTGTTCCAGGTGGTTACTCCTCCATGGCTAAGTTGGTTGGTGTTCCATGTGCTATTGCTGTTCAACAAGTCTTGGACGGTACTATCAGCACCCCAGGTTTACAAGCTCCATACTCTCCAGAGATCAACGACCCAATCCTTAACGAGTTGAAGGACAAGTACGGTATCTTCTTGGTTGAGAAGACTTTGTAATTTAAGAGATAGAATCGATTAATTATCAGGTTATTTAGAAGTCTATGTAGGGATGTAGCTATACAGCCTCTGTATTTCCTATTTTGGTAGTATGTAAAAGATAACAGATAAATTTCCTAATATGGTAGTTCTCTTTCTGGTAATCAAATCTAATGCCAGCTAAACTTTTATTAAGAACTCAGAGTAGTTATCAAGGAGTGAGAAGAGGTGAAACAGGGATAATGTTGGGGAGTAATCATCATCAACAGGTGCCTGTTGCGTCATCTGGAGCAGAGACAAAGAAGTTTTGGTCCAAGATCAAGCAAAGTTCCAAAGGTTTCTCATCATCTTTCGGTAATCTCTCCTTACACTCAGAGCATGATGGTAGTACGGAGACTGATACTTTAGTTCATAAGGCGCTTGTCAATTATTATGCTCAGAAGGGAGCTCAGCCTCCTGATTGGCTTGGTGTTCCAAAACAACAACTGCCACGTCCAGTTGAAAATGAAAATTATTCGCCATATCAACCTAGACAGAGTTCTGCCCCACCAAGAGACCAGCAAATTCAAAATGTTTCGAGACCTTCAACGGCCAGGACGCCAATTGCAGCAAGAAGACCAGTTGAAAACAGTAAATATTCCTTGAGTGATATATATTCAAAATCTTCAGCTGCCTCTTCACAATCCTCTCAAACCACCAGATCATATTCGTCTTCTTCAAGAAGCACTTCAAGAGGAGATACGGCGATGAACTATGGAGGAGCCTCCAACGTTACAAGTCTGCGAGGTGATAATTACGGTGCTGTTATGAACTCAGCATCAGTCTCATCAGGTTCTTCTAACAGGTTAAAAGAAAGAGCCCAAAGCCAAAACAAACTGTCATATTCTTCGGGAGCAGGCTCCTACGATCAGCCATCTTCCACAAATAGCACCACCCAAAACACATCCACACCTATTTGGAGAAGAAATTAACCAATACAAATTTGTCCAAATATCAGTGCCACTCCGTAGTCATGTAGTATCTCTTCCTAGTTTAGCTCTAATTAAGAAATTGTACTGATCAGTAAATAATGTTTCACCCTTTGTGGATATCAAATCAATATCAATTTTTGTCTTTGATTTCTCGATGAGGACAAAAAGAGTATCGTCACAAACATTGATGGTGTAGACCTTTTTGGCAAGATTGTGTTCTGGGTAAGATAAGACCCAGATTTGTGCTATTTCTTGAATCCCCTCCTTCTCGCCACCCCCTTGCTACCCCCAATCCTCACCGCCCCTGCTACCTCCCACCCTCCATCGCCTCCATCCCCTTCCTCCCCCTTCTCGATCTGATCAGATCAGCGCACCTTAAAAAAAATTTCCCCATACTAATCCCGATTTGGAAAAAAAAAAGGGGTCTTAAAGTGCTACGTCTTAAGTTGAAATATCTATGCCCAAAAAGAGGTTAGGTAGTTGTTTCAGTGGATTGGTGGGATGAATTAAGACACAGGTGGCATTTAATGATCTCAAGTGGGAGAAATTAAGCTGTATGAGGTGGTAAAAAGAAGGTATTATATATATGGGACCTCCTGGCCTCTGCTTCTGGATGCTGAAGACACCTGATCGAGATATCGAGAGCCATCAAGTCCATTCTAATATTTAATAGAAATTCAGAGAACTCATCTCAAGCTTAGCAGCTCTCCCTAACCGTTGCCTTATACTCCCAACTACATCAAAACCCCCCAACGATACCTTTCCATTTTTTTAGGCACCCTTTCCCTCGACCTCACAAAGCCAGCCTACTGCTCATCTTTAAACTGTTGAAACCAATTTAACACTAAGATGATGACCCCTTCAGAAAGAAAATCAACCGCCAACAGACTTCCATCGATTTCCAATCTTTTGGGACTGCTGCCATGGAGTGGCCCACCTCCTCAAACCCCACCACATTCAAATGCTGCTCGCCATACTACTAGGCTGAACAGTGAGCCACATGGCGTCATTCTCTCTGCAAACATGTACATGGTTTCGCAGAATGTTCCAGCATACCCTTCAAATATGCGCGTTCACCCTCAGCTTCTTCAAACTTCTTCTCTTGGGGTCTCCCCAACTTCTTCATCGTCTTCTTCTACACCAGGATTTTCTCCAACGGGCCCTAAACCGGCTCATACTAACTCTTATCAAAGGACAACTGAATTTCAGTCACATGAATCGTTTGTTAACAAGAAGGGTGGCACTCGGATTGATTTGGACAGAAGAGATTCTGTCATCTCCAACTCCAACTCACATCCCCCATTTTTGAACTATCCGAACATGGGTAACAATTACAAAATTGTTTCCAATCCAAATGTTCCAACCAGCAAAGATAGTTTTGTCACTCCGACTAGTAGCCCTTCTTCTTCCAAACTGATGGTTGAATCAGATTTCTCTACTCCTTTAACAGAGGTCAAGTCCAGAAGTAAGTCAAAGATTCAAGGGATGCAAACCTTTCAAAGCAACCAGAGCAAGAGAATTCAAAAATACCGTAACATCAAGGGCGAAAAGAAGATGAAACGGTGGACTAAAGAGGAAGATAATATTATTATCTACCAAAAAGAAGTCTTGAAGAGAAGCTGGAAAGATATTGAGGCATTGCTTGAGTCCAAACATAGCTGGCAGCTGATTCAGATGAGATATCTCAGATGCCATAAGACTAGAAATCAGTCTTGGAATTACTCAGATGTCGAAAAATTGAGCCTGACTATCAGGGAGGACTTCCGTAATAGATTCAAAAGAATTCAAGCTGAAATGGGTGAAGAATTCAATTCTCATGCCATAGTTGCCCAGATTAATAAAATGGTTAGCTCTTCTAACAATCAACTCTTGAGATTCTACTCTACTTTGAGTAACACGGCAGTTTCTGGGGAAGCTTCAGTTCAGTCACCTTCCTCTCCAGTTGTCGTTTCTGCTTTGGGTCCTCCATTAAACACCGAAGATGATAATGTTTCTTCATCTCGCAGCTCCATCTCTTCTTCGAATGCAGACGAAGTTGAGGTTGTAAGTGTCGATGACGAGTGAGCACGATCTCGCTACCAAAGTCTTTTTTTTTTCAAAACATGGCCTCATAGCCTCTTTAGTCTTCTCTATCTCTACTATACTTCTACACCGATCTATCTACTCTGAATTGGATAACTCTATACATCTTATAACCCCCTTCGTAGACGTAGCATTTTATCAAATTTCCCAATTAGGAAACTGGATCTCGCTTAGCTTGAAAAATTCGAGGAAGTGAAAAATCGGTGGATGAGGGCGCTTGAGGTGTATTGAAGAGAAGGTATAAGTAGAAATTTGAAGATGTTGGGTCATTTAAGATCTTCAAGTTTGAATAGAAGTGTTATTGGTTCCAGAACATGGGGTCTCCAAGTCCAAAAAACCGCTTTAAGAAGGACCTATGCTAGCTCATCTTCAGCAGCAGCAAGAGTAGTCGAGCACAACACACCAACGGAGACCAACCGTTTGGAGAAGACTATGACCAAATTCTGGGAGAAAGTGGGACTTGAAGAGAAGAAAGACGTTTTCGAAGTCCAGTTGGATGGTAAAACCATGAAAACTCCCTTGGGTCATAAATTAACAGTACCTCTGGCTAAGAAAACCTTGGCTTATTTGGTAGCCAATGAGTGGAGAAATGTCCCTACCTTATCTGTGAGAGCCCATTCGTTGCCTTTGACCTCATTAACAGCCAGAGCTATTGATTTGGAACTGTCCATCGGAAGTGAGGATCCAGATATTATCGCCAAAGTAGGAAGAATCGACGATATCAAGGAGCATTTATTGCGTTATCTTGACACTGACACTTTATTGGTGTTCTCTCCAGCTAGTGACTGTGATGGGGAGTTAAGACCAGCCCAAGAGAAACTTTACAGACCTATTATTCTGTCACTTGAGAATTACTTGGCTTCATCTACTGGTCTGTCTGAGCCTGTCCAGTTGTCTTATCTCGATTGTGAAATCGCCATGATGGGTAACACCCAGACTGAGGCTACTAGAGAAGTCCTGAGAAAATGGTTACACTCCCTTGATATCTGGCAACTTGTTGCATTTGAGAAAGTGGTATTGACTGCCAAGTCGTTCTTGTGTGGAGTAGCCATCATCAGAATGCATGATACCTCGATCGAATTGCCAGATGAAGAGATCTTGGACGTCGAAGATATTGCCAGAGCTGCTACTTTGGAGACTATCTACCAGACTGAAAGATGGGGTGAGGTTGAAGACACCCATGACGTTGATAAAGTCGATGTTAGAAGAAACTTGGCTGCTGCTTCCTTGGTTGTTTATAATGCCTAGGGTATAAATATGATCGTTTTATCATGGACCTGTCTATAAAGTAAAAGAAATGCAATTGAATTATGTGTATATACTTAGGATTTTGAAATGATCTCGTAGAAGCCGTCGGCAAATTTCTTGCCCTTGAATTCCAACATGTACTCGCAAACTTCATCTCCTGTCTCTTCGACCAAACTCAATAAGACACCAGCTTTGCCAACTCTGAGGACATGCTGTTTTTTGAGAACACTATCGAGAGAGATCTCTGGGATTTTGAGATGGAAGACACTAGGAGTTGGTTCGAGAGCAAACAATTCCAATGGTGAGATTGCTTTAGGAGTCCATTTTGCTTCTATTTTCTCGTGGATTCTTATAGTCAGGGAGAAAAGAAGTAACAAACTTGGGACAAAAGCCGTTGGAGATGCAGGTTTGGAGCTTCCGTTAACTGGTAAGCTCAAATCAACAGCTGAAGAAGGGGGTGTGAAATATAACTCATCTACAGGAGTAGAGACGGAACTTGATCCTGGAGACAAATGGAGAAGAGCCGAAGCTGAAGCTGAGCCTCCAATCTTCGGTTTACCCAAAGTTAAAATATCATCAGCTAAGTTATTATTGATGATAGAAGTCATCGAATTGAACAGAGTCTTAGAAGCCAATGAGTTTGTGGATGAAAATGAGGACCCGTTGATTGAACTACTTAATGACGACATTGAGTCTTGAGCACTCAAACGGGTGAAATCACGTTTGGCCAATTCAAATGATCTCGACAAACGTTCAGTTTCTGCACCCAGAGGACATCTGATCAAGAAGCTACGATTAACCTTGGAGTCTTCCAACAGAGGTCCATTAATATGGATATCCAAAGCGTTGGCTCTCCGGATCGATGTCTCGTTGGAAATAGGTAATAAAACCAAGATTTTCTCCGAGTTATCGGTCTCATTGCCCATTAAAAATCCTCCATCTTCGTTGACAAGAACATTAATTGAAAGTTTTTGACCTCCTACAATTTCCCATTTGTTAGTGTTCCAAACAGAAACCCTGCCTACGAAGCTACAAAGATTTCTGGAGTTCAGGAATCTGGACTTCTTCTCTGGTGAAAGCTCTACAGTTGGGGATTCAACTTCAGGAATAGCAAAAGGTGAAGGAACAGCAGATCCCGGTGTTAATAAACTTTTCACCTCTTGGGATTCAGAATTGTTAATGATAGAAGTGTTAATTGTGAGCTTATTGATGTTCCTGTTACTCTTGGCCTTTGTAATTGTCTCAACCGTGGTCAAAGTAGTATTGGAGGAGTTAATTTGTGGGTTCATTAACACAGGATGGTTGTTTATAGGTTCTGGATCTTGTGGTTTCTCTTGTGGTTTGACCTTAAGACTTTCATCCTTCTTTTTGAAACCAAAGACACTGAAAATAGATTTTCTTCTTTGTCTTTTTTGGATTGGTTGTTGTTTGGTATGATCAGCAAATGCCATTCCACCATCATTAGCAAGTTTTTCTATATCTAAAGTTCCCATCAGAGGAGAAGAAGTTATTGATTTTGAAGATTCTGCTGTAGATTCTTCTGTAGGTTCTTCTGTAGGTACAGATTCTTGGACTGAATCTTGAGATTCTGTCTTTTCAGTGGCAGTTGGAGAATTCATGATAAAGAGGCCACCTTCAGTTTGTGTTGCTTCATTTGATGTCTCTTCAGTCATCTCTTCAGGCATCTCTTCAACTACAGCTACTTCTGGAGATTGAATCAGAATTGAACTAACCTCTTCTTCCTTCTGTTTAAGTGAAGCTCTAACATCACTAGAAGAAACATTGGCATGCGACGATAATTTCTTGAACATCAGCATTCTATAAGTATGTTTCTCCTTAGGCTTCTCATCAGAAGTAGCTTTAGAAACTATATTGGTCTTATCCAGTAAAGCTGGACGAGGTCTAACTGTAGGAACCACCTTCAGAGGAGATCCTAACATGGAATTTTCTTGGTCCTCCAAAGATCCGAGAGTAATCGGGATGGACAGATCCAAAGGTTTGGATTTACGTAATGAAGTAACCTGTTTTTGAGGTGTGAATGGCTGACCAAGACTAATACCTAAACCAGTGTTACCATTTTTCAATGAGGCCAAGGATTTATGAGTCTCTGTGAATCCAGAATTAGGGATACTCTCCAAAGAAAATAATCTATGCAAAATTGAGTTCCAAGTTATCTGTTGATGTGGATCCTCAAAAGTCAATGTAAGAATGATATCAGGGCTTTGAGGGTCAGCAGATAATGGTATTAATTGGATTTCATTATCAGATCCGAGATCCAGTGCCTGGTTTTGATAAAATCTGAGCTCATTCATACGGAATGGGGGGAACATTAAAGATCTTCCTGTCTCTTCGACAGAACAGATGGCAATACTGTTAACTTTATTGATATTGTTCGAGTTATTCATCAAGTGCAGGAACCCATTGGAGCAAGAGATGTCTCTTAAAGCGAAAATTTCAACCTCGCAGTTATATTTGCCGACTTTTTGAGGGTGAATCAAGCTAATTTGGAAGAAATCTCTCAGTAAGATGTCCGAGACCTTGAATGAAGCGGCAGTTGGTTTTAAAGTATCCAAATCCTGAACATCAGAAAATAATATCGAATCTTGATCGACTCTTGTCCTCTCTTGTTCATCCTTCTTTCTAGCCGACAGAAGCAGTTGACTGAATTTTTCATAAATGTTGTTAAGAGTGTTGGCAGTGGTTAAATCTAAATTGGGCGAGTTTTGTAATTTTGAAATAGCCTTAGAAAGGTATCTTATCCTTACCAAAGGTCTTCTCTTTAAAAAGATCTCCCTCTGAGGTTGGTCTCTCTCATAATGATAATTGTCTATATACTCTTCATATAAGGAGATGACCTCAGCTAACCAGGTCAAGAACAAAGGAGAAGTCAAGACAGAGGCATTTGCATCGGTCGCAGAAGGGGGTAAGATACGTTGCTTCAAATGGAGATGAGCACTCGTAATTGAGGAAGTGATATTTCGAAGTCTATTATTGATCGAAATATCCCTCTGAAGAGAGGTAGATGTCAAAGTAGTGTTGTAATGGCAACATGCAACAAGTGCAGACATCTCCTTCAAATAAACATTTTCTGATTGCAAGAGGTCTTGCAATAAGTCAGTTCCCGATACCATGGTTGAAGGGTAGCTCGACATGCTAGCTGTGGTGGTCGGTAGAGCCTCAAACTTAGATGATTATATACAAGCTTGTATAAAAAAATTCACGAAACATCCACAAGCTTGCTGCCCACCTTGACACTATAAGGTCAATATCTCATGCAGATAGACCCGATGCATCTCTTTCCCCTTGAGTCGCTAAAAGTAGTAACAAAAACACGAACGCAGTGAAAAAAAAGGGATAACGCGCGAACTTTTCACATCTTCGCGATGGGGGTAAACGCGTTATCTGAGCAGATTATGAAGAGATGGCGTTCTAGACCTTGCAGGAAGGAGCGGCAGTGAAGGGGAGCTCGGCAGTAGTTTGTACAATGGAGGTTAACGGTTGTTTGGGTCTTGGGGAGTGATAGTATGTGGGTTGGATAGTGTGGTTTTGTTATTGTTTTGTATTTGTGTTGGTGAAAAGTGACAGCAGTTAGGTAAAGTATTGGCATAATATTGGCATATTTTTGGCATTGTATGGCATAGCATTGGCGTTAATTGTTTGGTAGACTGATCGTAATAGCAGCAGGCTCGGTAAGTAGGCTGGTTGGTAGGCTTGGCCAGTTAGTGTATGGCTGAGTTGATTGGGTGGGCTGGTGTGTCGGTGCAAAGCTTGGTGTGTAAAATTATAGTCCTACCAAGTATGGCTTAGTACGTAAATTGCTCAACTAAAATACGCTAGTCTAAAAATAGTTGAATGGAGTTGGTGAGAAGGGTTGGTGAATAGTGGGTAAGTGGAACTAATTTAGTGGCCAAGGAGTTGGAGATATGAGTGCGTAAGAGTATCAATTTTGAGTGATCGATTAAAAATTCTGAACATCCTTTGATCAAGTTCTTTCTTATCTGTCTCTCTTTTATCTGTCTCTTCCTATAATATTTGTGTGATATAAAACATATATTACTAAATGGATGAGATTAAATAGAATACCCGAAAGTAGACAAGTCACTATTTTTCAACCACTACCTCTTTCCTATTCAACTTCTTTGAACTCAAATTCCAGCCCTTAATCCCTACCTTAAATCCCAACTACTCCCCTTCACAACTTCTATCCCTTCCAATTCACCTAACCCCCTTTTCATTATTATTAATTTGCTAAGTTTCTACACAATATCGTAATTTGCTCATTGAATCTATTCATTATATAAAGGGCTCAGTTGATGAAGTGATAGACGATGAAATGCAATATCAAACTACCAAAGATGAAATCTCCTACAGCCCTCTCCTTACTCACAGTTGGGAACATGGAAATATTATAAGTTTGCAATCTCAAACTCACAGTCAATACGAATTGAGCAACGGTCGAAATGAACCCTCCAAGGAAAGCATTGAAGGGGAAGTTACCGATCAAGAGACAGTATACAAATTGCAATGCTCCTAACAGTACCAAAAAAGTCAAGAAATAGTCAATCAACTTGAGTTGTGGATCTTTCTCCAAGTCCTTGAGGTATGTGTTGTATGAAGTGCTCATCGAATTTGACAATTCTTGGATTAAAGACAGGGACGACAGCAGGGCACTGGAGGTGACGGAGCTCAGTTTGGCAGTTGATGTGTCTTTTCCCTTGGCTTTCTGTACAACATTTTGGGCTGCCTTAGCAGCAGCGTCTTTCTTAACCATTTTTCTAGTCTTTAGTATCGATAGAATATCAGTGATCAGTTCTATGACTAGGGTTAAACGCTGTGGGATTTTCGGATTTTCAGATTTAACACGTTTTTTTTCTTTTGCTGGGGCTGGTGAGGGAAAGTGAGAAATTGGTGGGGCGCGGGCAGAAATCGGGTAGAACTTGAGCAGAAGTTGGGCAGAGCGCGCGAGGAATCCAGGCAGAGAACCTGGCGGAGAACGGGCAGAACATACGCAGAAGAATCTCCTTCCTTAAATTTCAAAAAATTATATTAACCATTAAGAGATTCATTTACCGATTAATCAATCAATCAAGATGCTGAAAGATAAACTGGCACCTGTAGGTGAAGATGTGGTGACGATTCATCTGTTACCTGATAATACTGTGACTAATACATCGGAGGAGTCCAGGGTGATATCCAATCCTCCAGAGTTCAGAATTGTGCCGCCGTTGAATTTCTGTCCTGTCGAGAGATTTCTCTACCGGTCTGGACAACCATCGACTATCAACCACAGTTTTTTACTCGAGTTGAACTTGAAGTCTGTGATATGGCTTCTGATTGAGGACCCTCAAGATCATTTCTTGAAATTCATCGACGATAATGATATCAATTTCTTCTACAATCTTGGTTTCAACCATATGGATAGCAATTCTTGGGACGGATTATCGGAGCATTCGATCAAACAGCTGTTGGAAATCTTGGCAGACAAACGAAACTATCCTTTGTTGATTTGTTGTGGTATGGGTAGACACAGAACAGGTACCGTTGTTGGGTGTCTTAGGAAGTTACAAGGCTGGAACTTGGCTAGTGTCAGTGAAGAATATAGAAGATTCACCGGTAATAGAGGTGGACGTATCTTAGTCGAACTTTTGATCGAACTGTTCGACGTGAATAGTGTCAAGATAGATAAAGAACATGCTCCAGAATGGCTTCTATGAGCCAACTACATCCGACTTTCAAAATAAAACTATTTATATACAAGATAAATGTTAACTAATTCATTTCCCGTTCTTCCTTTGCTCGACAAATTCTTTATATTTCTCCCTTAACTTCTCTTTCTGTCTCTCTTCATAGGCTTGCTTGGCAATGGTAGCTGTCATTTGACTGTGTCTGCGGACACTATTACACTGTTCCCAACCGAAAATGCTTCCTATGAAGAAGCCTCCGTAGGCCCAGTTGACAGCTTTATTCACATTTTTATGATAAAAGAACATGATTGTACCAAATGCAGCCATCAGGGTGAATCCACTGATACCGGCTTCTCTGAAACAAGGGATTTGGATCAAATTTGTGAATTTGAAATCCTCCATACTTATGTCTTTTAACAGCTGGGAAATGCTTGGTTTTGGCGGTTGGGCAGTTTGAGGTTTGGCAGGGTCATCGAATTTAGGAGGGAGGTCTTCCAAAAACTGTTGATTTTGAGACAGGAGGGGTTCAGGGGACTTAGATTCGGCGGAATCTGCCTTCTTTCTGCTGAATGGCCATACCATGATATAGTGGAGGTTCTTATAGGAAGGGGGCCTTTGGTGTGATGAGGTGATAAAATTTTTATAGTTAACCAAAGCGAGCAAAAAATTAATAATTATAAGGAATTTAGCTTGAAAGTAGTGCAAGGGCAGTTTTCTTCAAATGGAAAAGATCGAGATTGTAAGCGATTCCGGCGTCTGCCCATGGAAACCGCCGAAATATTTGATGCGCACTAGTGGAGGGAGAAGAGTAATACCAAATACACAATTTTTTGCCCCTCGCTTCTCGATATTTGCCCCATTCCTGCCCTCTTATCATTTCCGCGCCGTCTCCTCTCTGTTGTACGGCAGGCAAAAACAAGCCCACCTCAACAGATAGAATTTAAACCAGTTATCGCCTCACTTAAAGTCAGCTGAACACCACATCCAAGCATAATTCGTGATTACCTATGCGTGGGAAATCCGATTCACCGACCCCTGAACCTCTGACTGGTGAAGGTTCAGACGTTTCTTCATCATCTTCTTCGCCTTCCGTTAGCGCCAATGGCACTACCAAAGAGACGATTAAGATCCCAAAGAGTTCCACCAAGAAAGAGTCTCCAATTTCTTCATATTTGAATTTGGGTGGTGGTCAAATATCTCCTTCAAGCAATAGTTATGGGTCAGCCGATCATAGGAGAAGAGCCTCCATGCTGAAATTAGCTGGGTCTCCCATCTCATCCACTCTGGGAGCCTTGTCATCGTCTGTTCAAGATAATAACCGTGGAAGATCGTTAATGAGGGCATCTTTCATCCAAAGTTCAAGACACGGATCGTTCGCTGCCTCATATACACCTTCGACTCGTATGAATAACGGTGTCCCAGGCTCCTCAGCATTGGCTCCATCCTCTACCAATAACAATGAAGATGTATTTGACAGTGATGTATCATCACTGCTATCATTTGGGATCAATAATGACGATCCAGGCTTATTCAAAGCTGTTTCTAAGCATTTGGTCACCTCAGATGACCCATTAACTTTACAAGGTGGTGATATCACCAGAGATTTATACAGATTGGATTCGCCTACTAAATCTCTTCAAAGAAGGAAGTCGATTTCTTCGATGGATCCAGAACATATCAGGAAGTATTCCACTGCTAGTAATATCAATGTTCCTGGAGGATTCAGAAGAGAGTTTATTGTTCGTAAGATTAATCAAGAACGCAAGAAATATGGTCATACTTTAACCCAGCCAACTTTTCTTACTAAGAATTTTGTCGAATTTCTTTCGATTTATGGACATTTTGCAGGTGAAGATTTGGAAGATGAAGATTTCATGGCATGCGATTATGATCAAGATGAGTCTCTGCTTGATGAAGAGACTCCATTGATACCGAGAAGAGCTCCAGGTCTGGGAAGACCAAGAGGAACTCTGTCGGTTCTCAAATCGTTCTTAATTTTATTGAAAGGATTCGTAGGAACAGGTATTTTGTTCTTGCCAAAGCTGTTCTACAATGGAGGATTATTATTCTCGATTTTGACTTTATTGTTCTTTGGAATCTTATCATTCTGGTGTTATTTAATCCTTGTTCAAACTAAGATCGCTACTAACGTAGTATCATTTGGAGATATTGGGTCAAAATTATATGGAGGTTGGATGAAACAATTGATTTTACTGAGTATCGTCTTATCACAGATTGGATTTGTGGCTCTGTATATTGTTTTCACGGGTGAAAACATTCATG